>OY292483.1:40000-2440000 GCA_958496325.1 Nomophila noctuella | reverse complement strand
AGAAGGGTACACAGGTGTACTATATGTCAAAGAGTCTATAACATTATCTGAGAGTGTGTCGTAAATTATTAATTCACATTTGACATCTCCAGATCCTCTAAATTACAACCGAGGCTTGCTATGATATGCTTGTAAGTATAAGATTATATTTTCCCAAAAGACATGGTAGGTGTAACTATAAATCACTTTCATACTGATGTTTAGCATGTGTTTTTTATGGTTACTTTACGCCGGCTTTTTAATACATAATATAAACAGTTATTATCATATAAAATTCAGAGAAATATCAGTTAAATTCAAAATGCGTTACTACTAATTCAATAAAATTTATCAAATAAATATCATCTCCTCCTAGCGCTTATCCCGGAATTCTTGGGCATTACCTCAGAGCCCAGGGTACGCGACGACAATGATCCTGAATTGACTAAATTCTGAAAATAGGTAGGTATATCATTGACCAGTCACTGACACAGGTAAAAAAATCTCTAAAGATATCTAAACTAGCACAATCAGCCTCGTAAATACAAGACCGCTCTATCAGTAACGTATGCAGATATAACAGCACGAGTGCAATCTCATATCGGTCATATGACAGCGAGTAACGGTGCAGCGCCTGCGCAGCCTCACACGGCGCCGAATTAACCGATCCAACGAGTTTGACATTACCGGGTAGCTATAGGAAAAAAAATCGGGTGACATTGTCAGTTTCACGGGTCACTGAGGCGATTATAAAAGCTCAATAAAAAAAAAGTTAAGTAAAGTACCTAGGTATCAGTCTATTAATGTCCCACTGCAAAGCAAATGCCTCCATTAAATGAAATCTTGTTGCGTGACAAAGTTGGTTTGGGCTTCATCACCACGCTTGCCAAACGCGACCACGAAGAAAAATCAACACAAATTTTGCTCGACCCGGGAATCGGACCCAGGGGGATACACACGCTTGCCCGAATTTCATTTGCCATAATTTCATCTGCTATAATATTCAACAGATAGAATATTGTTTCCCATAAATTTCATATGACATACTCATTGTTTGCTATACAAGTCACTTGCTAGAAACTTTATGTCCCATAAAGCCATTTGCAATAACATGATTTGTTATAATCATCGAAAACCATAATTATTATATGCCATAAAATCACTTGCCATCCAAATTGGTTGTTAGAAGGTTGGAGACCCCTCATTTTTATGCCGCAAAAAAAATTAGATTAGGTTAAAACATGAAAGTTGCCAGAAAGGTGATAAAATTTGCGAAAAAGCATTAATTATGTTTAGGTTACGATTGTGTTTGGTTTAGGTTAGGTTAGAACATGAAAGTCAATGCCAGAGATCTAATCGTTTATTACGTCGTTTGTTAGTTAGGTTAAACTTAGGTAAGGTTTAGGTTAGGTTAGGTTAGAACATGAAAGTCAACGCACGAGCCGAGCGAGCGAAGCGAGCGTGCCGCGGCAGCGGCCGGCGAAGTGCCAGAGATCTAATCGTTTTTTACGTCGTTTGTTAGTTAGGTTAAACTTAGGTAAGGTTTAGGTTAGGTTAGGTTAGAACATGAAAATCAACGCACGAGCCGAGCGAGCGAAGCGAGCGTGCCGCGGCAGCGGCCGGCGAAGTGCCAGAGATCTAATCGTTTTTTACGTCGTTTGTTAGTTAGGTTAAACTTATGTAAGGTTTAGGTTAGGTTAGGTTAGAACATGAAAGACAACGCACGAGCCGAGCGAGCGAAGCGAGCGTGCCGCGGCAGCGGCCGGCGAAGTGCCAGAGATCTAATCGTTTTTTACGTCGTTTGTTAGTTCAGGTTAAACTTAGGTAAGGTTTAGGTTAGGTTAGGTTAGAACATGATTCGACATTAATATTTTGTGTGGCATTCAAATATTCTGTTAAATAATATTATTGTAATTAATATTATGGATGACAAAGCTTATGGAAATTGTATCATTATGAAATCTAAGGTTCGGGAAAACAAGAATATGACACATAAATTATATGGTAAACAAAACATTCGGGCAAATGAAATTCGGGCAAGTGAAATTCTGGCAAATGAGTATTATTGCATATAATTTTCGGGAAAACAACAGACAACCGGACCCAGGACCTCGAGGCATTGGGCCGGTACTAAAACCACTAGCTAGACCATCGAGGGGTAAGAGCTCAATATTACCTATTAAAAAATCGTAAAAATAATAAAGAACCGCCCGGATTGCAAGAGGCGCTGGGTTCAATTCCCGCCTGAGTCACGAGATAAGATGAATTTTTCTTTGTTTCTAATTTTAACATAATAAACAAGATTATTTAGTCCGCGAATAATTTTGATTTTGTTCTAAGAAAGCAAGATTATTAAACGATAAAGTATTTTTGCATGAATGCATTATGTACCCAACAAACGGAATTTTATGCGAAAAAAAAATTCCAATTATGCAGAGCAACCTTTCAATGCCTAAACTTATATCTTCGTAGATCATGTTTTAATTAAATAACGCTGGAACTTAATTCTCCCTTCATTCTCCTTCCTATAAAACACACTGCAACGCCGTAATTTTATTTCCTAGAGTTATTTTTTCACAATAAACTAGCGGCAAGTAAACAATTCCCCAGCGAGAATTAATTTTCCCTAGTCTGCTAACGACTACTCCCGCCAGTTTCTGTCAACAATATTATGCTGGAAAACTTTCATCCGACCAACTAGGTGCGCCCGCAAAAAAAAAGCAACGTGAGGGGAATATTAGAAATGAAACTTTCCGTCTGTTTATTTTTCAATTTGTTTCTTTTCTTTGGAATTACGTAAGCAATAAATTAATAAGCAACTATTGACTTAGCGAGATTTAGGACTATCTGAATAGGAGATAATCATTATCATCATCATAGCGCCGCTATGATAGCGGCTCTCCCGGTTGCATCCTCGGCCATTGCCTCGGAGCCCAGAGTACCACCAGTCTGGTAATTACAATGAAGCAACTGTAACCTGACCTTGCCGGTGTTTAGGTTTAGCGTCCATGGCGCAGAGGTTGAAACTCCCGGCTTAATGCGCCAAAACAGCCCCCGTCTTCCCCGACCCTGAATCGTTTCAATTCTCGGGACAGACGATAAACACCTACATAATATGTTTTTTTTTCTTATGTATACATACTTTTGTTTTTATGCTTAAATGATAATTAAAGCAACATAAATAAATTCGAGCGAGAGGACGAGAGCCTTCAAATCACGGTTACACGAAAAATGTGTGTACGCATTTTTAAGCTTATCTACCTTTTTGTTACCTGATGTTTGCTTTATTATTGCATCCGTGAATTCAGGCGAGGGATCTAAAATGTGTCAACAGTTGCATGCAACAGGTCGGGTAGCGAGTCTCGTAGGTACGAAACGTCAGCGGTTTACGGCAAATTCCAGGCTTCAAATCCCGGGTTGGGCGATTTTGTACCAATTCTTTTTTACTCTTACTTCTGTTATTTCATCATTGGCTGCCCTGTTCCCAGTCTATCAGGCCCCGGCGCAATATTTTTACTTCTTTCATACAGGCCTATCATTCGTCACCGAGTCATTCACACCTTTTTCCTCATGTTATTATTCACACAATGCATCATTTTTGGTCTTCCTCTTACTTTTGTTAATTGTTGGTTATTAATGCATCTGTGAATACATCCAGGCGAGGGAAAGAGAATATGTCAACAGTTGCATGCAACAGGTCGGGTAGCGAAACTCGTACGTAAGCGGCTTACGGCAAATTACGTGATTGCTGACATGCTGCATACGCCATGACACTTTTGGGGTTGCCCGGCGTATTTCAGTACATGCTCTAGAATCTAGATTCATTCAGACTGTACTGTGAGAGCGGAGGAATAGTGAGTGCTGTGCCTCGTAATTCGATTGTTTGTGCTTATATAGCAATCCTATTCCTTTGGACAAAAATCGTAAACCCAAAAGTGGTATATATTGCTACATACCTAGATGAAGCACAGTGAAATACTGCAGAGCAGAAAGAAAATACTCATTTCAGATGCTTTTCCTGGCGAAATCTAAATTTTCCTAGGAGGTTATTATTTGTTTTTAAGCTTAATACCTATGCGTTATTTCTCTAGTTAAATAAGTACAATTACCTACCATTTTTTTTTGACAGAACCATTAAAATGTTTCGGTAGGTACTTTAAATGTTATCGCCCGTTTTAATTATAAATCAATAAATCCGAAACGAATTCTGCCGGAACCAATTTAACTTTCAGCGCCTTATCTACATCTTAGTGTGTAGGTAGCCACCTAAGCATCTACCTTCCCAAGTTGTTTACATATCTCGATAAACAGAGGCTGCGTGCGTCTATTATGTATGACCGTCAAAGAATTAACAGTCTAGTTTTGACTTAGGCCTAGGTACCTACCATCAATCAGGACAATATCTAAGACAACCGAATCAAGAGTGTACCTACCTACCTACCTACTTCATCCTAATAAATTCTCATAGAAAACAAACTGGCAACTTCGCGCTTCGTCTGTTTACAATACCGCTATGATATTGAAGCTTTATGCCGCAAATTGATTTTATATCATCCCACCTACCTTGGAGTGACTAGGCGTAATTATTATATACCCTAGTCTTAAACTCGGCAGTCAATGTAAACCTACGCGTAGGCTATAATAATACAAGACACACAATCATACAAAAAAGAAACAAATACACCAAAAAATTATTCAAAAAAATTACAAACCTGATCTAAAACTCGGACTACCTCCAAATCGCGGGCGAAAATTAAAACAGCAGTCCACTCGGCCCAATTAGGACCAGATTCGATGCAAATTAATACAACAGAACACTGCTTTAAACGCTCAACGTTACACAAAACCGAGCGAATCTAAACGTACCTACCAACTTTTCGATGGTGTCTACCAGAAATTGCAACACAACTTTTTTACACAATGGAACTTATAGAAATTTCGCACTGAAAGTCGTATTTTCCTGTTAGTAACACACTACGAACTTTTATTTACAGTTTGATGACACTTTTGATGTGGTTTCTTGATGTTTTTGATCGCGATCGGCACGGAAGCCGGCGGCGTCGATACGTGCGGTACGCGCGGCTCGTGTAACTGGACTGAGGTAAAAAAAATGGCGGACTAGCTAGCTTGCGGAGCGAACGTCGCCGCCGCGCGACCGGTCAAAGATCATGCGTATTAAATTGTACAGGTAAGAGAAGGTTTAAAATCAGAAACCCAACCCCTTTATAATTTTAAAAAGGATTTTATTAAAGGAAATTTCAAACTACAAATATGAATCGAGTTCGCCTCTCTAATGATTCAATTGAGGAAGCGAACCGGTAAATATGCAAATCTAATTGGGAAGGTAGGTTTTTGCACTGCATAATCATCACTCTTAAATACTTTACATATTCTTATAAAGAACTATTTAACACAGCCTTGCCTTGCTATTTCGAATATGAATGTATTTTAAGCTACTGAATGAACTGAATTTAATTTACATAAAATGGCAACTTTTTTATAAACTATACTTAGCATCTATCGCGCTATGCAAAATTTGAGGGTAGGTAATGCAAATGCAAATACTGGAGCGTGACTGTTCTTACTGGTCTCCCGATTTTATAAAACCTAATGTTAAACATTGATTTACATAACAGCAAAACTACTTGACAGAGTCGGTTTCCATTAGTCGTTAGATATTATGAGTGTCTTACCCAATACCACAGTTAGACAGTCTTACATAGGTATCTGTCTGTCTAGATAATCAAGATTATGTCAATAAAAGACATGTTATCCGAGCAATCGATAATTGAGTTGAATTATTTTAGGATCGAGCTATTAGCGACCGAGTAAATCAATAGGAGGATCAATAAATATGTAATTCCTACACAGAAGGAATAACTCGTTTCTAAATCTAAATGTCTTTCAGTAAAACTTCCTTTGTAAGTTAAACCTCTTACGTAACTACTCTATGATGTGGTCATTGGCACAGTGTAGAATGGACAACCGTGAGGATAGGTGGGAACTAAGATGGACTGTCTGATTTCTTTACAGTAAGAGTATGCGCAAGTTTGCCAGTCTTAACATCACTAACATAGTATAAACAAAGTCGCTTTTTCTGTCCCTATGTGTGTTGTATGTCCCTATGAACGCTTAAATCTTTAAAACTACGCAACGGATTTTGATGCGGTTTTTTTTAATAGATAGAGTAACTCATGAGAAAGGTTTTTATGTATAATATCATCCGTTAAATAGTGGACAAGTACCACGGGCGAAGCCGGGGCGGGCCGCTAGTTGCATATAAATTGTTGGACTTATTGGTTGGGATGGATTTCGCGAATGTTTCAGAAGCAAAGACTAGGTATAAGATTGCTCTTGTAACCCTGATACTAAGTGGCCTAAGTTACCTTAGATGGAGAAATCGCAACTAAGCGCTGTGAAGCTATTTTTTAATTTAATTGAAATCTCCACGATACTAGCTATGCCTTGCCTATAATTTTGACTCCACTGTGCCATTGCAACTACCGCGCCGCAAAAACCGGTTCCAAAAATATAATAAAAATTGATAAAGCTGCTAAAGTTTAGCACCGGTATAAACGTTAAAGCTAATAATACCGCACACAATATGTCTATTCCAATGAAATATAAAGTGCTCCAAACATAAACAAAGCCTGGAATAATAGAATAAAGTAATTAACTAGAACCTCGCATTAATTTAATTAAACCATTCATATCATCTACATTGCGTTGTTTTGTTGTATGTAGGTACCTAAACCTATTCGCCATGTATAATTACGTTGACTTAGAATACGTATCTAATTGAAAAACTTTTATGAAAATAGGTTGAATATCTTTCTGACATCTGACGAGGTTGAGGAAGGTTCTGTGTTTTAATAATTCTGTGCACGGACCAGATTTTCCCACTGGGCGCAATGGGCACGTGCCCAGGGACCTGCGATCTATTGAGGCCCCCAGACCAGGTTCTTGGGGCCTCTCATTTACCATACAAGGGGTCTAAAGGCCCATGTACCCAGGGTGTAAACGTGGGACGGCCTGTCAGTCCTTAATGGATCATTATTTCATTTAGACGTAATGGACCTTGGTCTCAAATCGAACCAGTAGTTGAGATAAGCGCGTTCAAACAAACAAACAAACAATCGCATGTTCGCGGACATGATAAATGACCTTAAGCAAACATGAAACAAGAACAAACAATTAGGAATTTTAGAAAAAACTTTAATATATTATTTCAATTAGTATTTACACATAGTAAAAGTAACATAATTTACATATCAACATACATAAGTACGTGTCTTTATCGTTATCCCCTCATACCTAGAAAATACAATGAATAAATTAATATTTTTCTACACACATTGAAATGTTAACTTTTATGTACAATATTTAAGACAAGTACATTTCAACCATTGAGGTTTGTTTGCTTCCTAGCAAGCCTTTTTAAAGAGGAGTACAACTGAAACAAAAAAACATACCCAATCGAATATGTATGAAAATTTTTACATTTTAACTTTATTAGAATAGGAAATTAATACAGAAACTATCAAAATATTGTAATAGTATTCAATCTTATAATTCTGAAATCATTCTAAAGATATTCCTGTAAACCTGATAAAAATTAAAGAAATAATTTTTTTTATTGGAATAACAACTTTTTTATCTTCTTTACTCATTAGGTATTAGTTTTTTTACTAATTTTCAGGAGCCTTTGCTTTAACCAATCCTTCACGTAAATGGACAGATGAAATTTCAGTCTTCACAACCACCGGTTGGCTGACCGATGAAGAAAAGGTAAATTCATGTTTCGCCCTGATATGTTTCTGAAGGGAATCTTTCCTGGCATATTTCAACTCACAGTAGGGGCACTGAAATTTCTTTATATGCCTTTTCTGATGTAGGGCCAAAGCTTCGGCAGATGAAACAAAAACTCCACATATGAGACAACAAATTTTTGTTGGGTTGTTTATATGTCTCTTTTTATGCCTGTTCAATGTCTCACTTCTTAGTGTTATGTAGTCACAAACATTACACTTGAAGATATGCTGTCCCTTTTCATGTATTGTCCGTTGGTGGTTGCCCAGCTCCCAAACGGTACAGTAGGAAGACCCGCAAAGTTCACAAGTGTACATCTTGACTCCTGTATGTCTCCTTATATGCAGTATTAAATTTTTCTTTGAGCGCATTACTTTTTTACATATGTCGCATTGTACACCTATCTGTCTATGCATTCTTAGATGGCTGTAAACTCTAGTCCGTCCTCTTAGATATTTGCCACAGTACTGGCAAGTTATTTCAGTTTTAAACATTTTATGAGCCACCTCCAAATGACTATTTAGAGAACTACGCTGAGTGTATGACTTGAGACATATGTTGCATTGATATGGTTGTGCCCCAGTATGCGAGTTCAAGTGACGTTTCATATCTTTAAAACGGTGTGACTTATACTCACACTCATTACAGTAAAACATCCTATCTTTGCCTATGCCTTCAATTTTAACCTTTGTCATTAGCAGGCATGGGGCATTCTTATCATTCACATGTTTATTGTAAGCATAGAAAGTTTTGAATGCTCGTCTACATCTTTCACAAATTAATTTTTCTAGCATATGAGTTTTCTTCCAATGTACTTGCAGTTTGCATTTGCTTTTGAAGTGTTCACCACAATCATGACACTGGACTTTGTTTTGATTACTATTTTTTATCCTACTTTCTTGTTTTATCTGTCTTCTTCCATTATCCTCTATTTTCAGACCAAGTCTATCAACAAACAGTTCCTCATTCATAATGTCTACTTCCATAAAGTCATTGCAGGGTTCTTCGGGTTCTTCCTTTTTTATGTCATCAACGCTGAACTCACTGGGCGGTCCATGATCCGGTTGGAAAACATCCCCATTGTTCATAAATGTAGTCCTTAAGAGACTGTTGGAGCTCTCACATTTCGATTTAAAGTTGATAGCTGTGTCGAGCTCGAGCAGGCAGTCTGGACATATTTTACTTGGTAGTCCATCTCCAGCTTGTATTCCAATATTCGCGATGGAATTGATGGTGTCGCAAATAAGACCAGTTTTATACTTTTCAAACAACGATAAACACTTTTCGCTTATCTTACTATCTGACCGAAGACAAACGCGACAGATTATCATTTTTTGCTTTTCAGCCATCATGTAAACACTGCAATAAAACTTATTCTGTTTATTTAAAACCCACACATAACAAATATTATAATGGAATTTTGATCATTCGATCGACTTTGTTTGATTGACTGGACGCAAGGAGGACAGAAAGATTTGACATAAACATTTTTTTTGTCCTTGAGAACAGGCAAAAGAAATTAAGCCGAGTACATTAAATACATTTTTAAAATAAAGTCTGAACGAGAGGAACACTATTTCCGTGTGATGCATAATTTTTATATTTACGTTATTTATACAACTATGTGAAAAATATAACTATTTGTGTAGTTTTGTAATGAACTATATTAACATCTTTGATGGTACGTACATTACGACAAAAAAAAACATAACGCTTCTGTCTCTGTCTGTCTGTCTGACATTTTCTGACGGAAATGGAATGGAATTTTGTGTTGTGTTGGTTTGGTTTGGCTAAATAAAATAAGTGCAAAGAACTTCAAAGAAGAGTTGAGTACAGGGGTTGGATATGTTTTACTAACAGCGCATTGGACGTTTTACTTGCTAACATCAATCTGTTAAAGTTTATTGCAACAAATTTAATTCAACATGACTGAAAAGTCGAAACCTATAATCTGTCGCGTATGTTTACGTTCTGATGGTAAGATAGAGAAGAAATGCATGTCCCTTTTTGAAAAATACAACAATGGTTTAATTGCGGATACCATCAATTCCATTACCAATGTTGGGATAAGAGAAGGAGACGGCCTGCCCAGCAAGATCTGCCCCGACTGCCTCCTGGAGCTGGATACGGCAGTAAACTTCAAATCCAAGTGCGAGAATTCGAACAACTTACTTAAAACAACTCCTCTCAACGAAAACTTCCTGAATTCCAGCTTTATACCACCTGCTGAGCTAGATTTGGAAAATATAAAAAAAGAGGAACCGCCTGAGGAGCCCTTGGCTGACTATCTGGATGAAGACTATTTGAATGAAGACTATTTTGGTGATTCTCAATATGAAGTAAAAATAAATGAAGATCAAGACCAACCACTAGTTAAAGAAGAGGAAAATGTGAGAAAGAGCAGGGCTATAGACTTACAACTAGAGTGTCATGATTGTGGGGGGTTTTTTAAAAGTAAATGCAAACTCAAGGTTCACTGGAAGAAAGTGCATTTATTGGAAAAATTAATATGTAATACATGCAAGAGAACATTCAAATCATTCAAAGCATTTAACAAACATGTTAAAAGCAATAGCACACCTTGTAAGATAGCCACAAAGGTGAATATTGAAGGTACGGGCAAACAAAGAGTGTTCCACTGTAAAGATTGTGATTACAAATCATGTCGCATAAAAGACATACAAAGCCATTTATACACACACTCCGGAGACCGTCCCTATGTATGCAAGATATGCACAAGGTCATTCACCCAATTGAGTTCTCTACAAGGCCACCAAGAAGCAGCACATAAAATGTTTAAAGTTGAAGCAACTTGTCAGTATTGTGGTAAATATCTTAGGGGGCGCAGTCGGGTGTACAGGCATTTAAAATTGCATAGTGATAAAGGTGTGCAGTGCGACATCTGCAAAAAAATATTAAAAAATAAAAACAGCTTGATCCAACATTTAAGACGGCATACTGGCGTTAAGATGTACACATGTGAGTTATGTGCAGCAACGTTTTACACGCTGTCTGAATTATGCAATCACAAGAGAATGCTTCATGAAAAAGGTAAACACATCTTTAAATGTGACCTTTGTGCGTACACAAGTTACCGTAATGAATCGCTAAAGAAGCATAAAAAAAGACATACATCTACGAATGTGTGTTGCCTTGCGTGCGGTTGTTTCCTTCCGACAGAGGAAGCATTGCTGAAGCATCAGAAGAGACATTTCAAGAAACATCAATGTTCATTTTGTGACCTGATGTATGCTAGGAAAGATTCCCTACACAAGCATGTGAGAGCCAAGCACAAGTTTACCTTTGCTTCTTTACCGAGTAATTCAGTAGTTGTCAAGAAAGAGGTACCAGTAGTCATCACACAATAATGACATGATCGAAATTGAAGTAAATACTAATGAAAAATAAAAATAATAAAAAGTTACAAGGTGAAGAAAATATGCAATGCTGCTGGTTTCTTGTCAGACTTCTGATTTTTTAATCTTAATGGAAATAATACTTTTTTCCAAAATATCAACAACTAGAACAACTTTTTTTTATTTATTATAATTTCACTGATAATAATTTTTACTTTAAATGAGTTTGTTTAAAAGACTTTTTAATTGAATTTCCTTTAAAAAAAGACCTTTTACTACACAAATGTTCATGTGAAATCAGGAGCTATTACTTAACGCTTTATTTGCATTGGTCAATTATAATTCTCTTTTCTAAAGGTGTGGCATAGTGCAATTTATTTCAATAGCTACAAAGTGTTCAAAACTTATTAATTTTAATTTTCAAATACTTTGTAATACAAATTGTTATAAATGCAAATACTCTATAATTTTATATTTATATGAATGAATGGAATATAAATTGATAATTTATTCTTATACTTCAGAAAATGTGGCCTAGTCAATCATCTTTTTACAATAATCTTTTCTTTAGATAAATAAGACTTCATAAACAACATAATAGCTAAATCAATTATGTGTGTGGCTTCAAACATAATAAAAAATACTGTATCTGGTGGTTGTAATCAATTAAAATACATATTTGTATAAGATACAGTTAGCAATACTCGTACAAGTATTAAACATTTTTTTTTAGTGTTCTTTGTTGTTGATCATTCGGAAATGACAAATATAATTCGCACTTTGTAAGTGTCATAGACTTAAATTAAAACAGGAATACATCATGGATAAATAAATATTATGACGCAATTATTACTTGTATTTTAGTTTTAAGAATGTAAAGTTTAGAACATAAAAAAATAAACTATTTTCTTCTGATATTATATTTTATTTTCTTTACCCAAATAAAGAAACTTAAGTTCTGAGCTGGACGTAGGGAGTAGTGCATTCAGGTGACCATGGCCTACCCACTTACCTTGAAAGAATAATTCAAGGGGAATCCTACTGTAGGATTCCTACACGGATCTGCTGCGAATAAATCAGGTCTAATCAACACATAGAAGTTGGCAGTTTTAATTCTGCTCTAAGCGCGGACGCTTGAAGCCAAAAGCACTAAAATGTAAAGGGTGGATTATTGAAATAGGTCTAGAAGAGCTTGTACCTTAACCGTTGTAGTTACAAGAAAACATGTGGCAACCATTCACAGATTTTTAAAAGAGGTACAGTCAGCAGAAAATGCTTTAAAAGTAAAAACATTTATTAGTGTCATTGTATCCGATTACATGTCTTGAATACATGATTGATAAGAATACTATGGGGCCATTTAAGGTATGATTACTAGAAAAGTCTGAAATCGCAAAAAACTAATCGCGCTTTCTGACTTTTCTTGTACTGAGTTTCAAACCTCAAAATGGTCCCATAGAGTATTCTGATCCGTACATGAAATGCCATAAATACGACACTGGTGGACTCCGGGCTGGTGAAATTAGCTTTATCACCAACCATCACCCTCAGTTGACTTGCAGTCACTTGCTGGATTTCTTCAAGAAAATGATAAGACGCAAAGAAATAAAACCCACTCGTAATAAATACCTATTTTAATATTTTGTATAACATCACTTTATCTTGTTAATAGGTATTTCATGGAATCCAGATAGGTATATTTTACAATCTAAAAATATTTTATTTGATTATCTTAGCTTAAATGTAATTATATAACACTATTAAAATACCTACAACAGATCCTAATAAAGACTAGTTAAACATTACACCAGCTTTTATATGAAACATTAGAGATAGGTTGAGATTTGAAGTCTGAAACAGATTGATTAATGTATTTATGTTTACACTTCAGAATAAATATAAAAATCCATATAGGTAATTTTCAGGTTTAAATGCCTTTTTATAATGTTTTCAATAGAATTGACCAAATGTTAGAACATTTCGGAATCGTAAAATCAGATGTATACAACTAAAATTATGAGATAAGATACATATTGGTCCCGTTACATAGCAACATAGCAGGTTTTTCACCAAACATGATAAAGTCTTTCCATCCAAAGCAGTTTTGTAATTTTTTTAATAGGTAACGGTATTTAATTAATAATCTAATTTCGTACATGATTCTTTAATAGTATTTCAAATGAATTACATAATTTTAAGCTATTAGTACGTAAAGTAAAATTTTACGACTATCTTAAATAAAAACTGTTGTTAAGTATTTTACAGATTGTCTTTGTAATGTCTTTTTTTTTACGTTTTATGGGCATTTACTTTTTTCAATTTGTTAATTGTATACTTATTAAAAGTTGAAAGGCAGTTCTGAAAATAAGACAGTTGATGTTCGCTTTTGAACACAATCAATATTTAAAACACAAAAATGGTGAGCTATAACGTTTAACTGATTTGTTACAGAAAAAAGGTCATTTCCTAAAACAAAAAGCTATTTTCTTGAAGCTGACTACACAAAATCGTATTTGGAATTTAATACATGGCTCGAAATTCCAAAACTTATTTAATAAAAAAAATACTAACAAATCTATGTATCTTCATTGCTATAGTGGCCAATAAATACAATTTATTCAATAATGAATTTGTTAAGGGCATAATTGAAAACATTAGAAATCCAACACTAATATCATGAGTATAACAATAACATTGTAGGTACAGTTTCAAATTATGCCCTGTGCCTATATTGGAAAAAATACTAACAAATCTATGTATCTTCATTGCTATAGTGGCCAATAAATACAATTTATACAATAATGAATTTGACAAGTGCATAATTGAAAACATTAGAAATCCAACACTAATATCATGAGTATAACAATAACATTGTAGTACAGTTTCAAATTATGCCCTATGCCTATATATGTATTGGCAAAATCCTTCCTCAATATGCTGGTTTTAAATCAGTTACAAGCTTTACGAATTCGATTATAATTCTTCGACGAGGAGTCGAAGTCGCCACAACGGCAATCGGCAGGAATCAGCTGGGTTTACATAGAATCGGGTGTAGGTTCGATCTCAACATTCACCATTCCAAGCAGCGTCAATTGTAATAACCTACCTAACTATTAATTAATCAATCTGGCGGTTCCTGGTGGGAGCAGTGCGGGACCGGTGTGGGGGAGGACTTGAAGGCTCGGGGGAAGAGCGAGGAGTACGAGGGGGGAGGCTCGTACTCCGGCGGGGTGGGGGGGAGGGACTGCGTGAAGAGCTGCTGGGAAGCCGCAGTGACGGTCACTGTGGGCGACAGGTCGATGCAAGATGGCGGTATGTTGATCGGCGTGTCGGATGGCTTGGAACGCTTGCAGCAGCATTCTGGAAGAAGGATTAACAACAGGTTTGAGCTATAATAATTGACAATACTTACGCCTATTTTCTTAACACCCCTGATATCAAAAACTTTAGATCACTTTAAAGGTTTCTTATTACTAGATATTATGTAAGTACATGTAATTCAACTCATTTCAATTTCTTTACCACATGCTAGTCACAGGGGATACATATGTAGATACAAAATATAAAACTCAAATGTCGTTGTTATGCCCTGCAAGCTCACTGCAACCGCCTAGAGTAAGTACTCCTAGAAATACTCTAACAGAAAATTAGTACTGTCAAACACAAACAACGGTTGAATGATGATAAAGTGATCTGTACTATCTTCTACCGCATCAGATTAGTCGAAAGAAGAGTTGTGAGAATTTGAAGAATCTACATCTACGCTAACATTTTGAAGACGAAAGATTTGTATTTTTGTATGTAACGAAAAAACTAAAAAACAACAGCGCCGATTTCAAAAAAAAATTCACCATTAAAAGCTACTTTTATCCTGAGTAACAATACATAGGTTATATTTTATTTATCCCGGTACGGGAAGTAGTTCCCTCGGGACGCGGGTGAAACCGCGTGGCGGGCCGCTATAATAAATAAAATAAATAGACCTCGTACTCACCCCAAGCCAAGCAGAACATGAGTATAGTAGCGCAGACGAGCATGCCGACCACGAGGTAGCTCCACGGCCCGTACGGCTTCAGCGCCGCCGCGAACTCCATAAGCGCGTTAGACTTCTGCTCGCCCTCGGAGATCTTCACTGAAAGTTTAAGATCGCCTGCTTCAATTACATCTGCTTTTTGTATTGCTGGTTGTATTATGTGTCTATGTTTCCTACTTATAATAAAAAATAATAAGGATGAGACTCCACCAAAGCTAAGGTGTGTGATCTGGAGCGGTGATGTGTCGTAAGCAGCCAAAAGAATTTTGATAAATCACAGCTCGTAATAATATTGGCTACTTACGACATACCACACAGAACACATCTTAGCTTTGGTGGAGTCTTAGCTAAGTGCCTGCCTGCATAGTGTTAGTGATAAGAGCGGTGCGCTCAAACCTTCGAGGTCTTGGGTTCGAATCCCGAGGATAACTTTCACTTTGTGTTGGTTTTCCCAATTTGGTTAGGTCATTGCAGCCTTGAATCACTTGATTGTCCGAAATGACTGATGATTCCGTGCTTCGGAAGGCACGTTAAGCCGTTGGTCCCGACTATGATCCAAATTGTCTGGATTCAGTTCATGTCTGAGGTTAGGCAGGTAAATGAGATGTCCCATCCCAGGCCTGCACCATGTACGTGGTACCAAAAAATCGATAAAATATTGCTATTTCCATTAAAAATACAATAAAACATTTTTGGTCCGTAGTTTAGTGGCTTAAAAATAATATCAAATACATAATTGTTCACTTTACTTCGTAAAGATGGCAACTGTAATTTTTTTCTTTACTGGGGTTTACAGCTTTGGGCCCCAGCCTCTTTAGGTCGTTTGTAACCTAAAAATATAAATACTTTGTGAAATAGACTGCATACTGTCAAAACAAAAATAAACTGACGGATAAACGACATAAACGTCATTCAAGTTTCAAAGATGCGTCTTGGTATATTTACTTTACTCTATGGATGCGTCCTCCGCCATATTGTACTGAGTTGCAATATTGTGGTATAATTTATTGTTTCAGCCAAAAAACTAAGGTTTTCCATAAGAATTGGAGTGATTAAAACTGTAGTACACTTATTTGTCTATATTTAGGTATAGCGTACATGGACCAGGCCGAGGCTTCATACATTTCTGGGACATCTCATTTATAATTATTTGATAAATTGATTGAGTCATTAATTGTTGCCACTTGCCACTAAGATAAGGATCTACGATTATAATATAAACTTCATGTTAATGAAAGAAAAAAAGATAAAAATTGTTACCTCTCGTATAAAACCTCTAAACTCGTATGCGTCCATAACGTTATTCAATCTTCTTATTCAAACGTCATCGTCAGAAGCCACTAACACCATATTTTAGTATTTAACACTTTATAACTTTACATAACTAAGTGATAAAATAACTGAATTAATATGCAAGTACTCGAGTCAACGTCAGCGCATCAACTGATAATCAATGTCGCATCACGCATGCCTGTCATTAATAACCTAGCTATTCATTAACTTAGATAAAAGATAGACCATACCTAAACGACATGGAAATTACTGCAATCATAACGGACACATGACCATCACACATTGTTCTTGTGTGATATAAAAAGTTAGGAGAATAATCTTCCTACAAACTCTACTACAGAAGGAAATTTTTACTAGTGAGACTTATTATATTATTTAAATCCAGTGAATATGCAATCACTGTATAATGATCTAGTCATCTCTCATTTCTTTTCATATTCATAAGAAATTGAGAGCGAGAGAGCATAGCGGTACTTCGCCTTTTTCCTCACTACTTCCGTCACTAGAAACTCAAAGCTGAGAATTAGCACTCCATAACTTTTCAGTTATGCTTCTGAGTAGTAATACCTCAATGTGCTTCTGTCGGTGAAGGTGTCCAGAATTGAATAAGAGAGTTGAAGTGGTCTTTCTCTCCTTGCCTTTTTACGTAACGGAAGGCTTTTGTGATCTAAGAGTTTGTTATATGAAAGAGGTTGTAAACTCACTTATAACCGAAGGTTTGGTCATGGTGTCAGGCTGGTCCAACCCCAGCAGCTCTTGGTTGCGAGCCGCGAACCTCCGGAGCAGTTCCAGCAGTGGGGGGTCTCGCCTATGAGAGCAGGCGCCGGAGTCTTCATCCTCACCCCCCGGGCAGTGGCGGACGCCGTCGCACACCAGGTAAGAAGATATGCAGAGGCTGGTCACCCCGCATATGAACTGCGAGTCGTTGTTGCACATTGAACCTGGAAGGAATGACACGACAGTTTGAGATTACATCGTAGTCGTTATTGAATTCTAATCATACGAATATTATAATTGTTTGGCCGTTTTTGATGAATTTTGCTTTACAGGGAGGATATGAGCTGACTTAGGTGATATGATACTTTTAATACCTATTGAATGCACCCTGGGTACATTAAATAGGTATTTAACAGGGCATAAACTAGTTAAACAATAAATGCGGAACATAATTGGTTAGGATGAAAAAATCATGTGTTGTGTTGTGATACCAGTATTTTTTTTTTTGTTTTATGATGTTGTGTGATCAATTATTTCTGTATTTGATAGTCTTTCCACGATGAATTAATTCAACGCAATTATTATCTATTTTTATTCAATAACCGGAAACTAATACTTATCTCTTAGAACTCGTCTATAATTTACATGAAGACGTAAACAACCATTGTTGAATATTTTAAAAACAATGTTGATTGTAAATGAAATTATTCCCATTCACTCCTTACTTGTGATGTTGCATGTGACTAGATGACGCATCATCATATACCGGAGTAGTTTAGTGTTAGAATAGTACACGACTGGAATGAGTAATCCGACTTTCTGGGGAAGGCCTGTAACCAGCATTGGCCTGCGAGAGGCTGTAGAGCTGAGACAATTAGCGCAACTATGCACTGAAGTGTAGATGTGGCGACGAGAACTGATTGGTCCAGTTCGGACGTTCCTTCGTCTTTCGAGCCTTGCTACCCGATGACATCTAGGAACGGCTTCTACGTGCTTTGGGAGGCGCGTTAAGCCTGGTTGGTCCTGCGCCTGATCTCTCTACTATTGCAGTCCCACCAAACTATGAGATTGAGGGAATAAGGAGTGCACCTGTGTTTGCGCACACCCTTATGCACTATAATATATCATGCGTATCTGGCTGATCGTTAGACCGCCGTGGTCGAAAAACGGCCGAAGGGGGTATTGTTATACCTATCTAGTAGGTATTGTTATACATATAGGATATAGATATTCAACTTGGACAAATATTTAATACCTTTATAACCAGAAAGAATGGAAGGGCATATATGAACTTACCGCTATTAACAGCAGTGACAACGAGCCGCAGCTTCTCCGTGTGGTGTGACGGCGTGGTGGGCGGGTTCCACACGATCCTGATCTTAGGCGGCAGCAGCTTGGTGCCCGCGCGCGCGGCCACCGCCGCCGCGTTGGTGCCGCAGAGCGACATCCGCCATATTGGCGTTTTTGCGTCGCCGATATACTGTGGACAGGGTAAGATAAGCCATTAATATAAATCTATCATATCTACTGTGTATGTTTGTTTGTTAGGACGCGCAAATCTTAGGAACTACTCGACCGAATTGAAAAAACATTTTTATGTTGGATAGTCCATTTGTCGAGGTAGGCTTTAAACGATAATGCGGAACATTTACAATATTTGTGCGGAAACCGAAAATTTTAAAATAAGCAATGAAGGTTATCCTTTTCTACACAGTACGAAAGACACTCAAGGGCTAGTCTTGCTCCCTCAAGTATCTACGCATGTGTATTTAAAGATCATATAGTCCAAATTATTGTGTAAAAATAATCATTTCTGGATGGTAGTAACACATCCTTGGAACTTTTTACGTTATCACACAGTGCAGTGCATTCAGCATTTAACAGTTCAGAACGATGCAGACATCAGCGTATCAGAAGCAAAGGCCTGTCTGATAATATGGCCATTGGCACTCCCATATAGCTGCTCTCCGGACAAGCCTGATGACACCCAAGGGTAGATTCCCCATTTAAGTAAAGGATGAACTTACACCATGACCTTTACACGCGTAGATTGTTCCCAACGCTTGTTATTCTCGTGGCCTCAATGTAAGGACTAGGTCAGTGCGCCCAGTTCTCATTAAGGAGTCTGGTCCTCGCTCGTTTAACAGTTTGACCCCAATTAAGCGCGTAATGGGAAACTCAATAAAAGACGGAAGGAGGCGGTAGATGTTCTGAATTATATACGACTTATGTTGTTTTGAAGGCATATAGCTCTAGGTAAGATACAATTATTTAAAAGAAGATGTCAAGGACCACTGAGACGTGAGAGATATGATAACTCTAACCGGAATTCGCACTCTCTTTCGTTCTGACCCGGGATTAAAACTCAGTGCCTGACCTGACCTGAATCGAGGGGGAAGTTCTGCATGGCTGTCGCTTTTAAAATGCCTCTACGGAGGCAATATATTACCATATGATAAGCTACAGCCAAGCTAACTGTCACAATTAAGGGTGAGTGCAGGAACGTAAAGAAACACTTACAAGAAACTCACGCGACTTACAAAAACTCGTTGGGTGAAGCCAGTACCTAGGTTTGAATGGGAAGTTCGATGTTTTTGCTAGAGTCCCACATAGCCTACTCCTTACTGCAGAGGGGAACTACGGTATGTTCCAACGGAAAGAAAATGGTACTGGCATCTCAACCAATAATACTAAAATTTTAAATGATTATTGCGTTGCACTCCAAGCAAATATTATTATTATATTAGCCTATATCGTCCCACTGCAGGGAAGAGTTTGGCTTGGACCGTATACACTGGAAAACGAAGGGGGAGGCCTTAGCCGTGAGAAGCAATACTCTACATGAATTCTTAAGTATAAAGCCATACTCACAATAAGCAGCTTGCAAGCGTCAGTCGCATTGGCTGCGCTGGCACCGCTGTGCTCCGCAGCCGTGTCCTGCGCATGGGCAGCGCGGGCGCCCCACTTGCGGCCAGGCGGCAGGTCGCCGAAGCCGCGCTCCCACTCCGCTAGTGACTCCTGGAAGAATAGAGAATGATTGATCAGATATTTAGTGTTTACTGGAATAGTGCTGCTGTATGTTGCTGGCTAAGGATAGTATCACGCTATTTCTTCAAAATAATTGCAAGTTGCAAGCGAGATTCCGGGGGGATAAACAGCAACGTTACCCCGTTTGACACATTTCCGTGCCATAACTGATGGCTAGCTAGACTCGCAGGCATGTAGGGCTGAGGATTTTGTCCAACTATCTACTAAAACCCTACGGTTTCCCTATCACCCATGTGGTAGCAGCGTTGCTCTGTGTATTTTACTCTTTTAGTCCTTTACTCTTTTCTTGGTCTAGTGAAGCATAATCTATTCCTTCGTATGTAGTCAATTTAAGAATAATATCTAATAAGTCAGAAATTCACCATATCACATATGCATCAGTGTTAATTAAATGGTTTGTTAGAAAAATAAGAAGAAATCATTAACAGCATTATTTTTGTCTTCTTTTTATCCGGTAACTTTTATTAGTATTATTTCTAGAAAATAACAACTCTTCATTCATTAATATTCCGCTGGCATAGGCACTGATGAAACCTAAGTCTAGAACGACATTCTATAATTCAATGTACAAACATTGTACCGACCAGCGAACCTTAAAAGAATAACAATGACTAACATCAGTCTTAAAGTCAAAACATTGGCCGTCTGCCATCAAGACAACAGTTACTTAAAAGGTTAAACCTTCGTTGATTTCCAATCAACAAATAATCGTAAATAATTCATTAGATAGCATCAGATTCTTAAGCGCTTGAGAGGGAAATTCTCCTGAAGAATTGCTGATTAAAATGAATCAAGATAAGATACTATCTCAATATAACATTTAATAGTTTTATAAGAGCTACGCTTAATTGGAAATTTATACCTGCGCTATAAAATAATCAAACATCGTAAAGGAAATCTTCATAGTTACTTAGTAGCATATTTAAATTACCCGGGGTAGGTAGTAAATTTTAACAATGTACCTATTATCTTAATTGCTCTGGTTTACATACTACCATTAAAGCAAACTTATACTCGTAATTTGTTTATTCGGATGAATTGAGATGTGGTAAATACCACACATGTGTACATATGTACAGGCTGACTCAGATGATGGGATATCTCTCTTCCCAATATCTTTTTATCCCAATTAAATGCTCCCATGGGATAAAACAGGAATATTGATTAAGCTACACACGTAATAAATAAATATATCATAAATGCAGTGTCTTTTTTCCGCGAATATTTAAAAACGGAGCAAAAAAATTGTGTGCATGAACATGTCTGTTTGTCCTGGTCTGGGTGTTATATGTGTAGGATGGAGGATGAATGCGACAGATAGCGTGCGAGCGAGAGAGTGAATGTAATGTCAGAATGGTACAATGGCGTCGGGCTAGGAATGGGAGAGTTGATTGTGTAGATTATATTGTGATAATAAATAGTAAAAGGTGTCTTGTGCTTTTCTTTATCTATTCCCGGATCCTACAAATTTGGGGGCTCGTCCGGGATCTGGAAAAAATAAAGAAAGTACAGACGACGACGAACAAGAAAATTTTCTCGCCCTGACACGACGATTTGAAAGACGGTCGACGGCCATTGTCAACGACGATTACAAGACGCTGCGTAGAAACGACTAATTTTTCGGCAAAGGAGGAACACGACGACGACAAAGACGATGGAAAGACGGCAAAACGAGACGGTTGAAGACGTGATGAGTTTTTACAACGTGCCAAATTTTGATGGAAGAGGCAGTTATTCCATAACCAGGTGGGTGAACGACGTGGAATTGAAGGCAGAGACATTTGGGTGGTCAGATGTTGAAAAGCTGGTGGTGGCAAGGCGTTCACTAACAAAGACAGCGGCTCAGTGGCTGCGGTCAGAGCGCCCAATGCGATGGAATGAGTTAAAGGCGGCGTTGATGAACGAATTTCCTGACGAGGACGAAAAGACACAACCTGTAAAGCAAGAAGTAAAAGAAGGCAAGAAGCAGACGCAGCAGATTCGGAGCAGGCGGATTCGGTGCTACGGATGTGGCAAACTGGGTCATGCTTCTGCAGTCTGCCCACACAAGGACGAAGGCTTAAAATGTTCCCGATGCGATAAGTTCGGTCATGTTGATGTGACGTGCGGCCGGCTGCGCGATCGCGAGGCATCGGAGACATTCGGCAGCGGTCGACTGCGTTCGGATAATACGAGTGATGGCGTAACTGACGCGAACGATTTCAAAGAGGAGCAGACCAAGGAAGATGTTATAGAAGAGCAAACTGTGGAACGAAACCCTAGCGCCACCTGCGATGAACTTGAACTGGTGAAAGAAGATGTCAACGGTGATGATGACACTAGGTCTGTTGACAGCGTGGTTTTAATGTTGAAAAGTAAATGTTATGATTTTTTTGAGAAGATGGACACGGCATGTGACTTAAATATAATATCCTCGAAGCTGGATGAAGTAGAAATAGGACAGGAGTTTATGGATGTTGTGTTTGAACGTGGAATGGTGAAGGTATGTAAAGATGAGGATGTATTAGATGACGTATGCCTGGATAATGTGCATGGTGACGTGCGCTTGAATGATTACGTGGTGGTGGGTCCCATTTCGACTTTGTTATTAAAAAAGGAAGTTTCAGGTTCCGTGAAAAGTTGCAACCTTGGGCGGATAACGGTAAACCAATTTCCATTGCAACTAAACGTGGAAAAGGACAACATCCCAGCAACTCGTAAACTGCGACTCTTTTCACTTAAAAAGATCAAGGAACTGATAGTGAACATTGATGAACAAGATTTAGACAGAAGACGCATTGAATACATTAAACCCTATAAGCATGTGAAAATCAAACGTAAAGACCGGTATGATTTAAAGAGGTTGCGAAAAAAGAAACGGAAGGGCCGAGTTTGATTGCAGCTGAAGAAATTACCCGTTGTCTAGAGGAATTTAAGTTAAGTTTTGTTGATTACGAGTATTTTAAAGTTTTGTTTGTAACGTATTTTTTTTAACTATTTTTCTTTATTTTTATTTACGACGTCACTTTGTGTGTTTTAGATAGGTGTTCCGTAAGCAGGCATGCATGGATATCTGGGGACAGATATCGAGCAGGAAGGCCGAGTGGATGTAGTTTGAATATGAGGGGGCAGTGTTTGGTGAAGAATGACAATACCTGAGGACAGGTATTTAGCAGGATGGCCGGATGTAGGATGGAGGATGAATGCGACAGATAGCGTGCGAGCGAGAGAGTGAATGTAATGTCAGAATGGTACAATGGCGTCGGGCTAGGAATGGGAGAGTTGATTGTGTAGATTATATTGTGATAATAAATAGTAAAAGGTGTCTTATGCTTTTCTTTATCTATTCCCGGATCCTACATATGTATCTATGTAAGTGTATTTGCATTAGCTCTCTAAATATTAATGAGAAAAGTAATGATCGCATTTACTCAAAACATACAAAAGTAGATAATATTTGTACCGACGTAAGTGTTACGTGAATGCAGACTTAAGTTTAACGATAATTAGACGATTGTCTAAATTATCTTGTTATGTTAAGCGTTCGTCATATTTCCAACGGGTATTTAGTTTTATTTTGGACAAATGGCACTGGTAATTGGATAGCACATTAGTGGTCAGTAGAAAAATTAGTTACGCTCTTGTAAAATAAGATTTGAGTGCGAGCTCAATTCCTCGAATGGAAAAATAAATGCGCACGTTTGTGTTTATTTTGACATAAGAAAATCAATTATGTCTTGACTTAAAATTGTATTCAATAATTTCGGTTAAAAAGTAAAACGTACTTTACAACTTATCTACCCATACTTGTGAACACCACGCTTGGCAGGCGTGTTGGTGACAGAATTAAGTTAACGCTAGACATACAAAGGAGAAATACTTCAACGAAATTTCATTCCTCAACTTCATCTTGTCTCAACTATTCCAATTTCCCATTCGCCACACGCAGTGCAATACTTCTCAATTGCCCCGCCCAGGCGTTAACGATTTAATCATTGAAAGTATTGCCATTGCCACTGCACTATGGTCATCCAATTGGCAGAATGGACTTTTAATCACTTAAACGCATCGAGACTTGGAATGGCCACTTTATTAAGAACATTAAAGGTATTGACGGTCCGTTTGTCTAGCAGTTCAAAAGGTTGTGATCTTGGTTTGATTTTCAGGTTGAGTCACTAATGATTAATTATTTTCAATTAGCCCGATTAGGCTGATGATGATGATGATTTCAAATTTCCCCAACGCAATGATATTTTATTAAATGTTAGTCCCTACGGAGATCGAATCGACATCGAGGAGTGCCAGAAACTTACCGGCTTCTTTGATGGTTTAAACTTTAAACCTAACAACTCCTAAGGGTTATGTGGGTTTGGGACCGTGTACAATCGCATAAAGATCCCAAAGCTCCCCAAAATGTCAAGACTTTCAATAGGGAACAAAGCTTTATGCCGACTCCAAATATAAATCCCAACGGACAATTAATTAAAAGATAAAAATCTAATTCTATTTTATTCGCATTATATGAATATTTATTTTACATCTGAATTATTATTCTTTAGGCGTATGCAGTTTTAAATGTAGATACGAAAATATAAATAATAAAATGTTCAAGTCTAAAAAACGTCCGTAGAATAACAAATTAAGTGGACAAACGTCACTTCAGTTGAAACATATTTCCCGGTGCACCTAATATAGGTGGCATCGTTTGATTCAAATTAGTTTTTTAACAAAGAACCTACATGTGTCTACCTTCACGTATAATTTTGAATAAATCGCATGACGTGGGAATTCGGACTTATTTATCAAATGCTTGCAAAATGCGAGTAATTTTGCAAGCATTTGATAAATCCATTGCTAATACATATATATAGACAAATTGTACTATTAATTGACTAATAAAAAAAAACTCAGCATATTGTGAATGTAAGCATTTTGACGCACTGGAAGAATTGGAAGCCATGGTTTAACCCTCAGGGTTTAACCTAATTCACCCCACATGTTATTCCGACTAAATTTAACTTACTAATAAGGGTTATTCATCTTCACCAAATATTACGAACATGCACAATAATGATTAACAGACCAAATCTCAATTTCTTAAATTCTGCTAACTTATATGCAAATCAAATAACATCCTTTAATTTTTATTATCATTTGCGGTCGTCGTTTACTCCCAGCCTTTACAAAATTCCAAAGTTATCTTGACACTCAGTCACTCATTGAAACATCAGTTACAAACTTACAACATAGATCACACCCAAATAACCCACCCATTCACACTAGCAAGTTTGCAACACGCTCTAATTAAACTGCACAGATAAGAAATTGGAAACTTCAGAAACAATGGCGTTATGAAAAGTTAACAATGAAATTGCCTAACATATTCAGTAGTGTCTGAGACAAAGAAATGTAACAATGTGAGTGACTGATCGACGAGGTGTTCTAGACTGAAATATAATGCATTGTTATTAAAATTTAACCGTTTTACCTTCGGAACAGGTTGAGCAAGAGGTCGTGGGTTCGTATCCCAGATTCAGTAAAGTTGGGTGGAGATATTTAACTTTTCAGCTAAACTTAATCATGCAAATCAATTTACTGAATACATTTTACTTGCCTCAGTACAACCGTACTTGTGCTTAAATTTTGTCGTGTTTCGATAACATTAAAGCGACAAGTTAGGATTTTAGCGAAGCCGGCTGCAAATTGCGTGTTTTGTACCATGAAGTCAATTTGTCACATTCTCTGTGTGCCGAGAATTTATTATACTTTGGTAAATAGCCCATAGCGCAGTCATTGAAGCGAAAAATATGGTCCAACCTCCGAATTTTTTTACTGTGAACCGATTTGCATGAAATTTTGGAATTAGTTTCATTGCACCCTTAAATTCAAAAGTGAAAATTATTTGAACGCCGCAACTACCCCTGGAGTGGTTGCCACCCCATCTCGGGGGTGAGAATTCTTTTTTTAAGATAACCTCGGATATCGATAGGAAAATTAATTTTAAGCAAAAAATCATCTATAAAGTTTTTCGATAAATCTAATACTTTTCAAGTTATTGGAAATTGAAAATTCGCAATTTTGTCACGTTTTTCATCGGTTTTTTGCAAATATCTCCAAAAATATAAGTTTTATCGAAAATTTTATAAGGAACAAAATTGTAGCTGGTAAAAAATTAAATAATTTTGTTTATCCTAAAGTTTTCTATGTGCAATATTAAGATATATATTAAAGATCGTAGCCGTTTTTTATTTTGTCTGCAATTTAATCGATGTGGTCAATGTCATCTAGCGGCGAGCAGATGCATTTTATGCATTCTAATAATTAAGAGTTTTGTAGTGCTTAAAATAAGCTTTCAAATGAGTACAATTAAAAGTCTTTTGCACGTAAAAAAAGTAAGCTGTATTACAAATAAGAGGATCATCGAATGCTTTTTCTTGTAAATCAATGGGTTCTCAAGTAAATTCACAAGTGCCATTTCAAAGCTATTCATGCTATCACAATTTCTAAAACAGCATTGAAAAGGTAATTAGGAGAACTACAACATCCTTTACTGCAATATATAATTAAAAACGTTTTTCGAAAACGGTAAAGGGTTAAAGGGTTTAAGAGTAGCTGTGATTGCCGCTGCCACGCGCTCTTTAAACAATCATATCTCCGTCAGTTTTTGTTTAACAGAAATAACAAAATTACTAAATTTCTTGTCAGAAAAATACCTAAATTTTTTATTCCTACACTTTTATACGCATATGTCGTAATTTTTGAGATATTATGAAAAGAAGGTGGGATTTTTTAAAATATGAGATTTTATATTTTTATTTTAATCCTGTCTATTTTGAAAAATATGTGTCCTAAAGCAGCCAAACTGATACAATTTATCAAACACTTCATAATAAAGTTAATTCTTGGCGGAATACGAATAATTTCAATTCTGGTGGAAATGGCACTTATGAAACCCATTGTTTTAAAAGAAAAAATATTGGATGCTCCTCTTATTTGTAATACAGCTTACTTATTTTACGTGAAAAAGACTTTTAATAGTACTCATTTGAAAGCTTATTTCAAGCACTACAAAACTCTTTTCTATTAGAATGCATAAAATGCATCTGCTCGCCGCTAGATGACATTGACCACATCGATTAAAATGCAGACAAAATAAAAAACGGCTTTGATCTTTAATATCTAACTTAATATTGCACTTAGAATACGTTATAGTAAACAAAATTGTTTAGTTTTTTAACTGCCACAATTTTGTTCCTCATAACATTATCGATAATAGTTATATTTTTGGAGATATTTGCAAAAAACCGATGAAAAACGTGACAAAATTGCGAATTTTCAATTGCCAATAACTTGAAAAGTATTAGATTTATCGAAAATCTTTATAGATGATTTTTTGCTTAAAATTAATTTTCCTATCGATATCCGAGGTTATCTTAAAAAAAGAATACTCACCCCCGAGATGGGGTGGCAACCACTCCAGGGGTAGTTGCGGCGTTCAAATCATTTTCACTTTTGAATTTAAGGGTGCAATGAAACTAATTCCAAAATTTCATGCAAATCGGTTCACAGTAAAAAAATTCGGACCCAAAATGCTTCATTGCCTGCACTACCAGGTGCATAGCAGAGATAGTTAAAAGCCTTTGATTTAGAGCATACTTTTTAATATCATCAACCATTCCTATGATATTTAGAACTTGGATTGTACAAGAGTCAGCTACCTTATTATGACTGGGCTCAAAAACAAAATATAAGCCTACGCTACAATGATACAATGTACTTACAATGATACTTGAACTAGTTATGAAAATTAGTATAATGGCTCTATATACCAGAGATTGTACGTACGTACATACATACATTTATTTCTTCCGCAATAGTCATGACAATATTCAAAAGCAAAGTTCCGTTTTAAAAATGCCAACTGCCATTTCCTACGCTCACCCACCTGTCAATCCATTAAAATCTATTTATCTTGATAACGCACTTGTATAATTGATAGTGCATATGTATGATAATATCATAGGGACAGTAGTTATGCATTCTTCCGTATGACCTTAATGTTTCACCCTTCACATATGAGACCATTGTTTTAAATTGATACTTTGTATATGAGAACAATATTGAATGTATAATAAATCAATTTATCGTGTATGAAATAGAAGAACTTTATCCTATGGTTGATTTGCATTAATCGTGATCAGGCAACGATTAAGATGCATTTATCAGATTATTACATAACAATAATAGCTTATTACAAGGCAGCAAGTAGCTTAAGTAAATATCTTTGTACAAAGTACCAATCAAAATATACACAACAATACTGCGTGTAATAAGACACCATCGGCAGGCCAACTTTTTAACAAATTTGGGAGAAACATCCTTTTTGACCGTCCACTAGACCAGGCCCGCTAGTCTAGTGGTCAAAGAACCTGGCTATAAAACCAAGGGTCGCATGTTCGAATCCCGCAAGGGCAAATGTTTGTGTGATGAACATCAACATTTGTACTCGAGTTATCGATGTTTATAAAGTACTAGCGGCCGCCCGCGACTTCGTCCGCGTGGATGTCGGTTTTCATTATACGAATGTTTTTTCCCGCTAACTCCCGTTCCCGTGGGAATTTTGCAATATCCTTTTGCAACTAAGCATCAAGTTTACTAAGGGACCTGTATGCCAAATTTCAAGCGTCTAACTCAAGTAGTTTAGATTTTCCATACAAACTTCCACCCCCTCATTTCGGGGAAGTGGGGTGTTGGAATGGGTCAAAAAGTAGCCTATGTTCTGTCTCAGGGTCTAAAGATTGTATGTACCAAATTTCATCAAAATCGGTTGCGAGGTTTAAGCGGGAAAGCGTAACAGACAGACAGACAGACAGACAGACAGACAGACAGACAGACAGACAGACAGACAGAGTTACTTTCGCATTTATAATATTAGTTGGGATTTAAGTATGTCTATCCATTCACTATCATCCATAGCACAATCTTCGAGCTTAGTTTAGGGCTTGGCAATGGGTGTGTTTGTCCAAGCTATTTATTATTATTATGAAAATGATCAGTTAGAAGGTATTTTTTTAAATATGAGTTAAGTACTATTTATGCTCGGAACAATTAAGGAGCCGTGTAATTAATAAAGCTGCAACTACACTAATAAATCCGTGCCGAGGAAATGGCAGGTTCACCCATAGGCATTAAGTTCTAGGTCGCACCAAAGCCTATATACAATCACCGTCTGATCTTGGCCTGCTTTGAGTTGGGAAGGCGTGCCCTTTAGTACTGAATGAGAATCACTTATCCTTAAAATTATATGATACTAGCGGCCCGCCCCGGCTTCGCCCGTGGTACTTGTCCACTATTTAATGGATGATATAATACATAAAAACCTTCCTCATGAGTTACTCTATCTATTAAAAAAAACCGCATCAAAATCCGTTGCGTAGTTTTAAAGATTTAAGCGTTCATAGGGACATACAACATACAACATGACAGAAAAAGCGACTTTGTTTTATACTATGTAGTGATGACATTCTTCACGTTATATAGGTCTTGGACGAAGGTTAAAGTGGCTGATGTTTTTATTTAAAAACATATACATAGTTGATAGTAACCTTCGGGTGAAGGTTTGATAAACAATAAAAAACAAAAGACGTCAGACTGAATGTCACAAAATGCTCTTGTAAAGTAACATAGGCCCAGCATTGGGACATTAATAGCACATACAAACCTATGAAATCATTACGGTCACTATTACTTAATTGGCTGATGTCTTATAGTCCATTTCAGCTAAAATGATCTCTGTGCCAGATATATGAACTTTTTATGCAAAATAACCATAGGATTCTTAAGGCTTTAGAAAAGTGTCGATCATGTCACGTGAAATGGACTATAGTTTACAAGTGAAGAATCTAGGATATGTTGCTTAGCAATCTGATCTGTTCCATTTACGACTGTATGGCGCAGAGTTAGAACCCTAGGATTTTATTATACCTACTATGTATAAAGGTGTATAAATATTATACCTACTTTGTATGAAGGAACCTATGAAAAAACAGATCATAAATCATGTTTATTTTCTTCCAGCGCCTGCGCATTGGCTGAGCCTATAGAACGGCCATGAAAGTAAGTCCTACGCGTGACCGTTCCGATCTAGAATGTACCACCGTGATTGATAGGCACGAGAATGATCTAGGCGGACTTCGATTTGATGCGATCCGAATTTAAATTACGAATGATTGAAAAAAAGCCTCGATATATTTATAACCCATCTCAGGTAGGTTTTATTTTTAAAATGACAACTGGGTGTTTTAAAAATAACAACCGTTTGTTTGCCCGTGGGAAGTTAGAAATAATTGCAAGACCGCTTCTTATTAATCATGTATAATAACAGCAGACGTCTGTTAATAGACATAAGAAGCATTACAGAAATTGCTACCAGCATTAAAGACTGTACGTCGAGCCATACATTTTTTATCAACTTGGTACCCCCTTAGCACTAAGGTACAGCCAGTCGAATGGCACGTTACACACTACAGTTCAATAGCAACCATTATGCCCTTGAAATCAGGTCGCACAAAAGTTCAAAGGGTTTCGTCTGGCGTGGTGTTGTCTGTTCTTAAATCACCAGACAACAGAGTAAATATCGATATCTTTTATTATTTGAAACTGCCGAATTTAGAATGTTCACAAATCTCATGTAGATACTAACTTACAATGACAACTTGCCAAAAATAGTTGAATAGCAACAACGTGAGGTGTCTGTGAAGGACAGAAGAACACTAGAGTATTAACCCTTTCCAGATGAATAAACTAATTCAAATCATTTAAGCTGTCTACAGGACAAAAGTATAAAGCCCATTAATATACGACTGGGTGCCATCAATCATTAAAATGAAGTCATTATTGCATAATAATGCGATTACCATGTCTGTTCGATTTACATAGAGGACATACTCGTTATAGTAAATAGTATTATGTACTTACAAGAACAGTGATGTTGCATTTAAATATATAAACAACCCACCGGACGTATGACCAATGTCTGACTATGCGTTTCTGCCTATTAAGACAGATTGAATTTCAATAGCTGAATAGAAACAATAGCAGCTGCCTGGCATATTTTGCGAATGTTTTCAAACACATTATAATATCTATGTAGCCTGTCCTTTACTACAGGTTTTCTTACTTTGAGACTGATAGTAAGAGAATTGCCAAAATGTATGAATATATAAATTCCAGAAACTGCACCGAATTCGATTATTCTGGTTATTGAGAGAGAAAAGATAAAATGAAAGAAAATTATTTTTATAAAAGGTTTAACGCCTACGCCTCGTTCCCCTAGGAGTAGTTAGAAAATTAAGAATTGAAAAATATCAAAGGGCATCTTAATGGCGGGCATCATAATGGCAGCAGTCATAAACCAGCAAGGCCTGTAATCAACGCTATCACACATGCGCGCGCGCAAGTACAAGGCAGCAATTATCGAGGCTCGGTATCCTTAACAGACGTCGTCACGAGAGCGATAGAACGGTAGCAAAGTCACTCAGACACTATGAAACAATAAAAGAAAGAGCTCAATTGGAAATGGCATAAGGATTTTGGAGGCAGTCAACGTTGTATCCAATTACACACTGCAGTCACCAACCCAGCCCAGCGTAGGGCCTATGGGAATAACCCTATCTGGGCGAGGCCGACGTCCAGCAGTGGCTGATTATGATTTTAAAGGTAGGCAACGCGTCTACCATTATTATGAATGTTGTCAACGGATCTGATCAAGACTAGGGAGGAATCGCTGTAAGTAGCATGAAGCCTTCTACTCGATCCGGCTGTGTAGGCACAACAGCCCGCGTTTTTAACTCATAAATAACGAATATGTAGTTTTTCTCCCAATTAAAAAAATCTTTATCATATCAGCAGTACATTAGATGATTTTATTATAGATCTGGTCGACATGTGAGTCAGGCCCGACAGCATCATAAGCGACGTAATGACACTAATAACATTGAATGATCGCTTTAACCTTACGCTCAGACATCGCTCAAAACGCTCATGTTTAGCGTCACACATTTTCTTTGCATATTATGACGGATTAGGTAACTTTAGCAAACATATGCGTAGACTGAATGATAAAATATGCATGACGGCATATTCATGCCCCACTGCAGGGAAAAGACTTCCATCATTTAAAATTATGTTATAGGTACCGGGGGTTATTGTTTCATCAGTATTGACAGGCTTAACTGGGTGCGGATAAAAAGACAAAAACTCTGGAATCGATCGATCATAGGGCCTCGAGAAAGTGGACAGGTATTTTTTTTTATTACCTATTTTGTCCCATCCCAATGCTGGGCGAAGGTCTCCCTTTAATTTCTCAATCTGGATCTGCCTTCGGCTAGAATTAAAATTTGCCAATTGCGGGAGAAGTTAACAAGATCATCACAACTTAAAAATAATAAGTTGGAATTTAAATAAATCTTATTAATCAAACCTACTCAGGGACACAGTTTGTGGCCCACAAAATGCTGACTGAGCTACCATTCCCACCGAACGCGAGCAAATGTCAAATGTTATCGAACACTTACTTGCGTAATACAAGGGAAACAAGACCCATATAGTGTGGACTGTGGACAATGAAGGCCGTAGCTTTCTCACAGACTAAGCTTGGTCTGCAAAATGCTGTCACACGCTCCAATTGCGATAATGGCTGACGCTACTTATTTCTGCGCAGGAGCATTTTGAAAACAACATGGTAATTTGAAACTACTGAGTATTTTTTCGATGTTCACATTACTATGTCATAATCGTAAATAAATTATTTAGCCCGTTATTGGGGGAGAAGGCTTAAAGCTCTAATTTCCTGGTATGTTAAAGAGACTTTAGTTCTACTTACACACATACGAGCGTACTTGAATTAATGTTCTGATTTCTCCGACTTAGGTAGATAATGATGAGTTAGCAAAAGCTCAATTTGAAATATCCACAGCAGTTGCCAAGCGAAAAAGGTAAAAAGGCTGCATGTCTAGTTACTCTGCAGTTATGAAGCGTTAATACTTTCCCAACTGTGTAAAAAAAGGAATATTTTTGGGAACTTAATACGTTAATGTAACAAAGTAGGAACTCAATCGATATTATTTGTCTATTATGATTCATGGAAAAATAACATTATTATCAGTAAAAACCAAGTGCGTTGGCGCACGTGACGAGACGAAGGTTGAATAGGCCGTAGAAAAACTTCTAGAATAAGCTATTCTATATAATCACTCCAGTTTTTCCGAGCGAAGGTGACTTAAGGTTTGAATGTATGTGTGCGCACAAATAAATAATAATTAATTCATTGGACTAACGCCCTGTTTGCCTAGCTCCAAACTAAGCTCGAAGCTTGTACAATGAAAGCTAGGGAACGGATAGATACTATAAATCATTATCCTAGCGCCTCTCCCCGTTGCATCCTCAGACATTGCTGGAACTATGATTATGAAATGAACAGGCCGGTTATTATAAAAAAGAGGGTGATACAGTAACACCGAAGCCAATTTAATACAAACGACTAGCTAAATCATGAAATCATTGTATTAAAACATGCATTATTATAATTCGAGACGTCTTAAAAACGTGTTCATTAAGTCAAGTTTATGTAAAGAAACAAACACGCATGAAAAAAACACACAACAACCCTTAAAACTTTACACAGTCAAGGCTATTACTTACTACTAATATTTAACCTTACAAGGAAGTAAAACATTAAAAATTAACAAACAATGCGTTTTGTTCTTTACCGATATTTTCTTTGGAAAATTTTCAATGTCAATCTGAACTGCGAGTTACTAACCTTTCAACAAGTAATGCGCAAGATAGTTATTTTTTATAACACAAATTGCCGCCTTCTGCCTGATTGGAGCAACGCTGATACATAGAATAGCACAAATTACACCTAATCGTAGATTCAAACTAATACTAATTTGCGGATTTGGCTTGAGTGTTTTATATGTACATGGTGGATTTTGGTTTATATTTATCCCATGGGAGTATTGAATCGGGATATAAAGTGTCCTATCAAGTAAGTCAGCCAAATTTCATCAAAATCCGTTCAGTAGGTTCAATGTGATTGACGGACAAACATCCAAACAAACAAACTTTATATTAATAGAGTTTGTTTGTTTGTATGTTTGTTCGAACTACACTGGAAAAATTATTTATGCATTGGATAGTCCATTTGACGAGGAAGGTTTTAGGCTATTGGAAACCGGAATCCACGCGGACGGAGTCGCGGGCGGCCGCTATGTATGTAATAATATCATAAATATTGTCTTCTGTCTATTGCACATATTACTAATGCTTTGCTTAAATTGAGCCTAGATATTTATTAAGGAAATAACTACCCAATGACCTCTGCTTCACCCTTAAACCGGCGCAAGCGCATGTCTCTACCTAAACCAGTATACAAGTTGACGAAACTTCAGAGCAAAAACATCACCAAACCCTATATTAGCCCAAGCATGTGCAACTACGTCTAAACTAGTCTGGGGGCTTACTGCCAGCCGTTATAGCAGGACGGATTCCAGTGAGTAAGAGGGATGCCGCTTTACATCATGTAAAGCGGCATCCCTTTTACTCACTCGTTTAAAGATCGCTTTAAGACTTGATGGTAAGGCCCCTGGTCATTTACCAAGTCTCGTTTCAAGCGGGCACAGCCTTACTTAGCTCGCTATTTTTAGCTCAAAGCCAGTTATTTTATAACCAGAGAGAAAACTGACCGGTCAGGCTTAGCCGATAAGAAAAAGAACAGTTATGAGTTTCACCGTTCGGTTGGCGCGTTTATTGTTACGCGTATGTGAGGGCTGTTACGTATTTTTATCGTAGGCTCTGATCGGGGTCAGAAAAGTTCTGTATCTGTTCAATTTGCCAATCAGGAGAGTAATCTTTTAGGATTTTCAAACATAGGTAGAGTTACTTATCTGCAAAGCGTTAAGATGAACTAAGCCGTTTGCTATGTACTTTCTGTTTTTACTTTACCTACTTGTAATTACAATGTAAAACTTAGGAATAAAGACAATGTCTATGAGAGCTGCCGACAAACCACTGAGCAAGTTTTCAGAGGACAATCCTTAAAAAAAGTTTTTATACGTAACCCCAAAATAAATAGTCATTTAAAATTAAGTTAAATTTGTTTAAACAAGTTATTCGAACGTACAAACCTACAAAACCCAGTACATTATAGTATATTGCAACACAAGACTGGCACATCGACACTGAACAGGCAGCATTCCTAAGGCTTTAGTCTGCACAAATCAGTAAACAGATCACACAGCGACAACTCACTACCAACAAGAACTTGTAGACATCATTATATACTCCTACATATGTAATATATTACATTATATACATACGTATTTGTTTATAAGCTTCTACGCTTAACTGTGACGGGGATAGACACACCCACATTGGCATTGCGTAAACATATATTTAATCGAATGTAAGCTATATTTTTTCCTGTTGGCAGTAGTTAAAAAGTTTATAGACCATAAACTGTTCATTGCAATCTGCTCTGGTATCTTAATAATTTAAAACAACGTACCTAATATGGTTATCGTGAATACCTAGGCAATGAGAATCTTGTCATTTAAAAATAAGTAGTAAAAAAAAAGTACTTATTTCAGTTTCTATAGTAACTTCGTAAGCATGGCCCTGTCCATTCAAGTAAAACCGGCATTTAAATATGCTCTATGTACATCTTTAAAATAGCCGTTCATGCCTTCGACATCATTTAACAAGAGGAGATACTTATATAATAGGCGAGGACACAGCATCAACATAGTAAACATTAAATGGTCAATGAACAAAGAATGAAGTCAATAAGACCACACCTTGACCCTAAATTGGGGTCATTCTGAAGCGTAGTGATATAGTCAGTGAACTGAATGGAAACCATTACTCGGTCGTAGTAACTCGTAACGAATGAATCTGTGGTAAGTATATCGGAAGACAGTGGTTTTCCGGGAATCCGTTGCTAACCACATTGAAGAAGGTTCTTGGAATCTCAAAGTATGTGTATTTATTGTAAGTAAAATATATCTACTTGTTCTGACGATTAATAAGTGTTTTTATGAAACCTAGGTATTTTAATCAAAAATATTTTGAGTTTGACTTTGAGCAGTTTGGGTGCGAAAGAGTTACAAAAACTGGTGCACCTTTATGTCTTCGTGAATCAGTTAATAAATTAGTAAGCATTTTGACTGGCTTTAGACGTTGGCGTTTTAACTGTTTTTTAGTATTGACCGTTGCTCCACCAAAGATGACGACTTTTCATTCCGAAATAGATCTTTCCATGAATCTTGAATGCCTCTTGGAAATAAAAAGTGAATATTTAAAGAAAATCACAAAATTACTCTGTAAGTACTTACTGCACTAGATGGGTTCAATAATACAGCTGATGATATTACCTGCAACAATAACAATATTACAATTAGTTATGCGATTACAAAAATAGTTGAATCACCATGTTTCCAATACGTTGAGTCACATACGTATCATCACAAGCCGTGCCATTAAACGAGCAATTATATCAAAGCGTAATCAAGTGTAATTAATGACATTGGTACCAGTCACACGTCGTACGAGCATAATGTAGAAATGTGTACATCAACAATAACCTCTAAGCTGAATTTGACTGCGGCGAATCTTTAAGATCAACTAAGAAAGCAAAAAATGACAACTTGTGCCTATTCCGGTTGCATCTTGGTCTTTGCCTCCGAGAGCCCAGCGTACGCTTTGACTATGATCGTGAATTGACAAGCCTGGTTATTGCATTGTAACTAACAGCACCAACTTCCAGATTTAAAGGTGTCAGTTATTGTTTTTACAAAACAGGAAAACATGTTGACAAATATTCCCAGTCGATCCGGGAATTATTTCGTCCTCAGTCCCTTATCTTTAGTACACTAATTTTATTTACTGGCAAAAACCTAGTCGTCAAATATCGACTAGAAATCGACTAGCACCAAGAAACTGAGTCAAAACCAGATCCTTTTGTTGAGTCAACAACTAGAACTGGTTTGCACGTAACGAGCCCACGCCTTCATCGGTCAACACACGAATAACCAACCGATTTGAGAATACATCAGATTTGAAACACCATATTCTAGAACAACCCACCTATTGATATTGTTGAGGTATCGCTAACTGCGATATGAGAATTCTTTTTGCAGACATGTGATTCTGGGTGGCTGCTTTATAAGGATGTGGAATGGGGTATTAGAAAAATGGAGTGACCGTTTTATACGCCACTTTAAAAGCCTTTTTGCAAGGCCCACAATATAGTAGTAAGCAAGCTATCTGGGTTTTCTATTAAAGAACACTTTATAAGGAAATGTCGACAACTCCCACAGATAGACTCCTACGACAATCGGTCTATAAATGCAGAAGCTTTAAAAGGGGTTGAAGAAAGAAGCAGTGCGGAGAATAAAATTTGTAGAGTCTAAAGTTATAAATTAGAAATATTGAGTATATTACAAGTATCTTAATGAAAAAAATTAGACAATGACTTGTATGGAAAGATAAGTAATGATGCGAAATCCTCGAAATTGGCAGCTTGCAGGATAACTTAAATGTTACAAAATTCGTCTATTTCAACATGAAGTCTAGCCTGTAACGCGAAAGAGGCGGTACGAACAGGTCATTTCCTCATTGATCACCCAACTTCAAGGCAAACAAGAAATAGTCACACTCGACGGATTTAGTAGTGTCAATATACTAATTTAGTGTGTATTAAATAGTTGGCAACACTGGTAAAGGAATGTGATCACGCCACTTCGTGTTTTACACCAATTTGCGTATGCGAAACGGAATAGCTTTGATTTAAAATATATAAACCACGCAGTTCTGATCAAAACATTACGTTAAACATAATGTTAAAACGAGTTTTTTTTTTAAACAAATATTAATTTTGCAAAATTTCTATAGATCATGTACCTTTGCAAATACGCCTACAAAATGCAAAACACATAAAATGATGTAATATTAGCAAAGCCTGCAATTCTAAGACTAACTATTAGGTACTTATTTCTTATTATAAATGAGTAGAGTAATGACACATAGTGGGTCACCTGCTCCCGGCGATCAGCCATTCAGCCGACTTAATAAACACCTCAGTACCCTTTTGAATTTTTTGAGAATCACGTCTCAGGAAGCAGTCATTGCTTCTGTGTTACTGCCAGCAACAAACTCGTATTTGACGAATTGGTCAAAGGAAAGTAAACACGTATATTTTTGTGCGCCCACACAGCTGCTACCGATAACCATTCTTAGACAATGTGACAATGATATTCGAACAATGGCGGCGAAAGTGAAAGACATTTCATTCACGGGACTTTTTGCTGCATTGTTAATGTCGCTTGAAAACATTATGATAATGGATTGCTTGCGTATGTCTTGGTCAAAGAACTGACGTAAAATTAGCGAAGTAGTCCTCTTTTTGCGGCGAATTCATCAATAGCAACTTTCCCCATGTTGTAAATTAACTGAAGAAATTTTCAATGGATGTTTTCAATTAGTTATCAGATCTTCCGAAGGTTAACTACATACAAAAAAATAGAAGCTGTCAATTTCTTACGAAAACAAACCCGCATCATGATCACCAATTTTTACATATTAAGAATATCTTAATGAAATGAAGATCGGAAAAAAGCAAAACCTATTCGCGAAGGACAACCCGCATTGTCTCTAAGAACATTTTAAAGTTTCACAACGCTACAAAACACGTCTATATGTAGAAGATGAGGTAAAACAACATCTAGATGATCATATGAATAGCAATAGCACTAATTATACTTAATAATTTTTGGACCCAACTTGAGGTTCAAAGACTGCAGTTAATTTTACCGCATCAGAAGATGGCAGCATCATTTTGGGTTGCTGAAAAATTGGCGTGATGGTTGAATTTGAATTCTTAGATCAGTCTGTTGGAAAAAAGCTATGAGTTGTAAAAACACAAAGTAGAATTATAATCACCTACATTTTCCAGGAAGGCTCAAGCCATCGACCTCAATTCGTCCTTGCGTTCTGACGATCATTCGTACATAAAACAGATACTTGAATACGTACGTGACTTGACTGGCGTCATTGGCGATGTTTGATTCCTCAGAATGTAATAATAATAACGCAATAAGTGCTAATTTACAGAGGCACCGCGGTCAAGTTGTATGCCAGTTAAGAGGTCCTGTTTGTGGTGCGTGTTCAAGCTTTTGTCGATCTAAGATGATTTGGACTACCAACGCCGAACAGTAGACTAAAGGCTGATGATGATGGTGATAAAAGGTTGAGTTTCCCACGGTGCTCGTGCTACATAAACAGAGGCCGCTAGCAGAATATGGCCTTTTATACAGTCTTTGGTCTATAGTTAAGCTTGGAAGATTTTATCAGCGGACTTTATTGAGAGACTAATACACCCGAATTCAGTAAAAGATTGGCGCACGCTGGATCGTTGTTAAAAAAATAGAAGTGGAAAAACAATCTCTCATCTGTGTTACTTGCACTAACGGCCGAAAGGACAAAGGCAACGATACGTTCATATAATATGTAAATCCTTTTACTGCAGTTGCCCCGTGTTTCGGGACTGTTCACATCGATAGTTAACAGGCGGAAGTACGGTAAAACATGTTTTGTGCCCCACGAAATCTATTAGTTTTAGTAAATCGTGACCATACAGTCAGATTGCTCTGACAAGATCACGGCGATTTGCCAGTAATTTCACGGATGTTACGGCTATTCCGGCATGGGGCGCTCCGACTATACACCCACACGAACAATTATATTGCTGTGGTTTACAAAATACAAACAAGTCTTCCAAATATATCTCTCAAAGTCTCACAGGCAATTCAAGAAATGGGTATGAAAGAGCATGTCAAAATTAAATTGGGGTAGAAAAGACCACCGAGAGCAGAAGAAGGATTAGGTCGGCCATTTGAACGGAATTCTGTCTTGTGCTTTGAGTATATTAATTTCAACATCTCTATCATGTTGCTTTCCAGCTCTTTTGTGATGATAACCGATAATAATTCGAATGCCTGAATTTGCATCTCTTTCCACAATATTCCATTCTTTGAAAGGTCACCCATCTTGTCAAAAGTTCTTGGAACAATCACTTGTTGCTAACACGAGCACCGGAACCGGTTTGATTCGCAACAGAAGGGGATTTGCTTTTTTGTCCACGCTAGCAATACAGATTTATGAGTCATGTTCGTTTTATGTCTCAGCGACTACTTGGGACATAGCAGATACTTATTTGGATGATGAGATTTTTTAAACCTTTAAAGCATTGATTTCTGAACGAAGGATATCGAAGTAACAGTACATATTTAAGTAGACTCGTTCGTGACCCGTTCTTTCACTAGCTTCAAAGGGTGGGTGTAGAGATTCTTCCTGTTTACAAGTCTAATGACATTAATAGCCTTAAATACAATGTCACCCATAGTTAATAATATCATATTTGCCCAACAAAGACCAGCTGTAATTGTTCTTAAGACGCACTAAAGTTCAAAAGAAGCATGGCAATTATCGGTAATCCCAATAATTCACCAACCGCTGCCCAGACAGGCGCCAGTCTTCCGATTTCTCCGTCAAATCGCCGTGGGCTGCGCAAGCGCCACTTTCACGACGCCACAGATTATCCTAATAGTAGAGGAGCCTAAGAAGAGATTTTGTAAGATTGGAACACATCAGCTCTTATTGGAAGAAACCTTGCTATCTGCTAGGGGTTAGGTCTCCAGAGCTCAGTTGTAGAGAGCATGGAGTTTTAAAAACAGACAACGCCACAGCAACACTTATTAATAGGATTAGGTTAGAAATCCTCGCTTATATGCCTCCCTCTTACGAAGAAAAACTAAACCATATAAGAACCCCTAATAATATCTTCAGGGCAGCCGACCAGATTACTGTGCTTCTTTAGTTTTTCACGGGAAGATTGCTCTCCTCCCCACTGTAATGACAACATTTTTAAGGACCCTAGATTTCGATTAGTCTCTATAACTCTTGAGTAACTGCAAATTTAGCATCCCAGGCTCCTCTACTATATCTGCTGCGGAGCGGGTGACAGTGGGCGGTATCGGATAATGATATTAGTCAATGATGCTGAATATTAAATGTGTTCCGAGTGAACGCGAGATGTAGAACGCACGTGCTGGTTCGCGATGTCACCGTTTTGCCGTAACGAGAAACATTACGTTTGCTTGTTTCGTCGGTTTGAAAGTACGTTAAAATATTTTAGTCTTTTAACAGCTTTGAAACTTTTAAGCTATTGTTGGTGGAACAATTTCCTTTAGTCTCTGGACTCAGCCAACACCTTAGTTTTGCTATAAGAATATGTTAGATAATTTCTGCAGACAAAAAATTTAACCAAATTTTAAAAAAATATTTAGAAGATTTATTCAGTTTTCAACCTTATAATATTAGTTTACCTTGGAAAAATTAGGTTCAATCATTCAGAAAAATTCTATAATTCTTTGGGTTAAAGATTCCTAGATGCACCTTCAAAACTCTTTTTACATTGCAACTTTTTAGCCAGTGTGTAAATAAACACCGCCCACCCAAGACTACGTAAATCCAAACAAAACATTCGTTATGATGTAATATGCTTGCGCACCTAATTTAATACAAATAGTTTGTTTAAGTAACATCTGTTTCAACAAGAGCGTGCTTAGAAAGACAATTTGATATTTAATTATTTTCTCTTCTTCAGTCTAAAAACACAAAATATCGAGAAAATTTATTACGAACTAATTTTGGAACTGCCATTTCTACCCCAAATGAAGTAGGAATGGCACTTGCCAATTCCTGTTAGCTAATCACATGTTAAATAACCTAAATCTGGAATTATATTTTGTGTGCTTAAAGAGCATGAACTGTCCTATTTACCATAGATACTGGTTGACATTTGGTTATAATAAGCATCGACCATATAATTCAGAGTATTTTGCAGTCATACTTTTCTGAATTCCTCTTTCTTTTAAAATCAATCATGTGTATTTACGAAGCTTGTCAAACCTAGTCCCTACCATTCAGCAGTAAGGCACGCCATATTACGTATTACAACAGGTGTTACGTGTATGTAGGACGTGTTTTATCTTCACTCAACCTGCCAAGGAAACCTCATCTTTACTTAGACGACTTAAGAACGTTAAGAAAACTATTACAATAGCATATGTGACGGTATCGCCTTATTGTTTTGTATAATGCAAGCGTGAAATCGACATGTTTTGTTAATAACTGGGCTAATAACAGTTTGTCAAGCGAATGCCTTTAGTTAATGGGTTTGAGGAAACTAAATGCCGGATAAATGATGCAAAAGTAGATCATATACGGATTAAGATTAATAAAGATGGCGCCAATATAATGCAAGAAGTTTGTGGTTTGTTAGATGAGTAACTTAATTCAGAACTGATTAATTTCAACCCAAGAGTAAACAAACAGAATCGTCATATTTACTTTGAAATGGTCATCAAGTGACCATAATCTGACTCATTTGTGTGCTTTGTTATGAGCCATTTAGAAAAAAAGATTACAATTGTAACGCATGCCGACGATGAAAACAGAAGACTTGTTTACTACTAACATCACAGTAGATACAACTCTATAAGCCTATCAATTACGATCGCAAAAATGATTTGTGTCATGATCACCGCACCGCTGGGTAATGTCACCCCTGCTAAGCTAATGGCTAATACAATCTGTGGTATTACCGTGAATGCCTGTGCTATTATACTGTTACGCAATTCTAATAGCTCTTTGCTCAATTATACTATTGCTGCTTTTGAATCAATTCCTCTAAGCCTTATTTGTACTGACCTTATTTCAGCATATCTCAAGTTAGGTCACTCGTGGTTATATTATGTTCTCTCTTTATTACTCATCGAAAATGCAAGGTATTTTTCTGCTCCAAAAAGGATTTGTTTGAGAATTATGGTCGTGATATCAGCAACAAAACCAGGCCATTAGTCAACATATAACGACAGAACCATTAAGAAAACAAAATCGCAAATATTTATGAAATCACTGATGTAATTGTTGTGTCGACCATTAGTAAAAACCTTTTAAAAAAGGTTTTAAGAATTTATTCTCAAAAAAGATTACAAAAATCCACTTATAAGAGAACAATATATTTTTTTTTAAACTTAATCTATGCGGTGGTCACCGCTCCAAAACTAAATCTACGCAGTTACATTGGGCTGCAACTCTCGCGAAACCAACAAATTAACAATCCTCAAGTATATGACTGTACAGTTTTGATTTGAAGCTGTTCAAAGAATCTATAGATTTAATATGAGATGGCAGTCTGTTAAAAAATAACTAATTTTACACAATAGTATCAATGTATGTTAAGTTGGTGTTTGCCTAATTCATGAATAAACTAAAAAGTTACAGTTTGTACTCACTTATGCTATCTACATATAGATAACAAAAAGTTGTAAATATGTACATATTACCCTTTGTTACAAAGTTAAATCAGACGTGCAAAAGTTTCGAATCTTGCTACTATCAATATGTATAAAAGTACGTAGTAGTAACATTATCTCACGACAGTAGCGTTACAACTCCGTTACATAATATCAATTAGGTATTTTCTGTCTTGATTGTGGAAAAATCCTCGATACTAAGCTATTCTTAAAGTTGGAATTGTATGAAATTATTATTTTTCCAACGATTAAATTGCAAATTTAATGCTAAATCTGTTTTAAGCGCATTTCCGACCTTAAATGTTCTACTTGGTGAACATATCAAAATCGTTAGGTATTTAAAATTATAAATGTTACCGATCATGTTACCAAAAGAGTCTTCAATCAATTATATTATTCATTCAGTCCATACTTGATTGAAGTGACATAATAATTCTTCCTTATTGCATTGAGAGCTAACTAACATTGTAGTGTGAACAATAAATCCTTTGTTTAAAAACTATTTAGATGCGGACAGATAAATGGAAGCATATTTAATGTGTGCATTCACCAGCTTGAAATATTCAAGTAAAAACATCAAAAAAACAATTTGTCTAGAAAAAGCGACTTCATTCGCATATTTTATACTGATTACAACCTTCTCAATATGTTGTGTTGTGACTCATCAAAGGCTTTTGTTGATACAAAGAGTAATTTCGCTTACACCTTTATTTATTTTTAGTATTAATTTGTTTACTTACTTTTCTTCAAGCTTACAGATTCTACAGTTAAAATCCTTTGGTGGAAACAATAATAAAAATTGGAACAATGTTCCAAGGTTTGGGGTTCTACAAGGAGCCAGTATTGGACAAGGTTTTTAAACGCAACTTAATTACTTAAATAAACAGAATGCCGGAACAATTAATCTTCAAATATAGAAGAAAAATTTCATAAAACCACTAATTATTAAAAATTATTAATCCGCCCACTAATCTATAAATATAAACTACAAACATCAATCATCCTATTAATCAAAATGGTCAAGGGAAAATCTTGCTGTATGTCGTGCTAAGAGTAAAACCGACGTCCAAGCGTGCGCGGGCGCAACCGAAGGTCTCTTTGTGACATAATTACCCACAGCTATTATTATGTAACCGCAAGTAACTAAACCCGACCGGAATACATAGCTACAACAAGACATGAGGAGAATAGCAAGATATGCCTTATGGTACTGTTTCATAATTCATTAAGTAACTGAGCTACGCAAGGTGATCCACATGTAGTGTTAACATTCATTAATTAGTAAGTACCCTTTTTTCTGATAAAGCAAGGAAAACGCTCCGAATATGTCAGAAGTGTCCGTTATTTATTCCTTCTTATTTATGATTTTCATATTTGACCTTTGACGTTTTAAAAGTATTACCTACATATTTTTCAGCTTTACATCCTGCGGTTTCTTGACATAAAGAAAAGTATGCCACATTTAACGGCTTTGATGAATGATTTATGATGGATTCCTTTAACTGTAAACATGACAGTAACAAAAAAAAAATGAAGCACCATAAAAGAAAATATAACAATTCCGAACTTACTGACCTAGAATTTGGTCGAGGAATCACGTTTAATTACTATAGAATGAAATATAAAAAATGTACAGTTAACTTACTTGAAGATTAAATATCTCAAACACGTGCATTCCTCAATTAATTTAATATCAACAGTTAAGTTCAAAGAACTGTTAAGAAAACTCATTCTTTGTTAAATCTCTCAGTTCAACACATTGCGAAGTTAATTAATTACGAAGCGTCTGTGGGAACAAAACTTAAGCATTATATTCACACAACAAAAAAGTATTTATAATTTAAGATGTTCAATACTTAATCAAGCCTATTAAAAATATTATCTCCTAACTTATTTATCTTTATTGTGCAATCGACTAGATTAAAGAAATAAAAAAAATTAACATCGTATCATTTAAAAGACCTGATCATCTCCGTTCCTCTCTGTTAACGAGTGACGTCTGTTCATTAACATGATTTGGACTTTACTGACATTGCTAGTCATGACTGTCATTTAAAGGGGTACCTTAGACGCTCATGCCCTGGTCAGTCAATTCCATCAATCATGATTGATGGTTGCATGACAAACAAATCAAAGTATCCAGATATTTGTCAATCAATTTCATGCAACCGTCAGTCACCGCATTACACGGCAGGTTATTCATCAGTCACAGCAATGACTGTGGTAAAACTGACAGCAAAACCTACCGTCTAAGGTACCCCAAAATGATGAGCAATTTCCGAGTATGTTACATGCCCTGGTCAGTCAATTCCATCAGTCATGATTGATGGTTGCATGACAAACAAATCAAAATATACAGATATTTGTCAATCAATTTCATGCAACCGTCAGTCACCGCATTACACGGCAGGTTATTCATCAGTCACAGCAATGACTGTGGTAAAACTGACAGCAAAACCTACCGTCTAAGGTACCCCTTACTAGTGAGAAGTACGGCCCAATTTTTGATGACCGTTAGAAATAGAAATAAGATTTGTGTTTTATTTTGCTTGCTAAAGGTTAAGTTTTTTTTTTCATATTTCTTGCCAAAAAGCCAAGATTTGAGGCAAACGATCGCAGTCCTTTAGCCGTAGGACTATAAAACAACAAAGTAACTCCAAATTAGAGAAGCCATAAAAAGGACATAGCATCATTATTAAAATGCATGAGCCATTTCAACCACGATCATTTCATCACCGTCAATTTCGAAGTAGACCTTCAGTCTGACGTCACTGTTTCCAACGCATGCAATCCCAATAACCGACGGTTCTCGAGACTCGCGAATTGCCGCGGTGGTTGCGCAAACGCACCCGTCCTCGTTCCTTATCAACGCGCTCTTTGTTTTTGAAGGATTCAAAAAAAGCACTGAATTTATAGTCCGAAGATGGGCAGCAACGCTCCTTTGTGTTTTATCGTTCATTATACTGCGGAGACCAACCCCCTTAAGTTTATCAGGGGCAACCTTAAGGATGACAGATTCAGAAGCGGAGCATCCGTCTTTATTTCTTATTAAAATGGTCTTTGCTTTAGAAGGATTCTGTGCATTGCAACATACAGCGTTCCTCTGTGTTTAATCGTTCACTATATGGCGATCACCAACCCGCCAGCCCAGAGTGATGACTAGGAGCATATACAATAACAATGATAATTATGATTAGCAGTAATAAAATTACCAAAAAGGTTCCTAGATCACATAAGGAAAAGATTTATACCATTTGTACATTGATCTATTCCTGGAACTGCAAATGTCTTTTATTGGAAACAAGCTTCCTGCCACATGACTTCTTCATGTTAATATGATGAAAGAAGAAAAAAACCTTCACGTCACAGAAATAAGGTTGCATTGAAAAGTATCTTCGAATATCGAGTTTAGACACGACAAAAGTATACCTCTCCAAAAAATCACGAGGTCGAATATTTCGATTTGAGGAGTCGTAAGAAGATCGTGTTGAGAGCATAACACGAGTATACAATAAGACTAAGAAAGAAAGTCCAATTCAAATACCAGATTTCACTTTCATTAAATATAACGGTTACTTATTGCTTTGCGGAACATGACATCAGTATTTTCGGATGAAACGTAGAGTCAACAGGTGTTAAACTTGAAGATACTGTATTATTTTTCCTCATTTAATAAAGATTGTAGCAATATATGTGTAAATTAAATGATTGAGTTGACAAAATTGTGATGAAATCACGAACAAAGAATTTATGGGAAAACATAATTGTACACATGTTGTTAATTTATTGGTTCATTCTTTAATTCAACAAAAGTTCGTAGTGCTGGGACATTACCAAACCCTTCTTCAAATCCGAACTGAAATTTTCCGATAAATCATCTCAGCAATTCAAAGTATGTATCCTAAATATTGAACAGTCACGATCTACTACAAGTTTTTGTCAAATATTTTTAACTGCTTGCGCATTACATTTGGTAATGGTCCACGTACGATCATGTCATTCTTGGTAACCAAGATACCGCCAAGTACGGGAATCCACAAATAAACAACTCACGAACAGCATTGAATAGTAAACAACGCAAAAACCGTTGTAATTTTGACTCCTAAGGTGCAAATTACGTTGTCAGTGAAAGGAGAAATGACTACGTGTATGGTGGCGCGTACGCACCGTTAGCGGTTGGCCCTCAGGGTTGGCGCTCTCATTAATTTTAAGGGTCTACAATAACGACTAATGCCTCCAAACTCCAAAGAAATTGGCAGAGACAAGTCTGAGCAACAGTTAGAGCAGATACCAGATAGAAAAGATGAAGTGAGACAAAACGTATTTAAAATGACCTATAAAATGAACCAATAAAGGCACGAATTTCCAATAGGTGTGTAATATAATTAACACACACGTTTGACATACTCAGCTAATGTCCATTCTTGGAAAATTAATAAAATCTTTGTATAATTTGAGCCTGTGTAAGCAGATTCTAATGAAGCGAATGTCCTTCAGCAGAATAGGTCAGAATATCCGTTTATTTAGCATCATGTAGGTGCTTACCAATACAAGTTGTATGAAATATCTTATTAAAAACGGAAGTGTGGTACTAGTTAATTTATCGAATGGTGTCAGCTCGTAGCCCTAGCGGTGTGGCTATTTCTGAACGTCAAACCTGCCTGGCAAGCCTGCGCCTGAGCAGACTCCGGCGTTCTTTGACGTATCCAATTTTAGACATAGAATTTTCTGGTCTTCTTTTTAAGGAATTGGAAACGAAAATAGCAAGCAAGTATGTAGCATTAAATTAACGTACTTTGCATTGGGACATGCTGCCATTTTTTTATGTATGTTATCCCGTTGTATGAAGTTTAAACCACAGATAACATGTTTCCACCAAAGGTAACTGTAGCGGGTTGTATATTTAACAACATATGCAAGAGTAGGAAACCAAACATAAAATAAGGTAAAAAGAGTTAAGAAACGGTACATAAGAGCCAGCCAACAGCGATAAGTTTTAAGAAAGCTTTAACAAATGTAATTATGGCGAAAAAACATTAAAAAGTACATGCAGTACCACGATCAGTAGCTGAACTCATGCAGTTGGGACGTATAAGAGGTAACGCTTACGAAATCGGTAAAATATTATTGTTAACTCTTAAAGTTGATGACGAGTTTAATATGTGTCAGGAGGCTGTACAAACAATAAGGAAAGGAATATTCGGCAGATTCGGAGAAAGAAATTCAAGACCCTTTTGTGATTCACTTTATGTTCTTTGAATCAACGATTTAATGGTGTCATCCTCTGTTTGTACTTAAAGGACGAGTTGCCTTTTATACGAGTTAACAAAAATGTTGCAACATTTTCTTCTTAAGGGTAACTTAACCGTTCTTGTTCCGTTCAGATAAAGGACTCCTCCCATTTTTATAAATCAGTATACATGGAGAAAAAGATTAAAAATGTTTGTTTTGGTCGTAGATAGAACCTTCATAAAAAATAAATGTTATAAAAACTCCTTGAAGTTTAGAACGTGCACACTCAAGCAGCTTAGACGCTTATTTCTTTTTAATCTAGATAATAATCAGATACCTACCTTGTTAGAAAATAATTACTTGCACCAAGGCATTTTTTTCCAATAAGGTAAATCCATAAACTAATAATAACTGTACGGAAAAACCAAGCTTCAACGCACCTACGACAATACATACAATTATCTACGAATTATGTAACACCTGGCGCTAAAAGATAATAATATGTCTACTAAGAAACAAACAATATGCTATTTTGAGACGACATATTATAATTGATGCTATTTGAATTCAACAGAGCACAAATGTGTTTTCATATATCAATCAAGTTAATCAGTTTTGATGCGAATAAGAATTTAAATATCAATGCAATTCCTTAATGACAATATGAAAATGTTGTTAACACTTTTATGATGGTAACTTTTTAGGATGATTTATGTTTAATTTTAATGTATTCAATCTCTGTTTTCACGTATGGGTTATTCTCACAAAATTTCGAATTAATATAAAATATTACAGAAGGATAATTGATGGTTTTTGATTTTGCTGCTAATCCCAAAATACTAGATGATCAAATAAAACATCGGAACTCTAGGGCAACACACTACTAACAGAATTAAGTAAATATACAAGTATATCAGCGACCCAGTTAAGCTTGACATCGTTCCGAATGTCGACCTTATACCATTTGCAATAAAGGTTCTACCATCAGGGCGTTCCACATCAGGAATTTCTTTTTGTTACCTACCTGTATCCATGGTAACTGACCTGTTAAATTGCCCGTAAAACACCCAAATAGGTTCAAGTACTTTTCATTGTTTTCAAAGCGTTTTTAACGCACAAGTTTATTTCACTTTTACTCATTTCAGATGTTTCCTCCATATGTGTTTACTTTCAATTGTTTAGTGTCTTTTCATGTTGGTTGTCATGATATAATCTGTGGTTCTACAAGTCACTTTTGAAGCTTAAAGCAAAATATATTTTTGCGAATACCAACTTGCCAAAGCAGCCAAAATGTTTTGTACTTATGTATTTTACCACTAAGGTGAAAAGCTTCCTGACGGTAAGCGGTAGCCGTCGCCCATACACCCGAAGCATCATTTGTAACTCCAGGTCTTTAGAACTCAGATGGGAGACAATCTAAATTCCGAAAATGTTAGCTACTGCACAAAACCAAGCACAACCGGAAAAGACAGGTGTTTTTTTGCAGGTTGGGGAGTTACAGAAGTATCTACATTCTATCAAGTTCAGCGCAGCCCTCACGTCTGCTAAGCAATCATGCTTATTAAGATCAGGGTCGGTACAACCGAAGGTGAATCGCGGTCAATTGCATCAACAAAGATGCGTTGTCTCCCGTGACGACAGCGAAAGTCCACGCGACCATAGCGTGATAGAGCTGATGTACAGTCATGAGCACCAACATGTTGTATACAAACACATTCAAATATGAACTTTACTGCTTTGACATAAGTGTCGATGTGTATGACGATGTGACATGTTGGACGTTGGTGCTCATGACTGTATCATGTACCCTAATTGACCCCTATCATGAAGCAAATGCACGCAATCCGTCATAATTGCAGGAATGACGATGATAGTAGATGGATGATTTGATTTTGCGTCGAACTTCTTCGGAGACAGAGAGACTGCGCCAGTGCCATGCCTTTACAGTTTTTCATTGAGATTTGAGTCCCACTAACACAGAAAACATTTTATTACGCTGAATGCTTTTCTTGTGAATCAAGAAATCCCCAATTTAATAAATGGTTGGGAATTGTGCTTTGTTCTGTTTCAAGCAATAGGCTTAATGACTGACCCAAACCAACTGTTCAACAACGAACCCTATTGCAATTTCAATCTAGACATTAATCCTTTCATCCTCCACTAGACTAAGTAGTTACAGTAAAAATTAGGGTACATTCCAGACAGTCCCTCTACGTAGCCATGATGTTTTCAACGTCGTGAACGCGAGAACAAGTCCTCTCATTAGCTCCCATGAATACTCTTGTGATTGAAAGACTTAGTCACTCGTTAGGATCGTTAGAAGCCTTTTCTGTAATAATGGCGAAAAACTAGACAAAACTACATAAGACGTCAAAAATCAGGAAAAAATTGTCTGATGTTTCGGCTGCTAAAGGAAAATTCCCAAGGAATGTTTATTAAAAAGGGGATATCCTTCTCGACATGCAGCTGTTTAAAATGGCTCATGTTATGCACACACGGACGTTGGGAGCTAAGTATTTTAAATTACACAATTTTGTCATTTGGACAGTTCATTCCTGATGGACAAATTAGTTTAACCAGTCATTTTGACCCTATGGAAGAACCGTTACTTTCAGCTTAAAAAGCTTTAGATCAGTAAGAAACCTTTGCTTTAGAACTTCGCTTTATGTCAACGTGTCCTCGGTCTTGTAAGATTACTGATTTAGAGTACTACGGGAGCTAGCGAGCTCTATGTATAATGCTTATGCGCTCGCGCGTGTAAACATCCTACGTAATGTTTTGATCGTAAAGATTAACCGTCTCATCCATTGATTTATTACTACACGTAGCCAAAGTCTGTTAGGAAGACATTAATTATCATATCTTTACGTAAGATGAGTGGAAGAATTTCAATAAAATATGGTCTTTTAGCATATCAACTACCGATATGATAGGATTTCCGGTCATAACTTTGATCAAGACAATAGACCCTACGTCCAATAAAATACATTATTTAAAGTGCACTTTCTCAAATAAGTCAATTTTCACATCACGTGGCCGTATGCACTTCAAGTGCATCGTACTAGCCACGTGCAGTGAAACACGTAATGCAAGTAAACCTATTAAGGGTTCACGGTCTTAGCTTGTGGGTTTGGGACCTTGGGCTAATGGGCTACTCGTGTTTGTATTTCTCTATTTCTATTTTAGAAGTAACTATTCTTAACTATATATATAAACCAATATAAATTCTATAAAAACAATTTCTTATACCGATTGCATAATGAAGAAGCCTGTGCACAGTAAGTAGATGCTGACTATATTTGATACGTATTGCAGTAATTAGGCGAAACAAGCATAATACTCAATAAAACGATCGAATGTTATTCACGACCTTGCAATTGTGCATAAAAACACATACGAAATAAGCCAATTTGCACCTGTATGAAATAATTAATGCAATCCAATCGTCGAAAATGTGTATAAGATTTTAAAGCATCAAGCACAGAAAACACTTCAACTAATAGGCTGGTACTTTCATTCCCTTTACGTATTCATGTACCTTTTTTGCTATATTGACCTCTAATCAGATGTTGCATTTTTTAAGATATCGCAAAGCAATCAGCGTAGCGGCCCTACAGCCAACGGTATCCAAATTTGGCGAAACAAAGTAAGCACTGCTTTATGACCTTTTTGGAAAAGTAAGGTGAGGACATCTTACTGGAAAAGGTCATTAAGAAACACAAGCGATAGTATTTGTAGTATTTATTTAAATTTGAACATAGTCAACAAAATAAATGAAGTAACGGAGAAAAATCGCACATATTGTGACCACTACGGCAACCATCCTTAAAATAAAACAAATTGACGTAAATGGAAACGAAAGTACTCGGAAACCTTGCGTGATTCGGACGCCCGATACCCAGCGAATAACAAGTCTTTAAATGCAGCCTTAAACTCATTACAGAAACGATATTAAAAGCGGGATAATTTCTACCTTAAATAGCACCTGTATAATTGAACTAGCGCTTTGCCTACGGCTTTGCTCGCGTCATGGTCGAAAATTGTCCCAAGCTTTCCTCCACTTTGGTCCCATCTTAAAGGACGTATTTTGAATGATCCTTTGTTTTGAATTTTTTACCAAATAGTAAATTACAGTATTTATTTAGCTTCATGTGTTTCATAGAAACTTTGCAAAAATGCTTTCTTAGTGGGTACTTAGTGATTACTAAGGTGAGTACCTACCCTACAATAGCATAAAAGAAAGCAATGCGTCGGCTAACGGGTCAATCAAACCTCGTTACTCCATTTTTTCTCATATGACATTTTTTACTACTTTAATTAATAGTACACCTACATAAAATGTAGCGACAAAAAGGCATAAAAATGTCATGTGAAAAAAAATGGAGTTACAAAAGACAGTGGTGAGGAATTAAAATTTTCGAGTTTTCTACTAATAGTTAAGGTTGTGCGTATACATCAGTCAGTGTTCCTTTTATGTATAAGTTTCAATAGTACATGACTTATTAGCACCTACAGAGTAAAACAGTCCAAGGCTTGGTAGGGTCCAAGGTCGTTCACCGAGCGGTTTGAGGCCACTGAACTGAGGGTCTCGTCTGATACTTCTCCTACCTATTGAATAGTGTAAGACGAATAGATTCTATTCTATCGATTCGGCAACTATTTGGTGTTGACTTGCAAACTTAGAAATCTTATGTTTAGGAATCGCTAGACGCCTTAAGTCGTAAGTTTTGCCATTTGTCTGTAATTTGTCTGTAAATAACATTTTCCTTGGTCCGCGGTTTGGATGAAAACAATTCTGTTTGAAAGCAATATCTGTTTTCTTACAACTGGCATGCTAGACTATATTTTGAGAAGTCATCACAAAGTTATGAAAATGGGCTGTAATTTTGTTAATTTAACCTTTACGTAGTAATTTGAAAATATAATAAAATAAATAAACTGATAAGCTTATTAATGTAAAAAGAGGATAAAACTTTAAACTTTCGCGTTGCATTATACTTAAGCCTATTAATTTCCCACTGCAGGGCAAAGGCCTCCATCATGTGGGCAGGTATTACTATAAGATAATATTGAAACAAAACTAATTAGTAGGTCTCTCGTAGTCATTAAAAAATAATATCGCGTTTAGTCCCGGTTTTAAGAGATGAAAAAGATAATTTTGATAATAGACCTACATCTTATCAAATATTCGATGCAACAATAGCCGTATCTATTTATACTACCACTAGAAAATAATCTGCATAACACGACCGGTCTAGTTCGATCGTGCATAATGTATTAGCGAATACGGATTTTACCATAACCGGAGGTATGTCGACGGAGACGGTACGTAATGGCACCATTGTTGGGAGAGGCCGTGGAACACCAACTAGGGTTTAATGGGAAACAAGAATGGCTGGTAATATACCCAGTTAACTGTAAGTAGGTATTAAGACCATCAAGCTAATGATCACATGTAGGAGTTGGGTTGATATGGACATGTGACAACAGCATTATTTTCTATACTTACTAATACAATAAAGCTGAAGAGTTTGTTTTTTGTTTGAACGCGATAATCTCAGGAACTACTGGTTGGAATTGAAAAAATATTTTTGCGTTACATAGGTAGTCCATTTGTCGACAAAGGCTTTAAGTAATAGTTTATCACTATGTGTCCGGAAACCGATATCCTCGCGTACGGAATCGCGGGGTCCGCTAGGGTATCATAAATGAATCGAAAACCTTTAGAACATTGTCAGAAGTTCACTTGAGATTTAGTAGACGCTGCTACTCACAATTTAGTTTTACCGCAATTTCAATTCGTTCAAATATTATTTATTCATGACGTTTGTTAGATCGTATAAAGAGTAGTTTCAAAGGAAACAAATCGATCTGGTTTTATTTCTGAGTAAACATTTCAATTATGATAGCAATCGTGTTCATGCAATGACTATACTGTAGGTATACGACGTCAAAGGGTACTTTACTATTATGACATTTATATGCCGGTGTATATGTAATAATGTAACGTATACTTTGACGCATAAGCTATTAATAACACTGTAATAATGCATGATTGGAATCTTATCTGATTAAGTCGAGAAAAATCCTTAAGCTCATATACTAGCGGCCGCCCGCGACTATGTCCCGGTAGATTTGGGTTTCCGAACAAAAAAAAAATTACATTACGAGTATAACTTAAAGCCTTCCTCGTCAAATGGACTATCCAACACAAAAATATTATTGAATTGAATTCTAAACAGGAACGTCTTCCTGAGATGAGCGCGTTCCAACCAACAAACTCTTAAGCTATATTATATTAGTACCTTACTATAGTATAGATATGTATATAGTAAAGTATAGATATAAATTAGTGACCTAGTAAAATCTACTTTTACCCGAGAGCCATTATCATCAAAAAACTTCCATTGTTCATTCACCGCGTAAATATTTACCGAAATATATTATGTAGCGAAATATAAACATCGTCATTCAAGCCAGATTCGTACCTAGCGATGATCTTTGCCAACTTTTAAGATAGGCGTGGAAATATGCACGGCACGAGTCTGAGCACATTTTCTTCATTTTATTAAACAGTTCCAAGCCAAATAAATACATAGTGTTGAGGGTTGAGAAAATTGAGTTAAAGGTATTGTCCACGTTTTTATAACGTGTTGAATATTATTCGATCCACGATATAGTGGATCCACGAGGAAATCGAATTTCTCGTTCTCTACTTCTTTTCAGTCATTGAAGTAGAAAAAGCAGGAATTCGATTTCAGGTCTTCTAAGATATGACAATTAATTAATAATATTAGGACCACGAGGAAAAGGTTAATAAGTACCCTTTAATGTAGGTATAACATGTGGTGTGTTGTAACAACACAATCGCATTTGAAGTGCACAATTGGTACTAAATTAAAAAATCATAAATCTCTCATTTTTATTCAGCGAGTCACTTATTTATCTTTCTTTATGCCCATTGCATCATTTCTCTAATAAATTTTCTTTGAAATTGCAATGTCTCGGCAAAAGTTCATTGTAAGTCATACTCGTGTAGATTTTTAATTTATGCATTATTTAGAGATTTAAAGAAGTTTTCAATAAATTACAGACATAAATTATAAAATATAATCTCGGTCATTGTGCCCATTACAACAATTTTCGTATCATCGAGCAACAAACAGTAAAAAATAAATAGAAAACAGGAATAGAAGTAGGTAAATAGACAAAAATACTTTAACGAGTATATTGAACCACAGCTGTTCGCGTGATAAATTGTTCGGTTTATTTTTAAACGTTGCGATAAGAGTCGCGGAACTTATCATGATCAGGGATTTGAACCCGATTACCGTCTGTATTTTTCGTGGTAGACTCGCTACTGCTTTGAACTCAAATTATTTCATGTTTTTTTTGGATTTATTTAAATCTGAGTAAAATTATTTAGCTGAAGAATGTATGATTACAGATACGATTGTATCAAAGGCATATAGTGCTGTGTTTCGATAATTAAATTGATGACTCAAGTTCAGAACCAAAATGATTTATATTCAAAAAGCTCGTTGATATATCAATTAACACGAGAATAAAGGACTAGAATACAAAAGGATGGATTAAAGATATTGTTAAAACAAGCGATATAACATAATTCTAGCAAGCGACGACCACAAAAAATCATGATGCCATTATTCTGTCAAAGTAAAGTCATCATCATCATCCTAGCGTTTGTCCCGGTCGCATCCTCGGCCGTTGCCTCGGAGTCCAGGGTCCGCTTTCCTGCTGCACCTACTCCACTTCGCACGGTCTTGGGCATCCAGGGTGGAAAGACCATTGGCACGCATCTGTCAAAGTAAAGTATCAGCCTATTAATGTCCAGTGGGACATTAATAGGCTGATACTTTACTTGCCCTGCAGTGGCAGGGCAAAAGCCTTATTATTTTTTCTTTACAAAATGGTTTTTGGCATAATCACCAAGCTTGCCAAATGCCATTATTAAGTACCGCTCTAATAAAATGGTAAAAGAGCCACTGCTGGTGCTCCTTGACACGCAGCTGACCGTACAAAACTGACAATACAGGATCAATCCGTGCAAATGACATTTGACAGCTGGTTACCACATCAGTCAACCAGGTGCCTGTCATTTGGGGACAATGTCTCGATGTCTAAACGCCATTTGCGATTTGCACGGCCCGTTGCACCCACATGCCGCTTCCTGGTTGCATTGCAACTGCCTGACATGCAACGGTGCAGACTCGTTGGGAATGCAATATAGAAAATGAACGTTTTTTAGACATCTGTTTCTACACTATTGCGAAAGGTTTATGGTTTTGCGAAATTCTGCGAAGTTTAAAGGCTCAAAACATTATGTGGTTGTTGAAAAGCTGTCTGTACACTATTTCATATTTCAAAAGAAAACACATTGGCAAAGTTTTTTCAATCTAGATACTATGTTTACTTGTAGTCTTACTACATTATTTCAAAGGAAATCACGTTGGCTAACGGAAACTCATAAACCACAGCCTTTTCCGTTACAGTACCTTCTAAGGCAAATAATCTATAAATTCGCCACAAGTAATACGTACCTTATCATTAAGTAACTTATATGAGGGAAAAGTGCAAAAGATAAGAAAAATCCGAGTAAGTATCAAAAGGAGCTTTTTCAAGAACTGACTACAACAGCATATTGTGCGCTGCTTCGAAAGTTTAATTTTGCTAAATGACAATATAACAGTTACCTAAGTTTATCTCAAAAATATTAAAAGTAAAGTATCAGCCCATTAATGTCCCACTTCAGGGCAAAGAGGCCTCCATCATTTGAAATCATGTTTTCGTTACAAAGATGGGTTTTGGCTTAACCACCACGCTTGCCAAATGCGGATTGGTGATCACAAACCCGGGCTGTGTTCAGAAAAATCAACACAAAGTTTGCCCGACCCGGGAAACGAACCCCAGGGCCTCGAGACTAAAGCCTGGTACTTAAACCACTAGACCAACGAGGCGTTACAAATATCAAACTTAATAATATTATTGTACTAAATCAAGATTTAATAACAATTATTGTTATGAATTCATATGAAAATCTAGTCACCGTACACGTGTAGTGACTCACACACCTAAAATAATTGATTTCCTTCGGTAAATTCAGCCATAACAAAACTTTTGTTATCACCGTTTTTATCTGCAACTGCCAGTTTAACGAAATCACTTTGAAACTAAAAGTTGATTGAATTTATGTTTTACAGCAGCTCGATTTGGATTTACACGTGTTTGTGGCATTAATCTACACTAATATAATAAAACTGAAGAGTTTGTTTGTTTGTTTGAACGCCCTTATCTGAGGAACTACTGGTTCGGATTGAAAACATTTTTTTGAATTGAATAATCCATTTGACTAATTAGTCCGCTAATATTATAAAAACATATTGTAGAGATATTGTTTGTTATATAAAATTTTAAAATAATATATTGTGCAAATAAAATTAATAATTGAAGAGCATTCAGTATTTTTTGAGAAATATATGTTGTCATATCTTAAAATAAAATTTGTAATATTTGTTCTAGATTATAGATATACGACATGAATTATACCCATCGCAAGATTTGATTACAACACCCAAACCTTAAAATCTTAAAACTATACTGCACACAAATTGCATCATAAATAAAAAGCAAAGATTAGCATTTACTCCGACTATAACATTAACCAAAGATAGATTTTAAATGAGATTTACCGTCGTTTTATGGCAATTATATTCATGATTCTGGAATTGCATCTGCCTTGCATTGCCTCGCCTAAAAGATGGTGAATAGTGGTAATATTACTTGAATTTGCATTAATGCAGCTTTCTAACAGGATGTAGGGTTAGGAAAATCATTACAAATATAGTAATGTCCTAGTAATGATAGTACGACTCTATCGAAGAGTATACTACGATAACGTAAAGGATGTCCCTGTATGAAAATACTGGGTTAAGTGATTCATTCGTTCTGAACCATAGTGCTGTATAGGGAGAAACCACATCCTACTACTATTATAAAGGCGAAAGTTTGTATGTGTGGATGTATGGATGTATGGATGTATGGATGTTTGTTACTCTTTCACGTAAAAACTACTGAATGGATTTGAATGAAACTTTACCACAATATAGCTTATACATCAGAATAACACATAGGATATTGGAAATCAATATCCACGCGGACGGAGTCGCGGGCGGCCGCTAGTACCAAATAAAATTAAAATTCAGATGCTTTAATTTAATTTTCAGAAATATTAAGCCGTAGCTAAGTAAATGTTTGAAAACGACTAGCCTTAGCCTTTTCATTTATAATATAAACGAGACGAGTTACATAATCGAATGACCCGCCGGAAAATCGATAAAATTAAGTCTCAATCGATTCCTCGTAACTTCTATAACTTAGCTAAGGAGGACGAAACTAAAAAATAAGTCTTTTCAACCTTTGCCGTGCAAACAGATTGATATTATTCAAACGATTTCTTAGAGTATGAGGATCACTAAGTGCACAAATAATCGTGAAGACCATGTTTAATAATGTTTATTCTCAACTTGGTCACGACCGTGTGGTATTATTACAGGAATTAAATGATTTACATAGTCCGTACTTTACGTGTTTCTTTAAGAGGAATTTAGAAACGCGTCAAAAGCAAGAACCGCATGGTTCTTTTTAAAAATAATGATGCATTAACATTAGTGATTGATTACGATCTATAATTGTCGAATGATTTATGCGAATATTGGTGGAGAATTTTTTTTTTTTTATGGCAGAGGCCGCAAACGAGCCAGCGGATCGCCTGATGGTAAGCAATCACCGCCGCCCATGGACATCCGCGACACCAGAGGTATCGTTGATGCGTTGCCGGCCTTTCAAAAGAGAGTACGCTCGTTTCTTGATGTAACATATAAATATTCAACTCATATAATTTTATCCCCTATGCTATTTTTGTCTTCACTAGCTGCTATGATAACCTCCAAATATCTTTAGAAATTACATTCGAGGCACCGCAGATTAAAGTGTGCATAACATCAATGACGCTTTAATAACTATTTTTTATGTAAACTTTTATTGTTGTTATAAAATGTATGGAGTAGCTGTAACGCTAGTATGTCAGCCTATAAAATAAAAAGGATTAAAAGTACAAGGTAACGGTGCAGAGTGCAAGTCGTTACGATAAAACCTTCCCGTTCAAAGTAAACAACAACATAACTAGAAACACATTTAGAACATGTTGGTATAATAGTGCGGGCTATCGACATATTATATTCCAGACTAGTTCGACCGAATAGACACCACGATTCTACATGAAAAAGGCGTGAAGTAGCATGGGCCTACGCTTCATCCTCTGTTGTTAAGGAAACCGCAGGAGATAAGTGGGAGTGGGACCTTGTGTGAGAAGTATTTTAATGGGTAAATGGGATAACACTCGGAACCAAAGTCGAGGTTTCAAGTAAGTATAACTCATGACTGCAGCCCTATCAAGCCTATAAAATATTAAATTCCTAGGACTAACATACCAATTGCCTAGCCCCAAAATAAACTCGAAGCTTGTGCTGTGGATGCTAGGGAACGGATAGAAATACCTAAATACTTTTTATACATACAAATATAATTATATAGGCACACGACATCACCCAGACAGGAAAAACAGACATGTTCATGCACACGACCTTCTTGGTCTAACTTGACCATTAGGTACATCAAGCGGGTCGTCAAGCTGCCTACATACTGCTAGAATGCTTTTTAATTGGAACGAATAATAAAACTCATAAACCTCGGGAGTTAATGAGGTAATATTAGAAATGCTTAGGATAGGAGAGCCTATTGGTAGTATCATTGGTCCACACCATGTTAGCAATATAATCAAAGTATCTTAAGCAGGATATGAAAAAGACAATACAACGTTATAGATCGAATAGAATGACTACTTACATATTTTATCGTCCACACAATTACGTGTTATGCTATGACGAAGATATTTCTCATTAAAAACAAACTTGCATATACTTGAATGACCACAGCTAATTAAGCATTACGAGCTAAACTTGATGACACTTAGGATGTATTACAATAGAACTAGACATATTGTGAATATTATAGTAAATTATTACCGCTTCCATATGTTTGGTTAGTTTAGTTAGTTAGCAAGCTTAATTAATTTTTCGCTTGTATTGCATGATGTTTGTATGTTTTTTTGTAATAACCCTCAATATTGCTGTCAAGATTCTCGTATGTAAAATACATATGTAATCTACCCAGTGTAATCACATTAATAGTTTTTGAATTCCATTAGAGTCTGCCAATGAAATTTTAAATCAAAATTTTAACCTCTTTGGCCATTTTAACAAAGTGCTTATCCGATACTAATCAAATCACCAATTGTACTAAACAACTTATACACACTTAAGAAACCCCCGAGCAACACAAACATACTTGAATGAAAATAATTAATTTCGCAGAGGTCAAGTAACAAATTAACGTGGTCATAAAAAGTTTACAGCAATAAACGTGTAAGTGCAAATATGAGACAATGTCACCATCGCAATAAAATAAATCTAAGTCATAATCGAATGCAAAGGTTAATGTTAAAATGTCACTGAGGTAAAGGAAATAAATCATCTGATTTATATTAGTCACTTTTGTTCAGTCAACAGATTGAAAATCATTCTGACAAATGTCAGTTGTAATAATTAATTTATAAACTTAGTATAGGATTCAATAATTTTAGGATATAATTATATAAATAGACTATGATAAAAACAATTCCACTTGTACTAGATATCGTCTGTCTGTAGAATCTGATGAAAACAACGCATAATAAACCTACTATAGTAATCTTCTATCTATGTGTGAAATTCATGGAGTAAACACATTTGACTTGGTTTTTAGTCACATAAGATCATCAATCATAATTAGATTAAGCGAGTTAAGATGCCCGAAGATGTTTCAGCCATACTTAGGGCTGGCAACCAATTTTGGAGTTTTTTTTTCTCTATCTAGGTACTACTAATTAGTTACAATTTTGTTGTTATATTTAATCTTGTTGTATGTATTTACTATTATATAAATAAATATGAGTGAAGTAGTGGTTTAACAACCATGCCGTAGTTATTTGGCTTAATTTAATAGCTTCATCATGTTTTTGTGTTGTTTTTTATACTTTATGCCTCGGACACTAAATTGGATTAGTTCTGGTTGGTGCGTCTTATTCAAATTTTGCCCACACACCGGTAACAAAATGACATAGTATTTCCGCAATTAAATACGTAATGGATACAGTAGTAGGTCGAACAACTTGAAATAATGGATCCTAGTTTAAAATATGTTACGGTGCGATAACAGAACATTGAGTAAAGTTTAGTTGTTATTCAATAGACCAGATCTTTCTTTTCCCACAGTGGTCACTAAAATGCATATGCGATAACAAATCTTATTACTTAAATGCCGATTGACTTAAGAAAAAAATAATTATTTTAGTTTAAGTATACATATTAGCAAAAAATACATCCATTCAATGCGCTAATGCGAATGCACAGCGATTGCAGATATTTTCTTAAAGACTAATAAAGGAGCTTCGGTGCTGCAGTCAATCAAACCATGTTAGCATGTAGGGCATATGGTCATATTGTAGGTTTTTATTCATCCTTATATTTTGTGAAAAGAAAATACAGAAAAAGCTCTTCACATATTTAAAATCTGTATAAAAAAAGTTTACTTGTCATTAGACAACCCTAGAAGTCATACACAATTAAAAACATCTAATTGCCTTCAGGTACCTCTGGACATGGTCCAAGGCTCAACCCAGCACAACACTGCGTGATCGCTCTAATAACTGATACAGATAGCGGCACTTATGTGATAATTCGAGCTTTAATAACACGTACGTTACGTTAGTCCTTGTGACTTGCGATTTTGTGATACGGATTTGGCCGTTCGAGAGGTTTTGTGGAATCTTGAAACCTTGTTTCAATGACGCTCGAGTTAGTGTAGTCCTTGAGAGATGAGCTTTTAAGCTAGACATATTTAAGTAAGGACGATTGTCCTTGATTCATTTTACGTGTCGGGTAAATTTTTGTCAAATTATTCTACAGAGGACGGGTTCAGATCTCTCTTTCCCACTGGGGACTGCTGCGCCCGCGCCGACCGCTCCGCCCACCTCCTTCGTCCGCCCGCATAGCAGGAGTAGCAGGGAATTGTTTTGAGTATAACCTCCTATCCTACAAGCGAGTGCGCTGATTATCTTCTTTATTTGCCGAAAGAAAGGCACGGCACTCTCCGGTGTGAAGATATCAAGCGGAGTTCAGTGGGATTCTCAAGATCCTTACACTAGGCTATAGTTGCTATAATGCATCAATGCGTTTTTACGTCAAAAAACAAATGAGCAGACCGTCAAGGATGTCCTTTGGGGTGCAGTTTTTCAGAGAGAACTCACCTTAACATCAATAAGTCTGACGGTGAAGGCGGCAGCTTCAGGAGCCGTCAGCTTGAGCTGGCAGGGCGCGGTGGCGGCGGCGGAGGGGGGGCGGACGAGCGCCAGCGCCAGCGCTGCGCCCGCGCCGACCGCTCCCCCCACCTCCACCTCCTTCGTCCGCCCGCATAGCAGACATAGCAGGGAATTGATTTGAGTTTTACCTTCTCTCTATCCTACAAGCTTGTGCGCTGATGATCTTCTTTATTTGCCGAAAGAAAGGCACCGGTACTCTCCGATGTGAAGGGATCAAGCAGATTTAGTGGATAGTGGGATTCTCAAGAGTCTCACACTAGGCTATATATAGGTAATATAAAGCGTCAATGCGTTCATTCGTCAAAAATAAATCAGCACACCGTCAAGAGTGTTCTTTGGGGCGCAGATATTCAGAGAGGACTCACCTTAACGTCAATAAGTCTGACGGTGAAGGCGGCAGCTTCAGGCGCCGTCAGCTTGAGCTGGCAGGGCGCGGAGGCGGCGGCGGAGGGGGGGCGGACGAGCGCCAGCGCCAGCGCTGCGCCCGCGCCGACCGCTCCGCCCACCTCCACCTCCTTCGTCCGCCCGCATAGCAGGAGTAGCAGGGAATTGTTTCGAGTTTTACCTCCTACCTATCCATCAAGCTAGTGCGCTGATGATCTTCTTTATTTGCCGAAAGAAAGGCACCGGCACTCTCCGGTGTGAAGGCATCAAGCGGAGTTCAGTAGATAGTGGGATTCTCAAGAGTCTCACACAAGGCTATAGGTGCTTTAATGCGTCAATGCATTATTACGTCATAAAAAAACAGCAGACCGTCAAAGTGAACTTTGGAGGCGCAGATATTAAAAGAAGACTCACCTTAACATCAATAAGTCTGACGGTGAAGGCGGCAGCTTCAGGCGCCGTCAGCTTGAGCTGGCAGGGCGCGGAGGCGGCGGCGGAGGGGGGGCGGACGAGCGCCAGCGCCAGCGCTGCGCCCGCGCCGACCGCTCCGCCCACCTCCACCTCCTTCGTCCGCCCGCATAGCAGGAGTAGCAGGGAATTGTTTTGAGTATTACCTCCTATCCTATAAGCTTGTGCGCTGATGATCTTCTTTATTTGCCGAAAGAAAGGCACCGGTACTCTCCGATGTGAAGGGATCAAGCAGATTTAGTGGATAGTGGGATTCTCGAGAGTTTCACACTAGGCCATAGGTGCTACAATGCGCCAATGCGTTTTTACGTCAAAAACAAATGAGCAGACCGTCAAGGATGTCCTTTGGGGTGCAGATATTCAGAGAGGACTCACCTTAACGTCAATAAGCCTGACGGTGAAGGCGGCAGCTTCAGGCGCCGTCAGCTTGAGCTGGCAGGGCGCGGTGGCGGCGGCGGAGGGGGGGCGGACGAGCGCCAGCGCCAGCGCTGCGCCCGCGCCGACCGCTCCGCCCACCTCCACCTCCTTCGTCCGCCCGCATAGCAGGCTCGAGCTGAGCGCTGGAACAAGGAGATACTTACATCAATATAATAGATAATATGCAAAGTAAAGGGTTCGCCTGATACGAACGGTGAAGCCGATATGTTTAACAACCTATGGTATAAAACTATTCATGCATCAAAATCCAAAAAAGTGCATTTTCCATGAGTTCTTTCAACCTCATTTTTTTTCAAAGGTACGTATTCATATTATTCATACCTACATATGGGTACTTTGACATAACTGAAAGCACTCTCTAACATACTCTTTGGGCCAGAAAATCTTTTCAATAGTAAACCGATTTGAAATAGTAAGAATGCTTAGATGTCTTCTATGTAGTCTTAAATTAGAATAATTAAACAAGATTATCGCATAATTACCGCTAAGCATGAGTGATACCTCAAATGTTAGACGACATATGCGTGCTGTAGATTTCAACGCAATCTGAGTGCAATAAAAAATCTAGTTTACATGAACGAAGTTTATCTGCTATCTTATCTGGTCACCCATATCCACTTTAGGTCATAAAGCTTTGCTTAATTCAGTGCTATGGCGTTGTGCAAAACGTTAAAAACTTGTATTTATTTCTGTCCATTACACAACCGAGACTCGAACCGGAATGAAACCAAACAAGGAAAGTTAGTGTCATTAGTGAGACGAAATAGTCGAATTAGCGAACACACGTCAAGTAGTCTACGTCACCGAACTTTATAGCTGTTGACGCAGTTAAGAATAAGGTAGATTACCTTTTTATTCATCGTGATAACAGAATTCGGGTTAAAAGATTATTTACTTCGGTAAATTCTAAAAAATGCTTGATGCTGGGAATTACGCTAGAATAGCTTAAAAGGAAGCCTTCTTAATACTTAACATTTAATGTCCGCGTTGGACTTAAAATTGTTAGGTAATGGATAAGGATATGCTATGGCTGATACTGTACCCGTAGAGAAATTACCGAGAAACAATAATAAATTAATTTAATATGTAACCTAAAAAAGATTGATTATTATTAACGGCGGAAAACGAACTGATTGGATACTTTCTATTATGGAATAAGTTTGTTAAATTAATAGCACATACTTAGAATGTGTCAAAATCCCTTTTAAGCTCTCGTTTATGAGTGGAAGAATTTCCGATGGATACGTTTGAAAACATGTTATTACACGAGATCAAACGTTTCTATACAGGTGTCGATGTTTGCAGCATGTTCCGAGTTCCGACTATTTGCAGAACTGATTTGTAAGATGACATCATTGTAGACACAATTCGTACAGATTGCCATTTGAATTTAAGAATAATTTAATTTGTACGTTTTGAAAAATATTGTTATGTTATATATATATATTGTTGTGCACCATCATCATCATCATCCTAGCGCTTGTCCCGGTCGCATCCTCGGCTGTTGCCTCGGAGTCCAGGGTCCGCTTTCCTGCTGCACCTACTCCACTTCGCACGGTCTTGGGCATCCTGGGTGGAAAGACCATTGGCACGCATGTCATCTTCAACGACGCCAAGCCAGCACTTCTTGGGCCTGCCCCTTCTTCCGGGACCCGGCGGTGGTGGCATGGTGAGACATTTGTTTCCCACGTAGCTGGCCGGTTTTCGTAAAACATGGCCGTACCAACGTAGGCGACACTCCTGCAGTTTATCTGCAATATCACGGACACGAAGGCTACCCCGGATGCGTGAGTTCTTAATGCGGTCTTTCCGCGTCACTCCACACATCCAGCGCAGCATCTTCATCTCCGTGACACGCAGCATCTGCTTGTGTCGCTCAAGTACAGGCCACGTTTCGCTGCCGTACAAAAGGACGGGCCTAATGATGGTCTTATAGACCTGTCCCTTCAACTTAACCGGCATTTTGGGGTCACAAATGACACCAGTCACCTCACGCCACTTGGCCCAGGCTGCTGAAATGCGGGCTTTGACGTCGCAATCGATGTCGCTAGACGCATGAAGTACAGATCCCAGGTATTTAAACTGGTCCGTACGCTCGACCAAGTCACCGTCTATGCGTACGGGTGGGGGATCTGTGTTGCAGGCCATGTATTCAGTCTTCGCCACGTTTAGTTTTAGACCGCCGCTCTCAAGTGCCACCTTCCACTTACCCGCTCGTCGCACCAGTCGTCCCCTGTCCGAATCCGTCAGCGCGATATCATCAGCATACATGAGCAGCCACGGGGGTTGCTCATGTGCGTCTATGATGCTGGTTGACAGTTCGTCTAATATCACGCTAAACAGGAAGGGACTAAGGACGGATCCCTGGTGGACTCCGACGGTAACGGGGAAAGGGTTGGTGTCACCAACAGCAGTCCTAACTATTGAATCGGAATCGTGGTACATGTCTCGGATGACGTCAATATAAGTTTCAGGCACCCTCTTGGACCTCAGTGCCCACCAGATCATCATGCGAGGAACACAGTCGAAGACCTTCTGCATGTCCAGGAACAGGAAATGCAGAGGCGTGTTCTTCGTTCTGTATTTCTCCATGATCATCCTTAGGGCAAAAACAGGGTCCATGGTACCAAGACCAGGTCGAAACCCGTACTGACAGTCCGAGACAGTACACTCCTGTCGTAGCCGAGAGTCAACTATCCGCTCAAATAGCTTCATAGTGTGGGACATTACCTTTATACCGCGATAGCTTCCGCACTCCTGCACCGATCCCTTCCCTTTGAAGACTGGAGTTATGATACTCCGTCTCCACTGGCAAGGGATCCGCCCGGTGTAGAGTATGCGGTTATAAAGGTCGGTTAAGATGCCCACACCACGAGAACCCATCGCCTTCCAGGCTTCAATGGGGACTCCATCGGCACCGACTGCTTTCCGATTCTTCATGTGGCGAAGAGCTCTGAGGACTTCATCAGGCGATATGGGTGGCACTAGTCCATGATTCGGAGGGAGGTCCGGTGGCTGCACCTCCTTATGCTGCTCGTTGAGCAGCTCGTGGAAATACGAGCGCCATCTCTCCTTCACCGCGAGGTCCTCGCATAATAGGTTGCCACTAGGGTCCTTTACACAGCGGCACTTGGAAATATCCAGTGCAGCTTTGACCCTAGAACGAGCTACTCTGTACACAAGCTTCTGCCCCTCAGACGAGTCCAACTTATCGTAGAGCGGTTGTAAGTGTTCTCGTCTGGCTCTGGCTACAGCTTGTTTAGCAGCGCGTTTTGCAGCCCCATATGCGTCGCGGTCTTCAGGAGATCTGGTCGCTTGCCACTTTAAGAAGGAGGCTTTCTTCTCCTTGATCTCCCTCTCGACTTCTGCGTTCCACCACCAAGTCTCCTTGTCACATTTGCGTCCACCCTTTGAGATCCCGAGCACCGCCTTTGCCGCAGTGGTGATTGCATCCTGAATCCCATCCCAGTGGTCTTGGACCGGTTTGCCATCAGCATCAGCACAGGTAACGCTTGTAGCCGAGGCAAACTCTTGAGACGTAGATTCGTTCAGCCGCCACCACCTGATCTGGCGTCGGCAACGCTCAAGGGGCTTCTCCTTGGGTCTTACGCAGAGATCCATGACAAGGAGTCGGTGTTGTGCAGTGAGACTCTCACCGGGTATGACCTTGCAGTTGGCTACTTTGCTGATGTGGTGCCTCCTAGTGAGCAGGTAATCGATTTGGGTAGCATGCCGCCCGCTCCTGTAGGTGATTAGGTGTTCGGTCTTCTTTTGGAAGAACGTGTTCACGATCGCAAGATCCGCAGCCGCACACGTTCTGAGGACGTCCTCCCCTCCCGCGTTGCGACCGCCGTATCCAAAACCACCGTGAACACGATCAAACTCCTCACACCTGTCACCCACATGGCCGTTCAGATCGCCTCCCAAAACGATCCCCTGTGACAACGGGATGCCACTCAGCACATCTCCGAGTTGGTTCCAGAACCTCATCCTTTCAGCATCGCTACAGCCAGCCTGCGGCGCATAAGCGCTCATCAAGTGGGTCGTTACTCCATCAATGAGCAACTTAACCACCATAAGCCGATCACTGCAACGATTCACCTCCAGAACGCTGTCCTGAAACTCCTCAGAGAGCACCACAGCGACCCCGTTCTCCCCCCCAGGCGCACCGGTATAGATCAGCTTGTAGCCATTCCCAATGGACCGGGATCTGCTGCCTTTCCATCGAGTCTCCTGCAGGAACGCCACGTCCACCCTCCGCCTGATGAGTACGTCGGCCAGCTCCCTCACGCGTCCAGTAAGCGTGCCAATATTCCACGTTGCGAAGCGGAGTTTCCTAACACGGTTCGGGGCTCGCGTCTTCAGCCGTGCCCGCCCAGTGCACGGTAGCCCTTGCCCACTTGTCACAGAAGTCGGGCGAGGCTCCTGCGCGCCGTTTTGCGGCGGCGCCCTAACAGCAACCGTGTTCCTTCGTGTGACAACCATAGATTTGGCGGTTTTGGTTTTTACGGAGGCGACTGCCGTCTGACCCCCCAACCCCTAGAGGAAAACCCATTGCCAGAGCCTCGTCCGTCCTTCAGCAGGGTGCACCACTTGCAGGTGAGGTTGACTTGGGCTCCCAAGATGTAGGCGGAGCCCCGAACACCCCCATATTGTTGTGCACATTAAGATTTATTTCAAAGCTACAAAGAATTAACAAAATTATTAAAGCAACGAATTAATTAACAGGTTTAGATGATACTGCAATAAATAAGAGAGAGAGCGAAAATATCGTCTTCATTATTGACATATAAAATAAAACGCATTCAAAATGAAAAAACAAAAAATAAACATTTTATACTTTTCCAGACCGAATCCATTTTAATTCCAAAGAGTTTAAACATAATACACTTCATTAGGTACATTATTATAAGGACGACGCCAGTTAGTTCTGAAGGTAAAAGACCTCCCTTTTAAGTATGTATGTATGCTATATTTGCAATGAACTAAGACAGCTAAACTAAAGTGAAGTTAAATAATACAATATTTGCAGTAAAACTTAGGTGGACGTTCATTACAGAAAACATTTCAACAATGCATGGTATTATAGGTAATTCATATTCATCAGAAAGTAGGTACGAGCGAAGACCCTAAGTCACATGAAGAGGAAAAAAATAAATAATGGTCTTTGGCTAATATCTAAGAATTCTGCCTTAAACATTCAATATTAAAGTATTCCCCTTACTTCAGACGAAATAATAAATCGCTTGAATATACTTCTTATAAAATTGATTGTATTACATAATAATATTATTTAAAATGGCAACTCGTTGTTCTCGAAAGCTCAAACCTTCGATGACATTGAAAACTGGTTTAACGCTAATTACATAATTTGTTTTCGTAGTTTTTAAAACAAAAACATATGACTGCACAAGTTTACTGGCTTTAAAAACATTGTTCAATATTGCGGTCAAAATTTAAAAGCATTGTTTTAATGAACAATATTTAACCATTCAAGAAGACGGTTTGAATGAATTTAATGAATGGATAGCGAAATTATGTTAAGTGTAGCACAAGTGTTTTAAAATTACATTCTTGCTATTCAAATAGACTTATGACAGATGTTTTAATGTATAATAAAAGATAAGTGCGGAACAATAAGAATCAACATTACTTACAGATAATGAGATTCATTGTATGATTAATGAAATACATATTATGTTTATTTTATAAGAGCCGTATCTAGTTTATACAGATGAGTAAATCACGATATCTAAGAAAGTCCAACGAATGGTTTCATTGATTGAAACAATGCATATTTGTCACGAATGATAACCAATATCATTCATGACGAATAGTTAAACCAAAACCAGTATATTCCAAAAACCCGCAAACGATCAGAATAAACAATATAATGATTGATAAAGAAATGTCGGCGTATAAAATGGCAAGGGTGAAGCTATTACAAATATGAAATGGTAATAAAGTGTAACTATAAGGTTGATGAGTAAGGTAAATACTATATCAATGAAAAGTCTAAAATAAAGATGCGCAAAAATCTATTTTTCTGAATGAGGGAGGCAAACGAGCTAGAGGGTCACCAGATGGTAAGTGTTCTCCGTTACCCATGGACATCAACAAATACACAAGGGTCACAGATACGCTGCCTGCCTTTTAAATACCATACCCTCACCAACTAAGTTCAAAACAACTTTCACTAAATCTTAGGGATCAGAAAATTATCTGATAGTTGTAAAACCCATCCTACTACTTCATGCGATATTACTCTCGACATCACATAAGTCAGTCCATCAGCATCAGATCATTGATCCTTGTACATATTTCGCGTCAAAGCCTCTCGAGTCTATTTATAGCTCGCATGCCGATGCACTCACGCACTATTTGCGTAATGCACATTTGCATTAGTTGCAGTCTGAGATAAGGCGCATATGAGTTTGTTATTCACCTGAAGTGACTACTGCTGCACTGAGACAACTGCAATACTAATGGAGTAACACTTGCATTACCAAACTTTTAGAATAAAAGAGAAGTTCCTAGATTCTTTGGAACTGTTTCTGATTTCAGTTATGAGTCAAATGGTTCATGCTTCAGCTGATCAATAAATGAGTAAGTTTATCTAACAACATTGATCTAAAGCTAACCAAAATATGTGGAAATTAATGCTCAAGCATCAGAAACAAATTGTTTCTTCTTTCATCAAAACTTTTCCATTCATACGGTAGTGAATTAAATAGACGAGCAAAATACCATTCATTTTGTCATCAAATCAATGCACACTACGTTAAAATAGGCCGTAGCAGAAATAGGTCAAGGCTTACTAGAGCCCGGCGAATACAGATTTTCAGCCCATAACCTAGATCGGAGTTTACAAAAGCTACTATGAAACGTTGGTGACAATTCACAGGTTCCATGAAATATTGAGGTCTGTATAAGTTATTGTATTTTTGGTACAAAAAGACATTGTATTATTTTAACCTCTAACATCATTTTATAACCATTGTCAATTAAGACTGTGATACTTACATTAAGAATATCACTTAAAAATTTAGTTTGGAGTAAAATTTACATAATTTGCAAATGACTGTCATTTATTTATAACATAATTTCGCAACGACTAAGTTATTTTGGGATTTCCTCGTTACCAGAATGTTTCTTTCCCTAAACATGTCGGTTGATGACTTTTTCGTGACTGACATAATCGCAACATACTCCACAGCAAAGACTGGGTTAAAAAACTCATTGAAGCTTGTACGACTGTCTGGTTTGGAATAAGCATATGAATTTGATGAATTTGGGCTTTGAATTTCGACCAGCAACTTCTAAATTTTATAGTGCAGGAGTTCTATAAGCTTCCTGTGATATCTCAGCAATATGAGACAAAGAATGGTGCAAATTGGTGGCTTAGTAAGGAACATTTCCAGACAATCTACACCTAACAAGGTTGCTGTAAAAAGGGAACATTTTATGAAGATGTTGCTTTGCTATCTGACCTAGCGAGTTTTCCTGAACTACATTTTCCGTCAACACCGAGATGTAAATAACGGACATTGAAAAATTCAATGGCACGGGCCGAGAATAGATTCGAAACATCTTTCCAGCGACGCAGCGTTTAAAACCGCTCTCATAACTTCTATCGATCTAAATAAACAAAAAGGTTGTTACAGCTTCAAACCTCTGTCTCCAACTGTTACCGTATAGAATTAAAAAAGCAAAAAGGCCGTTGACCCGATGACGTCACCGGCAGCGATGATTTCGCTTGATTCGTCTGCTTTCTAGCACATTATGTAAGCTAATGTGGCGCCCGTGCGACCTTTCTGCTCAGACAACAATAATAAACATACGGCCTTGTTATATTCCAACCGGATCGGTTTTAATTTGAGAAATAATATTTATATTATTAACGAATTTAATTTTATACACTTTGAGTGCTCAACTAGTATTCAACGAAGTTAGTGGCTAAGTCTGTAAGTATTTATTTAGGCAGGGAACCTGTTGAATCTTTAACGGCACTTCTTGAGGTCTGCAAGAGGTTATCTTGATGGAGACTACGACCGCCCATAGAAACAACAGGGGATACCAAATATTATTTCTATTATTTCTATGTATTATAAAGCTCGATTTTTATATATATAAAATATCTTTGAAGAATCTTTAACGAAATATCGAATTATGAAATGAAGAAGAAATCGTGACACCGCACACGCCTGCAGTAATTATGATAAGTTTGGTTATTACGCAAAGCCTCCTTTTCCACCCAGTCGGGAAGTCGTTTATTTGATCGCGTGCCGTTGAATAAATTACTTTAACCCTCGTCACTAACACACACCTTTGCTCTTAAGTCATTAGCTTTTAAGTCCAATATTGTCCATTAAAGTTTGTTGCTGACTGTTCAACTGTCCGCTTAAAACGTAAGCTACTTATGAATATTTAACTGAAAACAAAGAAGCCTTGGCTGTTTCTACGTTAGTGGGTCACTTTTTGTAAGCATGGACTCGTTTACTTGAAACAAAGGAATAAATATAATCGATATGAGCGCGAGAGAGAATTTTAGAACGGTAGAACGGTCGTTTGATAAATCTGTCATATGGCCACAAAAATACTACTCATGTCCTAGAAACACCAATTGGCACTTGCCTATATAAAAATAACGTAATAGACAAGAATATATAAAGTTATTTTCGGAAAGATCCAGACGCTTTTCGATATTAAAATGGTTGAATATTTTTATTATTATGTACCAAATTTTCAATGCGCTGACTGTGATTATAATTTATAATTGGCCTGTTAATATCCAAACTTGGAATACCAGACAAATACCTAACTGAATCTAACAAGACGACCGAATTCTCTACAGAAGCTTGTTCTACAAATCTGCGGGCATCCGTGATGGGACAATCTGGGACAAAGAACGGTTGTCCCAGTGGGCTAGCTAACCGTCCAGAACGCACTGAGAACAGACACATGGGAACGCACCCGCCCCACATACCTAGTTAAGGTTTTGCTTTGAAAATACCTCAGTTGCACTCAAGCTGCAAAAAGTGCAGATGGTGGTAATTTTGCACCTGCCGACTCTTTTTACTTGGATGGTGATGGAGAATTTTTGAACTCGAACAGAGAATGCGACTTTAATTGCTGTCTATTCGTGATGATAATGGACTCCCTAATCAACATGTCTAAAAGAATTGTGACATATAGCATAGCTTAATAAAAAAATAGCGTTCCTTAATTTACGTATTATCACGAAAGGGCGGGTTTACAATTGAGAAGGGCTTCGAATTAATATCGCATTGGAACTTTTTGTCGCTACGGCAAATTAAGCCACTAAAGACAACATAGAAACAGTGGAATCTTCTTGAATTGGATATATTGACCGCCGTACACAATGTGGTGCTTCGTATTAAATCTTGGCGACGCAAATTGACCCTGAGATTGAAGTCAATTGAGGCGAAATCGAAGAAGCGTCATAAACAGGTCAAACCTAATAGAGATCAAGTTTATAATCTTTGAAGTGTTGGAATAATAACGTTAATTATGGATAATAAACTTTTATCTTAGCGATTCCTCAAACCAAAATATCAAGAACTTACACTCATAAATAGACAATACATTAGTAACAACTCATGCTGCTCTGAAAATTTATCTGAATCATAACAATATATACATAAATAGTAACTACCCATTCTGGATGACTAATTTATTAGTAACAAAACAACAAAATTGCAAAGTACAGCTGCATCTAAGAATTCAAAAGACTCCATACCGATCGAGTCTGAACGTGTGAACCTCAAGTTATTTGGCAAGACTATAATGGGAGTGGTCCCACGCAGTGGGCGTGATATTAGTCGAAGCAAGTTCAAGGTAATATAAGACGTTGAATTAATATAATTGAGAGGCCCAAGAACCGATTCGGAAATTGGTAGGTACTTTTTTAGTCATGTTTACTGTTCTTAATGCGTCTTACTCATAGATTGATTCGATTTATAATAACAAACCTTGTTCAATAAAACACAGTCATAATTTAATTGCTCAACTTGAAAACAAGAATTGACGCGACATCTCCAAACGTCGACGAATTTTTTGGTTGGAGCTTACTGCCTTGAAATTATTTCATTTCGTATAAGAAGTACACCAGTGACAAGGATCATCTTAGCTGAAATGGACTTTAGCTATCCTACTACTATTATAAAGGCGAAATTTTGTATGTATGGATGTATGGATGTTTGTTACTCTTTCACGTAAAAACTACTGAATGGATTTGAATGAAACTTTACCACAATATAGCTTATATACATCAGAATAACACATAGGATATTGGAAATCGAAATCCACGCGGACGGAGTCGCGGGCAGCCGCTAGTTCGTAATAAATGGTCAACGAAACAAGCATCTGTTGTATCCAACCACTAATCATTACGACCGCGTGGTCGAGTGAATCAATCAAGCAAACCAAGCGATCTGGCAAACGGCCAGAGATCATTTTTTACATACATTTTCTCATGATATTCAACGCATTGACATGTTAGATGCTGTCAACGTACGCAACATACGTCATTGCTAGAGTAACTGACTTTTGGAGTGATGAAGATGATTTATACTTTTACGTATACGTACTTACATTCATGGACATTGTTCGTACATACATGTTACGTGCAGAAATATAAGACTTGACGCGTTCACACGCGGTCTTAATGGTTTGTAACAATTGTTTCATGTCTTAATTGTTTTTTTATTTATATAGACTCTCTGCATACGATTTTATGAAGATTCACCAATGTCATGTCTCATGAAAGGTTATGAAACTGTCAATGATAAAAAACAAAAAACATATTTTCGTTCTTTTGTTTTGATCAACTCTTCTTTACAAAAATTTAAAAATTTGACCTTTGCAATGTAATTCAATTCACATTATTTATATTTTTATGTCTTGCTTGAGCTTAAGGGTTCAGCATAGCCTAATTTGCTACACTTCCAACTAAACTTGTGAATAACCCATGAGACACTCGTTTGGGCTTTGGAAACATTCTCGATTCAATAAGGGACCCGACGACTTCCTGGCAGTATTTTCTTTGTTTACCTAAACATTTATAACAACAAGCAACTCAAGGTTCTTTCCTTGATTCATGAACGTCACTCTAACAATTTTGTATCCCTGAAGGTCAGCGCAAATACAAACTTTTTTCATAAACGTAAATACGTCATCGGTCTAAAAGTCTAAATATCGGTTGGCAATAGAAAGTTGAATCGCATTCAAACTTGTGCCGGCGTGTGCGCAGACTGTCTGTCTACACATGCGCGTGGGCATATTGCCTAGCTTACACATGTATGACCTGGGTTTAGTACTTTATTTATACACTAGCAGCCACCCACGACTCCACCCGCATACTTTAGCTTAAAGCCTTCCCCAACAAATGGACTATCCTACACAAAAATAACTTTTCAATTCGGACCAGTAGTTGCTGAGATAAGCACATACAAACAAACAAACTCTTTAGCTTTATTATATTAGTACAGAAGTATACAACGTTCAGGTATGGAACCCGTATGAAGCAGTGGTTTCGTTGAAACATTCCATACAGAGTCCTTTAGAAGCCTTCAGGACAGAAATATGGATAATATAGCGAAAAAACCAATAGTTAAAATCAAAACACAAAATGACTTTCTTTATGTAATGAGTTGAAATAACATGGGGTTCACCGACGCTCCCTAAAAACCATCAAGCCACCCCGGAAATCCATTACTTCCAAGTGAAATAAGAAGGAAATTGTCGTCATAGCGACGATGTCTTAAACGTTTTGGCAAGGAACCGATTTGTACAGACTCTCATTATTGCCACTTGTACTATAATTAACTCGCTCTAGGCACGTCACATTGCCTATTCCACGTATTTACGTACTTGTTCCTTAGGGATTGGCTTGTAAACAAGTTGTTTCGATGAGAGAAATAATAATAACAACATTCTCGAGGGGTCTTCCATCTTGCATTAACTAAACTAATGGTTTTATCGGAGCAACGAACTTTGTAAGATCATTGGGACTTGAGTTATATTACGGAACATTTGGCAAATTGAAATGGATGACGTTAAAATGAGCAGGAACAGGTTATTTGGAACATATCCCGTTGTAACAAAATATAAATCTTTATAGAGAATAGGATACATTTTGACGTTAGGCGAATTAAGACTAGGAAATGGTGGAAGCGGGATTATTTAAATTCAGAGACAATTCTGTCTAAGAAACTGGCTAAAATGAGCTTGTTTTCATTTCCCATTTTGGCACAGACTACCATTTAGTGCAAGTGCACGCCAAACTGATAATGTAATAAATTGTTACGTCACATACCTACCCCTACCTAATAGGTCATAACGACTGTCAGTTACGTTATTACGTAAATTATTTATCGACAAGACGGTCTTCATTTGTTTATTACTAAATGTCAAACTACATTTTACTATCCATTGTCAGTGGTCGTTAATCTAATGCTTTATTTTATTGAATGTTTAGCTAACAAGTAAGAGTAGTGCCCTGCATGATGCATTACGGTGATAATTTAAAAGTTGAGTTTTCTACATGTTGCATGTTAAAGTTAACGTTAAATAGGTAAATAATATCCTGACACACATTTATGTTATTGTTGTTAACACAATACTTTTTTAAAGGATTTTTAACGCTTTTACTTAAACTGGAATGTCTGAACCAGGGAATGTTTGAAACTGATTAAAGATGTTGTTGTCAAACTATCACGAATAGTTACAATGATATTTTGACTTTTACTATAAAAAGAGAATTATAAGAGTATGTTGGTAAATATTAATAATTATGTAGTTTCATGGCTAATACGATTTTACACGATGTTTAAATTATTTAAGCAAAATAAAAAATAAGAATGCTCTCCGACATCATAAGGTTGTTACCTATGTTCTTCTAATACCTATTATTTATGCTCTACATTACATGGGATGTCGGGCCGGCTAAACAATGGTCATGCTGGGTGCCACGTGAATCGAGTTTTTTTTTATACAAGTAATCGAGGGAATTATCGCAATTAAATCCTGCAATTAGAAGAAGTGACCTGTCAATTAGAAAAAAACAGTAAAAACACTGGCTAGTAACGTTGATGGCATGAACTCAGATTAACGGGCATGAACAACGATAGATTTTTAATCATTATAAGTTGGTAGGTAGGTATTCTGAGATTTTAGCATCTTACAATTTTTTGCCGCTAGAATTGAGACAGGTAGGTACTAAATAAATGTACCTAGGTAGGTAGTAGGTACCTACCTAACACCTTACATTTTTTTGAGGGAGCGGAAAAATGTATCGTTGCTACCTAAGTACCTAATTTGCTTTTCACGGTCTTAATACCTCCCGTACGAAACATATCAAAAATCAAATTACCTAGCTTTTTACACTGATTTTGATAGCTTGTAAATTATGTCATAAAATTAAAGAAACACGCAAGCAAACAAGCACGTAAGCTAAAAAAAAGTTAAACCGTAGGTATTCTAAAAGGTACAGTCATTATAAAAGGGCCTGCGTGTCAGTACAGCTTTTACGAGTATGCAAGTAACCTATTGTGGCTTACGTCACAGAGAAACCCGGTCCACTTCCTGATCTCGAGACTGGCTACCAAATGCAATGCTGTTCATCGGTAAGAAAAGGTATTAATGCTGTTGTTTTTCATAATAACAAGAAAGCTTAAACCGTTTTACTAGAGATCTACATAAGTGTTAATATAGCATAGGTAAATACCTAAAGCTTAAAGCCTTCCTCGACAAATGGACACCTACTCCATTCCAACACAATTTTTTTTCAATTCGTTCCAGTAGTTCCTTAGCGCGTTCATACAAACAAACAAACCCTTTTGTTTTATACCTGCGAATAATATTATAAAAAAATACCTTACCATTTATTTATCAGAAATCAAGGGTCTTTTGAAACATGCTCTATTGTTTAAACAAAGTACCTTCTTATAAAAAATAAACTAACATACTTTTCAGGAAGGTTTTAAAGCGTTCTTGAACTCCTACCTGCCTACTTAGGTACCTACGTCACTCATGGTTTTATGCTGTTAACTTAACCTACGCCTCATTGATTCCTTGACTTCAGGGGATTAAAAAAACTGTTTAACTGAGAATAACATTTTTTTTACAAATATCCAAGGCTAAAACATTTTTAAAAGGTTTTTATTCAAATAATATGTAAAGCATTTTTCTGTGATTTTAATGATTAAAATATAAAAATATATTAGCCATATACCTACCTACCGTACCTACGTAGGTACCCACAGTAGGTAAACTGTGTTTGTGGGAAGAGATCTCTGTTTTTGGCATTTACCGTCAAAATTAAGTTAGGTAGGTATAAGCCACGTGAATGATAGATTTTCTTATAAGAAACACCATTGGGGTCGGTATTTTGGGTGCTAATAAGAATGCCATCAAAGTTGACGCTAAACTAAAGCAATATACCTATCCACCTACCTATTATCGTGCTAGGTATAACCATTGTGAAATAAGGACATAGGTATTTGTGTATGTTTATTTAAAATTTCAGGCCGCCCGGAACTTCCCACATGGGTCAATGTTTGGAATCCTAGCCTTAATAAAATGCAAAAAGTGGCCATGTGATAAATCTACCTACGCCTTATCTTATGGGGTAGGTAATATAAAAAAACGACTACATACAAGGTATTATGCCTTATTCAAGAGCTTTACTAATTTTATTCTTCGAGAACATTAACGTATTTTTATTATGTAGGTAGGTTATTTTAATTACAACGTTTTATACACAATTATCTGATGTGTACCTACGCACGTCAGTATTTTCATGCAAACAATGTCCTTACATTTATGCAAAAAGAATGTAAACCTCAGATTCCGAGGACAAAACGTTCATTCGCTAAATTAGTACATAGGTAAATTACCTACATTTCCACTTATATATTTCAATAAAAGTTCACCTTCATTTATTATTATTAAAATTAAAATTACGCACAAAACTCACCTGTTGGGAATGTGTGAAGAACTAGAAGAGAAAACACAAGAAATCCTGTTAACATTTTTTTAACAGTACTAATTTGCACACACTCGAAGAAGACTTAAAATTCAAAATTGTTTGCATTGTGCACTTGGTTGCGAAAAAATCCGTAACTAGATAACCACATAGACGTTCCGCGCACAATTCACACAAGAAACTTGTGATTTTTATTAAATGTTATTAATAAAGTCACTGAAAATAAGTAACTGCAGTTCGTAAACGTGAAATCGAATAAAGTAGCATGGTGAGGCGCGCACGAAACACGCGCAAATGCCACAACGTCGCAAAGCGAACTCCGGTAGGCGGCGCGCGGTGGCGGGAATTGGCGAGCGCACGGAGCGGCTAGCATTCGGACATCGGATTGGACGAATCGAAGAAGAGAATCGTCAATCACTGTGATGTGATGTGTCTAAGCATCTAGTATTAGGTATTTATTATTTTAATCACAGAATTTATTTACTATTTTTTTTTTCGATTGCAATACGAAGTAAGTAGTTACTTGTTATTGTTAGTTACTTTTCAGTTACGGACACAAAACTTATAAGAATGTTTTATTTTTGCCAGTAAGAATAAACCATTCTTATAAGATTTTGGACTTTCCCGTTGCATTACAACATAATTCAAAAACACATTTAGTGGAGTGCCGTAAGGCATAAAAATGGTCAAACCTCGGAATCCAGGGCCAGTCAATGAATCTGAATAAAAACTTTGAAAATAAGTTTTTAATAGTATATAGAAAAATGTTAAAAAAAAATTTTTACGCGCTCTCAATTTTTTTTTTTTTTATAAACAATTATTAATTTTTTGGAGTTTTTGTTAGCTCTAAGGCAAATTATTTGCATATATCCACGTTCAAGACGTACAGGGGCCTTGGTTAAACGAAGATATTTATTAAAATATAACTAGCGGTAGCCCGCGACTTCGTCCGCGTGGATATCGGTTTTCATTATACGAATGTTTTTTCCCGCTAACTCCCGTTCCCGTGGGAATTTTGCAAAATCCTTTTGCAACTAAGCATTAAGTTTACTAAGGGACATGCATGAAAAATTTCAAGCGTCTAACTTAAGTAGTTTAGATTTTTCATACAAACTTCCACCCCCCCATTTCAGGGAAGTGGGGGGTTGGAATGGGTCAAAATGTAGCCTATGTTACTCTCCATCCCTTCAACTATCTCCACTTAAAAAATCACGTCAATTCGTCGCTCCGTTTTGCCGTGAAAGAATTAATTTTATCTGTAATAAATTATATGTGCAGAGTAACATCAATGTTAATTATTAGATTATCTTAAAAAAATACGGCAAAACAGAGCGACGAATTGACGTGATTTTTTAAGTGGAGATAGTTGAAGGGATGGAGAGTAACATAGGCTACTTTTTGACCCATACCAACCCCCCACTTCCCTGAAATGGGGGGGTGGAAGTTTGTATGAAAAATCTAAACTACTTAAGTTAGACGCTTGAAATTTTGCATGCATGTCCCTTAGTAAACTTAATGCTTAGTTGCAAAAGGATTTTGCAAAATTCCCACGGGAACGGGAGTTAGCGGGAAAAAACATTCGTATAATGAAAACCGATATCCACGCGGACGAAGTCGCGGGCGGCCGCTAGTTATATTTTAATAAATATCTTCGTTTAACCAAGGCCCCTGTACGTCTTGAACGTGGATATATGCAAATAATTTGCCTTAGAGCTAACAAAAACTCCAAAAAATTAATAATTGTTTATAAAAAAAAAAAAAATTGAGAGCGCGTAAAAATTTTTTTTTAACATTTTTCTATATACTATTAAAAACATATTTTCGAAATTTTTATTCAGATTCATTGACTGGCCCTGGATTCCGAGGTATAAACCTTACGGCACTCCACTAATTAAGTCTTGTTAACTGTTAACAGTGTAAAACATTATTATTTACTAGTTTTTACGCCGCGGCTTTCCCATCAGGTTTGAACTTTTTTTCGCTTCATACATTTTTCTTGAGACTGGCCAGAACTATTTAAATGTACATTACAAGTCGTAATAATAATAATTTTCAACTGTTGGGAAAAAAGTTGGAATTTACCATACAAAAACGCAGGAACGAACGCCTTTTTTTTATTGTTTTTTTTTTTTTTTTTTTTCTCGCAGGGAAACGCATTGACGCGCCTTAACTGCAGGTTAGCTAGACCTGCAGCCGTGTGTTGGGCTCGGGACTTCGTCCCACTACCAACTAAAACCCTGCGGTTTCCTTCTCACCCGTGTGGTGGGACGGACTGGTTCTCGTGCCTGGCGGAGCCTGGCGAATGCCCAGTCCGTTCCCGGTCACTCCCTGACTAAGATGGTCGTCAGGTCAGGGAGGGGCGCCTGAGGGGGATGACTCAGGAAACGGCGTCATCCCCTGAAGGAACGAACGCCTAGAGTAAGAACGATCTAGGCTGTCTCAATCCGTTCGGACTGAGTTTACAGCTTCACTGCCATAGCAAATATTGTTTGTGATGACCTCAAGAATATATATTTTCACGTTTCGACGATGGACGCAAGAAACAAAAAAATTCAATTGCCCATAGAAAAATGTATGAAGCGAAAAAAAGTTCAAACCTGATTTACTCAGTTCGGACTGAGTTTACAGCTTTACTGCCATAGCAAATATCGTTTGTAATGCCCTCAAGAATATAGATTATCAAGTTTAGTTGGTGGACGCTCGAAAAAAAAAAGACGCCAATTTTACGCATTGTCTTTTGTTCCTCATCAACGCATTGTCTGGAAGCGGACAGAAGCATTTACATATTCAGCTTAGCAGAATAATAATGATATTCCTGAACAACACGCGCCATCAACACTGCGATGCCATCCACACTTGACAACATCCAGACACTGGTGGTTTGTACCAAGAGGTATAGTTCCTGTTTTTTACCTTGAGCCGTATTTCCTTCATCCTATAATCGTGAGCTTTTTTGTGAAGCGGCATCTATGCAGGCCTGCAGGGAGCGGGTGACTGACTCAATGGGTACTATGTATGTACTATTGATCCAGTCAAGCGTATATTTGGCACTTACCTGCAGGTGGTTTAGGGTCATACTCCTTTAAAAAAACATATTACGTATAAATAAGCATTTAAATATTGCTACAAATACTACAAAACTTTTACTTTAAATCGATTGAAGTAAAAAAAAATCAAAGCCTCATTTGTTTTCAAATAATTTAATACAAAATATATTTTTGAAGTACCATTATCATGTTACTGATATATCAGCTTTTTTCGCAAACACTGAATATCTGCTTCTCATTTACACACTTCACTAAAACAAAACGTCAACATGACGTTGACAGCATGTACGTGTCTGTCTTACAAACTTTTGTTTACTTTGAAAATAGTTTATGGATGATATTTTAATCTAACAAGTTGTTAAATATTATATATTTAATACTTTATTTACTCTAGTAATAGTTAAGCTAGTTTATTATACGTCAAAATGCGGTTCTCAAGGACTATAGTGAAAGTTTTTGTGTCTTGTTGTTCTTCGGCATTTCTTATGGAAATATTGATGTCTAGGGCGCCGGAAAGTGCCAATCTGGTAACCTTCCTTCAATTCTTCTTTATATCTTTACAAGGATTTGCAGTAACTGCTAAATTTGGCACGGTATGTACTATTTATTCATACGCTATAAAAGTTTTGTTTTGTAGAATGTTTTTGTTTGATTGTATGAAAAGCATGCTTTTTTTTTTGACGAAGAAACTAATTCAACAGATGAAAGTATAGAGTTAGTACTTTATAATAAAAACTTTGTGTTGTGCAAACATACTAAACTTTATTCAATAATTTCAGATTAAACCTAAAATACCATTGAAGCAGTATGCAATACTGATTGCTTTATTTTTTGTTACAAGTGTTGCCAATAATTATGTTTATGCTTTGCATGTGCCTTCTACGCTGCATATGATAATACGGTAATTACAATTGGGATCACTTTTATATTTTAAGTTAAAAGTTTTTTTAAGTTTATAAAAGTTTTTAATTGAGTTTTTGTCAATCCTTGAAAATGTCTTATTCATGTCAAAAGAATAATAAGTCCTTTTTTCATATATGAATAACTTTTTTCTCTTCTATGAACAACAAGGGGTTCTTGAAAAAAAACCCTTGTTTTCTTGAAAAAGTTATTTCAAGATGCAAGCCCTAATATATTTTTTATTATCAGCTATGGAATAGGTGATAATTGTGGTGTCAAAAAAACCCCAATGTCCTTTGCTGGACATATTTTCATATTAAACTTAATTTTTCCAGGTCTGCTTCCTCACCAGCAAGTATGCTAGTTTACTGCATAGTCAAGAAACAGAGACCAAGACTCCTGAATGCTATCGGATCAGTCCTCATCAGCATTGGAGTAGCTTTAGCGATGTACGGAGGAGCCCCGGTTGAAGAGAATCGTGGGATATTCTTGTATTGGTGCATCGGAGTGTCAATATTACTGACTACGTTAGTAACAGGAGCGTTTACAGGACTTCAGCAGGAGATACTTTATGGGAAATATGGAAAGCATCCTAGTGAGGTAAGATATTGCACAATATTTGAGGCTGGTTAGAAGCAGCTGCCGGATCGGTCAGAAAGATCTTTTTTAACCATCAGGTTTGAATCAATAATCCTTACCATCAAACGTGCTAGGATCTCAACATCAATTGATTTTCTATGCTCGTATTGAACAGGTATAGATCTCAGAACACTACTTCAGTGAGTTCTGATGTCTACAAAATTCACTATTACTAATTGGAGCAGAGAGCGAGCATAATATGCCTATAAACTATATATTTAATATTGCACCATCCCATCAACTGCACATGTCTGATTTTATTGATCTCAGCAAAAAACACCTTGTTTATGAAATATTTTTTTGTTTCAGATGATGTTTTATACACACGCGATACCACTGCCATTCTTTATGGCCATCTACCCTCAACTTTACAATACTTCCACAAGCCTGCCAAGGGATATTTGGTTCCTCATAGCGTTCAACATAATATCCCAGTTCTACTGCACACATTCCGTCCATGAGCTAGCGACTAAGGAAACGTCTGTGACTGTAACGTTTTTATTGACTTTAAGAAAGTTTGTGTCCCTGTTAATATCTTCCATAGTTTTTAAGAATAGTATTACTGTGCTACATATTGTAGGTACGTTGTTTGTTACTGTTGGTACTTGCGTGTATTTTAACTTTTTCGAAAATCTTAAACAGAGATCTGTAAAGTTTGTAAGCGACAAAAAGAAAGAATGACAAAGAGTTTATACAAAAGTTAGGTATTAAAAGATCTATCAGTTAATTGTTATTTTTAGTTTATAAAGATAGGTAAAGTATCTTATGAAACAGAATTTAAATTGGTGATTAAGTGAAGTTTTTTATTTTGCAAAAATATAGCAAACTAAGTGGGTTTTCTGTTACTGTTACACATCTTAATGGATTCTAAAACTATTTTATATGTTTAGTAGCCGTCTTCCCTATTTTAAAACCTTTCATATAATCATAGCTGGGCACCGTTAATAAAATAGTTAACTTCGTTAATCGTTAATCCGTTACAAAAAAAGTAAGCTTCGTTAAACGTTAAAGCGTTACATTTCGGAAGAATTAACGCAAGTTAAAGTTAATCGTTAATCCGTTAACTTTGTGTAAAAATGCACTTTTATATCGTTGCGTTAGTGATCTTTTAAAACCTGTTGGTTGGTTTAGGTTCTGGAAGTTAACAGGTTAGGAACCATTGAGGTATTACTTACTACGTATGTCGTAAAGAGATGATAATTCTCTTTTTTTACCATTTTTACATGTACAATCATTATAAGACAAAAAATAAAGATGGTGGCGAATTATAAAATAGATAAAAAGACAAAAATATCACTGAATTATCCGGCCCCTTCCCTCCAATTTGACGCAAAACTTTTGTTCGCGATGTCCACTCTACACGTAGTAGTAATACCTCAATGTTAGGAACAAAACATAGTTCAATGTGTAATTTGATCGTCGGACATAAGGTGCATATTCCCATTCATAAACATTAACCTGTTGAAGTTCTTGTCTGAAAGCGAGGCTCGTTTTAGTGTTAAAATGTCTTTATCCGTGGAAAACAGACGTTCTACTGCAGCGCTTGAGGGTATAGCAGTAGGTACATATTGTATTTAATAAATAGACTTATAAATATTAATTCCCCGAGGAATGCAGCATCGTTGAACGAGTCTTTCGATTTCATATCCAGCCACATTTTAAGGACTGTGCGCTTTACTCTTTAAAGAGATGGAGCTCCTTGGTTTCTCCATAGACCGAGTGACAGAATTAAAAAAGTCATCCACCTCATCATCGTTGTTACTAGTGTTGCTCCCTTGACTCCCTCTGCCATTTAAACTGCCATGCGCCGCGCTCGCCGCGCACGGCACTGTCTAAACCTGTTTTTCGCGCCTTATCCCGCGGTGCCGTGCGGTTAATAGTAGACATTGGATTAACGATTAACGGACTTCTGCATAATTAACGGAAGTTAACATGTCCGTTAACATTTTTTAAAGTTAACTTAAAAGTTAATCCGTTAATCATAATGTTAACTTCGTTAATTAACGATTAACGGATTAACGAGTTAATGCCCAGCTATGCATATAATATAACTATTCTTAATTCTTCTCAATGGACGCGCGTTGCTCACTGCACTGACCCGAATTTATATTCGCGAACTGCGCGGTTCTGCCGCTGCCGCACACCGCCGCTATGAGTTCCGAAAAACTCATAGCCAACGAGCTGTTGGCGTTTATTAACCACGCCATCGACACCATGGACGAGGTCAGCATCATGCAGATCTGCAAGTCTAGCTTCAAGCAGGACGAGATTTGTAGAAGCAAGGTGCTGCTCTACGAGACCCTCGGCCAGGTCGACCGGATGCCCACCCGGAGGAGGGATGAGACAGGGGAGAGAAGTATTCAGGACATCATCAATCTCCTGAAGACAACCGATCCAGACGACGTGCCTCACTTCGTGGCGAAGGATCTGAACAAGCTTCCGCCCGTCACGTTCGACCACGTCGACGTCACCAGGCTGCTCAAGGACATAACCACCTTGAAAGCGGGCCTGGCCGAAGTACAGCTGAAGTTGGAGGCTTCTGAATCGACGATCTGTGGGCTGCGTGCGGAATTATTATCGTTAAAAAGTAATAATTCCGTGAGTAGGTCACCAGAAGCATCGAACATCAACACCCGTCGTCGCGGCGCGCAAATCAGCAGTTTGTCGTCGTCGCCGATCACTGCTGAGGTTAGCGATTTGCGTGACCCAGTGAGCCCCGCCGCCCGCTCCCCGGCCCCGCGGATGACGTCGAGTGCGGCCGCGGTCGCGAGCTCGCCGCGTGCCTACGCTGCAGCCGCCGCCGCGCCTGCCCCCGCCGCACCGCCCGCCCCGCCAATGAAGCGGCCCTCCGATAGAGGGACAAAGAAGAGCCGGAGCAAATTACCTGAGAAGCTGGTACCACATACTGGTTCGAGCAAGAACCAGACCGATGAGGAGGGCTTTATCAAAGTCGAAAGGAAGAGGAGGAGGCCCTCATCTCGCAACATCTGTGGCACTGCTCCGGCCGAGCCGACACATCCGCTGCGTCCTGAGATACCATCGACGCCGCTGTATGTGTCCCGCCTCCACTGGTCTACGAAGGTCGAGGAGGTCGTAGACTACGTCCAGAAGAAGTCTACCTTCAGACTGAGGGTTGAGCGGTTGGTGCCTCGCCATAAGACGAGTTTTAATTCGTTTGTGGTGAGAGTTCCGACTCATCTTCTCGCAAGATTCATGAAGGAGGACTTCTGGCCGCAGGGCGTCGTGTTTCGGAGATTCCGAGGTCGGCTGCCCGCTGAGACTGCACACCCGATGCTACGTGTGCATTAGTTGTAAATTTAATTTAATAAAATTGTTATGAATATGTATGTTAGACTGTAAGGTATTTATGATATGGGCCTCTGTTTACATATATTTAAGATCTTTTTATGTAAATATTGCCTGAAATAAATGAATATTATTATTATTATTATTATGTAGGTACATTGGGAATTCACGGGTCCATAGGGACCCGGTCCTTTGAAGCATGCGTGGGGCCAAAGCCAACAGCGCAGAGGCTTTTTGGTACCATTTGATCTAAATTAGAATGTGTACATCTGCCAGGTACTATCTCTGAATAAATACAGATCTAGTCAAAGACAGTATCTGGTAGATGTAAAAACTATTGCAAACAAAAAATGGAAAAAAAGTTTCGGGTCTATTGGGTGTAATTTTATGATCCGGTTATCTGGGCTATTGGTTGAGACAACGGACGTCTGCCATGCAAAATGTCTCAAAGTTTTACTCCTGGCAGACGGTGACTCGCCCCCCACTAGATGGGCCCCCCAAAAACAGCTACCACTCCAAGCGGCCACTAGGGTCGCGGGCAGCAAGGGAGCAACACCGGCGTGGTTGGCTAAGGGTGCCGAGAGGTGTGCACCGGTTTCTGGATCGCGTTTGGTCGGTCAGCCGTTCCCCGCTATTACGCAGATTGAGCACTTCCACCCATCAAGCATATAGCTCTTGCGCTCCACTCTGGACGGCCAATTAAGGCAAGCCAGAGGTGGGGGAGGAGATGGTAAGGTTCCCCCGGGAGGTCTCGGGTCCGTGGTGTCGCCACACACCAACAGCTCGCCACAAGCTGCCCTGCGGAGACTGATTGCATTGATGGAAGTTGTTATTCCTCAAGGAGGAGCTCCAACTTCCACCAACGGGCGATGGGGTCGTCACATCCCTACGCTCTCCAACTTCCACCAACGGGCGATGGGGTCGTCACATCCCTACGCTCTTATTATTATTATTATTAATAACAACACAAGTGACAACTCTAGTCTCTACCTCCCAAAAACAATAATATGTGCAATTGTTACAACTTCCGCTTCCCCGACCCACTCCATAACTATACACTCCTCTATTAATTAATATTAAGACATTGTTTTTCTTAACTTCATAATTGTATTGCCAATTTAATAAGATTAATTAATTAATAATTTAGGTATTGAAATAACAATTGAATAGTAATTCTACCATGATTGTCAATCTTTCTCATTTCCGGTGTATAACAAACTTTCCTAATGAGGCACTGATATTTGTTTTGATTTGTCACAGCGTCCACTTCCGGAAACCCACTAATATGATGATTTACTTTCTTTATAAATATTATTTGCTAATATAACAACTATAATAAAGAGAATCCTATTTATATTAATTATAATTAAATAGTAGTAATAATTGACATATTAAAATCACTTTATATCTGTTTAACGTCTTCCAAGTGGATATTAAAATTAATTTCTTATTTCCGGTTTAGCTTAAATAATTTTATAAAAGACCTTAAATAATTCAAGGAATGTGAAATATAATCTGTACTATTTATTTAAATAATTTAAATAACATAATTACTTTTAATTATATTTTATTTGTACTTTCAATAATTTAACAAGTTGTGTATTGAAACTGTAAAAGGGCGGGGACAGCCATCTTCTTTGGGAAAGTAGTAATAAAACTGCTCTGGAAGTGCCACCACGTGTTGTCGTTTTATTTGCTGTAAGCTGTACCATAACGCCGTTTACACTTCAGAAGTGGGATGGAGCAATTCCACGGCCCATATTTTCGTGGATTGGGAAAAAGGAGGCTCAGCGACGTATCGACTGAAAATGAAAGTGACGAAAAGGACAATAATTTTTTTCTTCACTCGCCTGAAGTAACCAACCCGCATTGCGCCAGAAAACGGAAGATATCGCACCTGGATGCAGAAATTATACCAAAATTTGATCCTGGAAAGAAGTCTACTAACGTAAGGGGGTGGCTGCACAAAATTGACCAGTTGGGTGACCTGTACGATTGGGAAGAACGGGACAAAATTTTTGTGATGCAAACTCGGCTCCGTGGTTCAGCTCGGGACTGGTACGATGACCTGGATGACTACGAAGCAACATGGACCTTGTGGAAAGAGAGGTTAACAAAAGCATTTCCTCGCTCGACTGATTTCATAGATCGACTCGAAGAAATGCTAGCACGTGTCAAAGGCAGCAGCGAAACTATGACCAGTTACTACCATGACAAGATATCTCTCCTAAAAAAGTGCGGTATAGATGGTGAAGATGCAATCTCGTGTATTATTCGTGGTTTACCCTCTGAAATACGTGCGAACGCTAAGGTCTGCTGCTCCAAGACGCCAGATGAGTTATATTATGGTTTTCTATCTTCACTTGAAAACTATAAGAAGGTGGAAAACAGGATGTCGGAGGCGAAATCGACGTGGCAACGAGGATCTACGGGGAGTATGCCGAAGATTTGCTACAACTGTCGCAAAACAGGACATCTTGCTCGGGACTGCCGTGCCACGCGCTGCCTCGTTTGCCAGCGCCTGGGACATGCTGCCGACACATGCTGGTATGCAGCGGGATCCTCGCGCGCCACACCGTCTCAACGGAACCCACAGGTACGGGATATCAATTTTGTATCTACCGAAATAGTTGCGGATTTATATAAGAAAAATGTCACCATTAACGGAAACTCTGCTCTCGCGTATATTGACACGGGTAGTAAAGTTAATATTATTACTTTAAACATAACTAAAATTTTAGGATTATGTCAGAAGGAATCAAATGTAATCATGAAAGGATTTGGTGGAGTTTTTATTAATTCATTGGGCAGGACAAATTTTAAGCTCGTTGTGGACGATTTGAGTTTAGAAATTAGTGCTGAAATAACAAATAAGGATCTGCGCGATATAGATTTGATTATTGGGCAACCTGCAATTAACCAAGGTGATATTAATCTTTTAGTTACGTCCAGCTCTGTAACGTTTTTGAGAACTAACTATCTCGAGTCACCATTAGCTAGTATTAGTCTTAGCCACGAGGATTGTATCACAAAAGTGCCATTATTCTCATCTAACGCGGTTAATATACAACCGGGAGTGACCTTTTGTGTGGATGTTTATAGTGGGGTGGAAATATTGCCAAATAATATCCTTATCACGCGGCCCATTATATACTCGCTGGGCCATATTACATATTTCATACCGCAAGTTATTTTGACCCCTGAAAGCCTTCGATTGAACGTGATTAATTTAGGCGGAATGTGCATACAGTGGGAGGCGAATAGACTCATTACTCGCGCGGAAATGTACGTACAAACTGACGTGTCATTAATTACTGACGAATGCTACGTAAATGGTACAGATCGTGAATACAATCAACAAAATATAATAGTTGCGTCCGATTTAGATATAGGTGACTTAGGTACTAAAGAAACCAGCTTATTATTAACATTACTAAATAAATATAGACATTGTTTCGCTGAATGCAGCGCCGAGTTAGGATGTACAGACTTAATCGAAATGCAAATAGTCACAACCACAGATATACCTGTTCATTGTAAGCCATATAGATTACCCTATAAAGAAAACGAAATAGTTCAGGAAAAAGTAGATGAATTGTTATCTGCTGGCATCGTCAGGGAATCCAACTCTGACTATGCTAGTCCTGTGATCTTAGTTAAAAAAAAAGGGGGTGATCACCGTCTCTGCATTGACTATCGTGCTTTAAATGCGTGTACGGTCAAAGATCGTTTTCCGTTGCCACACATAGATGATCAGATAACTAGATTGGCGGGTAAAATGTACTTTACAGTTTTAGATATGGCACAAAGTTATTATCAGGTAAAAGTAGCAGAAGACTCGATTCACAAAACAGCGTTCATAACGACCACAGGAACCTATGAATTTGTAAAAATGCCTTTCGGATTGGCCAACTCCCCAGCCGTCTTCTCCCGTTTGATTCGTAAAGCACTAGGCGCACTAAATAACAGAATTGCAGCTTACTTGGATGACGTCACCCTACCGACGACTACAATAGAAGAAGGAATTCTGCTACTTGAGGAAGTCTTAGTATTACTCTCCCAGGCGAACCTAAAACTAAATTTAAAAAAATGTTCCTTCTTAAAAACGAGCGTCAATTATTTAGGACATGAAGTAACGGAGGGTTATGTACGGCCAGGACAATCAAAAATTAATAGTGTCACGCAATTCCGGCCACCGCGAAATGTGCACGAATTACGTCAATTTATTGGGTTAGCGTCGTACTTTCGTAAATTCGTTAGAGGGTTTGCTGAGATCGCTAGACCATTGACGTCTTTAACCAAGAAAGATAAAGAGTGGGTTTGGGGTCCTGATCAGATAAACGCCTTTAATCAATTAAAATCAATTTTAACTGATCGTCCTGTCCTAGCCATATACGACCCTCACGCTAAGACAGAAATTCATACCGATGCTAGTAAAATAGGTTTAGGCGGTATCTTACTGCAGTACCAGAAAGACGGGGCCTTAAAGCCCGTAGCTTACTTTAGTCGCGTTACTAGTGCCGAAGAATCACATTACCATAGTTATGAACTAGAGACACTCGCCGTTGTAGAATCGTTAAAACGCTTTCGCATTTATGTAACGGGTATCCCGGTAAAAATTATTACAGATTGTGCCGCATTAAGAACGACTCTCAGTAAAAGAGATTTGATACCGCGAATTGCTAGGTGGTGGCTCGCTATACAAGACTTCGACTTAGAGATTGAATACCGCCCAGGAGATCGTATGAAGCACGTAGATGCGCTCAGTCGAAATCCCTTAGAAGCGGCACCCGTGCTCCATATTGATGAAGCTGATTGGCGCCTTACCTTGCAGGCTCAAGATGACGGTATACAAATGATTATTAAACAGCTTAACGAGGGGACCACCAATACGGACATTAAAAATAATTATAAAATTATTAATGGGTATTTGTTTAGAAAAACACTTCACGGGGATAGGTTTGTGATACCAAAACTTTCAAAATGGTCACTATTACGAAAATATCACGATGAAGTGGGTCACCTAGGATTTGATAAGTGCGAAAAGGTTATAAAAACGCAGTTTTGGTTTCCAGGCATGACAAGATTTATACGGAAATATGTTAAGGCGTGCCTACATTGTGCGTATGGCAAAGGTAATTTTGGGAGAACCGAAGGCGAATTACATCCTATCGAAAAGGCTGCAATACCAATGCATACTTTGCACATAGACCATTTAGGTCCATTTCTAAAAACACGTAATGGTAATTGTTACATACTAGTAGTTATAGATTCTTTTACGAAGTTTGTCTTTGCTAAAGCTGTTAAGGGAGTGAGCTCTATTGAAACTATTAAAAACTTAAAAGAAATCATTGCGATGTTTGGTAATCCACACAGAATTATTAGCGATCGAGGTGTTGCATTTACAAGTAGGTATTTTAAAGAATTTGCTTTACAAAAGCAGTTCAAACACGTATTGAACGCAATCGCCAGTCCGCGTTCTAACGGTCAGGTAGAACGCGTAAACCGAACGATCATTAACGGCCTCAATACTACGGCTGAGAGCGAATGCACTTGGGATGAAAAACTGTCAGATGTCGTTTGGGGTATAAACAATTCTCCACATGCTGTTACTGGAGTTACGCCATTTAATTTAATGTTTTCACATGAAAACTCCCTCCTGCCAGGATACCCCACTACTTCATCGACGGATTCTCATCCTCTAGATAAGCTAGAAGAGCGCAGACGTAAAGCTAAGCTACGTATTGATAGATATATGTCAATTATGAAGAATCAGTATGACAAAAAGCATAAAAAGTGTAGAAAATATCAAATTGGTGAATTGGTTTTATGGAAAGGTGGTTTAGCCCGCGATCATACAGCTCGAGTGACAAAGAAACTAGGAAGCTTATATACCGGACCATACAAAGTGACTAAAGTAGACCATGCCATTGATCGATACACAATAAATAGTATTAAAGGTATGAAAGGATACAAGAAATTTAGTGCAGTTGTACCTTCTGACTCGTTACGCCCTTATAAATCATCTGTGTCTGATAGTTCCACTGAATCCGATCATGAAGTAGATAGAGATGACTTAATTGATTTATTAGAGAGTTAACAAAACTTCTTTACAGTTATGAATCTGAAATTATTATATAAAGAGCTAAAACTAATATTCCAAAACTGTATCCTATCAAACTAAAATGTAGAATTTAGGTTCCTTTTTCTTTTTGTATTCGAATTATGCGAAAGTACTTTAATTGTCATGACATTTCTGTAAACAAATAAATTTCATTAACTAAAATGTTTGCATTCAGCCTACCCCAGATTTTTTTTAAATATATTCTTCTAATGGATAATTAACTCAGTCTTAGAGGTGTAGGTACTTGATTCAATCAATTCGCACATCACTAACAACAAATTGTTGTGTTAGTATATTTAAATTGGAAATAAGAAGTGAAACCTATTTATTTCAATGAGACTTAAGCCTTAACTGAACATTTAATTGATAAGAGATAGATCGCGTGACAACAATAAAATATATCCTATGAGTATTAATGTGTAGGGAATAAAAAAAAAAAAAACAAAGTTAAAGTAAAAAAAAAAAATAGTCTATCTTATTTCTGTGTGTTATGAATGAGATAGATCTGCGTGATAATTATAAAGTCTATCCAGTTACCTTCTATGTGATAAAAGATCTACTTGATCTTAATGACAATACTAAACTGAATATCTATCCTATTTCTATGTGTTAAGAGATAGATCTGTGTGACAATTATAGAGTCTATCCAGTTATCTACTATGTGATTAATATACCTACCTGATCTCAATGACAATACTAAACTGAATATCTATCATATTTCTGTGTGTTATGAGATAGATCTGCGTGACAATAAAATTATAAAGTCTATCCAGTTATCTACTATGTGATTTATATACCTACCTGATCTCAATGACAATACTAAACTGAATATCTGTCTGTATAATCCTGTGTGATAAAAGATAGATCTGTGTGGCAATAATATAATATTGAGCTTACCAGGTACATTTACTCATGTTAAAAGTCTACACTATTATACTGTGTGATTAACGGACATAAGTATGTGTTTGATCTAATGAGAATACTGAAATGAATATCTACCATATGCTGTGTGACAAGAGATAGATCTATGTGATTTTATTTACCTATAAAAGATGCTATGTGCTTATATATCTCTGTGTGATTAGGAAAGATAGACCTATGTGACTCCGAACCAATTAGGTTGGCATTTATATAATGCAATAAGTAATAAAATTACCCTGACTGTATTATTTAGAATAATAAATAAAACAAAATGTATGTGTACTGCGTAATTTTTTTTTTCTCTATTTATTCCAGTTACCAGCTGCGTCAGTGGATCGGGCCGGTCAAGGGCGCCGTGAGGGACCACGGCCTTTGCAGGATGGCCGAGTGTTACAACTTCCGCTTCCCCGACCCACTCCATAACTATACACTCCTCTATTAATTAATATTAAGACATTGTTTTTCTTAACTTCATAATTGTATTGCCAATTTAATAAGATTAATTAATTAATAATTTAGGTATTGAAATAACAATTGAATAGTAATTCTACCATGATTGTCAATCTTTCTCATTTCCGGTGTATAACAAACTTTCCTAATGAGGCACTGATATTTGTTTTGATTTGTCACAGCGTCCACTTCCGGAAACCCACTAATATGATGATTTACTTTCTTTATAAATATTATTTGCTAATATAACAACTATAATAAAGAGAATCCTATTTATATTAATTATAATTAAATAGTAGTAATAATTGACATATTAAAATCACTTTATATCTGTTTAACGTCTTCCAAGTGGATATTAAAATTAATTTCTTATTTCCGGTTTAGCTTAAATAATTTTATAAAAGACCTTAAATAATTCAAGGAATGTGAAATATAATCTGTACTATTTATTTAAATAATTTAAATAACATAATTACTTTTAATTATATTTTATTTGTACTTTCAATAATTTAACAAGTTGTGTATTGAAACTGTAAAAGGGCGGGGACAGCCATCTTCTTTGGGAAAGTAGTAATAAAACTGCTCTGGAAGTGCCACCACGTGTTGTCGTTTTATTTGCTGTAAGCTGTACCATAACGCCGTTTACACAATGTGCCTACTTAAAAACGTCCTACTTTTATAAGGCTTTGTTATTTATTTGTACAATTTACCTAAACAGAAAACTAGGTCTGTCTTAAATTACACTACAGTTATGTATGTAAACTATGTAAAGTTTTAGAGTAGGTAATTGAAACTGGAATTAACTGTTTCCAACAACTAATTAGAATATCTATTGTTTTTTGGATTTTCTCTTGTAGGTAATAATAAACCAAACCAAATCTTATAGTCCAGTAATTTTAGCAATTTTGATCCACGATCTGCGGAATAATTCCTAGTGAGCTGAATTTTTGTATACACCTTTATTATGATATTGTAATGATGATGTGAAAAATCTACATTGATATCGTGCCGGCTAAAAAAGTTATAGGGGTCCAACATTTAGAATTGAAATTCTTCCATATTCTAAATATCTATAGTTACTAATTTAGAAAGCTCGAAGAGTTTGTTTGTATGTTTGAACGCGCTAATCTCGGGCAGAAATGGGGGGCAATTCACTAAGCGCAAATGTCATAATCTCACGGTTGTGTCATCGGCGACAGTAGGAATTTAGTACTGTCGCCGTTGATACAACCGTGAGATTATGACATTTGCGCTTAGTGAATTCCACCTCTGGTCCGATTTGAAAAAATATTTTTGTGTTGGGTAGGCGATTTGACGATGAAGGCTTTAGGCTATTGGAAATCGAAATCCACGCGGACGGAGTCGCGAGCGGCAGCTAGTTTAATAATAATAATATCGATGCCTAACGGCCAAAAAGGCCTAACCGCCACTTCACAAACTTAACAGGAGAGAGGATTAAAGACGAAAAATTACGAAAAAAAATCATAAGTCGTTGGGTTTTGCTTCCTAAGATTCCAAATTTTAGGTGTAAATTTAAAAGGTACTATTCTTCAAAATGTATTCATTAAAGTATTACAAATCATTCATCTAAGGGTGTTTTTAGTCGCTTATGCTCAAATGGATTTTTTTTTTACAGCAGAAATGTCGTAACTGCATTTACCAAAAAAATTCATGTTAGCCGAAGCGACTTAATTGCATCTGTATTTTTATTATAATTGCTTAACCGACATTAAGCCAACATAAGAAGTGATTGACGAAAAAGTCTTTGTGTTAGCGAAATACTAAATAAACAGAGTGTCGCAGATAACCTGTACCAGCGAAAGAGATTGAATCATTTATTTTGAGAAAAAAATGGGATAAGCGCCACAATGCATAGTAATATGTGATAGGGCAAATAATCCTAAGCGCCATATCTTATATTTGAAAATTGCAGCCCGAAAGTATTAAGCGACATTTTTGTTATTTATTGTTTTCAAGCAAAATTGTCTAAGTAACTTTTTCAAAATATTATATTTCCTAACCACCAGAATGAAAAAAAAACACTAATATTGGGCGCTTAGGACGTAAAATTAAGGTTTCGAGCCTTAATTTACCAACCGCTTAAGCGACAAAAATAACGCCCTAGAGAGACGAAACCTAGATAGAACGACGCAGAAAAAAAAGGCGATTCCTATGATGTATATAAGTCGATTTCGCAAAAAATGTCGCTTAGGCCATTTTGGCCGTTAGGCATCGATATGTATTAAGACGTTATATCTTTATAATGTGCCAGGGTTTTTCAGCACATTTCAATGTATTTTTGCTATGAGATTACTAAATACATTATTTTTTAACTATTGTACAATGATTGTGATTATGAATTTTGAGACATGTATAAAGACTATTTTTTGAGTTACAAAAAATTCAACATAATGAACCATTACATTATTTTTATTAAATAAAGATTGGTTCCAAATCATATTATTTTATTTAATTTTAATAGTTCAATTGCCTCGAGAGACAATGCTTCACAGTGAATCGGTAAGAATAAAACAAGATTATTTTATTTCGATTATTTATATATTTTAAGTCCTCTTAAAAGTTATCCTAATGTAAAAGTGTTTAGGTACAGTGATATTTATTCAAAAAGTGAAATAATTATGATCGTTGTTGTACCTACAGAGCATTTTTTACAAAGCATACAATTACATTTGTAATTTATGACAATGTTTTAAATGTGTGTTTGTAATAAATCTAGCAACTTTGTCCGACAGTTACTTGCATCTAATCTCACATAAAAAATGAAAGTTCACACATACACACATCCACATTTTGAATACCACTATATTACATTTCATTGTCCCATTGTACGTTTCAATTTCTTCTTCGTCGTTTTCAATATCTGTAAACATAAACAATGATATTAGTGTTCATACTTGAAACAATAACTAATTTTACATTCTTGTTATAAAGATGTTATTTTTATCTTTCTGATGCAAAGTTATGCATTAAAAAGAACATCAAGCTTACACAATTACATCGTCATTGGTTTAGATATGTTATAAAAATGTTCCCCATCCCAAGGCAAGGTCCATTCATAAGAATGAAACATTTCAGCCTCAGAATGGAGGTACCATTCTCTTGCACACTTATGACTCAAGCATTTCACATTGATTAGTGAAACGGATCTAAGGAGCGTGCTGATAATAAATATTATTCTTAACATAAAAAGCTTGTTAATATGCAAGCAGAAAGAAAGAAGAAGAATTAAATGTTTATAAGCAATTCAACAAAATCTATCAGTAATACATTGCATGTTGGTGATCTGACCATATATTTTGGGTCCTCACACTAGAAAGCGGTTAAGAGCAAGCAGATCCAGTAAACATGAATCCCATTATCAAAGTCAAAGCGTTTATTTTGCAACTTGATTTACACTGAAATTCTTTTGCACGTCAAATATTTTTTTACCCTACCAGCACTTCGACGTGAATGGCCTGCTGAGAAGAAGTGCCGCATGAATCTCAACAGTTTGCCTTTTTTAAAATATCAGACTTGTAACTAACTGCTGGATATGGACTTTTCCCTTAAGTGGCTTTTGGCCATAATTTTCACACTGAATAGACAGGTTAGTTAAGGATTCCAAAGTTAATCACAACCTTTGATTAAAAAGCTTAAAAATAAAATAAAAATGTTCGATTGTATTTACCTTACCTGCTCTTGCTGTCAGAGCGGCTGCGTCGGTCGCGAGAGCGGGAGCGTCGCACGGAGGGCGAGCGGCGGCGGACAGACGGCGAGCGGCGCGGCGACCCCGACCTCCCGCGCGAGTACGAGCGCCTGCGCGGGCTCCGGCTGCGTGTCCTGCCAAAATGCAGGCAGGCAATCAAGCACGGGTCACGCGCACACAGCGGCACAAACACGACGACTCTAACCTAACTTGTGAAGTCTTTCTTGTATAATTATATATCTCATGTGTCCAACAATTTCGAATAAATTTTAATATATTTTTTACTGTGCTTAGTAATGTAATCTTTAGCCGAAATCGTTCATGGGAAATCTTTAGACTAATAACAAGTTTAAAGTACTCTCTACGAATTACTTAAGTCCTAGTTATACCTATAATGCCAACACAAATTCGACTAAACTAATTAGGTAAGGTAAGGTAGTGCTAAGTATAGGATTCAAATAGTACCGAGCCTTGGTGAGCCTGCGTAGGTCGTTGACCGTTGTGGGGCAGCGGTGAGGCCGGGGGATTTAAACTTGAATGAAGGCGAGTTTCAACGTAATCTTCGGACGTTGGTATTTACGGGAGTTTCGACAAAAAATGTGGTAACACGGGGAGAGTCGACCGTCGCTAGGTGGTCCGGCCGGGGCGGCGTGTGTGCAGTCGGTGGAGCACCAAGGTCGCAATGGTCAAGGTGATCGGTCCTATAGTGTGGCTCTCGGCAGTGCGGACATGTCCAGGGTACGTAAGGTACAGGATTAGGTTATGGCGGTCGGGAGGATAGCTAGGACGCAGTTGTTGGAGACTTCGGCTGCGCGTAGAAGTTTGGAGAGCCAATCGCAGAAGTTGAGCGGGATGTTGTTGCGAGCGGCGTTCGCGGATGTCATATTGGTTAACGAGCCGTAGTTGTGGTGAAGAGATGTGGTGAGGTCGGTGTGTTGGTGGTTGGTTGATAAAATGGACCTGCAAACGTTCCAACACCCACCACTTTTATTATCTCCTTGTCACTTCCTTAATTGACTTAATAATATTATATTTTAAGATATAGTAATTTAAGTAAAAAGCAAATCAATAGAAAACATTGTCAAGAGTAGTTGAAATTAAAAAAAGCTTTAAAAATATATAATGTAAATAGGGGCTTCAATTTAACTTTTAAGGAACTGTAAGAATTACTTTACAAAGTGCTTGAAAAAGTCAATTTGAAGTAATTGTAAATATTAATGTGTATTTTTCCTATAAACTGCAATAAAATCTTTGGAGTTGTATACCTTCTGTCCCTTCTTGTGCGGCCATTTGACATTTCAACACGAATACGCGTACCACAGCAGCGTCTAAAAAAATAACAAAATAAAAAGGTACTTAATCATCGTCATCATCATTTGCCTACCATGCTCCTACACTTTATCTGGGCTCGGCACAATATGTTGACTTCATCCATACAGGCCTGCCATTTTTTATCGGGTCATTCAATGATAACTAAATTTAAAATTTGCATTGCTGTTTGACTGAGGTGTTACGGAAAAATAAATGATGATCCATTAAAATGTTCCCCACACCAAAACAAGTTGAATTTATAAAAATGCAACCTGTCAGTCTTGGCATGGAGGTACTATGTTCTCGCACACTTATGACTCAAGCGCTTCACATTGACAAGTGAAGCGGATCTAAGGAGCGTGCTGCACTACATTAGGTATTTTAGCATGTGTTGATGATCAATCACAGTAACACAAAATAATAGTTGTTAGGTTGTTCACAAATTATTATTAAACTAGCGGCCGCCCGCGGCTTCGCCCGCGTTAAATTCGGGGTCGCACAATGTTCCTTTTCTGGACACAGAGGAGAACTCGAAACGGACTTAATAATGTAGCTTTCCAACAGTGAAAGAATTTTTCAAATCTACCAAGTAGTTTCGGAGCCTATTCAATTCATACAAAAAAATCAAACCTTTCCTCTTTATAATATTTGTAATATGTAATATATTAAAAGTAAGTGAGTTATATCTGTTCAGTCAGCCACAGCATTTGTATATTATGCAGAACAACAGTTATTAAAATTACTTTAATGGTCAAATTTAATAATGAACTTATAGAACTGAGTGTAATGGAATGATTGGTATTTTTTTTACAAAATTGACAAACTAGGCATTTGCCATTTTATAAAGAAGATGACATAATATACTTTAAATACATCATCTTTATATTATGATTGCTTGTAAAATCACTAAAAATTTGTGTTTTACATGGATAAAATAAGTGAGAGACCTATTATAATGTTAAGCTCCAAAAATGATAACCACTTTCTAAATGCTCAGTGATAATTTCATTAGTTAATTGTTCTTGGAACGAATTACCGTTCGTGTTATCATTCTTAAAATAGCACGAACTGTGCTATCTACAAAAACACCTCGTGTTCAAAAGTGATCGGTTAAATGGGTCAAGTGTGGAACAAGATGGCGGATGTACAGAAAAGCTACTCAGAAATCAATACTCTGCGCAAGCAATTAATATTCAAACAGCACTTACGTTCCATCTAATCCTCTTACAGAGTCTTCAGCGTCACGAGGGTCTTCAAACTCGACGAAAGCAAATCCTGGTGGATTTCTAGCGACCCACACATTCCGAATATTGCCGTATTTGGAGAAGACTTTTTCAATTTCATATTTTGATGCATTGGTTCCCAGGTTGCCAACGTAGACTTTGCAGGAAAGATCCCATTCTCGGTAGCGGGACATCTGAAAAACAACGTTTTACGTCTTAAAATTAAATTGAGAAGTCTTGTTTCATTTGAATGACGCCATCTTTCCTTAGCATACGGGCACTGTGAATCTGTTCACTAGAAGTAGTACCTTTTGTTTATATTATAGGTTGTACCGTAAAATAAGAAAGTAAGATAAATTAGCACAAAATTGCACTGATGTTAAATTAACACGTAATCACAGAAAAAAAACTAGACTAATACGTCCTTTCACCGACTCTGACAAACAAGGAATGAAATGAATGATTGAATGAACTATGAAGGTAAATCGAATGTGAACGGTGAATGAAAAAGATGTTAGAGATAGAGATGTAAATTGATTGAATGGAAATCATCGGTAATTGTTGCTGTCTTTATTTTCCGGAATTATTACCATAGACTGATTTTTGATTTTTATCTTCTAATAAATGGTTGAGAAGAAGGATGACTAATAGATGGCGCTAATTTAAATTTTCGTGATTGATTGTCCATTGCATTATCATTTGTCAAATTTGTTCGTTCAATCGCGTCAATCATATTTATTTGTCAAACAGCTGATTTTATGCTGGAAAATGTGAAAAAAATCTCGAAAAGCTTTGTTATAAATTGAATACAGCGAAAATGGACGTGGTAGGTCTGCTTAGTAATATAAACGATAAATCCGACATGTTTGCGGTGAAGACATGGACTTCGGAATGGTCAAACAGTTTTCAAGAAAACCAGGTGCGTATTGATTTTATTTTCAAAAGCATGTTTGTACAAATTTATAGTTAAAATATAACATTTACTCTAATTTGTTACATAAATTGTAGGCACCTACCGGAACTAAGTCACCTATTTTTAGATAATAGGAACTTGCATTGAATTAATAATAGAAATCGGTATCCTTGAATTCAATGCCCAATTTGGATTGCGACTTATATTTTGATTTAGGTACTGATAACAAGTTGCTTATAAATCATTGAAGATATTTTTTCACTTGGGTTATTAATAGACACATAATTTATTTTATATCAAAAGTTTTATCTTATTTTTGTACCTACCTAAGTAAATACATTTTGAATTTGTTAACATAAAAGCTGATGTTTTTTAAATATCTTATTTCATTCAGACAAAAATAATATTTGCTCTCCACTTATTTCAATATCATGTATTTTGTTCTGTCACGCCTATTTAAAACTTACTAAACAAAAATAAAGGATTAAGAACATAAATCAAGTTATCTCTTGATGTTTTATAATTGTAAAAGGTCTATATTATTTCATATAGAGCTTGTATTTTCACGTATATAAGCACAGAAACACGATTTTTTTACATTCATTAGCTCTGTAATTTATCAGCACTAATTTAAAGTAATGATGTTTCTAAAATCTGTTGTCAAATGTCATAAAATATTATTTAAGTAAATTATAATATAATTGAAAGAAATCATTTATCCAATTATTCAATAACAGATATTAGTCACAGTGTGCACTCACAAATAAGCTAACAAAGGCAGCGAGGTCAAGGAACTTTAGTGGTAAGTGCACAATACAGGCTGACTTCAATTTGTAAAACACAAAGGAATTTTGTATATCACATTGATTGTTTCGGAAGGTTTCTTAATTATTTCATTATTTTATGTGTTTGAGTTCAAATAGTATTAAATGAAGTATTCAATAAGTGTTATTTGTTTTAGCGGAGTCATATATTTTGTAGATAATTTTTAATCTTGCTTATGATATGAAATTTTGCAATTAAAAAGTAACATTCATTAAATGCAATTTAACTGACCTTATTCTATTGTGATCTAGAATTATAAGCTGATTAAGAATTAAACAAATAAACCCTTAAATTGGTGGTCTAGTGGCTAGAAGATACAAAAGTTCCTCTTTCTTTTATATTTCGTCATTACCTTCGTAATACCTTAAATTATACACTCGACACCAGTGAAGAGTGCTTCATACTGAACTGGTCACAATCTGTCTCTAAGAACACCTTCTTGAGTCTTAACAATTTTCTAGCAAAATTACGAAGCTCATTATCGTATACATTACCGTATCAAGACAATTGACGATCTAGGTATAATAGTCTCGATCTGTGTTATCTGCAAATGAGTTTCGTCGTCACGAGAAAGCACAAAGTAAAGTGTTTATTTCCTTATCGTATTCTCTCATAGACATTCGGCAGCCTTATGGATACGGGTTGACCCGGCTAGGTGGTCTGTTTTTGCGTAATTTCCGACACAGTTGCGACAAGCGAAAACGCAAGGACCATCGGATCGGCAGTCGGCAGTCTGCTTGACAGTGGTACAGCGATCGGTCGTTCAGTCGTCACTGTGGACATGATACAGTGGCCGACGGTGGTAGGTCAATTTGCACTCTAATGTAGTGATGTTAAGTCCTATTTGCGATAGTGATTAGCTAACGAGTTTGTAAATAGTGATAATGGTTGTAGTGAAAGGGTAAATATTGAAGCGTGGAAGTTAACTGTTTGTGTGTTGTGATGTGATGTTTTTATTTATACTCGTATTTGATGGATAGGTGCCAGAGGATTTTACTGGTTTTCATTTTGTGTTGTACCTATTTACGACTAAAGTTTTGACATGTTGGATTTACAAAAGTCCAAAATAATGCTGTGTTATTTTTATGTGCAGGATTATTTTAATATAGATAAGTGAAGTAATAATTATAATGGTTAGATATTACGAAACAAACAACAAGCACGTATTTGTTTGTTTACATCTAATCTATACCTAACTGGTTTTACACACATTATTATTAAAACTTAATTATGCAAAACATGTTTTAACATTTCAATGAATTCCGGCATTGTGTGCATAATTTATTAAATGTAATTGTTGAAAAATATTTTAAAGACCTTGTCAATATTAGAGAGTAGAGGTACCTATACCTACCTATTTTAATGTCAGTTACCATCAATGTCAGCAGAAGTTTCTTGACACTTTTCTCAACAGGCCATTGACGTCGCATGAGTTCGATGAAAAACCAAGTTTTTCGAATTACTATTCGTAATTTGAATTATTAACAATTAATTTGAAGATTTTTTTCTTCCATTGTTGTGCTTGTGGTCAAAGGCACAGAGAGGACAGGTTGTTGTGTTTATCATGTTGTTCAGGATCATTTTTCATCATATTAAAATAAGATGTTTTAAAAAAATTACAGCTTCCCCGCAACTATTTTTTTTTAATTTACGAAATGATAAAGTAATCCTTTTCAATTTAATGTTTTAAACGATAAATCACTGACAAATAAATGGATAAAAAAAATTCGCTTTGTATGAAGTTCATTGACCGCCAATTGTTACCTACTAAAAACAGCTGAAGATCGTACGATCGAAATGATGTCACGAATTGTAGAATTTCTTTTTTAGATTATCGTGCCTTTGTATCTATACAAGTATTGTATCAAGTTTTCATTTCATTCATTATATTATTGCTACCGATGCAATATCTGGCACCTATTGTTTCCTGTTGCTTATCAATACTGATGATACTAATTTAACATAATGTTATTGTCATAATACGATGTAACCACCGTAAATATTTTTACGTAAATAATCATATTATGTCACGGATTAAAATATGGGGAATTTATAAATCAGAATCAAAATCAAAAATATCTTTATTCAAGTAAGCATACAAACAAGCACTTTTGAATCGTCAAAACTAATTAATAAATATAAACTGATATACATACACATACTTAATGTATCTCAATCACTATAAAAAACAACTAAATATAATAAGTGTATAAAGGACAATTTATTCAATCCATTTGAGTTCACCCTGTCTTTAGGTGATATAGCAAGCAACGTTCCAGAAATATAATTAGTTGTTATAGAACCAAGCAAAAGATCAATTTACGAATTAAAGTTCAAAACAAAACTTGTTAAACCTACACGCTGGGTCGCAAGTCCCAGGCGCCGACTAACATTCCTCTTTGTTCCACGCGATGGACCCGGCATCCGCACGGAGAATCCATGGATAGCCAAGAAGTTCGTCTCATTAATAGAACGCAGAAACAAACATTTTTGAATACCAAGTGCTATTTTAGGACTAAAGCATAATGAGATTTTTTCTATTTAAGAATCCTCTATGCGATAACCTAATTTCCCAGTCGTGATTACCTAACTCCATTTACATAATTATGTTAATCTATTATAGTTTTATCGGAAAATCAACAGGTCTACCTATAATGACTATCACAAAAGAATAATCGGAAATCACGCGGTGATCATACACTAAAATGTATTTTGGGCTTTGTCTTATCATCTGTACTATGTTCCGCTCAACTGTAGGTATAAAGGGCAATGATCTCAGGTATTTTTGTTGCTAATTAATTAATACGCTCTAAGCACTGCACACTAATTAGGTAGAATTTTATAAGTAGGTACAGTTTTTGCACTTATTTGACTCTTTCACACCGGGGAGACAATCAGAATAAAAATAATGTTTTTTCAGTTCATAAAGGTTGAATGGTAAGAGGATTTTATAAAATTCCCGCTTGTTCCCACAGGAGACAAGCCTAGAGGGGACAACGGGAATAACCACATTGCACAATGCTGTTGCCTCATCTGCCTATTTAATGAATAAACTACGAGAGACACCAAAAAAAAACCCAACGGCCCTTTGAAGAATACGGAATATTTCTAGAAATAAAGTGTCATTTCTGTTATATTTATCACTAAGTTTTATACATATTGAACTGGAATTTACTGTTATTTTAATCTTAATTTAAATCATTATGCGTTACGGTAAGCGAGCCACTAGTTATATCAAGATTACTTTTAGATCTAGAACTCTAAGACTTTCAACCGAGTATTCGCTTCACGCGAAGATCTATCTTTATTAATAGTACTGCCGCGAATACATTTTGCTATTCCTAAAATAGTAAATACTAAAGATGTTTTGTAGTCACATGCGAAGATTTATTTGAAGAAAAGCTTGTTATGGGAGCGAGATTAAACCAGCAAATATGAAAGCAAAACATGTCTTAATCTGGTCAAACACTTGTGTTATCGGATATTGTATGGTACTACTGGCGCGCTTCTTGACTAGGTATAATGAATCATGTTTATATAGTCGGATCATTACTCAAATTGGCTTCTGTTAGAGAAATTAAAAACTTTGTTTGGTCCAAACATGTCCAGGAAACCCACTCTAGCACAGTGTAGGAACACACTATGTGGAAAAAACGCGACCGAGTTTACGCGGCCGGATTCACGTTCCGTACTGTTCGTAATATGACACACTTTTTGGGAGATAAGTGAAACACACTACACTATGTCTAAATTTCGTCGCGTAATATCCCCGGGGCTACATCTATTGATTTCATACAAAAAAAAAAATCATAAGGAAAGTCAATATAAACATGTAGGTAGGTCTAGAATGTAGTTTAGCCTTTGAAGTCTATATCATCAGACGACTTTATCACCATTATTATGCTAATATTATAAATGTAAATGAAAGTTTGCTTGTTTGGGTGATTGTCCGTCAATCACCCTGAAACTTCTGAAGGGATTTTGATATCCCAACTAATCCCAACTAATATCCCAACTAATATTATAAATGCGAAAGTAACTCTGTCTGTCTGTCTGTTACGCTTTCCCGCTTAAACCTCGCAACCGATTTTGATGAAATTTGGTACAGACAATCTTTAGACCCTGAGACAGAACATAGGCTACTTTTTATTTCGAAAAAAAGAAATCCACGCGGACGGAGTCGCGGGCGGCCGCTAGTATGGTATATGCTGACTTGGTATTATTTAAGGTGATATTTATATGTGATTTTTATTCCAATGAAATGCTCCCATAGAATGAAACATTATCTCTTTTGTTCCAGCTGTTATGGTCCTTCTGCGGATGCTTGCTGGTGTCAATCCTAGTCGTATTTTTTTACTACTATAGACGGTGGCGGTCGAAAGGTAAGCGATATTGTTGTAAATTGTACTGCAATTTTATAAAATTATGTTTTATTTTGATTCAATTCAGGAAATGTAGAGATTGCTCATATAATGACTGCCGGCCTTGAGGGTAAAAATCGGATGGAATACACGAATGGATGCATATATTAGTATGTGAATAGATTTATTATTTTCGTAATTTTATGTATATGTTCGTTGCGAAGTGTGTTGATGATCTCCCAGCTGAATTTAAGCTGCTATCTACTCTTTGCAATCAGTCAGCAATATTAGATATACAGGGTGATAGGTAATGCGATACATTCCTTGAAAGGGGTTGAAGTAGAGCTTATTTGCAATCATTTAGGTCATATAACACCGTGTCCGAAACTTGCTCATTTCTGAGTAATTCAAGATTTTAGTGTTTTTTGAAAATTCTCCAGTTTTTGGGTTACAATGTTAACTTGTAGTGAATAAAACAGCAAAATGTTAGTTTTTTTGTTGTTTTCGTATAGCTAAATGATAAGTACGATGTTTAAAATAAAAATTAGCAAGAAAAAAAACGTCATTACTTAAGTAAAAGCTAAAAAAACTATGAATAATTTTGCCAAAATTTAATGTTAATGGTAAATAAACGACGATTTTCCAAAAAAATCTGTATGGAATGTTGCGTACAAATTACATTATCACAAACAACAAACAATTACAATATACAAGGGTCACAAAAACAAAAGTTAGAAACAAACTTCGAGTTTGCTTTAGAACAATCACCTTAAAATTTAAGCAGGACCTAAAATAATGTTCCCTAATAAAATAATAATTAAACTACTAACGTTTTTCAAGTACGAGTATTAAGGCCCAAAAGAAATTAAATTTGTTGTTTATTATTTTCGAATTTGAGCGTCCCGTCGGCATTTAAAATTCAATTAAAAAAAATTATGTACTTTTTTGTTGACATCTGCACCTTTTTGGAAAGCTAATGAACCAAGGAAGTTTATTATGTAATTTGTACGCAACATTCCATACAGATTTTTTTGGAAATTCGTCGTTTATTCACCATTAACATTAAATTTTGGCAAAATTATTCATAGTTTTTTTAGCTTTTACTAGTAATGACGTTTTTTTCTTGCAAATTTTTATTTTAAATATCGTACTTATCATTTAGCTATACGAATACAACAAAAAAACTAACATTTTGCTGTTTTCTTCACTACAAGGTAACATATTGTAACCCAAAAACTGGAGAATTTTCAAAAAACACTAAAATCTTGAATTACTCAGAAATGAGCAAGTTTCGGACACGGTGTTATATGACCTAAATGATTGCAAATAAGCTCTACTTCAACCCCTTTCAAGGAATGTATCGCATTTCCTATCACCCTGTATATTGCACATAGAGTAGCTATTAACTTATCAGAGAGTGCTGCGTAGTTTTGGCCTAGAATAAAATTGTGCTGCTCTAAATTTTCTTCCTGAGAATGAGTAAGAGGCATACCGTGGGCAGCTCATAATTTATTTATCACTCATCATACTGTGGTCACTAACCCGCTTGCTTCCTTCAAATAAGTATAGATGTAGTAATAAGCACGGAAGACCTTATCCCAACTAATATTATAAATGCGAAAGTAACTCTGTCTGTCTGTCTGTCTGTCTGTCTGTCTGTCTGTCTGTCTGTCTGTTACGCTTTCCCGCTTAAACCTCGCAACCGATTTTGATGAAATTTGGTACAGACAATCTTTAGACCCTGAGACAGAACATAGGCTACTTTTTGACCCATTCCAACCCCCCACTTCCCCGAAATGAGGGGGTGGAAGTTTGTATGGAAAATCTAAACTACTTGAGTAAGACGCTTGAAATTTGGCATGCAGGTCCCTTAGTAAACTTGATGCTTAGTTGCAAAAGGATATTGCAAAATTCCCACGGGAACGGGAGTTAGCGGGAAAAAACATTCGTATAATGAAAACCGACATCCACGCGGACGAAGTCGCGGGCGGCCGCTAGTAACTACTTATAAATTCTATGATCATTGGGCTCCGTGGCAATGGCCGAGGATGCAACCGGGGCAGGCGCTAGGATGTTGACGATAGTAATTACTTAATTAGCATGTATAATATTTGATAGGTCCATGGGTCTCGTGGTTGGAGACCCTGACAACGAAATCAAGGGCCTCGGGTTCGAATTCCGCTAGGGCCAAATGTGTTATGTACTTCGTCTTTGCCCTGGAGTTTCGATGTTTAACAAAGTATTTTAGTACGTCTATCCCTTGTCTAGCCTCACTATAGATGAGCTAGTCGCAAGCTTGGTTAACAAGGCAATTGGAACCAAAGTCTCAGGAAAATTAAGCATGTATCTACGTAAGTTATTCCATTATGACCCTTATGTATTGTGAAAACCTAAAGATGTATTGTCTCTCGTAGAAATGGCAGGCGTACTAGGCGCAGCGGGTGCAGCAGGGGAGCCAGCGAAACGCTTCCGCAAGAGAGACAAGATGCTCTTCTACGGCCGGCGGATGCTGAGGAAGGTCAAGTCGATCTCCAACTCCGGTCAGGGCAGGAAGAGGAGAGCCGTCATGAGGTTCGCGAGGAAGCTGCTGCAGCTAAAGAAGGAGTCGGCGCCGGAGCAGTTGAAGGTTAGTTAAGCTAAGAATCACGTTCAGACTTAGTAAAGAGCAACAGGGAACCCAGCCATAAGCGAAGAGAAGAAAAAAGCCAGAAAGGCTTTCGCAAGAGAGACAAGATGCTCTTCTACGGCAGGCGGATGCTGAGGAAGGTCAAGTCGATCTCCAATTCCGGCCAGGGGAGGAAAAGGAGAGCCGTCATGAGGTTCGCGAGGAAGCTGCTGCAGCTGAAGAAGGAGTCTGCGCCGGAGCAGTTGAAGGTTAGTTTTTACAAAGTCACTTGGTGGTTAGTTATGATCACCTCTGACTCGAGAGAGGCCGCAAATGCGTTGCTGAACTTTTAAATGCTCGTCGCTAATGTGAATACTTTGACTACGATAACATCCATACTCAGTGAAGCTACATAGGCTGCACGCCTAGTTAGCCTGTAGGTATCTATTCTAGTCCGACAAAAATAATAATGGGTAGAATATAAAGCTAAAGTATCAATGGACAAGACCTCGTTTCCTTCCTGTATTGTTGTCTGATATTTTTATGATCAATAGTTAACTTCAGTATCACTCAACACTTTGGTAGCACTGTAGCCCTAACATTAAAGGAGTCAATCGTTTTTGTATGGAGAGTTAGGCCCACATAAAATTTTTGCGTTTATTTACGAAATGGGTATCAATTTATTCCTTATAATCTTCAGATTATAGTGGTAACATTACTTTTTCATATTTTAACCGGAATCGTTAGAAATAAGATGTGAAAATATAATATTAACCTCATAAACTAATCTGTCTATTTGCTTTCCTGACTTTCAACGCCTGAACCGTAAAGACTTACACATAAGGGCGATTTTCCATTATGTTTTTCCTATGTATCTGAAGTAAAAGCAATTTATTATGACTAGTGGCCGCCTGTGGCTCTGTCCGCGTGGAATAAGGTTTTTGCACAAATATTCTTTACTTAAGCTTAACATTTTTTAGTTCAAGCCTGGCTCGACTAATGGATAATCCAACGCAAAAATATTTTTTCAATTCAAACCAGCTGTTCCTGATAGTAGCGTGTTCAAACAAACAAACAAACAAACTACAGCTTTTTTAAATTATATAGTAAAACCATTAATGACAGTTGACAGGCGGAAGGTTTCTGACATTTGTATTCAGTTTTTAAATAAAATCAAAATCCGGCTATAGACTAGCACTTGCGTTCCGTTATACGGATTTTTTTGTATTGTTTATTCGAATTATTTTATTTCATTAAATAAAAGATTAAAGTCACTACCAATTACCGCCTTAGATAAAAATTGGCATGAAAACAGTTCCAAAAGTAAATTGCGTCTCCTTTATGCTCGATTTCAAGTGTTTTATTTTAATTCTATTGATAAAACTTTTTTCCTTCAGTTATCTGTATGTCAGCCATTGTTTACCAATCTGTGGACAGATATTTTACGGATATAATCAAAATAAGGCTTTTTATTTTGGTTTTATGACTCCGGTTTCGTTTGAAATTCACTTCAATTGCAAAATTCATAAAAAAAATTATAAATTTTTAGCATAGTTCTCTTTCTCTTAAACGTTACCGATTGTTGGTGGGCCCAAAAATAATTGTCTCCTTTACGACAAAATTCCACGATATAAAGGAAAGGAATGCATCTAATCGTTGCCAGCTTTGCATGCGGCGGAAGATGAAGCAAACATCGGAAGACCATGGACAACCCTACAATTAATTGGAAGTGCGTTTAGCAACGCACGAATCAGTGGATAAGTCATTAAATAAGTTGGTCAGGCGTAATGTGAAATTATTTGCATACGTATTTATGTTTAACTTCTTTGTGATCGTGCCATGTCGTTGATAATAAAGAATGTACAATATGTTAGACGTCTCTATTAAATTAAAAAATTGGCCAAGTGCGAGTCGGACTCCCGCACTGAGGGTTCCGTACAAATTCTATTTTTGACGTATTAAAAAAACTACTGACTAGATTTCGTTCGAACCAATTTTCGTTGGTAGTTTTTATGGTAATGTACATTATATAATTATTTCAATTTTATCATCCTCTTATTTTAGAAGTTAGAGGGGGGGGGACACACTTTTTTCCACTTTGGAAGGGTCTGTCACGCAAAGTATTCACTTTAGAAAAAAGTGATAATAGAAAGCTTAATATAATTTTTAAAGACCTATCTATAGATACCCCACACGTATATGTTCAATGAAAAAAAATATTTCGAGTTTCAGTTATGACTATGGGGACCCCCCACTTTTTTTATTTTTTTTCTATTTTCGTATGAAAACCTTGTTGCGGTTCACAGAATACATCCACTCACTAAGTTTCAACAATATAGTACTTATAGTTTCGGAAAAAAGTGGCTGTGACAGACTGGCGGACAGACAGACAGACAGACAGACAGACAGACAGACAGACAGACAGACAGACATGACGAATCTATAAGGGTTCCGTTTTTTTGCCATTTTGGCTTCGGAACCCTAACAAAGGAAACGAACTGTTTGAAATACGTAATAAATTTTGATAAGACAATCTTAACCTACGCAATAGTATTCGTGGGTGTTCTATTCCCACCTTCTGATAACCTGATAACTGAAGTACAAGGCCACGCGACTAACTTCTATTAAAGAGAACTTCCTTAAAATAACACTTATAAGTATCCAGAGAAGGTTTAATTTGATTAAATGCCCGTTATGATGCCATAAACATCCAATCACAAAATATTTCGCATACAAGTCCGCGAAATGAACGTGACCCTATTCTACTGTTCTATTATGCAGACTGACAGTCTATTAATGACCCCCTTGCTATGTAGATTATCTGTGGGAGGCGATACTCAATTACTATCTGGAGATCCACATACTCCCTATCTCATCGTAAAAATAATTAGTTTTGTTAGATACCACAATCTAGGCCCACGAAATTTAGGTATTACCACTACGTATAGAGTGGGCTATGAGAACAAAATCTATGCATCAACTTGGATGGAAAGGGGGCGTGGAATTTTTTTTTAATCTATGAAATGATACTCACCACTAGCGTAATTTTTCGGCCTGTAATGATTTGTACATGTTTTAAAACACAAGTCGGCATTTTTTCTATATTAAAAATAGAGTACAATAGTCGGTAACTGTTGTCCATGGACAACAGTGCGTATGAGAAAATACAAATACAAATACAAATACAAATACAAATTCTTTATTTGTGGAACACAGGTACAAATCAAGATATTAAATTTAAAATTGTGATCAACCATGTCCTGCTTAACAGCATACAAAATTTTCATGCAAAATTCATAATTAGATAAATACAATAACATAAAACAACATACGAGTAGAAGTCCATTTAACATTCACCAAACATTACATTTCAGAAATTCTGTTACACTATAATAAGCTTTTTGCAGTAGATATTGTTTCAGTTTAAGTTTAAAGTTGTCGCTTTCTTTTACTTCTGATGGCAGCTTGTTGTAAATGGTTGGGGCCTTGTTCACAATATTTTTATTAAATTTATTATTTAATATTTTTATTATTAAATATTTCTTCAAGATGTCTACTCATTACACGTTGTAATAATACCTCGATGGCCCGAGATGATTAATCATACTTCTATACTTATAATAAATCTGTAGAGAGGTCAATTCTGTACATTAAATATTTTTCCAAAATAACTATCAGGGGGTGTTTAGTGATCGATACTGATACCAAAAATGCAATCAGTAAAATTTTTGTCTGTCTGTCTGTCTGTCTGTCTGTCTGTCTGTATGTTCCTTATAGAAACAAAAACTACTGGACGGATTTTGACGAAACTTGGTACCATTATTCTTCATACTCCTGGTCATATTATAGGATACTTTTCATCACGCTACAATCAACAGGAGTAGCTTAGTGAAGGGAAATGTGGGGAAAACGGGAGAATTTACTCCATTTCTTAAGCTTCAGTCGCGTGTGCAGCCTTAATGGTTAAAATCACATAGAAATTATGTATGACGGAAATATTCTACATAAAATTTCGTAAAAAATATCCCCCAACAGCATATGTCTATCTTTTATGGTTGACTCACAATAACACGTGCAACTCAAGATCCAAATTGGTTTGAACGCGCTAAGCTCAGGAACTACTGGTTCGAATGGACAAAACATTTTGTGTTGAATAGTCCACTTACCACTTACCATTTGTCGAGGTAGGCTTTAAGTTATTGTATATTCCTTTATTTTATCATTGTAAATTGTGCTAGCGAACTATTTAGTTCTAAAATGTGCCGATAGATGGCGCACCTCGCTAGAGGCGCGGCCGCGGATCTGAATTGCGGTGAACAGATGATTTCTCAAATGTATAAGGTCTCCAGATTATTGTTAATAATTTTCCGTCAGTTTTCCGTCACTTAAATAGACTATTATGTATTTCTATCCCTGAGTAATTTAGTCCCGTAAAAGTGAGCAAGTTGTCTGCATGCATATTGCCTAGAGACCGTTGTTTAATTCAGCTACAAATGTATAAGGTCTCCAGATTATTGTTAATAATTTTCCGTCAGTTTTCCGTCACTTAAATAGACTATTATGTATTTCTATCCCTGAGTAATTAGTCCCGTAAAAGTGAGCAAGTTGTCTGCATGCATATTGTCTATAGACCGTTGTTTAATTCAGCTACTAGCGGCCGCCCGCGACTCCGTCCGCGTGGATTTCGATTTCCATTATCCTATGTGTTATTCTGATGTATAAGCTATATTGTGGTAAAGTTTCATTCAAATCCATTCAGTAGTTTTTACGTGAAAGAGTAACAAACATCCATACATCCACACATCCATACATCCATACATCCACACATACAAACTTTCACCTTTATAATAGTAGTAGGATTTTTAGTAAGACTGTGTGCGGAAATCGTAACCCACGCGGACGGAGTCGCTGGCGGCCGCTAGTTATTAAATAATAGTGCAATTCTTTATCATTCTTTGTTAAAGACAGTGTGTAACGTTAGCTTAGACTTTGAATCTAGGGCGGATAACTCACTCAATCGTTTTCAGCTGACGCATACAATAGTGTAGTATAATATAATACATAAGCCGTCTAAAAAGAATACACAATTGCTCTCTGCTACTATCATACGGTACAGACGGTTAATCTGATTGTATGTTTCATATTCCTAGCCTAGGGGCCAAAAGAGTACAGAGTATAATACACTTCCGGCCGTTATTCCGATCTTGATATTAGCCAGGTGTGCAGGATATATTATAGTGCTGAAACACGGAGGAGCTTGAGGTGAAATTTTTCAGTCCGATGAAATGATTTATCCGCTGACTAGCCTCTGCGAAATTTGCTTAACTTTGCAATCGCAGCCCAAGCGCGTTAAAAGCTGTGTCATCGAGCTGTCGGTCTTAGGCTCAGATGCTAAACAAAGAATAAGACCACCCGATCGGTCCAACGTAAACGTATGTTTTGAAGCGCACGGAAGTAAAAATGGCAACAACCTTGAGGACGTATGTTTTATCTAGTCTTATATTGCTTTTTTACGCTCAGTACACGCGTCATGAAAATGAGATGTTCGTGTTAGAATGTCCATTTTATTTGCTTTTTATGATGGTCACATTGCAATGCTATATCAATAAATGTCGCCATGTCGGCGTGATGCCGTCATGCCTGGCTGGGTAAGCGAGGTCCTGATCTCGATAAAAAGTAGTGTCTATAGCTAAGTATTTAGCCAGCAAATGTCTGATGACCCTTTGCCGCAAAAATATTGACCGATAGCGTTTAGTAAACTTCAATCTAAATACATAATAAGTAGTACATAAGTATCTATTGCTATGTGATTTTAGTTTAGTAAAGCCAGCAAACATCAGTCGTACACTCGCCGCAAAATACCTATCTTATATATATATAAAAATCGATCGCAAAATGTGTTGGTAAGCGCATAACTCAATAACGCCTGGACCAATTTGGTCAATTATGTTTTTAAATTTTATGACTAAACTAAGGGACGTGGGACGGCTACATCCCATTTGGTAAACTTCCCATTTGGTAAACCTCAAACTGTACCTACCAAAAAGTTGCGTTTCGTAAACATTTTGTTACTTCATACATTTTGTCCCATTTCGTAAATATTTCAGAAATGATATGTATTATTTCCCGTTTGGTAAACTTTGAGTTGGTATGGGTACAGTGAAGTAGAAAATAAAACACGAAATTGATAACATATATTTTTTTAAATATTTTAAGTACTATTAATACTGTTATCTTAATTATTTTATTGAATTTTACTGTGATTTTTGTATAACTTTACGTATAGAATTTTTCAAAAACGTTATTAATATAGGTACAGATTCTTTTATCTAGTATGAAAAATTCGTTTCAGAATGTCGCACTAAAGAGAACAGCGTCGTCTTGAAGCTCTTTTTTAAATCAAGTTTTATCTGTCGACGAAGCCCACAGCAATCATCGGATAGCAAAACGGAGAACGATGTAGAAGCAGAAAATCTTGTAGACCGTTTATGTGCAAACTACAACTGTGCCAGAGCGACTAAAAGATGGCCTATGGTTGTATTTTACGCTATGCTCAAATAGTCAGGTGATAAATACAGCTAACAATCAAAACTCAAAACTACAACGCCGTCACTTTATTGAGAATTTAGCCAAGAAACTTATTGAACCTCATCTGAGAGAAAGACGTACACAACTTAACTTACTTAGACTGACGAGAGAAAAGATTTTAAAGATTGATGATGAACGCGGTTCTGAGGTCCTTTACGTAAAGGTAGTTGCCATGAATGTGGGAGGTAAAAAAACAGAAAAACTAAATACTTTTGACAAAAATGCGAGAAATACCTGTGCCTTAAGCATGAAGTACCTTATTTCAGAAGCTATTTTATCTCCCAAGAAGAGTGAATTTTGAGAATGCTTTTCTTTGTTTTTTTTTTTGTTAATAGGATATATTTTTTTGTTTAATTTCTAAGAGTATGCAATGTCATAAGACTGACAAAGGCAGATATGAGTACAAAAAGTTAAATACTGTTACTAATTTCGGAATTTTTAAAATATATGCGTAAAACCATTGTGTTTTTAGTGTTACAATTGTTTAATTCGTAATAAACAAGATGTGATTTAATTATTTTTTTGTGTTTTCTTGCCAAACATATGTTTATAATTAATTATTAATTAAACCTAAACTAACTAAAAGTAGGATAACTAGTTAATGGTTGGCCAAATCATGGGTCTGTGAGACCGGCGTCACCAATGTTGTAAGTGAAACTGACGTCACCAATGGCGGGATTGACTATGAAGCTTTTAAAAAACCTATAATATAAATTTAATATTAATTTGGCACTGACTGTACTGTACTAGAATAACAATACAAACTATAGTTTACCAAATGGGATTAAATGTATGAAATAACAAAATGTTTACGAAACGCAACATTTTGGTAGGTACAGATTAAGGTTTACCAAATGGGAAGTTTACCAAATGGGATGTAGCCCGTGGGACACTATAGGCTCCTAATAATAATAATTATAAGGGACGGGACGACGGGACGGGACGCGGACGAAGTCGCGGGCCAATACAGATAAACCAATACAGATAGCCCGCGTTAGAGATGTTAATAGAAAAGCGCAAGTATTAGACAGCAAGGGGTCATAAGGCGTTTAGGAATGCCCAAATTGGTTTGGAATCCTGCATCGGGTAAGCGAAGTAATTAATGCAATTTTAGGACTAGGTAAACGACCTATCCCAGAAACAACGTTCCCAGAACATGGCGGAATTGGCCCAATTAATAAGTCGCTCTCCTTGAAGTAGGTACCTATGAAATGCTCGGTCAGGAAATATCACATACCACAGAGAGAATGTATCACTAAGAAAAATACGAATCATTGAGGTCAATGTCATTATAATTGAAGTTCTTGAATATATTAGGTATGTTAAGATCCGCAGTTTAACAAATAATTAACGTTCAATTAAACGTTAAAATTACCATGTATTCGTTCTTAAATGCATACGAGTGTCAATGACTTTATTTATGAAACATTGTTGTATCAATATTTATGCAGCCAAATAATGTTTGATTTTATACTCGTAGTCAACATTTATTTTTGTAACTAGGAAGTGCTATAGCAATACAAACAAGTTTTGTTGTTCTTCAATAACTTAATATTATTTCTATTTGATAGTGCAGTGGTTAAATGTATTATTGTTTTTGTTTGCAAGATAATTAACATCATTTAAGATAATGATATAATAAGCTTAAAAGATTTACAAAGTTGTTGTTACCAAATACTGCCATTATCATTTATTATGATAATTAACGGAACTCCTTTGTTTTATTCAGATGAATCCATTAACGTGATGCCAAAATAAGCTTGGGCTTTTAAAATTTATTATTTAGCCCTTAACCTTAAACCTTTCCTTTGTGTCGAAGTTCAAAGAGGCACTCTGAGTTATTCAAACATTTCTAAAAATAGGTTGCTGGTATTTGCGCACCATATTTGTGAGTTGACCTTTTTTGTATTATCAAATAGCGGCCTGTCCCGGCTTCGTACAGATGGACAAATGTTTTGAATATTGTGACTAGGATAATGTAGCTTTCTAATGGTGATAGAATTATAGAAATTCGTCCAGTTATTTATTCATAATGCCTGACTCAATTGGGCAAGGTGATTAAAGCAGACCTTCCCGGTCATTATGATTAAAAAGGTCACAAAAAAAATAATGGCCGGCCAAATAGATACAAAAATGTATCACGGCCCAGCGATCTGAAGTATCCTACTACTATTATAAAGGCGAAAGTTTGTATGTGTGGATGTATGGATGTGTGGATGTATGGATGTATGGATGTATGGATGTTTGTTACTCTTTCACGTAAAAACTACTGAATGGATTTGAATGAAACTTTACCACAATATAGCTTATACATCAGAATAACACATAGGATATTGGAAATCGAAATCCACGCGGACGGAGTCGCGGGCGGCTGCTAGTTATTAATAATGGCCGGTCCTTATTAATAATGCCCGGTTAATAACGTTGCCCGAAACATTTTTATCATATCATAATAGGAAGAACATTAACTACATATCTTTTGCATCAGGTGCTAGAACCGCCAGCAGAGTACTTAGAAGAAGACCTGACGAGCGACGACCGAGTCCCCCCCGACGCGTTGTATATGCTGCACAGCATCCGGGTCTTCGGCCACTTCGAGAAGCCGGTGTTCCTCATGTTGTGCAAGCATACCGAGATCCTGAACTTGCCTGCTGGGTCTTTCCTGTTTAAAGTTGGTGAGTGAGTCAATAATACAATTTTTGATGTTATAGGGAGGTAAACGAACAAAAGGTTCACCCAATGGTAAGTGATGACGTTTGCCCATGGACATCAACAACCGCGCAGGGGTTGCAGATGCGTTGCCTGCCTTTAAGACCCCATACCCTTCCTTACTGAGCTCTGCCGCCCCCTTACTAACCAGCAGATACATTCCCCAATAGTTACGAAGTGCTACTTCACCGTGGTCTTTCAGTAGTAATTCTATTCTAGACTGACACTACCGGACGAAACGCACGTGAACTACTCACACGGCGAGTTTTATGTTTTGCCGGGATAAAATGTTGCCTATATTCATCAGGTGTAGGTACCTGTACGATTCTAATGGCGTTTGCGATCGAAAAATCCGCTAGGTGGCAATACGTAGGCTTGAGGTATTACTGCTATGTCATTGGTGAATTTTGACATTATCTGTCAAAATCATGTCAAAATTCACCAATCACATACCAGTTAGACCCTACGCCTACCTACTGTCATCTGGCGGATTTTAATTTGCGTTTTCTCATTGAAAAAGTTTATAAATAGCTTCTTTAGTTTCGTTACTACTGTACTTTATGCGATACTATACTTAGTATCGTATTATAAGCATAGCGAATCACATCAAACTTTGCATTTTTATGTCACGAATTGCACAATCTTTCAAGGATGTGCTGTGATAGTAACAGGTCGTTAATTAAATAATTTGCTTAAAGCAAAATAGATTGGTAATTGTTCCCCCACGAATGGTGTGCCCTTGACTTCTCAAGGTAGACTCGAGGTCTACTGTTCTGGCGAGTCAGTTTGTGTATCAAAACCTTGCATAACTCATCACTAATTTGCCATTTGTAAATATGAATGGACGTTTGTGTTTGTCCTCAATGTATTGCTAAATCTTTAATACATCATTTAGTGGGTTTATTACTTTATGTTTTGATTATATGTCAAAAACTGGGCTTCTCCAAATATTGCAATGGCTTGGGAAGAATAATATTGCCCTAGGAAAAACGAACACCAAGAAATCAAACAAAATAATGCTGTTTATCTAGTAATTAAGTCATGAGCTTGATTTTTAATTCATTTCGACAAGCCCGTTGTTCTAGCCCGTGGTTACTGCCTCTGACAACAAAACTGTTTGGAAATATGGCAAATTATGTTTGTTTCTTATACATCAGAGTTTGTCATGGATATTAAAATAAGAGTTTAAGTATGTCTATATCCGTTCCCAAGCATCCATAGTGCAAGCTTCAAGTTTTGTTTGAGCTAGGCGATTGGTGAGTTGGTCAAGGGAATTTATTTATTTTTGTTTTTAATATATTAATGTTATTTTTATTCCCAGGTGACACGGACGAGAACGTATACGTGGTGCAGAACGGGCGCGTGAACGTGTACATCACGAACCAGGACGGCAGCAGTCTGTCGCTGAAGATCGTGCGCGCCGGCGAGAGCGTCACCTCGCTGCTCAGCTTCACCGACGTGCTCACGGTGAGCGTCAGCTGACAGTGACATTGCCGGGCGACAGGTGGCAACGTGTACATCACGCACCAGGACGGCAGCAGTCTGTCGCTGAAGATCGTGCGCGCCGGCGAGAGCGTCACCTCGCTGCTCAGCTTCACCGACGTGCTCACGGTGAGCGTCAGCTGACAGTGACATTGCCGGGCGACAGGTGGCAACGTGTACATCACGCACCAGGACGGCAGCAGTCTGTCGCTGAAGATCGTGCGCGCCGGCGAGAGCGTCACCTCGCTGCTCAGCTTCACCGACGTGCTCACGGTGAGCGTCAGCTGACAGTGACATTGCCGGGCGACAGGTGGCAACGTGTACATCACGCACCAGGACGGCAGCAGTCTGTCGCTGAAGATCGTGCGCGCCGGCGAGAGCGTCACCTCGCTGCTCAGCTTCACCGACGTGCTCACGGTGAGCGTCAGCTGACAGTGACATTGCCGGGCGACAGGTGGCAACGTGTACATCACGCACCAGGACGGCAGCAGTCTGTCGCTGAAGATCGTGCGCGCCGGCGAGAGCGTCACCTCGCTGCTCAGCTTCACCGACGTGCTCACGGTGAGCGTCAGCTGACAGTGACATTGCCGGGCGACAGGTGGCAACGTGTACATCACGCACCAGGACGGCAGCAGTCTGTCGCTGAAGATCGTGCGCGCCGGCGAGAGCGTCACCTCGCTGCTCAGCTTCACCGACGTGCTCACGGTGAGCGTCAGCTGACAGTGACATTGCCGGGCGACAGGTGGCAACGTGTACATCACGCACCAGGACGGCAGCAGTCTGTCGCTGAAGATCGTGCGCGCCGGCGAGAGCGTCACCTCGCTGCTCAGCTTCACCGACGTGCTCACGGTGAGCGTCAGCTGACAGTGACATTGCCGGGCGACAGGTGGCAACGTGTACATCACGCACCAGGACGGCACACCGGCAGCAGTCTGTCGCTGAGACATCGTTGTAGCTAAGTTTGGGCTCAGGGTGGGACAACAGTCGAAACCCCAGACTCCCGCAATTACCGGGACTTTTTCGTACCTAAAAAAAAACTTATAGATCAGAGCCAGGGTTGCCCCAGTATGGCTACGCCCAGCAAGAAGGAAGATGCAATCGATGTTCCCTCTCGTGACTCTGTACTTACTCTCGTAGTTCAGTGGAACAGCTATGAAACATGACCGTAGAGAGTCAATCAGTCGCACGAAGGACCAACGGCTTTACGTGCTTTCCGAGGCGGGTGTTGTATTTAAGCCGTCTACTTCCAGCATCAGACGATGCTGGACGATGCCGATTTTAATAACTTAGCTGTGCTTGTCTCCCTTTAAGGAAAAAAATTAGCAAAGGATCACAATTTTGTTTTGTTTCAGGGTCACTCACAACCGTACAAGACAGTGAATGCAAAGGCTTTGGAAGACTCGCAAGTGATAAAACTACCAATGAGAGCTTTCCAAGAGGTTTTCAAAGAGTATCCGGACATATTTGTTAGAGTTATTCAAGTGAGTATATTTTTTGGTCTAGAATTGGTTTGCACAGTCATGAAAGGAAAGGCATGGCATCGTCTTCTTCATAACAATCAATCAATGATGATGATATTTGTTTATTTAAACCTTAACATTCAGTCAATAACAAATTTTTTTTATAAGTTATTCGGCGACAATAATCATTTATCGGCTCTTTATTAAGTGCTGATTTAGCCATATTTTTATTTAGAATTATGGATATAATTGATTTTTTGTTTTAGATTATTATGGTTAGACTACAGCGAGTGACATTCACTGCACTGCATCAGTACTTAGGCCTCAGCGCAGAATTGGTGAATCCAGTAAGTATAATATTATGTTAAACAGTAAATAAAATGGCTCATGTCTTTTTGAAAGTCTACGACATCTCTGGTGACTGTTGTAACCAGACTTGTCAAATCCTGGATCATGGTCAAACCGGATCCCGCGCTGTAATGGAATAAACGCTAGGGGGATCAATCAAAAATCATAATATACTTTATTCAAATAGGCCTCAGAAAAGCACTTACGAATCGCATAATAATAAAAAACAAATAATAATGAAAAACAACATATTGAATCTACCACCGACTTCGGAATGCACTTATCTACCGTAAAGAAGCGGCAAGAAACTCGATAGTTGCTCGATCGGATGATGACCGACCATGCATTTGTTAACAAAAAAAATAACCAAACTTGTCCTTATCTCAGGGTGGCCGAGATAAAAGACGTCCTACTACAGTAGCGTCATCTCCCGGCAAAACTGGCAGAGTTTCTGTCGTAGACAGCAGCACCACGATGCATTCCCCTCATCATAGCGAGAGGACCGTGCCGGAGCATTTGGTAAGCTAATGTGCTTGTAATAAGGCTTATTTTACAAAAAGCTTTGCTTTGATAGTATGTTCAGAATATGTACCTGTGACATTTTGTAATAAGGGCGAGGTCATAAATTAGAGTGTGCGTCTTGAACGGCTAAATATTAAATGTGTGAACAACTGTGCGTCAAACACATCAAAACATTTCATTCATTTATAAGTCACGAACAGAGGAAACAACTTTGTTACTAACTGAAATCTGTTTTTGTCTATTAATCGTTTGTCCAATATCATTAAAAATAACAAGAAATATAAGATTGTTTTACGCCTATAAGGGAACAAGGAAGGAGAGTATTCTTTCTTAATAGGCCGGCAACTCGTTTGTGATGTATATTTGTTTATTTAATTGCTTACCATCATGTGATTCGTTTGTTCGCTTGCCCCCTATTTTATTATAAAATAAGCTCCACAATTTTAATAAATCTGTGATTTCAGTAGTTTTTACCCTTAACCATAGTCCCATAACTAACATATCCTCGTGGTTTGATCATAATAGCATGCTCAGGAGGGCGGTCACCCGGCGTCGTCGCCCATTCACATCCAGGGACGAAAGCCTCGCCCAGACATGGTTCCAGACATCACATCTAATACGCCGCAGGTATGTACTAATCATACTTCAAAGCAGATATATTGTTAATGTTCTCTCTTTCAGTTAAGTGGGGAGAAGGGAAAGTCAATAATACATTTTTTATTCTCGCTGTCCCCACCTAGAACGGCGGTGAGGATAACGGAAAATGAATTTAAAATATTTTTCAATTCCCGTTGTTCCCAATGGTGGTCAGACCTGGTGAGGACACCGGGAATTACTCTATTTATGAAATGCAAGGGGATCAGAATTTAAAATCGTAATGCTTGAGGACCAAACACATTAATTCCATCCTTACCTATAGACCGAATCACTGGTCTCATAACTTAATTAATATGAGGCACGAGCACAGATAGCATATATTAGAAGTAATCTGAAGTTCCTTAATTGTTCAGCAGGCTGTGAGTTGGTAAAATTTACTTTAATTATTGTTTTTTTATGGACTTTTCTACACTCTTATGCGAATAAAAAGCGGCTCTGTATATTTTGAACAACCACAATATCTAATTCACTATCTTCTTGTATTGGAATAACTAGTGTATAATATACACTATTAGATAACATATCACCAGGCAAATAATTTTATTTTGTAGCAGCAGCCAGATGTCCAACCGACCCCGCCGTTGCAGCGGAGCAAAGAAGGGTCATCTTTCAAGAGGCACAATAACAATGAGAACTTGGATGAACAGGTAACTCGATTGGGTATTTAATTTGTTTTATCAATTATTAGTTTTTACCCGCGGCTTTGTCCGCGTTATTAAGATTCCTGTTTTTTAGGGTTCCGTAGCCAAAATGGCAAAAAAACGGAACCCTTATAGATTCGTCATGTCTGTCTGTCTGTCTGTCTGTCTGTCCGCCAGTCTGTCACAGCCACTTTCTTCCGAAACTATAAGTACTATACTATTGAAACTTGGTGAGTAGATGTATTCTGTGAACCGCAACAAGGTTTTCACACGAAAATAGAAAAAAAATATAAAATGATGGGGGTCCCCATAGTTACAACTGAAACTGAAATTTTTTTTTCATTGAACATATACGTGTGGGGTATCTATGGATAGGTCTTTAAAAATTATATTGAGGTTTCTAAGCTCATTTTTTTCTTAAGTGAATACTTTGCGTTACAGACTTTTCCAAAGTGGAAAAAAGTGTGTCCCCCCCCCTCTAACTTCTAAAGTAAGAGGATGATAAATCTGAAATAAATATATATTGTACATTACCATAAAAACTACCAACGAAAATTGGTTCGAACGAAATCTATTCAGTAGTTTTTTTAATACGTCAAAAATAGAATTTGTACGGAACCCTCAGTGCGGGAGTCCGACTCGCACTTGGCCAATTTTTTATCACCTAAGTCAGCCTATATTCTGTCTGTATACCAAATTTCATCAAAATCCGTTCAGTATTTTCAGGTTGATTGATGGACAAACATACAGACAAACTAACTTTCACATTTATAATGTTGGTATGATACCATTAAAATTGATCAAAAAAATATTTATCTTATCACATAGTATGTTAGTCCAAGGGGTTCATTTATTTATTATGCTTTCATGTTCATTTATTTATTTAATATTATTTATTTAATACTAGCGGCCGCCCGCGACTCCGTCCGCGTGGATTTTGATTTCCAATATCCTATGTGTTATTCTGATGTATAAGCTATATTGTGGTAAAGTTTCATTCAAATCCATTCAGTAGTTTTTACGTGAAAGAGTAACAAACATCCATACATCCATACATCCACACATACAAACTTTCGCCTTTATAATAGTAGTAGGATTGTTATACCCTGCCTTGGTGAATGTGTTACTGTTTTTCTTTGGAAATGTGTAACTGTGTAAATGAAATAAATAAATTTATTTCAGGCATTAATACAAATAGCGACGGAGGCGTTCGTAAAAGAACTAGGCTTGGAGAGTGACCACGTGTTGCGAGGGAACGTGCAAGTGAGGGACTTGCCAGCCGGCACCTACATCATGAAGGAGGAGAGCCATAAGGTATGTGTTGTACTGGTAGATTGTTTGGTACTTGTGGGAGAAAAGGAGTAGTATTACTATTCTCCTGAAATTACCTAATAACAATTCTTTTCTCTTTTTCATGAGTGATAGGAAGGAAATGAATGCAAGAATTCGATATTTGGAAAGCATTATTTATTATAATAATAATATTCAGGGAGCTGATTAGAAAACTGAATTAAATAATTGGATTATTTTTCTTGTTTGAAATAATTTTATGCCATGTCGAAATCGTAACTGAATTTTTTTATGCACACACAATGAGAATGATAAAAACTCAATAGCATTATATAAGGTGTAACAAAATATACTGCAAATATTTTAAGGGCGAATTTCTTAGCGGAAATGTAATAAATTTGTCTAGTAAAATTTTTTTGTTAATACGCTAGTTTCCGAGAAAATCAACAAAATAAATTGAGTGAATAATTGGGAAAAGTACAAAATTTGTCAGATGCAAGACAGCTGGTCGTGTCTTATCAGTGTAATACAGTTACTACACTTGTCCTGCCCCAAAAGCAAAGTGGTGGAGAGGGGGCGAAGCTTACAGGACGAAAAGAGCAAATTGGCCAATGCAGAAAATGCAAAATTTTTAGGTATTAATTTTGACTTTTTAATATCTGATATTGATTACATTGCCACTAAAGAATTCGCCCTTAAAATATTTGCAGTATATTTTGTTACACCCTATATATGATGATGAAAGTTTTTTCGAGTCTGAAAACCTTTTTTTACTGGTTAAAAAAAAACACTTTACACCATTAGAAGCGTTAATAAGATGTGAGTTGTTATGTTATTATGGGGGAAATATCATTGCAGCTAGTTATTATATTTAATTGTTTATTTTGTACACATTCATACATTCTTTATTTATTCTCGGGGACATCAGCATCACACACCACAATTCATCAATATTAATGCGCTATTATTTCCCTTCAAAAGCTTTTTTATAACGTTCCCGGTGAGCCGGAAATCAAGCAGGTATTGTGTGAAGTCTGTGGGTGGTGTGATCATCTGATTGCATGCCGGAATTGTCAAAATACCATCGTACCATAGACACTATATCATAGAGTATAGAAACATCCGTATTAACGGCCGGAAGTGTCAAAAAACCATCGTACCATAGACTCGACTCCAGAGAGTATTAAAAACACCCGTGTTTAAAAAATCGACCAGCGCTACTATCGATTAAGTCCGTAATAGGCTATCTGGTGGATAGTCCATACTAATAAATGAAATATCTGTCAGTTGGTTTATCTAGGAGTGATGCTTTGGCCCTAAAATCATAATTGAATTATAAATAAAAAAAAAACGTCCGATCTCAGTTGACTCAGGCGTGATCGGACAACTGAGATCGGATAAATTTTTCTTCGTTTATAATGAAAAAAAAAAATTATAGACAAAAGTATCATAATACATAGCATGTAAATATTCTTAAAATAAAATATACAAAAATTAATAATTGAAATCAAACGTTCATTGTTTATTGTGTTGTTTGTTTTTGGGTTGTGATTTGATTTCGGTTTGTCAAGCCTCATGTTAGAGGGCTACGAAGAGACCGGCACTATGCTAAAGTAAACATTTCATAGAGTTGCTGTCTCGTTATTTCGAATGAAATCAGGGTCAGTAGCAGCGATACAAAACGATATTTTTAAAGATAATTCAGATTTCAATAATAATATTTCATGAAGCCACCTAAGGTAAATCATATCTAAGACGTTACGGGTGGAAGCGACCTAAAGAAACAAAGTTCTGGGACACAATCATTGTGAACTCTAAACGCTAAATTAAACTACTCACCGCTTCTTTCAGAAGTGTCACAATCAACGGCTGACATTTGAAGGTAGTTGAGGAAGTGAATTTGAGCGTTGTTTTGACGTAAATGTACATATTAATCACTTACATAAATCACTTTTGTTTTGGTTTTACGGTTTTATTCAGTATTTTAATGTTGAGTTGTTTTCTTTCATAAATACCTCTTATGAACATTAAAAAAATATAAAATGATTGTGACTGGCCTGATATGTAAATGTTACGACTTTTTACCGTCATTTTAATTTCGATTATACAAATGAAATAAATAAAGCTTTTTTCTATCTTTAGAGGTCCTCAGAAAAACCCTTAAGAGTTTATTATCTTCCAATGATAACTGGATATTTCCTGTGCAGGATGTTGCATTGGTGTACCTTCTCTCTGGAGCATTGCTGGTGTCCCAAAGAGTTGCAGAAGGGGAGGGAGAGGTCCACATGTTCACTGCTTACCCAGGTTAGTACTATCTCATGCGACTGAATATGCGGTACAGTTCAATGTGGCTGGCATTTATTTTATGCTAGAATTCATCGGTTTCCGATACACAGGTGTGATCACAAACTCAGATAAGAATCCGAGATGTAGCTCCAACAAGAAGACTTCGACTATTTTTATCAAAATATACTTTATCAAGTAGGCCTCGGTGAGGCACTTTTAAATCGTCAATGATATAATATCACAATTAATGAATCTACCGCCGACTTCGGAACGCAGTCATCTACCGAGAAGGAGCGGCAAGAAACTCGATAGCTCTTTTATCGGTCCGTCTCTGGACACCAAAAACTTTCAGCATGAGTAATGCTTTAAAGCGCGACCTGTGCTAGCTACTGTCACTATACTACAGAGGCATAATATTTTTGATTTTGATCAAATAATTTAAACTACAGGTGAAGTAGAAGGCGGTTTAGCTGTCCTCACGGGCGAGCCGAGCTTCTTCTCCATCCGAGCAAAGCACTTCTCCCGCATCGGTCTCCTGTCCAAGACCACGGTTTACAGCATCATGCGAGAGCGGCCGTCGGTTGTGCTACACATCGCCAATACTGTCGTGAGGAGGCTGTCGCCATTTGTACGACAGGTCGACTTTGCACTGGATTGGGTCAGTTAATAAAGAATGTCTTTGGTTTTAGTAACTTACTCAAAGCACGTCTAGGTCCTCTCGCATTAAACGAATCACATATCGCGTATTTAGTGCTGACCAAGACTATTGTGATCAGATATAGTGTGACCACGTAAGTCAGTCCTCGTCTGCGGAGTTAGTCAGTTGTAGAGTCGGGGTGGAGGCAAGCCATCAAGGTGGCCGCGGAATTGGCCTGGCAAGTGTGTGATCACACAATCTAGAATTATATGAAAGGTATTTTTTCCGGCACTTCTGCTCGGCAGGCCATTCACGTCTTAGTGCTAGTAGGGTAAAAACTACTTGACGTGCAAAATAATTTCAGTGTAAATCAAGTTGCAAAATAAACGCTTTGGCTTTGACTTTGTAACACCTGATATGTGACATTCTGCAGCTGACTATTGGCCAAAATACAGTCGCTGGTCACCAGATAACTGTGAAGTCATCTGCATTTATTTACAAGTAATTATGGACTGATATTTATCCGCAGGTGTTCTTAGAATCCGGGCGAGCAGTCTACAGACAAGACGAGGAGTCAGGATCCACTTTTATAGTATTGAGTGGGCGGTTGCGATCCGTGATCACCCATCCGAACGGCAAGAAGGAACTGGTGGGCGAGTACGGCAAAGGAGACTTGGTTGGAATTGTGAGTATGAATTTTTAGACTTAAACTGACTTTAGTTAGTCTATCGACGAATTATTTATTACTTCATCATTTATTTATTAACTCCTATTTAGCAAAAAGCAATCAGTAGTGTTCAGTGGAACTTTTGCCGTCATAAGGCCACACTTATCCTCTCAAGTGTTAAGGACATGCTACGAGTATGAGCATTTCACTGCTTAACCCCTTATAAGACAGCTAAACATGTGTTTTAATTTCATTGATTTTGGATCTTAATTGTAAGGTTCAACTTCAAAGTTGGAAATCCCTTTGACAGTTATGAAGGACGTCAAATGACTGCTGGTGTCAACATCTTTATCATTCATCATCATCATCCTAGCGTTTGTCCCGGTCGCATCCTCGGCTGTTGCCTCGGAGTCCAGGGTCCGCTTTCCTGCTGCACCTTCTCCACTTCGCACGGTCTTGGGCATCCTGGGTGGAAAGACCATTGGCACGCATGTCATCTTCAACGACGCCAAGCCAGCACTTCTTGGGCCTGCCCCTTCTTCCGGGACCCGGCGGTGGTGGCATGGTGAGACATTTGTTTCCCACGTAGCTGGCCGGTTTCCGTAAAACATGGCCGTACCAACGTAGGCGACACTCCTGCAGTTTATCTGCAATATCACGGACACGAAGGCTACCCCGGATGCGTGAGTTCTTAATGCGGTCTTTCCGCGTCACTCCACACATCCAGCGCAGCATCTTCATCTCCGTGACACGCAGCATCTGCTTGTGTCGCTCAAGTACAGGCCACGTTTCACTGCCGTACAAAAGGACGGGCCTAATGATGGTCTTATAGACCTGTCCCTTCAGCTTAACCGGCATTTTGGGGTCACAAATGACACCAGTCACCTCCCGCCACTTGGCCCAGGCTGCTGAAATGCGGGCTTTGACGTCGCAATCGATGTCGCTAGACGCATGAAGTACAGATCCCAGGTATTTAAACTGGTCCGTACGCTCGACCAAGTCACCGTCTATGCGTACGGGTGGGGGATCTGTGTTGCAGGCCATGTATTCAGTCTTCGCCACGTTTAGTTTTAGACCGCCGTTCTCAAGTGCCACCTTCCACTTACCCGCTCGTCGCACCAGTCGTCCCCTGTCCGAATCCGTCAGCGCGATATCATCAGCATACATGAGCAGCCACGGGGGTTGCTCATGTGCGTCTATGATGCTGGTTGACAGTTCGTCTAATATCACGCTGAACAGGAAGGGACTAAGGACGGATCCTTGGTGCACTCCGACGGTAACCGGGAAAGGGTTGGTGTCACCAACAGCAGTCCTAACTATTGAATCGGAATCGTGGTACATGTCTCGGATGACGTCAATATAAGTTTCAGGCACCCTCTTGGACCTCAGTGCCCACCAGATCATCATGCGAGGAACACAGTCGAAGGCCTTCTGCATGTCCAGGAACAGGAAATGCAGAGGCGTGTTCTTCGTTCTGTATTTCTCCATGATCATCCTTAGGGCAAAAACAGGGTCCATGGTACCAAGACCAGGTCGAAACCCGTACTGACAGTCCGAGACAGTACACTCCTGTCGTAGCCGAGAGTCAACTATCCGCTCAAATAGCTTCATAGTGTGGGACATTACCTTTATACCGCGATAGCTTCCGCACTCCTGCACCGATCCCTTCCCTTTGAAGACTGGAGTTATGATACTCCGTCTCCACTGGCAAGGGATCCGCCCGGTGTAGAGTATGCGGTTATAAAGGTCGGTTAAGATGCCCACACCACGAGAACCCATCGCCTTCCAGGCTTCAATGGGGACTCCATCGGCACCGACTGCTTTCCGATTCTTCATGTGGCGAAGAGCTCTGAGGACTTCATCAGGCGTTATGGGTGGCACTAGTCCTTGATTCGGAGGGAGGTCCGGTGGCTGCACCTCCTTATGCTGCTCGTTGAGCAGCTCGTGGAAATACGAGCGCCATCTCTCCTTCACCGCGAGGTCCTCGCATAATAGGTTGCCACTAGGGTCCTTTACACAGCGGCACTTGGAAATATCCAGTGCAGCTTTGACCCTAGAACGAGCTACTCTGTACACAAGCTTCTGCCCCTCAGACGAGTCCAACTTATCGTAGAGCGGTTGTAAGTGTTCTCGTCTGGCTCTGGCTACAGCTTGTTTAGCAGCGCGTTTTGCAGCCCCATATGCGTCGCGGTCTTCAGGAGATCTGGTCGCTTGCCACTTTAAGAAGGAGGCTTTCTTCTCCTTGATCTCCCTCTGGACTTCTGCGTTCCACCACCAAGTCTCCTTGTCACATTTGCGTCCACCCTTTGAGATCCCGAGCACCGCCTTTGCCGCAGTGGTGATTGCATCCTGAATCCCATCCCAGTGGTCTTGGACCGGTTTGCCATCAGCATCAGCACAGGTAACGCTTGTAGCCGAGGCAAACTCTTGAGACGTAGATTCGTTCAGCCGCCACCACCTGATCTGGCGTCGGCATCGCTCAAGGGGCTTCTCCTTGGGTCTTACGCAGAGATCCATGACAAGGAGTCGGTGTTGTGCAGTGAGACTCTCACCGGGTATGACCTTGCAGTTGGCTACTTTGCTGATGTGGTGCCTCCTAGTGAGCAGGTAATCGATTTGGGTAGCATGCCGCCCGCTCCTGTAGGTGATTAGATGTTCGGTTTTCTTTTGGAAGAACGTGTTCACGATCGCAAGATCCGCAGCCGCACACGTTCTGAGGACGTCCTCCCCTCCCGCGTTGCGACCGCCGTATCCAAAACCACCGTGAACACGATCAAACTCCTCACACCTGTCACCCACATGGCCGTTCAGATCGCCTCCCAAAACGATCCCCTGTGACAACGGGATGCCACTCAGCACATCTCCGAGTTGGTTCCAGAACCTCATCCTTTCAGCATCGCTACAGCCAGCCTGCGGCGCATAAGCGCTCATCAAGTGGGTCGTTACTCCATCAATGAGCAACTTAACCACCATAAGCCGATCACTGCAACGATTCACCTCCAGAACGCTGTCCTGAAACCCCTCAGAGAGTACCACAGCGACCCCGTTCTCCCCCCCAGGCGCACCGGTATAGATCAGCTTGTAGCCATTCCCAATGGACCGGGATCTGCTGCCTTTCCATCGAGTCTCCTGCAGGAACGCCACGTCCACCCTCCGCCTGATGAGTACGTCGGCCAGCTCCCTCACGCGTCCAGTAAGCGTGCCAATGTTCCATGTTGCGAAGCGGAGTTTCCTAGTACATCTTTATCATTAGAAGGTGGAAATAGTCTTTACATTACATCATTATCAAAATTTAACTGTCTCCAGGTGGAAATGGTGACACAGACTCGCCGTAGTACGACTGTCATGGCTGTGCGTGACTCCGAGCTGGCCAAGCTGCCTGAAGGGCTGTTCAATGCGATTAAATTGCGCTTCCCCGTCGTGGTTACACGGCTTATTAACTTGCTGGGACATAGGATATTAGGTAAGTGATTCAAATGAAGGCACAATATCGCGTAGTTCCACTTGGGATGCTAGCTTGTTTTATCACGAACACAAGTACCGTACCACCCCCTTCCGGTAGATCTTCGGTCATGTCGGCCGATCACCGACACCGGATAATTATATTATAGTGCACTAGTGGGTGCGCTAGCACAGGTGCACTCCCTGTTCCCTCACTCTCATAGTTCGATGGGACAGCAATATGACGCGAACGTAGAGAGATCAGGCTCGGGACCAACAGCTTAACGTGCCTTCCGAAGCACGACGTTTGTTATTTTTCATATTTTTATAATCGCTATATAATTGGAAGTTGTAACCACGGAAATAAATGTCTGTCACCTGTGAGAGGCTGATGGTGACACTTTCTGTCTTTGATCATATTCATTCTCATCTTCCCAGGTTCCTGGCAGAAGCCAACAGCTGGTCTCGGCGCGGCTGCCGCCATCGACCCTCGACCTTCCCAGCACAACTTCTCCACAGTGGCAGTGGTGCCGGTCAGCGATGATGTGCCTCTCACGGCGTTCACATACGAGCTGTACCATTCGCTGGGAGCTATCGGTGAGACGAACTATGACTAATGGAGAATAAACTCGACTAAACGGGACTAAACGCGACTAAACGTGACTAAAAGTAACTAAACGTGGCTAAAGGCGACTAAATGGGTCTAAACGGGGCTAAACGTGACTTAATATGCTTTATATTTTTTTGATTACAGGTCCTACAGTTCGCTTGACTTCTGATGTGATAAGGAAGCTACTCGGGCTGACGATCATGGATCCGAACAACGAGTATCGTCTTAGCTCCTGGCTTGCACAGCAGGAAGATAAACATAAGGTAATAAAAATGTCCATAGTTTTTGTATACTCAAATTATGTACAGTTATAATTCTCATTGCAAATTATGGAGGCCTTAGCTCAACAGGGACATACTAGGCTGATACTTTACTTAACTTTTATAATTCTCATTGCTGACTTTTAGCGACGAGAGAAAATCTCTTTATCTTCTAAATTAGTCATTGCGTACTATAATGTAAGTTGTGATTTTCTTTATAGGTGGCGCTATATCAGTGCGACCCTAGTCTCACGCAGTGGACTCAGAGGTGCATTCGCCAAGCCGACTGCATCTTGATCGTGGCGTTAGGCGACAAGCAGCCTAGTATTGGCAAGGTATGACACAAAATGTTAAAGACGTCTTTTAAGAACAGATTGGTATTTAAACAATTAACGCCAGCTCCGCCACAGCGCTGCCGTCACATCAACCTCTGCCGCGTCGTTGTTTGATGACGCTATTCCATGTCTAGTCGTCTTTGCAAGTGGCTCGCCTGGCATATCCTCACTGGAATCGTAGCGTAGTAAAACTAGCAATGTAGCGGTAGCTACTAGCTACCGCTTGTATTAGTAATGCTTGTGCACATGCTGTGATGCGCGCCGACATAACAACACAGCTGAGCGCTGATGTTTCCCTGATATAATTCTATTACAACATCAATTATGAGAGAATCTGTATCCATAGTGGCCAATATTCCATCGCGAACCCAGAAGTTTAGCAATTAATTTCTTTGCCAAACTATAAGCTATGGAATACGTTACCAGCATGCGTGTTTCCGCCATCCTATAAACTTGGTTCCTTTCAGAAAAGCGTGATAAAGTACCTTGCCACTTCCGTTATCATGGCAATAAGAGCTCCTCCTTTGCTAACCATCAGGCAGAGTGGATCTGTTTTAAATGTCGTTTCATGTGTTTCAGATTGAAAAAGAAATCGAGCGTCTAGCCATTCGAACCCAAAAGGAATTAGTCCTTCTTCACCGGGAGGGCGGGGCCAATCCGTCAGGCACGGTGCACTGGCTCAACATGCGCACGTGGGTCAGCCAGCACCACCACGTGCGATGCCCGCACAGGATGTTCACCAGGAAGAGCCAGTACCGCATCGTGAGTATCAGCGGTATAGTAGACTAGCCAGGAAACATTCAACCGTCTAAGATGCATAAGAGCAAGCCGGGGAGTACCCGTGGGACGTACAATATGTGGTAGGATATGTGCCAAAAGCAACATCATTAGACCCTACCTTAAAATTACTGCAGGTCTAGCTACACTGTCTAAAACAAGGTAAGAGGTGTGTGGGGCGAAAGCAAAAACATTCAACTTGCATCTTATGTCCAACTTAGAGTTAAAACGTGGTTAAACGGGGATTCGAAACCGGGACATACTTAAAATTTCCCTGTTGCTTCATCATGCCGACCTAAAAAGCTTTACTGACAAAAAAGTATTTACCTTGTTTACTAAACCTTTAATTCTGTGATATAATGAGGGTGTTTGCGATTGAAAAATCCGCTAGATGGCAATACGTAGGCGTGAGGTCTAAATGCAATGTCATTGTTGAATTTTGTCATATATGATATTAAAAATATGTTAAAAATTCATCAATCACATACCAGTTAGAAGACCCTACGCCTATCTCTGCCATCTAGCGGATTTTTCATTTGGGAAAACTCTCATTTATGGTATACGTGTGTCTGTGTGTTTAGAGCGAGCTGTACAGCAAGGTGCTGATGTCGGAGGCGTCTGTGCACTCGGACTTCTCTCGGCTGGCGCGCTGGCTCACCGGCACCAGCGTGGGGCTCGTGCTGGGCGGCGGCGGCGCCCGCGGTGCCGCGCACGTCGGCATGATCCGCGCCATACAGGTAACAAGCGACTACGGGTGCTACGGGTGCTACGGGTACGCTACGAGCTAAAGTACCGCGTTCTAAGGAATAGTCAGTGCTTACTACGTACTTAGTTATTTAGGCTCGTATTAATAAATCGCTCTCAACCCTGAGATCGATCTTGAGCGCGAACTTGAGATGCTGTTTTATATGAGAATGACATATCAAGTTCGCGCTCAAGATCGATCTTAGAGTTGAGAGCGATTTATTAATACGAGTCTGAGATACGGGCACGACTACGGGTTACGCATACCACGCTACTTGCGACGAGATTACTCTTTGTACGCGACGATGAAATACTGCGTACTAGGCATGCCAGTATGACCCGCGCCACAAATATACTACGGCGGAATACTCAGTTCGTCCTTAGTACTGCGAAATTAGGCACCATTTGATTTGCCATACGGTCGCTACCAAACATAAGCGTTACCTAAATACTACGATTATACCGCATAGTAAAATAAGGAACATGATACATTTTTTTACATATTCCGTATTATAACTCTTGATTACATTTACTTTCACAGGAGGCCGGTATTCCTATTGACATGGTCGGCGGAGTGAGCATTGGCGCATTCATGGGCGCCTTATGGTGTATGGAGAGAAACATAACCACACAGACGCAGAAAGCTAGGGAATGGTCACAGGTAAGTCTTAGTTTTAAGCCTGCTTTACCAGTTTCAAGTAAATTGACCCAGAAAATTTATCTTTTTGTAAAAAGCTCCTTAATAATAATAACACAAAAATATATTCATTTCAGAAAATGACCCAATGGGGCAAACAGCTTCTCGACCTCACCTACCCAGCCACCTCCATGTTCTCCGGGCGTCAGTTCAACGCGACCATCAAGTCCACGTTCGGAGAGGTCCACATTGAAGACCTCTGGCTGCCCTACTTCACTGTGACAACTGACATCAGTGCTAGTTGCATGAGGGTGCATAGACACGGTAAGGAAGATAGATAGAGGAGAGCGTATGATAAGGGATGATATAACAAGATAGTATTATGTGGGAGTAAAGTCGTCGATCGATAAGTTTGTTGGTACAGTAAAATTATGATTATAATGGGATTTATTTAATGATCAGTAATAATTCTGTAACTTGTACATAATGTATTGTCAAGCTGAATAATAATATCTTCAACAATCCAACGACTTTATGCTCACATATTGCATTAACTACCTTGTTTAACATTCAAAAATCAAGGGATATAATTTCCTCCAAAATTGTCTATACACTATCAATTATCATCAACCTACTTTTCAAAGGCTCTTTTATCTACAGAGCAACAGTTTTTTTCTAACAACAAACTTCGAGTCTCACACTAAAATATTATCATAAAAGCTCAAAGACTGATAGTATATAGATTTTTGAAGGGATATTCTAGTATTATATTTCATGAATTTTAAATCTATGTATTCAAAACAATATAATATTCTATACAACTCAATTTACACCAAGCAACGTGCATTCCAACTACGAGTGCTATCAATGAAATTAACACAACACAATCATGGACAGTGAATTTTATAATACATTGTGTTTTATTATATTTTGATAACCTTTATATGCTGCCTTTGCACTTTTACTAACCCAAAGATATTTGCTTTATAAAAAATATATTTGTGGTGACTTCCAACAGAAATTACACCTTACGTACCTATAATTAAAGTTTAAATTCACTCGAGACAGATACGCAGCGATGGAAGTCGATATGCATGGTAAACTTCATGTAAAATGTAGTAATATATTTTTACCTCCGATCTGCTGACCAGATACCAAGAGGTATTTGATTAAATCAAGAGTTATTACATGTTTATGTCAGTATCATTCACAGCTTCATGACAAATGTTGAAGCTAATTTTTATGTTGTATTTATATTTTATTTTGCGGATTGTCAATGCCATCGTATGATTCTAAATATCTACGGTGGCTGCGACATGATGTTACGTCACTTCGAAACGGACGAGTGCTCAACCGGTGACTCTGTTTACCTCAGATTAATGAATATCAATAGATGGAGTGAATTATTTGAGAGTAATGCTATCATTTTTATCCTTATGAATCACGTGTGATAGAGCAAGATAGCAGACACACGTACTCCCGCCGCCTCACTGTCAAGTGAGATAACTTCATCGCGTGGTTGTCGTCTTCTGTTGTGAGAAAGACTGAGAGAGAAACAGACTTAGGTGCAAAGTCACGTGAATTTTTGACGTTTTGGTGGAGACACTCAAACGTGACATAGCGAGCCTCTATGTATGGTATTCATCAATCTGAGCTGATTATTTACCAAATGCACTCGATATCTCCTGTCGATTGACGTAACATGCTAGGATATCGCTGTTTTGTATAGTCTATTTTTTGTCCGCTACAGTGTTTTGTTTTTAACCTTACAACCACACTCACTTGCATTTATATGTGTTTGTATGATCCAAAATGTATCGTATGTCCGTGTGAAATATATATGTATAGAAAAAAAAAGATGTTTATGTGTATCCCGCCCCCTCGGTGTTTTCAATCCCCTGTATTCTAATCGATGCTATTTTTATATTCAATTTTATTCTTTGTACGAATCCGACATTTGCTTTGGGTTGTTGCCATGACTTACTTTAAAAAAAGAACAAAAAAAAAGAGCGCTTGTGATTGGTTTACCGAATAACGCTTAATAATATATTTTTTTAAATAAAATCTAATATGCCAGTGCGTCTTACAATGTCGGGTTGGATGTAAACAAATGGTGTATGTATCGGTCGTTGTCATCCAAATCATACATTTATCATCATCTATATCTTGTTTTCATCCGTCTTCATGTATATGCATGAGTGTGGTTTTTAGTTCCTCCATTTATGTTGAGTTGTATTTCCTCTCATTACCATGTAGATCTGTTTTGAATCGCAGTAAGAGCGCATATTAAATGCTGTAGTGGTACGCTTGAATAAATAAAAATGTTTCATGTAACTGTAAAATTACGAATTAGGGATAAAGGAATTAGGAACCTTTAAATGATGGCCCAAGTATCTAAACACCTAGTTATCTGGACGGACGGGATTTTTAAACGTTGAAAATGTAATGTTTTTTAAGATATAGGTATTTCCGTATTTGCTCAAGTATAATATTGTCAAATTATCTAAAATTGTAATGTTCAAATTGTTTTCATGATGTCGTGTGATTTACCTCTTTTGGTTGTGACTATCACGGTTTTTTTGTAGCCAGATTATTTTAATACACGACCTAAGAAAAAGGTATTTTGAAAATTGAGGAAAAGATTTTATTGTGTCGCTATGCTATATTGTAGGCTCTGAATTTAGTTTTTGCGGAATACTGACCAAAGTTCAAAAAAAGGAGTGACTTAATATGACGTTGCGATAACACAGGATCTAAATGGCATGAGGTATCCATAATCATTCATACGCATGTATTGCATGAATACTGTAGCGATCATTGTATCTTTAGCTCATAACTTAACGAATATTGTTAATGTATCTTTATATGTATTCGTAAATAACTTGAAAATAGTTTTGGGTTGGTAAAACTACCAGCGAATACTAACATAATAGGACTGGTATACTTTTAATCCGGTTTGTTTTCATGACAAGAATCTTTGTTTAGTCTGTGGTTCGGTGTTGCCAATTTGAAATTGCCTTTATTTTGTCGTATTTTTCGATTTACGTATAAGTCGTACCGTTACTATCATCGGGCCTCTACGTCTATGTCAGACGATTTATGGTGCAAGTCTATAGCCGTTACCATAGCCAACTTTAAATTATAACATGCCGATTTTACTTAATTCCGTCAGAGACCTGGTAAACAAAATATCGAGTATAAACAAGTGATGAATATTTAATCAATTTCTTGTATGCTATTGCTGTGTCCATGTTGTAAAATTTGTATAAATATGTTTCTAATATTTGTACATAGTCAAATATAAAAATATGTGAGTTCTATGACAAATTATTTCAGCAGGCTTTGAATGGAAGGAGCTGCTAAGATAAAGGATTGACATACATAAATGACAAAAGTTAAAATGAATTTTCTGAGTGATTTTATTTCTTTCTGTATTGTAAACTGATTTCAGTGTTGGGACATCCTGGCCACAGACTACAAAATCTTGCTTCACATCACTGTTTCCTCTCCATGGACTGTGTTGTCTAGATCGACTTACAGAGTTTATGTAAATATTTCACAGACACTCTTTATATAGCCACATGTCGGGACGCATACAGTTGGTAGAATAAGTAGAGCTTTTTGTTGACGTTATGTAAAGTGGGTTTAGCGAAGTCTTTGTATACGTTATGAGACCGGACTTTTCTGAATCAATCAACTGTGATATTTTGAAGCAACAATATAGAATTATTGGCTACGTTCGATCACACTTCATGCTAAAATTATTTGTGATCAAAAAAATAACGATCGATTTTTAAATTCAGTGCAGATTGTTAAGTTTTGTTTTTGTAACCCACGCAAAGGCACAACATCATAATTCCCAGAAAGATAATAAAAAAAAGACCTATCAAAATTTAAATTCCGTACAGATTCCTTGCTTGTTTAGTTTTAATGTTTCCAAGCCAAGCAAAGGCACACATCATAATGCCAATAAAGAGAATAAAAAAACTAACCGATCAAAATTAAAATTCAGTACAGATTCCTTGTTTGTATAGTTTTAATGTTTCCAAACCAAGCAAAGGCACACATCATAATGCCAATGGTCTAACGCATATCGCGCGCCGCAGGTTCACTCTGGCGTTACATTCGCGCCTCGATGTCGTTGAGCGGTTACATGCCGCCGCTGTGCGACCCGGTAGACGGCCACCTCCTATTGGACGGCGGTTACGTCAACAACCTGCCAGGTAAACCAATCACAAGGCACTGTTGCTCTATCACGTGATGAACACGGAACGCGATTGGCACGATTAGCGAACGGTGTAGGCTGAGTGTAAATATACGTTCTAGATGTAGATTTCAAGGGACGGGTGTTAGAGAATAAGCTCGTTTTAATGGTTTTTGGCACTTGTTTTATCGAGAATAATATCTAGCTGTGATTTGTGGACTTGTTTGATGGTACAAGCACATATTAGGGTAATCTATGTGGGCTGGTATAGTTTCTACTTTCCTTTCTATTACCGGAAAATAGTAGTGGCTCTATGGTTTATTACTAAATGGATTTCAAAGCATTATACACAAAATATTTTCCATGTGTTTAATGTAAAACTTTTTAAAACTGGCACTATTAGTCTGTAATTTCACGGCTGCTTATTTTCACCATAGCACTCATCATAACATCACTTTGTTACCAAATAAGGTAACTTTGCACCTCCGTTTCTAGAACGATCTTTAACATTCTCGAAATGCTGTAGTATTATATTAGAGTCTCATAGGGACGTATGTGAATTACACAATTTCAAACTTTAAGGTGTTTTTAGCCGTGTTTTTTGTTCTGCAAGCACTTTTTATGAAGTGGTTATTTTGATGATCCTGATCCACGATGATCATTGTTGGACGAATGATTAAAATATATGGATCTGTTTATTGAAAAGCTAATCGAAACTTTTGAACTTTTATGTCATCTCGGTAAAATCAGCTTGTGTAAATATTTGGGTATGTTAAGAAACATTTTTTTCCCTGTTGACTATTCGCCATTAACGGCGAAAGCACTAGCAACGAGTTACTAAAAAAAAATTGGCCAAGTGCGAGTCGGACTCCCGCACTGAGGGTACCGTACAAATTCTATTTTTGACGTATTAAAAAAACTACTAAATAGATTTCGTTCGAACCAATTTTCGTTGGTAGTTTTTATGGTAATGTACATAATATAATTATTTCAGTTTTATCATACTCTTATTTTAGAAGTTAGAGGGGGGGGGACACACTTTTTTCCACTTTGGAAGGGTCTGTCGCGCAAAGTATTCACTTTAGAAAAAAGTGATATTAGAAACCTCAATATAATTTTTGAAGACCTATCCATAGATACCCCACACGTATATGTTCAATGAAAAAAAATATTTCCGGTTTCAGTTCTGACTATGGGGACCCCCCACTTTTTTTATTTTTTTTCTATTTTCGTGTGAAAACCTTGTTGCGGTTCACAGAATACATCCACTCACTAAGTTTCAACAGTATAGTACTTATAGTTTCGGAAAAAAGTGGCTGTGACAGACTGGCGGACAGACAGACAGACAGACAGACAGACATGACGAATCTATAAGGGTTCCGTGTTTTTGCCATTTTGGCTACGGAACCCTAAAAACACAGTAAGCATTATTATTTGTTTGCTGTTTGACTATTCGCCATTAACCACGAAAGCTAAAGCTCCGAGTTTCTGAAAGTAAAAACACAGAAGGCATTATTAATTGCTTTAAGTTTGACTGTGTAATTCCGTCTTAGTTATCATGAGCTTGGATATATTTTTGAAACGAAGATCGTTCATTCAAAATGCCCCTGCCCCTCAAACCTACGTCCGGACCGCGTATTTACACTCAATGGACGGTAAGTGATGGCAACACCGGTCTGGTCACGGCCTGTGGCTGGCAACACTGACGGTGAGGTGCGCACGCGCAGGTGTCTTGTGGCGCTACTGTCGCGCGTCTATGAGCATCGCGGGGATATTCCCGCCAATTTGCGACCCTATGGACGGACATCTGCTGCTTGATGGGTGCTACGTCAACAATGTACCAGGTTTGTGGTCATATAGTTTTAAGTTTTAAGAGATTGAAATTTAAATCCCAATGTATTGGTCCAAATATATAGAGTCCTCTTTGTCGTATCGGACAACGGCGACCTCAGACTCTTCTTTGGTGAGCACGAATATATACGCTTTAAGTGATTGGGTCTCTTTGGGTCCGACCGTAATCTTTAATTAAATAATTCTCCAACCTGATTACCCAATATTTTGTGCTCAAATGATGTGAGACAGTAAGCTGAAAAACACGTACCGAAGATAACGAATAAAGCGCACATTTAAAAAATTGAGCCGCTGTGCTAAACTTCTTGTTACAAGAATTTCCAAACTTGAAAGATATCCCCAAATACAAACTTCTATTTGAGTATTTCGACTTTTAATTTCCTGCCAAACTCTGAAACAACAATGAGCTTTGCCCGATACCAGTCTTTCCGTACTTTTTCTATTTTTCGAGGCTTATAAGATAAGGTGATTTCCCTTTTTTCAATATCGAATTGTAATTTTCCAGCTGATGTAATGAGGTCTTTGGGCGCTAAGCACATCCTGGCCATCGACGTGGGGTCGCAGGATGATGTTGACCTCACCAACTATGGAGACGATCTGTCGGGCTGGTGGCTTCTTTGGAAGAGGTGAGATAATATTCTTTTCAAAACCTAGCATGGTAAAACAACAGCTATATTTTTTTTGTGGCCAAGCATGTTTAGTATGTTTGACTTTCGCGTTACATTATGACACTAATATTAATATCGCGTTTAGTCACGTTAAATAATATTAGAAGCAGGTTTAGTATTTAAAAATAATAGCACAACAAAATCTTGTCCATTAAAATACTAAAACAAGGCTTTACTTAAACCCTTCACAGCATCTAAATCCAGGATTCTCAATTTATTTTAGTCGCCATAAAGCAATGTTGAAAGATCATGTTATTGTTATCTGAACTTTTTTTTGTACGTTTCAGATGGAACCCATTCACGACTCCAGTGAAAGTTCCCAATTTGCCCGACATCCAGAGCAGACTTGCATACGTATCCTGTAATAGACAATTGGAGGTGAGTAATTCTTGTACAATTTTAAGTACCTGTAGCAAATTGGCATATGTACCTTTACGACCGCTATTCTCTAGAAGGTGTTAACCTAAGCGGACTCCTTCTACAAGGGCGGCCACACACTAGTATAGTAACTCTTCTGGTGTTGCGGGTGCCTATGGGAGGCCTTGATTGCTTACCATCACTAAAGTAGTCTGATGGTGTGCCTACTATTTTTATAGAAAAAAAACTGTTGAAGTCTTGGTGTACGAAGCGACTGTTGGAAAATGATTTACAATTTCGGCAGCGCATTTGTCATGTGTAAATAATTAAGCTTTTTAAATTATTTTCCCTTGTCCTGTTATCGTCGAACCCGTATCTAATCAAACTCTTTTTCTTGACTTTAACTATCGTAAACTTTTCAACGTTTCCAGGAGGTGAAAAAATCCGACTACTGCGAGTACATCCGTCCCCCCATCGACGCGTACAAGACGCTTCAGTTCGGTTCGTTCGACGAGATCCGCGAGGTGGGGTACCGGCACGGCGCGGCGTACTTCGAGGGGCAGCGGCGCGGGGGCGGGGGCGGCGTCAGCGGGGCCGCGTCGGAGGGACGCAAGCCCGACGTGCAGCCTTCACTTACCGAGTGAGTATACCATTAGTAACGTCCCCACTGCTAGGATACACTGCAAGTTGTCCGATGACCGGGCTTTGCGAAAGACGCTTAACTTCACCAATCGCAGACCGAGCGTACGGCCTGCTAGGGTACGGACTAAGTGTACGGGTGGAAGAGTTTTGGTTATCCATCTGATGACCGGGCTTTGTGAAAGGCGCTTAACCCGATCGCTGACCGATATTGATAGCCACAGCGCCATCTAGTGAGTATATACCGTAGCATTATTCATCGAGATCGATCTTGGCGACGAGTGATCTTCTCGTGTTACTCGTTCTGAACCACCACCACCACAAGCCGGACGTTCAGCCTTCGCTTACCGAGTGAGTATACCATTATTACCAGACTGTCACAGTCTTCTGCTGGGACAAGCAAGAGCCATTCATTGATTCGTTCATGGGTGGAAAATTTTTGGTCACTTATCTGATGTACGGCGGCTGCGATAACCGCTTCACCCCACCAATACTGACCGAACGAGTTAATGACAGCGCCGTTGAGCTACTAAGTGAGTATATATTTTAGTTTGTAAAAATAAAATTAAGTGCAGTTAATTTTGCATGTAATACCATGTTATTAGTTGGATTTAGTTTTCTTAGTTTACAAGCAAAATTTATGTTAAGTTAGTTTCGGTTCAAGTGGTGGAGACCTGGTGTCTTGTATTACAGGTTGTCTCAACCCATATCAAGCACCAGTCTTCACATTAAGTAATACTGTTCAAAAATGTATTATCGATTGTTATGTAGATTAATTTGTAAACTTAATTGTGAAGAAATAAATAAAGATTTATTATTATTATTATTATTGATATATACATATTTTTAATCTCCACACCGTGCTGGGTGGGTAAAGCCTATCACCCTATTATTATTATTATTATTATATCCATCGAGGTCTCAATTGTTCAAACCCTTTGTATTAAACAGTAGGCCTATATTGTAGGAATTGATAACAATGATTATGGTTTGAGCGCTTGCCCGGATTGCAAGAGGCGCTGGGTTCGATTCCTGCCTGAGCCACAAGAGATAAGACGAATTTTTCTTTGTTTAAAATTTTAAACAATGATAGTTATTTAAATAATTTATCTGCAGGTTTTGGTCCATGCGCGGAAGAAAACTGATTTAAGTTTTTTAGGTAACTTTGTGTGTGCGTGTTTGTGTGGCGTGTGTGATGGTTTGTGTGTGCGAGTGTGAGTTTATTTTGAACATTTCCGTTAGTGCTAGGCTACTCATTGGTATTTAATTCATCAGCCTCTGTGCACATACTGATCAGTATATTTAAATGTTAAGTTCTTCTTATAAAATTTAATTCACCATCAACATCTATCACAGTCCACTGCTGACATAGGCCTCTAAAAATTTAATTATCAATTTGTTTCTGTTTTGTGATATACTTATATTTTTTTCTGTCTTTCTTTCGAATAACTACAGCTCTTCCTTTTCATTCTAAACCGGAGATATTTTTTATCCCGTTGTCCGGTTGTGCTCTACCCATAACCGACAGTGCAGTTGGATCCTGGATTGGCAACTGCCAACCTTTATTGAATAAATAAACATCTAGTACAGTAAGATAGTAACACATTAGGCACAAAAAACGCGACCAAAGTTAGGCGTGATCACGCCTGCTATTTTTTATAAGTGGAAGATAGAAGTTGCGTCGCGTATTTTTTTTATAGATATTGCGTTGCCCATGAACTTCGGTCGCGTAATTTCAGCCTAGTGTGTTCTAGTTCCTACACTTTTTGCCAAACAGACTGTTTTACTTAAAATTGCCATTTGTAGTTACCTAAAACATCAATAACATATAAATCATACTTTTCCAGCTACACATTCACCGACCTAGCTCAGATGGTGTGCTCGGTCCGCACGGGTCGTGACGCGGACAACGATTCCTCCTCATCATCAGACTACGAGGAAGACCAGAGCCACTTCGAGGGGTACGCGTCCGAGCCCAGCGCTGGGATAGGCCGGCTCGAGGTCAGTGGGAAATATTGTTTTATAGCTTTTATTATATGACGAAATGTTTTAGTGCATTGATATACAAAAACCCAAGATACACAATCAACGTCTCAAAAATGTCCCCAAAAAATAAGCGCAGAATGCACTTATTTCAAACAGTCTTGCGTCATCGCAATTTTGAGCACTCCCTTGTCCCGTGTGAATCTTAACTAATCTGCATAAGGTTTAATTTGCAAATATTAATGTTCATAGTTTGACTTTGAGTTTTTGGTGACTTAATTAATGTTTTTGTAATAGATTTTTGTTATGATAAGTTGTTTTACGTAGTTAGTTGTGAGATGATTTCATATGTAATTGTGATTAATTGATAACAGTATTTAAAATGTTACGTGGTCTTATGATAGTGTCATGGCTAATTTAGTTTCTTTAGATTGATTACATCTTTGCACATTAAATATATTTTTAAGCCTTCTAAATGCATACTGAAGACTATTTCTATTTATTGATAGGCACAGTACCTATGTATACCTGGGATGGAAACAGCGAATTCTTTATCAGCTATCAGGTTAAACTGGTGTGTTTAATGACAACAATTACTAAACCCAACTTTTCATATATTTTCCATTAAGAAGTCTGCGAAATCTCCGACCTTAATGTATCTGGCTCTGCCCATTCCATGTCATGGCTGGGGTAATTTCCCCCCATCTCGGGGAAACCTATGTCCTGCAGTAGACTACAATAGGCTGATGATAAACCCTGCTAAGGGTACAATAACTTGTTAAAATCGAACATTATGTATAAACTGTACCGGGAACTGAACATTGGTTCTCCTAGCTAAGGCTCTCATTGGTCCCCGCAGATGTCGTCAAGCGTAGAAGACGGCGGGGCGTGGATCAGTGACACGGAACTGGTGGGCACTTACTGACCGCACGCATTACCTCTAGCACCTCTGGTTCACACTTTTGATTACTCTTATCCGGCCTGTGCTGTCTGGTGGACTTATCGGGAATTTGGTGTTGGTGATGGTTGTGGTTTAACTTGGTGTAACTCGGAGTTTAAGGTTGGGGAGGGTGTGGAGTCTTAAAGGCGGGCAACGCATCTGTTGTGTGGTTGATGTCCATGGGCAGCGGTGATCACTTACTCTTTTGCCTCGCTATTCCACGAAACAAAAAATGGGAGTCGACTACTTACAAAAGGCGAAATTATAAAATTATGATTTCACAGTCGCCAATAGAATTTATAATACGAATTTATAATCTAAAAAAATTGCAGCTAATTGAAATTATGAGAAGTTTTCCTTATAAATTGATGGTTTGCGAATATCAGAGGGTGTCAACAAAAAGTTTAAAAAACTGTTCCATAAATTTCTTTTAAAAATATACGCGTAGAAGGTACATTATTTAACTTGGGACAATTACTAAATTCTCGATAAGAAAGTAAACACAGGGTATTCTTTAAAAAAATAAACTGTTTATCTGTTTCAAGCGCTTCTGGGAGGCACTGCAGTAATCTTCACTAATTTCAATATTTTTATTAGTGACACGCTATTCCCAATAGTTGGTTTTGGGTTATTGTTGGCAATGAGCTCTGCATAATTAGCGATATACGTTTAATAAATGACTTTTCAGCTTTTATAGTCCGGTCAATTTAGACATTCGAAGTTACATAAATTCCCACCTAGCTAAAAATCGGTAAGATTGTTTAAAATATCATTAAAAACAAAATTTGAAAGTTCCCCATCTTTCCCCTGTAAGGAAAAAAAAATATTCAAGGTCAAAGGTCCAAAAAAAGAGTTTTTCGCGATTTTCAGCAAAACGGTAAGTTTTATCATAAAAATACCTCAGACAAAATTGTAGATCATAAAATTATCTACAAAAAATGTATTAATACTTTTTTTTCTACGAGCCACCGTTTTTGAGATATAACGATTCTAAAAGTTGCAAAAGTTGTAATCGTCTTAATATGCACACGTTTCCTCGCCACCTATGAGGTAGTGTACTCAGCGCAAACAAAAACAAAATTTAATTGAATGTGCTGAAGTTTTTAAAAATAGTAAATCTACTCGACAAGAAATTATTACTAACGGCATTCGCTTTCTTCTTTCTATGTACGGAGCTCCTAAAAAAACTACCTGCTTAGATAAATATAGATATGCATGTTTCGTTAAAAACACCAAAAGTAAAAAACAAGTACAATTAGCTTGTCTTCCTCCAACCTCAGTTGCTGCTCATCAACATCTTTTTAGGGTATATTACCAAGTTCAAGTGTGGCTTGGTTATCAGCTAGACCCTAGAGTGGGGTTGGAAGTTGGTCAACAATTTATTAGAACCAGTGCACACTTTACTTCCACCTGCGCCGGAAAAACTGCTGAACTCGATTTTTTGCAAATGCAAAAAGGGATGCAGTGCTAAATGTGGTTGCAAAAAAGTCGGACTGTTCTGTTCTCCGGCATGCACACATTGTCAAGGCCAGTTGTGCTCTAATATTAAATCACCAACAGTAGAGGATCCGTTTGATTCCAACGAGGCAACATGCGATACATCGGTATTAACGCAGTTTTCATGCACTCAGGATGAAGATGAAGAAGAAGAACAAGAACAAGAAGAACAAGAACGAGAAGAACAAGAACAAGACGAACAAGAACAAGAAGATCAAGAAGAAGAATTTGAAAGTTACGACTCGGACGATTAAATTTCTCTACTTTATTTTTTAACTTAAATTGCTTTTATCTTTTCAATCTCTGCGAATATCCATTATTTTTCAATAGTTTCAAATTAAACAGGATCAAAACTAACCGGTGGAATAGGCCTACTGGGGAAACCACGTTAAAAAAAACGCTCTGAGTACACTACCTCATAGGTGGCGAGGAAACGTGTGCATATTAAGACGATTACAACTTTTGCAACTTTTAGAATCGTTATATCTCAAAAACGGTGGCTCGTAGAAAAAAAAGTATTAATACATTTTTTGTAGATAATTTTATGATCTACAATTTTGTCTGAGGTATTTTTATGATAAAACTTACCGTTTTGCTGAAAATCGCGAAAAACTCTTTTTTTGGACCTTTGACCTTGAATATTTTTTTTTCCTTACAGGGGAAAGATGGGGAACTTTCAAATTTTGTTTTTAATGATATTTTAAACAATCTTACCGATTTTCAGCTAGGTGGGAATTTATGTAACTTTACTCTTATTTTTTGGTCTAATTTGACCGGATTATTAACTTGACTATTGGCTTAAGGGACTGGAATCACGTGCAGTAACAGTTTTACACGTTGACGCTTGTGCAATAAAAACGTAAAATTTGGTTTTATGAAATTACTGGATATTGATTTGGTGCATAGAAGTATTTCTTAACTTTATCGCATCGCATTGCACTTTGATGTATAATAATTTTGTCTGGCGGAAACTTTGTTGTCTACTTGAATGTCGTTTTGATAATTTTCGTTGGTTTTGGTTATTCTGCAGTAGGTATTTAATACTTTAAACGAATTATTTTTATTTCGCAATATAGGTGCAGCTATATTTCTTTAATCAATCGTTTTTGTTTCTTCATAGTGACTATTTTAATACTATTAACATCTAACATTACCTTTCACCATTAAACCGTCTTTTCATCAATACAATATGTGCTTACAGGAAGGACTACGAACTCGTCGAGTCGGCGGCAGCCTCTCTCTATCAGAGGACGAGATAGATTCGGAATCCGAGATGTATGACCCGCTGAACAAACGCGGCGGGGGCAGGTGAGACCCGACCCAGCACGACCTGTGCAAGGCGTTGTACGAATTCGTACAGTACAGCGAGCGAGACAGCTCCAGTGATTAAGTGTTACGTCCGAGTGTTACACATCATCTGAGTGTTACGTACATGCGTATTGTGTAACACTTGGTAAGCCAAGTGAGTTAACAACGAGGGGGAGTGATTAAGTTACTTCCGAGTGTTACGAGCGTATTGAATTTGTAACACATCATCCGAGTGTTTCGTACATACGTATTGCGTACCTAACGCTTGGTAGCCCAAGTCAGTGTTTACATCGAGCGAGAGTGATTAAGTTACGTACGAATGTTACGTGTTGTGTAGTGTAATACTTGGTGACCCAAGTTTAAGTACACCAAGCGAGAGTGATTAAGTGTTACATCGAGTGTTACGTGTAACACTTGGTAATCCGAGTGAGTTTTGGTTCATCGAGCAAGCAGTTCCAGTGATTAAGTGTTACATCTAAGTATGTCAGTGGTACCCAAGTAAATACACAGAGATAGAGTGGTTAAGTAAATTTTACATCAGAGTGTTATGTTCGAATTGTGTAACACTTGGTAACTCAATGCGAGATCTCCAGTGAATTGTTTGTAACATCCGAGTGTTAAGTACGACATAACACTTTGTATCAAAATAGGTTCTCGAAGTGTCTTTGAGCGAATTTGAAGTGCATTTGTTGTATGGTTGCATGGTGCATCAAGTGACTAGGTGAATTTTTGTCTCTAGATGTTAACAAGTTAAGAACTGCACATGCCAGATTACAATGCCAAATTTTTGATGGCTGTATAAAACGCGACAATTTATTATATAAAAGCTACCTGCCGCATTAAGTGCTTTATCCAAGCAAGTTATGTTGATCGATCGAAAAAAAGCGACTCAGTTGATTTTAAGTACGATGTCTTTTGTATGCATGTGCTTTTATGAGCTATACTTTTGTATTTAAAAAGAGAAATGGCTATATTTGAAGCTATGATTAGTTAAATAGGTGTTATGAATAGCTAGTTAGCTATTTGATAATGCTTGCTCTAGCTAGACGACTATTTTAATAAATTCCTATACAGTAACCATTTAGACATTATCCTGTATTCATATAGTGTTAACACAAGTACTTCCAAATTACCTCTAAAAGAGTCTCACTAATTCCGTAGATATTTTTAGACTTCTAGAAAATCACATAATATGATTATTATTATGTATGTAACTAATTGGAGATATCGATCCAGTTTAAAAATCTCTTAACAGCTTAACTATATGTCTTTGAAAAACACGCTTTTTGAATAAAAAGACATGTGTACATAATATTTTAGTGGTGGTTTGTACTGAATGATATTTTTAAGATATAACTTTATAAATCTTTTTGTGCCCTGTACTCTAAACTGAATAAATATTATTTCCTCTGTGGTTTTGAATCCGCTTCAAATAATTCAATAAAAACATAGGAATACTCCTATTTTACTTGCTAATTAGGTTTAAGTGACTCCATTTATGTACCAAAAGTTATTATTTAATAGACAATAAAGAATGATCGAGTTCGTGTCAAGGCTTGAATGATGTGATTATTCCAAAGTGTACTGTGATTGTTATCCTAAGTAAGTACTGTTTTTGTACTAAGATTCGTTTGACCGTATGCGATGTGCAAAGTTTTTTTTTATTGTAAATCTTTCGTTGCTTTTCCTAACATTTGTCGTTGTTTAACTCAATGTGTAAATCAGTTAGTCACTGTAGTGAACTATTTATTGATGCACTTATCATTAAAAAATATAATTATCCTTTGAGATGAATACGGACAGTTAACTAAGCAGTTATACTTTACAGTCAGTAACCAGTAGCTGACTGAGTTTTAAATTATCCTACTATCTTAGTAAAAATAATAACTTACTATTTTAATAGTACGAGAAATAATGATGGCTACTGTAGGTACTATTTTATGTGTATTATTATTATGTACTTTTATTTACATATTGAATGTAGGTACAAATTATAATATCGCAAATTCCATATCAATGATTTGCACACATTTTTCCAACGCTCTTTAAAGTAACTGTAATAATGATATGATAGTTAAACTTTGCATGTGGTTAAAAAATATACAAAAAAGAAAATATTTTAATTGTATAGCTAAAAAAATTCAGCTATATTTGTGTGATGTGTATGAATGTATGTGAATTATGTATTATATGTATGAAAGGACTCTATTGGAAGACATAAATGTATTTTATTTTTTGGCTTTTAGAACCGTGGTTTTGGTTCCCAAATGCCGAGAAATACTAAAAATTATTACTGTAACACCACAACTGAGTGTAATTTTGTATATATTTTTTATATTGTATAAATAGTGCACTGTGTATGTGCTAAGACATGATGTCAGTTTCGTAGTCGCCGCACGAACAATGTACTAACTAATTTTGTATTATTAATAGTGAATTTTACAGTTATTCCATAGATTTATATGCCCCGCCACAGCAAAACAGTGGCATTGTTTTTTTGACATGTCGTATGTTTCAACAGGCGACAATAGCTTCCAGAGCTCGTCGAAATATGGCATATTTAACAATTGAAATCTATGGTTGATTCACTAATTTTAGTTTTAATGTTTTATCTGTAAGTTTTAGGTATACTATGTAGATAGAAATGAATAATAGAATACTTGGTGCGTATTTAGTCTGATCGACTGAAGTCATAGCTTTAAGGCCGCCGTTCAAGGCACAAACATCGTGTATTTCAAACAAAACCAAATGTAGCTCAATTAGTGTAATTATCATTATTAAATTGTAATATTTATTCGAAAATGAATAAATGCCTACAAATATTTACTTGGTGTTTTTATTCATTTATAAATATCTTGAAAAAATCCGTTGCTGTTAGAAGTCGGGTTTACATCAAAGATAGTAATAGAAATATCTTAGGAATATCTACATTAAATGATATACGATTGGTTAATTCTATCGGGAATAAAAAGTTCCAATCGTCGCCAGTGGGTAAGAACGAAACTTTATGTTCCCATTCGTCCCCAGTGGGGAACGAAAGAGGGGGACGAACGGGAATAAATGACCAACAGGACATCGATGTCTCGTGGTCCTACTCGAGTATGACGTTTAGCCATAGTACCAGTTAGAGTAGGACCACGAGGAAACAGCCGAACTATGTTTTGATGGGAAAAAAGTTCGTGAATCTTAAGTATGTGCCTCCGCCAAAATACAAGAATAATGTAAAGGAATGGGAACATAACGACCTTATCCAATAAAATAAAATCACATTACGTGCACTTTGATTTTTTTTATCAAAAATATACTTGACAATTTCTTTTGCAAAACACGTTTCTGGACATACATACGAATTTGTTCAAAAATCTTTCTTATTGTGACATCACAATGCTTAATGCAAAAAAATATAAGTATGTAAAAAAAAGCCGTTAACTTACTGCTAAATTTTACTTATTCCAACAGTCTATATCAAGACTAAATAATCCAAAACGAATAAAAAAATCAAAAAGTCATCAAAAATCAAACAAAATACTATCACTAAAAACTAAAATAAAAATATTTACTCCCCCAAGAATTTCACTTACAGTCATAAAAATTCTTAAACTGCACAAAATTCTTAGAAGAATAAATAATATAAAAACATATAAGTGAAATATAAAAACATATAAGTGAAATAGGACAAAACATTTTTTTGCGTTACCCTTAGCACAGTGTTATGAAATTAACGGAGTTTCAAATATGTATAAGATAGATAGTCGTATGAATAGAAAAAATATTACTTTACAGAAAGAACACAACAGATAGATATATTCAACATTTGGAATATGAGGACTGTCTGGAAACTTCAAGAGAATCAAAAAAAAATCAGGGCCATTCATTAACTGATGTGAGAAGGAAAAGAAGAGCAAGGGTAACCCTGAAAGCTAACAACGGCGACGACGACGGCGTTTCCTCTTACGACGGCAGCTGCGACGACGGCGACGGCGACTGCAGCTTCGGCGGCGACGGCGGCGGCTGCGGCGGCGGCGGCGGCGGCGCCCGCAGCTGCGACGACGCTTCCTCTTACGGCGGCCACAGCTACGGCGACGACGGCGCTTGCGACGGCCACAGCTGCGACGGCGGCGGCGGCGACGGCCGCCGCAGCGGTCCGATGGCTCTACGGACCGCGAGCGGGAGAACGAACGTAACTGGAAATTAGATATTTGTTTTCATTTGAGACACATCGCTTATAGCGTATGAAGAAAGATTCTCAAAATGCCATCCCAAAAAGAGGTCAAAGGTCAGTTCGTATAAATAACGTCGTTCTTCTGTGAATGGTTGCCTCAATGTTTTTGTCTTGACAAACGACTCTCACCTTATGCCCTCGGTGCTTTCTCCCATCCTCATCGTCGTCCTCCCCGCGGTGCGCCTCGGTCGCCTCGCCAGTGTTCTGCTCCAGCTCATTCTTCTTGTGGAAGGCGGCATCATTGCCCTCCACCCCTTGTATAACAACCTCCTCTTTTGTTGAATGTTAAGTATGTGAAGCTCACTGCCCGCGACGGCCTCAATGCTTTTGTCTTGATATGGGACTCTCACCTTATGTCCTCGGTGCTTCCTCCCGTCTTCATCATCATCTTCCCCACGGTGCGCCTCGGTCGCCTCGCCAGTGTTTTGCTCCAGCTCATTCTTCTTGTGGAAGGCAGCTTCATTGTTCTTGTTCGCAGAGTTGCGACGGGCCGCCGCCGCTCGTCGCCGCTTGTATTGCAAGTCCACGTAGGTTTTCAGTCGGGCGGCGTATCTGGTGAATTAGTGCAATGAGAATTATAAACATGATTAGACACGAATTTAAAGAGTTTGCTAATTCGTCGACCTGTCTACCCAGGGTGGTGATGAGCAACTGGGGAGGCCTACGTTTATCAGTGAACAGTGATTTCTAGGTGTGCCTAAAAACATAGATATAAATCGTTAGATTTGCCCTCGCGAAACTTCGAAATTGGCACTAAAATAAGAGCGACAGTCGCTTCTTAGAGCAAGACAGCACGTTGACAGTCACCCGTTAAAATCTATGGTCAACGTGCTGGCTCGCTATTATTTAAAGTAGACGAGGGCAATTGTAACGATAGAAATCTATGCCTTAAAGAAGGTTTCTCGATGGTTAGATCGTACAATACTAGATTGCTCATTTGCTTACTATTGAGGAACCTGTCGGTATGGACGGGAGATCTTTAGAAGAAACGAATAGCCTAAAACAAAGCCATTTGTGTTCTTATCACAATTTTCACCTTCACAACGTCCACATGCAAAACAGAATCCTCATTCAGCTAACTATGTTTACTAGAAGTAATTGACTCCGTCCTTACCTTGGGGCTTCAGTGCCACTCCTCTTGCGCAGAAACACGATGACATTGTCATTGATTTTCTTCTGCTTTTCGTCTTCATTGGCCTCCATGCCGGCGGAGGCGCCAGGCCTGTCCAGGCCTACGCAGGCCTACACCGCTGCCATAGCCCACGCAATCATCGACACCAACACATTAAAATTTATTCACGTAAAAAAAACTTTAAAACATGTCCGAGTAAAGTCTGTTGCTATTCTCAAATGTCTTCTGTAATTTGTCTGCCAAACACTGTTTTGTTTTAGAACATGACATTACAATTTAAGAACTTGACTAGATTATGAATTTGACTAAAAAGTTCTGTTGTTATATTTTTGCAACCTCTGTTATCAAACAGCTGGCCATTTTCAAAACGTCAAAATCATAAAAAATATTGTCAAAAAATACACAACCAAAACATGTCAGCTATTTGTCAATTAAAAGCTTTTGTATAAAAAACTAATAATTTACATAATTTTTTGAACATTTTGGTGGATGCAATTGTAAATCATGTTCTGCCCGCATAAGAACTCGTACCTGCAGCTGGTCTGCTCGATGAATCCTCGCGTCATCAACAAGGCTGTGGACCAGGCCATGCAAAGGACACACTTCGATCCTCATACAGGTAATAAAAATATTATGTCGCTCTCTTGTCACATAATAGTTCTTACTTTTAAATGCGGATAAATGGCCCTTTTGCTTTCCAATATTTTGAGTATAACTTTTATCGTTCTTCCTAATTTTTTTGTGTTCAATTTTAACTTGTGAAACAAGGTTAGGTACTAGAAAGAAAACTGCTGAATAATTGACTGTAGATGGTTATACTCGTCATATTATGACCATTACAATAACCATCTGTCGCATCAGCTCAACCCTTAACAGTTTTGAAGTGAACACCAAACTTTTTCCTTCATACTTGTAACATGATTTAGAAATCTATTGGCATTAGTATTTAGACTAATTTTCTTTCAGAAATACCCCCATCCCAGCGGCTAGAATCGATGCAGCCATCGTTGTACGCGCCGCACGTGGACATATCGCGCGCGCGGCTCGGCTTCGGGCGCGTCGGGCTCCGGATCATCAACAGAGACCTGCACAACCCCGACCATTTGGTCCAGCTGCAGGCCTTGCATACTATTATGGATCAGGTAAGTTGGTTTCGACTTGTCGGTGACGTAAAAAACAACTAAGAACTATACCAGGGTATAGTCTGTAGCATTCTCCTTCAGTCATCAACGCGCCTGCCAGCAGGTTACCATGAGCACAGTTCCCATCTTTAGGAGGCCTACGCAGGTCCACCAGTGGACAGCAACAGGCTGATGGAAACATATTTACAGATCTCTAATGTTCAGTCATCAAAGCAAAGCGCGTTGCGGCTTCGGGCGCGTTTGAGTAAAGTTTATCAAACGTAAAGTGTATCTATTAATTAACTCATTTTGCGATTTTTTCTTAATCTATTAGTTATTTGACCTTATATACCTATAAATTCGTAGATCGAAGAACAGGAAGAATGTTCATTATCACCCGTTTTCAGGTCCAAATATCAGAGTCAGCGATGTTCCTCATCAACATCCACTTAGTCTACCGTCTCATCGACCTGATGCTGGACCGCGATCCCGTGGTCAGGGAGAAGGTCTGCCTAACCCTGACGCACCTGGCCTCCTACTACCAGGGGAGGAAGAGGATCATGTCGCGCCCTGACATCGTCAGCAACCTGATGAGGCTGATTATGAGGGATCGGAAGGAGATCAGATACGCCGCTAGTTATACGCTGAGGACTTTGGCTAGAGACAGGTTGGTTCTGAAGTGTTTGAATCCGTGGTGTCCTATGAGTATTGTCTTCCTGCTAGTGAATGAGGGATCGGAAGGAGATCATATATGCCGCTAGTTGTAGTTATACGTTGAGGGCTGTGGCTAGAGATAGGTTGATTACTAATAGTTTGAATTCGTATGTCTCACTTCGTGATTTTCCAAGATTGATCAATTGTGGGCCAATATAATGTCGTTTTTAGGGTTCCGTAGCCAAAATGGCAAAAAAACGGAACCCTTATAGATTCGTCATGTCTGTCTGTCTGTCTGTCTGTCTGTCTGTCCGCCAGTCTGTCACAGCCACTTTTTTCCGAAACTATAAGTACTATACTGTTGAAAATTTGTGAGTGGATGTATTCTGTGAACCGCAACAAGGTTTTCACACGAAAATAGAAAAAAAATAAAAAAGTGGGGGGTCCCCATAGTCAGAACTGAATCTCGAAATTTTTTTTTTCATTGAACATATACGTGTGGGGTATCTATGGATAGGTCTTTAAAAATTATATTAAGCTTTCTAATATCACTTTTTTCTAAAGTGAATACTTTGCGTGACAGACCCTTTCAAAGTGGAAAAAAGTGTGTACCCCCCCTCTAACTTCTAAAATAAGAGGATGATAAAACTGAATTAATATATATAATGTACATTACCATAAAAACTACCAACGTCAAAAATAGAATTTGTACGGAACCCTCAGTGCGGGAGTCCGACTCGCACTTGGCCAATTTTTTTTGTATTGTCGTATATACTTACTAGTAATTTGTAGGTCTATCAAAATCCAAGCACATATTTTTTTGTTAATCAAATCTATGTACGAATACAATGAAATGAATGAAACAATGAAACAATGAATGTTGTACAGTGATGACTAGGTTTTATGTGGTAAATTCTAAGGTGTATTTTATATTTTATATTGTGCAGATGCGCCTGTGAGATGATTGTAGAAAACGAAGACATAATAGAAAATCTATTGAAAATGATAAAGAATGATCACACTGGCATTGTTGTGCTGCACTTGAAGACTATGGAGAACCTTATCGAGTGGGATGCAGAACGACCGTTGAAAGCAAACGCCTTTCAGGTAAATTATTTAGTTTAACCGCACAATATTGCAAAAGTTTCTGGGCGTAGTTCTTAGAATTAAAAGAATTATCTGGTTTGGAGACCAGATAATTCTCTTAATTCTTCGAGGGTCAATACTTGCTTTCTTTAAACATTGACTCTTGATGGAAACATGCGATTGGAAGGTTAGCAATGTGTGATACTGACTTTTCTTAAAGACCGACTGCTGTGAAGAAAATAATAGTCCTACGCACTGGTAAAAATAATAGCGATGGGTAGTCTTATTTGGTATCAGGATCGCCGAGGATCGGGCTGAGTGGAGAGCCCTTAGAGTGGCCTATGTCCAGCAGTGGACTGCGATAGGCTGATGATGATGATGATTTGGTATCAGGGACTCTTTATCCAGGAACCCTAACAAAAATAATGCTTTTGCATGTCATCCTTTTTGCCTCATCAGCGATCTCCACTTCCCAGGTGATGCTTAAGCTGTTTGAGAACCCCGACCCTCGCATCGTAAGCGGCGCTATGGACTGCATGGCTCAGCTTTGCAAGCATGAGATAGGCCGCAGATTGGCAGACGAGAACGACCTCACTTTCGTCTTGAGGAAGTTCCTCACCTCCCCGCATATTGAGGTGAGTGGTGGTGGTTGACTTAGGGTTTTTATATGTTAGGGGGAGGCGAGTACGAGGACCTCCTGATGGTAAGTGTTCACTACTGCCGCTAATGCGTTCACTGCTTTTGAAAGCCAATAATCCTTTCCGTTTCTGAACTCCTAAAAAGGATGCCCATTTCGGTGATTAAAAAAGCTCTCCTTTGTATTATTGCTTTCCGATGCCAGTTATGGTGGTTCTCCTTCTATATTTTGATAATTATTGTCGATTTATGACTTTTATAGCCGCTTGTGCTTACATAAATATTAAAATTATCAAATAACATACATATAAAACCTTGAAATTGCCTCATCTCTAACAGTCACAACAAACCCATACATCTCGACTTATCTTTAAAGGTGACCATAAGCGCAGTCGGTCTAATGGCTTACACCACCCTCACCACTCGATCAAAATGGCGGGCTAAAGAGAAATGCGTCGAAATAACCCGAAAACTTGTCAAACTCTGCCACACGCCCAACAAACCTTTACTGCAACTCAAATGCATGCAAGTGCTGATCAATCTTTGCGATTGTCCCGACATTCGGTACCACATGAAAATGCATTGGGAAAAGAAGGTTATTGGCATACAGATAAGGACTCATGAAGAATGGGACGGTACTTCGGAGACGACCAGCTATGGCCTTGAAACTGGGCATAACTATAGGACCATGTGTATTGAGAAGGTGGAATGTATTAAGAATGACTACGGTGATAACGCTTTGGTGGTGAACGTACACAGTTATTTGAAGAGGCTGAGAGAAGTGAAGCAGCATTTGATAAAGGCTATCAATTGGAAGAGTTATAGGGATTAGTTTAGTTTTTGATAGAATCGTTTTAGGTAGATCAGATTTGAATTGAAGTTATTATACGTAGGTGCTTTTAAATTGTAAAATTGTATAGTTTTGCAACTTTTTTTTACAATTAATATAAAAGATTCCGAAAACCTATAAGTTTTTTGCTTTTTACAACAAGAATAAATCTTTGACATTTTTGTGGAAAAAAAAAAACACGTTTATGGTTTCTAAACTTTAATATTTTTCGGAAGCATTAACCTAACGGGAATTATCTGAAAACAGACAACCGCCTAAAATTAAATTAAGCTACTACATTCGACCTTAAATGAACAAAGAAAAATCGTTAGATTTGTCTTCGCCACACTTAGAAAATAAAGCCAACGGTCGCTTCTTAGAGCGAGATAGCACGTTGACAGTCACCCGTAGGGTTAAAAATAACGGTAGTGATTTAATAATTGTGAGGCAAATTCGCGAAGCTCGTCCATCCTTCCTACTTCCTCGGGAAAGCGCGGAAGCCCTTCCTCCTGCACTTGGTGTCGACGATGAGCTGTGCCTGTCGCTTGAGGTAGCATCGTGAGGGGATGTCTTCTTCCTCGTCGGAGGCTGGAATAGGCGAGAGGAACTTTGGGTTATTTTTCTATTTCGCATTTAGGTAAGTGGTTGCAATTATTATTTTATTAAGAGAGGTAGAACTCCCACTCGAATGGGCTGCTCGTCTGGGGAAGAATCTTCGCCTTACAGAAGTCAACAGTGAAGGAGCATTTAAACCTAAGTCTATTAGCATCTTAGTGTCCATATGCGAATACCTGTGAATGGCTATGTCGTTTTAAATTTAGTTAATTTTTACTTGTATTATTTGCTGTTGTTTTTCTAAATAAAAAAATAATAAATAAATAAAAAAAACTGTTGTGCCATGTTTGTGCTTGTGAGTAAGGTCGCTAGAGCTTAATTGGCGAGGGTATGTTGGTTCGCTGTAGGCAACGCATCTCCGACCCTTGACGTCTAAAATAGCTATTGTCTTCTGGATTTCTGAATTTAGCAGAAAGCTAGTTTAGTGGTTGGTCCTCCGCTGATCCAATTGAAAAACCATCTAATGTAATCAACGATGACTGCTAAACTACCACCAGAAGCTACCATATAAATTATACAATATCGTAATAATAAAGGATCCACATAGTATCAGTAGATTGTGGGAATTTGCGGTTTTCCACATCCTGTTGGTGCCAATTTTATCAGAGCATCCTGCAGAATGTGAATGATAAAATTGCCATTAGTTCTGATTTGTAAATAAAAGTGGAAAATATTTAAGTCTCATAACAATCTGTGACAGTTATTTCACAAGAGCGAAAAACGATTATGTACAGGAATAGCTTTAATACGTTGTCAAACAGTAGGTGTTAATACTTGCTCAAAATACCCAGGACAACTAGTTTATCAGTGGTTTCATATTAACGTGACGAGGCCGCAGTAAATGATAAGTGAATAATATGTTGTCCCCACCTGACGGTTTCCCGGGTTCTTTTTGAACCATCTCCTTGTAAGTCGGCACCACCTTTTCAACTTCTTTTGGAGTGCCTTGGCTCGCACTTAAACCGGCTACCGATGACGGTCGACTTGTAGGCTGTAACATAGACAAGTAAATCATAAGTAGATCTCCGGGTTCTTCTAAAGTCTTCAGCGGTTACTGTCAGTTGTCACCAAAGGCCATGACCTGTCCCCCACGACGGGGTGGCCATGTCGCCTCTCACCAATCATCTAAAAGCATGACCTTCCCAATTAGGCTCTCAAGGACCTGCTTACATCATTGATGTGATGTGCATAATATGGTCTTCTCTAGAGTAAGGGCATTTCTGCAAACAAGGAAATGAATCCAGTGGAGGTTCCACTACACTATCTTTTTTAAGGAAGTTAGAGATTTGTGTCCATGGGCAGCGGTGATCTCTTACCAGCAGGTGACCCTCTTGTTCATTTGCCTTCCTATAACATAAAAAATAGCACCTGTCTTCTTCTCACTTACATTAGAGTAAGGCACAGCGATGACAGTGGTATCGCCGTGTCTTTGTCTTATTTCTTCTGCTTTCGCGCAGGCCTTCTCATATCGCGTGGTGAGGACCTGCACCAGCTCGTGCACGTCTCTTGCCTCCGCCGTCCACTCCGGCATCGCTGGTTCCGGGATCACCTGGAAATATGGTTAGGTGCATATCCTCGCCATACTTCGAAATAATTGGCATTTAAGAGCAACAGTCGCTTCTTAGAACTAGACAGCACGTTGACAGTCACCCGTTTCAGAGTCCAAATTTATTGTTTTTTAAGCACTGGGCTTATTGAAATCTGATTTGCCCCCCCCTTGGCCCATAGCTGGGGTACGCCCATAGACTTTTCCAAAAGCCGATCTTCGACACTCGCATATAGCTCCTGCCAGCCATTTTGCGCAAAACTTAACTTATCGGCATATACCAAAGGTTTTTTTGGATTTATGATGACAATCATGACACAATAGAAATGAAATGTTTGAAAGAACAATCAACTAACCAAAACTAGCCAAAACTTGCATTCTGCAAAAGTTGATGTATTTGTCTCTTTTACACTTACGTCCAATAGTTTGCAAAGGTCATAAAGCAGCCGTTTTATTTCTAGAAGCACCGTGGTGATCTCCTGCAGCTGGTCATCTAGCTTCTGGAACAGTTCTTCCTCTTTCTTTATTTCTTCTTTTAGTTCGTTGATTTGCTCTTGACCTCTGAAAATTTATAGAAATCTCATGATTCTCACAACTCTTAGGATCTTTTTAGATGCTCAGCATAATTATGTTACTAGTATTTTTTTTTTAGTACTATAAGGTGACAAAAATGCAGAGGTATTTTCTCTATGGAGCCATAATGGTGCTTACATCCTGTGATGTATATATCTAATTTTGTATTTACCCTCTAGCTCACTTACTAGTTTCCAGCATTTGTACTACTCGTTTGAACAGTGCTGTATTATAGAAGACCTCAATTCTCACTCGTCCTTATCCTTCACTGAAGCAAACTTGAACGCCTCCAGCTCAGCCATGAGCGCGGTCTGGCTCTCCTCCAGCTCCAGTTTCTCCTGCTCCGTCGTCTGCTGCAGGTAGTTCAGACGCTGGCATGTCGACCACCTCATCATTACCTAACCTTACCTATTCTGTATCAAAAAATATGGAAGGCTCTAGCCTACCAACTTCGTTTTCGACCAGATCTGTTGTTTAAAGTTCGCATCACGAAAAAGAGCACTGAAAGACAGTGGATATTTTTAGGGTTCCGTCGCCAAAATGGCAAAAAACGGAACCCTTATAGATTCGTCATGTCTGTCTGTCTGTCTGTCTGTCTGTCTGTCCGCCAGTCTGTCACAGCCACTTTTTTCCGAAACTATAAGTACTATACTGTTGAAACTTAGTAAGTGGATGTATTCTGTGAACCGCAACAAGGTTTTCACACGAAAATAGAAAAAAAATAAAAATAGTGGGGGGTCCCCATAGTCAGAACTGAAACTGAAAATATTTTTTTTCATTGAAAATATACGTGAGGGGTATCTATAGATAGGTCTTAAAAATTATATTAAGGTTTCTAATATCACTTTTTTCTAATGTGAATACTTTGCGTGACAGACCCTCCCAAAGTGGAAAAAAGTGTGTCCCCCCCCCTCTAACTTCTAAAATAAGAGGATGATAAAACTGAAATAATTATATAATGTACCTTACCATAAAAACTACCAACGAAAATTATTTCGAACGAAATCTATTCAGTTGTTTTTTTAATACGTCAAAAATAGAATTTATGCGGAACCCTCAGTGCGGGAGTCCGACTCGCACTTGGCCAATTTTTTATTTGATAAAACAATGGCTGCCGGACAAGCAAGTTGGTCATGCTCCCGCAGCCTACGTACCTCATATCACTAACCAAACCCATCCAACGCCTCCTGAACAATTCTGTCTAATGGTTCGGAAAAACCTGCGGAAGCCAACTCACTTGTAATACTCACTCGTCCTTATCCTTCACTGAGGCAAACTTGAACGCCTCCAGCTCAGCCATGAGCGCGGTCTGGCTCTCTTCCAGCTCCAGTTTCTCCTGCTCTGTCGTCTGCTGCAGGTAGTTCAGGCGCTTGCAGGTCGTCTACCTCGTCATAACCTAACCTTACCTATTCCTTATCATTACCTAACCTTACCTATTCCGTATCATAAACATGGAAGGCTTACCGACATACTAGCGTCTACCGTTTGCACTATCGACGGAAAGTTCGCATCACGCTAAGAGCACTGAAAGACAGTGGACACTTTTTGTTTGATGAAACAATGGCTGCCGGACAAGCTAGACGCGTTTGCTCTCACCGTCCACGCACCTCATAATCAAATTCTGTGTCATAAAACATGAAAGGCTCTAGCGTACCAAACTTACCAGAATCTACCGTTTGCACTATCGACACAAAGTTCGCATCACGAAAAAGAGCAGTCAAAGACAGTGGACATTTTGTTTGATGAAAGAATGAACCCAGTAATCCCCTCCTGAAATGAGCCATTCCGTCTTATGATACGGGATAACCTGTGGAAGCCAAGTTCTCACTTGTAATACTCACTCGTCCTTATCCTTCACTGAAGCAAACTTGAACGCCTCCAGCTCAGCCATGAGCGCGGTCTGGCTCTCCTCTAGCTCCAACTTCTCCTGCTCCGTCGTCTGCTGCAGGTAGTTCAGACGCTTGCAGGTCTCCCGCTGCGCTCGGAACCGGTCGAATACTTCGTCTGTGTCGGTTACTCCTGGAGATTTGAGTAAAATAATTATTAATATTATTTAATTATTCGGCTTCACTAGCAGATGTATGTTCTAACCAATCGCAGGTTAGCTGACGAGGCTTGACGCGAGCCGAAACGTCTGGCGCTTAAGTGAGTAACGGTGGCCACCGCTAGTCTCGTTCTTAATAATCTCTCAACCTTTCTTGCAATGGGCCCGGATTTGCTCGTTGAAGTCATTGACTGCTGAGTGCTACACCTACTAATATTTATAGCACTTTATCAGCTAGGTCTACTTATTAGATTGTTGAATGGAGGAAGGGAAGGGATATAAACATACAGGCATTCAAGTTTACGGCCGTTTCATTGTTGTCGTACTAATTTGTCCCACTAGTAATGTTAATCTTGCGGCACTTCTTCACAGCAGGCCATACATGACGAAGTGCTAGTAGGGTAAAAAAAAGACGTGCAATAGAATTTCCTAGTCGATCTTATTGCTAAATAAATATCTTTATCTGTCATCATCACCTAAAACGATGAGTATTTTGACAAAGCTCAAGTAAAAATAAGTTAATATGTACTAACTAACCAGTAAGTTTCATCAGCCTCTGGAATATCTCTTCCATCTGTGCTGCCGCCGATGACTCCTCGGTGACGGCGTCTCCTTCGGTAGACCGATTGGACTCTTGACGTACCAGGGCTCGAGCTGTAAAATATCAAACATTTGATGTACTTTAAACTTTATATTTTATGCTATTTCAAATGCTCTTACAGCTAAGGTTTAATTTTTTGATGGAACTTGAGTATCCTACCTAAAAAAAAATTGTTACAAAACTAAAAAAAATAACACCTAAAAAATAAAATACCTAATAACATTTTGTTTATATGATGCATTCATCCTGGGCGATCAAGCATTGCCGACTGCTTATTGGATTAAATATAAGCTCGCAAACTATCACTTTTCAGTAAGTGCGTTTTAGATTAAATATTTTTAACCTACTTCAAAATAAAAGGAAATTATCAATTCGACCTTTATGTATGTAATAATATTTTCAAAACTGGTCAGTTTTCGTGTATGTTATTCTTCTTTATAATTACTCTCCTCCAGCTGCAATAAAATAGACTGATTAGTTTAACCCTTTACTTAAACTAATAAGTTCAAACCCTTTTCTCCAACCTTGCGGAGGAAATATCCGCTTCTCCAGCTTCTCCAATTCCCGCTTGCGCTCTGCGAAGCGCTGCGCGAAGTAGACGCGTTCGCTAGCGCGCGCATGGTCGGCGTCGTGCGCGCGCGCAGCCTCCGCCGTCGTCGCAGCGGTTGCGCGGACTCGCATCTCTGCTGCTTCTTCTCGTACTGTCTGTGGATTACAGAGAACTTTAGAGATTACACTAAAATCTGATATTTAACTGAAGGCAACAGAGAAACAGACCGGGGACATTTTTTTTTTTATTTGGGTTATTCCCTTTGGTCAGATTGTACGTCAGACTAATCTGACTAGTGAGAATTTTCATTTCCGTTGGTCAGATCTTATATTTTGCGGAAGATAACAAGGAAACAGACCGGGGACATATATATTTTTTTGAGTTATTCCCGTTGGTCGGTTTGTACATCAGACTAATCTGACCAGTGGGAATTTTTATTCCCATTGCTCAGAACGGGTCGTTATGTAGTAAAATATGTACGGTTAACACCAAATTACGAAGGCGTTATACTTATACTTCATGTTAAATTAAACGATTATGAAAATATATAATTAAGCTCTGTAGGGTTATGGTGTTTTAAAGGCAGGCAACGCATCTGCGACCCATGTGCGGTTGTTGATGTCCATGGGCAGCGGTAATCCTTTCAATCAGGTGACCCTCTTGTTCGTTTGCCTCCCAATAACATATAATTTAGACTTTAAAACAAACAAGAACATGGTATCTATTCTTGTATGAATTGTACACTTCTCATTTTGTAAGTCAAGTTCATCCGATATTTGTGTCTTACCTCAAGCTTTGCTATTTCTTCCTTCTGTTTGAGCAGCATGTCTTCTATTCGTGAGAGCGAACTTTCGAACTTCACCGAGTCGTCTATCAGGGCTTGCCTGCAATGTTAAAGAATTCATAATGTTTATGTGTAACCAGGTAGGCTAGCCAAGATCCCACTTTAACGAATTCGCCAGACGCTTTCGTAGCGACTTATATCTCCATCCCGCTCATATCAATAGTACGTGTGCGGGAGGGCAATATAAGTCGCGACAAAAACGTATGGCGAATTCGACAAAGTGGCACCTTGGCTAGGGCCCCTGCACTATATCGCTTACTAGCACTACAGATTATGTAATGAAATGAAAATAATTTTATTCAGCAATTTGATTCACTTAGTACTTATATTCTTTTGCACATCAAATCTTTTTTCGCCCTGCTAGCCAGCGCCTCGACGTGACTGGCCTGCTGAGAAGAGACTCCGGAAGAAACTCAGCAGTTATGTCTTTATTTAACAACTAGCAGCCGCCCGCGACCCCGATTGCGTGGATTTCGATTTCCAATTTTTCAAATCGGTCCAATAGTTCCTGAGATTAGCGCGTTCAAACAAACAAACAAACAAACAAACATACAAACAAACTCTTCAGCTTTATATATTAGTATAGATATAGATAAATATCAATATGACAATCAAGTCAAATAAAATTACAACATATGTGTGGCTGAGCAGTGGGTTTGTAGGTTAGTCTAGTTTAAACTTACCGTATGGTTAAGTATTTTTTCTTTACAAGTTCCGCTTCCGTCCATTGTATAAGAACTTTGTGAATTTCATTTTCAAGATGTGATGCATGCTGAAAAATATTTCCAAAATCTGTTAGATCAACTAAAACAGGAATTTCCGCCCATAAAGATTTTTGAGATAAAATAATTTGTGTTAAACGGATTCATGTAATATTGTTAGAAAATAATTGCTTCAAATCTTTATTCCAATACAGTTTATTGATCTATGTACTGTGAGAAATCAACAGGCGTTTATTTTCCAACACTGATAGCTATGACTAACATGTTTAAATACATATCGTTGAAGTGGCCTTTTCATAAGGCCTTCGCTTGAACTTTACACTAGTCTCGTGACCCCAGTACCTTTGACCACTAAGTGTTTGCTTACCGAACACTTGCAGTTATGTAAATATAACTATTATTGTGATGTGTCATCGATATTGCTTGTAATACTAACATGCGTTGGCTGTTCCCAAAGGAATTGAGATTTTTCAAGTCATGGTGCTGACATACCATCACTTTCTTAAAGCTTACTTAACTACACTTCAAGTAGAAGTTCCCTTGTTGTATTATTTGTATTATGTTCTTCAAAGTTAGAACCTAAGGGTATTGTAATATTTATGACGGAACAGAGTGGTCATTTATAACACACGCACTGTAAAAATGGAGGACTACTGTTACGCTAGTGACACTACAAAAAAAATGAGATATTTACTTAAAGCCTACAATTTGTTTCTGCTGGTTAAGGCCCCATGGTCTTAATGGCATGCAACGCATCTACGATCCTTCTGCGGTTGTGGATGTCCATGGGCAGCGGTAATCTCTTATCATCAGGTGACCCTCTTGTTCGTGTGCCTCCTATAATATAAAAAAAACTATTTCTTACCTTTCGTGCTCTAGTACTAGACTTAGACTTGACGAGCTCACTCTTGGTGTTTTCTATCAGCAGGTGCTCATATTCCTTCTCCAGTTGAGCCAGTCTGTTCTTCTTACTCTTCTTCTCATATTTGAGCAGATCCAGCATCTTCCTCTGTTCTATCACTTTTAGGTCTAGGTTGTGTAGAATCTGAAAATTTTGATGCAGATTAATGCTTTCATGGTGAGATTAAAGATATAATGTTATATTAATGGACAAATGTACGTGACGTCGTGAGCTTAATAGATCAAGGGGAGTTTGATTACGTGCAATTTAATTATTTGAGTTCAATTTTATTATCTACTCTTGTTGGCAAGTGGCTTCCTTTAATATACCTACATATTAACAATGATTGTGTTGGTTTGTGGTTTATTACCAATAGCAAACGTTTCATTTACATAGTTCGTAAGATTTGTAAATAATTTCAAAGGATTTAACTTTTTTAATATACCTATATCTTGATTTAAACATGATGCATCAGTCATCATAATTTTGAAGCAAATATTGATGTGTCTATGAAAATGTATAAAAAGATTCCTCAGAGGCATCCGCATATCTGTCATCTACCCACAAAAACGTGCAGTGAGCCGACTGCATCGATCGTATGCTTTAAGCGCGGAACGACGTTGTTTCTTGCTAGGTGCGCCTACGCACCGCTTCAGATGCCAATCAGGGGAAGCAAAAACCGCGGGCTTGCAAGACTCGACAATAAACTAATGGCCTGCAAACTGATCGCGCGTTGTGGGAAGGTATTTTCTTTTTTGACATTAATATTGATGATTGGTTGACGATTTGGTGGATGATTGGATTAGTACAGTAGCGTCTGATAGAGAGACACTCAGGGTACTCATAGACGCAACCAAATAGTGAATAAGTTGTCTGAGGTATACTTTGGGAACATCAACAGCTTTATCAAGCTAGAAATTTAGTTAAAGGCAAAAACATCAATTTGTGCTGTCATAGACGTACATCTTTTTCTTTTTTTGCTAGATTTTTTTCAGGCGTTATATGTTTTCTCGTTTAAAAGATCGGCTGGATGGCAATCTACTCGTAACTACTATGTACTTGGTTAAATTTTACATGTGATATCATGACAGATATGTCAACATTCCCCTTCCCTCATTTCGACTTTATAGGTACCAGTAACCTTTGAAAGAAAGAAATTGGTTATATTATGTAAGCTTCTTTTACCTGGTCGGAGTTCTTGTTCCCCACAGGACACACGTCGCCCAGGTACTTGCTGATCTGGCCGTCCTCCTCGCTGATGACAGCGCGCGCCTGCGTCAGCTCCGCCATGCGCGCCCTGATCTCCTTCTTCAGCGTGTCTATCAGGTCGTTGTTCTGCTGTTTCTCGAACTCGTTTACTTCGTAGCATGACTTTCGCTGGCCCTCTGGGAATCATTATTTTGGGATAGTGTGAAAAAAAGTTATGATTGGTAACCCTAAGGTTTAATCTTTCGCGCTTCAAAACACAGTGGTTAATATTCCCGTATAAAAAGTTTATGGGGGCACACAACTTTTTGTTTTTTGATTGACAATAATCTCGGCCGACTTTACAGCGACAGTTGACAGCAGAAAGAAGAACCCACAGAATCATCTCTGTGTAAAATGTTTGCATTACACCCATGTTGTGCAACAAACTCTAACCAACTAATTAATTAACGGTTACAGGGTTTATCTAATCAAAATCACCCCTTGTGAAAAATTTAAGACATATTCAAGCTAATACATAGGTATGACGATGTTATGACTTTTATCACCAAACACAAACCTGACAGCTGTATTTTCTTTTTTATCTCAAATATTTTCGTATTAATCGTTGTGAGACGGTCTTCAGACTCCACTTCGAAGGGATGTTTTTGGTAACACATCGCCATCGTGTAAATATTACAAGTTATCTTTTAAAATAAGCCTTCGTCTCTTTGTGGCTGATGCGACTGGGTTAAATCGATCTAACTTCAGCGGTTGCTACGGTGTTTCTTTATACATATGAAGACATATTTAGGAGGTTTGTTATTTCCTACGCAAGAAATCGCTGGATCGAACGTTGAGACGTTCACATAAAATAACAGAAAAAATCGAGTGCTTGTCACAAAAATATTGCAATAAAGCATTATGTTGATACTTTATTTTATTGAAGCAAACCCCAATCTCACATCATAACGTTTACATTTTATTATTATTTATACACAAAAGCTCCCTCCCCTAACTTAGAATATCAGACAACGCCATCTACATTTTACCCGACGCACTACTAAGTTCGAAAGCTCTCGATTGGCCCTCGCGCTAAAGTGTTGAATTGCTTGATTTCTCCATTGAATCAACATTCCTGCGCGTATCCTTTCAATGTGTGCGTGTACGCGTTCTCACGCCTATTTATCTAAAACCGAGTGTTATCATGACTTAAATACTAACTTATCACTAATAATTATTAGAATACTAAAGAATAAAAGTGGGTAGAAGCTTTGGATCGGTGAATAGGGTGAGTTGTAAGCTGCGCGCACGCACACAGCGGCGCCGGCGGCCATTTTGATTGAGTGTACGGTGTGTCGCACGAACAAAGCCGTCAGATGCGAGCGGGACGCGGCTGCGCAGCACGTTCACCGGGCCGTACGTTTCGTTCGAACGTTATTTACCGCTAAAATGACCAAATCCGCACTATATTTCACGTAACAACAGTTCAAAAACAAAATGAAGTGTCAGTTCTTACATTTAGTACCGTGAGTGTTGATTATTGTGTGATTAAACGACACAGCAGAAGTAAAACAAATGTGTGTGATCCATGTGTGAATGTTTTGTGTTACAAAATGTGGTCTAGAAACTTTATACCGGATTATGGGATTAAGCTGCTGACTCTGGCTGTCCTGCTGTCGACTTTGCAGATCGATGGTGCCGAAGGTAAGATTAGTTTTTAAAAGTCTGGAGCTTATGAAAGCGCGGCGGCAACGCGACCGCGGGAAAGAGTCGCTGTGCGGCTGCGAGCTTTGCGTGCGCGCCGGTCGCCTCGCACCGGTCGGCTTATTACCTGAGTTCTCACACTCTGTGCAGACTTGTGAAACTAGCCTTTTAAAAACTGGAGTTAAGTCAACGCATCGCATTTTTATAATGTTTTATAATTGTGCCGCGTTTGTTGACTGAGCCGACCGTTGCGTGTTATGACATCGGCTCGCATTTCGCTTTAAGTAGATTGATAAAACCGTTAGCCGTTGTCTTTAATTTCACGTTCGAAAATAATAGGTTAATCGTAAAATCTTTCTCATAAGTTTACAACCCGTTTCCCATCAACTTGATTAACTTTTTGAGTTTGTTGGTTCTGTGGTTTAGAAGTTAGTGTTCCTTGTTCTCTGTAATTAGCGTTGGTGTGTGTGTACTTGCTATTACGATAAAAACAAAGCTTTTTACTTGATGTTGCTTTTGATTACTTTAATTTACAGCTTGGTAGAAGACAGTTGAAGGTGTTTTAAGTCAAGATTTTGTAATTAAAGTAGGTATGATAGTTTAATTGAATTACATTCGTGGGTAGTTTCATATTTTACTGTCTTTCTGTATCAAAACAAATACTCTTACTTAATAGACAATATAAAAGACAAGCAGCTGGTACCTACCTACACTAGAATATGTATTATGAATTGAAGATCCCATGTATTTAGCATGTTACATTATGATTCCGAAGGTTAACGGGTTAATTAAGACTTATTAACCTTATTTAATTTTGATGACGTGATAAATGTATGCAAATAACAACATCAACATAAATATTGTGAATTTTTTTCATTAATTTTACCACAAATTTTAATAACGACGTTTAGTTTTTTAATTCCCAAGCAATGAACACTATATTTTAAGTCACCCACCGTAGCTGACACAGTTATGTTGTTATTTATCTACATTCTAAACGTCACCGTCATACAATATTCAAACAGGAATCTAAATAAACAAATATTAACAATGCTAATCGCTATCTTGCGTTATCCCAGATCTATGGAGATAAAATAACAGTTTAATTCAAGGCGTAGCTAGCACGATGTGTTCGGCTTAGCCCATCTAGTGGAATACAAATCAACAATGTCTGTATTAGTATTCGAAACAACGACACACGATTTCTGTGGTCTCGACCACGACTTTACTTTTTGAATATTGATCATGTACAAATACTAACTTATTTTATTCTCCCTGGAGAAAGGGAGACGGGAAAGGTCGGAAATGTTTTTGAAACGTTTCAACCCACACGGCAATTTTGGGATGAACTTTATTTTTATTTATGTTCCTTACACTGTATCCTGTGTGAAGTTGTGGGTTGAATCTTTAAAGTTTAGTAAAGCTCGATATATTTTAAGTTTTATAGGTAATAGCTTTTTTTCTGAACTTGTCTTGCTTCAATTCACGCCTTAGTGTAGAAATACCTACACAAAGCGAAAATAATGCGACCGAAGTTCTGTAGAAGTTCACACTATCTGTACAATATTACGCAATATAATTTCGGCATAGTGTGTCATTTAAAATACATTGCGCCAAACTTCGGTCACTTAGGTATTTCGGCCTATCCTTCGACCAACTTCATAGAACTTTCCGCAAGATATTTGCATGCTTACGATATTTTATAGCAATATTAGCACCTAATCTGCAATATATGCAAATACTTATAAATACATACATACTAATTTTGAATTGATTTGTGATTTATAATTATTAATTATTCTTGCGTTAATTAATTTATATTGCAAACAGTTTAGGAAATAATAATGAATTCAAAACAATCTTTATAATACTTTGCAGGCCGACATGATTTAAATTTAATTCAAAACATTCATCTTTTAGGGAAAGTTTAAACCCATTACAAATTTGTATGCGCACTTCGTGATTAAATAGGTGCTTCGTAGTGCACAAGCATTTTATGTATTTTGGCAATACAAGAACGTGAGAAAGAAACACTCATTTTAAATGCATAACTTTTACTGAGCAAAGATTACTCTTCCAGAAAAGGCTTGGCAATTTCGATGTTCAGTGAACAGTGTATCATGCGAGGCGTTTTTATTTCTGATTCATTTAACATCATACTTTTTATATGGAGTCGGTGAAGTCGTGCGTGGTTTTCACTGATTGCCAAATGCGACTTTCAGCGGGAGTCGTTGAGATGGGTGACCGGGAATATAGTGCTTCTTGACTTCCGTAGATTCGAAGGGTGTTGGTCTCCAGTTGAAGGTTTATCAAACAATCGGATACCTACTTGCCAAGGTGTCTTGTATGATATTTCTTTCATCCTTGTTCTAATTTTTGTTTTTGACACAAAATTTCAACTAAATCTTTCCAGCGAAAAAACAACAGGAAAGTTCAACAAGACATTCCAAATTGTTCCACGCGAGACTTATCTAACGGAATGTTATCAGATGTTTTTAATGTATCATTTGTTTTACTTTCTCATGCATAATGCTCAAATAAGCAAATGCGAATGTTACACGAGCCCCAGATCAAATATTGTACTTGTTCTAAACCGTTTCCGCTTAGGTCATTACCAAGTTATTTGCCATCCGAGACTTTGTTCATGAATGTACTTATGAGATTGCAAGTTGTCATACTTGGAATGTTGACTTGTATTTCTTTGTACGAGTACGTTGGCACAAAAGCTGTGTTGTTTATCATTTAGTAAGAAACGTTACGTGGACTTTATTGTGCTGATGAAAGGATTCTGAAATAAGATCCAAAATATACAAGAAAATGAATATGAAAACGACGATGCTGACCTTAGAATTTGTATAAACACCTTTAATAAGAATTGCAGCATGTCTTTTAAAATCTGCATGGAATTTAAGGACGAAAATTTAAGTAGTGTTTGACTGACTAAAAGAGCGATCTGAATATTTATTAGAAGCAGATCAGTCACCTCTACCAATTCCAACATACTTAGTACCTATAATGTCAGCCAATTGAACCGTCTATCAAATCAATTGTCTCCAAGCGTTCGCGTTCTGAATGTAATCCGAACGCTGTGTTGTTAAAACATGTCTGCTCCACTTTTATAAACAGTGGCAATTAGTGTTCAATTGTCGGTCCGAGCTACCCGAGGTCACTGTTCTTGCCACGTATAAATCTCAACTAAGGCTACTGTATGCAATTTCTCACTTGCTCCTCCTTCGATATGTCTTACCGTTCCATCATTTTGAATTCTCCCGTAACCCTTATTACCTAAGTGGTAGAGAATACATTTGCATGGAACACCAGCTTAGATAATTTTGTCGTGTTTCAATCGAGCGTTCGCGACAAGAAATTGTTCTGGGAATCGCGTTTGCTGAGTCTGAGAAGCACTGAATATTTGATCGCGTTATTATCAATGGTTGTGAATGCTTTTCGACGATTTTGTTAAACGCCATCTTGCGTCATAGAAATTCACAGCTTGAAGCTTTTAGTGGATATTTTATGTTTTAGACTGGAAATTCATGTTTTATACCAGAAAATTTTAATGTTTGAAATAAGTTAGAATATCACAGAATAAACTCATTAGATAATAATTTAACACTTACTTGAGATATCGCTTGCAACAATGTTTTTTTTACTGTAGCATAATAAACAAAGCAAAAAGTATGAAAGATCTGTGGATACAAACACGTTAAACCATATATGTCGCAAACATTTCGACCACACACAGTAAATAACTGTGCACAGTGTAATTTGTTAGGCATTTAGCCTTTTTCGGACTTCGGCGTCCATGAAACAGTTTGTCCGTACCAGTTTCAAGTAGCCTTAGTACTAATAAACATTAATAAAATTTTCAATTCTAGTCGTTTGACAGCTATATGGCCGTAGACCGATCTAGCAAAACAACTATTAGTCATGTACAGTGCCGCAGAATTTAATTCATCAAGTTTCAAAACAATTCTCAATTCGGACCCGGATTATAATTAACTGAACCATTATTACTATTAACAAGATTCGTATTTGCGCCTTTGAGGTTTAACTCAAAGTGGCAGAATAGACACAATTTATTACTCCCGTTGTTTTCCTGTGTATGCTTAACTCCACGTTTACTCGCATTCAATGGGTAATATTTTACAAGTTACTTGTTAATTAAAAGCTTAACGACGGTACTATTCACATGTTCAGTCTTGCAACATTATAAGTTTTGGCCATAAATGTGTGTAGATAAACACAGTGGCGTGAAATTAACTTGATTGGGCGGTATATAGTTAGCTTGTATCAGACAGTTCCGCAACGATTATATCTTGTAAAACTTAATGTTCCCTTGTAACCTTTAATGCTTAATACTCTTTATTCATCCAGACGCGTGTGTAATTAAATTGTTAAACAATTACAATATTTTTAACCTGAATTTAGGTGAAGCTTTATTTCTTCTAGAACTCTTTTTATATTACTAACTAGCGGCCGCCCGCGACTCCGTCCGCGTGGTTTTCGGTTTCCTCTATTTCAACCCCTTCATCCCTTTTTTTCGAAATAAAAAGTAGCCTATGTTCTGTCTCAGGGTCTAAAGATTGTCTGTACCAAATTTCATCAAAATCGGTTGCGAGGTTTAAGCGGGAAAGCGTAACAGACAGACAGACAGACAGACAGAGTTACTTTCGCATTTATAATATTAGTTGGGATAAAAACATTGATTGAAGGCAAGACTTTGATCGCATCAAAAATATGCGACCGACTGGGCAAACAATTATCATATTTTGTTTATATTTTTTCTCAACGTCAGTTAAAGGCTAAAGCTTTGATTTTCATCCTTTGTCCAGGATAAATCCATTTTTGACCTCAGGGTACGCTGCGACTATGATCCTGATTTGACCAGGCTGGTTTTATTAGGGTTATTGACAGATTGTTTACCCGTGGTCCCGGTGAGTCGACCCATTACCGGGTCCACATATATTATTATAGGTAAAACGAACTGGAGTAGTAAAAATATACATATTATAAGTAATGGGAAAAGCTATAATCCTTGCTGTGGGTAGCAGGAAACGTTATGACATCAAATCCCAAGACGTAACGAGTACGATGCTCGATGCCTCCATGCGGGAGCATTATGTAAAATAATTGTTTTGAGGTTTTTTACATCATATAGCTGAGACAAACGTGAGGTTTTTATTACGCATTCGCCACAGTATTGTCTGGGAAATTTTAGTTTCTCATGCGAAAGTTGGCCATTGTATCTGTTTTTGTTTTCTGCCGCAATCGCTAGTATGCCTCCTGTATCATTTGGCGCCATTCATTACATTTTAAAATTATACGGATATAATCGATGGTGCTGTGTAGAAAAATTGTTTGCTAATTATCCTAGCCTTTGTTTATTAGCATAGGACCAAGCCAATTAAGGATAATAAAAGGCGAAAGAGTTTACTTAAGTCATAAAACTACATTAGACTTACAATGTACAAATTGATAATTTTACTAATGACGCTGTTATCCTTACAACCAAATGTAATTTTAATCTTGGTAATATATCACAGTCATTATGAAGATAGATTTTAAATAAAGTTAAATGCAAAAAATAAAGGAATAAGTATCTAATAAAATATGTATTTATAAACAATGATCGCTTCATCTGTGTCACTGATTCTTACCAATTTATTCGTTAATTTAATTTATCGATACACTGTTTCCTTGTTTAAGTTTCTTAAAAGAAAAAAAAAAATTAGATACTGCTTCAATGTAAAAAAAAATGCTAATGAAATCATTTGTTGTTCTCATATATTGAATAAAGAAAAAAAAACACAATTAAATAAAATAAAAACTCAAACGTATTTGAAAATAGAACGCCATAAATTTGTATTTTATTGTCTTTAATATTTTTCTATATGCAAAGGTTTTTTTCTTTGACAGCCTTTTTACTCGGCCTAGAATATAATGAGTGTAGCAGTTGGCTCAAAAGACCACGGCCACGGCACAAACCAGTCCCGCATCCGTGGGGTCCATGTTTGGACAAGCGGGCGTTGTTTGTGGGCAAACATGAGCCCCGGCAGATAACGTTCATGGTAAAACGATATTCGGCTTACAGACTCACCTTTGCTTCAATACCTATTTACTTTGTTAAAAGATCTCTTACAATAGGTTTCCATGTACCGAGGCAAGTTCGGCAAGTTCTTATGTTGAAAGAAATAAAGGCGAACTTTTAAATCTACCTTCCTTTGGACTGATCTTTCGCTCCTTCATCCTAAGGTATTTAGAAAAATCTATTCCAGTAAAGCAGTTTAAGGCTTATTTTAAACTCGTTTAGGTTAGGAAACCCTGAGCGCTGTAATATCCCGCAGACTCCAGACATGACATTCATATCTGCTCCGAAGATCATACACGCGTCCCCAAATCTTGGAGATAAAAACTAAAATTCCCTCTCAAAATGTATGCTCTTACCTTCAACCTCAACTTATCACGCGAAAATAACCTTTAACCTATCAGCTATAAGGTCGGGTTTTGCTTGATGTTCCTAAACTTCAAAATGTAAAGTACACTGTCAGTGTTTACATAGTATCGCCGTATGCATATACATACATACGGAGTTATCGGTCCGTCCGTCCGCAGTTTGCTTTAATAATAAGCCTGCGCCCGCGCCGGTGTCACGAACGCCAAACATCGCCGCGGGCAGGGGAATGGGATTTAGAAAACGGACAAAAAACACTGTCTGTTCTGAAGGTGGTTCGTTTTTCGAAAAAGGAACAATGTGGCGTCTGTATCTTATACTCGTAAAGTTGATAAATAAAAAATAAACGTACCTATATGAATAAAACTTTATACTATTACATTAAAGTGAACCAAATAAATTTTCATTAAGACAATGCTAATTTAATTTGTGAGTTAGGTACTATTTTAAAATCCTGAACATATTTTATTGACTATGGAAAGGTATTTTTCTATTCACCGAATCTGCAATAAATTAGCAACATTCAACGATCAATGATGCAGAAATGAGGCAATAGTGATCTCTTAACAATTAACATTTGGTGGTCTTCCTGACTCTGTCAACTTAAGTGACCTACTCGTAAATAAAAATCAAAGTTAAACAATTTTTCAATATTGCTTAAAATCAAATCGAAACGCTAATAATTTATTTTCTATTTGCCGTATTTAACATAACGGAATAAAAAGGTTATTTATAAACTTTTGATAGGTACTTACGACCATCATGAAGTTTTACCGGTAAACACATTTACACAAATACATATCGTCTCCATTACATCTAAATATTTGTGATTCCAAAACTGACTCGTTCAAGAAATATTCAGTAATACGATAACATGTGCATGTATGTAAATAGTAAATGCGTATTTATTCACTTTTATGAACCTTTTAAGCCTCGGACAATGTGTTACTGAGTATCGAATATCGAAATTTTCTCCCACACTCAACACGGCTTAGAAGCCGAGAGTTTATTTAATGTCTTATTGCTTTGAGTTAAAGACTGAATTCAATCACACAGAGGATGATTCTCAGTGTTGTATGTAAGCGATGGCTATTTCCAAATCTTTTTGTGAGAAGGAAAGGGTTTGTGTGCTATGCTTTCGTTAAATGGACCTACATATTATTTAATTCCATTATTTTTAATTAATTTATGAATGGTGCATGTCTACACTCTACAATCAAGAAGGAACAATAAAAAATTTGAAACTTTAAAAAGTTCCTTAAATACTTTTATTTAGCGTCAGACATAAGTTCATAACGAATCATAAGCCGAAACAATAGACAACCAAGTCATGAAAACTTGACATCATTCGAATTCTCCAAGAATTCTCCTGACGGATCGATATCAATAGCATTATTTCAATCGAGTACAATCGCACGCCTGTTCAATCGATTTTATTAAACATTAATTACTTTGATGTCCTCACTTGATTAGGCCTTTGTCTTGTTAATTCAATATGTGAGGTCTTTATCAGATTGCATTGTGATTAAAGGTTAGACCATACTGTATGATCTGGCTAGATGAAATAGATTGCAGAATGGATGGTTTATTAATATGTGCACTGCAAAAATGTAGTTTATTTTAAACTGACTAACAATATCTAACGTTAAGATAGTTTTAATTGAAAATTAATATCTAGCGGACCGTAACGTAAGGGAAGCATGGTTTAGTTTCTCATAAATTTTAAAACAGATGAAAATGAATGCAATGTTTTTCAATAAACTTTAAGTCACCGTTCAATATTTGTGAGAAAGCATAAATTTTTTGGGAGAATAATAAAATATGCTCTAAGTACCGTAACTGAATTATGACGTACTTAAAGCCTAGTGCGCGAACTAGGTGTTTCGTATTCGTATCTCACACTCGTCTAGTTTTCTCCTAAGTCCCACCCTAGGCCAGTCTAGAACTCTAGACATCTAATTGCCTCAGCACTAGAGCCAGAGTTAGTTCTAGCCAGTCCCAGACATTTGTGAAAGTGCTTATCTATATCTCGAGCCGCCATTACGATCAAACTTTATGATCTCAGTCCCCACGGGTTATTATTTAGCTACTTGCTAAACCTGATTTGGATCTTTCCTTTGATTTTTGTTAGTCGTGACGCGATCATTTGTGTATGTTTATTGCGTGAACAGTTATGTTATTTTTTGGATATTAATTTTGTTCATTTTTGCGATATGTAACATGAGGACGAATTTGATTATTAGTATCAACATCATCATCATCGTCTGCCCATTAACGGCCCAGGACATGGACTTCCCCTATGGATTACTAGCATACTTACTTTAAATCGTGGTCAGAAAATTAACGTCGTCTAAATATCCGATAAGGAGGAAATGTTATGTAATTTGATTGAAAACATGCTAAAACCGGCAGTGTTTTTCGGATTTCTGCGTATTGGTATATCTTAAATTTTATTTTTTTTATTCTTGGAAGGCAAATAAAGCTATCGATAAATCTAAAATTTCTTCTTTAATATAATCACCATCGTCAAGCCACATAACATTTCGCCTTACAACATCCTCTTAAATTAGTTTTAAACCCGCGGCGAGAGTGATTGGGGAAATTATAAAAGGTCTTTAGTAAACCTGTCCATTACTACTCTAGGTGTACCGCCGGGAGATTTTATAACCATCAAAATTAAATCTTAATACTATGATAATAAGGACGTTATGCTATGCTATGTCCACACGGCACCGGAAAGGGCCCGTAATAGTTATGGATTTCTAATTAAGACGTCTTATAGTGGATCAGATATTTTTGGGAATGACGGAGGCTGGGAATTTAATAATTAAGCTCTTAAATCTCTTGACGCCAGGCGTTAAGCACCAAATAGATTTCATCACGGTACATAGCCTTTTGTGTCTTGAAAATTAACTAAAGTGAAGATCAAATAGGTTATAATCGGTTTTAAACTTAATCAAATATTGAAATCAATTTTGCGCAGCTATTAAACATTATATCAAAACAAAAAAAACTAGTTTTATATCCGTTTCCGCTGTTTTAATTATTACGACTGTAGACATAATACAGAAATCATAGGGAATACAAAACAAATGACAGATTATTGAGAGTGCCAATGCCATTTCAACAGTGAAAAGAAAATATGAAAGAAAAATATCATAAGCAATGTACCTATTGCTGACACATTCAGTCAGGAGTAGTGTTGTACAAAGATTAAAAAACAGACATCGAATCATTTGAAATAATAATAAAATTAGGAAAAAAAATAACTCACAGGAGGAAAAGAGATAGATTAATCCGGTTTTAGCCGTCGGTCGCATTATTGCAATATACTGCCAGTGCGACAAAGGCAATGACCTTTAGGTATAACACCTGAACTTTTGTCTCTAGAAGGTTTCATAGAACACCGCTACCACCCATTCGCTTATGAATTACAACGAGATAACAATCGGTTGAACTATTGTTTATGATTAATTAATTTTCCATTTCATTGTTTCGTCTCGTGAAATAAAAATGGTGGCAAAGCGGCACAGCACCCAGCAGAGGTGATCAAGAATAGATTATGAAATGATTTCGGAACACTTTTAACGGTTATCACCGTTATTTGAATATCAAGTTTGTTTGTTGCACAATAATGGCTTGAAAACTTAGACGAGTTTTTTGTTTACGAGAGATTTAGTAGGATAGTGCTTTTCATAAAGTAAATAAAATTTCAAAATTCGTTTTTGAGTTGCGATGCTTAATGAATGTTTTCTTTTTATCAAACTTATAATGCTTATAGTGAAGATAAAAGATAATCAAATGCTAATATTAAAAAATGTCTAAAATAAAACAACCATCAAGTTGAAAGTCGTAAAGCACCTATTCCCATCTAGCTAAAATTTCGAGTCGCATTCAAAATATGAACGGACTGTTAAACGTTTTCTAGTAACCTTTAGCAAGTTAGTTATTCATGAGAAACACTCGTTCTAATCATGTTGTCAGCGAGCCATGCGTAAGTAATTTAGGTGTCATAAGTGCTATGAGGTCGACTGTCTCAGACACCTGTGATTGGATTATGAAATTACCGGGAGCAACTGGTGCGTGATGTCTGACTTACTAACTAACTTCACTGACTATTTAATTAGAAATTTCATACTCAACTATAAAAACTTCTGACAGACAAATGCTGCAATAATTTAGATCTATAATATGACTAATATGATGGTGATGTCATCTTGGTGTGTAATCTGGATGCGAAGAATTTTGTCTGATTGTTGTTAAATCCTGTTCTATGTTTTTATTCTTGCTCTTTTAGTGTTATTACTTTAACTGTGACTTTGATATTATTTGACTCCATCAAACACATTTTGTACAACGTCCCTTGTTTTGACTACCAATTTTATAATACTTTTTATATTTGGCAGAGGCACTGTCTATTACTGTTATAGCATCTTTATTGCCAATTTACTATATTGTGGACGCTGCGCTTCTGCGATGCTAATTTAATGTTTCTTTATCTAAATTCGAGGCGTGGACCTATATGATCTAATCTTTCGATGTTATATATTTTTTTCTATTTCGATGGTATCATCATCGTTAACATGGTCAATAATGTTGGTGTCATGGTATTTCTGTCTTCCTTCTATCTATAGGGCGTGACTTCAAACTTTCGTTTTGTGAATTGTAGTGGAACAAGAATTAAGTACTTGTACCGAAGCCGTGTTATTATCGACGTAGATCAAACGATAGTATGTACAAAAGAGTGAGAATATTTGCGTCCGAACCTATCTTATGAAACGATAAATCTTTAGCGAATCTATCAACGGTTGACCTTTGGCACAAGTAATTGGTAAACGATATTACCGCAACCCATAACACGGTGATTGTTTTAAGTTCAATGATATGTAATGTGTATTATCTAACGATTTGCATACATTAAAGTATTGTTATGACTTCAAAAGATAAGCGACGAAAGTTTTTGAACATGATCGTTCTCACGAAGGAGAATTTAGCCATACATACTCGCTCCGTTACACATAATTATACTTTGCCTTCTGACTAATAATTTTCCCCAATGCAAAATTACTACTCACTTTTTAGGATCTAAATAATTTAAACTTGTAAGGGTTTAATTAAGTGTTCCATCTTGAGTATCTGTAAATCCAATAAATTAAGATCAAGTAAACCCACAATAGTTTACAATCAACATGTAGGTATTCACAGGTTCTGCAATAATTTATAGATTCGTTCTTTGCCTTTGCGTAATTTTACACTACAGCACTATAATCAATGTTTACGATAAAGCCCACTATATATTGTGATTTACGAATGAACAATGATTTAAATCAACACTCTCGGTTTGTAATTAGTAGATCCCATCCATGAGAACTAGATCGGCTTCATCACAGTGATTGATGTTAGGTTTAGATACTCCTGTTTTATAGGTAGGTACTTATTATTACTACTGTAAAGGGTTCTATAACGTTCCTTTTGTCGTTGATTTTGCTACTGAAATATGAAGAGCACAAGCACAACTCGCTATTAGCAATGCATTCCTGAGGTTCAGATTCAGAGTCAATTACAATCCAGACTCTGTAATTTGCTGGTGTTTCCTACACCTCCATTTCTTCTTTTAGCTATAGAATGAAGAAGTAAGGAATGCACCAGTTATTGTGGTGTGGAAAAAGAATGCATCAGTTCTTGGGCATTGACTTGTGCATTATAACATTGTCAAAACCATTCGTTAGTTGATCGTAAAATTCGTCATTGTAATCCAAGATAGACTAGGCAGACATAAGCTTTTTTGGTCTAACCCTAAATAAACCAATATTGTTATCTTTGTCTTCTATTCTGTTTCATTATAAAATTTGCATGTCAATAAAAACATAATTATAAAACCGGTAAAGTTTTGTGGTACGTGAGAGCTCCAACCTCGATTTTCGTAACAGTTCCAATGCGGTTACGCTGTTTTGTTACAACGCTATCGGCGACAGTGTACAATGCACCGCCTCTTTACATGAGAACCGATTGTACAGTCGGCTGGGTTTTGTACTAATTTAGCTAAGTGTGACTAACCTATAACCAAAAAGCAGCCATTGCCTAAACGTACGGAATCATTATCATCACTTCAGCTTAGATGTTCAACATCGATTACTCGTACTATGTAGATGAAGATAACTATGTAGCTATCTTCTAATCTATTGTTTTCGTGACATATATTACAAATTCTCAGTTTATCATTTTAATATAATCGTTTTTGCAATGATTTTTAAAGTTGCAGTGGTTATCCCAAATTCAAGCTAGGATTACCGTAAGTCATGGCTTTTTGTGTCTTAAATTTTTCCCCTTTACCTAAAAGCTCCAGTCTGACAACTTATTCTTTTGTCTATCTGTATTGCTGAATAAATATTTAAGGAATTGCGATAGCTCCAAACGTAAAGCTAATTATTCAAACTGACTGTACTAGTTATTGTAGTCTAAAGTTGCGCAAACAATAATGGGACCTTTTTTAAAAATTGCACAGTTCTATCTAATTTTACGTTAAGTTCACCTATTGTTTGTATTGCGATGCATTTGTGTAATTATTCACATTTTCACTTCATTCTAGTTAGTTGTTAAATCATCATCTGGGGGAACACTAAAATTAGATATTTAACCAGGACAAAAATTGTGCTTCTCTGGAATTGTCTTGAGTTTATGGTAAAATCATGGTTGTAATGGAACACGAAATTTTCGTAAAAATACATACCTTTTACTCATTCAAGAATATGGGCTGTTGCAGAAACAATTAAAGGAAGTTCTTCCTTTAGTTGGAAGGGATTATTTTTGACATGGATACTAAATTCTGTCCTCTGAATTTGGAGACCTTATGCAAATGAGATAAGCTTCATATTTGAATGCCGCCATAGCCTGTCCTGTCACCACTGACTTCCCTCCTCGAAGTGAAAATGTCTTTCAATCAAACTGAACAATGAGGTTCACCCAACATACTTAAATCATTATCAACATTAACTGATTTAAAGACTGTCAAAATTCTCTGCTCAGTTAATTGGGGCGAGAATCGCGTGTACTCAAGCCGCTGTTCTAGTACAAATCCATTACACTTACATGATCAGTGCAAGCAATTCTCGCCTTTATGGTACGATACGTCATTTCTTAACTGTTCTTCGTATATCCGCTTCCCACGTGTCAATACTTATCACTCAAAAAGCCGGACAAAGAGGACCGTTCAGCACATCATCGATGTATCACAATCGCCGCAGAAATATCATTGTCAACTTTGCGGTGTCCGGCGGATGTAGGGTGACCACACGTAGCATTCTTTCTTGGACGTTTATCAACCTTTTTATGGTTATTTTGCGGATAAGAATAGATTATATTGCCATGTATAAAGCTAGTACTCGTCTAGTATAGCATCAAACAGTTTATTAAGTTGAAACAAAGTTAGAATGATAGTGATCAGCATATTATCTATCTACCCCACGTTAATACCCTATTTGGTATAACATATGGTACTATTTCCTAGGCAATTCTTTTGATTGGACAATTTATATTTTTTAATAATAAAGAGTTCAGGTTTTGCTTTCTATTATGCTTAAATTAACTGATTTATTGTAACATTTCTTTCCAACTTCTGTTTGCTGATACTATAAACAATGATTTAAAATAAAGCCGGGTCCCATAACCAACTTTCTTTGACAACATTACCGCTTCCCCACGTCATCGATATCAATATACCTACATTAAAAAGATATCGCAGCGGTCACATACGGATGTGACGGCCGCGGTCGAGACGGGAGGGCGCGGAAGGGAATCAAACCCGCACCGTGTGAACGCCGCGAGACTTCCGGAGGACAGAGGTGTTTTGAGGCACCCTTTTCTTAAAAAGAAAACCGCATGGTCAAAATAAACTTATTTCTTCATTCATGTAGGCATTTGATGACTACTGGTTCGAATAATAAAAAAAATTTTTGCTTGATAGTCCATTTGACGAGGAAGGCTTTAAGCTGCAATATAACACTATGTGTGCGGAATTCCACGGGGACGAAGTCGCGGGCGGTCGCTAGAATTGTAAGAACGTGCGAACTATTCAGTTAGAAGAGGTGTTGTCACTTACTTCAAATAAATAGGCAGCTGGTCACATCCTAAGATAACTTACTAGACGTTAAAACTATGATATGGATAATTATGTGTATTTGTGAATCTAGTTGTTGTATTTTTTGTCAACGAGCTATACTAATTGTTAGTTAAACATATTGGGTAATCAATCAAAGAATAAAATTAATTTACTTTACCATTTAATTCCATAAAGCTTTGTACCTAATAAAATATTTCACTAGCCATACTATTGATACCTATCAAAAACCTCGAACTACGATTAGTCTGGTTTCACTGTTCAAACTTTCTGTTCAATACTAGCTCTTAGTCCCCTTTACATAAGGTTCACTTGTCTTACTGTTGTTACCTGCGCGTGCCCACCATAGCCACTTTCCGTTCAATACTAGCTCTTATTCCCTTGAGATAAGATTAAACTCTCGCGGTATAGTGTTACCTGCGCGTGCGCACCATTGTGCAGTGACCTCGGATCTGGCGACGCGACGGTCACCGCGCGATGGCCCGCATGATAACTCGGTTCCGGGGTCGCGATTGTGGGATTTGGAAAAAAATTGTGTTGCGTGATTTTGATTGTCTGTGTTTGGCTTAGTTTCTGTGGATAATTTGCCTATCGAGCTTGGTTAATATTTACTTATTCACTTAGAAAGCTGGTAAAGTAATATTAAAATCCGTACACATCTAATTGAATTTTTATCTAGACTACCCGTAATAAAGGGATTGATTTTTATCCAACTTTATTATCTTATGAGCTCAGAAAATAAAAAGTAGGCTATGGGTATGGCAAATCTATGGGCGCTACTCAACGGTCTAACAAAGTAATATTTTCCATCTCAAACAACTAAAGAAAGAGCATACGAATATAATATATTTTTGGGTTATTAGATTCTCAAACAAAAATACTTTTTAAAAATGTCAGCTTCAGAAAGCACAAAAAAAAAATCTTACATAATGAATACCTTTCCGGAAAAAGAAATACCATGCGCTACTGTAATCACTTTCAAATTAGTATCAGTTGACAAACACGTTCATTTTCATCCCTTTTCAAATCCTTAAACCCTAATTGTCTCAAAGTACAGTTAGCTCGATACCTGCGTAAGTGTTGAAAGTTCAAAGCAGCCGGAAGACTTGACGATGCCACCATCAAGTGCAGTGCGGTAAACAAAAGAGCTCGTCGTAAAACAACGCACTTGTCTGCACTTGCGTGCACTTGTTGCACTTCCAACTACCTGCTGGTGTATTGTTTGGAGTGTACGGCATGGTTATCAGTTTATGATGCGTCTTGATGACGAAGTTGGCGGTTCAAGCAAACTTTTGTATCCAGTATACCCTCAGTATTGGGGACAAAAGTTTAGCTTTAGGACAGAATTAGTGTAATTTCAAGATTTCCTAAAGATACAATTAATTATAATAATGAATATTCAGGTCTGTTTTATGTTGAAAAGTACTAAAGTTAAACCGCGATTGAAATCAGTTCTTAAGAATTTGTTTTATGAAATTAATGATTTAATGAAAAAAACTTCTTAAGCAACTTCATAAGCACGCTCCATCGTAGACTGCATAGTTGTTTAACATCAGGCAACTTTGTGGTCAAGTGCTAGCTTAGTTCAAAATACAAATTAAAAAAAAAAAGGATTATTCTTGGATATTTATAGGTACCGACAAAAATAAAGCTTGTGTAACTGTTCTCTCAATAAGAACTGAATATAAAATACTAAACTAATTAAAGGTAATTTCGAATACAGCGCATAACTAACAGTATTAGTTAATTTTAATTGATAAAGTAATAGGATTATTTACAGCTTTGCAAGTGTCATTTTAACAATCAAATCTTGAAGTTAAACTCATTCAAAGCACTAAAACAAATTAAAACAACCCAATATCCCAAGACAGCTACACGTGTACAATTTAAAGCGCGGAACGTTAACAGTCAACAAATCAGATAAACTCAAAGTTAAATGTTAATAATATTAACGTGAATGCAAATGCGCTTCGGTAGGTCCTGATGAAGCAATAGCCTTTAATTACACGGATTATATACCTACCCAGTACATACAGTCGGGGAAGTCAACTTTGATCTCCTGGTTTTAGCGCACCCGAACATTGAGCACTAGCACTTGTCCACTTTGCGCACCTTTGAATACTGGAATAATAATAATTATAGTAAATTAATTATAATCATTAATTCATTGGACTAACACACCAATTGCCTAGCCCCAAACTAAGCTCGAAGATTGTATTAAGGGATGCTATGGATGCTAGGGAACAGATAAACATATTTAAATACTTTCATAAACATCTATGACTCGAGTACAAATGCCGATGTTCATCACACAATTTGCCCTTAGCGGGATTCCCTGCGACCCTCTGTTTTGTAGCCAGTGTTTCTGACCACTAGACCAACGGGTCCGTCAAAAGTTTTTGGAAGTCAAAATATGTTTGCGTCCACTTTGAGCTCCTGCAAAATATCAAAGCTGCTCAAAGTAGTCTAGGGCAGATGCTCAATGTAAGGGTGCTCTGAAACTGGGTGCCCAAAGGGGAATGCTTCTACAGTCGTGGTAATAACGGTATAGTAAAATCGACATCTGGTGTGCGGGCGCGGCTGACTCGCGTGATTACTTAAGTATTATTATAAAGCTACTGAATCCAAAAGGCTGTCTTATTAGCCTTTTTAATTCAGACCGTGAGAGTGAATCGAGCTATTTTAATTGTTTACATGTGAAGTCGGGGGTGCTTTATTGTAGTGATGTATGTGGATGTGCACAGATTAAAAGTAATGAAGGTCAGAAAAATCAACGAATAGTAAAAGGTGTAAAAAGAGCATTAAATAAAATAAATAAATAAATAAATAAATTCATTGGAATAACACACCAATTGCCTAGCCCCAAACTAAGCTCGAAGCTTGTACTATGGAAGCTAGGGAATGGATAGACATACTTAAATAAATTTATAAACATCCATGACTCGAGTACAAATGCCGATGTTCATCACACAAACATTAGCCCCTAGCGGGATTCGAACCCGCGACCTTTGGTTTTGTAGCCAGGGTCTCTAGCCACACGACCAACAGGCCTGTCAAATTAATCAAACTATTTTATTAACATTAAAATAATCAAACTATGTATGTACATTTTTTTATTTATATTCAGTTTTTATTTGTACTATTATGAGCAATTTTTGTACGAAATAAACGTTTAAATATTCCATTGTATTCTTACAAAGTCAATCTTTAATTATGATATTATAATAATTAATTCTCAATTCTGGCTAATAGAAAATTTTGATTAACCATCGGATATTTCCAACAAAGCTTACCCCATCACTATACTAGACGGGTCCATTTTAGTTAGCGGTCGTAAGAAACCAAAATACATCATTTTACGTGACGGGTTAATGAATAAGACGACTGCAGAGTACGGTTTCGACACCATTGGGAGCGATTGTAATTATATAATACGCAGCGAGACAGACGGTAATTAATACCTCCAGACTATTGTAAGATAGTGCTGTTCGGGAGAAGAATAGTTATCCGAAAAAGTATTGAAAACTATTTTTTTACTACTTAATTTAGATGTTTAGTTCGTGCAGTATCGTACATTTCAAAAATGAAACTACATCTTCGAAAAAAAAAGATAAAATACCTACTTTCAATAACCATAATTAGATTTCAATCCTCGTAATAATATGTACAAAAACCTAAAAAAACCGTATTCATAAGAAATCGATCGCTACACAATACTCTTTCGGATAAAAACAAACCAACTCGTACCTATATCCGACAACTCGTTTCCCCCGGCCTACTCAGTGTTGTTTTTTGTCTCACAATTTGTGTCGAGAATTAGGCCCAGCGCTCAATCAACAGCCCAAGTACGGGGTTTCGTAACGCAAATGTCTAACACAATTTCCATCGCCACACATGCAATTACTATCGTATCTGGCGATGTGGAATATTCGAAAATTGACTGAATTTAAATATGGTAGCTGTTTTGGTGAGGTGAATTTGTTTCATGTCTGTCTACTAATCAAATAGATGCTAACTTGGGCGTGTTTGCGATATATGAGGCATTTAAGTATACCTACGCCGTGATCATGTTAAAATGAATGGAGCAGATTTTGTTAAATGTTAGTCGTTGCAAAGGATATTATTTTGTCACAGAAAGCCAACGAACCTTACATGATTTTAATACACCTTATTTGTAAACAATGTCATATCAAACATTAACCTTTTGAACGCCACGGTCGGCACTGGACGACAAATGAAAAAGTGCCCAACACGCCACCGTCGTGTATGGCCGACGAGAAAACGACATTTTTAAAACACAAAATAAACATACTAAATCAACTTTTCTGTGTTTCTTTTTCCTATTATTTAAAAGTACTTTAATGATGTATTGTAAAATGGCACGAAGATATATCCATCAGTTACATTTCACTAGCAAAAATTATCACTAAATATTGCTAACCAAAATGGTGTTCTCCTCACGCCACAGTCGGCAAGACACGACAGCTAGTGATGGGTAAGTTAGGTAAATAAAATTTTGAATTTATGAAATATTTTATTGAAAGCAGCTTACTACTACATCGATAATTATTTTTTAATAGCAACTATTTGTATCTGAATATTCTTAATGCGTAATATTTATGAAATTATTGAAAAATGATTACTATTTATATCTATCGATCGATAGTTAACTGTTCACTCTCGCGCATCCCTACGGAACAGCGCATAGACAGTTACCTGTACGCCACAGTCGGGAAGACACGTCAAGCGGTGACGTCATTAGCGCTACGGGAGACTGCTAGTGATGTCCTATCCTATTATAATTTATAACGGGGAGTGTAATATGAATAAAAATGGATAGCAGTCAAAAGACTACCGAAGAACTCCTTCGTGTGTTAGGAAGTGTAGAAGATGATGATGAATAAAACTTTCAAGATCTGAACGCTTTTGTTTCATTGGGTTACCAAAATACCGACTTATATTAGAAATTTCATTAAGTGCGCGAAGGCACTTTTGAGCTCCTAGATTGAACTACTGTTCTAAACAAATGAAATTAAAAAAAATAGAATGTTATCTCTTAAATAGTCGAATAGTTCGTAGCGGCCTCTGATTTTTTAGATGTCATTGATTTTACTTAGAAATTATTCTAAACCAAAAAACGTCGAAAATCGCTTTAAGATCGCTGTGAATCTCACCTATACGATAATATTATTGAACAAAATTTATACCAGAATAATTGTTACTTCATAATATTTTATAATGAATTTATTATCTTATTTCGATAAAAACTATAAATACAACTGCAAAATTACTACCAAATATGTGCCGGCCGTCCGAACTCAGCTTTTTCTCGCAGAGTGAAAATTTGTTATACTAAGCATGAATTTATTATCCTATTTCCATAAAAACGATAAATACAACTGGAAAATTACTATAAAATGTGAAAAGGGGCATTTTATGCAAAAATCATGATCGAGATGTAACAGGCCTCTTTAAGTAAAAACGGAGAAAATCAACTAAAGCTAAGTAATTAATTCGTACTCCTAATAGACAACCCTTACTTTACCTTGTTGTTTATAATTTATAATAATAATTATAAGTTTACTTGAAATGTCACATCATTACCTCGCACGCAAGAAAGCTGTCAAAGGTCGTGCCAACCACGCCAGAGTCGGGTCTTCCCGACAGCGAATGCCTACACGAACGAGATTAGTGATGTATCTTATTATTACCTGATTTATTCGTTTGTAGTTCTAATGTCTACTTTTACTTTGTATAGAATTTTGTAACTGCTGTTAAATAATACGAAATCAAAAAAATATATTTAATTTCAAAAATATGTGATGAATAGCAGAGATTAAATCGGTTATTGACAACTTATCGATAACATCGTTGGCATTCCTATTTTATTTGTAGGTATTTGCTCTGAATTTATGGCTTGGCGTGGGAAGGGCGCCGATGCGTTTGAGCACTGGCGTTCATAAGGTTAAAAGTTGAATACAGTATTGCCTATAATCAAATTTTAATCATTCATATTCCAAAACAAACCAACCTTCCTCTATCAAAAATAATACCATCCCTCGAAGACGTTAAAATTTGCAACACCGAACGGAAACTACCATTAGAAACCAGTCCTAAACTTTAACATTCGGGACCGTTTACCTGCGCGCACCCTCCGAGATTTGGCCTGGTGCGCCTGCGCAGGTGCGGGCGACAAATGTGCCGGAGATGAAACGTGCCCTTGCTGCTACTTTGTTGTAGAAATTTGTAAATTGTGGGGCTGTATGGATTGTTGGATGGTATGTAACGAGGTCCGTTGAAAGCTCAAAGTAGCAAATAAATGTCTTGGACTACCACACTAGTTTCCTAGCCCCAAAGTAAGCTAAAAGCGTGTATGGATGCTAGGGAACGGATAGACATACTTTAACACTTTTATAAACATCCATGACTCGAGTAGAAATGTCGATGTTGATCACAGAAACATTTGCCCATAGCGGGATCTGAACCCACGACCCTCGGTTTTGTAGCCAGGGTCACTGACTACCTTCTAGACCAAAGGGCTTGTCTAGTATAATACCATCCCTCAAAGTAGTTTAGGATTTCAAAGGCTGGCATTGGCGACATTAGTGATATTGAAAACCATGGTAAACAATGACAAGACGTGGATATCCCTCTCGAAAAAAATCCACTGTTATTATCATCGTCTTCGCACTGTCCTATCATTATGTACTAGATGTGCATATCCCGTTCTTAGAATTAATGTGAATTGCCTAAGAATTTATTGAAACTGGGCAAGAAAAAAATACTAATCGGAACTTTATCCCTTTAAACCTTAAGTTGCAAATTCTCAATGTCTTTAACACAACACAGGGCCCGCACCTAAAGCTTAATCCGTGTTAAGAACAAGCCGTAGCTATGGAAACCGTGTCGCCAGCCGCCACCCGGTCCGGGCCATCGCCATAAAAAACAACGGAGAATTCGTCGTTTCCGTTTTCTTGGAACAGTGATTCACCTCGCGTGTGAGTCGGATGGTCGGATTATACCTCTGCACTATGATTTATAAGTATGTCGCGGTGTGGATGTGGTGGCTGGTGGTTTTGGTTATGTCTAGCTAAGAATTGTCAGAGCTGAGGGTTGTTGTAAAGTTTTCTCTGGAAAGACGGAGATTTACTCAACATTTGAACAACTTAAGCAATGAAAAATATTCAGGTGTATATGATCAACGGTAGCCTCGATGGTGTGTTTGTTAAAAAACAAGTGAATGCCAAAATAATTCGTTCAAAATACATACAATAGGGCTTGGCATGTGGATTTATAGCAAAAAAATAAATTGTTGCATCTAGAAAAAATTGCTCAGGTTTAAAATTACCATTTTCCGCGAAGACGATGATTAAGCCCCTTATTCCTCCTCGTTTTGAACTGCATACAAATTAATCTTTTGTATCATTCGACAGAAATCCCTGTTTAGCTGTAACACAGAGATTATTGTTTTTGGTCGAACGTTAATATAGTCGGTATTAATGTCTGTGGAACATTAGTTTTAATATTCGCCTTGCCTCACCGGCCGGAGCGAGCTAAAGTGTTTTAAGCTGATCATTTGTGTAGCTTTCACTGTAAGTCACGCGACGCTCTCGTATTATAATAACTAAATGACTGCAGGATGATTTAAACGCACCACGACATTGTAATGGTGGACTGGAATTAATTTGATTTGAATTTAAATTAGGAAGGTATCTTGCGAAGCTGGTTTGATTCCCGTGTATAGAAAAAACAAATCAAAATTTTGTTTTGAAAAAATAAAATGCAAATGGTTTAAAAGCTAATTATAAAACTTAAGTGACGGGGAATATTATTACCAAAGTAATAAACTAGTTATTAATATCGTAATATATCAAAATCTAACTAATAGTGTGTATCAATAACATGACAATCATGGATGTATTTGTTACAGGTCTTTGACATTTCCATTATGATTATAATTAATCATAAAGTCATTTTGTTATGTAATAGGTTCTTCATATGCATGATCATTTACTCTACCTCCTTATGTTTAATAATAGTTTATGTATTTATTCGAAAGATATAGGTATATTCGATTTTGGTTTCCGCGCACATAGTTTTTATAATAGCTTAAAGCCGTCCTCGACATAAAACAAAAAGTTTATTCAATTCGAACCAGTAGGTTCTTAGATTAGAGCGTTCTTACAAACAAACATACAAATTCTTCAGCTTTATTAAATTAGTATAGATGATGTCTGAACAGCAAAATAAATGATTTCCCTAAATTCGAATATATATATTATACGCGGGCGTTCGAAAAAAAAAAACATCAAAATACCCCACCCAACCATTCAAACATAAACCTCATCATCATTATCAGCCTATCGGAGTCTACCGTTGGATATAGGCTTCTCCAAGGCCTTATCCATGGCAACTCGGTGAATGTAAACGTATCTCAAATACATACATATATGTCAGTAAAGATATTGCAAACCCTAGCGTGAGTAATATACTTATTCAAATAAGCGATATGAAACATCAGAGCTTCCTTAAGATCTTATTGTAGTAAAGTTGGTGACAGTATAGAAGATTTTCGCTGTGTTAAAAAGTTACCAAAGTTCGTTAAGTTCTGAAGGGAAACGATGATTATGAAAATTTTAATACTGTAATATCGTATTGTTATACCAAGTTTCGATCAAATTTAGTGAAGTGATTCTTCCTTCAAAAGTATTAAAATTTGTTAAAGTGAAAAACGTTACATGTAAAACTGTAGGTATGTTGCTCTAACTCGACCATGGGTATGGTAAAATATTACTCATTGAAACAGACAGTACACCAGTTACTTCACTCCACTGTGGCACCGATCCAAATCACTTGCATTATAGTGAAACGTGAACCAGAGCTTATTGTGCGCTAGACGTATATGGGATATTTAAACCAAGCTCTTTCCTGGCATTAACCCAGGGTCGGCAGCCATTCCCCAACCTTTAGCAGAAAATTGGACATGCTTATTGAACCTAATTAGATGATGCTCTTGTTCACTCAGACACTGATTCGGAAAGGAACGCCGTAAAAGGATGAGCTGAGAATAGCGTTATATAATGGGAGATAATTGAATTCCTAGATGGGAAAGTTCTTTGTTTAGTTATTTCCGTTTGCGAGGGTCTAGTGCATTCGATGACCGTTATTACCTACTTACCTGAGACCTTTAATGATCAATACTTTCATTCAATTAAAATGTCCAAGGGGCAAATTGTTTAATATTAATTTGTGAACCCAACATACGAAGTTTAAGATTTAATACTTTGAACAGACTTATATTTGGATATCAAACTAATTTAATATTTTAAATGTTTGCTAGAAGTTACTTTATTTAAATACTTTATTGAGATAATAATTAGGGATATAAAATACTTAAGTACATTGAAGTTATCAACGTCACAAAGTGAGACTATTATTATTTGACCGTGAAATACCCGTTTAGGTTTTTTGCTATTTTTTCATATCAATCCCTGACTCGTTCTCAATGGATTCCTCGGTTTCATGTTCATAAATTCCTTGCCAAACAAGCGTTTGATTGTTGCAAATCTCTGATTTCACAGTCCATACGTCTTCGCGGGTTTAAATGTCGTCATAAATTCGCTTGATGGTTATACACGCGTCTGAGTGCATTAATTACGAATATAACTTAATGATCATTAGCTTCTGACGATTGGTGTGTTAATGCTAAATGTTCAGGATAAGTGACCGAAAATTTATTGCAGTTGTATTTTTCGAGGGTGATGAATTATTAATACTTTTTCATCTCACGTATAATATTCTCGCCTTTGCGTATCAGTAAATAATCAATGGGAAATGGATATTAATAAATTAATCTCCTCTTAGGAAATATCCCTTGCTATAAAATAATGATTCAACATTAGAGTACACGTCTAAAAAATGATATGACGACAACTAAACATTTTTGAATCGGATAGACCTTTCATAGCTATTGACGTGCAATCAATAATATTAATTTTAATCTGTGACATTTTGTCGTGATTAATATGTTGTGATAGCTGCAGACGGGGCTACCAAATTTTATCGAAACTAATAAAATACTTAGGTTCAATACTCTTGAGAAATTACATGGTCATCAGAACGTTCGGGCCACAATGGTCGGCTTGTAAGACAGATGATGGCAGCCGACATGGGCCATAGTTGACACAGTATAAGATTTGTCAGAGAAACTTTGGACGTTTTGGCTTTAAACGTAACTTAACATCATTGTTGGTAAAGCGAATTTTTTCAGAACTGTTGATCTATTCGTCTTGATACTCTTGGTAGAACTGAATACAGAGAAATGCTGTAAGAAGTTTTCTCTGCTGAAGCCAGAGTCTACCAAATTATGAAAAGCTTTTAAGAAAGTGTGTGTGTTCAGTAAAAATGTGTGTTTTTCAATGAACTAAGAATTGAGAATGTTGATTAATCTTTTTTGCCTTTAAAAAGAAAGTAATGCTTTGTCTAATTGTATGCGGGTATGTATTGGCCTGCTGAAGAGCTTTATTTTATTGGTATCTTCAGTTCACTGTGCCGCTACACCGGCGCAGCTACGTGATATTTATTGGCCACTGCCTCTAATAATCCGATTTGAGAGTCATTCGGGGCTTTGTGATTAATTAATCTATCAGTACCGGTACTTTCCTCGGACCAGAACATGTAGGAACTTTATTTATCGTCTCTGTTACACGAATCAGAATAGTCGGGATAAATGTGAAGTGATTTGAACTCCGGATTCCAGCGGAGATCTTTTATTTGTCATGTTTGTGATGGTATATCGGTTTTTTCTGTCTAATTAATAATAGATTTGAATTAATCCACCTGACATTACTGTCTTCTTTTTCTATTTCCATTTATTTCGGAATAAGTTGAGATATTGCTGGTTATAAATAGTTATCCCGCTTTTTAAAATGTTTATCCAATTTGGTGACGGATGAGTTGGTTGAATATTCTTTTTATAGTTGGCAACAGCAATTCTAAAACTTCTAAAAACTGTTATCTACAGCAAAAAGGCTTTAATATTATAAATGCTGACTTAACCAAAGTTTAAGATTTATTCTTTATAAGCCGAACAATAAATAAATGAACAAAATATGACTATATTTGCAAATGTAAACTGCGGAAGACTTGATGCGAGCCCATTTCCATCGTTATAGTTATGACGAATCGAAATGACTTCGACGAGATTATTCTCTCGATTGTGGGTTGGTCCAAGTTTAAATAGAAACAAAGGAATGGCTCAAACAAGATAAAAATATATATTTCCTTTTCATTTTAGAACCATTATTACCATTTTGGTTAGTAAAATTATGCGAGACTCAACAACTGCCGACTTGATATGGGGCGGCCGTAGGACAGAAGCAAATATGTAGTATGTTTTGTAGTTCCAGTTTGGCACTGAGCTGTTCAGTCATCAGCACTCATATGTATACAAACACATTTAAATATGAACTTTATTGCTTTGACATAAGAGTCGAGGTGTATACATGTTAGTACTCGTGACTGTACCTACATATACACTCGTAGTCGTCGTCGTCATTCCTCATTCTCTTGCTCATTTTACGTAACAATCGAGAAACCAACATAGAACAGTATTTTAAATCTGCAGGTTTGTCAAACTCTAAAAATCTCCAAACACAATATCATAATATGCTGTTATTCCATCTATTGATCTACCCGTACGACTGCTTTCATCCGCTTCAGCTCAAACCTTACCCGCACGTCGATAACGGCTTTCGACAAGTCCATTCTAGATGATAGACACTATTGTAGCGTAAGTAATGACTGGTGCCATAATAACATCGGATTGTGCCTCGACACTTATGGACCAGATCGGGATTTAAAGCGTTTCTCCTCTCGTTCCTTGGGAATCGACAAATGGAGATAGCGTTGTCGATTTGCGTTATAGTATTGTGTTGTTTGAAATCGTTTTTGTTTGGATGTTTGAATAGGCAGAGTTAATAACTTGGTTATTCTAGTTCTGAATAGGGTTCTATTCCAATTTATCATTAATTGTCCAGATGTCTAGAAGTTACTTAAAGTCTCACTAAAACGATACAAGTAACTCTTTAACATTCATCAGTTCATTGACAAGGTGAGACGTCCAAATTTGATGTGAATTATAAATACCTACCTCATCATTAGAACTCTTTAATACAAGCTTTACTGCTTGTATGAGTTATCATGACTTTTGATAAAAGTATGAGGTGTGATTAATTAACTGTAACTTAGCCCTTTATCAATTCCAACTTGACGAATCCTAAGTTAGCTTGTATATTTGCTTCGATATGAATCCTTGTTCCTATCTATCCTTGTATAAATTATAAAAATCAAAAACAAAACAACGTCGAGATCAACCCAGGCCAAACATGCGGAGTAATTAGGCTTATTTATAGTGCTACCTTATCTTCTGCTGTTGCACGATCGGCCGCGGGCGGGTAATTGTTCGTTGCGCCGGCGCATGTCCGATGCGCGAGCATTGTGTACGCGGTATCCTGAGGTTTAGTGTACGTTGGCTGCTTGTATGATAAAGAGTTGCAGCGGTATACCTACTGTAGTTGGTTGGTGTACGTATGCTTCTTGGTCTTTATATGATAAAGAGTTGCATCTGTAGTGTATGGGGATGCGGTGTCCAGTGGTTTTTTGTACGTAGGCTTCTTTGTCCTTGCATGATAAAGAGTCGCATCTGTAGTGTATGGGGATGCGGTGTACCGTGGTTTGGTGTACGTAGGCTGCTTGGTCCTTGTATGAAAAAGAGTTGCATTTGTTGTATGGACGTTATATTTTAAACTGGGACAAATTATTATTATCAGAAGTTCTATATACATGGTTCTATAAGCTTCTATGTATATATGTATGTACGTATATGGAAAACATTGTGAAACATTCGTATTTTGATAGGTTGTATCTTTCATTCATGAGTTAGTATGATGTTTCCGAGTGAAATATGAAGGTTTCTTAGGAAAATATAAAACGGTAGCGAAGTAAGAAGAAAAGCTTAGAAGTACTACAAATTACTGTTAATTATTTTCTTAATAAAAAGCTGCCTAGTAGACTGGTTATACCACAGAAGCCTCAAGCAGGACATTTGTACATCCATACAATGTTCATACAACTTCAAAGATGACATTCCTATCACACAAAATGTTTTTATACTTGCCTCCATGGTTGAATGCTCCCAATTATCCCCTAGGCCCCTTGTGACGTCGACGGCAGCTGCAACTAACGTACTCTACTCATGTCCTGTCTCTTTCTATTATAAGTTATTTTATTCGCTATCTCCCTCTAACGGCACAGTGCATATCAGTCATCCGGTCAACGCAATGTTCTGTTGGTAGAATATCGATTTTAGTGTTGCATTCAACTTATCTTTTATTGATAATTTTGACCATATCTGCTGTTGAAATGTTAATTTTATCTTAAAATTTGTATTAAAGCTACATTACCTAATTTATTATAGAGTAGTTGAATTCACGACCGTTTGTATTATGTTTGTAGTCTTAGAATGTTACAGGCTTTATTCTTACTATTATCTCTAAATAAATACTCGTTTCTCCTTTATATTGTGATAGGCGCATGTATTGAGTTTACAACACAAATGGTTTAATCCTTACTGATAAGGAACTCGGACCTAGCTTAATGTGAATATTTAAGTATGCCAGATCCTATACCACCACAGCGTTTCTGCACGATCTGATTATTTGCATCTAGTATTGGACTACTTGTATTATCATAATTTCCGTATAAATATTCGTGTTTCACCAAGTATGCTGTACAGTAGTGTAGCTAATTACCGATTTTGAACTTTATCTGGTATGCTCTAAAGATCTTTTTTGGATACATCCCCAAATGAAACGATCTGGGTACGGCCACGTGTTCCATATCCGAAGGGTTTTTGTGTTGTTTTTTGTGACGAGATCGAATTTTGTTTATTGTTGCTTGATGCCTTTTTTTCGCTCCAGATGCGTTGGTGCCACACAGCTTTGCAACTCAACTACTGCTTCAAATCTGATCGATCCCTCAACACTACTGTTCATTTTGTTTATTTTTCTGTGTTTTATCGACACAGTTTGCCGAAGTATTGATACCAATCTGCCTATTGCAATTACTAAATCTATAGAAACAATAGTTGAAGTACAAAACCATTTGTCTCGTCTGTCACAATTGCCGTTACATTTCTCTGTTAAAATTACGCATATCATCATTTTACAGATCCAAAGTGAATTTAATATCAACATCAAGCACTATTTATCATGCTTGTTCCCCAATGAGATTCTCCAACTAGTTTCTAGGGTCGTATCTTTCACAATTAATTCAAAGGACAGCCGAGGGCAAAGAACCGCCCCACCTGGAGGTAACGGAAGCATGCTCGAACACGATGTAGACTTGTAATGCGTTTTTAATGGCGAAGGTAAACACGCAAATTCGATTCGTTGATTGGAATATGTTTATTTTGTAACGGTACTTTGTTTTGTACCCTTATTCTGTTCTCTTCTTATTTTGCGATTGAGAGTAATACTGATAGATGAAAATGAAATCTAACGTTATTCTTTTTTGAAGAACCTTGACTCTGGAACGGTTATTTATTAAGTCCTCATATTTTGCAGTTAAGTTCATCAAGTTGCAAAAGATATTTAAGAATTTAGAAGTAAAGAAGAAACTTGGATGTTTGTAATGACGTTCTAATTAGATGTTGGATGTTTCCCTTTTATGGTAATTAATGAGAATTAATCAAACGAACAATCACAGTCATTATCAATATTCAAATCGTACCAACGGCACTGCTTTTAAGAAACGGGTCACCAAGTAAAGCTAACAGACCATTAAGATTTCCAAAATTAATATTCTTCCTACGTCTTTAATTCCCCACCGTAGGACTTTAATTAGATGGATGATTTTTAACTGACGGTGAGAATTTACGTCTTTGAACGGCCATAACAATTACTGATTTCTGTTTTTAATGTTCGTCGCGTATGGATGTAAATTGGTGTTATTAAAATTTTATTATTAACGACGTTCGGTGCGCACTAACTTGAATTTCTTAGTTAATATTGAACAGGCTTTCGGAGACTGTCGCGTCTTTAACAATATATCATAAAGACATGTGTCCTATTCTTTTGAATTTCTTAATTGTGTGATATACTATCGATTCGTTAACTTTTTAAATTATCATAATTTGGTTGTCGTAGTGTTTCGTGCTGAACCTTCTTTTTAAAAATGTTTTATGTGACATATAATTTAAGTGGCATCATTATTATCACGATTACCGTTATTAAGTTAATTATTGGTTTCTTCTTAAAATATATAAGAGAGGTTACATCTAAAATATTATCTTTAACTTGTATTTCATCTGTTTTTAGCTTGTCTGATATGGTGGGTTCAGTGTTTTTCTCATGTCTAATTATCTCATCTCAACGCTATATAAAAACGATAGCTTCGTGAGTCATGCCTAGACCATAGTCGTCTATACTAGCTAGTTAATTTGTACTATAAAAAGATGCTACAGAGGATGTTTATAGGCAACATCATGAAAGCTTTTATTTGTTTTTGATTTTAAAGCGAATCATAAATTATTTGAATATTTTTTCTTATATCAGGAAAGTCTAGTATAAGTCTTGCATTTTACACCTTTTATTTTGTCTTGTGCGGATTCGTTGTCTATTTCTGTTAAAATTATTATTAATTAAATCCTCTTAACCCCTCAACAGTCAAACCATAACGGTCGCAATAGTCTACCCTTGACGATCCAACCGCCGCTTTTGGACACGTGGGCCAAAACTTATCAGAAACGTCCAAGGTAAAATACCCGACCTCCAAAGTTTACACCCTGTGCTCGACGCGAGGTTAGGGCAAAAAACAGTGATTCATATGTTCATATACACGGGTTAACACATGCGCCCGCGCGGCCAGATGGCGCGCACTTGAGCGGAGGGTGCGGTGGGAACGCGCGGATAACCGGGATAGGGATAATGTAATTAATAATTTAGGAAGAGATTCGAGAGGTCGAGTATGGTTTGCATGAAAATTAAATAAAAATAGCGAGGTTTATAGTACTTTTGTGTAGGTGATTTTTTGACCCTTATGGGAAGAAATTTAAAAACCTGGAGATAGTGGGTTCTGGTCTCGTCTTGGTAACCATCTCGATATGCAGTAAAAAATACTGGACGAGTACCAATAAATCTAGGATCCAGCAAGAAATGTAACTTCTTCCGAAGCTAAAAAACTACTTGATAAAGACTCGTAAAATAATACAGCGACTACATAGTTCACTAGAAGTAGCTCTAATCTAATGTTTACCATAAATAATATAATAAAATTTGTATTCAACAAACAAAATCAAACATAAATATTTTCAATTACATTCGGATAGTTTTCTTTTTAAGCGGCTTACCGTCCTAAGGTCATATAACAAAATTTTATGCTTCCCCATAAAAGCATCCCGGAGTTTTGATTTGGGTTGTATTTTTATTGGAAATGATAGTATCTGAACAGCATGGGAGTAAAAATCATAGAAACTTTGTGACGGCAAAGAGATGAGATTTATTTCACTATAAAATAGTTTTAAAATATGGTTTTAGTGTTTAGGAAGATTTTTTATGTCAGTAATTTGTGATGGACAGTATTTTTCATTTTTAGATTCACCCAAATCAGCAGAATATGACATCTTCATTACAAGAAATACAATAATTACTTAAGCAAGACTTATGTGCTTTAATGGTTTATAGGAAATGTCTCTCAATATGTGTGGTCTCTTTGCTAAGTCAAAATTTCAAAGTCATAATTTTTGCGGTATTACGCAAAGACAATTTTAATAATATTATTTACGTAATTTTACTGTAAGAAGCTTAAAGTTGGACCTTAATATGCAATAACTTTTGATTGATGTCCCACAAAGTTATGTTTTGGGTCCAGAATTGCTCATAAAGGTTTGACCTTCGCTTGTATGTTCCAAAATGGACCTTATTACTCAACGGTTAACATAAACCAGAGATAGCTTAAGAGTCATTCTAAGTTTAATGTCTTTCGTGTAAGTTCCGTTTATAACCCTCTTACTTAAGTCCAGCCGGTGTCCAAAGAAATACATTTTTTTTATAACTTGAAACTTTGCATTTCATTAACATCCTATAAGCCAAAGTCAAATAAGCGTGAGAACAATTATTATAAGACCTTGTACCTAGTGGTATAAACGTTACACAGGAGCTGACGCTAGCAAGTGAGTACCGTGGTTCATTTTCAGACAGTGAAAGAAACCCTGGATAAATAATTATCATATGTAACTAAACAATTGCTTAAACTATGTACTTTCTTTGTGATAGAAACCATGTGTGGTATTATCCTAAGTATATCTATTAATATCAAAGCTAATAAATCTCCAAGTGTGTCTATAGAATCGGCATCTATTCTCCGAATCCAAGATAGCTTAACAAAATGCATAATGTATCAAAATTACGGCGACGGTGTAGAGATAATGCCTCGTGTACACAAGTTTTTCTCACAGCACATGAATATTAATAAACAAACAAAAAGGGGCTACCGTTGCATTTTTCAATAGATAAACACTGACCTAAGGTCACCGCCCTTTGTGTAATCTGTTGTAGCTTTTTTATTGCTACTACAAGGGATTTTGACGGGAGGAAACTAAATCTTTATCGATAGATTGCAGTTTTACCATTTATTGCCGTATTTGAAGTCTATAAAAGATGATTGACGCATACAGAAATACCGATAACGATGGTATAGCGGTGTTTGATGAGTCTTATGTCATTATCTTAAGGTTCATAATCGTAGCAAGATTACCAGTCCTTTCACAAGTTAAAAAAAGATTGGGACTATTAAAAAGTTGCTTTCAGTTTACCGGAACAATCCTTGAGTGTTGCTCTAATCCTTTTGTTATTAATATAATTTTTTGTTTTGATATTTTGAAGTTATCATTTGTATTTGTTAATTCTATGGCAACTTAAATGGCTATTGGTATAATAATAATTTTAGAACTTGGAATGCGATATGTCTGTAGTGACTGGTTTAAACAATCACCACAGGTTCAACATAAAAAATAAATGACACGTTTAAATCGATCACTTTTTTGGGTGCATGCTCCTATAATAACATAGGGTAATGACGTAATCGTTTCATTGTTTTCAAACAATAATAAAAGCTATAAAAAAGCTACGTTGATTGTCCTCCATATTGCGCTTGATACGTGCCGGAATCGAACCCGCGTCCCCCGATCATTATCTCTGATTGTAGGGCTGCCATTATGAAATTGATAAAAACAATCATTGTAATTTTACAACAATATAACGACAAGAAATGAGTTGTGCATCTTTTGACACTTACCGCGCAGTCAATGACCTCTCGATAAGCGACAAAGTTTGGAGGCAGTTTGGAATAACCCTTGCCAAATGTATGGGTTAGTAAGAAATCAATCAAACATATTAACTTTTGTGATACAAAAAACAAGCATAGAATAATAACGTTTCTGTCTGTTACGAAGATCAATCATCAAAGCTCAGTAAGATAGCGTATATAGTTTGAAAGGCATCAATTTTATCGTAGTGGAGTTGTTGATGTCCATGAGCATCGATCGATGGTCACTTACCATTAGATGACCCACTTACTAGTTTGCTCCATAACATAAGAGACACAAAAGTGCAACGTTTTTATTTTTTTCTACTATAAACATAGACCCGGATACGCCGGCCCTAGCATGCAATATGACAAAGCTACCCACTAGCACTGACCTTGCCAAGATCACTAATGGACACACGTAATGGTACCGCTTGACCAACAATTTTCTGCCTCTAAATAGACAATAATTTGCCTCTGATAGATGGTTTTGTGACGATTAATCTGGAATGGCAAGGACAAAACGGACAGCCTGAAGGCAATGATGTTAATTTAGTTGTGACATAAGATTTTAAAATGGTTTGCTCTAGTTTTCTATATGTGGCGTAAACAAAGTATTTGCGGTTCAAATTTTGCATGTCGTGTTAAGTATTTAGGTCCTTCAATATCTGTTTAATACAAAACTTAACTTAAAATATGACCAACTTCATTGTAGTTTAATACAAAGATTCGTTGCTGTATATTTTAAGTCTCGTTTGTAACCGCGGTGTTGTATATGAGTAAAAAATGTCTTCCGTGTTTGATTAAATTAGTCTAATATCGTTTTGTGGGGTGACTAATCAGACTATATTGATACTAGCGTGTGGCCAACGTTCAACGGAAACTGTAACCTACAAAACTAGATTGAAAACATCAAGGCTGAATTAGCGCCATCTCTTGTCTCTTGTTACGGTGAAGTTGCAATGTAGTTGAAACAAGGGACTTAATAAAATGTAAAGGAAATTCCCAGTGGGCATCTCATTAACATTCTTATTAGGATTTTCTCAGGATTCGATCAAAATATTGACTTGACTCAGCGCCAGCATTCACAGTCTTCGAGTGTAGTCACCCCAATGTGTGGGAATATTCAACTCGCAAGTGGTAAACATTCCATTTCTTCAGTTTTAGCAAATTTACGTTTGCGTGTGTCAAAATCAACTATACCTTCAACACGCCATGCTACTTCATCCACACTAACTGTGATACGTAGATTGCTTTCGGCAGAGTTAAATTTGTTGAATTCTCTCTGCCGATATCCAATTTTTAATACACCAAGACTAATTCTTATAATCGCACCGTTTTGTACGGAATCGAGGCAATCTGTTGCGGCTCTTTTGAACTCACTACTTGCTTGATCTAGAGTAATTGAGAAGTTTGATCAAAGTAGTACTGTTTAAGCCTCAACGCTGTTAATTAAGGCAATCCGTGTTTAATTACTAGTGCAGGTCGAAAGGCTCTTAATTCAGTTAATTGCTAGTGTACGGGCTGTGTTCGGTTGATTTACATTGATCGAATGTTCTGTTACAGTTACCTATTGAATGTTGTATCTCGCGATCTTGATGTGATGTAAATACAATGGGTGCAATTAAATACTGCTCGGTTGTTCACAGTTTGACAGGGGCCTATTATTAAGTCATCGGAATTTGAACAATTAATAACATACGAGTAGTTATATCGTTTTTCTCATTGGCGTTTACAACATATTGCCCATTTAGATTAGTAGACATTTGAGAAGAGGTTTGCATTTCAAATATTTAGGTTGAGAAATATCACTCACGTAATACTGTTAAGAACTTAAAAAAATTGGCCAAGTGCGAGTCGGACTCCCGCACTGAGGGTTCCGTACAAATTCTATTTTTGACCTATTTAAAAAACTACTGAATAGATTTCGTTCGAACCAATTTTCGTTGGTAGTTTTTATGGTAATGTACATTATATAATTATTTCAGTTTTATCATGCTCTTATTTTAGAAGTTAGAGGGGGGGGGGACACACACTTTTTTAGTGAGGGTCTGTCACGCAAAGTATTCACTTTATAAAAAAAATGATATTAGAAACCTTAATATAATTTTTAAAGACCTATCCATAGATACCCCACACGTATATGTTCTATGAAAAAAAATATTTTCAGTTTCAGTTCTGACTATGGGGACCCCCCACTATTTTTATTTTTTTTTCTATTTTCGTGTGAAAACCTTGTTGCGGTTCACAGAATACATCCACTCACTAAGTTTCAACAGTATAGTACTTGTAGTTTCGGAAAAAAGTGGCTGTGACAGACTGGCGGACAGACAGATAGACAGACAGACAGACATGACGAATCTATAAGGGTTCCGTTTTTTTGCCATTTTGGCTACGGAACCCTAAAAAGACGTGTTTTGTGTGTATGTCATTGCAGTTTAATTTAATAAAGCCATCTACTTGATTAAACTGAACTGCATTCACTAAATCCAATATAATTGGAATTATTGCTGCGATAAATCGTAGTGATATATATTTTGTTTAGCGGATTCAAAGGTCAAAGGCTGACAAAATAGAAGACCGTTATCCCAATGGAGTAATAGATAGAGACGTGCATAAATATTCATACAAGCTTTAGTAGAGGACAGATTTATTCGTCACAAAGATAAATACTAACAATTTTCCCGCCAACTTTCGCCGTTGGCGTTTAGTTATTCAGAAATCAACATCAACAGAGTTGGTACTGATTAATCGTTCTATTCTCTAGGATCGATTTATGGGTCGATTTGAGCATCGATTTAATGCTCCCATTAGGGTCTGTTATGGCAATAACCCATGTTGTTTCGTTGGCGGACGTTTGGATGCATTGATACGTCCACGTTCTCCCAATTGCTTTGAATTTTGCATCGCTAATTGAACTTGGCGGAAGTTTTGTGATTAATAATCAAGGGACAATAACAGATTGCTTGATTTTGTATGGCGCAGCTTTAAATTCTCTTTTCGAAATTGGAAAGGGTTTCGCTAAAAACGAGGAGCTAGATTCAATTTGTATCATGGTTATAACGAGTATTTCATTTAACTCTTACAAGTATTTCACAGGGACAAACGGGTTGCAAAGAACTTGTTTTAGTTATTATTATTGTTTAGCTTATGACATCATAAAATAGGCGTATCTAATTTAAAACTAACCTAAGTGGTGGGATTTGCGCCAATTATCTAGATTTACACGTTTATCTTGATAGCCAAGTTATTATCTTGTCTGTTGCATATTCAATGAGCTGATTTTGAAAAACATTGATTAACTATATTGTAGAACAGGGAACGTGATGACGACGGACTATTCAACTAGGTTAATACTAAATATTAATGCTATTAATTTACTCCCTACTGTTTTAATGGTCCTTCGAATTCCTATTAAAGTTTTACGTGTTACGCAAAGACATTGGGGAGATCAGATTGGTTAGCCCGATTTCGCAAACTTAGACAGTTACTAGCCTCATAAAATAAAATCAATATCTTTTTTTTTTCAAATATAAACGTAAAAGTAGTCTAACCTATACTATTATAATCAAACTGAAGAGTTTGTTTGAATGCGCTAATCTCATGAACTACTGATTCGAATTGCAAAAAGACTTTTGTGTTGGATAGTCCATTCTTCGAGGAAGGCTTTAAGCTATTATAACCATGTGTGCGGAAACAGAAATCCACAGAGTCTTAATCATGGGCGGCCGCTAGATCGTAAGAAGTTTTAAATGCAAAAATGAACATTACACCATATTACTCCTCCCAAGTAAACCATCTCCCAGCCTAGGCGTCGTGAAAGGCTTGCGACAAATCGTGGCGGAACCTCGCATAAAGAGCTCCCGAGGCTACCACGACGATTATGAACACCGGCCGGTAATGGCGCCCTGCCCTGCCGTGTTGGACGTAATGTTTTTAATACAAGTATCAAAGCTTTGCTGGTTGAAGTAAAGAAGACCTAATTTGTTTAGTTTAAGGATGCTTTTGCGTTGACTACATTTTTGAAGACTACTAAAGGAACTACTGTTAGTGCTTCAGCTTACACTTTTATTCCAAGATTATGAAATTTGTAACAAGTTGTGAAAGAGTAGTAAGGATAAAGATTGTGAAACAACGAAAGAAGAACAATAATTAAAGCTTGTTAAAGTAAAAGTCTAGGCAATTGCATAGATATAACTGACAATAGAGCTTCTCAGATCTAGAATAATGGATTGTACTTATTGTAAGCCACGAACTTAAGTTTAATATGACAGTATTCATGTAGGAATCAAACCGAATGTCCACAACGAAATTCTCCAATTTATGACACAATTGGAAGCAATTGCACAAAATAACCGAACAGACACTTATTTGTATTAATCTGTACAAGGTCGATTCTTATAGCCCTTCCGCTTCAATATAACAAAGCAATACCCAACTTTCAATAAACATAGTAGATTTATCCCAACTAATATTATAAATGCGAAAGTAACTCTGTCTGTCTGTCTGTCTGTCTGTCTGTCTGTCTGTTACGCTTTCCAGCTTAAACCTCGCAACTGATTTTGATGAAATTTGGTACAGACAATCTTTAGACCCTGAGACAGAACATAGGCTACTTTTTATTTCGAAAAAAAGAAATCCACGCGGACGGAGTCGCGGGCGGCCGCTAGTATTCAATAAATCCGAATGTATCCGCGGCGAGTATAACGCGGCCAGCGTTGTATAAATCATTGCCGTTCGCGCCCACGGGTACATTTCCTGCCGGCCTATCTCGAGAGGAGACATTATCCATGTGAGTTATACTAAGTGTACTGGAGCTGCCGTCATAATTTGTCTTTCGACGAGAGATAGTACAATGAGAATAACGGCCGTGCCATCTGTCGTGTATGCTGCGAGATTCTGCTGATTTTGAGGCTCTTATTATGATTTTGGATAACGTTTTTCGACAGAAATTGTGTGGACATTGTATCACCTTCTCAAGTAAAACAAAATAGTGTCCAATTCTTTTAAATAACTACCATGCGTTTCTTTTCTATTGAGTATCGTAACAGGGACTAAAGGTTAGTATTTGCTGCTAGAAACCGCACTAGTTGCGGCATTTTCATGATCTGCGAATTTAGCAATAGCCAAGATGAATGCATCTGGAAGCTTACGATTCCGCACAATTTCAGCGGCGCTTTGCTATAATTCAGTATTAGTCGTGTAAAAGCAAATTTTATAGCTGCAATGTGGCCATGTAACCCCGCTTACAACAGCCCGTTTGTACGTGTCACCAGTTCATTAGAACAACATTAGTCAGAGAAGGTGTTGTAAATTGTATGAACTATTTATTCGGCCCACGCGTAGAGTGCAAACGGGACCAATGTTTGTGGCCAATAATAGCCAATTCTGCGTACAAGTATATAAGTAGATAAGATTGAATGACCGAGGTCTATTTATTACACTAGTGTGCAGTAAGGCACGTTGTTAATTGAATCGGAATGGAGTTTGCTGTTTTGTGATAATAAAGCAACCAGTTTTGAGATAAAATATTGGCACTTCGAGAAAAAAGAATTCAACCGAAAAGTTTCCAGGAATACTTGTTTAGTAATCGATGGATATGAAGCGCCCATAACAATATTGTCATGAATAAATTTTGACTTTTTTGTACAGTGAATTCAAGTCAGAGCGAAAGTAATTAAAGATCGTAAGTGCGTAACATATTTTAGGATCAGATGCAATCATCAAAATTTAAGAGCGTTGCTCTTGTCGGTGAAGCAATCTCCACTCCTCTCTGGACTCCGCGAGGTCCTTAACTTCCCTATACGCCTTGACATTAAGCCTGTCCTTTATTTGCTGGATGAAATTCCTTCTCGGTCTCCCCCTCCCTCTTCTTCCTTCTACTTTCCCTTCCAATATAGTCTTAACCAATTTGTCATGGCGTATAAGGTGCCCCAGCATTTTTCCTCTCCTTATCTCTATTGTTTCTAAAAGTCTTCTCTTCTTCTCACCATATTTAAAACCTCTTCATTTGTTTTCTTCTCCGTCCAGCTAACACTTCCACAAAAAGAAGCAGATTTTCAAATCCAAAATATCCCTTAACATTAGGAAAAAGTTCATCAAATTGTACATCTGGAGCATAGCTTTGTATGGCTGTGAGACGTGGACAACAACACAAAGAGACAGAGAGAGGCTGGAAGCATTTGAGATGTGGTGTTGGAGGAGGTTGATGAGTGTTAGCAGATGCAATATCCAGCCAAATTTGTATGTAAATTGGCGAGATCATTGCTCGATAGCACCGCGGTTTTCTCAAATATAATCGATTTCAATAATACAATTTGATCGGGCGTTCTGATATGATCGTTGATCTGTTATTTTTAGTGTCCATCTTTATATTCTCGTGGGTAATAAACATCACGAAACTGGACACGATGGTAGGGTTGTCGGGTTCGAAATGTTCAGTGAATTTGTTTGCTTTTTTCAGTTTGGTATTTTTTTAAATGACATTTATGTTACACGATGTTTACTAGCTAGGTATTTTATTTTCCGAATTGTTTTTGTTGCGTTGCTAATTGGATAAGTGTTTTGCTTGTCTGCGTCTTACCCCTGTTTATTGTGATTTCCAAATATTTCCCAAAGTATGATTTGGATTAAAAAGCGATATCCTAATAATGCCTTAAGCAAAGGATGCTTTTGTTTCTTTGTTTGATTACATAATATGCTAAAAATCTTGAGTCTGACTGATTCATAAGAAGTAACTCAAGTAGTTGATTCGTGAAGATTGTTTTTGCATAAAAGCTTATCGCGACGACTGCATGGCGACACGACAACCCTAGCCTGTGGATTTCTCCTTGCAATTAAAATTAAAATGTCTGTAACTGCCTAACTGGTTTTTTCGCTCCCCGGTCGGCGAGTAAGTGTATTCATGTAATTGAAAATCGTATATAACGTTCTTTACCAGAACGTGTTTTATTAACTGGATGACTTCTCAATTTGGGTCGGTTGCACTCCGCACGGTTTCCGTGAATCAGTTTGAATATTTAAACGTGGATTTGCTGGTATATTTGATACACTTTTTTTGTTTCTTTCTTGGTTTCAATAAAGGGGTTTACATATTTATTATGGGTGTCATCGACTAAATTATCTTTTCGTGTTTCACTTATAATCATAAAAGTTTAACTGAATGTTCCCATTACATTGTCAGAAAAAGTAAGATGCTATTTGTATGTACCATCAGATCAGACCACAACATACAACTCCATTTTGTTAACTTTCTTAGAGTACATTGTAAATTCAACCAGCTCCATACCTTTTCTATAATTCAAAACCAGTACAGCACCTTTGCAACTTAAATTTACCACCGCGACTCCTCGCTACTACACCATGTAAGTTCAAAACGAGCAAAACAAACCTTTCGCCACACGAGTGTGTATCATCTGGCTTATTCCTGGTTCTAAACAAGCCTCCATATAGGTTATATCTGGTCTGCACTAGCCATTATCAGAGCTACAATGGTGCGGTCGTAGCTCACACCTCTACCTTATTGGGACTCCGCGATTGTCCCAAGTCTCTTGAGTATGCCGATGCGAATGTGTTTAGGACTTGTGTTGCGAAGGTATTGTTCTGATTAGAACTGGATTTTACCCTTTTTCGGTTTGTTTTGTAAATAAACAATCGGGCCCCCTTTAAGCTTATCAACAGACGGGCCAATAATATCATTTCATACAATAATAATTGTTCAATTACGAGTACAATTGATAATATTTTGATCAATGTTTAAATCATGACAGTAGCAATATCGGTTATGTCAGTTAAACTTTTTGTTCAACATAATGATAATGAAAATGAAAACCACGACGGAGTTGTAACCGATGACAGTAATGAGGCAGATTCTGTTTCTTAGAAGGTACACGCCACGATCAATAAGTTTCTTTAGCCAATAAACGTCTTCGATCGGCTCGTACATCGCCAAGAAAAACTCGTTCAAGTTTTTAGTTTTAAAATTGGACCGCGTTCGACAGGAGAAAGCAATCAAATTATTAATGACTGCGGCTGCGTTGTGTGAGCGGCTCATACGTCTCCGTGTTTCGACATCCATTGTGCTCATGCGCATACGGCGGTGCCGGCAGACAATGCGGACAGTATTGTCACACGTGAACCATTCCGCAATTAAGTTAACAAAGTGCTGAGATTGATGATTCGAGGCGTTGACTGAGCACTAGCTTTTTGAAGATTGTCTGTCAGTGTCTGATAAAAAATTTAAAGGTCAATATTTTTTCTTTCTTCTTTCTAATGTCATAATTGTGTAATCTAGACTTACATTATTCTTCTTCTTGTGGACAGGGTTTGCCTACCGTGCAATATTTTTTATAACAATATCAAATTTTATAAAAAAAAAAAGTCGTTCGCATTTTCGAAAAGTGGTCTTAATTTTCGTTTCAAATTAATCGTCTGTTGAATAAAAGTTATGTTCTGATCTTTTTCAGGATTATTAATCACATAATTTTAAAAACTGCTTACAAAGGCCCTCTGCCATTATGTCAGTCACTAAGCTGTACGTCATTTACGATTCCATCCGCGTATTCTTCACTAATAAATTCATCGTTTTGTTTCTATAAATCGTCCCTGCGGCATTGCCAGCGAATTTCCCCTGGCACTTTATATTTGCATACTAGATCTGCGTCTGAGAAATTGCTGTTGCAAACCATTGGTTCTCGAGCGTTGCTTCTGGCTGTTCGGAGTAACGGACTATCGTGTATCAGTTTGTACTAGAAGGAGGTTTACACGAAGCGATATAACTGTATTTGATAACACTAGAGTAGCGGTGGGCGATTATGACTGATCGGCATAATCGATTAATTTTGTATTACTAATATTGATATAATCGATTATGGAATTAGTAACTAATACAATTTCATAATCGAATGAATTAGTAACTAATTAGTACTACTAATCGTGTTTTCGATTCGAGGCTTCGAAAAGCATATAACCGTAAAAAATAACATTGTATTTGGCGTAGTATTAACATAGGTGTAAAAAAAACCTTGTTCAATATTTTGATAATATTATTTGCAATATTTTGATTTTGATTAAGTATTAAGTAAGATCATTTTGTTTTTGATCTCAAAATGTTATATAGTTGTTATACTTACATATAGATTATACTTACATTAGTAAATTTACATATAGATTTAGATTACATAAATTTTAAGTAAATTTTGTTTGCACTACTCAGCAGTGCTGAAAAGCCTGTAAATAGTATGAATCGACTTGCAACCGCTCGTGCATGACTGACCATTAACTTCATATTAGTACTACTAATACGTATAAAGTTAATAGTACTAAATTATAAGATACTAATTTAGTTACTTTTACTAATACTACTATTTACAAATTACTAATACTAATCTACTATTAGTAGATTGCAAGTTACTAATAGTAAGTCGACTAATAGTAGATTAGTATTAGTAACTTGTAGTAGTTACTAATACTAATCTACTAATTGTACCTACGAATAGTAACTTGCAACCGCTCGTGCATGACTGACTTCATATTAGTTCTACTAATACGTATAAATGTAGTAGTACTAAATTAGTAGATTAGTATTAGTAACTACTAATTGTTATAATCGAGATATCTCGAGACATTTTCATAATCGAATGATTTCGTTAGTATATCTCATAATCGCCCACCGCTACACTAGAGGTCTGATGAAATATAAAATTGAAGCTGTTTATATTCTCTGCCTTACGAACTTTTGTTTTTATAGAGTTCGCATTGGAATTTCATACTGCCTTGAAATTAAATTCAAATGTTGAGCTCTCGATGTCGATTCGATTGTAAGATTGCAACTTTTTCTGTATAACTTGGGTCATGCAAAAATCTTAAAAAAATCCAAGTTGGTAAAATTACTTACAAATTAGTTCCTTCTGCAGATAGGTAGTTTATATATAGGTTAGTTGTTGTACCCATATACTGTGTAGGTACGAGTCAATAAAAGTCGCTTAATGTAAACGGCGGTCACCATCGTCGCAAACTGTCTTTAGTAATCACCAAGTCTTTTTGCGTCTAGATTATAACATCAGGCTTGCTGTGAGAGAGAACGGTGGTCATTTATTTTTCCAAAGTTAGGTTAATCGTCTCAAGTTGTAACATGTACATCTAAGTTATTTATTGCGTCTGCGCAATAGATCGCGTCAGATAGAAGCCATTTAAGTTTTAACTATCACAGTTTTCCTAAAGCGGAGATGTTACTTTGAACACTTGTGTTACTGTAATATCCAATCGTCTTACTTGTACATGTGATGGGATTTTGAAATATTCAATTCGCTTTATTGCTTTGAATCGAGTGATGTCGATTAACAATGTAAAAACAGTTAATGATTTTTTATAATTATGACCTTTGGAAACGTATTTTTTTTTCTACTGTGTCAAAAAATATATATAAAAGCTAGTTTTTGGTTGTTTTCGTACTAAAGATTACAATTTTCCACGATTTCACTGTTGACCCATCACTCGCTATAAACTTGTAACTCAAGCTTATGTCTATCAAAGGTTGCCGACACCAATTTTCCTTAATGAAGCTTTTTGTACTGCATCTGCTATTCTCTTTTAGATATGTTCGTCAACCTATGACAGTATGTAATGAGCTATCGGACGACCGCAGACTAAATAAATCGTCTTACTTTGAACCTTATGCATACTGGTGAAAAAGGTCACTTATAACGGTACGGTTTTTGTATAAGACAGACCATTAATCATCATCAGACTTTGTCTTTATGATTTTTCTATGGGCAGTGTCAACAAAGAGTGGGTAAAGAATTTTCGTTTCATTAACAAATCGGTTTATATAGTCAAGCAAACATAGAGTTTATTAAAGGCTGACTATTAATCTTGCATTAGAAGTAAAGACCATATAAAAACGCGTATAACAGCTTTGTAATCCATCGTATTGCTTACAAAGGTGTGTTAACTGTTAAGATCAATGTTTATGAATCATCTTTGTATTAAACGTAACGTTATCATGCAAGCGAATTCTATAAATTGAACTTCGATGAAGCCGAGTCTCCTAAATGTTTTAAATTGGGTATATTACGAGTGCATATAATTTTAAAGTGAGAAAAAGTGGTTACGTGGCTAGGGTTACCATATTTAAGATTTTTCTTGAGATGCCAGAAATTTTGCATACTTCCCAGAATTTCACTTCGATTTTGCAATACTCCTAAAATCTCAGGATTATAGAAATGATAAAAAAACATTACATTATGAATCTACATTAAAATCTCTTAAATTGTTAAATACGTTAGTTCTCTGTAAGACTGTAAAAATTTAAGTATTTTGGCCTATTTAAATCACGTTTTTTTCTCTCGTCTTTTATTTTTTTTCATCTGGTAACTCTGTACGTGGTAAAATAACAGCTGTATATCGGCTAGCACACGGTACACAAGCCTGGTAGGTTGGTAATGGGGCCTCAAATCAGCGTAATTGCGGATGCCCTCGCTGCTCTATTGTCGCATCCGCTCTATAGCTCGCCTTTGATCCCGATACATCGATTTTTCGATACTCGATTCTTTTTATTTATAACAATCGATTGGTGAGTATCTTGTTGGTTTAATGTTGTTGAATACAATTAAGTGTTATGAAATTATGATATAAATAAAAGTACCCGGAAATTACTTAAACGAAAATCGTAAATTATATTTCATTTTAAACATTTCCCGCGAGTAATTTTATTGCGTAAGATAATTTAATTTTTTTTTTAAATTACTGAAAACTGTCTTTAAATTAATGACAACAATTTATTACGTTACTAAACCTTAAAAAAACATCTTTGAAAACAAATAATCCATTTGACGAAGAAGGCTTTAGGCTATTGAAAAGCGAAGATCTATAAGGACGGAGTCGCGGGCGGCCGCTAGTGTAAGATAATTAGGCACCATAATTACGAAGTCACAAAATCATTAAATAATTTCTTAATTACTACTTATAAGTAGACAGGTTACTAGAAACTTCCATGATGCGCGTGCGCCGTCACAGAGGGTGGGCACCACCCCTGCCGTAAGCTGTCGCAAAACGTGTAATAATAATGTTAGATGATCGATACTTTGACGAATTTGTATTGTTATAGGCATTTGGAGGGATGATCCCTTACGAATAAACGATTGGATAAAAGTATGTTCGAGATTTTGGTTACGAGTTTATTTCCAAAAAAATGTTTTGCAAAGGATATTCAAGTACTGTTTACAAGTGCAAATGTCTGGCGTGGTGATAAAGCCAAAAACCCATCTTTGTAACGAAAACATAATTCGTAATAATGGAGGCCTTTGACCTGATTTTCCTTTGACATTCATAGATTGATCTTTTTTACAAACCCTACTCTTTTCACTATTAGGCAAATGTGGTGCAGTATATCAAAAACGATTGAAAAAGCACGTGATATAAATGTTCCGTTTTTATAAATGTTCCGTTCATAACCAAATTAAGATCAAATCGAGACTACTCGTATTAAAAATCTCAATTAAACGTTAACGACTCATTTACCGTCGCCCGTCCATTAATAGAAAGAATCATTACATTCAAGATGGCCGTATCATTTTTCACAGTCATAACTTGGCCGATTTATCATGCAGCCGATTCCGAACCTACTTACGAAACGTTTATTAATTGAGATACGTTAATTAACTTCGTTTTGTTTAGTTTTTTGAAGTTTTGGCCTAGATCTTGGGTTGTGTTCAGTTCCTATTTCAGGCTATTAGATGATTATTCTATTTGTGATGGCGTATTTGCCAAATAAAGTTATTCGTATGTCTCATTATACATCTTTAGTAGGTAAGTAATAACAATATTTATAAAATAACTACAAAACTATCAATCCCCGATGTTATTAGATTTATTGAAATAAAATAAGAAAATCAAAAATATTTGATGGAAATGGAAATTCAGTAAGATTACTTTACGACCATACGGAAAGTAGAATACATGCATAAATATGTTTATGGTTATATTCTGGCCTATAGGCCAACTGCTTATAATTTTGCTTTGTATCGCCATCGTATCGTCTTCTGCCACCCACGCCTTCGTAACAGTAGTTTAGTAAAACTCAGTAGCGGTTCACGACATTCTTTAGACATTTTGGAAACTTTGAGAAATAAAATATGGGTTATTGGGCTGGTCTTATGTTTCTCAGTTCACGGTTGTGGGAAAATATTTGTGTTTGTTGTTAAGTCAGTTTATAGACGTTTGGATATAGTAAAATTGACGTCATTATGTCGTAAATTATTGTGTGATTTTGGAAATGTACTCGGATGGTAAAAGGCGTCATACCAAAATGTATGGGCTACAGCAATAAATTACGTCTAAAGAAATCATTAAATAGTATGTTATGCTTAAGTATTTGGGCAAACATATGACTTACACTTCATACAGGAAGACGAGTGTCTCTATCAATTATGATAACATTATTTATTTACTTTTGGCACCAATTAAATTCTAATCGGTAATTATCGATTCCCTTACTTATATTAGGAAATGGTGAGGAAATCAAGTCCAATAAAGGCAATTATAATTAGGGAACGAATGCCATTTATTTACTCTATAATTATCTGTTTCATTAATATCAAACTATATCTAACAGTTTTCGTACCAACTAATATAAATATGTCAATAAAATCATTAATGATCGTATTAACTTTAAGACAATTATTTAATTTAGCCCAAACACGTTGTAGCCAAGTTTGGCGTAAAATTTTTAATTTCTTTTAATTATTTTGTTTCTCGCATCCACAAAGCGTTTGGCCGTTTCGAGTTTTTTAGTTTTTTATGACACTCAGTCACGCAATTATGAGGCTTTGAGACACAGTCTAAAATGAGACAGTGTAGAAACGGACGATTTAAATAACCTAATTGCCAACAAAATTGTTCTACAAACTTATTTGATCGAACACATTTGCGAATGGTAGTTAAATACATAACTTCAATACAACAGTTTGAAGAATTAAAAGTGTCATCAAGACTAATCCTGTGATAGTTCAGGTTGTATGGGTATTTTTTTAGAAAATTCTGAAATTCTACACTATAGCTACATTGTTGCGATGCCCGTCGTCAATAGAAGAATTATAATTCAAAAATATAAGTGTAATGTGGGTTTCCTTACTGTTATTTATATTTCTATAGATCTATAATTTTACCCGCATGGGACAAGCAATCGAACGTCTTAATAATTTTAATGTGTAAATTTTTCTTGTGTGATTCTTATAAACATTTTATTATACAGAAGTGTTGTATTATTATAATGAATATTTAGTTTGAAACCAGATTTATTTCCAAATAGTTTTACTACTCATCTAAAAGCTTTTATAGCTGGGTTGCAGAATTATCTTGTATATCTTTGTTTTTATGATTTCATCCTTGTTTAATAAATCTACTCGATAACGTTTGAGATTTGAGAAAGAAATTGAAGGTATAAAACCTTTTGCAAACAAGTTGCAAAAGAAAAATAAATATTTAATATGATGTGCTGTACAAAAAAAGTATTCTCGTGTCATATAAGTAGTTAGTTTAACTGTTACCTGACACGGAAACAATAATGCACAAACATCTTTGTTTGTTAAATTAACTGAATAATTTATTCTCCGCTTATTTATGCGTAATGGAATAAATCCAGTTATATTAGTTTTTAAATTAAAAATTATTTAAATGGAATAATTTAATATTCTAAAGGGCAATATGCTAACAGCGTGACGTCCAATATATGCTGTCACAACATGGAACATGTTTAACTAAGAGTTACTAAAATTGATTCTTTACATGTGTCGATTGGAATCTTATAAATGTAAGCAGCTGATATTAAAGAATTAGTAGTATTTGATGATAAAAAAGTTATGGATTCAATTGTGTGTGATTCCTATGAGAAGGGGCAGAAAAACTTTTTGAAGCAAATTTTTCGACTTTAGCAAATCATTGGGTGTCTTCCATTTAGTTCGTGTTCTAAGTAGCGCATTTCTGGCTTTAAGCCGCATTCGTTTTCATAACCTTTAATTAATGAAGTACAGTTAAAGATCCAGAATCAAGTTCTTAATGTCTCTCTACGCTTGGCAAATTAAATAAACTAGCCAAAGCGATTGACAGGATACAATTGACAGAAAAAACGAATTGCGACTAGAAGTTTAAAAGATTTCTAACACCTTCCGCGTGGCATCAACAACATGGTTATTTAAACGGCTTATCGGCCAAATATTGATCTCGAAGTAGTATAGAGAGTCGTTACACGATCGCCCTTATCATTCTCAAATATAGATGTTTGCACAATCTCACGGAAGAACTTTGTAGGCGAATTTTAATACCATATTATGAATTATATTTTTTGTTAAATAGATATGAGTTAGCGTTCGTTCCCACGGTACGGAGATACAGTTATCGCTGGTTTCCGTAATGAGTAAAAACACGCGATAATCGAATCTGAAAATATTTCAATGCCCGCGACATGTTTGAACTTGTTCTGAAACCGCCTCTGTGCTATGCTGATAAGATCTGACGGGGACGTGTCTAAACGGGAATCATGCACTCTTGGAATAATGGAAGGTCTTAAATTATAATTTGTATCGCATAAAGGGCTATAGACTGAGATTGATGGAGAAGTATAAATTAGTATTAAAGTTTTTAGAGACTCACTTGTAGATAATCATAAGTTTTGCGTCAATTGCGAGCGTATTGAGGAAAGCAGCATCATTTATTCAACTTTTGAAAAAAAATCCAAATAATAAAAGAGACGCGAATAAACAAGCACCCAATGTATCGATAGTCGCTCACATAGATCGCGAAAGTATCTTAAACATAAATAAACAAAAGGACATCGGGGACCGGTAGGCCTGTCCGCGGTGCAAACCGGCCGCGCGGTAAAAACAATGGTCGGCCTTATAAGGTGAGACCGCTCGGCCTCCGGCTTTTTACCAGGGCCTCGTTCCGTGCTAGTGCTGGGATGGTTGTCGATGGAATACAGGAATAGTAAGGTTGGAAGGGAAGCTTGGTAAGCGATTGATTAGATTTGTTTGAAGTTCAAAGTGAAACTAAGTCTTGTCTCTGTTTATTGTCGTGTCCACTTCATAATTTATTTTTAATGGTCATTCTTTAAATAACTCAAAACAGTAAACTTCGTGTAACTGCAAACACTGCTTGTTAACTATTGAAATAAATAACTTTGTATCACTGCCAGATTATAAACGCTTTAATTAACTAGTGTAAGCAAATATTATTTTCAATTTAACGAAAAACATTGAAAAGCATGTAAATTTACTATCTTTTAGTTTTCTGTGTTCAAAAGTATTAATTCATTTTTTGAGGTGGCACCAACTAAATTCATCGTTACCGATACAGATCGTCGCCAATCACACATCACTAGCCACGACGGCTTCAGAAAAAACTGAAATATATAGTTCGTTTCGCCCTTTACGAGAACCACCGAAAAGGACGCATGCCATCGCCGGAGTGGGTCCAAAACAGAACTATGCAAAAAGACCCCCCTCATTACAATTTAATGGCACCCGCATACGCTTACACTTCATTTCTGGAAACTTGAGGCTCTTCGGGTATTGGTATTGCAAAACGCTTAATTTAAACGACGTACTTTAAATATTTGGCAACAGAGAATTAATCACATTGGTGACATTTCGATGATAATGCACTTTTTGGTGAGAGGTTAGCTCCAAATTTTGACTCGTTAGTGGTCTTTGTTATTCAACTTGAGAGGGAAAAAGGAGAATTTGGCAGCCCATTCAAATTTATGGGATATTTGCAGTTGCGTGAGATTGCTGCCATAAAACGCAACTTTAACAGTAAAGACTGGCTCGACAGAAGAACTTTGAGAAAAATTACTTTATGTAGACTTCATAGATTGGAAGACGCCTTTACTGCAGAAGACTTAATGCTTGCGTATTTTGATCGTAACATAATTTCATTAGCCATTCATACACTATATTGCCATTATCTATCTTTTTTAACAACCTCTTATTGAGACAGTGACTTCTATCAGCCATACGATTAGTCATACAATTACTATTCCTGGCCCATAGTGATGCAGATTTTTGCCCACCAGGTGGTACAATATTACCTGTTACTGTCAAATACTCTATTATTGAACCATAAACGAAATCTCATTGAATATTAAATCCTCTTTGCCACACGTAAAATATTAAATATTCATTGGATATCGTCGAAAGGAGAATCTACGCGTATACATTAAATTTCGTCTCGGGACCGTTATCGGAGTGTTTGCATTTGTCCAATTTGAATTCCCACGCATCAATGTAGCGTCGGTTTGTTTAGCTTGGTGATAACATATCGAAATGTGTCTGTTTGTGTTTGCTGACGAATATTGATTGAGTCTTTAATATTACTGGTGGAGTTCTAGATGATTTGGAATGTAAATAAATACATAGTAGACTTCAACGTGGGCATTGGGCAGCAATTAGTATTGCTAAAACACGTTGACTACCAATACAGAATAACGCCATTATGGGTATTACTGAAAGTCTGGGATTAGTTTCGTATTATTTAGATTAGTTTGGTATTATTATTGTAGTCGGAAACTTAGATTTCTGGGATCTTTAGAGAAGCGCGTCTTAATTGTACAAAATACTGTATTTTGTTTGTTGACATTGTGTTCAGGACACCAAATAAACCACTTTATCAAATTTAGTATTGCCGCTGTAAACATTATAAATCAGTTAAATATTTACTAACTTTCAGATATGTTTGCTCGCAAGCAGTTTCGACAAACATGGCGAAATGTCAAAATGCCGTTATAATTTCCCACCAATTTCTTTAGCTCTGTTTATTCATCGTCAACAAGCCACAAAAAAGTGGCCAGTACTATCGCAATTTAAATATCGATTGCAGCTACTCGGTACAAACAGTATCGATTATTTATTTGATTTTTGAATTTAAAATTCGATGTTTCCGTTCTCTCGCCATTTGGGTGGTCCAACGTTGTTGACAGATCGATGTACTGAGATGATATCAATACTCTTGATTCCAGAGATGGAATATCAATAAGGTTCTTGTGCAAACGGTGTTGGTGTTTCGATATACATATTTACATGTTTGACAGATTAGCTCATTAGGGTTGTTTAATATATCAAAGATTCGTGGCTTCGAGAGAGAACATTTATTGGATGTTGTTGTAAGTTCTGTCTTATCTGTCTAGACTTAACTCTAATAATTAATATGAGAATGCCACTTGTAACCAGTTATAGTTAACTTACTACATATACAGCCTTGGCCAAAAGTATTAGGCACCCTACGTTTTACTTAAATTAATGGATTAAAACAGCTACTACTTTATAAATGGATTTGTTATAGTTAGTATATAAGAAAATGAATATAAAAAGCTTATTATTTAGTGGGTCCACCTTTGGATTTAATAACTACACTAACTCTATGAGGCACGCTGCGTACTATCTTGGGGCACTCTTCCATTGTGATGGCATGCCATTCTTGAAATAATGAATTTTTCGGTGCTGTTTTCGATGAAATGCTGTGTTCTTTGATCCTTCGCTTCAAAATGCCCCAAAGATGTCCAATTGGACTAAGATCTGGGGACTGCGCAGGTCAATCCAACAAATCAATGTTACTGTCAGTAAACCAGTGCATCGTAGTGGCTGACTTATGACAGGGCGCGTTGTCTTGTTGGAATACGAATCCATCTAAGTTAGTGTCACCAAAAATGCTAGTTGGTGAAGGTTCAAGCGCAGTTTCAAGTACTTGCATGTACTTTTCACTGGTCGTACCACCTTCACCAAACAACATTTCACCAACTCCATTTGCCGCCATGCAATCCCAGACCATTTTACTGCCTCCTCTGTGCTTTACAGTAGGTACGACGCAGTCTGGATGGTATTCTTCACCGATAAGTCGTCTCACGAAGGTCATACAGGGTGGTCCAAACACTTGTGTACGAATAAAAAAAATCAATTCATTTGAATTAGTATTATTTATAAAGAATGAAATAAATTAAATGAATGATTAACCTCATTAGTAATAAAAACATTAAAACCAAATTACTACGAGGTTTAATTCATCAGACCACACCACATATTGGACCAATCCTCCTTGGTGAAATGTTGGTGTGGTAGAGCCCGCTCCAGCCGTTTTCTTCTGTTTGTTTCTGAAAGCCATGACTTTTCCCTTGCTTTATAAACCTTTTAAGCCCACTTCACCATGTCTTCTTCTAACAGTACGAGCACTTGTTTGCTTTCCAATCTCTTCAGATAAGGCAGCAGCAAGCTCAGATGAAGTTTTCTCACGATTTTTAACGAATTCACGTATTAATTTTCTATCCTCACGCACTGTTGTCACACGTTTTCCGTCAATTCTGGGTTTATTTGCGTGAGTGCCAGTCTGAGCGAACCGTTTGATGGCAGATTGCACGGCACAGCGCGAGCACCTCACCAACTTGACGATTTCTTTGTGCGACTTGCCTTGTTCATAGAGAAGTTGTATTTTGACTCGATTTACTGAAGTAATTTCACTTCTTTTTGGCATTTTGAAATAAATTAGGTATCAATCTAATTGCTTCAACAGAAAAGAAAACTTGTTGACTCGTAAAAGTTCCGCACACAAGTGAGCAACTACTGACGGGAAAGACCGCAAGAATACCAAATCCTTTGTTTTTGGGCACCAGGTGTTTTATGACCTTTACGAGTAGCCGCTTGCTATTCCTAGAGATTATTTAAGACACCAGCATAACATCTAGAATAAGCATTTAGCCATTGTTTAATTAGGAAACATGAAAAGTGAATTTTTTTGGGGTGCCTAATACTTTTGGCCAAGGCTGTATGTATTCTATTTACTAAAAAAAAATCAACACTTCGTTAAATATTTTCTTCTTCAAATATTGTCCTCTAGAAATTTTTACGGCTCATTTATAATTCAAAACGTAATTGTGAGCCCTTATTTAAGTTTTAAATCGATAAAATTACAGCGATTGTAATGGTCTTTGTATTTTTAATTTTAAATTAAGCGGAGTATTTAAATGAATTTACCATATGACCGCTTCCATTTTTCGGCAAAGTTAATTGATTTTCTCGCGTCATTTTTTAAAGCGGTCCTTTTGATTTTACTCGCGCATGCTATCTGTGAGATCTACTTATCTTGGACGAGATCTATGCAAATTTTCACGTTGAAAATAACAAGTTGAGTATTCGAGAACTTTATCCTGCGAATCTGAGACTCCGGACGGTGTTGTTGAGAATCAATCTTGAGAAGTTTTTGTGACGTTGTTTAATAGCTTGTCCTTTTTGTTGGACCTCGAAGAATAAGGAGTATTTGCTTTAAGTTTCGGATTATGCCTTAAGAATTATTTTGGTATGAATGAATCAAGTTTCTGCGGATTTGTTAATACTCAGCAGCAGTTATGTCTGCTAACTTAAAACTTCTGAACCAATGAACCACACACAACCAAACAAATTTAATTCTACTATCTATAGTTCTATAAAAACAAAAATATTAAGTGTAATGTTTTGTTTCCAGGTTTTGTGTCGTGTTCGCCGTCACCGTGCAAGAATGGAGGGACTTGCCTTTCGACGCCACGAGGGGAATATTTCTGCAAGTAAGTAGCATGCTTTTTAAATAATTCAAAATTTACTTTTGTTAGAGACGTTGGAACTAATATCACAAAAAATAAATATCCTCAAAGTTCATTTGTTACGTGCATGATGCAAATCAATCGTGCTTACTTTTCAAATCACATGAACCCTCTCAAATAAGCTCTTAATCAGATCGATATTCAGATATCGATCAATGATCATTACGAAATCGCACGTCACTTCAAATGTGCCTCATATATTTGCAACTAACGACGATACTTAAGATTTGCACGTCATTGCAATCTTGAAACGTTGTGCGGTTATCGACATAATCGAGTGCATTAGTATCGATTAAATTACTTGTGCAATATATTTGATGTCCAAGCCTTTTGAATTTAAGTTTATTGATTTTTATTGATATTTCCTGGACATATCAAGAGCTGTAATAATGACAGGTATTCATCGTGGCTGATGTATCCGTCAAAAGGAATGGGCGGTGTGTACAGCAAATTGAATTTGCTTTATGATGTCGCATCAAGTGATGCTTCACTGCGATATTATTTATTCCCTTAGAGCGCATCAGCGCAGACCTGATTAGGGGTCGAAGTGGTCGCCATGACCGAAATCGGTCGGAGGATTATATATATATATTTATTCCCAGTTGCCCCCGTAGGATTAAAAGCTTAGTCTTAGCAACAATCGAAAAGTAACTAAAATATCAAAGCTAAATCAAAAATTAACTAGAAGAACTTACGATTCTCTAATCATCATTGTGGTGTTCAGTTACAGTCGCGGTTATCGCTTATTTTTTTCATTCTTTATTAGCAGAATTAACTTTGCCATGAATTTTAATTACGTTTTCCAATTTTTTGTTAATACTAGAACGCATTGTATTTTATATGTAGACACACATCTATTTTTTTAAACTTAACCAGATGTCAATTGCTGTACACTTTGTATACACATTAAATTAAAACCCCCAATTTGCGATCACCATTCCCACTTGTCATGTTGTATCAGTTACAAACGTACAACACAACAATTAAAGCTCGCTTGAGCGCGGCAACCCTCGTGCATCTGCCCGAGCGACCGACCCTGCGCCGCGCATTCGACGTGCCGCCCCGGGCGATATGGGTGCTAGTGATGGGAACTATCGAGTGGGGTGTCGATAGTTTATAATGGGCGGTTTTAAGACTTAGAACGGGATTAGATAATGATACTGATGTTCAGTTAAAAGAAGGTGGTCGATGGTTAAGAGTAAGGAATACCTTATTCACGGTTTTGGCAGTTATCAGAAAGTTACTGATGTTCAATATCGAGTAGAGTGTAGACATTTTGCAGTGATATTGGTAATTTATTCTTAAGGAGTGATTTAAACGCTACACGTGTATTGTACCTACTTACTTATTTTTTTTACTTGCGTATACAAAAAAAGTTTTGAAATGAGACACAATAAAATCAAGTAATCCCTTGGTTTATAATTGTAATGCAAAAATAATTTTATAAACTCTTATCGATAAATTTATCGTCAGTGCCCCCCATCCCTAACCTTCCATTATGAGGGTGTCCTAGGGCCGCATTAATATCATCGTAACGGTTTTCTTGCATATGCTACATTTAGAGTTCGCGTGCTTTGAACCTGATAACCGATCGGTTATAGTGAGCATGTTCGTTCACCTTCTTGCAGAACAATAGATTACAAGCTAAATTTAAACGTGTCTTGTCTATTTTGCGGTTAAGTTATAAGTTACCGTTTTGGACTATAGGTTGTGTTTCTATAATGTTAATAGTTTTTGATGTGATAACTTTTATATTAACTTCTTCATTACACATCTGGCCTTAACTTCGTTTTTAGACGTGGTATATTGGACAACTTAGTCCCAAACTAACATTTTCTGTACCTGAAACTAAGCGTCAATTGTACCACGACTTTGATCTAACAGATAGACATACTTATTATTTTTTAGTGACACACTTAGTATGAAACACCCGTGCATCAACTCTTACTAGATATATGTATAATCAGACGTGTTTGATACACCCCAATGTTTATACTAAGGTTATAGAAAGTTTGCAACTACTGCTTACTATGTAATGAGTTCATATGGCTCCTCTAAACTCTAACTGCCTACTGCACATAGGTCACAATAAATAAAGCACACAGGCTTCCGAGGCCTGGTCCGCGGTGCCTTTGTTCCCTCATTGGAGGTGCTCATTAAACTGCCCCCTTTATATGGTGTAAGCGTGAACCCTGCTCTGGCACAGCGAAGTAAGGATAGTAAGGAAATGTGTGAAAGAATACATAGTTATGATTATATTTAAAGACTTATGATAATAACAATTAATTACTTAGTTACCTAGTTCTTTAATTTGTTAATTTTGACATCTAAAAAGGCGTATGAAGGTAAACACAGAAACGGAATACAAATTAAACTCGGTTGGCATACGAACCGAACGTTCTTTTTGGCTTGTTTTCTTTGAGTAGGAGTAAAATATGTATATGTCCCTTGTTTTAAAGAAGACATGCTCAGAAACTATGGGTAATTAGTTTGAGCGCCTCCCTGAAACTATTGATTCTAAAAGCGCGCCAAAAAAGCATTATCAATCATGCTTTTAAAACTCTAAGATTGCAACCGCTAGAAGCAAGACGTTTCACTGCCATTGCCACCAATATGTTCTGTACCTACCTGGTTTGAAGGAGATTACCATTTACCATATGTTTGTGGGATACTGCCGGTCGGAAGAAATGTAACAAGGCAGTAAGTAAGCTGCCGTTTCCCAGTGTTTCTTCAATGAGGTCGGGAGGTTGAGACCCCTTTTGTATCATGTTATTTAGTGGCCAGTGGGGTAGCAAAGATCTTATGAACTTACAGGCGGGTTTATAGTTATTGGATATATCTGTTGATCTGGCTTTTTCGTAAAATCTGTGAATCAAAAATGCTATCACTACATAGTAGAAAACACAGTCGCTTTATTCTTTCTGTCTCTGTTTGCGTAAATTTGTTGGACTACGCTACCTATTTCATGCATTTTTTAATAGATAGAGTGATTATAGAGGCAGGTTAATGTGTATAATACATGCATAATTGGTAAAGAAATACTGATAATTTAAGTTGCACCCGTGCAAAGCTAGGACGGGTCGCTAGTGTAAAATAAATTGCTTTTCGCGCATGTTACTATCATGAAGGGAATGTATTGCCTGGTGTCGTTCGATATATTTCTCATCCTTGGGCTTGTAATCTCTGAGCTTTCTAAGTGATTAATATTTATAAATTGCAGAGAGAATTTATGTGCAACTAGGTACTTCTTATCTAATTGTATAGACATAAAATCCAGTCCTGTATCCAAAAGCTTCCAAATGTTAACTTCTTGAATACAATTTCCCCAACCGAATGTAACTCTAAAGCAATATAATATCCCATTGTAGTACCACGTTACCATAATTCTATATAGTCCTAACTGTACACGAGTGTTACTTCGAACTCGGCGAATGTAACATCGTGACACAATAGTCGAAACATTCGTAGACGATTTGTTATTCAAACGAACCATTCGATGCTAAGCTTATTGCGAATCGATGCTTTCCTACAATAAACGCGCTCACAATCCGAGCTTACCGTGACGACTTGTCAAATACGACGTGCGCAGGCGCAGGTACACTGGAATTTGAACCTTACCCTTTTAAATTTAAGAGCTCATTCTCCTTGTTGAACCAAGATTGAGCGGTCCAAGTTTCATCAGCGCCTAACGCCGGAATGTTTTGGTGCAAAACAAACACATCGGTTTAATGGAATAAGTGTGTAATGTCTTTGGGAAGTTACAGAAATCAAAATTGGGCACGTACTAAAATCATTCCGTTCGGCTTCGATGCTTTAAGCTAATTGGGCGAGCTCTTAAGTAGGTACACTTAGATTGTTTTGTAGCTTCAAGTAAACTCCATCAAAAACAAGATTTTTTCTTCTGTCGTGACCATTCTTTTTACGTTCTGCATCATCGAGATCAATAGAAGTATAAACTTATGCAATGTTAAGTTTCAAACAACTTCAGGTGTGAAATAAAGCTAATTATCTGCAGAATCTCTAAGTCCACGATTTGATAACAATAATGTGATCTAGAGATAAGTTGAGCAAATAAAAAGTGTTCCCCGTCTAGCTTTCAGTCTGCGTGCTTTTAATCTTGAAGAAATATCTCAGATATTGAGATATGAGCGCCGAAGGTAGATGGCCGATACGCGATTGTCCATGGTTTGTTTAACTTGTGGTTCTCAAACTTTAGTAGAGTTAAATTGATTACAATATATGTATATGTAGATCAAGTTTTGAATTGATAAGTTAAAATTACTAAATCTTTGAAAATAATATACCATCCAGTGACTTTGACAATAGTGACAGACTACTATAGATTTATTTCGGGGTTATTATTCTAATTTATCTGTTAGGAGTTTTACTATCTAAAGTGGCATAAACACAGAATAAAAACTGAAAGAAACGGCCATACTTTATTTATTGCCAAAAATCACGCTATTGGTTTATTTGTGCAGGTAAACTTGCGTTTTTTTCTTTTCTTTCCATATAGGGCATACAAACACAAAATATGTGGTCAGAAAACGGGCTCAAACGCCAACAGTTTGAGGTCCTTCGGTCTAGACAGTGTCGGTGAACTATTGCTAATGGAAGTGGGCGGGCGGCCCAGATCAGCTGACGTCATGACTCATGCGCGTGAGCGTCCACTCCGACCTGTCCGCTTGTTGACGACGCGACGCGACGCGCAAATATGTAAGAAAGACTAGTTGAGAGGTCACGGTAGTATGTGACCTGTGGATTTTGTTTGTTGATTTTGGTGGGTAACGGTGAATTTATACTAATATAATAAAGTTAAAGAGTTTGATTGTTTGTTTGTTTGAACGCGCTACTCTCAGGAATTGCTGGTCCGAATTGAAAGAATATTTTGTGTTGGATATTCTATTCATCGTGGAAGGCTTTAAGCTATAATATTTCGAAATTCACGCGGACGAAGTTGCGGGCGTCTGCTAGTTATTAGGTATATAGGAGACTTCAAAAAAGAGCAGATTGTAAATTGGACTGAAAGGATTTATTCACACGTGTAGTTTTGCTATGCGGTCACTATTTTTGCGTTCTCAATTTTTGAAGTCATAAGAATATTGGTGAACTTGACTCTATCGCTATCCTACAAAGGCCAATGTTATCCAAATTTACCGAAACATGACTCTCATTATCAAAAGAAGATAAAAGATCTGTCCAACGTGCAAAGAAAAACAAAAGTGTATCCAATGATCCCAAAGAAACTCTCGAGTCCAAAGCCACACTTTGAAAAAACGGCCCAGAGAGATCCATTATCACTTTCTTTCATCCTCCTTTATCCCGGTGTCTTTTATGTCCCGTAGGCGGAGTCCCTATAGATTGTCTGGAGAATTGATTTTCAAAACGCGAAGCCATTGTCTTGAGCACAAAAAGTTTATGAGATATCTGTGGGTATCTACAGGTTCGTAATGAAAGGGTACGGGTAAAGGTGAACGGAGTGGATTGTTATGTCGGTATATTGGTGCCTTCAACCTCCTAATGTGTTCACAATTTGTATAGGTAATGTTTGATACACGTGCAAGGCCGGTCGCTATTGTTGTCCCCCTCGAACAAGTTATGGCTTGTAGCGACGATCTAAATGAATTTGTCTGTTAGATTCGCCTATTGATGTTAAATTAGCTGGGGATGATACACGACTATAGTAATGACAGTAACGGAGATAAAATTTGGGATTTGAATTGTCGTCGCTTCAATTTTCCCGAATAAGTAAAATTTAATCGTTATTGCTTTATATTGCAAGGGGAGTTAATCAATAATTTGTTTCGGTTAAGCTCTCATATTTATTTTATAAATGAAAAATAACAATCATTAAAATAAAATGTTATGTAGATTATCTGGCATTGACAAAATAAATTCCTTTATTAGTCATATAGTTTAAAATAGCAGATTATTTTTAATATTCTTCAATGAACTGTCTTCAACTTGATCTCGGAAAACCTCAACTTTGTCCGTTTAAGTATGATTTAATTAACAAGGAAGTCAAGGTAATTAAATATACTAATGGGTACCAACGACTTGTACGTAAACCCAAAACAGGTTTGATTGCGACAGAAGGACAAGAAGATTTCTTATATTTACTTGATGAAATGAATGAAGTGTATATGCAATTTGTATAATTGCCTGCTTCAATAATCATCTCTCTAAATCGTGCAGTCTCTTGCTCATCTAAATCCATTCTAATGCTTTAATGACGTTCAATATCCATTTTAGTCCATTCATAAACCATTCAAACATCAGTTTTCCTATTTCCAGTCTAATTAGGTGTTCTGTTTAGTTATGAGCTTATTCAATTGTCGTTACGTCTGCTTTCAATGCATTCTCTTTATTTATACCCTTCCTAGATCCCCTTACGGTGTTCTGACCATTGTTCTGTTGAATATTTTATGATCTCCGGTTGAAGTCAATAATTTGGATCCATTCTTCTGTGATGGACTGCTTCTAAGGAGATAACTGGATATTCCGTTCGTCCCAAATGAGTTTCCGTGTTGTCAATTGTAAATAAATCTGTGTTGTACACGTATAAATCATTGCGGAAGGCTTTGTTATTGTTAATGTAACAGCTTTTATTGATAGTATGCGGTAGTTAAATAAATAATATGGTATACATTAAATAATATGGTCTGACTATGGTTCAGATAGGGTTGTGGAAAGCAGGCTACGAGCTGACCGGATGTATTTCATTAATATTATTAAATACATTCATTACAACATTGACCATACAAAATTACAGCACCAAGAAATAAAAAGTTACGAAACCCCTGCAGTAAAACTGCTTTACTCTCACATGGAAAAATAACTCGGATAACAAACCCGAATGAGATTCTACCAAAAATATTACGCGGTCATTAAACTTTTGAGGAATTATATAAAAGTGGCCGAAACAATTTCACACAAGCACCGCCTGTAGCGTGTACCACTGTTCTCGGAACGGGTATGAACCCGCGACCCGGCCGCTCACGAAAATGCTATTTGAAGGAGGAACGTGTATGACTAATGTCACTTTGTAGGCGCAACTATTATTTGGTATGAGTAGTGCTCTCGTTGACTTTACTTTCTTTGCTATTGTGGCAAATGCGAAATAATCTTTTGGTAATATCAACAATAACTACGAAAAGAAACATTGTTTAGATAGATGACCGCCACTGAAATTAGATTCTAAAAACTATGATAGAAACATTAATATTAAAGCGACCTCTTAGTAAAATCTGGAGACAAAAAATGCAACGCACGCGACATTTGAAATGCTTCTTACGACGAAATTTTACCTCTTGCGAAATGTTATAGATGGTAGCACATACCATTATGCTGGCAACGTAACTAATAAAACAAACTAAGGACATTACTACGAGCGGAGTTCACACGATGTTGCGTAATGTAAGGCGGTGTGCACACTTATCTGTTGCAAGGACGGTTAGCCCGTTAGGGTATGCCTCGGGCTAGTATGTTATAGAGAAAATGGTCAAATAATGAATGGAGTGCGAAGAGGAGTCGTAAAGTTAGGAAAGTGGTCTCTAGGTTTTGAGGCAATGATCTAGAAGGCACCCGGGACTAACGCTCGTATGACGATGGTGATGAAAGAATGAGTGTATATGTAGAAACAAGAAGAGGATTGATCACAATTGACAATCTTAGTGTAGATAAAAGCAAGGAAATGGTGATGAGTTGTATGAAAATATCTCTACAAAACCGTCAGTTATGACGCACATGTAATAGATTTGACAAGACAGTGACAGTCAATGACAATGCCAAAGTCAATCAATCAACTCATGACATTTCTTCCATGGTATGCGCTAGAGTGGCTTTACGTTTCGTGTTTGTTTTAATTTTGGTGGCATTGTTTTGTTTTAATATTATGTACCGTGTTTTACGGTTAGCGTTATGTTTTATAGCTGTTGAACGTGGAAGGGGTCACAATGTCCAATACATTCTTTTAATGGGTTGTTTTGTAATTTTAAATGTTATGCTCATAGTCACCACGCTGGACAGGCGGGTTAATGACCGCAGTATGGTGAACTCCCATCTCTATGGTATGTCCTTTAGTGAGACTCTACCAAAGCCGAAGTGTGCAGAGTGGAGCGGAGGTATTTCTGTAGCAGCAAATAGGATTTTGGCCTTGACCATGTCGGCATTGAAATCCTATTGGTTGCTTAGGGCGCATCTCCGTTCTACTTCACACATCTCCGCTATGGTGCAGTCTCAGCCTATATCATCATTCGCCTGCCCTGTTCCCATTCAGTTTATCTAGGGTCGCTAACTTCTTCCATACCGGCCTATTATTCGTCATCGAGTCATCAACACCTATGTCAGTCTCAGTCAATGTCCCTTCTGAAAATTGGAACAAAAATGCACTATAATCTAGTTTTGTCCTTATTGCATAGATGCAACAAGAGTCCATCAGACAAAATGCATTTATAATAAAAGGGGTCGGTAGCAAGAAGTGCATTAAGTGCAGCGGGACCTCGTGGCTACCTTGTTACGCTTTCAAATGTCTTTTTGAGATTTGGGTTCCGTAGGGATTTTAACAATATTTTGTATCATATTTTATAGTAGATCAGTATATTGACTGTGGAGCCGGTCTAGGAGTTTTTGAGTTTAATCGTTAGGTCCAAAAATTAGTGCGTATTATAGTTTTCGTAAGGTGATACTTAGTAAAAGAGCTTTGTTTTAATGGAACCGGACATCAGACCTATGAAACAAAAGGTATAATAAATCTGTAGTCGTTCAAGGGTTTTTTGGAAATGAAAATGCAGAAGGTTTTATTATTTTATTCAAAACATAAAAATGTTAATATAGTGTTTATTACCAACAAAATCGGCAATTTACCCAAGTTTTAGCAGCCATAGCCTTTGTTTCTTTAAATAAAACAAATACGGAACCTTATAGCGTTTTAAAATGCACTCGGTAACTTTTTCTTACTTTGTTTGACTTACTTGAGAGAAGATAATAGGGGTACTTCCTCAAATTCGGTTGAGATGACTCGACTCGAGCGTGAGAAATGAAATTATAGTTTTGGGAATGGTTCTCAATCCCCCAGTTGCGTTGCGTCACAAATAATCACAATCTAAATGTCGGTAAGTGCTTTTCTTTTCAATTGCATGAATGTTGCGTTTCCTTTCTGAGATGAGAAATTTAACTTAATACAAACATGGGTAAACGCGCATAGGTACTTCGCAATTTTAAGTGTAGGAAACACACCAGGCTGAAAATACGCCACCCAAGATCGGCGAAGAAGCATTTTGAAAATTTCGCGACGATATTTCGGCATAGTGTGTCATCTTCCATTAAATTCACCACGCGATGTGATTCAAACCTCGTGAATCCATCAAAACTGTTTTTTACCGGAGTCACCAAAAACTACACCACAAAAATTGAGAAGCACCAAATTAAAAAAATATATATAAAAAAAAATGGAGTTACGAGGTCTGTCATTATAGCCGACGATAGGTAATATTATGAATCTTATCTGCAATAAGATATAGCATCATTTCGCTTTACTTACATTATGAAATACTTCAGATTTCATATTATTAGTAGGTACTCGTGAGGTTTTCCACCAGACCGCTCCAGTTAAACCAATCAAGATGTCCACTCCCATTGAATGCAAGGTATTTTTACGCCTCTAGAAAGCCAGTCCAACGCAGCCACAGATTATATCTAAATGAACCTAGAGCGAGCTTATCGTGAAGCGTCATTTTTTGTCATCAAACCGCGCTTTTTTCCTACAAGCCGACAACCGGTTGGTGTAATCCGTCATGTGATATCACAGGTGGCTTTTGGTTGATGGACTGTCACTTGATTCGGTTGTTTGTGCCTGGTATTTATGGTTTCAATATGTCTGGTCTTTATGGGGTAACTCTATCTTCTTTTTATTTCACGTACATTAACATTTTTAGTACACGTAAATACGTTTAAGAATAATAATATGTATTATCATTAATAGCATGTAATATCCAGAATTTTAATCAGCTTTTCTCCCACTCTTTCTGTAACATCTCACAACGTACCGAAATATTTTTTACAAGCGTCCAATTAACATACTACTATAATTGGTCACACTTATTATCATAGCAACTTACCTCCCTGAATCTGTTTATCCAAAGTGCAAAAGAGTGCATAAGCACGGTAATCAGGCTTACCCGCGTACCAGCACTCGTCTCTTGTTACAAGGTTTGGTTCAACGAGTTTTTGTAACTTGTATATTATTTTCACCGCAATAACAACATCTGTCGCTTGAAAGCTTTTTTTTTATAATAATATATTTATATATTTATTTATTTTGCTTCACAAAGTACAATACATGGGCACTTAGTCTATTACATTCAAAGTATATTATATAAACTTTGCTTTAATGTTACTACGCCAATAGCTACACGATGTATACAACTTAGTATAAATATATAACTAGCTTGTTAAAAGTACAAAGAAGAGTACCATGCAATTAAAATTAAAATAAAATGCTAATTAAAGATTAACATATTTCTGTTATGTTATTTTGTACGCAGAAAAACAATAAAAAGAAGAACACCGTATGTTGCCATACAATATAAAAGGGAGAAATACAAATCCTTTAATTACGATATGAAGGTCAAAATACCACGTATTTAACGTCAGAAAAATAAATCATTTAAAAAAAAGGTAAGAAAGAATGTCCCGAAATTGGCAACACCGGGTTAATTCGGATTCTACCGTTCGCCACCAGAACCATTTATAACCGAATACCTCCAGCCGGGCCGTAATGGCTGGTGTTTAAAGAAATTATGCTAATTCATCTCGTTAAAAACTGTTTACAGAATTCTTTTGGGAGAGCTCAGTCGTATTAACAGCTACAGTGATTGTTTTATGTCGTTCCAGAGCGGTATGATATTCGATATGTATTAAAGTGGTCGATTTATATTTATCGATTTTTGTGTGCGCTTAAATTCCGTTGGCTATGTTGACCTTTTTTTTGTACAGAAAGTAAGTATTGCATGGTTGAGTAGGAAGGTAGAATGTTGTGAAGATAAATTTAAAACTAGAAAGAAGAAGTCAAAATTGCTTCGACACTCGAGTCTTAAATAGATAATATAACATCCCAGGTGGACACAGACGTGCTCATGCACACAAATGTTTGCCATGTGCATCAAACCCGCGACCTCTTGGTCTGATAGGCAACTTCTTGACTATCACAGCAAGCGGATCGACAGGTATGAACTTTATAATTACAAATTACGTACACCTAAAACAAGGAAAGTAATAATTGATGACCCATTCCAATGACATTTATCTCAAAGCAGTTAAAATTAAAAAGAAGGCTATAAATAAGTAACACAATATCTTGGCGCAACGGGCGACCTGCGCGCGCGCACCCATTGTCTCAGATTTGCCCAAAGTCCAAGCGAACCGGTCGAGATAATGGCTCGAAATTTAACCACGCATGCGCCCTAGCGATGGCGGCGTGGGCGACTTTGGCCATATTTTAAAATTTATCGTTTTCACCATCGCGTTTTGGAGACTCATTTTTATACTCGAAATATGGGTAGAGTTTGGTTGTTTTGGATGCAGCGGTCAATGTCAAGAATGCCTAACTGTGGAGTGGTATACGACGCATCTGAAGCGTTGCAATGAGGGTTTTCTAAAATGAAAAACCCGCTAGATGGCAGTAGGCACGCGTGGGGTCTAACTGGTATATAGCTGGTGAATTTTGACATGACATTGACAGATATGGCAGAATTCACCTATAACATAGCAGTTAGACCTCACGCCTACTCATTGCCGTCTAGCGGATTTTTCAATCGCAAACAACCTCATTGAAATATATGTTTTAATAATAAGGTGATCTCTTTTCAATAGAAGAAGTATCAAACATAGAGACGTGTGACGTTGTAACGAAGCTGTATTTATTGAAATCTACATAGTATTTATTGGTTACTACAACAATTATGGTCGTTGAACAGTCCTCATACTGAAAAAAACAAAATATCGAATATTTTATCAGTTGGTGTGGCCTCAAGTAAATCCTTTGCTTAATTTTTTCCTGCAATTTTACATTAATTAATTGTAGAAATGTTTGTTTTATTACTTGCTTTACGTATCATTAATATAGGGGCAGTCAAATCCCAATACCTCACATAGCATATTCTCTGGTTGTAGTAGGATTTTAATGTTATGCCAGTAAACTATTCACTCCCTGTATCAAACACTGCAAGTATTTTATTAATAGCACTATTTCTCATAAGCCTTTATTATGTAGTTATTAATTAATCCTCATCGATTGTTGTTCGAGAGACGGCAGTTGCATGCTTCCATGAATAATAATCAGGTGATCTATTAGCTCGAGCTCAAATCGATGCAATACGCTTGTAATTGTGAACTGTTATTGATATTGGCTAAGTTGTTTTATGAGAATCGGACCTTTATGCTAAGTAAATTATCTGGTTGTAAGTCCTTGATTATTGTTCACACAACGCGGTTGTAGCTGGGAATTATAAGGAGCTTGCATTAAAATACGAGTATATGAGTGCTAGATAAAGGAACTTTTGTTCTAGAAAACCCAATGTGAAAGTCATTTTTGTTAAGTTCTTCATCATCTACTCAGAAAATTACAACCAAGCATGAAGCAGGAAGAATTTACGACTGTGTATTTATTACTCTCAGTATTTAACCACATTTGTATATGTTGTGAGGATACCTAACCCTGCTTTAAGTAAAAAAAAATACTTAAGAAATAAGTTTTTAAACTACGAAAGCTTAGATCCAAATAAGGATATTTCAGTTAGTTAACACTTCTATTGTTACTTAAAAGGCCTCCAATGACGTAGGCCTTTCGCAATCGGATAAAGCCTTTTGTTTTGTCCCAGTTTCCATATATTGGGTAAGGAGATGTATGGTGAAGCTTGATACGTGATAGAGTAACGCAAATGCGTGAGCCAAATAATCGTTTCAAAATAATAGTTTTCTAGGGTGAAAGGCGAGTATTGACTAGCAAGAGATCGAATTTTAAACTGTAGTTGTGGAAAATGCACTAAGTGTGAAGACATGTTAATACTTTGTTCAAGATTTCATGGGACGTTCATGTCTTGAACAAGTCTAGCATGATATACTTGAATAGAAGTTGAAAAATCTTACTTACGTCATTGACGATTCATAATTAAGAAGATTTTCGAAGTCGCACGTAGAAAAGCTTCTTCGCATTTTCGCTTTGCTGTAACTAATGTGTACATTCGTCTATTTTACAGTTAAAAGTATCGTTTTCGTCAATATTTCTTCCCATCCGTTGTATGAATATTAATGAAATAATGAAATAATGAAATAATAATAATGAAATAATGATTTATTTAGCAATTTGATTCACTTAGTAAATTCTTTTGCACGTCAAACGTAATATTATTATAATACAGCAATATAGATGTTGAAGATATTCTAATTTGACGACAAATTAACTCGATTATTCATATGAACGGCTGTTGTGACAGCTACACAGATAAACCTACAGGCGGGGATGGTGTGCTGATGCTGCCGATTTATACATTTAAAACTTGCTTTTTATTTTGTTTCTTTTATATTTAAATCATCCCTTATTATAAGATGACAGAAAACTTACACATTAAGGAATTTTGGCATAACATTTTGCGAGTACCTTTATTCTGAAACTAGCGGCCGCCCGCGAATCCGTCCGCGTGGATTTAGATTTCCAATAGCCTAAAGCCATCCTCGTCAAATGGACTATCCAAAACAAAAATAATTTTTCAAATCGGTCTAGTAGTTTCTGAGATTAGCGCGTTCAAACAAACAAACTTTTTAGCTTTATATATTAGTAAAGATATATATCGAATGTAGTTAATGAGGTTATGATTTTAAAAAATCCAGCCTAGCACTAACAATTTTATATTTATATCTAGTCATCATTAATCGAGAGATTATCGGGAAAAATGTATAGACGAAGAATATTAACATTTATATACACAAGACTAGAAATAAAAACATGTGCTTGTTTATCGATTCGTGATGCTCTGTGTAAATGTTTTTACCATGTTTTGGAAGATTTAACTGTGTAACACTTTCAATGTCAAAAATATGGGATAGTCAGTTTAAAAACATTATCTGTTGGGTCGGGGTCATTTCCGTCCTCTGGTTGTAGTAGGATCGGGTACAGTTTGATAGTAGATGCTATTTTTTTGATGCACCGAATGGTACATATATGTAGTTGTCCCATAATGACCGTGCTGGGCAAGCAGGTTAGTGATTGCAGTATGATGAAAGATAAATATACGAGAACGCTGTTGCCCATCACCCGTATTGTCCCTTAGTGTAGAAAAAACACTAGGCAGAAATGACTCGAGCGAATATCGGCGGCAATACATTTCCTATACAATATTACGCGACGTTATTTCGGCAGGGTGTGTTATCTTCCATTTAAAATACATTGTTGAAACCCACGGAGAAATAGGGAATGTATTTCCTAGGCTGGCACTATATTATAGTTAGTTAGCACATAAGTTTAGTGACTACTACCGCCCAAAGACTTCTTTAACATTAGAGGTATCACAAATGCATTACGTACCATCCGAAATTTATTTGGCACGAGTACGAGTAACAGCTTTTAAAAAAATTACTAAACGGTTGTATTTAGTTTAACTTATCAATTTATACTGCTCTACTTACAAGTTATTTGATGATTTGTTCAAGTATGAAAACAATAATCTTCCGAAGATGCGTTGTCGATGTGAAAATATTTAGTAACAAAAAAGTAATTTTACGGTTACTTACACCATGTTTTTTTTTCAATATGATATTACCTACTGTAACTATATTGATTTATTTACATTAGAAACTTCTTTCTTCGGAAGGTTTTTGTTATTCTTTCATCTTTGGTATAATGTAAAACTTTTGTTATTGGTGACGGACTTCTTTAGCTTCACATAGCATAATTATATAGTGCAAAGGAGAATTATCATTATTATTCTCAAATATGATCATATCATAACATTTATAAATAGAGTACAAGTAATGTAAATTCACAACTCCTAGGCACATTTTATCCTGACTATAGCTTACTTACGTCATTGGTTTCTAAATAAAACATTATAAAACCATTTCTATACCAAACGATGCGTTGTCTCCACTTAAGAATTCGCAGATGCATTCCTAAAATCCGTGTTTTTGCCTGCACGAGCCTATTTTTTGTTTATCGACAGAAGTTTTATTTATTTTGTCCATTGTTAGTTTTGGCCGAAACCGGCAGATGGTCTGCAAAATAGAATAAAATCTTTCTTCGGTATTTTAAAGAGAGGGACAAAATTGGTCGATAATGTTTCAAAAGATATTGCCGAAGATGAAATAATATTCCTGTCTTGTGCACATATTCATGAAAGTTAATTCGGAAATCTTAGAGAAAGGAACTCTATGTATGTTTTTGTACTCTCTTCTTCTAAAACATGCAAATTAATGAACAATATTAATAGCTACAAACCCGATATGGGTTATAGTCAAATGAGAGCCTGCACCGCTCCCTCAATTTCCCTGCAGCTTATAAATTACTAAGTCTTAGATCCGTGTAGTAAATCTACTTGAAGATATTATCAGTACATAGCTTTCCTTACTTCGTACGTACGAGTATAATCGCGGAGTAAGTACTATCGTTTAGAGGTGGTTCTTAACCTTTTAGCCATTTTAGACTTTCGCGTTGCATCGCATCACTAATATTATTTAACTTTTAGCCATTATTGATATATCAAATGTTTGTCTTGTCAGTGATCAGCTAGTTGATTTATTGGGAACAAACGGTCCTTCCCCTTGAATCGTATTCCTCAATACTGAGGGTTATTATTGTATGAAATGCAACACACAGCAACTCTCTTAGCAATTTTAATGCAGTGGTTTGCCATTGCCTTCTCCATAACAAAAACATAACAAACGATCCTTTCATGTGAATAAGGATTTTAGAAAACCTCTTGATTCAGATCACTTAGCGGACCTCGTGGACCACCACTGGTCCACGTACCTAAGTTTTAGAACCATTGATTTAGAATGTAAGTTCCCTCGTCCTTTGCCTTTAGCCTAGAATTTGATTTCGATCTGTCGACCGAGTTAGGTTATCTGCTCCGTTAGTCTCTGTTCGAGCTTACAAATTAGAACGACTATAATTTATGGGTGAGTTGTACTCGTATGTGTTGTTACTGTAATAATATTATCAGTAGTTTAATTCTATTTTTATTTCATTTCATAGACGATGATTTTGATATTTTAAATTTTTCTACAACACACAGCGAGTAATATCATTCTTTGCCTTTTGGTGATTATAGCTTTGTTATTTAGCATAGCATATCACGTAGACCTTTTTTACAATTTTTTTTGCATAGCTGTTAATTATGTACTTGGTGAAAAATAGTTAGTTTGCGTGCTATTCAATTGAAAGTCAGAGCTCAATTGCATTTTAGGTCCAATTGCATCTCATCCAAAACGTATTTCCATAATGATTAGCATTCCGGGCTTGTTTACAACGCGCTTTGTGCAGATTAGGCAAAGGTTAGGCGACTGTATCTACATGCTCGTACGCAGAATTGGAGATATGGCGCAAGATTGAACAACTTACGATGGCAGAACTTAGGATACAGTGTCCTTTTCAAAGTAACTTAATATAGGTACATATATCGTCGGCTAAAATGCCTTTTTTTCAAAAGTTATATTTATACTTTTGTGGCAGTAAAATTTTCGTGGTGAAGTTTGTTGTGTCTCCTGTACAATTCAATCTGATGGAGTTACGGGTTTTGACATTTTAGCCGACGATATGTTAAAGAGCCCCATCGTAGTCAAGCTGCCACTTTGATCATTTGGAACGTCGTTATCGTCTCGACTAATATTGCCATTTCTTAAACGAAGTATCTACGCGAGCGCAGTGGCAACATTAATCGAAGCGATAGCGAAGTTCGAGATTGCTCAAGGTGGCAACTTGTCTAGAGGCTTTCAGTAACTTAGTGTATGTTAATCCTTCCTTAACAAAGTAACCATAATGTCTACGAGTGTATGTTTACTGCTGATTAAACATTAACTGACACCGCTATTAGCATTTACAAGATAGTGAATCTAAAAATGTCATGGATCAATTTGCAGTGAACTATTAAAAGCTGGTTTAACACCTTCAAAAATGAGGCTAAATAAACGTATTCGATAGATCCTAAATCTATGTGTTATTTATTCTATGGATAAAATAAACCCATAATTAATTTATTTTCGATCATTATTGTGGATGTTAAACTCAGTAAATATCATGGTTTTTTTTCTAAGTCTTAAAATACTTATGGATAATTAAAATCCACAGCCAATAATTAACAAAAACACATATTGGCACCTTTTTCTATCGATTCGTTACTGATACCGGTCAATCAAGTTTGGAAATGTATGCGAATTTTCGTTCACGATAACTGATGGATTCAGTCTTGGCGTTGAATTTGCCATACCACTAATTGACCAACATGACAAACGCACAAATCGTGCAAAGACTGTTGAGGAAGATCACACGTACTAATTAGAATTTAATGATGTCCATCCGATAGGTTTTGATAAAGAGGTCGATCACATTTGATATTTACATAAAGCTTCTTCAAACTTCGCCAGTTTATTGTCAATTTTATCGTCTAAATTGATTGAGACGGCGCCTTTGCCAACGCAGATGTAGTCTTTATGAGTATATGCCATTAAAATTGTTAATGCTAGACGGAATAAATTATCTCCCGGTGAGATTTTTGCAGGCTATATGCCGAAAAAGGTAGGATTGTGGTTAAGTTATGTCGTCGGAAGATAAATATTTTATTATAATGACGTTGATATTTTTAATCGTTTCGTTTTCTTATAAGAATGGATCCATTATCGACTTTATTACTTGGTTAAATTGGTTATTACATTGGTTCACAAGATATAAATAGATTTTAGTATAATCTGCTGGTATCTTAAAGATCACCAACATATTCATCGCTAGCGCAATTAGAATTGAATTCAAAACTGGAGCTAAGAAGCTTTCCTGAGCCTCATTTCAAAGGCTCATCACGCTAGTAAATGCAAGAAACGAGAAATCACATTAATACGCAACAAGTTCGAGTTAAATCGGATCGTTAGCCACAATGCGATGTGATACAGATATCTGGCCTAAGCCGATTAGAGGCACAATACAAACGAACTCCTTTTACGGTGGAGGCATCATTAGGCCCGGCGAGTCGCGCTGATGCGGCCATGCTGACTTGATTAGAAACTTCATTTTGTGCGAAACATTTCATAGTTGAAGACTTGAAGTTTATGCTGGATTTGTTGTCATTTCATGACGTTTTATGTCATAATTCGTTACTTGAAATTACTGAAAGGAGTTAATCGTTTTTGTATGGAGAGTTAGGCCCACATAAAATTTTAGCGTTTATTTACGAAATGGGTATCAATTTATTCCTCATAATCTCCAGATTATAGTGGTAATATTACTTTTTCATATTTTAACCGGAATCGTTAGAAATCAGATGTGAAAATATGTATTAACCTCATAAACTAATCTGTCATTTTACTTTCCTGACGTTCAACGCCTGAACCGTAATTACTTGCACATAAGGGCGATTCTCCATTATGTTTTTCCTATGTATCTGAAGTAAAAGCAATTTATTATGACTAGTGGCCGCCTGTGGCTCTGTCTGCGTGGAATAAGTTTTTCGCACAACAATCTTAAACTATAGCTTAACATTTTTTAGTTCAAGCCTGCCTCGACTAATGGATAATCCAACGCAAAAATTTTTTTTCAATTCGAACCAGCTGTTCCTGATAGTAGCGTGTTCAAACAAACAAACAAACTACAGCTTTTTTATATTATATAGTAAAACCATTCATGACAGTTGACAGACTGAAGGTTTCTGACATTTGTATTCAGTTTTTAAATAAAATCAAAATCCGGCAATAGTCTAGCACTTGCGTTCCGTTATACGGATTTTTTTGTTTTGTTTATTCGAATTATTTTATTTAATTATTTAAATGATTAAAAATCACTAATAATCACCGCCTAAGATAAAAATAGGCATGAAAACCGTTACAGGAGTAAATTGCGTCTCCTTTATGTTCGATTTTAAGTGTTTTATTTTAATTCTATTGATAAAAACCTTTTTTCCTTCAGTTATCTGTATGTCAGCCATTGTTTACTAATCTTTGGACAGATAGTTCACGGATATAATCAAAATAAGGCTTTTTATTTTGGTTTTCTGACTCCGGTTTCGTTTGAAATTCACTTCAATTGCAAAATTCATTAAAAAAATATACATTTTTAACGTAGTTCTCTTTTTCTTAAACGTTACCGATTGTTGGTGGGCCCAAAAAAAATGGTCACCTTTTGATTCAAAATTATAAGTTTCTTGAACTTGAACTATTAAAGTCTATGCTCTTTTGCGAATTCCGCAAATTATTTTGTGGATCGTAAAATAAAATAAAATGTTACACAAAGTTACTTAAATCTATGCAAATATGCGGTTCAGATATTTAAAATCTGGAATAAATTACTAAAAGCTCTGCATTCTTAACTGAACTTTGCTATTAAGAACCAAAGCGGAAGATTGTTTAAAAAAATATAGTATAACAAGTTCTTCTAAATAGTAACATAAAGTATCTGGCATTACACTGCCGAAAGCAAGACCATAACTCCAATCTTTTCTTAGGATACCTAAAAAATCCATGGAAACGTATCGTATAATCTGACCGTGAAACATTTTACCTTTGTCTCACAATTTAGCTATCACATTTCCAAATCTTGATGACAACGTTTGTAATAAAGAACTTGTAGCACAAGTAAGTGGTGGTGCAGTAAATGAAGATGCGGCTAGGGAAATTGGTCTTTAACTGGTGGTGATAAGGGTCATAGAGATAGAAGAGCACGTGTGGTAAATCATACGTGAACGTACACCTGCGCAGGCGCATATCTCGATGCTGTGAAGCACGTCCCGGTTCGGCCATTGCTTTATCTTCAGTTGGTACGGCTTAATGGCCCGCTAACTGTACGGCCACATGAGTTTAAACACGAAGGATTAACTGGAACGTACTCATTTTAAAAGCTTTTAGAAAACACGAGTTTGTTGTTTTATGTTTTTCTCAAAATAAATCTTCCCGGACATACAAATTTTTTTGCTTCGTTTGCATCACATATAGATTCTATCGGAGGAATCTAGATTTATTTATTTATGGTCTTTTATGTAACAAACAAACACTGAAAAGATTTATACGAGCTAGGTTTTATTATAATCGCCTGATGCCGATCTATTAATTTAGTTTTTAACTCTTATAAAGAACCAACAGCAATCCTACTGTAATTAATCTTGATTGCATTCAAGAATGAAGCGCCTCTATCAAACTTAACAAAGATAAATTATACGCAAACATAACTGTTCGTATTGCAGACTTCCTAAATTCAACAAGCAATTAAATCAACTCATTCGAGAAGAATGTTCTCTGTTGATTCTATTAAGGATTGGATAGAATCAAAGAATTACGAAGAAGTTTTAGAATGTCGTGTTGCATATCTAGTAAAAGTTTCGTTCGAATTTAGCACTTCTAAGAAGCAGTGGTCATTAAAAAAGGAAAATAATCAATCCACCTTCGTTTACCGCTAATGGTCCACTTGAACTTCTTCAACAATACACGATTGTTACGAAATGATGAATCGATACATTTAATCACTCATTCAGTACAAGCCATCGGCATTGGTAAATCAGGGTTCATTCTAATGTGCATGTACCTCCCACCAGACACGTATGTTGTATGTTAGACGCAGACAGCTATTCTGAAATTGACGCGTAACACGAGCTATCAATTTAAATGCGGTTACGACACAAATGCTAACTATCAATTATTCGTCTAATGAAATAATAGCGGTTGGATCTCACGACTCGGCTGCGCCTGCACATGGGCGATCCCTTGCACCTAGTTTATGTTGTACCAGCACTGCTCTGGACCCGTCAAATCATTCATTAAGGCTTGATAAGCATATTATAGGCACACTGTAGAAGTAAAGCTATCTAGACATATAGACCTGTAACTTAAAATTCATGCGTGCAATCCAAATTCAGTCAATACAAATTCAGTACGCGCTAACCAGTATGTATCACGAGGAAATCTTAAAACGAAAACGTACCAGTATATTATAGCTTTAATGATTGCTATAGCAAAAAATAACATTAATAAAGTCTATAACGTCATTGCACTAAATGAATTGTCTCTCTTTGATCCCCAACAGTTATTATTACTGTAATGAGTATTCCACAAGTCATATATCAAATCTTTCAAAATTATCTTCTATTAAAAGAGTTGCTACACCATCTAATGACGGTCGAACACCATTAATTAAGAAACTGAATAGAAAAGTTGGACGGTGCGTCCGGTATGACGGTTCATCAATTTGCGAGGATAGTAGTATTGTTCGGCTTGCTATTATGCTTCCTAATGACTACGTCTTGTTTACCCACTTTCCCTGACATCGGATCACGCAACGTGCAAGAAAACATCCAGAACAATGGTGTGTCGTCTGTTTTGCGTGTTTCAGATTCGAACTCGCACGCATATACATACACCCATGCTTTCGATTTTTTGCACCGCAGACTCTTGCGCAATGATTACGGTAATAATAAGTTGTGTTCTACACATGGTACAACCTTTTCGTGTTTCTTCGAATTATTTGCTGTTCCAATAGTTGTGACCTTATGAACTTTGATAGACGTTTCATCGTACACATTTTGTAATTGTCTATCAACGTGTCAACGTCAGATTCACATCACTACGTATCATGACACTAGGCAAGCCTTGAGCCTTCAGTATACCCATTATTTAAATAAAAAATAATATACATTATGCGACCACATAACATACGTTAAACTGTTGTGACTGTAAGTAGTTTAAGGACTTGTGTTACAAATACTAGAACCAACGGTATAGTTACATAATTTACTCTTCAATATAATATGCATAAACACTCAGACTACTATAAATAGCATAACCATGCCCACAATAATTGTAAAGTGCAGGGATCGAACCCGCAGCCTCTTGTTGTGACAGTCAACTTGAAGTAAATTATTTACTTAATGTAAACTCAGTTTGTTTAACCCGTTAGGTATAATTTATAATTATTCGGTTGTTTCTTAAAAACTTTGAACCGACGACGACGTGACTCGTCCGGATTCCGGGGCGCGGGCGCGAGGCAAAAAACAAACCAATTTTGGGATATAGATTACAAAGATCGAAGCGTGACAAACCATCTTGTACACTATTTACTCAGCTCCGGCTTTTATTTACGCACGATCTATAAAAATCACCGGTTATTATCGCTGTAAACGTTGGACAAAACGCGCCGGATGACTTAGTAGGTGTCGGGAGATTTGTTGGTCTATAAAAAGTTTAACGCCGATTCCATGATGGGCCATAATTTCTCTTTAATTTACAATAATGTCTCTAAAAGTTCGTTTTTCTAATTTCTTTTTTATTTATTTTTAATGTGCCTTTTAATAAAGATTGCATGTATCTAAAGATATTAATTTCCTTTTTTAATTATGAATTTATTCATTCCAACTCTTAATGGTTTCACATAGGCAGTTTACTACATGTTCAAAAGAGAAATATTTCTTATCTTCTTTTCTCGAATGAAAGCATTCCTAGCGTTCACCACATTAATTTAAAAAAGTCATCGTACACAGATGTAAAAAGTGAGATTGTCGTCCCTACGCCGATGTCCTCAGTCGAGGAAGGATTCAATTAAAATTCTGCGAGCACGCATTGCGTCCGCGGTTTAGTCTCTGTCAGCGATTAATCAGAGTGATTTAACGAAGCGATCCGCTATAATAATTTACAATAGCAATCACTTGGCCCGAAGTACTATAATTTCCAATTAGTTGGTCGACGTTAGGTCCTTAAGATCTGTACTTCAGTGACGGACAATAGCGAAAGAGTCACCGACACAAAAAGCAAGCGATTTAGTGCGTTGTAAACAACATTGTTGTCAAAATACACGGCTTTGCTGGCTCTTTATAGCCCTTAGAAGGTCCGTGGGTGTACCAGAGATATTTGCATAGGACCCATAAAGTTAACTTTTAATGGTGGACGCATATCTCCTCGGAGCGGCCGCGGTTGACGTTGATTGCAGCCGAGTGTTGAGATCGGATAGGATTGGATTATTGCTCGCATAAATATCAATTTCTTGCTCCTGTTATTTGTCGCACTATAATCTTGTCAGGTAAAAGGTTTCCATCCCATCGGCTGAGAATGATTAGATTTAGAAAGTAAATTACACTTTTGTGTATTCAGATATAAGGTAATCTTAGCCTTCTTATTGCATTAGGCATAATAAATTATAATCACTTCCAGCCAAACGTTTTATCTAGCTTCTAAAACAACAATGGTAACAATTAATTGTAAGTTTCGTTTTTATATTTAATGCAAAGCTGGAAGTAGGTACCTAAGAATATAAAAGTGATGCCTAACAAATTCTCACGATTTAACGTTGCTTTTAGATACGGAAATAGAGATCGTTTAACAGACAAGACCAACAACAAAATCAGTGTGTACTAGAAAGTGATATCTAACATTTTAGATACAAGTAAACATGCCATGATGTTAACGACGCCATGGGAAGTGGGACCAATTAACATATAGGGGAAATAAAGAACTCTGTCACGTCAAATGGTACGTAGGGTCTAACAAATATACGGCATGACATTTAGTACTACTTAACGCTAGTGCCAGTTAAGGAGACGCATCAGTTAAAACGCGTACAGCTGTTAAATAAACCCAATTAGAGATGTGGTCTATTAAGTGGAAGTTTTGGAAATGTTTCTAAATATTGAACCTTCTGAGAGTCCTCTGTAGCTAGTTGCTTGGTTATCGTTGTCTTGATATGCCTGGCTAGAAAGTTCCCTTTCATAAGTAAACAGGGTCTAGTTGTTGCATTCATGAGAAGTAACGGAAGAAAGTCAGTATCATTCTTTAATCGTTCTTGATATTAGCATAATACTTAATACCATCGATTGCAATACAAATGTAGAAAAGTAGAGTGCTAATTTGTTATTCATAGCTATGAATCTGTTAATGGAATCAGTATTCTAATCTGCAGTTCAAGTTAAGTTGATAGCAGTAGGAAAATCTGAAGCTTGTTCGCTTAAAATTAAAACAGGAACGCAAAAACTGGTCCATGCATTCGCCATCTTGATATTCACGAAGCTTTAATCTTTGACGGTCACATAAACTTGCATTCGTACGTGGACTCTCTCATAAACACGGTAACATATTGTTCGGAGATCTCAATGCCTTTCAACCAGTTATTACCGGTAATGCCTTAACATAACCCGAGCGAGCTCGACACGCCCAGAGTTGATCGATGGGCGCAAGGCGGGTCAACGTCTGTGGAACACCGAAACTTTCTTAATGAAATGATGTGTTTTAAAATAGAGGAAATGTACTTCGTTATAGGCGTCACTTTCTTTCGTAATGATAGAGGGTTTTTCATTGTCATTAGTAAAGGCATTGCGGCCAATCTTTAATTCTTCTGGGTTGGATACATGCTTACATAAAAAAAACTTCAGACAGATTTGGAGTCTTGAGAAGTTCATCGGAATTGTTGGTAGCAATGCTTTTATGGTGTTGACCTCTGCTTGAATCGTATTTGCAATACAATATACTGATATTAAGTTGATTTGCCTTTGGAACTTTTATATCATATCATCTCTTATTAATTTATGCATAACAGGAAGATTAAATCACCATTGAAAGTGCTTTCTCAAGAAGCAGGATTAGTACCGCTGTGAATGTAAATTGTATCACGACTTCCCGTCGCCGAGGCTTCGGTCTCGAAGCTGTTATTTTTTACTGCATGCTGATCCAAAAACTGTCTTCACAGTTGACACTATACAGCGGATGTCATCGTTTGACCAAGTGATCAGTTCAAACAAAAATTTATCTTAAGTCGTAACGAATACAATTCAAATCGACATCGCAATTAGTAATAAAGAGTCGAGCTTTAGCGACTTGATTCTATTTAATCTCAATGTTGTAACGTTAAGGTCGATATTCGAATCGTCCGCTAGTCCATTTGAAATCGATTTATACACAACGGACTGTTACTAAGTAAACACTCGGAGATGAAGACTCGAATCGATTTCGATGAATGTTTATTTAAAAAAATTCTTCATGCTTTTTTGGCCAAGTTCATCTGAGTCCATTGATCGGGTCGTCTCGATGAGTCTCGACTTTGACATCGAGTATTATGTCAAGAGTTACCGATTTTAATACAAATATTATTATTTGCTTAAGTAATTTGAGTTGGTTTCGGGTGTTATTGTCAAATACAGTAATCGTAACCATTAACAGTACAAGTAAAAACTGTAACAGTAACTCTTGAGAATAATATACAATTTCATATATTCTGATATACTAATAATAAGGTTGATGTAAACTATTTGATGATTATTCTTTAAGTTATGAATGCGAAATAATGGGTTTGTCAGAGTAAAGGTATTCTTAAGATGAAAAAGACTTGATCGTAAATGTGTTATTTATAGGCAGCTACTTAATTTTTAATCATCCACGCATACCGGACAATGAATTATTTGAAAGATAATAAATATAAGAGATATATTAAAATGGGGTCGTCTAATTTGAGGGATATCCATTAGTAATTATGTATTCTCGATACGACAAAGTCTTGAGCGCTCGGGAAGAATGTTAATAAAATTAAAATTCATTTCGATAAACCAACAGATATGAAGGCTCGTGTAAATGGAAAGTCGTTGGCGTATGCCTGATACATTAAGAAGCAATGGTGACTAGAAGATAGTGGAAATTAATTAGAATAAAAATAATGATACGGATACTTTCAACCCGTTTTTCTTAAAGTTTATTGTTGTGTGTTCTTGATATGTGTTCAAACCATTTCTCCATTGCTCAATATAGGGAACTTGATTATTCTTGGCATGTCTCTGTCATTTTTTGTATGCATTTGGCATTTATTTCAAGTTTACTTACTTATTATTCCCGTCTTCTAAAATAATTCTTACGATCAATTGTGGGGTTGACCAGCCATACTTTTTCTGAAATGTCGTACGAGACCAGATGGAAGATGAAACCAAACCATCTCATTTCAAGAATTTACCTAGCCCCTTAATTGTAAATCTTTTCAAATGTACTTACTTGAAATTGTATACAATGTTTCGTTCCAACAAAATCCTATAATTAAATCTGCTGCAACTGCAACAGGTCGGTTGATATTTACCGACCAGTTGCACGTGATGCATGTAACTTCTTAATGCGACATAAATATGCACCACTCGTGCTTGGGCCCGATCCTCGATCAACTTGTCCCACATCACTTAGTTCCAAAGTTAATACCATGCCGACGACCGATTACCCCCTCATTTGAATAAACCCGGTAATTGTCGATCAAAAATAAACAATCGCATTCAATTCTGTGCTTAGTGTCTTGAGGTTTTGATGCGTATTTAACAGGGTTGGTGCTGTCGATGGTGTGATGCAGACGTTAATCTGGTGATCTGGTCTGATTGTCATTTCAGCTTTTGTGTTATGCTTGTCAGTAGTATTTAAAGAAGGACTATTTTTAATACCACTTACTTCTTGACGTTTGCTTGTGTTACAACAAACGTGGTCACGAACTCGCCCCCAAAATGCCACTTATTAAAAAGATTTTAGTTAATGCATTGTGTTATAGTGAAACATTTCGATCTAACATTTTTAAATTATAATATTGATACTACTACTCCTTAAGATGATAATCTAAAACCTACTTATATAAGCATCAGTAACAGCCCTGCCTTTGATTATGTTCTTCAGTATGAAGTGTCGAAACCTTATTAAATTATTCGTTACCTCAACATTGGTTTTCTCTATTTTAACTAGTATAGCTTTAGGGATTATTGGGTTTAAATCTAACCGATAACAATCTCTAAGATTATCAACCGAAGCGAACGCCGGCACATGTTAGCATAGAAATGGATGACTTAACTATTTACAGCTACTTTTAATATGGTTATTTGTATTTCCGGCTGCGACGTATCACAATCACAATGATGGTCTAAACTTGTTTCTAGTTTAAAAAATACGACGTTTTCAGGAAACTAAATTGGTTCGAGATCTTGATACAATGACAGTTGTGGGTGCATATGGCCATTATAAAGTTATCTAACGTTATTGAAACGTACGATTTATCACAATAACTCGATAGTTGCGGGGCTATAAAGAATTTGAATACGGCCGTGGTTTTGTTCGGCGCTTTTATTAATGTTGATCCATTAACAGATTTTATTGCTCGAGAAACCCGTTTGGTGCACAAATTGGTCCTCGAAAGATAAATGAACCCACGATGAAGCTATGGACTTTATTGGTCCAGCCTTTGATGTTTATGACGCGGGGTCGTATCATAACTTTAATTCTTATGAACGCCGTCCAATTACCTTTCTATTAGCCTAATTATGTCGTACTAACTTTTGAGTGTTAAAGTTAGCTGTAATGAAGTGTTTTAAGTTAGAAAACTTCATAACCGATCAACCGAAATTTGAAGAAGTCAATAGTGATCTAAAAATGTTAAGTAATTAGGATTTCTTATGCAGCTTTTCATCTATGTATTTAGTCTCTTTTTATTAGCTCTACGAGTATATTGGTTTCAGATTCTTAGATTATGGATTGTAGAATCTTTTACGTCCTTATTCACATTAATTTATTTACTTCAAGTTTATTGGGAATAAACCCTGTAGCATACCTTGTTTTCGTAAACTTTAAAAAGATACGGCAAATTACCTCATATTGTTATACATCGGCGGTGTCTTTGGTCATCGCGTCCACTAAAGAAGCGTCATTATCTTATGTGCTTATCAAAGCAGATGGTTCGACATATCAAGAGGCTTAGAAAGATACTAATTACCTTCAGAAAGGCGAGATGACTTATTATTATGACAGGCTGAGGCTTGGGCGGGACCGGTCGTACGGCTTTGATGTAGCGCCATCTTGGCGAGTATAAAAACATCATCGATCAAAATATAGAACCTTATTTGGTCAGAAATAAGACTCAAATTCTTAACCAAATTTTATAAATTATTCAGTGATTCATACGAGACCAATCATGGTAATTACAAATCCTAATTTCGCAGGAATATGTATGAAATATGCAATATTCTGTTGTGGTGTTGGGAATTATTGTAATTATGTATGCGTTTCGTAATAATTGATTTGTTGTGGGTATTTTGGTGGTGCTAAAATTAAATGACAAATTCTAGTGTAGGTAAGTATACTTTTTTGGTATGTCAAAGTAAAATTTTTTTTGTGTAAAAATCTCTGACATAATAATATTAATTGAGAATAAACCGCCAAAAGAAAATAAGGATAAATTAATACAACGATATTAATTTCTGACATTTATTCTGTTTCAATCTAGCGTTAATCCTGACAAATTTCATTGCGGACACGATAGAGATTTGGACAGCTTTTTTTTCTTTCTTTTTCGGGACTAAATACTAATCAAAATTTGCTACATTTCACTTTCCGGGTAGTAATGTTCAATTCAGTAATTAGCTAGCAGTACAGTCGCGCACAAGACGCGTAACGTGAAACCTTCGCGGGCGCAGCTAGCGGGCTCACGTGTAGATGTATCAGAGATAATGGCGTAATGTGACGTGGATCACCTCTTACCCGCTGATGTGCTTGTAACCGATTTGATGGGATGTTTTCGGTCAGTGCATATCGGTAAGGTGTACCCTTCACTAGGGGAAAGGGGCATACATGCAGCTTTATATATAGTTTGGAAAGTCAATCACATTTTCGGCGTATTTCCCCCAATACCAGCCAACTAAATAGGTCGACTGGTACATTTTTTGGTTGATAAGTACTTTATGTGCGTTTTTTAGCCTAGTGAAACTTTGTTTTTATAAAACGTTTTTAATTATATCAATCTTATTTTTAGACGGCTTTTAAAACTTGGTAGGAAATTCAGATTTTCCTTGTTACATGGAAAGAAACAGATACGTTATGAATATTTCTAATTTTAGCACAGAAAACTATATTTTACGATTCGTAATAAATGTTCATCTATTTATTATTCTAACACTAAAAATTCGACAAGTCTCATGAGACAGATTATTAAGTTACAACTATAAATAACTTTGAAACGAGGTAAAAAACAGACATATTATTGGAAGTTAAGTAAGTATAATTTATAGATTTTAGAGCACACGCTATAAAATTCTCATCTATATGTACATGTTTAACCTCCCTATTTGCATCCCTCGATTGACTTGTCGATATTAATAGATTTATTTTTTCTCAATCAAATAATATTTAATAATGCTAATACGATGGATGCGCAAAAGTTATGATGATATTAATACACTCAATAACCGAAACAGCCAATACCTAGTTTAAGACATTTATGTATCTAAAATTTGTATTCGTATTTGTTTACACTAATAGTGACATACGATACTCGTATGTGGTAAAATTATTCGCTATTTCAATACTAAAAACCTGAGCACTACTTTTTGCTAGCAGCCACACGGGCGTTACATTACAAACCGATGACAAACCAGTGCCAAGGTACACAGTACACTCACGCATTTCAGACAAATCACATAATCAAACGAGTCGTGGTCACTCATGATGCAACGACTAGGCATGCAAATTGTCTCGCGGGGTCGTCGACCGCGACGCAGCATCTTGAGTATCTCGCCCCCATTGGTCGACGAGAAATCGATTCGCGACGTGCGCCAACGCCGAAGGTCAATGCCGATACGCCTTTGATCTGCTACCGATGTTAATCGATGCAGAAGCATCGGTATCAATGCTAATCTTTATCAGAGAAATGATGTTTGGTTTATTCGATTTTAATGTTTTGTTTTTCGTTTCCGAGCGAACAATGGGGTATGTCTCTGACTTAGTTGGAGCTACTTGTATGTTTTATAGTTACTTATTGGAGCAGTAAGCATGACTCATAGACTTACTAGTCTAGACGACGAAGTACAGTACGGTTCACGAAAGATGACCAAAAATGGCTGCCGTCTGCGCTAGTACATCCGCACTAGTCACTCATGTAAATTGTATTCAAATATTAACTCCAATTTTGACGCATAACGCCCTACATGACGGGACCCAAAACGTACTTTCTGCTCATTAGTCAACTTACATGAATTTTGGTATATGGTAATAACTTACAGGTGAACCGTTAGAATATGAAAAAATCATTAATGCTAATGTTTTGAAAGCCATTGTTTGCTTATATTGAGGAAGTAAAAATACATTTCTCTGGCATTTGGTATACGCATGCATTCATATGCAAATGGTATGGATCCATAAATAATGCATCATTGACCATTTCTCATAAGATGGCATAACGTATATTTTAATGTGTAATGAACCTATTGAATCGCCATGATCTACTTTCGACGTTTAGTTAAAGGTTTCATAATGTCTTTATTCGGTCTAGATATCCAACATAATTCAATATAATGATGGACATGTCTTGCGGTGAGTTTAAACGATTCATAATATATCAATGATACGAGAATACTTTGTATCAAAAATATAATATTCTGAGTGTGGTTTTGTGGCTTTTAGTAAGAAACGTTTAATGCAAGCAACTATGTTTGTATTTTTAAAATAATTGTAACAACGTTTCATTGCTGCCGATCAAAGTACATCGACATAATATGTTTGATATTCCACCATATTTGGCACATGGAAGTACTTATATCGCAAGAATTGTTGATAAACTATGATACAATAATTAAAAAAAGATTGTAATACTAAATAGATTTTGTATTTATTGTGATTACCAAATAATATTTGTTAATGTTCCCACACCCAAAATATGTAATAATAACACAGCCGTAATCGACGTGATCGTAAATTATCTCATTTTGTTTTGAGCGTTGAACGACATGCGAAATTGATAATTGCTAAAACAACGACAAAAAAATTGGCCAAGTGCGAGTCGGACTCGCGCACTGAGGGTTCCGTACAAAATCTATTTTTGACGTATAAAAAAAACTACTGAATAGATTTCGTTCAAACCAATTTTCGTTGGTAGTTTTTATGATAATGGACATTATATAATTATTTCAGTTTTATCATTCTCTTATTTTAGAAGTTAGAGGGGGGGGGGGGACACACATTTTTCCACTTTGGAAGGGTCTGTCACGCAAAGTATTCACTTAAGAAAAAAATGATGTTAGTAACCTCAATATAATTTTCAAAGACCTATCCATAGATACCCCACACGTATATGTTCAATGAAAAAAAATATTTCGAGTTTCAGTTCTGACAATGGGGACCCCCCACTATTTTTTTATTTTTTTATTTTCATGTGAAAACCTTGTTGCGGTTCACAGAATACATCCACTCACTAAGTTTCAACAGTATAGTACTTATAGTTTCGGAAAAAAGTGGCTGTGACAGACTGGCGGACAGACAGACAGACAGACAGACAGACAGACATGACGAATCTATAAGGGTTCCGTTTTTTTGCCATTTGGCTACGGAACCCTAAAAAGAACAGAAGTAATTAAACTATTGATAGATACATCAGCATAACTTCATAAGAGTTAAGCTGTTTCTTCTGGTGATTCAAAGCTCCAGGACTTAGTTTGGGGATACAGCATTTAAAGGCAGGCAAAGCATTTGCAACCCTTGAAGAGTTGTTAATGTCCATGGGCATCGGTGATCACTTTCCATCAGGCGACAAACTTTTTCCTGTACTTTTTCCTGTAGCTCTCCCTTAAGAAAAAGAAAACTGCAGAATCTTACCAACATTCCATGATTTACGATTGACAGACACAACTAGCTATTAGTTTACTGTTGTGTCTACGCAGGTCGTTGTGAAAAGTGGCTCAACACGCCCATGCAATTGTCTAGTGTGGTTCTCTCCGGTACCCCTACTACTAGTTTCTACTAGTGCGGTATTCGTGACTTTTGGTTAATCTCGATCTTTGGGATGCAGCTTTTAATGAAGATGAAAACGGACCTAATTGGAACGAACTTATAGGATACACAGTTTTTGAAATGCACCAATTAGAATTGCCTCTGTAATATTAAGGTGTCTTTTAAATGGTAAATGATGGAAATGGAAGACAAGAAATCAATTTAAATTACTAACATTAAAAGCTGTCGTTGTCAGATTCTCATTTCATTATATCATGGTTCCCATATTCGGGAGTGTCATATTTATTACGAGTATTTACCCAATTTTTGACTCATTACCACAGGTAGTATGAGAAAGTCCACTTTTGAGCAAACAAATTTTTTTTTCTGTAGATGATGAATAAAATTTAATAGTTTCATAAAATTTATAAGTACTGAAACCAAACCTTCTAAACCTAGGACCAGTTCAAACAGACCTATTCTCGTTTCTAACTCTGAGTCCGTAGTTACACGGAGGTTGAGCACAAAAATGACTCTTTTCAATAGATGATGAATAAAATTTAATAGTTTCTCAAAATTTATTAGTACTGAAACCAAACCTTCTAAACCTAGGACCAGTTCTAGCAGACCTATTCTCGTTTCTAACTCTGAGTCCGTAGTTACACGGAGGTTGAGCACAAAAATGAATATTTTCAATAGATTATGAATAAAATTTAATAGTTTCTCAAAATTTATTAGTACTGAAACAAAACCTTCCAAACCTAGAACCAGTTCTAGCAGACCTATTCTCGTCTCTAACTCTGAGTCCGTAGTAACACGGAGGGTGAGAATCTTTTCAATAGATAATGAATAAAGTTTGAAAGATTCACAAAATTTATTAGTACTAAAACAAAACCTTCCAATCCTAGAACCAGTTCTAGCAGACCTATTCTCGTTTCTAACTCTGAGTCCGTAGTTACACGGAGGTCGGATCCAGCCCGCGGCGGCGAGGCCGAGGGAATGCCGGCCGCGGGGGCTCCCAAGCCTCCTGTAAACGTTCCACGCCGGGAAAGGATCTAATGTCAATCAATTGCTCTGCATTTGTATTTGCAACGTTTGTGGAAATAGGAGAGATTTGAGAGGCAAGTTCAAAAGGGACTGTTGTGTGTTTAACGATTTTGAAAAGGCTAGATGGTAGGTCGATAGGGTTGAAAATATGTTTTGTATTTTCTATGTAGGTATCCCAATATTTTCCATTTTGACAAATAAACGGAAGGACTAATTGGCTAAACACGCCCATGCAATTGTCTAGTGTGGTTCTTTCCAGTACCAGTGACTAAATAAACAAGTCTAATTGTGGTATGTAGAATAAGTTGCACGTGCGACGATTATTTTCAAAAACTAATGGATTCAAATCTACTTCCACAATGGTCGCACATTCCTTTTCGGTTAACACTTTGTGCAATACAGTGTCTATGTTGCTCTATTTGAAAACCACTTTGTTCTACTAACTCAATTTTCTCATGTTTGCTGTTTGTTTACAGCTTATTAGCGCTGATTTGCATTTCAATACGCAGTCTGGTTATGTTGGTAGAATCTACAAACGAATTGACTTTCGCTTCTCCGTCATCCTTGCCTTTGTCTCACATACTAAGGAGATTGCACAATTATTAAGATGTACTGAAGTAGTCTAATTTCTCCAGTTTAACTTCTGCGACACGTTCGTCTCGATTCAAAGGGTGATGTGTTTTGCAATAGTTTTTGGAAGGTGTCTCAAGTTACTGAGTTGGTTGAATAAATTATATCTACGATGTTTCTTAGAATAACATTGAATCACATTGGCACGTTTCCTTTCTATGAACTTTCAATTTAACGAACTAGCTCGGCCACAACATTTTAGATATTATTAATACACAGTATTATGAGTAAATGGAGATTAAGGATAATAGTAATTATATCCTGAGCAAAACCTAGCCTTGACTAATCCAGCTGTTAATTTATAACCTTCAGAGCGATAACCAGTTTTATAAACGTTAACGTAGAAATAATCAAAACTATGTCTTTTATATCTCTTTTCTCTAAAACTTGCAAGTCGAATCTACGTGTTATAAATTCAAAGCTAAGTTAGTATGTTGTAGCCTCTATCCCTTGTACTTTGGAATATGGTTACACATAAACTGTTTTGTCTATATCGGTTTAAATGGGGACTACGAAACCTTTAGCACTGTCTTTCCGTTTTGTTCCATCTTTGGCACTATTCAGTTTACGCAGATTGCATCACTGACGATTTTGGTCTAGTGTGCCCATAAGCCGCTATCGCTTAAGTTTGTGTCTTGTCTCCGGAAAACGGATTCGGTATTAGCATATAATGCGCGAGCGGCGCGACCACGACGCCAGATCTGGAGCACAGATCCGAGCCTCGTCGTGCGACCGGGTCCATGCATCATATCCGCGGATTGTACGATTCAATTCTAGCCTTTTCTATCTACTTAACTTGATTGGACGTTGGCGTATGACCCACTTTAACGCTCTGATGGCTTTTCAAGTTTAAACCGACGCGGTCGAAACATTATGCAATTGAACCAGTTAGATAATAGTGGGATCCACTGATATCATCTATGTGAGCCTTGTTAGTTGATTTGCGATATCATCGTTGCTAAGATTGCCTTTCAAAGTTTTTGTCAGTTCCAAGGCTTAATTTTAACTTTTGAGAGGTGTGTATAAATATAACCTATTTGGGGTTTATTGACTCCGGTCTCATTAAAAACAAAGTTCGCATGAGTCACGCCATCGGGCAAGACAATCATGCTAATAGGAGACGTCAAATCTCCTATGGTGGCTGCGGAGTGCGGCTCATAATCCGACAAAAACTGGTTATGAGTTAGTATTACGCGGTACAGTACGTGCCCGTGTAGTTGCGCTCAGCGACTGGTCGATCCGAGATGTTGCGCCGTTTAGCACGGTGACCCGACCCGGCCGAGTCGCCCGAACAATCTCATTGATTCGATGCGAGATTAAGCGGCGTCCGCGAATGTTTCCATTTTGAATTCGCAGTCAGATGCTCGCTTGAACTCGCACCCGGATGTCATGTTCGTTTTACATTTGCTCTGTTGTTGCAGCGCTGAATAGCGATCGTGCTCGCGGATTAATGATTGACGCTGGCATTGACGCGGACGCAATCGGTTCTGATGATTGTTGTAAAGACGCATGACTGACTAAAAATAGTTTCGGGTGAAATTCTTATCCGATGAAAGAGATTGGCGAAAAAAATATCTTTACAAAGTTGTCGATTTGATTGGCATACTGTCTAATTTATTGACCATGGTTAACCCAGCAAGTTAACTCGCGGACTTGTTAAATACCTTATCATCATAGCAGGTAGGTCTTAAAATTGCTTTACATTTGCCATTGGACAAAGTTTTTGCAAAACGGTTCTTATAGCTACCAAAACTATTTATATCCAAAGTCCAATGCGTGATATCGGTATGGGAAAATAGATTTTATCAGTTGAATTAAGTGTCCAAAAAATAGTCACAACCTCGATATGGGCGCTCGCGTGTTTCCCCGCGAATCAGTATGCAGCTCACGGCATAACAGGCCGAGTGTCGCACGCCTCAATCTTGTATTTAGCCAATCTATTGTCTAAAATAAGCAACCGTTAGGTATTGCGACCTTGACTTGAGTGTTGAACTTTATGGAGCTAATCATTGTTGTTTTAAGGGATAATGAGTTATGGTAAAACAATTTGGTAGCAATGGTCATCTGTACGATTAATTTAGTCACAATTAGTTAAGTACGCTACAAGTCCTTGTTAGCTACGTTTTAACTTTAACTAATAAATAAACATTTCCTGAAATGTTGGTTATGGGTGAGTTCAATAGTTTATGCATGCCTCCAACAATTTATTAAAAAGAAGACTTTCCATGTATGTACCTACCTAAGTTTCGATTTAGTTGCAAAACATTTCTAAGCCTTTAATCAAAAGCGCATGCATGCTAAGCGCATATAAATATGCTTGCTACGTTCACCATCCTTTCTATATTGTGCCATGGGCCAAAACAAAAAACGTTGGAAAGTGAAGTCGCAGAGATACGAGGCAGGCTCGTTACTAAGCGTGCGTTCGTTTTGTAGCGCCCGAGGCCAATCATGTCTCGCTGTAATAAAGGGTTGCGTCCTTTCGGCCCGTTCTCAGATTTATGGCCGAGACTTCGAGAGTACGCATGCGTACGTCGCGTTTGTCACACAATTATCGCGGGCAGAGTTCGAGGAATCCTTTGATTTTCCACGCTTCTTCTTCCTTGCGTTTATTTCGGTTACCTCCATTGTGGGCCATAGGGTACGCTGTGGCTGTAATCCTGATTTGAACATCCTGGACATTGTATAGAAGCGACTCTTATTGGACATCTATAACCTTTACAAGGGACACCAGACAATTTTTGGAAAAGAGTCGAGAATCAACGACCTTAAGTGCCTCCTGAGGCACCGAAACGGTCTTACTCTTAAGGTACAGAGAAGTAAATGCAAAAGTCTTTGCATTGCAATCAACCGGGAAAGTAATAAATTGGAAGCGAATAAACATAACTCCAAAGGTGATCTTAACTCTGAATGTAACAATGTTTACAGTGAAGGGTATGTTGGTTTTCGTTTGAATAATGTTGCATGTCGTGTTGATAATTGTACTGTGTTTACTGCAAGAAAGAATCATTTAATAAAGGAAGCTAGGCAAGCTCCCAAGATGAGATCGGCAAATGTTTTATGTTCAATATCGCGTTCATCAAAAAAATTATAAAACAAATTCTCATGATCAACTTATAAATAAAACAACACTTCCACATATGACTTTCAATCAATAGAAATAAAACATAATTTAAGGTAATTTATAAACAATCTGGAGATATAATCGATACCATCGGTAATCGAATTCTGATACCAATACCCTTCAACAATAAGAACAAAACCAGTCCGACTGGTATCGAGGAGTTGATCAGCATAAATATTACTATGGGCGTGACCCTGTCATGTAGCACTTAGGACGATGAATAAGTAATAATGCCGGCGTTTTGTTTCTTTTAAGTCAGACCATTCTAAGAATCTCAATGCAAATTCATCTTGTGTCGATCGGTCTTGAGAATTAAGATTACTATTTGACAAGGTAATTGGTCTAATTTGATGATGATATTATAATTTCGTAGACGTACTTTAGTAAATCTGGTGTTATATCTATAAGTTGTGTAATATTAAAGTGCTGTATTTAGTTGATAACTTCTAATAGTTTCATGATGATTATAATGAAAGCTAACGCTCTTAGGACACCATATTTTTAATTTGTAGTTTATATATTAACTGTTGCTTGGTGTTATTTATAAAGATATTATCGCAGTTTTAATTAAATTAAACAAAGCAAATCACGACGAACATCATGTAACACTAATTCATATTTGCAGTAAATAAAATCACCAGTTGTAATCACCTTTTGTTTATTGCTTTGCTTATTCAAAATAATCTATAGCAAACAAACATCCACTTAAAAGTAATGGTTGCGGAGTGCTTGTTATTTCTCAGTTTCATAATGCGCAAGTGTGAAGCATTAGCTCGCTCAGATTTTATCTGCGCAGGCGTCGATGGGTATGGGTATCGATTGAGTATGAGATTTTGTATAACAAGTACAAGTGGAGCCAATTTATGAAGCAGATATTTTAAAATTATGATTTTTCATGTTTTATTTAGAATCTAACAACGCTAAGTCATCACCTGGCATAGTTTGGTGTTGATATTTTAATCTCTTAGACAAGGTACTTTAATAAATCAAAGTCAAAGTCAAAGTCAAAGTCAAAGTAGTTTATTTTGCAATTTGATTTATGCACGTCATATCATTTTTTTTACCTACCAGCACTTCGACGTGAATGGCCTGCTGAGAAGAAGTGCCGCAAGAAACTCAACAGTTTGCCTTTTTTAAAAAATAAATATTTGTACAATTTTTTACATGTCATCATAATAAATCATTAAAAATGTCAAAAAAAAATAATGTCAAAAATAAAAAAATAAAAAATTACAAATGTAATAAATAAATAAATTAGACAACCACATGCGCAGAGTGGTAAGAAATTGTCAGACCCACAAATTCTTGTCAACATCATTTAAAAAATCTTCTATCTTATAATAACCTTTTCTCATTAAGCAGTTCTTAACTTTTAATTTAAATAGATGTAAAGGCAATTCAACAAGATTTTGTGGTACTTTGTTGAACATTTTAATGCTTAATCCTACAAAAGACTTTCCAGTTTTTTGCAGTCTGACATTTGGATAGGCAAGTCTGTGCTTATTTCTTGTATTAAATTTGTGAGTATCAGATTTTTTGAGAAACTGTTCATTATACTTTCTAATATATAAAATACAATCAAATATGTACTGAGAAGGTACTGTTAAAATATTAATTTCTTTGAATACATCCCTAAGTGAGTCACGAGGTCTAAGGTTGTAGATCGCACGGATAGCTCTTTTCTGCAATATAAAAATTGACTCAATGTCTGCAGCAGAGCCCCACAACAGTAGACCATATGACATAACACTATGAAAGTAACTGAAATAAACCAGTCTTGCCGTTTCAATGTCAGTAACATATCTAATTTTTCTAACCGCGTAAGCAGCAGAGCTAAGTCTTCCTGCTAGTGCAGTTATGTGAGGACCCCATTGTAACTTGGAATCGATGGTGATTCCTAAAAATACGGTTGAATTGACAATTTCTAGTTTCGCATCATTCATAGTAATTTGTGTATTAATTTGCCTTACATTAGGCATCATAAATTTAACACATTTAGTTTTTTTAGCATTGAGTAACAAATTATTGGTACTGAACCATTGTGACACCTGCAAGAGAGCTCCGTTTACTTTGTCAAATGATTTTTCGTTTCTCTCTGTTTTAAAAATGAGAGAAGTGTCATCAGCAAACAAAACTATCTCACAGAGGTCTTTGGTAAAATATGGAAGATCATTTATATATATAAGAAATAGCAAAGGTCCTAAGATCGAACCTTGGGGCACGCCCATTTGCAGTTTAGCACCAGCAGAATTGGTGTTTTTGATATTGACACGTTGTATCCTGTCAGTGAGGTACGATTCAATTAATTGTAAAGAAATGTTTGACACACCGTAATGTTTTAATTTAATAAGTAATATTGAATGATCAACACAGTCAAATGCCTTTGATAAATCACAAAAAATACCTATCGCATTCTGTTTATTTTCCCATGCATCAAGTATATGTTTCATAAGTGCAATACCTGCATCGGTTGTACTCTTGTTTTTAGTAAAACCGAATTGTTTTGCATGAAGTAAATTATGTCTATTAAAAAATTCTAATAACTGATTAAAAATTATTTTTTCAAATATTTTACTTAATGATGGTAATATTGATATTGGTCTAAAATTTGATGGGTCACTTTTGTCGCCCGATTTAAATAAAGGTATTAACTTACTATATTTCATTAAATTAGGAAATTTATTTTCATCGATGCATTTATTAAAAAGGTAAGCCAAATGAGGAGAAATAATTTCAATTATAGATTGTATAATATCAGTTGATATTCCCCATAAGTCCTCAGTTTTCTTTTTATTGAGGTCTTTGAATGTTTTTAATATAGTGATTGGGGAGATGTGATCGAAATTAAATGTACTCTTACATTGATCTACACAAGAAGCTAAGATGTTTTGAGCTTGTTGTGTACTAGAATTTAGCTGACTAGTGGTTATTATAGGTATGTTTGAGAAAAAAGTTTCAAAGGCATTTGCTACTTCTATGTCTGATTTTATAGTTTTATCGTCAATTTTAAGGCAGAAATCATTTTCATATGACTTGGATTTACATGTTTCTTTGTTAATTATATTCCAAGTAGCTTTTATTTTATTACTTGAGTTATTTATTTTGTGTCTCAAGTAAATTGACTTGGCTTTATTGCAAACTTTCTTAAAAACTTTCGAATACTTCTTAACATATTCTATCACTTTTGGATCTTTAGAATATGCTTTTAGACCATACAACTCATACAACTTATTCCTACTTTTATAAATACCTGGAGTAGCCCAGTCACTAAACTTAGTTTTAGGATTATTAAGATTAACATGTATAGTCTTTTTAGGGAATACTCTATTATACTCAGACGAAATTAAGCCAAGTAAATTTTCATAAAGTATATCCACATTCTGGTTATTAAAAGAAATGTCGGGTATTTTATCAATAATTGTATCTTTAAATCTGTCTTTACGCCCCTCAGTGACAGGTCTACATAGAATGTCAATAGATCTAGGAGCAACACAGTTTTTTTAAAATCTAGTGTAATATCTGTAGGGGTTGTAAAATTTAAATGCTGTAATTAGTAGAGAGCTCCGAATAGTTTTATGATAATCGTAATGAACGTTAATCATCATCTGGTAGAAATAAGAGGAATAATAATAATTGAAGATGGTGGTAAACATAGAGACATTAGTTATTTCATAGGCAAGCTTTGTTAAAATAACGAATTTCTACGAGAAGTTACATTCCTGATGTTATTTTTTGTGAAAGGATTACTTGTAGTACTTAAACAATGTATGTACATATATTCCACTTTAAACAAACACTTTCTACAATTAGAATGAAAGCTCCTGAACTCTACTTGTGATCTTTTTACCTTTCTAATCACCATATTTAGTCTTCATAATCTACTTTGAAGAGTGTAATAAATTCTGAAACATTAGCTTAATTTAGTCTCCACTTAAATGCTTTTCCAGGCCCGGAGATGTCTAATTTAACTTCCTCTCCACTTAATTTATGTTAAATGTTGTCCTTAGTGTGAATGTGTTTATCCACGTCTCTTATTAACTTTCATTAACTTCATCTGAGCCACTTACTACCAGCTATACTCAGTAATCTATTAGTTTCATCTTTGATCTAATTTCTTAATAATTTCTTATCTATCTTTTATTAACATATCTTGCAGTCTACTGCTGAACGTGAGACAATATTATCATTCTTGTTGATATGTATTTTCATTTTATCAAAGTTAAATAGGAAACCTAGACTTTACCATTGCAAATGTTTATTTCTCTTTCGTCACAACAAATTATGACGATCATTATCTATCAATAATACCATTCAAATGTAGTATAATTGTAATTCATTCACTCACTAATTAATTTATTTTTATTTGACCATTTTCAAATGTAGTTACAATCTGATAAAGAGATTTTATCTGATTCATACGACTATCTCTGTCTACATCTCGACCATGTTAGTGAACATAAGAACATTTTGTGGTTTACAACTTTGTTTTACGGCGAGAAAACGATATGATTTCAAATTCAACTGAGTATTACTGCTAATTCGCATATTATGTCGCTTTTACTGTCTTAGTGCTCACGGGTAATATACTGTTACGTTCTTGATAACTTCTTTAACCATATACGAATCTGCATTCAAATTGTTATTTGAATAAAGTTGAGTATCAACATTACTGCATGTATCGTCTTCTATGACGCTAAATATCGTGGCATGTTTTTATAAGGTAAACTCTATTGACATTTTATTGTTATAGCTTACATATGAAATACAAATTGGTATTGTGATGTCAATCGCATTTGTGACTTCTTACTCACGTTTATGTACTTATTCGTGCGAGAATAGATTTGGAATGCATTTATGATGAGTAAATGAGTAATTTTTTTTCAAAATAGGCCACTGCATATAAACACTGAAATGTACTTAAATGTGTAACAACTATTTCATAGCCATCCGTTTGACCCCAACACTGTTTACACTCCACGTACCTACTTACATCAATAGAACAATTTGACATTAAAAATTGTGTTGCATTGCCGTTGCCACTTCTATCAGTTCCGACGACCTTGTTGCGTTGTAATAGAGTTCAAAGTTGGAGTGTCTGTATATTGTCCCAATTCACCTTGGGTTCGGTCGTGTCGGCGGTGATCCAGACGTGTGCGATCAATAGAGATCGGCGGATGTTGAGGTGCGGGCGCGGATTAGTGATGGGCCACGAGATGAGGCTGAGTTTTAATGTGCTATATATCTACATTATATAGAGCGTTTTGTATAAAGGTAAAAGATGAGACACCTGTAAACATAATATGATAGTTTTCTTTGAGGATCACTCTATGTTTTTGGAACAGTGTATTGATACTTTCAAATACAGTGCAGCTGATATTGCGAAAGGAAAGTTGGCTCAATTCTCAAGTTCATGTAAATGATATCCTAATGTAAATAAATCAATTTTAAGTGATACTGGCGAAAAGGCTCTCCGTTAAAAGACATGATACATCAAACCACAGAACGTTAAAACGTTAAAAACTAAACCAATCCCAAATTGATTGAAGAGTTTGAAACATATTTTAAAATTCTTACGTAGAAGACATAGATCAAAATGAGAAATGTCTATATTTAGAAATTAATAGCGTTTGAATTAAAACCTCTAACAATTAGTTGAAAGAATTGATGACTCAATTTATGCCAGAAACTTAATGAACTTTTGCGATGATGTCTTGCAATAAATTAACGATTTATTATGATGTTATCGAATAGTAAATTGAAAACGGGTAGCGGTATAAATTTTATCAATAATCCCAATATAAGGGCAAGTTAAGACCAGGTGTAAGTTCATTGTCATCTGAACACCTGCTTTATTGACAATGTTCTTTTACCTTGGAACTAAATTACCTTATGTAAAGGTTATCAAGTATTTTTGCAATATCAAATTCCAAGTTTCTTCATTTATTTCTCAGATATTGTCTATTATCATTATCAAGATCTAAAACTTTGTCGTAAGCGTAATTTTCTTTAGAGAAATCTTCTTTTTAATCCATATTTTATTCATGTATAGGTAAAGTAATTTTCTTTTCATACATTAATTTAATTCCGATTGGTGATAATATCTGTGAAATTTAAATTTCCTTGAGGTCATTTAGGTACTCTTTGTTATTCTTTATCAATCACATTATTATTTAAACCTTACTTTATTTTTAAACGTAGTCATACGATTAGAAACAGTAGTACCAATCAAGTCACATAATTCAAATACTAACAAAAGTATTTGCAGATAGCAGAGACAAAAAAGCGTTCGTCGACTTTTCTCGACGAGTTCTATGCGCCTGCGCAAAGAGAAGTCTATTGATCGATGCTCGAGATATCGATGATTGCCCTTGACACTATAATATAATTACGTAAGATATAGTCCACAGGTCTGGTAAAGATCAAGGCATTGTTGATTCTGGTGATTGTTATTATATTTGATACATTTTTATCTTTGCCCTATCATCTCATAGTTTTCCCGACTAATGTGTTATGGTGATATTTACCAATTTGCTTTGTAATATTAAGACAAGTAGACATTTTTATTTTGTTACAGTAATCTGGAATATCTTTTCTTTTCTAATTAATATTACAACAATCACACACACATTGTTAAATGCAGTATCAAAATTAAATCGACCAATTACTAGAATGAAGTCCATTGATGGCTCAATGCAGAGCAAAGACCTCCATAACCGAAATAATTTATCGCCACACAGCACAAAATTTGACCGAGAATCGAACTCCAGGACTTTGAGAACACCTCGCACCAACCATTTCACAAAAGAGACGTCTATAACTACCTCTTCAAGATTTTACCTAGTCTAATTTCCCATCAACAGCTTACATAACATCTCTCGATTACTACTGAATCGCGCGCAGCACTAGCTGTGCGCGTGTGCGCATTGCGCGTGCGCTTGTGTGCGTGCGCGTGGGAACGGGCGCGCCCGACGCGTGCGCTCTTGTGACACGGCTATCAGCCTGTTAATGTGAGGCCGAGTTGAATGTTTGGTGATGGGTCGGTTACCATTACCACCGATGCCACATGTGGGTTTGGTAACTTGACTCTTGTAAGGGAAACATTTTGGCAGAACGGAGCATCGAATTCAGAATCTAATTTAGAAACAAATATCAAGGACTTGAAATCTTTGGAAAAGCTATGAAAAAGGTTCTGCTAGAACAGGGATTTCAATTCAAAACTCTAGCTACGCTTTTGCAGACGAAGTGTCATTGAACTTATTTTCTATTGTAACTTCATCAGTATGTTTGTCTCTTTCCTCTTACTTAAACGTATTGCCCAAACCTGTTAGTCTGAACCATTATTTAGTACTTGACAAGGCCAGTTGCTACATTTTAGCGCAATATGACCCAGGAACTAGATCAAAGGAGTCATAGTTACACAGCATCAGTAATTTTGAGTAAAAAATTTACACTTTCACGTGATGGTAACGTGAATTTTAAACTGTTTGCAATCGAATGCGGAATTAGTTCAAATGACTAAACCGTGCTTTGGTACAGATCTCTCTTTGTAATTTACATTATTGAATGTACCATCTTACATCATTGTTCTTGACTCGAGACATCACGTCTGTTGTAAAGGAATTTAATATCATTTTGCTATTATGGAAATACAACCATTCTTAGACGACCTTTGGTGTCGGGAAATGATTACAAATGCGTGTAATATCTGATTCATCGATCTCTTTGGTATGTTTCTTCTGTGTTTAATTTGCGGATGTGATCCAGATTGATGATTTACTTTTTAAAATGATAATTTTATTACATTTATTAATATTGTGCTAGCCTTTGGAGACCTAGGTCTCTACATCAGACAGACAACAATAAAATTAGTATGTACATAGTATATTTTGTTTAAAATGTACCGTTCGGAATTTTGGGAACACTGAAGAATAATGATGCTACAACACTAAAATGAGATAATTCAACATCGATATTCTTTAGAAACGATCGTGTATACGATTTTCGTAAATGCAGTTGAGTCGTATTTTACTCAATATTATTATTTTGCCTTTCCATTGTCAAATTGAACAACAAACGCTGGGCAATCGGGGCTTTAATCAAGCAAACCATTGATATTGGTCATGCCGGGATTATTCGCAACGGCCCGGAGGCGTATGGCATAACCTTTGTCCGACGCATGCGCAGGTACAGTACGAGCGAAATAACTTGGCCTGCTTGATTTAAGAATTAAATTTCGTCAAAGTGCTGTCCAGAAATTACCAAAATATTCGATTGTTGTATCTTAAGTTACAGTGTACGACAAATTTTAGCCTTGAATTAAGACATCTGCTGCTGCTACGACTACTAGTGGCTGGTCAGTCTGGTCAATATATTTGGCACTCACTGTAAGCAAAGGTATGCAAGCGCAAGTTCCGTTTATTGCGCGATCGGCATTGTTGTCCTCGGGCGGTGCGTGCATCTCCACGCATATGGTTTATACGCCGAGAACTTTTGTTCTCATTTTACTTACAGTTGTTTATTACTAATTGCTCTTTGTTGGGATTCGAGTATTGAGCCTGCTATATCTCTGGACTCTAAACATTGCACTATTTCATTTTGATGATAAACTTTGTGTCTTCTTTACGTATCTGCATTTGTTTTCATGCTTTTTCAAGATCTTCTTTATCTGGAAGTACGTAGGTACATATGTATGTCATTATTATCGAAGTATTAAAAAGCTTTTTCTTGCTTTAATATAAGCTTTAATAAATAAGCTACAATATACAAAAATATAATTAGCGGGTGTATAGTTATCACTATAACCTTTTTCAATTCAAGTTAAATGTTATACTTAGTATATCATCTATAAATCGCGTCCAACTGAATTTTACCCAAGTCATATCGATACAATCATACCCTGAGCTTTGTCTTACCAATCCAATAAAACCTCATTACCATCAAGTACGTGCACAGTAGTGGTGCATATCAATCTCTGCGTCATTGTCGTCCGTCCCCCTCCCTCACGCCCCGCCCATTGGCAAATTGCGTCCGTTCCTGCGCGGGCGCACCGCCCAATCGCGTGGCTAGATCTGATTTGGGTAAGGATTTGGTTTGCTGGTAGTATCTTTGGTGAATGGTTTGCCTTTATGTTTATGGTTTTCTGTATCTGTTATTGTCCGTTTGTTTGTTAAGTCTGATTTACTGCAACTTAGCTCTTTCTCAGAATCACAGTAGCATTTTATCATATTATTTTGTTGTTCAAAATTACGATATTACCAACAGTCTTTATTACCTTAAAGAGTATACATATAAACCTATTATGAATTATAACATTTTGTTTTCAATGATTTGAAGATATCATTTGCATAAAGAAACTAATAATTTTTATCCTTAATTGGTATTTTAATATTCTTTTTTGTATTTGTAAGCTCATAAAGAGGTTTTCAGAATTAGTAAAAGCATTAAATAATGTATTCTCCACCTTTTACTGCTTGTCTGCAATTAGATTGTACAATAGTCCATACTTCATCTGTGGTCCATGGTGTAGTTAAAAGAGTGAAAAAAGCACTCGAGGCCAGCCGTCTTGCAGTCTTTTGTGGCAGAAATGAATTATTATATCCTACTCCCATAAACCGATATCCTAAGAACCTGTTATTTCTCAAGTGAAAAATATTATCGGTTTTATCATCTACTTTATGTTGCGAGACACTCTTAAAGTTACTGTAAGTCCCCTTTTTCTTCTTGTTACGTCAATTACTTCGTTCGTGTGGTGGCTTATCTCTTGGAGTCTAAGGCCATATGCTCACGGGACATTCGGGAAATAGGTGTCTTCTAATGCTCAATTGAAAACTAAGAAATTTCAATAAGATGCAATGATTATTGGAATCTAATAAAAATACTTTCAAAAGCATAAACGAACATAGATTTCTTCTTTGTGTTTAGTTTACAGTGCAATTTTTATTCATTGCACGTTTAATAATCATACATGCGCATAGATTAGTAAGCTTTCAACAATTAATCTATACGAAAGGCGTCATCATACTCACTCGAAAATACATAGGATGTTAAGTAGAATATATAATTCATTTTCGAAGATTTCAATAATTAATTAAAGGATTAAAGAAATTAATTTTCCCAAAAATTAGAAAAATATCTATAATATCAATGAGTTAGATTCAAACTATGTTAGATCTTCGCTATTTCCGAGAACAATGTCCCGTCTGCATGTATCCTAAGGTCCCTATCGTTTAGATTTACAAGCAATGGGAAGTCCAGCGGCCATCAAGATATCTCCTAGCCTTTGTGCTTATATCTCTAATTGTCTTGCTAATTAGGGAATTGTTAGGCAAATAACAACTGCTATCAGGAATAGGGGATTAGTTAAGGGTTGCTTTACTGTGTTGTTTTGATCTGATTTCAGGTACTTAGTCTTTTGGACGTAATTTCTAAATGTCTCTCATTATTGCGTTGTCAGAATCATTATTATCATCGTTATACACAATTTATCAAGAAAAATTCCGGTCGGAAGCAAATTCTTCTTCGATAGGCTATGGCATTACCTTATCACATTTGATAACGTTCTACGCTTTTTTTTAACAAAGCAACCATTTCGAATGCAAAATTATAACAATTCTGTACTTGCCATGAATCAGAATTTACGTTTACCTAAATAAAAGACATAATGTTATAACAACATTTGAGTAAGCAGCTAACATGATTCACTCCACAATTTCCATCTACAATTTCAACAACCTATCTAATAAATAAGATATCCTCAGGATTTGCATACAAAGCCTTAAAAGTAAAACAGAAGCGAGCCACGTTGTATTTATTGAACAGGAGAATGCATCTGAGGTAGGGCTTTCAATCCCGGAATACCGGGATCTCGGTTTGCTGGTTTAGATTGTTGCTCGATGCAGACTCTTGCTTGCATGAGGTCTGAGGTTAAAAAAAAATGGTGATGAAAATGTATCTTTGACTTGGTTGAATTTTTCATTAGATATGTGTATTATAAGAGAATAAATATTTTTGTTTTTCTGTATTTAGAACTGATTTTTGTATAAGAATATACAGTTTAATTTGATCGATCTCATACGAAAAGCAATACTTAAATAAATTGTTTGATAATACTCGTTAAAATAAAACTCTTCAATACGCAACGAAAATACCCGCGGGATCGAAAATTCGTTCGTAATCCCGCAAGTACCGAGATTGGATTCAGGCTTCGGGATTGGAAGCCCTAATCCCGGTCGGACACGCGATGAGCTATGACCAAGGCTACTGGGTGAGGTTTTGTGTTCCGAGTTATTTCCAACGATGTGGTCTCTTTGCGGTCATTTATCCTTTAATTTTGTATTTCGTTTTATGTTTTAATCAGTGGGTGCGGGTTTTCAAGCAGTGCTTGGAGTTTTGTTTTTGTTTAAGCTTATTGTTTGTTCGTTAACTGTTTAACTTAGACTTGCAGTTGCGTTAGTAGTTTATTTATGAATCTGTTTACATTCTATGTCAGGCTTTCTAAGTTTTAGTGTTTTTTTCTTACAATTACTTTGTTAGCGTGCATCTTTCTTTGAATTTTCTATCGTTTCACAAATACAAGTTATACCTATGTAAATGTTGAGCACTTTTGAATTGTTCTAAAAATGATGATCGATATGCAAAATCCAGTTTGTTTGCCTGAACATCACCTAAGTTATAGTAGGGCCAGTAGATTCTCACAATAAAAGTGATAAGTATGATTAGTTAACAGTATAAGTTATTACGGAGTACAGACTAACAGTTACTAGGGACATTTGTAACATAAAAAAGTAAATACAGCTACACATCATACCTTAATCGAGAAGAAACTTGCAAGTAATATATTAGACGCTTGCACAAGTTATGCCTTGCTTTTTCTTACTTACAAACAGGGTTGGTATGATTGGTAATATTACTAAAGGTTTAAAGCTTAATAACAGTTTCTGATTTCAAAGATTTCAAATATAAATAGAAATATCAGATTTTATATCTCAAAAATAAAGAATATTTCTGCTGGTGAGTAAGGTTGCCAGAGCTCAGTTGGGGAGGGTATGGGGTTAAGGCCGGCAACACATCAAGGATACCTCTGATGTCGCGGATGTTCATGGGCGGCGGTGATTGCTTACCATCAGGCGACCCGCTAGCTCGTTTGCCGCCTCTGACATAAAAAAAATACATTTTTATTGTGATTGAGAAATCGGTTAGTAAATGAAAAATCTTTTTGTGCTGGATAGTCCATTTTGTCCATCCAGGAAATTGAATGACATCTATATTATGTTTGATATTTCTAAATTATTTTGCAAGGCAAATCTCTCACGCAAAGTGTAGTTTATATTTAAAGATTGGATCAGTTCACTTGAGTCCTCACCAGCCATAGACTATACTCGTACATATAAACTTCACCAGCCCTACCAGCAGGTCGTGTAACTGCGCACGTCCATACCGGCGCCCGCGCACTAATGATGACAGGAACCAAACTGGTTCGGATGACATCGTCTAGGTGGGGGGAAAAAATTGAGACTAATTAGATAAATAGCCTCCCGAGCGGTATGCGTTTGCTCTAACCGTTTTGTTAATTGACGTCCGTTCCGCTTGTTGTAGAGGTTTTGAAGCGGGAGTGGGTATGTGTGGTTTGGAAGGTTCTGATTTTAGTGGTGGTGTTTGAAGATTGTCGTACTTGTATATGATTATTACCAATCTATGATTTTGCACTGGTAGTGTATATTGCATTTCGTCGGTAACATATTAGTTACCACTTGTCAGGTATGACGTGATTTGAGTTGTTGCTTTAACATTTTATCCCTTCATGATACATCACTAGCTTAAAAGTATTTTAATATAATTCACAAAGAGATCTTCATTTGGGAGTGAGGGATCGGTTTTCTCTTGGACTAACCTTATGACCTTAAGAAGGTACCTGAGAAAAACTTAACACATTTCCCATCCTTCAAACAGTCTGCTGTCAGTTTGTCAATTTTCAATGCCTTTAAACTTCGCACAAAATTTCCCTCATCCTGCAAAGGACCTCTCCTAACAAAAGTCAGCGCAAATATGTTAAGCTCGTCGTCTAATGACGCTGTTCGATCCCGCGCGATAGCGGCCGCGCGCATGCGCGTACGTCGGCGCGCACGCAGCCGTCAGCGCGCGTCGCGCATCAGATAACAGGCAGGGATGCCAGTGTGTGTCGCGGTTGATGTTTTGGGTATATGAGAGTGCAATTGATGGTGCTGTGTTTTGAGGACTATTGAAGGACAAGATTGGGAAATAACGGCTAAACCAAAAAGAAAAAAAAATTAAACATAAAAAACTTGTATCAAATAAAAAGTTGGTTCAATATAAGTTTTGAATGCATCTGCTATCAGTATGATTTAAAAAGAGTATGAATGCAGTTGCACAAAAATAAACAAGGGCAGCTATTGAAGTATTGACAATATTCGTGTTTCTTTCCTGTTATTTTATTGTTTAAAGTCAATACTATTCCATTCATTTAATTTTGCCAGAATCTATGATTTTGCAACAAAAGTAAGCTGTTGATTTTAACAATACTAAAAGAAACACAAATTATGTGTATGGTGCAAACCCTAGTTCTTCCAAGAATCGTCGGTGTCGTCCACGCTTCGGATGTTTGTCATGCAACGCCCCGTTTAGCTTATAATGAACTTTGTTAGTATTCACAGGCATTTTAATACTGTTAGGGCATTTACGTCATGAATGGAAATCAGGACCTTCGCCTCTTTAGTTTGTTTAGTTGTTGTTGAATTCCTTTGACATTGCTTGCTGATTTTTTTTCGATTTTTTTACGGCTTCTCTGTTATTATTTCGTCTTTATCATTATGTATAGACATTTTTTTTGTGTTTAACATTTATCACTTTGTCTTTCTATAACAATTACAACACCATGTTAGTACCTCCGTTGTTACCTCTCTAGATAGCTGTTAAAGGTCGACTCTTCTTAAATTTCCTAGTGCTATGTTTATGTCCAGTTTATTGCTCTATCGCAACAACCCTCTTAGATTTACTGTTGAAAGTTCACCAATATCACAGAGTATCAAATAGCTAACATTTAGTTAAAGGATGTTACTTTGTAAAATCTTACCTTCCTAAACATACAAAAAGTTTTCTACGGAAAAATCAGCATTATTATTATGTAAATAATTGGTTTGTTAAGTAGGGAAAGGGTTCAATGACTGAATTAAAATTACCATTTTAGATGTTCAAGCATTAAATTACTTTAGGGCTCTAAGGTTTGGTACTCGTAAATAAGGATGTTGATTTAATCGTTTCCCGGTAGGAAATAACTTCGCAGACGAGTAGACCAATAAATCTAAAAACAATTGTCACGTTGCAAGCTCACAACGCCTCTATATCTGCAGGAAGAAAACGTTTTTCTTCACCCGTAATTAGATCTGCGATACGTTCAATAGTAATTTATAGCGGGGCGTCTAATGAAGATTTAGCTTCAAGAAAACTGCTGTAAATCGTTGAACAAAGGCCGTGTTCGCGACGGCTTATAATTTTGAAAGATAATCTGCGGCGCAGGTAGCCGCCGTCATCTTTTTGCAACGTTATCGTCTTGTTGGGGCTTGTCGTAGCTAACTACTTAGCGACGAGGGCTCTCTTCTTTTTTCTTTTGTACAATGTAATACGATCGCGTCCGCAATAGATTATACAAGCACATGGTCTTGTATAAATCATTGTCTCTCACTTAATCTGGAGAAATTAAATTAATTGTGTAGGAAAGTGACCGGTCTGTTTGATATATTGTTTATAGCACATCATTATTAATCGATCTAGGTTATTGTTATTAATGAAACCTACATCGAATAACTTGACATTTCCAGTTGCTGTATGTGTTTCTGCTTTCTTTAAAACACATTAGTGTTACATAATCCTTACAAAATGTTTTTAATTATATAAATTCTTCTTTACTGTCTTTCAATAAAACCGGATCATCTAAAAATATTTTTTGACCAGTTTTAATAAAATGGCTAAACATTTATCAAACGTCGCGGAATATCAGCAGAATCGATTGGATGCAAATGAAATACGGACACAAACGTTCGGAACTCCTCGCGTAGAATGCCACATCATCAATGTATACGTAAGGTGCAACTACCCCTTAAGGTCAGTGCGTGGGCGCAACAGAACAGGCTTCGTGAAGACGCCCACGCTAGCCGGAGCCGGGAACACACGGGCGAGCCTCAACTCGAATGTCGGAAGGATTTGCTTTGCATAAGGAATGCATTAGGATTTGATGGTACCCATGCGCAGATTCCAGGAAATTCGGTAGGGTTGTAAGCTATAAATAAATGACAGGAGGATAAATGTTGCGTATGCTGATTCAAACATTGTTTTCAATTCCACGAAGCTTTGCAGTTTCGCGTTAATTCGCGCAAACCATACAATATTAATGATTGCCAATGACAAATGCTTTTACAATACCATTTACAACAAATGATAAGTTTTATGATAATCGCATTCGATAATGATATGTTAATGCGTATGACTATGACACTAATTTTAAATGATATTAATAATAGGATAAAATATTCAATGTGCTTTGAAGTCTTCATTTACTTTTCAAAACATAATTTTGATATATATCCCATGAATAATAATCAAAGTCCTACGTTGCGTTTCCCACCAACACCTCTTGTTACTCGTGTGATAATAAATGAGATTGACTTCATTAGGTTTGGAAATTACCATAAGACGTGGGTGGCTCCTACATTTTACTTAAATAAGGGTTAGTCCAATGATTAGTAGTCGATGTACGTGGGATATTTATCTGGCGTTGACACGTCTTTTATCGGTACGGTTTCCACGGTCGGTGAGTCATGTCCATTAATGAGATAGTATTTACGCAATGAATGTGCCGCAGCGTAATTTGTTGCCGTAGAGTAGACACGATTTACGGTATTACCTAGTGCTCCAATAGTTTACAGTAAACTATTGATGTAATAAAATGGTCATACTTAACAATGTATTTGAATGTCGTGTTTAATGAGACCATGATTTTGCGGAATTATGTTTTGTCGTTTCTTGTATCTTAATTTAGACTGGCTTATAGACAAGCTTGGGATTATAACTGTATAAATAGTAACTTCAAAATCTTTCGGAAAATTTCGAAGACCGTTAAAATCTGCCCCAAATCGTAACATTAAATTCTGCAGGCTCTCTCTATCGATATAACCGCCGAAGCGACCAATTGTTGTCTATACAACTTTGTCTCATGCATACAACGCTGGACCTAAACAAAGTCTAACTTGCGCGAGGCGCTCGCGCACGTCACGTGGCCGTGTCGGCGACGTATCTGCGTTATTTATTGCGACGTCCGCGCATGCGCACGACCCGCGCCGCGTCCTACGTGCGCCTTGATTGGCCGGTGTTGCTATGTAGTAGCTGCAGTGTATTCGTTACATGGAGCTGGGTTATTTTATTGCATCTGGTGTGTTTAAGGACCAGAATTCCTTATAAGATTAATTTTTTCAATATTGTTGAAGGGAGAAATTATAGGGGTGCTGATGTATAGGTGGATGAAGCCTGTCGCAAAAATAATTGCACTTATATGGAGGAGAAATGGAAGTTTTTTTAACATTAAAAAACATAATTATTTTTAACCGTTGTTGTATTATTCCTGAAAATATTTAAGTCGTATAAAATAATTATTTCAAAGGTAACATTTCTAGAAAAATATCGGTCTGTTCATTCTTTTGAAATGCTTTACTCTTATTATGATCAAGTTCAACTCTGGTTTCTATGTATGTCTTACATTAACCGAGCTACGGAGGTGCCTCAGGAAACTATTGTGTGTGAACTTTATTTGCTCAGTCATCTGGGATTCATTGTGTGAGGCTAGAGACCTCCGACGGAGTGTTTGTGAACGAAAGGATTCATATTTTAAAAGCTTTTGTAATCAAAGATTCACTTTTTGTAGCCACGATGATATATCTGTTAATAGATATTCTTTTCTATGAGATGATCATGATGATGGATATTAAGATGTTTTAATGACGGACAGAAATGTATGTCAGTCGAAAGGCTCATATTCGGTTATGCTTGAAGTTTTCTTTCCTCAACAACACTCGATGCTGCTGTCTAGTGCAGATTTTTGATAACCCTCGAATACTATCCACGACCTTAGCCTCTAGCCACAAAGACGTATTGAAAAATTCTTCCTAATATGTACCTTACATTAAGGCTAACATCTTCTCTCTTTGTTCCAGCTGCACATCAAGATACGCCGGAGAGTTCTGCCAGCATCTCAACCCTTGCCACAGCGAGTCCAGCCCGCGCTGCCAGAACGGGGGCTCGTGCCGCGTCCGGCCGGGGGCGGGGGGTGCGCCCCCCTCCTTCGCCTGCGACTGCCCCCTCGGCTTCTCCGCGTCTCTCTGCGAGATCAGGGTGCCGGCTGCGTGTGACTCGGCGCCATGTTTGAACGGGGCGACTTGTCGGCTGACGTCACTGGCGACGTATGAGTGCGATTGTCCGCCGGGGTACACAGGTTCGTTTAAGTCCATATTAATATTTTTTTATGTCCTTACTTTAAGAGATGTGGAGATGAGTACATCTGACGGTAAGCGCCATAGTTTTAACAGTACAGTTTTTGTCACATACACTTGCCCCCATGTCGTTTGTAGAAATACAGAAGAAGCTTACACGCTTACATTTTACGATACAAAAAGTAGTATCTGCAACCTATCTCCACATATAAAATCTAGCAATATTTACTAAGTAATAGACTCTTAACGTCAATACTCACATTCAGCTTTGTACAATTTACCAGCAGTAGCAAAGAAACATATTAATTCATTCCAACAACAAATTTCCCTTCCAATACAAATAATGTAGTATTGATGTCGTCTAATACGTAGTGCTTAAATGAAATTGCCAGGAAACGTATGATAAACTCAAAGATAAGTATAGAAAAAGACATAACATACCATAGATGGTTGACCATAAAGATGTTTTAGCCTCGCCGCTATATGTGAGAACGTAAATGCGATTATAATATTATGACTGCAGTAGTTAATGTAACTTTATACTGACGTCAGGGCACTGGCTTAGGTCCAGGCGGTCGTATCAAGGGGTATATTTCATTGGGCCCACACACAATGTTGTGGGTGCAGGGATTAAAGTAGTTTATGAAACGAGGACCCTAGCAGCTAAGATGTGAAGATTAGAAGAGGGACTTCTTAGAGTAATGTTAGTGGTGGAATAAATATGGGAATATCATTTCAATAAATCATGATTGTTTGAAACTTGTACTTTAGCTACTCATTCGTTTATTTCATTGATTGAATGACACTTTAATGATCATTTAAGATCTGAAATGTTGTTTTACGAGTAGTCAAATACGGCCTCTTTAAATATGGCAAATAGTATATTTATTTTAAGCTTCTCTAAAGCTTTATAAAATAACTGCATGTACTAACTAAGTGAAATACGAAACTGTAGACTAGTAATCAACTTGGTTCGTAGAATACATTACAGCAAAGTTGATTTCATTACAATAGCTTTATGGTTAATCGTCCGTCCGTCTATCTGTCTGTGACTTACCAGCATCCGTCATAAGCAGCATTCTGATGTGTGTGTGTAATATTGCAGGTGTTCCATTCAACAATGATATTTAATACTAGTAATAATTGTTAGCTCAATAAAACAGAATCTGAAGATAATTTGCTTTGTCGTTGTTTCTGAATACTCGTAGTTTGATCACATAACTGTAAGCATCTTAATTTGACAAAGATTTCATATTCTCTCATTAGTTAGAAAAACACTTTTTTTCCAATTACATGTTCAAACTTTGAAACTTAAATATGAAATGCTAATGCATACAGTAAAAAGAAGACTACATTGTTGTGGTTGATGTTGCATAAATGGTGTGGCACCGTTAGATACTTGACACTAAAGGAACAGAAAAAGTAAAAATATTAGAACTGGCATAGCTGATAATGATTTCAAAATCGATATTGTCAGATACTGATACATTCAATTAAATTAATTTAATCGTCTACATCAACGCTAGACAAGCGATAGACAAAGACAAATATTCGTTAATACGTCAACTCAAGTTTAAACTAGTTCACAAATAAATTGTTTAAGCCTTGTCAACGATTCCAAGAATAAACAGTAGTAATATATTTTGGAAAGTATCGCGGACACTTCCTTTCTATTCCATTTCCGTTTTTGCAACTTTAATACATGATTTGATTCTTCATTCTCCGAGATAAAGTCTAAAGTGATTCGTTTTTTCCAATCTTCAAGTGCAATTACCGAATGGGCGACCGACAACAGGTTTTATATAATTGTGTAATTAAAAAAACAGCTTTCAATTTTTGTGTCTCCATGTATGAGAATTTATTGAATGTTTACACGGTTTTTAGACAGAAATTCGAGTGACAAACTTTGGTGATTAAGAATTTAGCATGGGAGAAAACACAATCAGTGAAGAGTTTGTGCTGAATATTTCTGTTGAACTTTTCGCGTGTAGGAATTGTGTTTTAAGGTGAAAGTAATTTTAAGCTTTTACAGTTTATTTGATTGATCGGAGGCAAAAAAGTAAATGTGTAATATCCTTGCATAAGCTGCTTCTCCCTGTTGAGAAATAAATATTAAATTGGTTACTAATCCAAATGTTATCAAAACTAAATTGGTATCATTATGTACCAATACAACTAACATGATGATAGACAACTAACAAATAATAGATGTTAATTTTAAGTGACACAAATTACAAAATGAAAAGGAAGTTATAATAACTACTACTAATATTATAATGACAGAAGCAAGCGAAAAAGAAGTTGATAGTGTTTTTTATAACCAACTACTTCATCCAATCACATAAGTTGCTATCACACGGCAGCTTCAAACGTGTGCGCAATCAACGGAAGCCAAAGTACTTACTCTGTGTTTATAAGAGTAATTGCTTCGCCCATACAATTTTACTACGATCCGGCGAGATTGACTTTTTATTCATGAATGGAGCCAAGTAATCTGCTTCTTTTAGTGCTTGTAATTACTCAGCACAATTAATAATGACTTTTTGTGATGTCTTTGTCTTTTTTTTTAATTTTGAAATTTTGAATAAATTTGTGAAATCTATGTTTTTAAATTTGATTAGAAATAGTAAGCTTCCAAATCTTCATAATCTGTGTTAAAATTAGTTCATGAACTTTCTTCATTTACAAATACTTTGAAAGCTTAAACACTTTGAAAACGGTCGAAACTAAATTGATAAGTTTTAATTCGAGCCACCGAAATGAATAGGTTATCAGTTATGATGACTCACGTCAATACGAGTATATTCACGGATTCCCACCTAAAGCTATCATTCATGCGAACTGTATTTCTAGCATTCAAGGGTGCATAATTGATCGCTTCGATTTCAAGGATTATTAGCCATTATCACAGCGGAATCGGACACGACCGGTAGCGGTGAAAGCCGATAGAAAGGCCGACCAATTTGAGTTTCCTGGGTACGTAGCGTTGTTGCCACTTTGACCATTTCGAACGACGCTATCGCTTCGACTAATATAGCTGTCTTGCTCACGAAGTATTGGCGCGAACGGAATGGCATTATTAGCCGTAACGATAGCGAAGTTCGTTTAAGATGCCTGAACGTCGGGTTAACGCGTAATACTTTTGACCACTGCAGGTGCGATTGTGCAAAATTGTTCGTCATTGGGATAAATTGGACGGGAAACGTCTTTAGTTAGTTAGAATTTATTGACTGTAAATGAAGTAAAGTATGAGTCTATCAATTTATCAATGAAGGACAAGGCTTTCATCATTGGTATTTGAATGGCATGATTGAGTACATAGTTTGACTTAAAATGTGGGATTAGGTTTAATTAGGTGTTCTTTCCGAAATTAATTTGATTTTTATTAATGCGTTAAATACATCAATGTTAGTTAAAAAGATAACAAACTTTTGAGTTCAAAAGATAACAAATCACGATCCACCATAACCTCATCAACGTAAACCGTAAATAAGAACAACAAACGACTTCATCAGAAGACTTTTGCGTTCAACAAGTGAGAAAAAAGCCGTGAATCCTGCAAAATATGAAAATTGCGATCGTAATTCCAATTGAGCTTGTTCAGGCCAATCAGGCTGAATGGTGTCGTCAGCTTGCCGATTACTCAGCTTATCATTCTTATTAAATTGATGACGAATTCGGTGTTTGGCCGCACATTTGTTGGCCTGATTGGTGCAACGGTTGGACTTTGGTCGAGTGTTGTTATGTCAATTGAGATATTTTTGATGCCGCCGCTTCTAAGTCTAGAATGTATTGTCCAAATGAGAACGACTAACAATCTTATAAGAGGGTAATTTAGTTTATTGTTCCAAAGGGAAAACGTTGTTAAACTTCGAGTGAAATAACTGGACTGAATGTGACTCCAGAATTGGCTTGACAATATTAGTGTTCTTCCAAAGCCTATTTTTTAAATGTCTTATTACAATTAATGCATTGTTCATTCCTAAAGCAGTTCTTACTGCTAAGTTTCATACATACGCCCACAAAGTTGCTAAATATTTTTTCTCAATATGGTCACAACACATGCATTTAGTAGAAAATAATACACCTTATATAGTTTTATCTGCAAATCTCGACAACCATTTATAAATTGGAACTCGTTTGCCCAGACAGAATTAATTCTAGATACTGGCTTAAATAAAAGTATCAGTTACATTCGCTATAATATTAAAGCTAACTTTTACAAACGTAACAGTCATCAGTTAGTTGATAAACGGCCAATTACGAGCCATAAATGTATTATGTAACATGTTACAAAAAAGGTCTTTATAAAATTAATTTGACGTATGTAATGGGTATTTAAAATACTAATCGTGTATAAAGCAGACTGGTCCAAATGATTTGTGATTATGCGTTCAAATGTCAAACAGAATGATGATTCCATTTTGTTTATTTTATTTTAAACTGATATTTTATACGTTTTAAATATTCTGTGATACCGTTGTGTTGTATCGGTTACTCACCTTTGACCTCACTTAATATTTCTTGAATGTTTAAATTGCTAACTCGTCAAAGATTTGAGGTAAATGTATCTAGACATTAAAATGTGATAAAAAGCATGAATGGATCTGAAAGAATTTACCCTATTATACACGATAACCATAAACGCATAATCCTTAAAAGTTGGAAGAACGTTAGAACCTCTACACTTTTCAAGATGTTTAGTTAATTAAAAACTTTTGTTATAATTGTAGTACAGTAGTAGTATTTAAGTCATAAAGTAGGTTAATATTTCTATTTATTAATATTCGTGCAGGCAGTTAAACTTCTGTTACAAACTAAATCAAATGTTGCAACTTAGTTACTCCTTAACAGAACCGCCGGACTACAAATGAAATAGATTCAGAATCTGACACTAATCCTAATCTATTGGTATAATATTACACCGATTTATGAGTTACTAGTCAAGCAGTTAGAGCATTTATTTAAATTAACAACTTCGCTTCTTTATGAACAATTAAAAAGGCTCTTAAGGGCAATTTATTACGCGGTATTTATGCAAATCTTCGGTGCTCTCATAGAAATTTCACACCTGTTATGTAAATCGAAGTTTTCTTGATAAGTTTTGGCGCTATAGAGAATGTCTTTGGCCTTTCCCGCGCTTTAAAGATGTAATAGTTTATTGGGTGTTTAAATTATAACAAATTCCTGTGTTAAGAGAACTGGTCTATTCTGTTTTTTTTCCGTGTTTTGGGGCCAGATTTGGAATTATGTATGATTATTTGACAATAAATAGATTTTATTTGTAAATGGAGAAGTTACCGCAACCGCTTACAAAGCAGTAAAAAGAGATAGATTGGCTTTTTTAGACACATCACAAAGTATTGATTTGTTTGTTAAAAGTTGGCTCATGTTTAGGTAGTTTCACCTTTTTTTTTAATTCGATAAGTTGACCATGTTACGATCCAATGTAGTATAATTATAATTTCTGTATTTTGTTAGAGGTTGTTCATCTGAAATTTGCTGAAATTCTCCACAGGAGCCGAATGCTCGCACGAAGACCACTGTGCGTCCCAACCGTGCCGCAACGGGGGCCGCTGCGTCGCCGACAACACGACCGCCGCCGGGTACTCCTGCGCTTGCCCGCCCGGCTTCACCGGCAACCGCTGCACTGAGGATGTGGTCGAGTGCTCCTCCGGCTCCGGGCCCTGCCACCACGGCCGGTGCTTCAACACCCACGGGTCGTACACGTGTGTCTGTGAACCCGGGTACACGGGGAGAGACTGCGATGCGGAGTATGTGCCGTGCGAGCCGTCCCCTTGTCTGCATGGGGGGAGGTGCACGCCACTCGATCAGCTGAGATATGAATGCGATTGTCCGACTGGTGAGTTTTAAATTAGTTTATTTATCTCTTTTAGATCTGCATGAACAGTACGGAAATCTATGTCTTCATATTCTTCATATCTAAGTCTTAATTCTTTAGCTCTCCTAACATCACTAAAAGTTTGTTTTGGGACGGTTGTCATAAAAGTTGTTATAGCATTGTCTAAGTGACTAATGGCTATTTTTGACCAAGAATATTGCTGTTTATTTCGAGACGCTAACTCTAGTACTTGACAAGCTAGAAGCGGCTTGTCTTTTATCTGTTGTTTGATCCAAAACCGACATTTTCAGTCTTTATTACAAAGTGGTTTGACCTCCAAATATCCTAAATTGTGAAATTACTACTCATTAGCAATCAAATCCCAATCAAAATCCTGCATTAGTTCCCGTTAGTGCTAGGACATTTTCAGGGTACCACTTACTACGAACCATGGCAAACGAAATCTGCTGCCATAATGAAAGCTGACTGACAATTTTATAGTCTAGCCATTAATTTTATTACTATTTACGATATCTTTTACTTGTAATTGGCATTCCATAGCGAGTGTTATTCTAAACTATAATTCTGTATGAAATCAGTCTAAATTACCATTCAGTAATTAAAGTAAGACTTATATCAGGAATAGCTACACAAACCAAACCTGTAAATATATGGGAATGTAATGTAGCTCAGGTGATCAAATATGTACTAAATCCTCAAGCTAATAATTATAAATTTCCAATCCTACCGCTTACAGTAAAACCAGCACATTTGAAAATTAAACGGATGTTAATGCCGATTTAAATCTTCCAATAAATATCCATATCTGGACTGGCTTCCATATACATTGCTTATTTACTAAGCAACCTAGCTCCTTTTTTGCTTGAAAACTACTTACTTACGCGTCTTGCAGTCATTAAAGAACTCTGTATTGGGTTAAGCGTATGAATGCAGTATTCATTCTTTCCTGCGTGTATGAAATTCTTTCGAAATCACATTTACGCGTAGTCTCTTATTTGCTGGTATGATACATTATTACATTCACTGTAGCGATTCTCATGCAATTTTTCTTGTTAATACGTGTTTAAATTGTAATGCGAACTTTATTGTTCCATTACACGCAACTTTTGTGATTCATTTACAAAGTTAGCCAGGATTAATGAAGGGCATTCCGCAGGGTATGGTCCTAGGTCCAATTATATATTTTCTTCATTATTTTACATTACCAATTTCCACGGAACGCAACAAGTCACATCTTTAATACTATAATTTATGAATTCAAGTGTTCATTTAATTCTGATTCTGTCATCGAATGGTGACCTAAAAGCATTAGCGTTCTAATGGCGCCCTTTAGCTGTAAGGCGATGTTATCTACGGCCACATGACTTACATTTGTAAGAAATACTGCAGTTTCTGTGGAACTTTGCCGCTAACTCATAGATTTGTATTGTGTTCGTTATCGAGATTCTAACTGTACCCACGTCCTTGTTAGGTATTGTCCACTTTCCAATTTACAACCGTATGATTATTGTAAATGCTATATGTATGTGACTTATTTAATCACTTGATCTTTAAGATAAATTACAAAATAAAATCGTTAATGGATTTAAAATCTCTATCTGATGAAACAACTAAACATATAGGTATCGACTATAAAACTATAATTAGGCAGTTTATAGACGATAACAAGACAACTGCGCTCAAAGCTAAGTCCATTATCATGAACATTTACACACTTAACTATAGTTTATTAACTCACTGAGATAATCTTTGTTTTACATAGAATAGTTATGGCTTTGAAATGGTCACAGTGGTACAATAAAAGTATATTTTTAAGCATTTACCAAAGTAGGCTTTATTTGACGCAAGCAGCTCCTAATGAATGTTCAATTAAGAAAGTGATTTTTTTGTAGTAAATAAAAACAGCTGTAGTTTTTGATAGCTATTCTTGCTAGTTAAAAGAAATAAACGGTAAAAATACAATATTAATAGTCATTAATATTATTTATTGATCAAGTGTGACCAATAAAGGTAAAGGTATCGTTGAAATTAAATAAGAGGCAGTCAATTCTGAAATAATGTTATTTTTTATAAAAATTTTACATAAAAATAAAGTTACGAGTGAGCAAAAGATGAATAAACACACTCAAAGGGCACACGCGATAGACTCTCTTAATTATCATACCCATCCGTTAGCACAAGACGATGAATTCATGCAAGTTGCGTGTCTGCCCGATTTATCATACTCTGTGTTCGGAAAGTCGACCGTGCCTCTAGCCCGGGGCGGACACGACTTGCCCAGTCCGAAAGCCGCACTTAGCCCAACTATAGCCGAGATATAAATAATGTTAACATTGATATTTATAGGTTTCTGTTTTTATTCAAATGTCTCGGTTAACGTGCTGGTAATGATTTAGTAAGCAAGGATATGTAGGTACACTGGTTTTCTTAATGTGGAAATTATACCGATAATAATTGAGAGAATATTGAAATTCGGTCGCGTTTCGGAATTCAAAAGTGTGGTGTGAGCTCGTAAATTTTTAATATCACTTGAATTGATTATTGGACAAATACTATTGTCACAAGATATATTGGGAGAAAAGAGAATAGGTGTATACATAAGTTTAAATAATTATTTTATGTAATACATATTTTATTTATACTGACTTGACGGTCATATTCTTACAAAATAATTTTTAATTCTTGATAAATCTTACACTCTGACTCCTCTGCTGACATACATAAGAGGAAAAGTAAAGTGTTTATTTTATGCAACGTGTAAATTATCCACAAAATCTCCCAAGACATTACCGAGTCAATTTCTAATCTAAAATTTGAACATAATAGCATGTCTCACATCAAATTCATTTGCCGTGTAATTCGCCCAGAACCGCGAAAACAGTCGCCTGTCGAAAGAGTTACGTCACATTTTTACGCCAAGATTTAAAACGTATGCCTTCTCCATACTCCGACCCGTACAGATATTAGGACTAAAAATTGAAGCGACTATCGCTTCTTATTGCAGTGATAGCAAGTTAGCTACGAGCGTCATGTCAATTAAAATAATGCAACAGATTTCAGCTGCAGGGCATTATATAACGTTTTAAATCTATGTTTTAATGTGGTCCGCGGCGCGGTCGCATCGCAGCTTCATTAGTTTCATTACGTCTTGCAAAATGGTGTTAGGTCGTTGCAAAAGCCAGATTATGTTGATGAATGCGCCAGTGTTCTACGTAGCTTTCTTATTTTTCCCTATATATACCACTGGTTATACTGTTCTGTAACACTTTTGGATAATTGTTTTCTTGGATTAAAATAATTCGGCTTTCAAGTAATGCCAATTACACAAGATAGAAAGAGCACCTTCTATACTAATTTTTAAAATTAAGAAAGCGATTTTTTTCATTCTTTACGTTGAATCATTGCGCAACCACAACTTAAACTGTCCGTGGTTCTCATAAAATGATGATTTTTGATTCGTTGGACACCACAAAGAAACGCAAACAAACTAATCTGGAAGAATTTTCACACAAGCTATTAAGTTGTACAGGATAAAGACTATGAGCATGAGTGCAGTTTTATTACTGAGTGCTTTTAAGTAAACATGCTACGTGCTTTATTTTAATAACATCCTTTCTCATTCACGTTAAATTACTTGAACATCTGTATACACAAAGCTGTCTAGCCAGAAATCTATCTCACCAAGTTCTTCAACATGTGTTAAGTCTTAGTCTGTACTAAATTGTAAATTAAAAGTAACAGTTTTTTCGGCTGATATGATTCATGAAGCAATGTCTACATTTCCATATGTGTTCGACCACATAGTGAGATCTTCGGAAACTATTAGAGATCGTTGTTTCAACGGGTCTGTTGTACTTGGTGGGCTAGTACATGACAAATTATTCAAGAGGCTCTTACCCTGAGGGGACATTGAATCCATCAAATGTGTTCCCACTTAAAATAGCCAAGTCTGTTCGTGACGTCATGACTCAAACTGTGGGAATGGTAATGAACGGGCACTTAATTAACACCCCATGGTGATATATTTGTTTATTGGCTCCGTGTATGTGATGCTTGAGAGTTTGAGCTTTTTTCACATAAAACAGCTCTCGTCATTTCGATTTGAATTTTTATGTGCCTCTTCATTGGATCCTATTTAATTACTTAAGTCAACGTTTATGTAAATACATTGGCCTTATTATACTAATGTTCAAGGGAGGTATGCCACTGATTATTTTTTCAATTAATTTAGTAATCTAATCTTTCAACGCGTTGTTAAGAGAAATATACGACGTGATTCTAGCGGAACATAATGATATCCTTAGCAAATATATCCATAACTTATCATCATATTCTACTGGCAACCGTTAATTAAACCAAAACATTGTTTTGAATGGCGAAAATTAATGACTCGGAATCAGAATATTATTAATTCAGCACTCAAAAAACTTTTCCTCATTAATTAATAGTTGAATTCTATTAGTGTTTCCATTTTGTAGTTCCAAGATCTGTTTGTCAATTTTTTGTGAATATACGATCAAGAACCATAGTATTGTAATACAATTATTTACGTCAACATATGTATCTTAGGAGCGCTTAACCATAAAGTAATCCACAAGCTCTAATTAAGTGTCGAAAGCCTTTACACTCGGCTTGGTCCGCACAACGGTCTTTACATCTTCGATTAGCAGCTGGAAACTCATTACCATGATTAGGAACTTGTGTGTTCCCACGCTCGCCACATGTGGGGAATAAAAACGTAACGGCAATCTTTCAGCGGTGTTTTTTGCCATGTGGCGCTGTTTCTGTAAATATTTTGCTCAACGGCTCCAGACTTCTGAATGGGTCATGGTGATCTGTTTATAGTAAAGTCGGTAGTTTGTTAAGGTGTCGGTTTCATTGGTAGCGACGCCTTTTTTGGTATAGTAAATAAACAAATTTTTACAATGAATGTTTCTGTGTTTCAAAGAAGGCTGGCAATGCTTCATTAACTAACGATTTATTTTTAAATTCGTTTACAATGTCGCAATGTATTATCAATGTTATGTATAGGAATCATTCAATAATATGGGTTGGTAGCACCGGAATCTGATACAATATTTTAATTATTATATAAATCTGATATAAACCCAGACGAGAGAGTGCAATAACACACAATAAAAAACTATATTTCCCATCCATCAATCAAAACTTAAAAACATCTTTTAAAATCCAAATATTCACACACGGATTGTTGTATAAATTTACATTATTCATACATCGAAACGTACACTACACACATACCGCCATATAAAGAGATGCATATAGCATAATATATACACAAATCTAAATTGACGCAGACCACAATAGATTTACATATTATTAGTTGATACTGATCCCACGATTCACAGAAAGTCATAAGTATTTCTACGCGGAAGTGTTTATGGGCTTATTTTTAGACAAGACATTGTAACATGTGGTTTAACATATGATGGGATATCTCAATAGTGTCGAACATGTGGTGTTTCATTAGTCGTTAAAGTTACGTGAGTATGTGACCTGTCATGGAATGCTGTAAGGGTTATTGGATTGTTAACTGTTTGTTTCCCTTTCAATCTAGCGAGGGTTTGTCAGGGTAGAATCATTGATCTTCTGTTTCAAATGTATTGTTTGACACGAGTTTTACCATTACCAAGCTGTTTTGAATCCAGTGCAAACTATTTGAGTGTAGGTTCCAGAATTTGTAATATCGCCTAAGTCTAGAAAACTTTATTTTCATTTCATATTACTATCTCTATGTTTTTAACATACCACGTCATTTTTAGCAGTTTCTATTCTTTTCTCTAGTGTACGGGTTTACTTATTTCTACAATCTATTGAAATAAATTCATCATTGCTAACCCTCCCCTCTTCTTCCCAGGATACCGCGGCCAGAACTGCGAGATCGACATCGATGACTGCCCTGGTCACCTCTGCCAGAACGGAGCCACGTGCGTGGACGGTCTCAACTCCTACACTTGCGAGTGTCCTCCCACCTTCACTGGGTCTCTGTGTGAGACTGACGTCGATGAGTGCGCTTTGAGGTAAGTTCATTCAAAGATCATTAATTTCTGTACTTTTGTCATTTACATTGTCTTCATCAGCGTGGAAGCTGTTTTCGGGATCGATGGCAATAAAATAGACAAAAACCTTAAGGAGAAATGATAACTATGTACGAAGCCTTTCAGCGGCAGAATTTATTTTCATGTCCTCTTTTATAGCCAAAAGGGAAAGTATACATATTTGGAAGAATTCTGAACGAGATATGCTGCTGCTATAACGTTGCGCGGATTATAATTAAAATCATTATTAAGAACTAGACTTTTATAAATGCGTCAAGTTGATCATGATTTATCCGGAACAAATTATCTCTTTTATAATAATTATCTCATGCCCTTTCGATTCTTCTTTAAACAAAGAATGATAATTTCCATGCTCAACAAGCTCTTTTTTTAACATCATCATTATAACATCCGTCTGTCATCGTTTCACTCAAATTGTGATTTGAGAATTTCAGCGCCTCGGAGATGACAATAAACTCGACGCCGGGTCGTAATGAACTCTAACCGATTTTACAAATGAGCCGAAACAGTTATGTCTCGCCAATTGGTTGCATCACATATTCTTTCGACAGCTAAATTTTGATTGCTATCCTCCGCACACATCTAAATTTAAACCTTACGTCTTCAGTTTACGATTGATAATCGCGTGACGCAGCATCCCAATTAGCCCGGCATCTCTAAAATGAAACCTGGAACGGATCGGTGGATAAATCCTTCGCCGAATTTTTATTATTGAATATCAGAGTAAATTATGCTTTATTGTAGACACTTAGGGGCGATATTTAAATGATTGCGGAGATAATAGGAACGGGACCGATGCCGGTAATGCGATATCGAATACCATCTTGGATGCACGCGTACGAGTGCAGTGTCCTGTTTTTTCGAAGGTTTCACAGTAAAAAATAACAGGATACATATTTTTTACCTACCTTCCGTCTTTTATGGGATGCTGATGTTGTTAGTTTAAAATTTTTGATCTGATATATGGAATTTAAAATTATGATTTACAATAATGTCGATAGCACACGATAGGGTGTTAGTGGTGCTGGTTGGATTTCACGAGATTAAGTTTTTACCTTTCATGGAAAGTGTTGAAAACTTCTTCTAATTTAAGTTTTCCACAATTATACTACAGAATCTGTAATATATAACCTTTGTCATAATCATCATTAACAATAAGGGCTAAAACAAGCTGTCATTATCAACAACAATGAAACTTCCAACATTTCCATGTATCTATTGTAATCCAAGAAATAATAATGATGCAATTTATTCCAATATAGATAAATGCAAAAAAGTCGTATCTTAAAATGGTATTAACTACAAAGCAATTACAGCCGCGGAAGGAATGATATGTGCTTTTGTTAGTTTTTCTTGTACTTATCGCGATATGAACGTATCGGCCGCTATTTACAAGTAACTCCTAAGTCAATGGCCTCGGGGCTTAAGACATAAGATATGAGCAATTCTACTGATATCCTATAGTAGACGAAAAAAAGTAATACCTACCTTTTAAATTATACGCAAAGCCCCGTGCAAAGTAAATACATATTCACTTTGATCGACTTATTTTTGTTTTGTTAAATGGTGTTTTCTTGATTTAAAATGTCAGTTCCTTGCTTCGGAAGGCATGTTAAGCCGTAAGTTCCGACTATGATACCCGGGGACGGATCGGTCTAGCGCCTAACAAGGCGGATACCGATCCTTCCCTGCTTGGGTGCGAAGGAAACCGCAGGAGTTTAGTGGGTAGTGGGACGAACGTCTCTAGTCCTGAGCCCCACACACGGCTGCAGGCCTAGCTAACCTGTATGCTACGGCGCGTATAAGCGATCTCCTGCGAAAAAAAAAAGTCCCGACTATGATCCAAGATGTCTGGTTTCCCCTGTAAGAGTTACGGAGGTACACATTTTATTACTTTGTAATAAATTGTGAACTAAGTACATAATTGAATTGAGCTAAATGAATGCGTTACGAAGTGTTACGTCAGTATATTTGCTGGGATCTCCCAGCAAAAATACTGACGTAACAACGTAAGGATATCTATCCTTATGAATATCGGACCGTGCGACGAGGTCAAACTATAAAAGCTACGTACAAAATAAGAAGGAATCAGAAACGCTACAGCTTATTCCTTGTATCAAAAGTATCCACATGTGATGCGCCTGCGCATGGCGTTAACTGTGCGCTAATAGTCGTGTAAAAACAGACAGTCGCACGGTCAAACAGTTTATTACTTATTACTACACATTTTATTAAGACCCTCATTGTTCGAAGAGTTACGTTATATTTTTACTTGAGATTTGCTTAGAGATGGTAACAGGGTAGTGTTATGTTACTACTAGCAGAATGCGGTTTCCGCACACATGGTTTTATACTTTAGCTTAAAGCCTTCCTCGACTAATGAACTACCCAATACAAAAATGTTTCTATTCGGACTAGAAGGTCCAAAGATTAGCGCGTTCAAATAAACAAACAAACTCATCAGCTTAATTATATCAGTTACAGTATGATTTTGTTTTGTTCCTGAGTTTGCGTTTGAATCGTAACTAGGTGTTTCAAGGGACATATGTTAGTAACGTACATAAGAACGTCGTTTCTTTTCTGAATTTGTCTGATTCAACGTTTTACTCTTTCAAGAACTTCAAACAAATATCGTACAGCGATTTTGAAATGAAAGGTCTTGCGTTTCACCCTAATGTTAGAATGGCTCCAACGTTAAACAGCCTGTTCAACGTCTCGTACCAAATAAAAAACGAGCAGGCGAGACGAAACCCGATATTGGGCACGCATTTATCAGTTGCGTTTCATGAGCGAACGATTCGGATAGTATGACACTATCCCATGGGACCTCCTCCCACAGGAATCTCAACCGTATAACCAGGTTCCTCAAGACCCATTTCAGAATGAACGATCCAACCTCTTAAAAGGTATTATATGTAAAATAAGAGGCCAGAAACAACGGCAAGCGGTTGAAATGCGTACGGACCAAATTACCCCGAGTGTCTGTCTCCTATTATTACGGTATTATAAACTTTATTGTTATAGTAATAAATGCGATTAGGCCGAAATTAGAGGTAGAATGGATTTGTACGTCTGATTTCGAAAGGAGCCTGCAGCGGGCGGTCTCCTATCTGGCTAGTGGTAATATTAATAGTTTATGGTGGACGATTAATTTTATAGAATAGTAAAGAAATATTAATTGTTCCATTTTATCGTTGTACACGAGCATTTTGAGGATGAGATACAGATATTAATTTTGTTTTATGTTAATTCCCAATCAACATTTTTTTAAGTTAATCATCAGCTTGCAGTAAAAATGTAGTTTCAATCGAATTTGTTCTACACAAAGTACAAGCTTGAGTTCCTAATAAAATCATAGTAATTAATCATAATAAAGATGATCGGAGTAATTACTAAATACTCTCAGAATACACATGAGTCAGAGTAATCGATTAAAGCAATCCAATCACGATCACTGATCGTTAATTTGTAAGTCCATACAATATTCTCCTAATCAAGATTAACATTTAAAGCTGATGTAGGGATAAAACATCCAGACATAATATGACATAACGTTTACTTTTATATAAACTTGAAGCCGGAAAAATTCCACTCACATTTGAATTAATTGATTTCTACTTACCTTACCTCTTTTATCTGACTCCTCAATGGGCTTATGGTTTTAAAGGTATGGGTTTGATTCCCATGTCGGATTTTCAGTATACAGCCCGGGTTTGTGATCACCAACCCCCATTTGGCAAGCGTGGTGATTAAGCCAAAACACGTATTTTTAACGAAATCAAGAATTTCAAGCGATGGAAGCCTTCGCAATGGGACATTAATAGGCTGATACTTTACTTCAACCTCATACAGATAAGAGATTCACGTAGGTAACCAAAGAAAGAAAGAACAATATTAACACAAATCCTTGTAAAACTGATGCTATAAGTTCCTGCAAAAAGCGATCAAACGTTTTCAAGATTGCAATCGGGTTGCTTGAATCAACAGTGCGCTATAAGTGTACTTTCTAAAGGGTCAGATAGAACACGTTCAATCCAATACCGTTCCCATCAACTGCTCACATGTATGTTTAGATTGAGATGCCTGTTTAACCTCTGAAGGGGGGAACAGGGTCAGAAAAGTTAGAGTGTTCTTTTATCTGAATACAGTAATCAGTAGTGATAACTGACGTGCTGCTGTAAAAGATTGGGTGCAAATTGTAACATGTCTAATAAGATGTTTAATTTGTAATATACGCAACATTGTAACATACACAATAATAATTTATCTATCTATCTATCTTTCTATCTATCATTGTTTTTTTAAGTCATACTCGTAGTTTCATTGTATTATTAAAACGGCATCGATTTACCCCTATATGTGAGAAATGCGGATAGTAGTAATATTGAACGTAAATCAATAATAAAAATTAAAATACATTTTGTTCCTTCAAGGATACTAGCCAAACTAATAATAGAATATTATAAATATCCACATATCGGTGTTTTCCATTGAAAATCCAAACGGATCAAATAGTAGTAATTTTTCATTTTCAGGTACTTAATTAAGAACCAGTCAAAATTTAAACAGAACCAGGCCCTTTGACATGGAAAGTTCAGCTTAGTTTTACCAGCTATAAAACTCTCATTGGATAACACTTAGAAGTTCTTCAATTCTGACGTAACCACAAAATAGCCTTTACAACACTTAATACTTAAAGAGCAATACAAGAACGTTAGTCACATGAACAAGTCAATAAAACACCACAATTAAAATACTTTTAAAGTAATACAAGACTTCAAATACCTTTGGTGGCATACCTCGAATGCCATTTGGTCACTTGCACGATTTCAGAGAGTCCATGTTTATTCATAAGTGACACGTAGAACCATAAATAAATTGGGAGACTTTATTAATTACATACAAAATTTCTTCTTAAAAGTATTTTTGGGTAAAATTAAGCTTTAAGAAGGTTTAAATGGTGTTAGATGCAAAACGATAGTCGATCTTTATTCGGTTATTGATTTCATGTTGAATTTGGTAATAAACATAATTGATATGTAGTAATTCAAAATGGAATCTTATAAACATGTCACAATGCATTCTTTTTCGATTCGGTAAAGACTTTTGATTAAGTGAAATTATGTCCTCGATGGCGCGGAAAAAGTGTTTTACGTCAAAACATTAAAACTTCTTCTTTTTGCCATAAGATATTTTTATAGTAAAAGCCTTTGAGCAGTGGAAAGTAAAGATTTGCTCAATTACTTAGCGGATTTACAACGTGTCGCGCAGGGGCCAGTTTTTGCACCGCGCTTGTTAAATCAGTAATTTCCTTTTTTTGCACGTCCGACCTTACCACGGTCGTGTTTCAAGTGACTAGAAAATTGCACACTAGATGATGCTGTTTGCTAGGATTTTTCTTAATAAAAACACTTCCAGCTGCATAAGAATTATCATTAAAATAAATGAGAACGGAACACTTATGCTATAATTTTATTTGTCGTGGTAACATTAATCGTTGAATTATAGTTTCGCTAACTTTGATAAAAAATAAGCACATGGGTTTACAGATAAGGTTAATTTTCTACAATGCAAACTGTGGTTTTTATACGAATACATACGAGTATGTGTGCTATATTATTTCGATTATCTTCAAAACATTCTTATATGGCAATCTGATTACTTGACTTTGAAATATTAACGCCAACATTGACCCTGATGTGAATAAAACTACATCTAAACAGGCAATCAAAACACCGGTAATCGATTTGCAAACTATATCGAAAGTATATGTATATCCGACAAGTGTAGTACTAAAGCATCATCACGCTATATGCACAACTGATTTCCATACGCCTAGACAACTTGTCCGATCAATTCGTCAAATAAATACGCGATTACCAAAAACAGTAATGATTAATAGTTATTCAATATCGTTAGAATTGGATGCCATATCGGCGTAGGAGCTACCATTCTGTCAGTAACAAATGATGCGACTGCCATCTTGATTATGAGTTGTAGATGAAGACTTTCATTTCTTTTTTGTTATCGGTATCGTTAATGCGGATTCGAGTTTTGTTTTCTGTTTAAAGATGGCCGTTCTGTTTGTAAGATTAAACTGCTGCTGAGTTACTGTTATTATTAAAAGTTACAGCCGTACTCAAAACAAAATGGACCCGAACGCAGAATCTCATCTGTATTTCGAACTTTTACAGTCGGTCATTTTTTGTTTATAAAATTTTATAGTTTACAAAAACCCTTGGTTGGTAATTGTGGCTTCCGAGCTTTATGATAAAATTAGTGCGGATAATTTGTCGCGGACGCCGAACGGTTATTACTCGGGACTTAAACCCGTTGGGTGTCTCTCGGCAAGCGTAAACTTAAGGCGAATGGCAGGAAAATTAAATTGTGAGGCTTTTTTATGAGGGGCCCGGCGGGTCAGCTAATGGGAAGTGACAACACCGCTTGTAAATATTGGCAAAGTCAGAGGACCCTGAAATTTGCAGCCAAAAATATATATTTTAAAACCAGATTTAATTGTCCTTCTCTTATGTGTGTGTTTCTTTTTTATTTCGAAAGTTAATTAAACACAAGTAAATGCTCCTGTCGTTAACGGCCAAACTGGTAATTAAGATGCAAACAAGTTTTTCACAGAAGTAATGTATTTTGACTTGTCATATATGGCATAATTTATTCTTAAGTGACAACCATTAGTTTGATTTAATTTACAATTTTTGGAAAGAAAATTCCAATCCTTTCTGCCGAGACTTTGATTTTGAGACTGATAGAATTAACTATAAAATTCAAAGATAAACCAGAAATATATCTAGTGATATTAGAATCGCTCTTCCAGCAAGCCAACCATCTGCATATAATCAATCAAACAGCACAAATTGGACTCGGAAATCAAGCGACTATACTGACATCGGCTAGCAATTTATCTCTCTGTATAAAGACCGGTGGCTGGTCCAAGGGCCGATGATTTCCGTGCACCCGACACCGGGGTCATCGATCATCAATCATCAGTTCTTTGGAGTATCAGTGCATTAATATCCTACTGCAGGCCAAAGGCCTCCATTTAGTCCACTGATTTTCCGCACTTAGCCTAAGTGGGCTGTTAGGCGACGGTTTACTGCCTCCATTCTCGTTTAAAACATATTGTGTGCATCAAGAGGTATGGCATCGCAGGGTCCCGTAAACATTTTACAAACGGGCATGTTCATACATCCTAGGCGCTTTTGCGCTCGTGAGGAATTCTAATTTTATTATAACCTCGTCGGTATTTTAAGTCTGCATAATATCGTAAAGAAGAGATGACAAGTTCAGTTCGGGATCGAAGCTTGCTATTGCTACTATCTTGAATCGTTGTTCTTGAACATTTGATGTATACAATATTCTTCATTTATTCGAGGCTAGATTTGAAGTACGAGTTGTTAAATACTTTTATCCGCCGTTTGTCCAAAACGATTTAATCGAGTAAATTCCCACATTCCTCGCTATTGGATGTAACTGTACAGGCATACACTAAAACTTTAACATAGTTGTTATAACACTATCATTGTCATAAAGCGGACGTTGTTGTACGTTGTAGTGAAGATTAGGCACTTTATGTAGTGTCGTAAATGTAACTGGTTTACACTTCACAGCATCGCGTCACATTTTACTACGTATCGTTGTCGTGAGATTTACGTTTCCCGAGGAAAACTATGGTGCGGTTAAAGTAGGCTGAGGGATAGGAATGTTTTTGTATCGGAGGTAACTAATATTTCAGCAAAATAATCCGTAGTAGGCACAGAAAAATAAAGCACAAAAAAACCTTATATCGACAATTTTTTTTTTTTTTTTTTTCTCTTTATTTGGTTTTGGGGCTTTTGTCCATATGGATATGTCAGCCCCATTGTATCTTCTTAGTTACAGACAATAAACTTACAAAATAAATGAAGTACAGAGATTCTTAATACAAAGCTTACTTACTTCTAAGCAAAAAAACTAAAAACAATAGCAGCTATTTATGATGAGAATCATTGGTCAGTCAGCTTTACCAAAGAACATAGTTTTCTGGCTAAAACCGACTTTGGTTCTGCCAAGATGTTTTGCACTAATCCTACGTCGCTAATGTTTAAGTGGTATTCCTCAAACAACGCTTCTCTTTCCGATCTGTTCTTGACACAATCCATCAGCATGTGCTGTACATCTTCTACTTTACCACACTCGATGCAATTCGGTGAATCTGCTTTTTGCATTAAATATGCAAACTTTGCTGATGGATAGTGTCCCGAACGAAGGCGTAGTGCCGTTTTGACGTAGTTCCTACTAAGGTCTTTTCCATCAAACCAAGGTATGCGGATGGGTTCTCGTTGGATGGATTTGTACCAAATACCTTTGTCAATACAAACTTTATCAAAATATTGTTTCCATTCTTGATAGCTACTGTCTTTAAATTGAGGTATAAATTCAAAATAGTCAGGCACATGCTCATAAATGTTACCCCCAATCGCAGCCTCTTTTGCAACTAGGTCTGCTTTTTCATTGCCGCCAAGGCCAACATGCGCTGGAACCCATTGCAATCTCAGTTCAATATTTAAGTTTTTTAAACTGCGAATTATCTTTAGCGCTTCATAGGCTATCGTTGCACCTCTGAGCCCAGAGGCGCAGCGAGCCAAATGCTGTAAGGCGCTTTTGCTATCAGTTAGAATAACGAATTTATTAAGACATTTGTCAGCTGCATATATTAAGGCTTTCAAGATTGCAATGAGTTCCAGCGTCATGATAGAAGCTTGTGCTGTTATTTTAAAACCAAAACTTAAATTCGCTTTTTGATCATATACCCCAGCTCCCATGCCTTGGGGGCTCTTTGAGCCATCGGTAAAAATCTTATGCCAGCCGTTATATTCCTTACAGATTTTTTCAATTACTTTGTTTTTTAATGTATTAGGCTCGTATTCATTTTTAGATTTTAAAATACTATTTAGATTAATTTTCACTATTTCATCAACGCCAATACCAGTCGTCCAGATGTCTAGGCTAAATAAATTAAGAACTCCTGTAGATGCGTAATTAAATTGACGAGTTTCACTGTACACTTTTGTAAGTAAGGGTTTTTTCTTGTTCCTCCAATAGCTATTTTGATTGCAAAAGTTACTTAGTTCAGACATATTGGCAATTATTACATTGTCTGTTAACGAGAAACATTTTAAAATAAACTTGTAGGCCAAGTAAAGTCTACGTATTGATAACGGTGGTATACTCAATTCACTTTGCATCACATGAATCGGAGTACTTTTAATAAACCCTCCTATCACCCTAAAAGCTTGATTCTGAATTTTATCAAGTTTAGAGACGTGACAATTGGCACTACAATCATACAGAAATGAGCCATAGTCTAATCTGCTCCTAATAACTGCTATATATAATCTACGTATATGTTTAGTGTGCATACCCCAAGACCTCCCTGCCATCATTTTTAATAGATTCAAGAATTTTGAACATTTTTCCACAACTTCATTAATATGCTTTCTCCATAAAAGGCTTCTGTCAAGCCACATACCAAGATATTTTACACATTCCAAAGAAGAGAGTACCTCTTCGTCAATTTTTAATGTTGGCCTAATTCTTCTTCGGCCCCTACTAAATATACAAAAATTTGTTTTATTTGCTGACAGTGATAATCCAAGTTCGTGTAACAGTTTGACCACATTGTCTAATGCAATTTGGACATATCGTTCACATTTTTGTAAATCTTTATTACTGATAAAAATTACGAAATCGTCGGCGTATTGAGATATCAACACATTTTGTAATTGATGGCAAATCCTGTGTGTAATTATATTAAAAATTAGAGGTGAAAGTGGATCTCCCTGTGCTAAACCCTTATTTGTAGATCTAGTTATAATGCTATCTTCATCATTATCCGTTTTGATTTGCAAATGTCTTTCACTAAGAAAACCCCAAAGATATGCACACAATTTAGAGCCAACATTAAGGTCATCAAGTATTTTCACAGCTACAATCGACAATTTTAAAGAATACATCTTGCAGTAGCTTTATGGAATGGATTTGACCGGCTATTTTTATGTGAGATGATTATTGTGTTGTCAACTAAAACTTTATAACATGTTTCACTGGATCAAAATTACGATGACGTTGTTAATTTTAACCCTCATCATTAATATTTCTTTTGAATACATTTGAGTTCAGAATCACTTCCTTCTTTCAATGAACATTTTCTATAATACATATAACATTCTCATGAAACTGAAGGTTGTTAAAACACTTCTTTAAATGTTTCTGAATTAGAGATTGATTAAAGAATACGAATAATCAAATTTTTGATACTGGCTCTTAGCCTATAATCGTTGTCGCCGCCTGTGACATACAAAAGGTGCCTTACCTACTCGTATAAATTACAATGGTTTCAACTTAACATAAAATATGGTTCCTGCTATTGAGATGTTATTTCGAAGTGCATTAAGATTTATTCCATCTTTTCTGAATTGTAAATTTCATTGGATTGCATTTATATTAGGAGTGTAATTTAATCATATATTTATAGAGAAATGGGCAAAGCAGATGGCTTTGGCTCACTCTTAAAAAACAACCAGTATTTTCGCTTGACTATTTTTTTCTTATTGTAAACCTTAACTTTTTGTATATTTATTGATATTTATATACTATTTTAAGCCTTTTTTACATGATTAGTATTACTTTGCCTTTGTCCATTGTCTTAATTGATAAGACTATGTTAACATTGCTTTATTTTAACTACCTAAGACTGCCATTAATTTTGACCACATGACATGTTGGATTTATTTCACCTACCTATACTTCTGTTGTAAACATCTTAAAGTAGCCAACACGTGGATACACAAAATTTAACACTTTTTATGACCAGTTAGCGCTTTAATTTTTGTGTGACAGCTGTCAAACCGGTCACGTGACGTCGTTAAAGCAATTATCTGTGGGCAACATCGTGATCGAAGCCTCCATGTTACATTGTAACTGATTCAGTTAATTTGTCAAAAGTAAGTGCGGCTCCGATATTGACAGACCATTTTTTGTTAAAGATTGCGTGATAAGGTGAAAGTATGATTTACTTTAGGAATTAAGACGTAAGTGGACCAAGTAAAACGGGTTACAGTTTCTTTACAACAAGTAGTAACCTAATAATTAAGAAGAATAATACAAAATTGCTCAGCTGGGGAGGGTGTAGTCTTCGTCCCTTCTACGGTTGTTGATGTCCATGGGCAGCGGTAATCACTTACAATCCGGTGACCGTCCTGTTCGTTTGCCTCCCTTTCACATAAGAAAAAAAGAATCTTATTTATGTTTTATACGACTTAAAAGGCGTTGCTGTAAGCGATCGTAGTTGCCCACGAGCGCTTGTAACATAGGAAAAAAGCTTGTCTCTGACAAAGTATGTTCAAAAGACTTCACGCTTATCTTGATGCCCAAACGGCTGTAATGTAGTGTCACTATATGTGATTAATAATATATAAACATTATTTTGCCAGCCTAACTCAAAATTAACCTATATTTTATGGTCATATTTAAACCACTGATAGCATCTAGTAGATGCTATCAGTGGTATCAATCATATCCTTTTGATAAAGTCAGCGATCAAAAGGACACGTTGAACGTCGAATATTCACCGAAAACAATAGCAAAGTCCAACTCAGGTGCGGTCAAAGGCCACAGCATATCGAAGGCAGAGTTTGCAAATTGCGGTGTGGCAACACACGGCTTTGGCAATATGTATTTGATCTGATACTCTGCGCATGCGCGCTCGTGCCAAGCGCTCTCGATCCGAGTGATTGCGCAGGGTTGCGTAGGGGAAAAACATTAACGCATGTTTTTGGATATCAACTTAACGTAATTTGATATTAACGTTTATAGTAACTAATTTAATAACCTGGTCGTAGTGGCGCTTTGCTAGCAAACTATACTTCGGGCTACACGGAACCCAGATGGTGAACGATAAAACACATTCATAGCAGCGCTACTGCCGATCATCGCTGAATATTCCTTAGTAGTATCATTGTTCTAGCCCTGTCCATCACATTTTAAAAACATGCAAATTTTATTTAAAAGTAGGTTATCATTTATACCAAAACGTTTCCTTTGATCAAAAGTAGCCCATATCCTGTTCAAACTTTTTCAACCGGGTCAGTACATGTCGTGTCTTTACAAAAAAATATATTAAAATCTTTCCACTTTATACGAATCATATAGGTATAGATTCGTTGACAACCCTTGCCGTTATGATTGTAAATAAATCATCGGAAATACTTACCAGTTTTATCATTCAGGTTTAGGGCCCGATGCGAATTAGCAAGATTTATACTTATGCAGTTATATATATTTAACATGTGCAGTTTCTTCCGCAGTTTTGATAAGGAATAATGTTCTTCTTCTTACTTTTAAATATCTTGAGGCCAGGTTTTAAGTAGGGATGACTTTAACAAGCTTACTTGGTGATTAAATAAATGTGATTTGTGAACAGCACTAATGAAACAAATTTTGCCCTTATTATGGATTGCAGGTATTAAAGAACGGTTAAATTATCTACCTTAATTGTACTCAAGTTGATTAGAAATTAAAACGCAAATGTATTATCATAATAAAACTATGAACCTTGAAAATGTCATGGTCATAATTTCATCACATTCATCTGACCAATCTTCCCAACAATTTTCGGTCTCGCCATAACACTTACGAAAACCTTTAAAATATTGCGGATTGAATTATGCATTTATGTATTAAATTGCATTACAAATGTCGCCGACCTTGCGGTAAAAGGACGCCGCTATCAGAAAACACTAAAATACCGCCACCAAATTACGCTCTCGACGAAACATCTGCTTAAAAATCTGCTTAAAGTTGCATTTAAAAGGTTCGAATAACACTGACCGGCGAGTCTTTAGCGATGATGTAACAAGGTTCCGTATGCATTGCAAGCAATTTTGGTAATCGTTATCATAATAAAATCGTCATACCAAGGAGTAACTGTAATGAGTGATATTGTATAAATATCGGCACATTGCTGGCAAGGTCTTTTCAGCTATCTTTAGAAAAAAGGGGGAACATGTATATTACAAAAATGGCTAAAAGATTGTCTTACAAAAGGTATTTTTCCCAACACGACGAATGTTATATACTCTTCAAACCGATTTTAGGACTTTGTGTTTTGATGTATTTTAGTGATATTTTGAATTCTGAGGGATCTCTAAAAAGAGGTTAGTTCACGTCCTGTGCCTTTCCTCCCACTCGAGTCCACTCTAAAATACATTTCCATCCTTCCATTCCCGCTTCGTTAAAATTCTTGTGTCATATTGTCCTGTTTATTCGTTTGCAGTTTGATATTCACGATAGAATTCAAGTTTTTGCTCGTAAAATCTTTAATAGAATCGGTGTGAGAAAAAATGTAGTAGAACTGAAATATATGATGTCAACTCGTTAATGTGTCTCATCAATGACACCGGTTAGATAAGAAAACATCATAATGATGAAGTGATTAACGAGTTAAATTAGCATATTAATTTATGTAAATAACACATCAATTTTGTACAGAATTTGTGAGAAAATCATAATCATTACATCATGCTATTTTTCGTGAGGGCAGGCAATTCTCGAGTCGGTTTTACACTTTTAGTAGCACTGATCTTTTTCTCGTTCTGTGGCCAAAGGTTAGTAGTATGTATGTTCGTCGTACATATTTATTAATTGAAACGTAAACAAATCAGAACAACATTTAAACAAGTTTCATCTTTTCAATGATTTTGTTTACTGATCTTTAAGAGAGGCAGAGAAACTCTGAGAAAATCTGGAAATATCTAAATTTACACTTTTTTATACTCCATTTTTTGTATTAATGATAGATAAGTGGCATTCAAATGACTTTTTGCACCAAAAGTCGTAGAGAAAGGCGTCCAATTGACCAATTAGTTTAACTCATCCAACAACAATATCTAACAAATGTTTCTCTCCCCCAGACCTCTCGTCTGCCAGAACGGCGCCACGTGCACCAACTCTGTCGGCGGCTTCTCCTGCATCTGCGTGAACGGCTGGACCGGGCCCGAGTGCTCCGTCAACATCGACGACTGCGCCGGCGCGGCCTGCTTCAACGGCGCCACCTGCATCGACAGAGTCGGCGCTTTCTACTGCAAGTGCACGCCGGGGAAGACTGGTAACTGATTTGACTGTTCTATTTGCTCCACCAACTCAGTTGGCGGCTTCTGATGCATCTGCGTGAATGGCTGGACCGGGCCCGAGTGCTCCGTCAACATCGACGACTGCGCCGGCGCGGCCTGCTTCAACGGCGCCACCTGCATCGACAGAGTCGGCGCTTTCTACTGCAAGTGCACGCCGGGGAAGACTGGTGAGTGATTTAACTGTTATATTTGTTCCACCAACTCGATCGGCGGCTTCTCCTGCATCTGCGTCAACGGCTGGACCGGGCCCGAGTGCTCCGTCAACATCGACGACTGCGCCGGCGCGGCCTGCTTCAACGGCGCCACCTGCATCGACAGAGTCGGCGCTTTCTACTGCAAGTGCACGCCGGGGAAAACTGGTGAGTGATTTGACTGTTCTATTTGCTCCACCAACTGGATCGGCGACTTCTCCTGCATCTGCGTCAACGGCTGGACCGGGCCCGAGTGCTCCGTCAACATCGACGACTGTGCCGGCGCGGCCTGCTTCAACGGCGCCACCTGCATTGATAGGGTCGGCGCTTTCTACTGCAAGTGCACGCCGGGGAAGACTGGTGAGTGATTTGACTGTTCTATTTGCTCCACTGACTCGGTCGGCGGCTTCTACTGCATCTGCGAGAACATCTGGACTGTAAGCTTACTGCGGCTAACTTCATTAAAATATACTTACATTACGCCAGCCATTTTGATCTTCAAATAGAAGGTATGTTGGGTAAACAAGTTCCAAGTAACAATATTTTGATAAGAGTTATGGCCTATAATCGATGAGATAATTTCTTACATTACATAAAATTGCAATTTCAAAATGAAATATTGTCATCTTCGAATGCAGAAAAGTGTGTTATTTTTATTATTTGCCTCAATGAAGTCTTATGTCTAATCATTCGTGTCGTTTAGTTACAATATTTTCTAAAATGTGTCTATCGTTCCAGGTCTGCTATGTCATCTTGATGACGCATGCACATCAAACCCGTGCCACGCGGACGCTATCTGTGACACCAGTCCCATCAACGGGTCCTACACCTGCTCCTGCGCCTCTGGCTATAAAGGCTTGGATTGCTCCGAAGATATCGATGAGTGTGAACAGGGTATGTATAATTTTCAAATTATCAGCATTAATTTATTTTCAACTATTAGCATGTCTTATACACATATTAAAAAAATAAAGATGGTTATATTGCCGAGGTCCTAATATCATACCTTGTAGAACTCCTAAGTTATTCGTAAAATATCGAATGACTAACGGTGGTAGGTAGATTACCCAGTATTGCTAATGAAATGTGTGATTGCAATGTAACAAGAAAGATACGAAAACATTCATTGACTTCTGTAGAAAATCGTAAAGCTCAATCTAATAGCTTCAGAAACACCATTATTGCGATCCGGGAGCAATAGGCTTTTTAATTGCATAGAGGCAGCTTGCAGAGCTGACAGGTACCAATCAAGACGATACATTCTGAGAAGAAATCCCTAAAGGGTCCAACATCGCACAGACTATAAATTAACCTATAAATGGAGTTTTATCTGCCAATAAAATTTTATTGATTACCGATTTTGCACTCAAAGGTTTCATTGGTAACAGTTGGTGCTTAAAGTTTGCGGTGCAAAGACGAAAATGGAGGAAGATCGATAGATTTTTTTAAAACTTTTTTACAGTATACCATTATCGGTTTCGTATGGTATTTAAATGACTCATTTTAATCATATCAAATATACAATAGCGCCTTTTCCATCACTATCTATATTCAAAATTTTAATCAATATCATCGAATTTTAATATTGAAGATAGCTCCTCTTTGTCATTTAAACTACATACATAGCCTTCGATATTCTAATTAGATAACTGTTGTTTATTAATACAGCACCAACAGCTTCTATACTATTTACATTATCTTCGACCACAACAACCCCTCTCATTTCTCCCTTATTCCAGGCTCTCCCTGCGAACACGATGGTATATGCGTGAACACTCCCGGTTCCTTCGCCTGCAACTGTTCCGTCGGCTTCACCGGACCTCGCTGTGAGACCAACGTCAACGAGTGCGAGAGCCATCCCTGCAGGAACGATGGGTCCTGTCTGGATGACCCTGGAACTTTCAGATGCGTCTGTATGCCTGGTAAGTGTTTCTATATTATGATTTTATTTAGGTCCAGCCACACAAGCGTGGTGATTTTGTGATTTGAGCAAAAACTCATCTTTGTAACAATAATATTGGTTCAAATGATGAAGATCTTTGACCTACAACAACAATAATAGACTGATAGTTTACTTTTACTTTATATGCATCACATTGAGTTGCGTTTACGGATTCAATGGTTTGGCAAGTGTGTTTGTTAAGTACCTACCCAATTCGTTGTCTTGTACCAAAATGTTTGAAAGTGATAGCAGGAGTAAAAGGTATTCAATTCAGTAATGATATCTTAAACTGTCGTAAAATACACAATATTAATCCACTAATTCTAGATGGAAAACTAACCGTAGCAAATAAGGAGAGAGCGCATAACATTAACGAAGTACGGACACTTGATCGCCCATAATTATTGTTACGGCTGCCGTGAATTATCTCCGCAGAAATCCCAGGTTAAGTTAATGTCCTTATAAATATTCCTTGTAATGCATTCGCAGCCGATCCATTATTATCATAGTTTATCACTGGTCAGCTGACTATCGTACGAGTTTTGTGTCCGTTATCTGGGGAGACATTTTCTTTATGGAAATTAATACGTAAGTGATGTTCTGGTTTTGTCGTAATGAGGTTGCAGTATACTGAGATACAACACACGCACAAGAGAGTTTAGTTATGTATTGGTACTGTAAAAAAGATGGATTTAAGGATAGTTTTTTTCTTTTTAATAGATTAGCAAATGTCATGAAATCGCTAAACATATAATATGCGCCTTGGACAAACACATTAATTGTCTAATCCCAAACTAAGCTCGAAGCTTGTTCTGTGGAGGATACGGAAAATAAATAATTAAATACCTACATTTTGTAATCATCCATGTCCCAAGATCATATACATTTGCCCTTAACTGGATTCGAATCCTTTGGGTTTGTAGCCAGGGTTTCTGGGTACTAGACCAGTGGGTCCATCTGTTATCCTTATAGCCATTGTAACTTGCGTTGCTCACTAGCTCATTCCACTTTAACATAGCCATTAGATTTCAATAAACACTTAGACTAGGAAAGAGACATTAATAAGCTGTTAGCTCGCAGTCAATCAAAGGTTTCCCGCAAACGGTAAATGTTGCAAGGGTTCGCAAGTTACAATTTGCTCCCGTCCCGCGGTGGCTTGATGATAATCATTAGCGGAGACAAAGACGAGTGATGTGCGAATGGGATAGCTATAAAATAGCTAGGGTTGACAGTTGTGAAGCAATCGTTAGAAGTCAAGCCAATCAAGTTGCAGATAAAATTCTTTGCGTTTTGATTTTTGAAGATAAAGAAAAATTATCACCTTATTTACAAGAAGTCCGTATGTCAATAGAACATTAAAAACATTTTGCGCACTTTAATCCCATCACTTAGATCCTCTTATGTTTAAAAAAAACTTTAATGCGTCTTCGTTTTTGGCTGTTATTATCCCAGAATCCTAACTTTTGGTGTTTAGGACGGTCTATAAAATACAGAAAATCTACTAAATAAAAGACTCGTGGATCTCCCTAGATCAAATCAGAATTGAAGAGTTATGAACATTGATTATGATTTTTACAACGCAACAATCTCTACGATATCTCCTGGAGTTCTATTCTCATTACTCCAAGGCTCCATATTCCTGTTGAGAGACCGTTCGAACACGAACAGCGCAATCGAAAGCCCTAAGGCTAGTCTAGGCCCGATTCCCATGGCGATGAGAGTGGCCGAGCATTGTGCGACGCGGAAGCAAGCGATATCGGAGGTGCTGTGACGAACTGACTGTACTTAGTGGAGTTCAGTCTTCGGATTATAATAGATAGGCAGATTTTTCTACTGCCCAAAGCTCTATTATAATCAGAAGATCTCAAAGAATATGAGCCTCGATAGGCTCACTATTCCTGTAAAGAAGAATTGTCAAATGAATTGGCATTCAAAAGTGATGGGATATTCTATGTTATAACGGCTTATCGTTCACCTGACGGAATGCGCCAAAAATGTAGGCTAAATATTTGCAATGCCTATTGCATGCACTTGTTCTGAAAAATGAACACACATAGAACATAGAAGATTTACTTCCCAGTGTGATACCTATATTAATGTAACCTATATGTGGAGAGTTGCACTCTGAAATAAAGTATAAGCTATTTTAAAACCATTCCTTTTGCTTAAAATGTCATTGAATAAGTCTACATTGTTTTTATTTATTTACAATTTTGCTATTTTCTCTACAGTTCAAGTTAAGCCTGTGGATTACAGTTAAAAAATCACCAGGTGGTCGTAACGGCACAGGTACAACAACACTCTTTAACCCTGGAATATTCATAAAAAGAGTACCTTTACAAACTAAACAGGCACTTAATGAATATTCACCCATTAAACAAGGGCTCTAGAGTTCACATTCGCCTAGCAGCCATCCCACGCGTAAATAAGCAAGTTCAATAAAACCACCACATTGTCAAGTGCATAAAAGATGTCATCGACGCAATGGCGCGGATGCGAGCACTCATCGGAACGGACCTTATTCAAAAGCTATCACACAACACGACCACTTAGAGTGGCCCTTGGTTTTAAACCACGTGTAGGATGAATACGTGTTTCCAATTTGGTCGGTTATAACGAGATTATAAACCGGCGGAGTTGAATGCGCTCGCGCATGTTAAGGCGCGTTCATACTAGACAAATTCATTTTTATTTTGATAATATAGTAACAAATACAATTACCTGTACCGTAATTAATGTACTTCTTACATTCTCATTCTGTCTATCATTGTTAGAATGATAATGAAATAAGAGTATTTCAGACTCCAAGGCGCATTGGTTTCGTGGTCACAGTGGTCAGCCATGCCATGAACTAAGAACTCTTTCAAAATTCGTTTACCATGTTCCACTGATTTTATTAAGAGCTCTGTATAATAAGGAACTACAGTTTATATAGTCAAGTGCAAATAAAATCTGTTAAGACATCTCATTTCTCAAGACTGTACAAGTCTATCGCAATAATAAACCTTTTTCTAGCCCTTACGCGCACACTGCATGCCGTATACACGCCTTAATACCACATTGGACACTTTATACGGCCGCGTAATAGTATCTAATGCATGAGTGACTCCCGACCCGTCTGGCTAGTGGACAAATAAAGCCACGGTGTAGGGAACCGACCATGACGACATTACGTTTTTTCAAGGAATAAATATGTCCCCTAGGATCTGACCGTTGCGTTTGAACCATGATGGATGGTTGAAGCGACTTGATGGATGCTTGAGTAGCGTTCTTGTTAAGGGTATTGGATGTTGTTTTTCTTATTTAACAAGAGCGAATACCTATACTAGTACAACAGTTTGAGAAAACTATCGTTATGTTTTAGATATCATGCATTTTTTGCAATGTGTCTACCAAGTTAATAAGTTTAGTCAATTTGTGATTTCATCATTAGGACCTGGTATGATAATAATTATGTTCTGTGTATTCTATCTAGCTCTGTAAACTTGAAATCTAAGATTTGTAACCATAACATATCCCCAAACGTATATAAAGTTGTCATTTCTGTTCCACACTTCATCATTTTGACAGCCAAAAGTTGTATAATAGAAAATAGCTCCCAGTAAAACGCCTTGCTTAACACCCACGATATATCCTACATTATCATTTAATTCATCACGCGACTTGCAAATTGAACTATTTCTCAACGTGTCCGCAGTAAAGTGCGGCCTGCGCTGTTAATTACTGTCCCAACACATGTTGTAATAGCGTCGTCTACATTCCGACATATGTCCTGCTAGAATGCAGCCTTCGCCATTATTTGCATTTTTTCGCGAGGCTTGCTTGTTCAGCCACACAGTCTACTAACTAGACAGTTAGTTATCTAAAATAAATTTTTTGAAAACGCTTTGGTCTGAAGATAGTCGTTGGTATAAGGTTATTGGTTAGTACGTCCACTTGGAGTAAAAGCCGCTGCATCCTTTAACTGTATCTTTGATTTTATCGTCCTCTGATTTTCATATTTCATTACCAAAGATGGAGAGAAATGCGCAGTGATTGGAAATTTACAGTCAGATAATTTATTGGCCTAATCACCGATTTGTTTATATACCTACGTCATAAGACTTTTGTAATAACAGTAACTGATACTGCTATTTTAGCAGTATCAGTTACTGTTATCTTTTTTATACTGTGGCGCTAGTAAGAACTAGTCCTGCGACGTAATACGACTATTATGGATAATGACCATTTACTGGTGCATCTCTCTAGAATGAGAACTTTATTCAGCGATCACGTAGCCTGGTTATTGTGGTGGAGTATATTTTTGAAATAGTCCGATAATTTTTCACCTGTCCGTTGTCGTTTATTTGGTGTTTTGCAATATGGTTCAGAACAGATGCTTTATACTAATTGTGTCAGGGAACAAGGCTATTATTAATCTGTTGTATTAAGATACAAACATGACATGAAAAATACAAGCAGATGTAACCATTTTCAGATTATCTGTGATCAAAATAATTATTATCATTTATGATGGATTAATTGATCACATTATACATCTTTCTTTTTACTTGCATCAGTAAAGTGTGCCAGCTTTTAGATTTTGACATATACAACAATGGGCGTTTGGCGTAACAACTATTCTACTTTCTATCTATTGCTTAAAATCCCTTAGTCTAAATATGTTATTTTTCGGTTCATATGTATTGATTTCTAACAAATACTTGCGTTACATTGACTTAAACACAAACACATGATATTTCAATAGATGTACAATAAAAGTTTTTATAAACATATCTTAAGATAATATACAATAAAAAATTTCACCTCAGTTCTCTGTAAATGATCATACAACGGACATAAAAGGAATGGTCTTCATCAAACATAGTATTCAAACAAGTATAACTGTTCTGGCGCTTAGACATAATGTATAATATAATATCCTGCTTCCAGGCAAGTTTATAACGTCCTTTAGACCAGTTATATGGTCTTTTGCATAAATATGATTGAGAGAAGTTGTTTTTACTCTGCTTTATCTAAAGCACTATCCATTTTATCCATTTTAATGCTGTGATCTCTTCTAATGCATTCATTTTAAGTGTTCATATTATTCTATACTCATTATTTTTCTTATAAAATATTTAAGGTCTTTATTTACCAAGGGATGCATCACAAACTTCCTCATGTTTGCATTTGTGGTTGCCTACTCTAATATACTTGACATTTTGCCATTTTTATATCTAGCTTTCTTATTTTTTCCCTTGTTACTCTATATTATGCCGAACCGCTTGGTGTAGTTGTGTGGTCAAGAAGTTGACTATAAGATCAAGAGATAGCGGACTCGATCCCTACACAGGACAACCATTTGTGTATATATCTATTTTAGTATGTTTGAATTACCACTGTTGATTCACACGGAGTCAAATCAATGTATGCGATGTCGCGAGATATTAATTTATTTACTCCGTGAATAAAATTTAGGTACTCTTCTAGATCTGATGTGGCATTACCAAGTTTGTCTCTACACGAATAGTGTTCATCTACGTTAGCGCCGTTAATTGCTGATTCAGCCATACTACCATATTTCCTTTAACCTTACTGTCCCCGTGATCCCAAGTACAGTACACTGGTACAGTATGATCTGGTCAAAGGTGCCCTCAGTCATCTCGGCATGTCACCGAGGGCTCGGCGGCTGGCCATGTATCCGAACCGCGCATTAAACATTAAAATATGCGCATAAAGGCGCATTTACATGCGCCGGACATTCCCATTGTGGCTTGTGATCCGAAATCGTGACGAGTGGGCGCTGGGTCCAAGGAAGAGGAGGTTAGAGGAGAATCTTTGAATTCTCCCTCTCGATCTCGCCAATCTCTCCTTAATAAATGTGAGATCAGAATTTGTTGACTACCACGTACACCCTAATGAGTTGAAAATTATAAATCCATTGGCCACAGTTTTCCCATCACCACATTATTTATTTGCTCTTCAATCTACCTGTGATGGGTATTTAACCCAGTCGTCACTTTTCTCTTTCTAATATAAAGGAGCCAAGTCTAACATCTACCTCTAACTTTAAAAAAAAATCAAACCCGCTACCTTCCACCATTTGAGCGCAACTCGCGACCGCGACATGCCGCCTGCGCCGGAGGGCGGGGCCATCCCCCCCACTTCCATTTCGGTACGATAAGCGTTCAATAGGCCACGCCGGTTATAGAAAATAATGTTGCATAATAATGTTTTACTCCTAAGAACATTTCCTGGGCCTAAGGCCAGGGCAGTAACTCATTCTGTTTTAGAAGCTGGATTAGATTTATGTTGAGGTGGATGTCTCCGAGTGTCGCTTTTTGTGTTACTGGCCTTATTTTATTTATTCATTGGTACACCAACAATTGTTACAATATAAAATGTATAACTCTAGCTTATTACATCTTATGCCAACAAAATTAACAAGGACCATTAAATTGGCTTGGTAGTGAATTTGGTAGTAACTTTGATTAGAAACTTGGGTTCAAGTCGCACGTGAAGATTTTATAGCAATGAACGATTTAAATCTATGAAATAATTACACGGGTAAACCATTACAATTTGTAAAACGAACAGTAGTAAAAGTTTTGCAGCTTTATCTGAAGAAGTCTTCAGATATATGACATTATCCAGCGGTGTACTGCAACGAGCTGATAACCACCCAATTTTGTAGAGGCTTCCAATTAATTAACACAAAACAAAGTTAAAAAGAGTACAGAATGAAATTGCTTTTAAATCAACAGGCATGTACTCTCTTAACCTTGTGCTAGCAATTTAAATGTGTTGGATACTGGTAAAGTCCAGGAAGTTACTTATATAGCCGGCGGCGGATGCAGACCTCTGTTACAAGAGTCGCTTAAATGTCGACGAGGAAATACAGAGAAGCGAAGTGAAATCCTTATTTCACTTAGCTTCTCTGTATTTCCTCCTGTTGTCCTGATAAATGAAAGATAAAATAAGTATCGGATGATATTACACAAAGGAAATGTTACCAGCCTTCTCAATTCAGGATATTCGTCGTAGCGTGCCCTGGTCTCCTAGGCAATGGCCGAGGATGCAACTTGGAGAGAGCCTAGGATGATGATGATGGATGCCGCAAAGTTTCTGCCATATGCTATGCTTACAAAACAACAAAAACACTTATTTTGCAGATTTTCAAGTTCCAATTCACGACCTCGGAATTTCTTGAACCATCCGGCTACTGGTATTTCAAATTGACATCTTGAAGCAGAGTGACAAACTACTAAATAAAATGGTCGTAAAATGTAATTTTAACGACGCTAGACTGAGCGGTCCACAAACCAGGCCAGGCCCTTTAGGTAGACATATTCCTCTACATAATTATCTGAAATGGCTCCTAGGGATCAAATCTTCTCAGCCAATAAGTTATTTAAAAACAAACTAGATTTGCTAAACTGAACCTTGCCGATATATAAATAAGCGTTGCATCAAAAGCAGTGCTTATTTTTGCATGTGCCTGCAATACGACATTCCCCATTTGGTGGGATAGTGATTTCTGAAGAAGTAATTCCAAACAACACATGCGCGTATGAAAATGAACTCTATCCAGTTGAGATAGCGTCGCTTTGGGAGGAAGCGTTAAAATTGCAACTTTATAAGGGCACCGCGACGGACACTGGTCGCGGCTAGAATGTCCTGCCTCGGGCGATTCAATCAATTCATACTTTTAACTCATTTGATTTACGGTCGAGTCTTATTTGTACGTAAAAGGAATTGATATCCAGTCCAAATAAGTCATGTTGTTATACATGCGGTTTTAAATCATATTGTGTGAATGTTAAAGTTGAATGTTGATTGAGATGGTTAGAGTCTGGAACTGTGGGACCGCCAATTAGAATTCTTACGATACTCGGTTTTTCATCGCGTGTGTTTCCATGGAAGCGAATATGTTGAACTATTTGTCAATTACTGACAACTAGTTTACTGGCCGTGAAGAAAACCGTTCTGTTTGTTTATCACTGGCTTGAGTACTTACCCATTATTTATTTGTTAGTGTGCCCTTTCCACTTAAAATAGAACCATGTTTAATTAAAATAATAAGAAGAGTCTAAAATATCAGTCTACCTTTAAGTTTATCTTACGTTCCAATTCCAAGTCATCTTGTATTTTGAAGGTTACATCTTCACGAATTGGCTGTACAATAAGAAAAGCAACACCTATAGAATTTCCGGCCGTAAACACAGACGCGCCGTTGGACATTTTACAACTGTTGCTTACTTAGTTGTGGCTGTTATTCAAGTTGTTTATGATACTAGTCTGAGTTTAGTGTTAACTGAAAGAGACTATAAATAAGGCACTTTGTCATGAACACGTCTTGAAATACTTTTAGACTGAGCTAAATGTTGATCTCTTAGGAATTGTTTACTTCTCTCGGTGAATTTCTTGTCAGTACATAAACCTATGATTTGATGGTAAAAGTTTAAGTAAAGAAAATTATTGGTAAAGAAAGTAAAGAAAATAGGAATATTTTGTTTTATTTGTTGAGGTTCGAAAAAAATGCATTAAGCAACAGAAATCCAATATTCTCGAATCTTGTTTAATATTACATTTCTTCTTACGTCGCTTCGGGCTATTTATGAAATTTGTTATTCCATTGTTCTAAGTTATTTAGAACTAGCGGCCGCCCGCGACTCCGTCCGCGTGGATTTCTTTTTTTCGAAATAAAAAGTAGCCTATGTTCTGTCTCAGGGTCTAAAGATTGTCTGTACCAAATTTCATCAAAATCGGTTGCGAGGTTTAAGCGGGAAAGCGTAACAGACAGACAGACAGACAGACAGACAGAATGACAGACAGACAGACAGACAGACAGAGTTACTTTCGCATTTATAATATTAGTTGGGATTTAACGACAACGACAACTTCAAATCATAATATTTAGATTTTGGTAACGTAGCTGGAATAAGTACCATTGCATTATTGACTAAGCATATTTCTTTCATTTCAGGCTTCACGGGGACTCAGTGCGAAGTGGAGATAGACGAATGCGCCAACAATCCTTGCCTCAACGGTGGCGTCTGCCACGACATGATCAACGCGTTTAGATGCACCTGTGTCATCGGGTAAGTGATCATCATCTTCATCATTGTTATTATCTTCATTTAAATTAGACTTTTTTGCGTTTATTTTATCAATTTACAGTTCAGTGGCATCTTTGGAAAGAGGGATGCCGGAATAAGGCCAAGAAGTGCACACGATGTTCCATTTTATAAAAATTGCTAAAATATTCGTTCTTAATTATTCGCGCTATTCGTATGTCGCTAAAAGTTGGGGTTAATATAACAAAAATTAAAAGAAATTCAACTATTTATTAACCCCACCGGAATTGCGTCCTTTTGACAGCTATGTGTAAACAAATCTATCTACGCCCTATCAGCATTGAAGTAAAGCTCAAATTCGTGTGTATCGAGCCGACCCGCGGCGGGCTCGTATGTGTTAAGAGTTGCCACTACAGAAATATATTTTCAGATAATCGATTATAAGAGAATATCGAATTTTATTACGTTGGTGGATCTTAGCTAAAATAGAAATAAAAATATCACTTACAATTTATCTACAGAAATGAGGTGAATAATTGGTTGCAATTTTTAAGATACCCGTACGATCTCGTACGATCGTGACATGAGGGGTAGCATGCCTAAAATAAAAAAAATAAATATATTTCAGTGTCATTATCCTATTTATCTTTTAAATATTTTATAATCTTAGTAAAATATTTTCATGAATCAATCAAACGTATATTTTAGGCTGCATTATTTTATAAAACTATATTAGAATCGAATAGATCTAAAATCGAATATCGATATTTTTTTACGCAATGGAAACACTAAATTAACTGCCAATTCAACTGTCAAAGTTCAAAATATCAAAAAGTAATTGTGTTTTTCTTGCATCAACAAAGTGATCGGTTTTATTTCGTGCGTTTAACTAAACAACTTCATCATGAATACTGACTCCGACGATCCGGGTTCAGCCGTAGCAGGTAAACAAATACTTTTTACAACATTCAACAGCTAATATGGTGGAAATCGTAGATTGTATTACTGATGGAAAATAATTATGCATTTACCCAAAAACACTGACTTTTTTTAAACCCTTCCTTTCGCCAGTCAACTAATGACTATTTACTCTACATTTCCATAGTACTTTCATATGTGTGCACTGTTGGCCTAAAGTTCTATGGCCAGCCGGCGTCCCCCTTTCATTAGTTTTGATGACGTAATTTCTAGAACATGTACAAAACTTACAGATTCTATGAGACTATCAGAGAATACTAGAAGTCTCCTGAATAATGGAACATTTGTAATCTATGAAACTGTTTATTCATAATCATGCAGTATTAGTTCCTACATCTAAAAACACCAGAAGAGTTAAAGATTTAGAATTCAAGCACATAGTCCGTCAGTATATTAATATCATCAAATATGTTGCAAATGACTATCTAAAGATGGTTGTCCCACTTCAGATGAACTACCATTATTTTAATTTAATTTATCGAATTAACTTGTTATTCCAGCTTCACCGGAGCTCGATGTCAGGTGAACATCGACGACTGCGCGTCTAGTCCCTGCCGGAATGGTGGCACGTGTCACGATTCCATCGCTGGCTACACTTGCGAATGTCCTCCGGGATATACGGGTAAGTTCTTACTCATATTTAATGTCTTGAGAGAAAGAACACTGCACCTGAACCGCACGAGTTTAGTGGGTGTCATGTATTGTACTTGAGGGTACTTGGAAATATTCAGTCTGGTCTTATGTCAGGTTAGTGCAGTGTGTTGCTCCTGTAGTTTTTCGGTTCCTAGGCTAATACATAATAGTGGCGACGAGAGAAAATTGTGAAAAGTGTGCCTAAAAGTGTTAATATTACGTAAAAACAAAAGTTTTCGAAAAAACTTAACATAAAAATGGTGATTAAGTTTAGTGAATTTGATGTGACACATGGCTGCTGGGAAAATTATATCACAAGGTTTGCATTTTGTCTTGAAGCAAATGAGGTGACAGAGGATAGTAAAAAAAAGGCGAATCTTCTAGCGGTATGTGGTCCTGATCTATTTGATTTGATAACTTCATTGCTGGCACCTAAGAAAATAAGTGAGGTTACTTTCTCGACAATTAAATGTCAATTAGATAATCACTTCCACCCCCCACTCAATGAAATTGTGGAATCATTTAAATTTCATAATCGAAATCAGGAGGAAGGGGAGAAAGTTAGAGATTATATTGCTAATTTGAGAAAGCTATCGATTCATTGCAACTTTAAAGACATGGAACGCACTTTACGTGACAGATTGGTGTGCGGAATTCGAGACAAAGAGGTGCAAAGAAAAATGTTACAACAGTCAAATTTAACATTTAAATCAGCGTGTGACATGGTATTATCACATGAGTCTGCCAATAGCGATGTTAGCTTAATAGGTATCCCGGGGTCAGGTCATTTCAGTCAAGGCAACGTAACATTGGAGGAGCCTATGGAAGTCAATAAGATTTTACATAAAAAAAATGATTCAAGGATTAATAGATCTCAAGATAAAATAGAATGCTTCCGTTGTGGTAAACAACATAAAGGAGAATGTAGATTCAGATGGTCCAAATGCAATTCGTGTGGCAAGACAGGTCATATTGAAAGGGTCTGTATGAGCAAGAATAAAGAGAGGGGTAGTGCGTTGAAGTCAGACTGCAATAGTCTTTATGAAACGTCTATCAACAATTTTAGCGATAAAAGAATACCGGCATTCTTAATAAAAATTTTAATTAATAATTGCGAAACTGAAATGGAAATTGATTCAGGATGTGCATTCACATTAATAAGTGAACCGACAGCCAGACTCATTTGGAAGGGAAAATTACCAAAAATGGAAAAAAATGATCTCGCATTAAAAACATGGACTGATAACCCCTTACACATACTAGGAACAGTAATGGTAAAGGTTCAGTATAGGGGTAACACTAAGAGATTGCCTCTGATCATAGCCAAGGGACAGGGGCCAAGTTTGATTGGTAGAAATTGGTTTGATGATTTGAATATCCAATTACTCGGTGTAAACAATATTAAAGTCAATACAATGGACATCACACATTTATGTGAAAAATACAAAGATGTCTTTGAAGAAGGTTTAGGTAAATATACAGGACCAGTTGTAAGCATTACTCCAAGGGAAGGGGCCACACCAAAATTTTTAAAATGTAGGTCAATACCTTTTGCAATCAGAGAAAGAGTTTTTAAGGAAATTGATAGACTAGTAAGCGAACATGTTTTAGAACCAGTTGCACATTCAGAATGGGCCACACCAATTGTGCCCGTTCTTAAACCAAACGGAAACGTGCGCCTATGTGGGGATTATAGATCAACTGTAAATATGGTTACTGATACAGATACATACCCTTTGCCAACATTGGATGAAGCGTTTACAACATTGCAAGGAGGGGTATTATTTTCAAAAATTGATCTGGATCGAGCATACACTCAAGTTACGGTGGATGAACCTACATCTCTTTTACTAACACTGAATACACCGAAAGGCCTATACAAAGTAAAGAGACTACCATTTGGTGTCAAAGCGTGTCCAGGTATTTTCCAGCGGTTAATGTCATCTTTATTAGTTCATATTCCTGGAGTAGCGGTGCTGCTTGATGATATTGTAGTGAGCGGCAAGGATTCAAATCAACATAATGCCCGATTAAATGCTGTACTGAAAAAATTACATGAAGCAGGGTTGAGAGTAAATAAGAACAAATGCATGTTCGGGACAAATAAGGTAAATTTTTTAGGATTTATCATTGATGAGATTGGCATTCATCCATGTGAAGACAAAATAGAAACTATCAAAGATTTTCCTGTACCTGCTAATATTAAAGAGTTACAAGCATTTCTAGGCCTTTTGAATTTCTATGATAGGTTTTTACCACATAAAGCTACGATAGCAGAACCTTTGTATAAGCTTCTGAATAAAAATACAAAATGGCAGTGGAATACAGAACATCAAAGAGCTTTCAACAAATTAAGGAAGATGTTAACAAGCAGCGACACATTGGTACATTATGATTTAAAGAAAAAATTGATACTGTCATGCGATGCCTCGCAATATGGACTTGGCGCTATATTGGAACATCAAATGGAAGATGGTAGTATTAGACCTATCATGTTTGCATCTAAAACTATGAATACGCATGAAAGGAATTATGCCCAAGTTGATAAAGAGGCTGCGGCGATCATCTTTGGATTGAAGAAATTTCACCAATTTGTGAGTGGCAGAAAAGTCACTATAAAGACTGATCATAAACCATTGCTGGGGCTATTTGACCCCAAACGCCCAATTCCAAATATTATTTCACCGAGAATGCTACGATGGGCTCTTTTACTGAATTCTTATGATTATACATTGGAATATGTAAAAGGTACTAAATTAGGAAATGCAGATGCTTTAAGTAGATGGCCTTCTCCAAGCAATGAAAAAATAGAAGAAGAATTTTCAGGAGTACTACTTATAGAAGAAACACCGCTAGAATTAGAGTTTTCAGCTGAAGAAGTAGCAAAACTAACGCTTAAAGATCCGATGCTGAGTAAAATTTTGTATTGGATTAAAAATGGATGGCCATATAAAACTGAAAGTGAACTAAAAGCATATTGGCAAAAAAGAGGAGAGCTATCAACATTTAAGAATTGCATTCTTTGGGGTAATAGAGTGGTGTTACCAAAAAAGATGAGAGCCAAAGTATTAGAAGAATTACATACATCTCATGATGGAATTGTGATAACGAAAGCAATGGCAAGAAGTTACTTCTGGTGGCCAGGTATTGACAAAGACATTGAAGACTTGGTTAAAGAATGTCATATTTGTGCAGAAAATAGAAGTATGCCAACAAGAGTTACACATCACTGGATAAGGCCAAACAAAGCTTGGTCTAGATTGCATATAGATTATGCGGGACCTTTTCAAGGTAAAACTTTTCTTATATTAATAGATTCATTTTCTAAATGGCCAGAAGTGAAAATTGTCTCGGATATGAGCAGTTCAACACTTATAAGAATGCTAAGAGAAATATTTGCTGAACAAGGACTACCTGACACAATTGTAAGTGATAACGGTAGAAGCTTTGTTTCAGCAGAATTTCAGACATACTGTAAATCCAATACTATCAGACATGTATTAATAGCACCATATCATCCTGCCTCAAATGGGCAAGCCGAAAGAACAGTGCAGACAATAAAAAGTAAGTTACGGAAGCTATCTAGTTTACCTTGGTCAATAAGACTGCCCAAGATATTATACGGCCTACGCACAACACCAAACAGTGTAAATGAGAAAACGCCAGCCGAATTATTAAATAACAGGCGGTTCCGTACTAAATTTGACTATCTCAATCCTTTATCTTCTAAAGATAAACCCCAATTAAAAGAATTAGAGAATAATGAAAACATAAAAGTAAGAAATTTTGATGTCGGACAAACCGTCTACCTTAAGAATTACACTGGAGGACCCAGGTGGCTGAAAGGAGTGATTGATAAAAAGATAGGAGTTTGCAGATACCTGATAAAATGGAACGGAAAACTTCTGAAAAGGCACATCAATCAGATTCATAGTTTTGGAGGGGGAAAGGAAGAGTTGGATAACAGTCGAAATCAGTTAGGTGACAGACAACAGACCGTGGTTAATGATGATGATGAAGACGATATAGTATTGCCATCACCATCTAAATGGGCTGATATTATTGGAGTCTCAGGACCACAGGACCTACAGATACATCCGGATGCACACGAGGACGGTCGGATGAAAAGAAAACAAAGAGCTCTATCTGATTCACCTCCACAATCGGTTAGCAAAAGAATAGCATGCAATCCCGAAGATGAACTAGAAGCTCCCCAGCAGTCATTAGTAGGGAGTGACTCTAGTGATGAAAGTGATTAGAACTTTAAAGATTATAAAAGACTAATATACGTTTACTTTAGATTAATTAGTGTTAAGTGTTATTTTAGTGGTGTTATATAAAAAGAACAAATAGACAATTGTAGTGTGAAGATTTAAAAGAAGGAGCTGTCTCGGGGGAAAGGCATGTCATGTATTGTACTTGAGGGTACTTGGAAATATTCAGTCTGGTCTTATGTCAGGTTAGTGCAGTGTGTTGCTCCTGTAGTTTTTCGGTTCCTAGGCTAATACATAATAGTGGGGAATAGGATGAATGTCTCTAGTTCTAAGCTTCACACACTTCTGCAGGCGTAGCTAGCCTGGTCGCTATGGCATCTTATTCCGTCGGTCTGAAACAATTCTCGTACTTCTTTTTATACCGTGTATGTAACTACAGCTGATTTAGTTCTTATGTTTGGACATTATATTTGAGAACTGTTATTATGTTCTTTTCCTCACAATTATTCTCTTTAAATTTCGTAGTGTCTTTGCCACCTTAGTCATCTTAGCCACCAACACCAGTTTGTTACGATACTCTTTATAACTCCACTCCACTCTTCCAGGCATGTCGTGTGAAACCAACATAAACGACTGCCTCTCAGCGCCGTGTCACCGCGGCGAGTGCATAGACGGCGACAACAGTTTCACCTGCAACTGCCATCCCGGGTACACCGGCAGGGTGTGCCAGACGCAGATCAACGAGTGCGAGTCCAACCCGTGCCAGTTTGGAGGTGAGTAATTAACAGTTTTAACTTTATTTATAGAGCAGTCCGTAAATTTTGTACTATAAAGTAATAGTTAACTTACGATTAAGTATAAATATACTTAATAAATAAATAGTTAAATAAATATTTAACTATTAAGTGTTTTGATTGTAATGATGCTTAGCGTGATAAATACATTTGTAAGGAAAAAAAACAATCTTAGCCATCTCCAATTAAGAGGGAGGCAAACGAGCGAGGTGGTCACATAAAAGTAAGTTATCATTATTACCGCTGCTCATAGACGTTAACAACTTCATAAGGATTGCAGAACCGTTGTCTGCTTTTAAACCCCATACCCTCCCGATAATCTAACTTAGCTTTGGACCTTACTTAGCAGCAGAAACGAACCATAACTGCTATAAAGTGTTACTCCACAGTAGTCACTGTAGTATTCTGTAAGGCCTAGGTACTGCCGCCGACGACGGGCTCATTCAAGTGGAAATTCCACTTAGTTCGTTCTCCTCCTAAATTTCATTTAGTGCATATTTTAAAACGAATAATGTCTTACTCTTAGGTCACTGCGAGGACCTGATCGACGGGTACCAGTGCCGCTGCAAGCCTGGTACTTCGGGCAGGAACTGCGAGATCAACGTCAACGAATGCTACTCCAACCCTTGCAGGAATGGAGCTACGTGCATCGATGGGATTAATAGGTGAGTCATAGTTTTAATAAACCCGCAAATGAAAAATCCGCTAGATGGCAGAAGGTAATAATCATACTAACTGGTATGTGATTGGTGAATTTTGACTTGACATTAACAGATATGTCAGAATTCACCAATGACATAGCAGTTTGACCTCACGCGTACGTATTGCCATCTAGCGAATTTCTCAATCGCAAACACCCTCATTCTGGTCATTACGATTGTCACATCAGGTAAGCTGTAGGATTATATTTTGAGGATCAGATAAGCTTATTGGCACCTTATGGAAATAATCTATATTAATTTTTGGAATAAATAGAGGCGTATGGATATAATCTGCCTAATAAGTGGGTGGAAGGTATCTACTATATTCCGGTACAATGTATCCTTCTTTACCTAGTTCGTAAATATAAAACTTCTAAAGAAATGTCAATCACTAATGTTGGGCTTTGGGCTTGGAGGATTGGCTTTACTATCCATTTTATTGCAAACTTACTTAAGTTTAAAATCCTATTTTTTGCACTTTACTTACTTATTTAATTTATTGTATTTATGATGTACTTTGGTCTTAATCTAAATTCTAATTTCTTCTTTCTGTTTCTTTCACGCAGCAATAATTATTTCGAGTAAGTTGTTTTTAATTGCACTGCATGGATTTTTATATAATTTTTCTAAGCATGATTCGTTTGTGAGTTATATTTAGATCTTCTTTTGTATACAAATGTAAAGATAATTAAGTGTGTGGCTCTGAACCACATTTTAAGATGAAAATAGATGTGATATGTATGTACAAAGATTGGAGGCAGATTATTACCATCTGCAGTGCATTAATATTATTTTTTTCCATATGAAATAAAGAGAATTATGAGAAAATTTACTGATGCTTAGTCAATGTGACAAACGGACGTTCCAAGAGGTTGTCTTTTCATGATCATTACCATCATCATCATCATTGATCCTTGCTGTCCATTGTTAGGCGTAGAACTTGCTCAGATAAGAGATTATTGCCTTAATGGTCATCGCAATATAATGAACGATAAAACACAGGGGCCGCTACGGCTGCTCATCCGGAATATCCCTTAGTAGCTCCCTACGCTACTCACAGGGAGAAATGGAGTAGTACTATTATTAGGCTGGCGCTACTCGAGTTCCATGGACTGAACACTTCTTTCTCCTCAGGTACACCTGTGAGTGCATACCCGGCTTCACCGGCCAGCACTGCGAGACGAACATCAACGAGTGCCTGCCGAACCCTTGTGCTAATGGCGGGAAATGCATTGATCGAATCAACGGGTTCCGCTGCGAGTGTCCTAGGGGATATTATGATGCTAGGTGAGGATTATGGATGTTTGTTTGTTACTCTTTCACTAGGTTTATGCACTGTCTATTAATTAAGTGGGTACCTTAACTTAATTACCTACACTGAGACAAGATACAACTTAACATCTTTACCCACTGTTACCCTAAGAAGCACAGCGATGTTGATCCCATTCCGCCATTTTGTATATCGCTTACATAAGATTAATTAAAGTGCCATAAAAAAAGCATTTGCCTAAGTTCAAAACTAACTTGCAAGGTTTTCATCATAGGTATTAACCAATTTTATGTTTTTTTAGATGTTTATCTGATGTAAACGAATGCGCTTCGAACCCGTGCATCAACGGCGGCAGCTGTGAAGACGGAGTCAACCAGTTCATCTGCCATTGTCTTCCTGGATATGGAGGTAAGGTCCTACTTTAGTTTGAGCATTAAAACCTTGACTTGTCTCTGATGTGCTAGCCAAGATGCCATTTCGCGAGAGCGAAAAAATCGGTTTCGTCGCGAATTAACGATATTTAGTGGATATTTTCATAAGAATACAAACGAACAGACAGATCGACATTCACACTTATCTTTCCTGTCCAATATTTCCTATAGTGAAACTTCCTAATTGTTGAGTTTATTGTAATAATATTGTGTTTTCAGGACAACGTTGTGAGAGAGATATCGATGAGTGCAGTTCCAACCCTTGTCAACATGGCGGGACTTGCCATGATCGACTCAACGCTTACAAATGCGACTGTGTCCTGGGATTCACTGGTGAGTAAAAATATGCTAAATTAATTATTCTGGGCAGAGGAACATACGTAAGAGTTAATCGAATGTTAATAATGTTTCATCACATTTATTGGCTTCAACCACGATGGAGTTCACCATTAGTACAAATTGAAAGGTTTCTTCCAGAATAATTATTTTTTTACTGTACATATTATTAGGTATTCTTTAGGCCTGATTAAGTAGAAAAGTTAAAAAAAGAATGAGTTGAAGCAACTATCGAGTGTCTTGTCGTTTCTGCTTTAAATTACTGCTTTCCAAACTCGGTGGTCGAATCATTCTGCATTTTAAGAATGCCGTCGATTCATAATAATTGTATCTCCGAAGCCTTAGTATTTTGTTTTCCTGTATATCTCCTATTTCTGTTATCTTTTGGTACTATGAAACCTATGTATCCCCAGGTGTGAACTGCGAGACCAACATCGACGATTGCGCCGGCAACCCGTGCTTACACGGCGGCTCCTGCATTGACCTCGTCAACGGGTACCGCTGCGTCTGCGCGCCGCCGCACTCGGGCCGCAACTGCGAGAACACGCTCGACCCCTGCACGCCTAACCAGTGAGTTTGAGCCTAATTTCAGAGTTAATAGAGACCAATATTGAGTGTGTCTGCACGGCGGGTCGGGTACCAACTGCGAGAACACGATCGAAGCGTGCACGCCTAACCAGTGAGCCTTATGCCCGTGTATATAAAGACCAATAAAGACTGTGCGGCAACCAATGACTTTACGACGGGTCCTTAACGACCTCGTGCTACCGTACTCTTGCTTCATGCGGTACTTTCTACTCCCTCACTCTCATAGTTTGGCGGAACTGTTATCTGGTGACAAAGCCAGTGGTAATGACTGGGAATAGACGGTAACGATCGAATAGAGATCAGGTGCAGGACTAATCGGTCTAATAACGCCACCAACTGACAAACTTTACATTGTATCTGAGTTATCCCCACAGGGACGCTCTGACACAAATTATTTCAGCCTACATGTAATTAGTAGCCATTAGAATTCTTTTAGATCTTACGTATAATAATTAATTAACTATACTGATTGTGCAAACGACATTAATTACTTATCCCCTCCACAGATGTCGCCACGGCGGCCGTTGCGTAGCCGAGGCTTCCTACGCCGAGTTCACCTGCCAATGTCCCGTAGGATGGACGGGAGCGCTCTGCGAACGGGACGTCGACGAGTGCGCAGTGACAGCGCCCTGTCACAACGAAGCGACTTGCATCAATACTGAGGGGTCTTATGCGTGCCTCTGCGCGAGAGGGTACGAGGGGAAGGACTGCGCCATCAACACAGACGATTGTGCTTCTTGTAAGTATTGTAATAAGGTCGTTTTTCGGGTAACCACTTCACAGTTAGGTTGTCATGAGTATGTGCGCAGAGACAGCCCTTGTCACAATGAAGCGACGTGTGTTAACACTGAGGGGTCTTATGCGTGCCTCTGCGCAAGAGGGTACGAGGGGAAGGACTGCGCGATCAACACAGACGATTGTGCTTCTTGTAAGTATTAAAATTAGGTTGTTTTTCGAATGACGGGCTTCAAGACAGGTTTTTGGGATTAATGACTCGCTACTCTACACGGGACCTGTCGGGAGGAGGACCCTACTACCTATTAGTCCACGGGGCAAAAGTCGCCTGTCGAACGAATTGCACGCACAAGAACTACGCTTTTTCGTCCCCCGCGCCCAGCTTGATATCTATACTAATATATAAAGCTGAAGAGTTTGTTTGTTTGTTTGTTTGTTTGTTTGTTTGTTTGTTTGTTTGAACGCGCTAATCTCAGGAACTACTGGTCCGATTTGAAAAATTATTTTTGTGTTGGATAGTGTATTTGGCGAGGAAGGTTATAGGCTATAGTATATATCTATTATTTTATCCCAAGGGGATGAAAAGGGGATTAATGTTTGTATGAAACTTTGTCAATTTTAAACCGATTTGGCTGGGACTTTGCATGCATAAAGCTACTATGTCATAAAGATCCCCTTAGAAAGATTTTTATATGTTCCACCCCAAGGGGATGAAAAAGGGGCTTAATGTTTGTATGAAAGTTCGTCAATTTTAAACCGATCGGGCTGGGACTTGGCATGCATAAAGCTACTATGACATAAAGATCCCCTTAGAAAGGATTTTATGTGTTCCACCCCAAGGGGATGAAAAAGGGGATTAATGTTTGTATGAAACTTTGTCAATTTTAAACCGATCGGGCTGGGACTTGGCATGTATGAAGCTACTAACATAAAGATACCCTTAGAAAGGATTTTTGTGTTCCACCCCAAGGGGATGAAAAAGGGGATTAATATTTGTATGAAACTTTGTCAATTTTAAACCGATCGGGCTGGGACTTAGCATGCATGAAGCTACTATGACATAAAGATCCCCTTAGAAAGGATTTTTATATGTTCCACCCCAAGGGGATGAAAAAGGGGATTAATGTTTGTATGAAACTTTGTCAATTTTAAACCGATTGGGCTGGGACTTGGCATGCATAAAGCTACTATGACATAGAGATCCCCTTAGAAAGGATTTTTATATGTTCCACCCCAAGGGGATGAAAAAGGGGATTAATGTTTGTATGGAACTTTATAGGTATAGTATATACCTACGTTTGCGGAAACCGGAAACCACGCGGACGGAGTCGCGGGCGGCCGCTAGTTATAAATATCACACAACATCACATACTTTAATAAGACTCCGTGTTAAGCTGGTATCTGGTCTCGGTGTTATATGTCATTGGTCTAAAAGACAACTTTTCGACCATTAAACCAAGTGGGTCGTCAAATTGCAATAATAAAAACGCTGGTTACACAATCAGTGAACATCACCTTCATAATCATCCTTATCATCATGAATAAGCTACAGTTAACTACTTATTAGACCTATTAGAAACAGGATAATGCCTTTCTATACTAACATACAATCTATTCCGCAGTCCCCTGCCAGAACGGCGCGACGTGTCTCGACAGCATCGGTGATTACAACTGCGTGTGCGCAAGCGGGTTCGCGGGGAAACACTGCGAGGTCGACATCGACGAGTGCCAGTCACGGCCTTGTATGAACGGCGCTACTTGCAACCAGGTGAGGATTGGTTATGTTTAGCTAATATAATGACTAGGACTAAGACTCGTATTAATAAATCGCACTCAACTCTTAACTCGATCTTGAGTGCGAACTTGATATGTCATTCTCATATAAAACAGCACCTCAAGTTCGCGCTCAAGTTCGGTCACAGAGTTGAGTGCGATTTATTAATACGAGCTTTAGAATCATTTGTAAAGGCTGTGGGTACGGGTAATATAATCCATGCCCAATTTCTATGGTAAATAGACGTTCACATATGTTACACCGATTTTGATGTTTCATTTTAACAATCACCCGGCCTATGTTTTATTTGCATTTGTGGGCTTCGAGGGGCGTCAGGAGATTATAACACTGAAGAGTTTGTTTGTTTGTTTGAACGCGCTAATTTTAGGAACTACTGGTCCGATTTGAAAAATTATAATAATATTTATTTTGGATAGCCCATTTGACGAGGAAGGCTTTAGGCTATTGGCAATCGAAATCCACGCGGACGGAGCCGCGGGCGGCCGCTAGTTTTATAATATGTTATTTAATTTTCTTCAGCGGCGCAAGCCAAATGGTTATATGAACGAACTTAAAAGTCATTATAAGTATTTCTTTGCAAAATCATTCATAACTCTATCCCATCATTCCAGTACGTGGCGTCATACACTTGCACGTGTCCGCTCGGCTTCTCCGGCATCAACTGCCAGACCAACGACGAGGACTGCACCGACTCCAGCTGCATGAACGGAGGGACCTGCATCGACGGCATCAACTCGTACAACTGCTCCTGCCCTCCAGGGTAAGATATATATCTATAATATCATAAATTCCGTACTACTATCACTTTTAAAGAAGATAAATTGGTGGATAATTGGTGAAGACAAATTGGTAGGATAAATAATAATTGGTGGTTTGCGATAGAATCAAAAAGTTTTTGGAACTTTGGTCCTTCGAACCACATGTTGAATATTATTCAAATGTTTTTGGTCCTTCGAGCCGGATGATAAGTTTATTTAATTTATTGATTTTATTCTATTGTATTATAGCAACTATTTGTAACGTTTAGGGACGGTTGCATTTGTTAATGATTTATCTATCATACCTACTGATCAATGAACAATATCGCCCTTATGACAATTGTACAACAATAGTAGAATCTTCATTTCCTACCCTGGCAAGTAATATTTGCGCTTATCGCCATGTTATGTCAACAGTTTTAGACCACAAGATTATAACGTCTAAGTGGATCCTAATATTTGAGTGTTTTCAACAGCTACACCGGCTCTAACTGCCAATTCCGCATAAACATGTGCGACAGTTCGCCGTGCGACAACGGCGCCACCTGCCACGATCACGTGACGTACTACACTTGCCACTGCCCGTACGGGTACACTGGGAAACACTGTGAGGGATACGTTGATTGGTGAGTTTGATTTATTGGTGGTTTGAGTGGTAGAGAGGTACGCAACTCGCGAGGTCTCGAGAGGTTTTTGGCTACTGCAGTCAATGAGAATCCCTTAAATGGGGACTTGGGAGTATTACATAATGTAGAGTCAGTCATATTCAATAAGGCTAAAAGACTCGAATTATAAAGTGTGCTGTCTACGAGTACAAAAATTGGAAAAAAATATTTGGTGATTGGGATTACAACTGCCTTGTTTCTTGGTGTTTTTTTTTGTTTAGATATTTATAGAAACATTCATAAGTGAGTCTTCGAAGCCTAGATACATAAAAATATGGTAATTTAGACAGGCAGTGAAATGTTTCTTTTAAATGGACTGAGATTTTATTATGAATTTATGACACTCAACCTAAAAATTTCAACATAATGTATTAATGAACCTCTTAACATAGGTGCGAGAACAACCCATGCGAGAACGGAGCCACGTGCTCGCAGAAAGGACCACAGTACACTTGCACATGTGCTCCAGGCTGGTCTGGGAAACTGTGCGACGTCGAGATGGTGTCTTGTAAGGATGCTGCTATCAGGAAAGGTGAGGCGTACACAATATTAGCTGCTATAATCATATGAAAAGGTGTAATGCTTAGATAGACTAGAGCTTTAAATATCTAGCTGTAATTTTAGTGTCCGTCCCTCGGACTCTTTAAGTATATGATTCCTATAAATTATATGTGTATCATATTATACCTCTCTACCTCTGATGATAAATGAAGTCCATAATCTATCCTTCAGTGGAAATTAAAGATGTTTTAATTCACACATCTACGATTCAGAATACAAGGACTGCTTTTAATGTTTTCACTAATTCCAGGTGTACAACTAAAACAACTGTGCAACAACGGCAGCTGCGACGACATCGGCAACTCGCACCGCTGCCACTGCCTCGACGGCTACACCGGCTCCTACTGCCAGAAGGAGATCAACGAGTGCGACTCCGCGCCCTGCCAGAACGGCGCCGTCTGCAAGGACCTGGTCGGCACCTACCAGTGCCAGTGCGCCAAGGGCTTCCAGGGGCAGAACTGCGAGCTCAACGTCAACGACTGCCTGCCCAACCCCTGCCAGAACGGGGGCACCTGCCACGATCTCATCAACAACTTCTCCTGCTCCTGCCCCTTCGGGACGCTCGGGAAGATCTGCGAAATCAACGTGAATGACTGCAAGCAGGACGCCTGCCACAACAACGGCACGTGCATCGACAAAGTGGGAGGGTTCGAGTGCAAGTGCCCGCCCGGCTTCGTCGGGCCGAGGTGCGAGGGCGACATCAACGAGTGCCTGTCCAACCCCTGCTCGTCTCCCGGAACTCAGGACTGCGTTCAGCTCATCAACGACTACCACTGCAACTGCAAGCCAGGGTTCATGGGCAGGCACTGCGATGCCAAGGTGAACTTCTGCGCTAATTCTCCCTGCCAAAACGGAGGAATTTGCACAGCTATTCAAGGAGGACATGAGTGTCTCTGCGGCGAAGGATTTTACGGCAAGAACTGCGAGTACTCCGGATACGCGTGCGGCTCAAACCCCTGTCAAAACGGCGGGTACTGTCGCACGTCAGAAATCGGCGACTACGTCTGCGATTGCCCGTCTGGGTTATCTGGTATCAACTGCGAGATCGATTCAATGAACGAATGCTTGAGCAATCCGTGCAAGCATCCTGAGGCACGTTGTATAGACAACCCTGGAGATTACTTGTGCTACTGCCCGCGGCAATGGACGGGCAAGAACTGCGACATCCACGACCCTCACGCTCGAGGCGGCTACGGAAGCCCCGGCGTATACAACAACAAGAGCCCGTTGAATATAAACCCAGAATCTGACTTGTCGTACCGAAGGGAGCAGTGCGTCAAACTCGGCTGCAAAGAGAAGCAGGGTGACCACAGATGCGATGAGGAATGCAACAACTACGCTTGCGATTTTGACGGCAACGACTGTTCCTTGGGCATCAACCCTTGGGCGAACTGTACGGCCCCGATCAAATGCTGGGAAGTGTTCATGAACGGGGAATGTAACGAAGTCTGTAACACTCAAGCCTGTCTTTTCGATGGAAGGGATTGTGAAAAGTCGCTACAAAGGTGTAACCCGATATACGACGCATACTGCCAGAAGCACTACGCTAACGGTCACTGTGACTATGGATGCAACAACGCTGAGTGTAACTGGGATGGTCTGGATTGTGAGAACGAGCCACCAGAGCTAGCCGAGGGAGTCATGTCAGTCATCCTTCTGATGGACATCCGGACTTTCAAGGACAGTTCCGTTGCCTTCCTTCGAGACTTGGGCCATCAACTGCGGACTACCGTGCGCATCAAGAAGGACCACTTGGGCAACGACATGGTCTACCCGTGGAAGGGTACGAAAGACTTCGGCCTTCAAGATACAGAGTTCGGGAAGAAACATCAAATCGTGTTCACTGAACGAGCTCAATCAGGAGTCCATGTATATTTAGAGATTGATAATAGGAAGTGTACAATGATGTCGAATTCGGAGTGTTTCTTCTCGGCAAGAGAAGCCGCTGAGTTCTTAGCAGCTACGGCATCCAAGCACTCCTTATCACCAGACTTCCCCATCTTCCAAGTTAAAGGTGTGAACACACCGACAGATGCAGAAGACATTCAGACGAATTCGAAGTACGTTTTCATCGGGGTTATACTGGTCCTGCTAGCTGGTTTGCTCATTGGCGTTCTAGTCACTGCGCAAAGGAAGCGGGCGGCTGGCATAACATGGTTCCCGGAAGGTTTTATCAGGAACAACTCATCTACCAGAAGGAGATCTCGCAGGAGAGGGCCTGATGGGCAGGAGATGAGGAATTTGAACAAAGGTTCTATTGGTTGTATTGACGTGGATATCAATGGAGGTCATATGGGTCCTCCGCATTGGTCGGATGATGACGATGATGGGGGAGCTCCGCCTAGAGCGAAGAGAGCGCGAGGTCCGGGAGACGCTAACGGTGCTCCGGGAGGCTACGCGTCAGACCACACAGCGATCACGGACTACGAGGAGGCGGGACATGACTCCAGGGTCTGGACTCAGCAGCATCTCGACGCTGCTGATATCAGAGTGCCGCCCAGTATGATGACTCCACCAGCAATCGTGAGTATTTCTTATTTTATCCATTTTCTTGCTAAAAAAGTTTTCATACTACATGAATTTAAAGACATCTGCTAAAATCAGTTGCGTTATTTAATTATGTTCTGCAATATTTTGGTAGTCTAGTTATTAATTAACATCTTATGTGTATAATCACTTCAAACTATACTGGCAATTAAAATATCAAATTACTAGTAGCAAAACGGTTAAGGAAACGAATTTATTATTTTCCTTGTACGATTGTTGATATCAATGGGCATGGGCAGCAGTGATCACTTTCTATCAAGAGACCCGCTTGTTCATTTGAATCAAATCAACTCATTTATTGCATGTCACTTAGTTTCATGTTACAACATATGGAAGAAAACATATGTATGACGCCCTGTAAGGGCTTAGCAACATGGGGTGCTTATCCAAAAAAATATATTTTATTTAAAGTTTTCATGCATTTGCCTTACACATATATAAAAACTCACATTTCCCCTTCTCCCCCAGCACGACGGGCACGTAGTCGACGTGGACGCGCGCGGTCCGCTCGGCATGACGCCGCTCATGGTCGCAGCGGTGCGCGGCGGCGGCCTCGACACCGGCTCCGACGCAGAGGACGAGCAGACGGCACACATCATATCCGAGCTGGTCGCCCAGGGCGCGCAGCTCAACGCGGCCATGGACAAGACGGGCGAGACCAGCCTGCATCTAGCTGCTAGGTAAGAGTGATCATGATGATGATGATGATGATGACACCGGCTCCGACGCCGAGGACGAGCAGACGGCGCACATCATATCCGAGCTGGTCGCCCAGGGCGCGCAGCTCAACGCGGCCATGGACAAGACGGGCGAGACCAGCCTGCATCTAGCTGCTAGGTAAGAGTGATCATGATGATGATGATGATGATGACACCGGCTCCGACGCCGAGGACGAGCAGACGGCGCACATCATATCCGAGCTGGTCGCCCAGGGCGCGCAGCTCAACGCGGCCATGGACAAGACGGGCGAGACCAGCCTGCATCTAGCTGCTAGGTAAGAGTGATCATGATGATGATGATGATGATGACACCGGCTCCGACGCCGAGGACGAGCAGACGGCGCACATCATATCCGAGCTGGTCGCCCAGGGCGCGCAGATCAACGCGGCCATGGACAAGACGGGAGAGACCAGCCTGCATCTAGCTGCAAGGTAAGGGTGATAATGATGATGATGATGGTGATGATGATGATGACACCGGCTCCGACGCGAAGGACGAGCAGACCGCCCACATCATATCCGAGCTGGTCGCGCAGGGCGCGCAGCTCAACGCGGCCATGGACAAGACGGGCGAGACCAGCCTGCATCTAGCTGCCAGGTAAAGAGTGATGATGGTGATGATGATGATGATGATGATGACACCGGCTCCGACGCGGAGGACGAGCAGACGGCGCACATCATAGCCGAGCTGGTCGCACAGGGCGCGCAGCTCAACGCGGCCATGGACAAGACGGGCGAGACCAGCCTGCATCTCGCTGCCAGGTAAGATGATGATGATGATGATGGTGATGGTGATGATGACACCGGCTCCGACGCGGAGGACGAGCAGACGGCACACATCATATCCGAGCTGGTCGCCCAGGGTGCGCAGCTGAACGCGGCCATGGACAAGACGGGCGAGACCAGCTTGCATCTAGCTGCCAGGTAAGGGTGATGATGATGATGATGATGATGACGGTGATGATGACACCGGCTCCGACGCGGAGGACGAGCAGACGGCACACATCATAGCCGAGCTGGTCGCACAGGGCGCGCAGCTCAACGCGGCCATGGACAAGACGGGCGAGACCAGCCTGCATCTCGCTGCCAGGTAAGATGATGATGATGATGATGGTGATGGTGATGATGACACCGGCTCCGACGCGGAGGACGAGCAGACGGCACACATCATATCCGAGCTGGTCGCGCAGGGCGCGCAGCTCAACGCGGCCATGGACAAGACGGGCGAGACCAGCTTGCATCTCGCTGCAAGGTAAGGACGATGATGATGATGATGATGACGATAATGATTTAGCATGTTAAAAGCTTAAATGCAAATATACAAAATAATGCTGACTATTTGTCATGTCAAAGCTGTAGAAGCATCGGGCCGGATAAATGAGCCGCAAAACCGAGAGTCCCTGCTATAAGCGAGTTTGGAGTGGATACCATGTTTCAGCAGGTGTCCCATAGTGTAAGACGCCGAGGCTAAAAATGTTAACTATTTGAATGAGTTAATTTGGTGTACAATCTATGCTGATAAGTCAGACGTCAGTACGCGTTTATTACAAGCGTTAGTTAAGCATAGTATTGGGGGCGTTTGGGCGAAAAAAGCGTTAGCAAGCTTTTGTAAACAAAATGGCGATTGTTAGCGCAAGATGGCGATTGTTTAGCGGTAACACAGTAAACTGACAGTTAGCAAACACGTCCTGGCCGAAAACAGTACAGTTAGCGCTAACAATCGCCATTTTGTTTACAAACGCTTGCAAACGCTTTTTTCGCCCAAACGCCCCCATTGACAGTGCGCTTAACGGCGTGGCAGTAAAATAATAATAAACAAAAACCTAACCTCACCTCTTTTTCCAGATACGCACGCGCCGACGCCGCGAAACGCCTTCTCGACGCAGGCGCAGACGCGAACTCTCAAGACAACACGGGACGAACGCCGCTCCACGCCGCAGTCGCCGCCGACGCGATGGGCGTGTTCCAGATCCTGTTGAGGAACAGGGCTACCAATCTCAACGCGAGAATGCATGATGGAACCACGCCGCTTATACTTGCTGCTAGGTTGGTACCAAGTCTTTCTTCGCCTCTAGATAAGTTAGAAACTCACAAGACAACACGGGACGAACGCCGCTCCACGCCGCCGTCGCCGCCGACGTGATGGGCGTGTTCCAGATCCTTCTGCGGAACAGGGCTACCAACCTCAACGCGAGAATGCATGATGGAACCACGCCCCTTATACTTGCTGCTAGGTTGGTACAAAGTCGTCATCGCCTCTAGATAAGTTAGAAACTCACAAGACAACACGGGCCGAACGCCACTCCACGCCGCCGTCGCTGCAGACGCGATGGGCGTGTTCCAGATCCTTCTGCGGAACAGGGCTACCAACCTCAACGCGAGAATGCATGATGGAACCACGCCGCTTATACTTGCTGCTAGGTTGGTACAAAGTCTTTCATCGCTTCTAGATAAGTTAGAATCTCGCAAGACAACACGGGACGAACGCCGCTCCACGCCGCCGTCGCCGCAGACGCGATGGGCGTGTTCCAGATCCTGTTGAGGAACAGGGCTACCAACCTCAACGCGAGAATGCATGATGGAACCACGCCCCTTATACTTGCTGCTAGGTTGGTACAAAGTCTTTCGTCGCTTCTGGATAACATGTGTAGCTCAACTAGAAAATGTCAGTGGTCGCACCCAGGTGTGTCGCCTGTGTAACGATGTTATTTTGAGATGTTTGATGTAGGTGTAGGCAATTTTTTTCATATTTATTTATTCTACAGCAACTTATTAATATTTTACTCCTCTAATCGAGTTGTTAATTCGATTTAGGTTCAACTTTTACCTTCACATACCATGTTATCTCTGTTGTATATCAATTAAGTTTGACCGACATGACTGAAAACTGCTAGAAAGATAACTGGACGTTGTTTAGCGAAATCGTCACTTTTTTTTAAATAAATTAATATTGGAACGTTTTCGCTAAACTACTTCTAATGAGCATCAATACTTATACTCACATCAATTATCCCACAGGCTCGCAATAGAAGGCATGGTGGAGGACCTGATCAACGCTGACGCCGATATCAACGCAGCGGACAACAGTGGGAAGACGGCACTGCACTGGGCGGCGGCTGTCAACAATGTGGATGCAGTCAACGTGCTGCTCATGCACGGGGCCAATAGAGACGCACAGGATGATAAGGTAAGTGGAAATGAGGATGTTTATAGAAATAGAAACCGTTTCTTTGGGATAGGTGATAAATATTTCGTAGTACTAACTTATATTAATGAAGCTTACTAAAACTTTAACGCGGGCGACCTCTCGATGGTCTAGTGGTTTAAGTACCAGGCCGTGGTCTTGACGTCCCGGGTTCTATTCCCGGGTCGGGAAAATTGTGACGGTTCTATCGAACACATCCCGTTTCCGTTGTGATCACCAATCCGCATTTGGCGAGCGTGGTGATTAAGTCAAAACCCATATTTATAACGAAATTATGATTTCAAATGATGGAGGCCTTTGCACAGCCGTGGGACATTAAGAGGCTGATACTTTCTTTACTAAAACATCTAAAGGGTCTTTGCTCAGCAGTGTCTATAGCTACCACGCAGTAAAGCGGGGTAGTCTCTGTCATTATAAAATAACACACTGGGGAATGTCGCTGCTCATCAGTTGATCGAAGAGATAAACTGTTGTGTTCGAAACACAGCAAATTTTTTTATTAACACTTATTTATATTTAAAGTACGCGAGTTTTTGTACAGGCAGCCCAGCAATGGACTTCAACAGACGAGGGTCTAACCCCACCTTCCTTCCAGGACGAAACCCCGCTCTTCCTCGGCGCCCGAGAAGGCTCGTACGGCGCCTGCCGGGCCCTGCTCGACGCTCTCGCGAACAGAGAGATCACGGACCACATGGATCGTCTGCCCAGAGACGTGGCGCAAGAGAGGATGCACGATGATATAGTGAGGCTGCTGGACGAGCACTGCCCACGCCCGCCGCCACAGCATCATCATCTTATGCGTGAGTTTTTTAGACTAGCAGTTTTACCAATAAAAGTTACAGGGGCGTCAAAAAATATAATGATAGAAATTGTGTAACTAACTGAGACTGAACTGAACTGACTGACTGAGATGGTCCCTCGATAAGTAACCAAACTATAAACTGAATTAAATTGTATTTAAAATCTTTTTAGTGCCCATAAGTTCGCTTCACTGCGATGTTCTTAAAGAAGCAGTGAAGCAGTTTTTTTAAATTATTTTTAGTAACTTTCTAGGCAGTAGTAACTGGCCCTATGATTTCTCTGACTTGCACACAAGCAAAGAGCAAGCAAGAGTGTTATGTTCCTCACTTAAAAAAGTTATCGTAGGCAAGCTTTACAGTAAAGTAATGGTACAACCTGACGTTGTAATAACGAAGAGAATAGTTTTACTTAGCTGTACTACTCAGTTCAAAGTAATATTTTGTTCACCCGTTGATCCATGTACCTTTCCAAAGATATCTTTGTTAATAATTTATTACTCCACAGCATCACCAAACCCGCACCCGCAGCTGATAAGTCAGCCGACTGTGATCAGCAACGCGGGGAAGGGGAAGCCGAAGAAGCCGCGCGCGAAAGCCGGCCCCGACAGCCCCCAAGATCAGTACGACAATAACAATCTGCAGCACACGCAGATAAGAAGGTGAGCGTTGACGTTTTATAGATAATGTTTGGTTTTATACTAGTAGAGTACCTACCTGCAAACATTGGGGAACTCAGCTGGTTGTGGAAAACCCCATTAATAGTCGTAATTATGTAAATGGACTGGAAATATCAATTCTGGTTTTTCAAAATCCCATTCTGATTCTTCAGACGGCTAAGTATATTATAGGCACTAGGCAAAAAGAACTCCGTTGTTAATTCCAGCTCAAATACATAATATTTTATGGCGGTAGTATCGGTAGATTTAGATGATACTTATTTATGATTTCATTCACTACGAAACTGTTAATTTTATTATTTTGATCAAACAGGTCTACCTTGTTAGATTTTGTGTTCCATGTTTCTACGATGAATAATGTATCATTTAGTACATATCTCAATTAGAACATAATTACTCATAGTTATGTATGTCTGTTGGCACAGGAAACCGAGTGTTAAAAAGAATAACAAGAAAGTGGCGCAGGAAGTGCCACAGAGCGTTGAGAGCCTGGGCTCGAGCCTCAGCCCCGTTGAATCACCGCTCCAAAATTTACAGGTAATAAACGTCTTGGACTTGTTAACATGTTACCTTTTGTTGGAAAAAACTATCGTAAAAATTTTAAGACTAAAGAGAATAAATGTTAAGAAAGTCAAGAGGTTGGACAAAAAGAAGGAACGCATCAACAGCTTCGAAATCCGATACAACCCAATGGTTGTCCAAAGGCGGCGGTAATATTTCTTCAAAAGCTCCACTCGCCACTCGCAAATTTTCCTTTACTAATAATAAAAATAAAAATGTATACTTGACTGACAAGCCATTTTCGGCTATTATAATTTGGACTATTCCGATAGTTGCGGATAAATGCGAAGACCGGAATAAAATACTTATTTTATTCCGGATTAAAGAATGATATCTACTTAGATATCATTCTTTTGTCAAGTACTCGTAAACAAACTAGTAGTCCAAATCAACCAACGGATCCGAAAGTCCGTGTCCACAACATCTCTTACCTTCAATATCTGGTCCAAAATTCTGATCCACCAACAGCCTTTGACAAACTCCTCTTAGTCGTATGCTAACGTACCGAAGTGCTTGCAGGACTTGCCGTCGCCGTACGACGCGACGTCGCTGTACTCGAACACGATGGCGCAGTTCGCCGGCATGGAGCAGCTCGTTCAGCACAAGCAGCCGCCCAGCTATGAGGACTGCGTCAAGGTAGGTTTCTGGGGCAGGTTTTATTTATTACTTTAAAAAGTAGTCTCCTAAATGAAACGTATGACTTGAATTTATTGCCATGTCTTCAGCAATCGTTTAATAATCAAGGAGAAACTTATCAATGTTCAAGGCTACAAAATAATCCTATCGAATTTTACGATACATATTTAAAAATAAGGCAATGCCGTTTTGGTTATTTGAATGTAACTGGTATTTGATTAAATAAGGATTTAAAGGACTGTACCTAGAAACATTGAACATTCCACACAATTGCAACTGTATCATTAAGTTTCAGCTTTTATTTCAAATATTTCTTGTGGTTTGTCAACCTAGGATATTTTCTAACATTCTAAAGAATTTTATCTTCCCGCAATTGAAAACCTTTTCCTGATGGTCCACACCAGGATGTGGATGATAAATTCAATCTTGTACTTCTACTAATGTGTCCGTATGTCTGTGTGTAGACGGGTCAGACGCTGCAGCAGTCGTACGGCGGCGGCGCGCTGGGCGCCTCGCTGTCGCCGCCCTACTCCAACCACTCGCCGACGCACAGCAACCACACAACCTCGCCGCATGCGTATCTAGGTGAGTAGTTGAGTACCGATAATTTTAATTTGGTGTTTCTTGTATTAACTATGTTATTACTAGGCAATAATTCCTCATTGTTTTGGATGTCAAGGATATTTCGTTTGCAATTATTTTTCGTTCCCGGCCGTGTGCTGCGCCGCTTGTGCCACTATAAGACAGTGGATAGAGTTATCTTATTAATTCTACTTGTCACTTTATTTTGCAGAGTTTTTCTCATTAGCTCTATGTCATTTACATTTTTTAAAGTTTATTTTTTTTCCTAAATGCTTGCAATAAGTGAACAATTGGTGACCCGGAAAACTCTTTAGCTTATCGCACTTGAACGTTTTAGTTTTGAGTGTTTATTTATTTATTTATTTTATTTATTTAAACTTTATTGCACGAAAAAGATTTTGTCCAAAAGGCGGACTTAATGCCTCATGGCATTCTCTACCAGTCAACCTTAGGGGAAAACAGAGAGTGAATAGTAGGTAGTGCTATTAAAAGAAACTATAAAAATAAAAATTACACTTATTAACTACTTAACATACATAATACTACATAAAAAAAAATACACACATAACTTTATATACAAAGATATATACTTTATGATAAAATACATATACTACATTATAAAGAAAAGAAGTATAAATGATGAATGATGCCAGATTAAGTACGGGAAACGGTGGACGATGATGCGCAAGAAAAGAAGTTTATTATATCCATTAAATCTCTAAGTCTTGTTGTGACCTTGCCGTGTCCATCTAATCGTTTGTCTATGTTTTTTATTGCTATGGGGAGACAAACGTACAAGAGGGTACGACGTGTCCGCAGTAAAGTATTAGATCTCTTGCTTTAAGCAGCTTTATATTTTTTACTATAATGTCTGAGTTATTACACTGTAAAGACAGGGAAATTGGGTTTTGCCCTCAACAAAAAGATCTCTGGTTGTATTTTATTTAATTTAAAAGGGAGCCAAACGAACACGAGTGTCCCCTGATGGTAAATGATAACCACTGCCCATCGACATCAACAACCGCACAAAGTTGCAGATGCGTTGCCTGCCTTTAAGACCCCATACCTCAACTGAGCTCTGCAATTGTATTTGTATGTGTGTTTAATTTCTTCTTCTGTCTCCCCAGGCTCCCCATCGCCGGGCAAGTCGCGGCCATCGCTGCCGACGTCTCCGGCGCACATGCAGGCTCTACGTCATTCGCACCATCACTCGCACCACCTCGATCCAGCCGCCTCGGCCGCCGCCGCTTACTCGGCGCTTGCGCATCTAGGTAGATATAGATACAACTAGTTTTATCCCTACTTCCCTACTTCCCTACTATTATTATAAATGCGAAAGTAACTCTGTCTTTGTGTCTGTCTGTTACGCTTTTTTTCTCACTTAAACCTCTCAACTGATTTTGATGAAATTTGGCACAGACAATCTTTAGATCCTGAGAAAGAATAAAAGGATCTGAAATCCACGTGGACGAAGTCGTGGGCAGCCGCTAGTTTCCAATATTCCAGTATTAAGAATAATTTATTTATAAATATCCCACAACATCACGGTCGTTGATCTGTCTCCGTGTTTAGTTGCTTTAGCACATGTGGTACAGATTCCGGAATCGACAGTGGTATTACAAATATACTTAAATAGATACGAGTACATTTTTAACACCAAGACCGGGACAAACAGACATGTCATACACACATATGTTTTTCCTGTGCGTGGATCGATCCCGCGTCCTTTAGAAGATGATGAGCACCAGAAAATACTCAGTATAAATGTCTCTTTACTTACAGGTAACGGGCAGCACAACCCGCAGCTTCAAGCTATGATGACGCACGCGGCTGCACTTGGGCAAGTGCAGGGAGCGCAGCATCCTGCCATGAATAGTTTAAGTAAGTGACATTGTTTATTATCTTCTTAATTGACTAATAAGTAAACAATAAAAATATCACTATTGCCAGTAACTATATAAGCTAATAGTGTACATAAAATCCCACACATTCCGCCTCGGAAATTAAATCTAGGGAACATTCCCACTAGTACCAGTGTTTGTTTGTCACATGGGTTGGACTTTTTATTCTCTTTATTGTTATATAGTTGTATCATTTCGTGAGTAACAGTCGCGTTACAGTAAGAAACATTAGGTAGACTTTTAACTTTCATTGGTTTCATTAGGTCTAATTACGTAGATCCAAAAGGTGGATTAGCATATCCGACACGCAGTATCAGTAATAATCTTTTTTTATTCTAGGCCATTCACTATACGGCACGTGGGGCCTCGGAGAGACTTTCCCCACGCCATCACCGGAATCCCCAGACCATTGGTCGACGCCATCCCCGCAGACGCCGCTCACACAATCCCCGCACTCTGATTGGTCAGATCGCGCGGCCTTATCGCCCAACGACATCCAACAAACCAACAAGGGCGCGACCGAAGCCATTTATATTTAAAAAAATAAAGCATTGTTATATCGTTACGTTGTAAGGCCGGTGATGTTGTTTTTAGGAAGTCGAAAATTCGCACGAAATGTAAATGATGGCCGAGGCCAATAAAAATTGTACAAAGATTTTAATTATTGATATTAAAGGCACCTTGTATATTTGTTATTAGATGTAAAATGCCATTTTTTTATAAGAATCGGGCATTTAGGAGATTAGTTGTGCGTCGCGCGATTGCATTAGAGAAGACAGCAATCAGGAAAAATGTGAAATGTCAGAACTGACAAATTGTAAAAGGACGTAACTGACATAAAGACAAAAGAAAAGTCTTCAGACAGTGGTACATAACAATTTATATCAATAATAAATTGTCGTATCGTGTTATTTTTACGTAGGTACTGGTAAAGATTTGATATAAAAAATAAAAAAGAAAATGTAGCAAAGGTCATAAAATTTGGCATTTTGCACATAAATGAGTGGATTTGATTACTAGAAATCTCAAGGTGCTATTGTGCCGTAGATATAGACTGATTTGTACAGCCACGATACGTAGTGTACGTTACATATTTTATTGCACTAACTATGCACTAACTTAATCTCAGCACATGATAAGACTTTCGTGTAATATTAACTATCGGATTATTAATTCGATTGGCGTAATAATTACCCAATTATTCCGCCATTTTGCGGTTAAATAGGCCTCAAAGGTGAATAAAGAACGTTTTAATGTTCACAGGAACGAGATAATTAAAATATAAGGGGTCCTTTCGGCCTTAAACATAAGGAAACTTAAGGCACTGTCTATAATTGTAAGTTACATTGAGTAACTGTAATTAAAAGATATGTAAAAAAAAACAGTGTTTCAAAAAGGCTGACCAATTTGTAAAAATGAAACTAACCGACGTTTTAATACAACTTATTGACAATACCTACTTTGTAATACATGAATTGTTGTTGTTAAATGTTTTTTATTTACTTGTTTATATATAACTCAGTGTTTTGAATCATTAATTTTAATGGGATTATAGTATTTTGCATTTTGAGATTGTTTTTGTAGTAATCCGGAGGGAAATTATTTATGTGTGATTCTCTAGCGCCTAGATTTGTAATGTACTGTAGTTTATGTAGATTTCGAATATACTTGTTTCTAAAACCGAAATAATAAACTGTTTAAACAAAATTTATGAAAAAACAATGTTTTGATGCAAATTTTATAATTGAATATTACAGAAATTATAAGAGTTAACGAACGGTAAAGGTATTTAATTGTTTTGGTGTAAAATGAAATTATGAACTTTTATATCGGTCTTAGACGCAGTAGATTTAGTTATAAAAATGTACACTGAGATTGACATCTGTCATGTAAAACGTTAGTCAGACAATTGTGTTTTTTTTCTTTTTCTGTAACTGGAGATTTTATGATTTTATATAACTTATTATTTAGATGTCAGTCTCAGTCAAGATATTATAGTTAGTGGGTATAGAAGTTCTAAGAATCTTCCGCTTATACTAAGTCATTCCATTGTTTTTGCTTCCAAATGGTCACATAATTAGAGGTGGTTCAGCAACTGATAAAGACATAATTTTAATTTAATAATTAAGTTGTAAAATTTTTTTATCCGTATCTCTAAAGCGAGAGTATTTGGTCTCGTTCTGAAAAATACAGTTACCAACGATAATGAGAGCCATTTTTAATACAATTTCATAAAATTACTGTTAAGATAATATTATTCAAAAGAATTCATACAACTCCTGTTCAATTACTAACGTTTGAATACTAAGACTCTGCGAATCTCCTCCTTAATTACGATCTTAGACAAACACAATTTGTTTTTAAATCATATGTGTATTTACGCTCATGCAACATTCCACAAGATGCCACCTCTTATCAATACGTTTTCCAAAAAGTACGAACAACGTGCTTTAAGATCTCATCATTCCATTAAATCGCTTTAATGAAGCTTCCAAATTGTTCTATACGTTAACTTGGGGACCACATTCTATGCTCAATTACTTATTTTAGAACTCAACACTTTGTATGATATTATTGCTAGTTGGTTAAGTCGAATACTTCTGCTGTCGTGTGAAGTGCTTACAATATTGTAAATATTACTTTTATTTTTTTTATAATATTTAAAATTCGAATGAGAATGATCTTCGTAGCGTTATTGTAGTTTTTAAGGTTTTAATTTTACGATTTTCTGTGTCATCGTTAAGTGCCAAGGAGCCAATTGTCATATTCTGTATTTTTTACATTTTTGCGTGAAGAACACGCTGCTCACGTAAGAATATTCCAACATTTCGTTTTAAGTGAACGAATTGAAGCTTGTTTTGTGCATTGGATGGAAATTTTAAGACTAAATTAATGTAAAGAATAATATTTCAATGGAAATGCAACATAACGTCAGATATTTTCAGATTACAAATGCAATTTAAAAAAGGTTGCGGGCCCCTTTTGTCGGGCATAAAAAAGTTAAAACTTTTAGAAAAAAGTAAAATGTCTAATGTTAGGTCTTCAATATTTTACAGTGTCCGCGCCCAATATTTTGTAAAGCATATACTAAAATTTGAAATCAATTTCTTTCCGTACGTGACTAAAACAGACTCAGTGATAACTATATGACTATTAGTTAGATTTAGTTAGAGTACAGATAAGCGAAACGCGTGCTTCCTTTAATGCATTCTCGTATAATTAATATAATCGTAACTGTACTCAATAGTGTCCAGCTAAAAGTACAAAGTTGTATGTAAATGTATTTGCCTCGATTTGCTCTGATTTTCTCAAATATTTGACGCACCTACGCTATAAAAACTGACCATAGTTTTAAATCCATAAAAAATTAAATAATATAAAAATGCTTACATGAAATGTTACGTAGATTGCTATTCTCAATTAATCATATTTGAAAATAAAACATAATTGTGCGTTTTTTAAATGAAAAAGCTGACAAAAGCTGTATCTGTATGTCGATTAAGCAGTATTAAGCTAAATTTTTAAATAAAATAAATATTTGTAACAACCTTTTACGTTACCTTTCTCCCTAAAAGTGCGGCAAATTCGAGGCAAATGCTTATATTGAGCAATGTAATTCTGTATATCAATAAGTATGCTACTTTTGAATTGTTATCGCATATCGGAAGGCACAAACCCTGTGTTATAAAAACTGTACGATGATCTTCAATCTCTGCGTGCCTTTATACTTAGTTTGTAAGCGTAGGGTTTTTGTAATTTAAACTATTCGGCATAGTTTAGAGGATCAAACTAGTTTTAGACACTTGTAAATACATTTTATCATTATTTTAATGAAATGCATTTCTTTGTAAGATTCTAAAATTTGAGGAGAATGAACTAAGTATTTTCCCCTAACTGACAATAAAGGAATAAAAATATTCGATTGTTTTTCTAAAAATCCTAACAATTATTCTCTTTATAAGTATCAAAGATCCTTAAAGATCTAAATAAGAGTTTAAAAAAAATTAAAATAATAATTTTAATTACATTGTTATGGTGAATTGACAATAATTACAAAAATAATCTTCAAAGAACATGATGGAGTTGCCACACGAAAAGGCAACAAAATTGAACGTCAAAATTATTAGCAAAATTGAAGGTAGTTTAAAAAATGTTTCAAACCAGTAAACGGAGCTGTCATTGATTTGCGCTTCAGTGTAATAATTTTGTTGAGTGATGGACAAGTGAGTTGTGTTGGTGGTTTTTTAACAGTTAATATATTTGTAAATAACTTTGTGACACTCTGTGAGCGTAGTTTGTGTGTGAAAGTTTTAAAACATGATTTAGAGTGTTTTCCTTCGATGAGAGTTATTCGTTTATAGTAAGTAGTTTTAGCATAGTAACTAACATTTTATACCTACTTGCATCATCACCCTTCATAATTAGCACTAAGTCCTACTTAAAGTTTGGTGACTCCATTGAAGCTTGAACGTAAACTACTGATGGGGTGAGTTTGGATTTATTCATATTTACGAAAATCATCTTTAGTAGGTAAGGTACCGTACCTTACCTATTTGACGGCTGTAGCTACTGCAGGAGGGTCGAAAAATTAAAATGTTTGGCAAAATACTACAGTGATAAGTTTACACTATGTGAATACAACTTGGTTAAACTCCCAAAAATCTTTTTTCTTTATAGCAGTTAAAAATACTCCGATTGATAATTTCATGAAATAATACTCATATTCAATATGATCTAATAGAAATCTGAACCCGCCTATGAACATTTTAAAATATTTTTGGCTGATCACGAGATTTTTTTGAATTGTCAAGTTTAATTTAGGAGACTTTGGAGATTCATCGGGCTATGTGTGACGATATGCAATCACCATTGGCCTGTCTCAGACACGGCTGGATGTAGGCGTCACTCAGAAACTCTGGGGTTATGACCGATTCTGCCCACCCACAGAAATGTCCCTTGGTATTTTTTTAGTAATAGTTTTGTGTGGTGTTTAACTATAATGTAGCCACTAGCAAGACAGTGAGATTTGAACGGTCCGTCACATCAGCCATTGGTTTTAAATGTTTCATTTTTCGTTGAATAATAATATTCTGGAGTGAACCAGTTAATAAAAAGTGTTTGATGATCATGTAGCCGTTTTCAAACCAAGATCGTTAAAGATGGACTCATTAATATGTTTTTTGTTTTAATTTTGCACGGTGCATTTGGCTCCTCTCTGCCTGATGGTAAGCAAAGGAGGAGCCCTAACTGCCATGACAACGGATATGGTATCCCATCCTTTTGCATCACTATAACGGCCCGCAAGATACCTCTGCACGCTGCTCTTGAAGGAATCCAAGTTATATGAAGGAGGATACACGCACGCTGGCAATGCATTACATCGCTTGTGAGTTCGGCAAAGAAATAAATGGCCGATCTTCTTGCCGAAATGAAACCTTCAGTGATGTCAGTTTAAACGCGCGGCGAAGGCGGCCTGGCCTGTCTCCTAGATAGCGGCCACCGCCATGGGAGTGGTCGAGTGGAGTGTGATGCTTTAATGTGATCACAAGCAAGCTAGAGACTTGAATGGCTCGCCACACCTTATTTAAAAAGTACAACAGGCAAAGTTTAGTTTTTGTTTTCATAGTTATCGTGGGGTCATCAGTCGTTATCAGCAAAAAGTGTTTGATGTATAAGTAGCCATTTCGCAAACCAGATGGGACTTCATTCAAAAATCGATTTCACACACTTATTCGTAGTGTGCAGGTTTCATCACGATGGCTGGTATGATATTACATAGATTTTTAAGAATCCAGAGGTGCGTGCCAATTAATGACTGTAAGATTATATTTTTTTTACTTTTTGTTAAATAAAGATGTAGCTCATTTAATATTTAATCACTGTTTAATTCATCGCCATATTTACACGAATGAAATCAACAATCAAAGCGTTGCTCGGCAACGGGAACCGTCCTTGTCACTGGTATGTGACACACCTCGGCGGCGATTCCTAGCTGCGGCACCAGCGGTGCTGCCAACAATTGATCGACGTGTCGGGTCCACGTAAGACCACTGTCTGTCTGAACCTCATAATGTAAACGGCCGATGCGTCGCAATATTGTGGCGAATTCCCAGCGAATGTGCGGGCTGCTGTAGCTTCGTGCCTGGACTCTATCGCCGACAGAGAACTCCCTCGTACCTGGGCGAATCGTAGCTGCGGCCCTTCTGGAAGCAAGCGCCGGATACAGCATGGAATGTAGATGCGTCCTGATATCTCGGCCAAACATAAGTTCATAGGGCGACCGGCCCTGCTTATCCGGCGTACGCCTTAAACGGCATAATATCGTCATGATTTTATCAGAACCACTGCCTCTCTCCCCCTCCATAGCTCTTAAAGCTCTTTTCACGGTCTGGACGCTCCGTTCCGCCTGTCCATTGGTAGCCGGGTGATAAGGGGCAATCGTTCTGTGAGTTGTTCCACAATCTGTTAGGAAATTCTTGAAATCTTGCGATGTGAATTGGCGGCCGTTATCCGAAACTAATATATGAGGTAGTCCGAATGTACAGAAAATTTCCTTTAATTTGTGTATACACCATGAACTGGTTGTGGTCTTGGTTGGGATTATCTCAACCCACTTTGAGTAGGCATCCACGATTATAAATAAATACTGGCCCATTATAGGTCCCGCAAAATCTATGTGAATTCTTTGCCACGGCTTGCTCGGCTCTTCCCAATGGTGTAGGGGTGCCTTTTCCGGTGAATTCTGTTGTAATCGGCATGATCTACAGGATTTGACTACCTTTTCTATGTCTCTGTCAATATTCTTCCAGTAGACATGGCTGCGTGCGAGTAATTTCATTTTGAGGATACCAATGTGGCCCGAATGAAGTTCTTCTAGTACATGTGTGCGTAGCGTTTGGGGAACTAATATTCTTGTGCCCTTTAAAATGCAATCATCCTGTAAAGTTATTTCATTGTCATTGTAACCGTAATTTTTCACTGAACGTCCTGTTTTTAAGGCTTCTAATAGTATGTTGAGTTCTGTATCTTTCATTGTTTCACGTGCGATTATTTTTGGGCTTATTTGTAATTGATTAATTTGTCTTAATTGAAATGCCGTATGTTGGTCTACTGATTTTTCTTTCACACGTTCGACCGGGAATCTGGATAAGTAGTCTGCATTACAATTTTTTGCTGCAGCTCTATATTCAATATTATAGTCAAAACCAGATAGAAAGTGTGCATAATGGAACAGACGCATTGTACTCAGTGCTGGTAGGGTCTGTTCTGGGTGAAATATAGACGTAAGTGGTTTGTGATCCGTGACAAGAGTAAACTTCCGTCCATAACAGTAATGAAAAAATTTCTTCAGACCCCAAAATATAGCTGTAGCTTCTTTGTCGATCTGACTGTAATTTTTCTCGCTGCTTGTAAGTGTTCTTGAAGCGAAGGCAATTGGGCGTTCCGTGCCGTCTGGTAGCTTGTGCGATAAAACGGCTCCCAACCCGTTTGGTGAGGCATCGGTGGCTAAGATGACAGCTTTCTTTGGATCGAAATATGTTAGTATTCTTTCGCTTGAAATTTCTTTCTTAATTTTGTCGAAGCTTATCTGACAATCCTTTGTCCATATGTATTTCACTCCCTTCTTTAGTAATTTATTTAATGGATTTGTAATGGATGCTAAATTTGGTATGAATTTATTGTAGTAATTTGCCATACCCAGAAATGTACGTAATTCATTGATATTCTTCGGTGCTTCTGTATTCATAATTGCTTTAACTTTATCCTGATTCTTATGTAAACCATCCTTGTCAATTGTGTGTCCAAGGTAGTTAATGCTACGTTTGAAGAAATGACATTTTTCTTTGTTGACTCTTAGGTTATTCTCCCTGAGTTTCTGTAGTACTGTTCTCAGTCGTTGGAATAATTCTTCTTCCGAGGATCCCTGGATTATGATGTCATCAAAGAAACATTTGACACCTTTAATGTCCTGTAAGAGTTGGTCCATAAATTTTTGCCAGAGACTTGGCGCAACTTTAACTCCGAACATAAGTCTGTTCACTCTGTACGTACCCAAGTGAGTGCTGAGTGTTTGTAGCATGGCGCTGTCGTCGTCCATTTCCATATTCAGGTAGGCTTGAGTTATATCTAAGGTACAGAATAACTGGCCCCCATTCATTTCTGAAAAAATATCTTCAATAATCGGAATTGGGTATTTTTCGTCCTTTATGACCCTGTTTAAAGTCACCTTGAAGTCGGCACACAATCTTATTGATCCATTCGGTTTTACAATAGGTACAATTGGGGTTCCCCAGTCTGATTGTTCTACCTTCGTAATTACGCCAATCTCGCATAGTCTTTTTATTTCTTCATCTACTTTTGGTTTCAAAGCGTATGGAATTCTTCGTGGTTTAATGAATATTGGTTGCGAACCTTCTTTTAGATGTAAGTGGGCTTTATAATTCGGGATCTTCCCCAAACCAGATTTGAAAACAGATGATGCGAATTCTTCGAAAAGTTGGTCTAGTTTAACACCATGATGGGTATCAGTTTCAATTGAACGTATGTCTGCTAGTTCTATTTTCAATTCATTCATCCAACTCCTTCCAAAGATAGGATCAACCTCCTGGTTAATGATGTATAATTTCCCATGAAATGACTGGTTTTTGTACTCACATTTAACGTATGCGACTCCATAGGGTTTAATTATTTCGCCTGTATACGTTCTCAATTTAATTTCAGTTTTATGAATTTTCTTTGTGATGTTCATGCTTCTGTATTGTTTCAATGACATTGTTGTAAGTGTAGCTCCCGTGTCAAACTCCATCTGTATGTGTTTGTGTTCTATTTTCATTGTAATTATATATTTATCTGAGATTTCGCTTTTTATTAAATTTATTTGTCCCGTACTCTCACTGCTGGTTGTGCTAGTGGAGTCATCTAGTTGGTTGGTTGTGTTTGTTCGACGCAGGCATACTCTAGCTAAGTGGCCCTGTTTTTGGCATTTCCTGCAGGTTGAATTAACTGCCCCGCATTCATTGGCTCTATGGTCTGGTTTTCCACACCTGAAGCATTTACCTTGTAGTTCCTTTATTGTAAGTGTTTGCTTTTCTTTGTACTGATTCTTATGGGGCTGTTGTTGTCGTCTTTGGGTATTGTTATTGTAGGATGTTGTTGAAATTCTGTTCAATGAATCAGTGGCTTGGTGCATGTCATTCGTTATTTTTGAATTTTCCGTTTTCCCCATTTCCATTGCTGTTGCCATTGTGACTAATTCTGAAAACTGTGGGGTGCTTCTATCTTGAATTAATTTAGTTCGTATGTCTCCTTCTTTAAGTCCTCGAATGAATTGTAAGGTTAGAAAACTTTCTGCCGTTGTTCTCTCGCAACTGGGACATTTAAATTCGCAATTAGACGCAAGTCTTTTTAATTCTGATGAGTACCTTGCAATCGTTTCATCCGCTTTCTGCACCCGCGATATGAATTGATGTTGTAGCGCCCATATGCTCGGCTTCGGGTCTATATATGCGTCTAGCATTTTCGTAAGTTCCTCAAATGTTTTTGATAATGGATCGTCGGGTGAACATAGGTGGTATAATTTTTCGTGAAGTTCTGGTGATAATGTAGTTAGCAGAATGTATACTTTCGTTTTTGGTTCAGAGATTCTATTTAATAGTAGGTAAGTTGAAAGTCTTTTTGTGAAGCAATGAAACGTTTCATTTTCTTGGTATGGTTGGAATCTGATATTTATAGAATTATTCATTCTGGGATTTACCTGGCTCGTGTTTGGTGTAATGTCGGATTCACTTCCAGTTCTCGTAGTATTTGATCTTCGAAATGTCAATAATTTTGTTTTTATATTTGTGTAGTTTTCCTCAAAATCGTATCTGTATTCCATTTCTTCCTGTAAATTATTGTCATCTTCGGTTTCTAATTCTATTTGTTCTTGTACATCCTGGAATTTCTTAAATGTATTGTTCAGAACTTCCAGTCTTGACTCAATTTCCTCGTTTGACAAAAATTCGTTCGTATTAATGTAAGTCGTAGTTTTAGTTAAAGTACCTTTTAGGCACGATCGTATTCTGATGCATTTTTCTTTATTCGTGGGCATCGTCGCCAATTGTTAAATAAAGATGTAGCTCATTTAATATTTAATCACTGTTTAATTCATCGCCATATTTACACGAATGAAATCAACAATCAAGGCGTTGCTCGGCAACGGGAACCGTCCTTGTCACTGGTATGTGACACTTTTAAACCAGTGATGTCAGTCCAAACGCGAGGCGAAGTCGGCCTGGCCTGGCTGCTAGCCGCCACCGCCATGGGCGTGGTCACGGCCACCACTCTGGCCGGCAACTGCGCGGTGCTGGCTGCACTCCGCCGCGCGAACAGGGCGCCTGCGCACTACCCGTTGGCGAGTTTGGCCAAGTGGAGAGTGTTGCTTTAATGAAGTCACTAGCAAGCTAGAGGCTTAAATGGCTCGCCACTTCTTACGTGAAAAGTACAACATGAAGGGTCACCACACCAATGATTATAAGCAAAAAGTGAGATCTTGATGAGATTTGGCACAGACAATCTTCAGACCCTGAGAAAGAACACAGGCTAAATTTTATTGCGAAGAAAAGGGATCTTAAATCCAAGTGGACGAAGTCGCGGGCGACCGCTAGTCAGCAATAAGGGTTTGATGATTAGGTAGCCCTCTTCCAATGAAGGTGGAATTTGATTATACATTAATGACTGTAAGAGTTAATTGTATTTTCTTAGTGATGTCAGTCCAAACGCGAGGCGAAGTCGGCCTGGCCTGGCTGCTGGCGGCCACCGCCATGGGCGTGGTCACCGCCACCACTCTGGCCGGCAACTGCGCGGTGCTGGCCGCACTCCGCCGCGCGAACAGGGCGCCTGCGCACTACCCCCTGGCGAGTTTGGCTGTAGCTGATCTGCTGGTTGGGGTGTTTGTGCTGCCCATTGCTACTGGGAGGGAGCTGTTTGCATTTCAATTGAGTGAGTAATCGGTGTTTTAGTTTCCTTTAAAACAAATCTTATATGTAGGTTATTAATCAATCAAACCGAGTCTGTTTTAGCCTGAGTCTGTCTTGTCTGGGCCTGGTTTAGCTGATCTTTAAGCAGAAAATCCATACGTCTTGTATTTTACTGTAGGTATTCATAATTGTGGTACATATGATGAATACTGCTGCCTTTCGCCAGAATAATTCGGTGAAGAAACATACTATAGACAATATTATTTCTGTGGCATTGATTCGTAACTGTAAGCCAGTGGGTTGTGACGCGTTTATTTGCCCTCTAAGTTGGGCTTTCTAACATCTCTTGCTGACTGTATGATGCCTAATTTATTCTTCATAATAACAAATATTTATTTCCGACCTCTCCTTAAACCAATAATGATAAAGCTGTACCGCTCTCCATTACAGACTGGGCAATCTGTTCATGCTGGAGCACATTCGACGTGCTCTGCTGTACAGCATCCATCCTCTCCCTCTGCGCCCTCGGCTGGGAACGCTGGTGCGGCATCACGGCTCCCCTCTCCCGCGCGCGACGGACCCGTCAAGCCAAGAGATACGCCATCTTGGTTTGGCCGGTCGCTACTCTCGTTGCCATGCCGACGGCGTTTATACCGTCGCCGAAGCATTTCTTCCCAGGGGAGACGGCGAAGGCGTGTACTGTTAATACTAATGTTGGGTGAGTAGTCAGTTTGATTTATGATTTTCTACGACAAACCGAGAATAAAGCTAGCAGTTGCGGCCTTTCTAAAAAAATGGTTGATCACTGCTCCCTTGAACCGCTTGACTAACCCGCCAGGCGAAGAGATTCCATCATGGTCTGGCCAAATTCTGTGCGCTTTTTTCTATATATGAGTGAAAATAATAATTGTTGTTGAGTATCTCCCAGGCGTCTCCCTTACGCATGAAGTTCTTGTGCTCATTGAAACCTGTATTTTTTTTTTCATTATTTTAAAAGTAAAATAAGTAGTAACGTCTTCCTGTACGGAGCCATACAGGATTACAGGAAGACCGTTACAAGCAGGGTTCGCCAACTCTTGGACTACCAGCTCTTGTGCTTTCTAATACATATCGGCGTCAGATTTTTAAATACGTAATGGCTTTAAATGTCGTTCATTTATTTTCCAGCTACGTATTCTTCAGTACGACGCTGTCGTTCTACTTACCCGCTAGCGTGATGGTGACGCTATACGCTCGGATCCTATGCGCGCTGGCCGCTCTGCCCCCCATCAGATCGCATAGGGGAGGCTCGCCAGCAGTGGACAAAGCCAAGGTAATTTATACTTTATTTTTAAAGAACGAAAATAGGAATTCTTCAAAATTTAAGGGTGGGATGGAGGTGGCAGGGTAATTTTTACTTTATTTTAAAGAACGAGAATAGAAATTCCTAGAAATTTTGTGTGCTGTGATGGTACTTTTGCTGGGAAGTTGGAGCTGATGCTCATGACGTGGCCATCTTATTAGATGGCCACGTCATGAGCATCAGCTCATGACATAAGGGCATAAGAAAATGAAACGGTTTCGCGGGGATCATAGTGTTTGTGGAGATATCCAATTGCAAGTGATTCTCCTTTTAAGCAATTCTAAAATTTGGATTTATCTTTTCAGAAGACTGCAGCAGATCGTACTTCTCAAACTATAGAAGTTAAAAAAGAAGTAATGTAAGTAAAACTATTTATTATTATAGCAGTGCTAAAACTGTACAAAATATTAGAAATGTGTGCCTGATTTATTTTTAATTTCTTTTTTTCAGTTTCACGTCACCCAATGGTGGTCACTTGAGCGTGCCGCAGAAACCAGGCGATGGCGACTGCGTCACACCTTCTGGCCAAAAGACGAAGTCATGTAACACATCGTATGTAATTTTTACTATGAATATTCCAAAATGACATCATTATCAGATTTTCCATTGCAGCAAAGGCAGCTTCAAGCTGCTTCAAGTAATTAGGGAGCATGGAGCGTTTCTACATAAGCTGAGCTGCGCGGAGCTGAGCAGAGACGTGTGAAAATTGACCAATCACATTGCTCAAAATAGAAATCTCATCTCCGCTCCGATACTTATTGGTCAATTTGTACACGTCTCTGCTCAGCTCTGTGCAGCTCAGCATATATGTGGAAACGCAACCTTAGGTGGACATAATAATAGAACATAATTATTTTATTTCAACTGACTTGACCACGACTATGGCGCCAAAACTTGATCCGCTCTTGCATTGCAGGATGTAGCCTCCTTCAGGAGTAAGGTATGGCTCCGTCACTGAGCAAATAGGTGAATATAAATATGCTAATGCCCATCCTCCGGTATATCCCATAGTTTCCTACGACTCCCACGGGAAGATGACGTTTGTCAGTGTTGCTGGCGTAGTTGGTCGATTTTCATTTTAAGCTACAATGATTTTGGACCTAAAGTAAAGATCATAGGGTTTATTTGAGCCTGCAATGTTTTCAGAAGCGCCATTGCTTCTAGGCAGAGGCGAGCCACGCGCACCATCGTGATGCTGATGTCTCTGTTCCTCGTGTGCTGGACACCTTTCTTTGTGATGCTTCCAATTGGTGAGTAACTATGTAGGTAGTTTTTTTTTTTAACAACCAGACAAATTTTAGAACCTTTATTTTACGAATATTTTAATTAATAAATACTGGTTAAATTAAGGTTTTTACCGACAGTCAAATCCACGGTCTGCGATTGCAAAGTTCAGTAACTTTCGCAGAGGCCATTCATCCATCGCATGGGTGACCGAAAAAAATCATGTCAAGTTCCTCCGTGCTTCGGAAGGCACGTTAAGCTGTTGGTCCTGCGCCTTTTCTCATTACGGTTGTGTCAGATTGCTGTAATTTTTATCATTATTCAATTGTATTCATTTCAATCTTCCCGTTGCAGAAGTGCTTGTGTAAAATCTACCTAAGTAATTAGTTATCGTTATAATTTTTTTCTCTTCATTCCAGACTCACTATGCGAATGCGTTCGCGACATATCCTGGCAATGGTGCACTTGGCTGGGGTACGCCAACTCTGCCCTCAACCCTTTGGTCTATGCAGCTGCCTCTCCCAGTGTGAGGAGAGCCCTGCACACCACCCTGACTACATCCAGCTCCATGCGAGGGACTGACGGGGCGTCTCCTAATCGAAGGAGAACTTAACACGTGAGTACGAGTATTATATCTACCGCTGGTTTATGCTGCTGCCTCTCCTAGCGTCAGGAGAGCCTTGCAAACCACCCTGACTACATCCAGCTCCATGCGAGGGACTGACGGGGCGTCGCCTAGTCGAAGGAGAACTTAGCACGTGAGTAGGTACTAAAGTATAACACAGATAAACACATACTGCTGGTGTATGCTGCTGCATCTCCTAGCGTGAGGAGATCCCTGCATATCTCGCTGATCACATCCAGCTCCATGCGAGGGACTGACGGCCTATCGATTTGACGGAGGATGACTTAGCACATTAGTACTAATGTTATAATTACTAACATCTTCTAGTGAGTGAGGAGAGCCTTGCACACACGCCGACTATATCCAGCGCTATTACAATAACGACTTTATTTCATGATGCTGGCTGCACGCTCTTACTTATGGAATTTTGCACTGTTGGGAAAATGAAACCAAACATATCGACCAAAATAAATATTATTTATTTACACAATATTTAAATAGTTTGTGTACACTTCTTTGGCATAAATACTACCCATACACTTACTGATGTCCTTAAAATCAGACGGATAAAGATTGCACTCAAAAATACTGCTCTACAGTGGAAGAAACTGATTAAATAACTACACCTATTTAAAATTTACAATTCAACAACATGTAACATTATTTACAACTTAGAATAAACTTTGAAAACATCTAACAATAACATAACAACCTAATATCTAAAATGAAATAGCTCTTTTGAAACATTGGGGCTTTTAGTACTCGGAGCCAAAGATCTTTAGGTAAATAAATATAAATTATTTTGTGTAATTGCCGCAGGTCTTTAGTCAATTGGGTTGCAGGTCCAAGGAATTTGTTTATTCTTATTAATGATTTTTTTGTTTTGAAAAAATGTAAGAACATTGCGAGTTTATACTAGACAAGCGATATCATTGGTTCTGAATGGACTAGCAATCCGGTATTTGACTGACAGGTCAAATCACCTTCTTTTATTAAATGTCAAAAACGTAAACTTGGAGGAAAAACTGTATGGAATACAGAATTGTGACGTCACATTTGTGTATTATCAAATCAATACTCTTTTAGTTTCAATTAGGTGTAATAATTTGTTAAAAGCACAAAAGTAACTGTGTGATAAAAAAATGTGCTTAATTTTTGATTTCATCTTTGATGTTGGAATATCATAATTTATTTCGTATGCAGTCAAATACCCAAATTTTGCTAATCAACCTGCGACATGGTATAGATACCGACAGTAAAATATTTTTATAACAGTGAAACTGATTGTAAGTAATTAAAAAAATTGTTCCGCTTAAATTATTATTAAATTGGTTAAAAAAAATATTCGATGTCTTCGAATTCAGTGATAATATCAACTTCATCCCCTTTTTCAAAGGGTCGTTAATTGCTTATTCCTTAAATAACACATCTGTGCAACATATCTTGATACAAAGTATCGCATACTTATATATTATTATTATGAAGATCTTACTTAACGCCACTTTAAAGTCATAAAATATAATACAGCATGTCTTTTTTGTAAAATGTTTTTATCGTAAGTAGCTTAAAAATTACTATTTTTATATATTCTGTAGGTACTCGACAAATACTTTATAATGAAAGATAGTCGTTTCTATCATACATCGGTTTTGACTTTCACCACATGGCAGAAATGTCTATCAGATTTGTTTTATCGCAACTTAGTATATAGTTTGTTCCTTTAAAATAAAATTGACTCGGGCTGTATGGGCTGAGGTCTTTGCATGTTTTCTTTAAGCTAATGATACCTCCGACTTCCTAATGTTTTTGAATACCGACTTCATGATTGCTTGCATTTAAACAACTCATCAATATAACACTGCAGTGGAGATTTGAATGAACCTTATTGGTTAATATTGACACCTCTCTCCAGTGGACAAGGAGTACGGCGATTCCCAAGACTCCAGTGCTACAATTAAAAAGAAAACTATGGCTGTCCTGTCAACGTCAGTGTCTCAAAATGGCGGCGGTGACCAAGATGGCGGCGATGAGTAATGGCGGGCGGGAGAGCGTGCTCGCGCCGCCGAAGTCTCTTGCGTCTGGACTGCATGTCTTGCAAGTGCAGCGGCCGGCGAGGCAGTACCCGGGTTCATCTTCCTCTGACACGCATTCCTGCAATTAAATATGTAAGTTAAGGTATGATGCACTACTTTGATACGGGTCAATTGTTGCGTAACCCATGGATTGAAGTTATGCAATTTGAAATGTGACAATCAAAGAACTAAAATAATGGCTACTAGCTTGGACAATGCTGGTAATTGTAAATATTTTAGTGATAATTTGTAAAGGACAACGGAAAGGTGAATAAAAATATGTATGTCTTTCATTCGTAACTGGACTATGTTTAATTTTAGTTGTGAGCAAATAAATGAAACACTCGACTTGTAAATGTTGTGTTATAAAAATAAAAGTGATGTTTATATTTTTATAACATGTGAACTAGATCTAGTGACGTTGTTAATAATAAGTGATGTGAATACTGTACCTACTAACAGATTTTTTTTCCGATCATTTCAAGAATGCCGATAACGCAGTTATCGAGATAGATATTCTCGTGATTAAGGAGAATTTATATTCCATTTCACCTTGGTTCTGAATCACTCCTGGTTTGGACATTCTTAGTCCCTAACGTGGCTATATAAGTAACTTCTCTACGTCGTCGACCTAAGAATCTTCATAAAAGCATGTATCTATTCTCTCGAACTCCTTAACACTTGAAGCATCTAGAAAAGCCTCAGTCACCTCGTCTCTGGCGCATTTCCTGCCCGGGGCGGCGGCGGTGCCAGCAGCGCGGAGGGTTCCCGACTGCGTGCGCCGCCCGTAGACCGCGCCACCGCCACGCCTGAGAGCTATCACTACTCAGAAATCGCACGGTCGTCAAGATAGATGGATACCATATGATTCCAGAGAATTCTCTATTGCATCTCACCTCGTCTCTGGAGCCCTTCTGTCTTGGTGGTAGACCCCAACGTGCCTCTTTAAGTATCTTCTTAATGTAACCCAAGCCCGAATCTTCATAAAAGCATGTATATAATCTTTTGAACACCTAAAGCACCATAAAAGCCTGAGTTACCTCGTCTCTGGCGCACTCCTGTCCGGGGCGGCGGCGGTGCCAGCAGTGCGGCGGGTTTCCAACTGCGTGCGCGCTGTACGCGCAGGCGCACGCGCCGCCGAGGCACAGCGCCGCGCCCGGAGACTGCGCCTCCGCCACGCCCGCTAGCCCGTCGCATTGGACGTCGTACTCGCATGGGTCATTGAAAGCTATCGCACGGTCGTCAAGATAGATGGATACCATAATGATACCAGAGAATTTTCTATTGCATCTCACCTCGTCTCTGGAGCCCTTCTGTCTTGGTAGTAGACCCTAACGTGCCTCTATAAGTACCTTTCTTCTAGACCTGGTGTCTCGTCTCTTGAACACCTAAAGCACCATAAAAGCCTGAGTTACCTCGTCCCTCTCGCACTCTTGTCCCGGGCGGCGGCGGTGCCAGCAGTGCGGCGGGTTCCCGACCGCGTGCGCGCTGTACGCGCAAGCACACGCGCCGCCGAGGCACAGCGCCGCGCCCGGAGACCGCGCCTCCGCCACGCCGGCTAGCCCGTCGCATTGGACATCGTACTCGCATGGGTCGTTCAGGGCTTTTACAGCTGAAAAGATAGGGAAAACTATGATATATGGTACTCGGGAATAAATCCGCTATGGCTCCGTAATATCTCTGTTATGAGTCTGCTACATAATAATACCCTCCTAGCCGAATTCGGCAACGGCGGCCAATCTTACGATTGGCCACTTGCGCGGGATATATTATAGTGCACAAGCGCATGGCAAAACTGGCATCATGGCTAGACCACCTATAGCTCTGTACTGTGGTATACACTTGAGCATGATCAAATTACTGCTGCCGTCTGCTAAGTGGAAACATCTAAGCATGTGTCTCTCGGAGATCAGGTGCTAAACTCCTTTCACAGATAGTAAGTTCGTATGGTTAGGCTGCATATTGCCGCACAAAAAAAATATAGTTAATCAAGTAAATTCACCTTCAACGCAAGCATTGGTCTCATTGTGCGCCACCCAGTTGATCCTGCAGCGGCAGGTGCCACGGCATTCCAAGCCAGGTCCCGCACACTGGAGCTGGTCCTCGCAAGGTTCGCCCAGCACCGCGTCACGGACGCACCTGGAATAAGGAATAGGAATGATGGTAGCGACATCTAGGTTCTTACTAGGATAATACTTATTTGGTAAGGTCGGTCGCGCTTATGTTAAGGTTCGTCTGTTGTTGTCGTCTGTACTTAGCATGTGACGTCATAGTTCAAAAAACTAACGACAGATGGCGCTGACTTCATATTTAAGGCATTGTAACCACAATGATTCTACGAGTATAGGATCAAAAGCATCAAGGTACCTACCTTAATTTATTTCAGACAGTTAACTTCATTGGACGATTTATTCCCAATCAGAATACTTAATCACTATCTATCAAAAATCATTCCTTTCTGTCGTTGACTACAAGACCCAAGAGGTTACCTCAGTTAGTTAAATTGTATAACCTATTTTTTATTTTACTAGGGAACTTGTAATGAGATGATTTTACAAACCTGGTTCCATTATCTCTCGGGCTGTACTGCAGTTGACAGGTGCAGTAACCTCTGACGCAGAAAGCCTGGCGAGGAGGTCCCGCCTCTCCCAAGTAGCAGTTCTGGTCCACGATACACCGGTCACCGATCACTGGAAACATGAAGGTAGTCTCACTCAAAAATCATAAGTTATGGAGTAATTCTAGGTAAGTTTAATTAAGGTCAAAAGATTGCGGATTTTGCAAGGTGGCGTACTGCATTTAACACGACCATCAAGAAACCCTTTGGGTAGGTACAGTATTTTTTATTGCAAAGAGTATGCATTTACGAAAGTCATCATCATCCTAGGGCCTCTCCCAGTAGCATGCCTTGAAGCCACGAAATCATCATTTTTACCCGACACTCAGGCGACTCAAGCCTGCAATATCATAACCAAACTGAGAAAACAAACACAAAGTGAAAGTGTTCCCTGCGGGTGCGAATCCACGACCACCGTAATTTTTGAGCACAGCACTCCTAACTAATACACCAAGGAAGTAGTTGAAATGCATTTTCCAAAGTAAAACACCCAAAGTATTGGACAGCACGAATTGTATGGCATGTATTTCTAACAAGTTTATTGCGTATTTACTCACCAGCGGTCTCATAACACCTATCATCTTCGAGATGGGCGGTCGGCACACAGCCGCAGACTCCATTCGCGCATTCTGAATGGATCCCCAGAGTCGCATGACACTGAATGGGCTGCACGCAACTCTCACCGTGCTTGGCCTCTGAAAAAGAAAATGTTCTTGAGTACTAAACTTATGATCCTGACACTGAAATAATTTTAAGTCCGAATAGCATATTATCTTCTAAGTAATTTGACTTTTGGATTTTGGTAAACTTATATTCCAAAACAAATATTAAACATCAAAAAAACATTTTTTTAATGCAAAATTTATATACTATTATAAAAAAAAGACTCCTCTCAAAAACTGTCAGGAACTCGTAAATTTACCCAAGTTCTGTACACGTATATTGGAACCCATAATGTTTTGGAATTGAAATTCAGCAAGTCTCTTTAAAGTTATGCAGTCTTTTCATACTATTTTTGCCAGTTATTTTCGATTCGTTGAAATTACGTGCGAATTCTTGTACCCTATCTTTATTTCCTGATGATAACTCCAAATTACTCTTAATTTGCAAAGTACATGTAAAACTGGTGATATATTTGGAAAACTTGTTTACTTTAACACGGTTATCTAAACGTCTTCGCAACTAACGAGCTTCGATCTCGTCCTTGGTCGACATTCGAGGTGTAATTCAACTTTTATTGCTTGTTTTTCAAGTCGATCTAAGTTCTCGGATGAAACAAAGTTCGCTTCATGAATAATCTTGGCAGTTTGTGAGTGAAATTGAGTGACTGAAGAAGGGAGGGGTATAAAACAAGTTGGCAATGACAACTGAATGAATGAATGATTAATTAGCACCTGTTTTCGTTTTTAACTGGATCTTCTGATTTTACTGCTTAATAATTTGTAACGCCTCGGTGGTCTAGTGATTTAAATTCTTGGCCGTCATCTTGAGTTTCTAGGTTCATGTTCCATCTAGGTCGGTAAAGATTGCGTCTCTTTCGACCACAGCCCTAGCCTGTAATCTCTATCCGGTATTAATTGGCAAGCGTGGTAGTCAATTAAACACCCATCTTTGTAAAGAAAACATGGTTAAAATGAAAGCGGTCTTTGTCCTGGTAGACATAATAGGCTGATACAATTAATATTTAGTGGCATTAATAGAGGCATTATTTTTTTTTAAGAGAAACTCTGCAATAAATATTGCTATTACCATGCAGGTATGACGTCGTCATAGTTATCATTAGCAACTATTTTAAATCGGTAAAGACTGCTCATCTCGTGGTTAACGGTTTCTCCATAAAACCGCAAGTGACCGCTGACTTTCAGATTTCAAATTTCGCAGTCACGTTAACATGTCTAAATGTTGTGTAAGTATGATATTTTACATGAGAAACTTTGGAAATCGAAATTTTCTGTAGCTATCAATCTTTAGCTATCAATTGGTCAATAAATATTTCGCGTTTGAGTTCAGAACTGTAATCTGACACGACCGTAGAGAGATCAGGTGCAGGACTAACGGCTTAACGTGCCTTCCGAAGTACGGAGGAGCTCGAGATGGAATTTTTCGGCCATCCATTCTCTTCGAAAGTTGCTTAACTTTGCATTCGCAGGCTGAGTAAGCTAACCACTGCACCACCGAGCTCCTCAATACATCAATATACAAAAGTAACTATAATTTATGCTCTATGTAACATTAAGCATCGAAGTATAAAACGGCTTACCTTTCAAGCAGGCCTTATGGGTGCTGTTGATGGCAGAGTAGACGAAGCCGTCCTTGCAGACACAGTAGCTGCCTTGCCTGCAGAAAGCGTTGTCGGGACAGTCCATGTCCACGGCACAGACATTGCCGGTGCGTCCTAGAATAAACCAACAATAAAGGTTGAATAATAAATTGCATAAAAATGCAGATTGAATATCCAACATAGGTGGAGGAACCCACTTGGCTAAAATTACTCGACAGAAGTTCAGCGGCAATGCATTAACTTAACAAAATTACGCGACGTAACGCTGAGTTAAATTGGTGGGTGAGCGGGTCATCGCTCACTTCGTGTCATCTTCCATTTAAAAGAGCGTAAGGAACGTTAATTCAGCCGCGTAAATTCGGCCACGTTTTTTCCGCATAGGTAGTGCGTTCCTTCATAAAACTCTATCGTTAATCGCGACACACGAACAAATGAACTCGATAACAAAAAATATGCTAATACATTATGCAAATATATTGATGTAATGGATCGAATCACTCTTTTTATTCTATTGTTATTTCTACTGCATTCTTGTGGAAACAAATAGGTTTGTGGTTTCGTGAAAAGAGGTAAATAATTTAATGTCGAGATTGAGCAATTGTGCTTTCAATGAAGTACGAAAAATTGATACGCATTACACATTCCAAAGATATTATTTCATAAAACAAACTTTCTAGTAGGTTCATAATGTGTAAGCATTCAGCCGAATATCTCATGACACTACATTGAATTTTCTAACACATACGTAAGCTTGTAAGGAATACTGATGATTATAAACATTTACTCATTCAGTTTTTTTTTTGGAAATAATTAAGTCAATAATGTTCCTTCTTGCACACTTGCAAGATAATTACTAGAGAATTACTCTATAAAAACCATTTTAACTTTGATGAATTTAGGATAGCACAACTTGATAACTAGGTAGTTAGTAGGAGTATGGTTGTCCTGAAAAGTGTTTGAGATAACAAAATGTAACTTGAAATAAAATGTATGAATAGATAACATGTCAGTATTTAACGCCGTTAAGCAATTTCACGAAAGAAATTAATGTGTGTATTTCCTTTGTAAACTTCACTTAATTGAGTGGAAAATTAAATGTAATTTGCATTGAAAGGTACTTAATGATAAGAATTTCACGCTATACAATTTAAAGTTGATCATTTTTATCATTGGTGTTAAAGTCATGTCTTAAATGATATATTTCCGTTCGCGTCTGGAAAAAATACTGTGAATTAATTTAATTAAAATTTAATGCCTTTGTCTCTTATTTATAGATATTTATCATCGCCTCTTTGCTACAATTAAGCCAAGCTATTTTAATGAGAACATTTACGCGATTTATTAATCACATCAAATATAAAAATTTCGATTAAAAATACACTTTAATATTTGAGATGACTAAAAAAAAAAAAATGGTTATATAGCACGGTTGTATGCTGTGGAAGAGGGTGCGAGAGGTATACCAGCGAAATCTCTCTACAACCTACTGAAGGACGTAGGATTACCAAGATCTAATATTAGCTCGTTACTGGAAAGAGCAACTATAGCCGCTTTACTCGGCTCATACCAAATATGGTTGGGAAGGGAGAGGAATGTCATCGGTGAAGGTGATCGTTAGTATACTATAAAGGGGCCCCTTAAACCTACACGCTGGGTCGAAAGTCCCAGGCACCGACTGACATTCCTCTCTGTTCCACGCGATGGACCCGGCACCCGCACGGAGAATCCATGGATAGCTAAGAAGTTCGTCTCTCTTGTGAACAATAATATCATTTTGTAAAGAGCAACTGTCAAGTTTTTTGTCGATTCTTGTCAACAGAAACTACCTTCCGAATTGGTAGTCATCATTGTATTTTTTTAAAGATTCATAAGCGCTCCTAAAAAGCTTTTGATTAGGCTTATGAATCTTATTTATTGGATATTTTGAGTTTGAGTATATACTTAAGACATTGACTAATGTACACATAACTAATATTTTGCCATTATAACAAAAACAGGCCTATAAGATTTTTCCACGAGCTAAGCACATAGTGACATTATAATTTATGTATTAATCACCGTATTGTGAGCATCACGTCTTTATAGATAAGTGTGTTTGTCTGTAAATATGTACATTTCACGGCAACGCAAACTCATTGCCACCGCGTTGTTTGATGATTATATGGCCCGTGTGTTTATTGTAGGGCTGTTATACATTTATAATATACTTTAAAGGTAAATCATTGAAAGAAATCGATTGATTTAGGTCACTACCGTGCACTTATTTCTTTATACAATAAAAAATCATAACAAAACATAATTTTCTTAATCAATATGTGCTGGCGTTGTCACACTTAAACAAGTTTCTTAAAAAGTTAGGTCTGTATAAGGTTGTAATTCTGAGACTCAAAGTAATATAAGTTTAATTTTTCAAACCCAACTTTACAGTTTGCAATATTTTTAAGTGGGGCTGTTAAGCCTTGTTTTAATCATATGCATATTTTTGTCAGGTTATTCGTCACAATAAAAAGATAGCTGTGAAAAGCCATGTCCATAGACAAAAGCAGCCAAAAGTAAGAACTCCTTTAAACGTGATTGTTTGAAGTAAAATATAAATAAATATCTAGTTACATATAAATCATATTCAGACATAAGGATTTTGTCTGTGGCTTATTTTATAGGCTATATGTTATGCAAAGAGATAGAAGATACCAGGGGCAGCCCTACGAGCAATGAACTAAATCAAGTACATACCAAGTACGAAGGTTGTACGCAAGGTTGGCCCAAATCGACTCACAGGTGGGAATGCGTTGCGAAACCAAAACGGTCGCGGTAAAAACATGTAATGTGTATTGTCGCGTTAGAATAAGTGACGAGGTGAATTGGTACCTTTAGTTACAGAAACACACTAATTAGGCCTAAAACGAGACCGAAGTTCGGCGGATTTACGACCGAAATGTATTTTAAACGGAGGATGACGGAGGATGGAGGTGCCGATATTACATCGCGTAATATTATAGAAAATGTTAGTATAGGATAGATGTTATTATATATAGGAAATGTGAAAATGTACACTTAAGTGGTATAAAAATTAACTTCGGCCGAACTTCGGCCGCGTTTTTTCCGCTTAGTATGTTTCTTCACCAACTGTAATGTGCAATATCTTTAGACACATACCTACATACTAAACTTGGCCACTTTCACATAACTACTGTTAACTACATGTTTCCAGTGATATCCAATAACTAAAATGTGTTAAATATAGCTAGCTTACCGAAGTTCACTCTTGTTTTATACATATTATACGAGCTTAATAACCAGACTTGCCAAATCCTGGATCATGGTCAAAGCGGACCCCGCACAGAAACGGGATAAACGCTAGGAAGAAGAAGATATTATACGAGCTTGTCAATTTCGGGTTTTGGTCGACGAGTAAGTTTGGTAGAGAATGCCATAAGGCATTAAGTTCGCGATTTGTTAACTTTTTTGTCTTGTCGTGCCTTTAAGTTTGAATCAACAAATGACCAACCCTAAATGTTATGTTTAAGAAAAACTTTCACGACTAGAATCTTCCCTCCAAAATGACACGACTAACGCACTTATGCTTAACGTTAATTATGAGTAAAGCAATCTGATATACCTGCCTTACTAAAAATCCAATCAAATCGTCGATTGAAAAACATTAGCTTTGAGGTCATCAAGCGTGGTGATGACCCATCACGTTTTTTATATAAATTTACTCGGAGTACAGTTAGGTACTTGATTTTAATCGGTAAGGCTTTTGCCCTTGAGGTCATGCATAAGATGTGCTTGTGCAAAACTTATTTTAATTTTTAAATTTAGAAAAGACAATGCTTTTTATTATTTAACCATATTTTGTAAATTAATGTTTTATTCACTTAAGGGCGTGCAGTGCGCACACTACCGCTGCCATTTGATTTCCTTTAATTGTAATTTTTAGATATTTAGATAAAATAACTCTGTTTAGTCCCAATAATGAAGAAAACTCATAATTTTTTAAATGAATGTTATAAAATTGTTTATAATTAAGTAGCCATAAACCAAAATATTGCTAAAACTGGTAACTTCTCGCTATGTTTTATGTGAGAAAGGTGTGCAAGTTCGAATGAAATAAATCATAAATGTTATTCTTAAGTACACTACAGAGCGTTTTTTCATCTTAATATCTTAAAATCACATTTAAATGAAATATTAATATTAAGCCAAATCCCGTGTCTTTAACGAAAACATGAGTTAACTCTGCATTGGGACATTAATAGGCAGATATTACTTCACAAATTAATTAACAATAAAAACTCATCATGACACGGCCAGATTGGACTTGAACCCACACCCCTGCTGTGAAAGGTGTAGGTTACAAAAATACATTCCCGCTATTACAGGTATATTTAAATAGTAAAATAAATATTTACAGTAACCTCGTAGTAAACAGACGGACATGTTTATTAAGATCGGATTCTGTGTATACGATTGAACTAGTTAACGAACCTACATTCCAGTGTGGTTTGCTAATTTTTGTTCAAGATTTGCGATGCTTGGTGAAGAAGAAGTTGACTATTTGACCAAAAGACGCGGGTTCGATCCCCTCACAGGACAAACATATGTTTGCAAGAATATGTCTGGTGGTCCTGGACATGGTGTTATATGTAATTACCACTGTTGAATCGGCTATCTGTAACACAAGTGTCTAAGCGTCTTAATACGGAGTCAGATTAATGTATGTGATGTTTTGACATATTTAAATGTGATATATTTTAGATAAAATTAATGCAACATTTTATTATAATATGTAGATTCGAACTCCCTGCGGTAAAATTTAGTAATTGTTAAGGTTTTACAAAAACATTGAGATGCATGCTTTAAAAATCACTTATTTAGAGAAAAGGAATTCAATCTTGAACTCCGATTTCAAATAATTCGGACAAAGCGCTTTACAAATCAAATATACCGCTCTGGCTTTAATTTTGCTAGTGGTCACTATTATACTAAAGATTAGGAAATATACTTCCAAAACTTCAATTGGTAACGAAATAAGTAATCAAAATTTCATTGTAAATCACCATTCCTTTCTGACGAGTACAATTTATCCAATATAATCTCGGAGATCAATTTGTAAGACAAATTTGGCCGTACCGATACATTCTGAAGAATGATAGGTACTTCAAAAGATAGGTTGATTAAATAACTCTTATATTTAACGGTGTTAGGTTCAAAATCGTGGTTTGTTAACGAAATGAGATGAGTAAGCTATCTTTCGAACAATGACTCTAAATTGGAGTAAGTATTACTGCGATGGGAAAAATGTGCTATGGCGTTTTGTAGGTCGAAGTCATCGTACTTTAATACCAGTAAACCATAGTGGTGCTTAATGTTTTTTACAAATGTTGGAAAGGCTTTCTGATATCAAAAGAAGAGTATGTATGCCAGCTCTTTGAAGAATACAAATCTGTTTTTAATATTGTTTTACTTGTAATGTTGTTGGTATCCGAAAACTTCTCATATTTAATCATATCTTTAGGATACTTTTTCTTTAAAGTTTAGCCTTTTAAAAGTATATTTTTAACCCATGGTTTTTTATAACTAAATTGCTGTATGTACTACAAGCGTATGGCACTTCTAATCGGAAGAGGCTCGACACCTATTCCACTGAAGTACCATTCACCAGGAAACGTCGATCAATATGCTGACGAACCTTTGATCTTCGTGGCTTTGGTCTTAAGTATTTTGTGTATAACCAAGTACACATTTAATAAACTACGCATAATTTTATTTTATTTATACATAATTTGATATCGTACTCTTTCGTTTACAGTTGCTCTTGCCCTTACTTTTACTACCTTATGCACTCCTCGCATTAAATTCTGTTGACCTTCTTACCAACAGAGACATATCTTACTATCGTAATACCTATTATGTATAGTTATTATGTGCAATCGTCGTCTGTACGCATTCTTATACGCCGAAGGGTTCCCAGTTCTTCTGGGCTTCCTTGTCAAATGGACAGCTCCGTTTAAAACGTCCATCCTCAGGTATAGGTACTTTAGAAAGTCAGAACTGTCCATTAAAAAAAAATACTAATTCATGCTACATCTACAGACTCCCACGATTAGATATAGCTATTAGATCAATTCGTCTCACTTCTCTTTCATAGCGAATTCTTTAAACGCTTTGAGAATTTCGCTGTAATTCCGAGAATGGTGAATTTACTAAAACTGTTCTTGGGGAATTCCGATATTCTCATACATTCTTCCAGATGTCTATTTTAGTTTGTTTGTTTGTTTGAATGCGTTTATCGCAGGCACTAGGTACTGTGTGGTTCCAATAAGAAAAATCTTTTTTTATAGGAGCGTAGGAGTATAAACAGAAATATGCATTCTCTATATCTTCAGAAAAAAAACAATTGTTACCAATGGAGCCTGGTCACGTTTTAACTGGTTACGGATAAAACAAAATCATTAGAATGATGATGAAAGTCAGCTGCACTAGAGCGTGAAGATCGAAACAAGTGGAAAATTATCGAAACGTAACTTAGACCATTGGAAATTATTGATTTTGGATTTTTGTTTTCTATCCAATGGTTCTGATTTTGAATTAAATTAGATTTTTTCATCTTTTTCCTTCTTAATTGGTCCATGGTTCAGATTATTGATTGCAATGATAAATAAAAACAAACAAATTACCTACCTACTATCTAGAATAGATAAAGCTCCATTATGCTAAATTTCTGACTTTACAGGGACCACTGGATTGGTTTATTGGCAATAGTCGTTAGTAAAAATATGTAAATAAGAGTAGTTCTTGACTAGTGCGTATTCTATTCGTGCGCTTTCTCTACTTTACGGAATTGTTTGAAGTAATCATTACACAATTTAATTTAATTTTACAGTGAATATCAACCAATCATGTTTCTTTTGATGATCCATATTATTATAAAGTCATTTCTTTGTTGCGGAAATATACATAAATTTTTTTTGATGATCACCTAAACACTAGACTTTTAACTTAATATTGCATAAATAGTGATTCTATCCCACGATAAGAAGGTAATTATATGAATAGGTAGATTGCAACAGAGGAAACTATAAGGCAATAAGAGAGAGCTCTCGCCTTTTGTCATGTCAACTAGCTACCTATAAGATAACTTCGCAGAAAGATGTTAAATTTCCTTACTTTTTTGTACGCTGCTGCATGGCTTGTGAATCATTTGTTTAAAAAAAATCTCCGGTACCTTTAAAAAGTATCTATCTTTGCCTCTTCTTTGCTAAATTATACAACACAATCGCGATAATAAATGGTAGCGGTCTGTTGTTTTCATTTCTAAAATCCATTGTTTTAAGAAAATATAATTTAAACTACCGGCCACCCGCGACTCCGTCCGCGGGGATTTCGAACTCCAATAGCCCAAAGCCTTCCTCGTCAAATGGACTATCCAAGACAAAAATATTTTTTCAAATCGCAGTAGTTCCTGAGATTAGCGCGTTCAAACAAACAAACAAACATACAAACCAATTCTCCAGCTTTATATATTAGTATAGATATAACCTATTTAATTTTATTCGAAACATTTAATTAAGTTATTACACTACAATTAATTTAATGTGTGAATTTTTTATTAATACATTTTAATATTATAATTAATTGGTACTATTCATACATGCAAAATACTAATGTATAATTACACTGAAGATATGTCGTACACAACTAAATAAATTAATTAGAGCGGAAGTTGTGCGAAAGTTCATTTTACTGTAATTAAGTAGATACCCATGTACTAATCGTATCGCATCCGTTTTTTAATGTCGTCGCGTCTTAATTATTTAAAACCATTATTTACACAGCGGCGTGACCCAGTTAGATAAGTTATCCTGGTCATGGTTGAAGTAACATTCTCGCTCCTTGGAGGTGAACGCCAATGATAAAACTGTGAAATCTATACTAATATAGATGAAGAGTTTGTTTGTTTGTTTGTTGTTTTAACGCGCTAATCTCAGGAAAAAATATTTTTGTGTGGATAGTCGATTTGACGAGGAAGGCTTTAGGCTATTGGAAATTGAAATCCACGCAGACGGAGTCGCGGGCGGCCGCTAGTGTAATAATATATACCTACATTAATGTTAAAACAAATAGTGTTTTGCAAAGGCCTTTAGATTTCCAACTTGGAGATCAAGTCTACGTACTTACAGGTAGGCTTAAAGTCGGTCTGTCTTATCAAATGCAGGTTAATGACCACTAAATCTAATCAAAGAATAATAAGTCTTGAATAAAATATGCAGAGTCTTTGCAACATATTTTACAAAAATCGTCAAGGAAATACACTCACATTTATTTAATTGTATTAACGTTTCTTATTCAAACATAAAATGCTATCTCAACAATCTTAAAAGTATTTAACAGTTTAAAGCGATCATTAAAGTTCGCCTTGAGTTTTTGTCTAATCTCTTAAATGCTTTAACTTGTAAGAAAAGGGCCGAATATTTTTTAATTGCTCCATCTTATGTCAATAACGTCTTGCCAAGTTAATTGCTGGCATTAATCTTATTATAACGATCGTAACGAATTCAACAATAAAACTAGGTAACGTGACAAAATTTTAATTAAATTTTTGTTTAACGAATACGAGAAGTTAAAAGCAAACTTAACAAAAAATTATAATAATATAAGAGGTTCGCCAAAGTGTTTAGGTACGTTTTAAAACTTGTTTGGATACGAGACAGCCCTTGGCAAAATCAAAGTCATTAAGAATTAGATAATCCACTGTGCCTCAGACAAAAGCCATGTCTCTGTTGACTAAAGCATGTTCAACTGCTGTTTCAAATTTTATATATAGGTAGATATACTTCTTTTTTTGTAAAGGTACGAACTAAATCCATAAAAAGTGTAACAACCTCTTGTCGCTTTTTTCTGCTGTAGATTGAACTTACAAGACGGTTCTTTACCCCCTTTATTATGCAACTTAAGCTTGCAGACGTGCATGCAGACATTTTGATTTTCTAGTTCACGGTTTAATGTAGACACTTCAAAGTTATGTCATAATAACGTCAGCTGGGGCGACCAACCTTTAAGACCAACTTAGGAAGATGTGATATCGTGTACAAGTTAAGTTTTCTTTTATACAAAACTGAATGATTAATGGGGGGGTATTCTGAAGTGAGAAAGTGGAAAGTAAGCAAGACTGAGAAAGAGTCATCGCCACCCATGACTTTAAAAATGTCCTCTTTGTTTTTCTTAATTAATAGGGCGCAAGCTTACTGCACTTTATTTACCTACCGAATTAATAGTGTTAATTTGTTACCGTTAACAAGCGTCGTTAGAAGACGCTTGACATAATTTGTACTAATTTTCGATAAATTTATATTTTGACGAGTGTATCTACATATTTGGGGGCGGGTCGTGCCCAAACCAAGTAAGGTCGGTAAGTGCCCGTTTGCAATTTCTTCGGAAGAGCACCCTTGTTATTATGAACCCTCATAAGTTTTATATTTCACAAAAAAAACTCATCGAAAAGTTCTTAAAGCGCGCGTAAGTTAATTGTCAGCTTTACACTGATAACATTATCATTTAAAATGCAGTCTAGTGAAACAAAGAAAACTTTCAGCCCAGTTGGTTTTGGGTCGCTTTGTTAATCGTTGTAATCGATTCTACCGAGCCGAATCGATTGTGGCGACGGATCACTCGCGTCGGACGCAAATCGATTGTCGCGAATAACGGTAGAGGTTGCGGATACCGCGATAGTCGGAGAATGCGAAATCGATTACGATGTCTGTCAGATTGTACTGTTTAGTATGCAAGATGATTTTTATTGTAACTGTTGGAAACAATATGGATTATGGACAGCTCAACTGATGATGGCAGGCTATCTGTAAGTCTTTTCTATTCTTGGAGGCACTCCCATAAAATAAAAATGATTATTAATGGTCCATAGAAAATCTTCAATCGATCATGGTCGTTGTAACAATCTGGGACGATGGTCAGCACCGAAATTATGTTGGAAAAATTCGTCAGAAGTCTTGCCTGGAAATACACAGAAAATCTCGAGCTTGCAATACGAGTAATCATTTAATTATGTACGTACATAAGTACATATATTTTGGACAATAAATAAGATGCCTTCTTTCAAGACACACCTTGAAAGAAGGTATTTTTTTTTATAAGTAAACGTCGTTATCATCAATTACTGATACATATTAAGCTGCTTCATTTCTCGGTAGTAGTAAGTAATCGGATATTATGTATAACACTTGTCTGAAAAAATCGTAACACTCAAAAAAACCTCTCAGTTCTAATTGCATAATGTATTCTAACCAGGTTACGAGTATCGCGCGTGAACCTATCAAATCAAAAAGATCGCTCTCCCACATAAAGTCATACTTTCCGTTTCCGAGTGCAGCGTGAGAAAAGATCAGCGATTATACACACGCGAACAATGCATCGATGTTACTAAGACAGCGGTTGCCAAACTGTGTTCCGTGAACCACTATTTGACTACCGCCTTACTACCGATGATGACGCCTCGATGGTCTTGTGTTTTAAATACCGGGCCGTAGTCTCGAGGTCCGGGGTTCCCAGGTCGGGCAACTTTGTTTCGGTTTATCCGCACACAGCCCGGGTGTGTGATCACCAATCCGCATTTGGCTAGCGTGGTGATTAAGCCAAAGCCCATCTTTGTAACGAAAACGTGATTTCAAATGATGGAGACCTTTGCCCTGCGAGGGACAGTAATAGGCTGATACTTTACTTTACCACTGATGTTACACTTTTTATTTTGTTTTGATTGGACAACGTACAAGTTGTTTTAAAAATATTTATTGTTAATTAGATTTTTAATACAGATGTACATATTTTTCTTGAATTTTAAAGTTGAATTATAAGCCCTTCTGTTTTATTCATTGTGTGTTTTTGTGATTTCTGTATAGTTTTATAACAATATTCATGGTCGATGTAACTTATTAATTCATATCATTATCTCTAGCCAACAAGACCACAGTCATCTGATATCAAAAAGTTTGGACACTTTTGTCCCAACGTGGAAATGGGTTAGATTCAGTGGTTTTCGCATTGGTAACACATTGCCAAAGACGTAAGACGACGCAATAACTTTTTGCCGAGTCACGATTCTGTCGTATCGGCTCTGGATTTCCTTAACGCGATAACGGTTGTTAGAGGAAAATGCCTTATGCAAGTATCAGTGTTAGTGTAGGAACATACTAGGCTGAAATTACGCGACCTAGGGTCGGTGGCAATGTACCTATTTTCGAAACAAAACGCGACGTTATTCCGGCATAGTGTGTTGTCATCTTTCATTTAAAATACATTGCAATTTGCAGGCGTAGTCACGCCTAACTTCGGTCGCTTTTTTAATGCCTAGTGTGTTTCTGTACTAAGAGTATCGCTATGAGAAATGTTGCGTTTATTCGTGAAATGTGATATTTGAAGCCATTATGAAATACCGTTATTTTCAGTGATATGTTTGTCATATACCATTTCCACGTGCATGACTTAATAACATTAATTTACAAGGTTTTAATTACATGTCCGAAACATTAATTGGATCTACAGCATGGAATGAAATTAATTTATCAATTATTTATTTTATTAGCGGTAGTCATAATTATATTTTGAATACAAAATGCAGAAAATTTATTTATTTATTAGTCATGAAATAAGAGGGTATTGGGTTGTAAAGGCAGGCATCGCATCTGCGACCCTTGTGCGGTGGTTGGTGCCCATGGGCAGCGGTGATCACTTCCCATCAGGTGACCCTCTAGTTCGTGTGTCTCCCTATAACATAAAAAAACACGGCTTCTTCTCCTTTCTAGCGTTTATATCCCGTTTCTTTGCGGGGTCCGCTTTGGCCATGATCCAGGATTTGGCAAGTCTGGTTATTACAGTGAAGCGACTGCCATCAGACCTTCGTAACCCATAGAAGGGAAGACAGACTGTTACACATTCATAAAAAAACACGGCTATAAAACATAAAATTGAACTCACGCTTCTCAGCTTGTCCCATCACGGTCGCCAAACCCAGCACTGCCACGAAGGCGCACAGTCTCCAGCTCGCCACCATCGCCAACTTTGCCACCATTGCCACCTTTGCCACAATCGGCAGCCTTCTCTCGCGCTCGAATCACGTCTGTAACAAATAAGATGCTCTGTATGCCTACGATAAGATAATTATCTACTCTATCTAACTAGTGATTAATTAAAATGGAGGAAAAACACTTAGTAGTCACGAGATGTTGATATTTTAAGGTTGGCACGCCTGCGTTGAAGGTTCAGGGCTTTATGGTATGATAAAGTTTTTTTGGAAGGTTGTAAATTATGATGTGTGGTTTTCGCTAAACAATTGGTTGTAGAGGATATTTTAAGATTATGAAACGTTATCTTAGTTGAGTGTAGTGTATTTTGCAAACAAATAATTGTGTTTTATAATAGGTGATAATTTAAAGGTTGTGTTCAAATGGCTGATTAATAATTTCTTGATTAACCTTAAACCATTTCGTTGATAATGTATGCCAAACTTACATTTGGCAATTAATTTGCATGTAATATATATGCAAGTGATCAAATGTAATGCAATTTTGTACTTCTGTTGGTAATACAGATAAATAATTAAATAAATAAAGGTTTAAGTTGTAAGCGCACGTATCAAAGGCAGGTTTTTAATTAAACTGAAGTTGTTCGGTAACAATTGCAGTTTAATCCTTAAATTATTCAAATTTCACCTTCGCCAAAAAAAAAATGAAGTCACTTGATTAATTTGTCCTCGACTTAATTAACGTTAGGCACCAAATTATTTAAATTTTCTAACAGCAGCCTTTTCCTGTTGTATTTTTCACCATTTCTTATCTTCCGTATTCAAAAACAAATTGAGCACTATCCATTACAGCTGACATAAATTGCCACCAAAAAACAAAAGAAAGGCACCTTAAGTAATAGATGACACAGTGAATTGACTTGCAGTAAAGCAAAACTTATCAAAAGATAATCCAGCTAGGTTGTGCTATAGTGCTTTATAATTTTTTAGCTCATATTCAACGGTGTATCTAAATTTTTACATGTTTTTAATACAAGGCGATTTAAGATGATTTTTTCCCAGATAACAAGGCACATAAATTAACTGGGTCGTCTTAGTCTCGTATGCATAGTATTTACGTTAAAGAAATAAATTGCAAACATATATAGTTTTTATTTTCAAATATGCTTGAAAATTTTGTATGGCAAAAAATTTTTTTACCTATTTCTCATCAATCATAATTATGATTGGAATGGGGGTGACTGTAGGTGGGTGGAATCTATTTTCTCACTGGGACCCATCTACACTGTGCAATGGGCGAGAATTGCTCCAATGACTTGCTCCAGTGGCCATGGGTCTTCTCACGATGCCCACTGTACCATACTATGGTCAAATGACCATAGATGTTGTTTTAGTGGATTGGATGATTGTATGAGAAATGGAGTTTGGATGCAATTGACTGTAGTTAAGTATGGAAGCTTTTTTGTTTAACTACAATGTTTGAAGGATTTTTAATGCTGTTTAGGGTGAATGACTTTTAGGTTGTATAGGTAAGTACATCTTATAAAACTTACGCCCTCTCTAGAATTAAAAGCTTACCTTACATAAGTAAGGCGAGTGATTGATTAAAGACGTTCAGAGTTCGATAATCAGATGGATTGCTTTAATCAGTAGTTACTATGAACATTTCCTTTTAATATTCGTGTGAAAAATACTAAGGAAAATACGTGTAATAAAATTATTAAGTAAGGAGGAACAACTAAAAATACCTGCCGTGCCGACCTATACTTAAAACGACACTAAGGTAACTTGTAGTTTGTTATTTTTTAATAAGTTTCCTTTGTAACTCTAAGTATTATTAACCCTAATTTGTTTTCAATAATTGTCCTAATTAATTATTATTTACTTCGCTTTTTCAAAGATTAATAAATAAAAAGAAGTACTATTTAAGCTTTTTTTAACTCAAATCTTTCACAACATTAATCTCTACAGCCTGTAGTATCCAATCCATATAAAAAGAATAACACTTATTATTCACGAAATGCATTTACGATTTCTCTTTCATTATACAATGCCGGTATTGTATCGGACGTAATCGGACTTGTCGATTTTGCAATTGAGTGCAACTTCTTCGAGAACGCATGGTATTGGGCAAGCGATATTGGGTATTCCCTAAGGTCAAAATATGTTACAAAATAGTGCAAATGTATGAGCAAAATTGATCCGTCAAAACCAAAATTACCTACCTATGAAATTCTCAAAACCAAAATTACCCTATGATAGTCATTAATTGTCCTCTGTGCTTCCCACATAGGTACCCAGTTTCTGTTACACAAGATAACGACAACCATGTCCTTTTGATTCTTGAGCAGAAATACCCGATTAAGGGAGGATCATGATGGTGCACGCATACCCTGATAAGATTGGTACAAAGCACTCGTTCTCAACCGAAAATAAAACTAGCTCAACAAAAAAACAATCTGTTCAGTGTTTCTTTTGATATTATTATGTAGTTTAGATCGCAGAATCTGGCCTTGTCAAAAATACAGTTTTTAATATTTTCGGGTTTCACTAATCGTGTGTGAATTATTTATTAACGTGTTAGTTAGTTTTAAGAACGGTTATTTCGTATGGTATGAATGTAACAAAAAGAAACGCAGCTTATCTGTGGATAGTGATGAAAGTGACGCAACTGAGATGCAGTAAAAACTATCACGATCAGTCGTGACGTGACTATCCATCCGCGTAGGGCTGGTTAGCTCGATAACATTAGTATATTTTCTGTTAATAAGTGTAACAGATATATTATCACGTTGATTAGTTGTGACACACCAAGCTGAAAATATGCGACGTAATTTCAGCATGGTGTCATCTATTATCCATTAAATCACGCCGAACTTCGGTCGCGTTTTTTCGGCTGTGTGTTTTTAGACTGATTCTCGTTATTTGTCCGAGTCTAAAACTGTTTATAGTGTGCTAATGCTTATCATAGTAATTATGTAATTTAGGACAGCTGAGCGGACTCGATGTCCTCTTCAATGCGTCGGCTAAAGCGACAAACCTCGTAACGCTATTCTTTTTCAAATGCATTTTAATACACTTTTTTGTCACTAAGTTTTTTGTGGTGAATTTTTCTGTGTATCCTGTAAAACTGTATCTGATGGAGTTAAAAGGTTTAACACTTTAGCCGACGTTGGTGCTACCCCTGTCGTGAAATGCTCACGAAGCGACCGGCACAAAGGCCGCTGTAATCAATGTCGCGTGGTCGCAGTTAGAGCACTCGTGCGCAGCTTCGAGTGGTATAGAGCTTCGTTAGACAACAGTAATCTGCTTATAACTGAACTAGTTACTAGTCCAGAGAAAAGCAGATTAGCGTAACTTAGCGAAATTTTGTCCTTTGTTTAGCAGCAAATTGCAACCATAACCCATAGCACGTCTAGATTATGAATTTTAGTCCAGTATTTAAAAAACAAAACCGAAAGCCCTCTCAAACATAATTAATATTTAATTATTAAATACAGAAATAAAATAAATACTTTGGATTAGCACACCTATTGCCTAGCCTCAAACTAAGCTCTTAGCATGTAATATGGATGCTAGGGAACGGACAAACATACATAAAGTACAAAAGCCGATGATCATCACACAAACATTTGTCCTTAGCGGGATTCGAACCCGCGCCCCTCGTTTTGTAGCTCTGACTCTAGGCCAACCGGGCTCAGGGAGGATCGCGTAGAAGGCTTCGTGCTACTTAACGTGATTCCTCCCAATTATGGACGATGAGGGAGCGCCGCAGGGGTTTTAGTGGGTATGCCTAGTTGGAGAGCCCCACATAACCCGTTTGCCCCCCGGCATCGGGTATGCATCAGGTAGCATTTCCCCTGCGACAAAAAAAAAAAAAAAAAGGCCAACCGGGCTGTCAAATATATATTTTCGGCCCAGGTAGAACGTCACTTTCCCTTGGGAAGTTCAATTATAATAATAACTCTATACCGCATCATAGGATAAAGATACTATAAATACAGTAATCCATACAGAAGTATCAACATTTGGACATAATAGGTGTCGTCCACTGGGTGGTCTCAGTTTTTTTGTTTATTAACTTTTTTGTTGTTATTTTTACCGCGTCGCGTAACTCTATGATCATTGATTACTACGTTCTGTTTTTTTGTTAAGATGTTTTTGTCACAGAATTCCAGTCTAGAGACAAATTACTGACGAGGAATGTTTCATAAGAGAATTATTTTTGAACTAGCGGCCGCCCGCGACTCCGTCCGCGTGGATTTCGATTTCCAATAGCCTATAGCCTTCCTGCTCAAATGGACTATCCAACACAAATATATTTTTTCAAATCGGACCAGTAGCGAACAAACAAACAAACATACAAACAAATTCTTTTGCTTTAATATTAGTATAGATACAAAACTCAACCACCAATTCTGGGCCAATCTGCCTTTTTTCGTATTCCTCATATCTGAGGGTCGATATCAACACATGTGTAATGAAATTATAATGGTGTGCTTTGCCAGTGCTATTCATTTCTCACACTATTATTTCTGTTATTGTTCAGTTCTATTCATTTCTATTATTGTTCAGGTATGTATGATGAATCGCTTGGTGTAATGGTCAAGAAGTTGCCTATTAGACCAAGAGGTCGCGAGTTCGATCCCCGCACAGGACAAACATTTGTGTGCATGAACATGTATGTTTGTCCTGGTCTGGGTGTGTTATAGTATCTATTTAAGTATATTTGTAATACCTACCACTGTTGATTCTGATGTCTGTAACACAAGTGCTTAAGCTACTTAACACGGGGTCAGATCGATGTAGGTATGTGATGTTGTGAAATATTTAATTATTATTATTTATCGATCCCCGAACAGTACAAACATTTGAGGCTCGACCACTTAGGACTAAGCCACGGACGCCCTTGATCTGAACTACTGAAACAACGTCCTACAGAGCTCTACTCTCCGAAGTATACATAGACGATATTGCTCTAAATCCCCATGTGATTACAATACGAATACACGTAGAAAGACCTCTAATTAAATAAGTACAATTAGCCAGGTCTCCACGCAGCGTGAACAACCACAATGGCAGATTGTTTCCTCTGTGGTTTATGCTCCGTATTGTGTGGAACAGGTCTCGTCAGCATTTGCATGAATTAAATACATTCACAGTGAGTAAATAGATTCACAGTTTGATGCCCCGAGAGGACGGGCGATTCGTTGGTGATTCTGATTTTATATAACGACTAGCTACCCGTCCCTAGAATGGTCAATTGGTCAGAGGTCTACTAATCTTTGGTGCAGACATCCCTACTAATATCCCTATCCCTACTAATATTCTAAATACGAAAGTAACTCTTTCTGTCTGCCTGTCTGACACGCTTTCCCGCTTACACTTCTCATACGATTATGATGAAATTTGGCACAGACAATCTTTAGACCCTGAGAAAGAACTTAGGCTACCTTTTATTGCGAAGAAAAGGGACCTGAAATTGCGGGCGGTCGCTAGTTACATAATATAAACCTTTCTTTTGAATAAAAAAAAATAAATACATGCTTGATCGAAATAATATAGAAGTAATAAATATCAGTCGTCAGTATCAGTTTTGGGGTAAGTGACATGATTACTATGGAGGATTCATTCTAGAGTACATTAAGAGCCTTTAATTTATCGATTGAAATTGCTTTGTTATGCCATGTTTTCGTCATAATTATTATAAGTATCAGAGGTTTAACCTTAATCAATGGATTTCGCTTGTACTACTCCAAATGTTTATAAAGGTAACTACATCATGCTATTGTCAGCATATCGATTTGTGTTTGTAACACAATAAATGACTGTATTGCTCATAAGTATTATTCCGATGATTCATCGTAAAGGTATCGCGAATCAATCATACTAATGAAATCACAACCGATTAAGTGCCCATTTAAAATACTATTAACACACCTAAGTATCACTTTATTCTTGTAGGCGTTAAAATATGTAAATGCATCATGGATAACGTGGTTTAATCCACAGTTTTATGGTTTAACTAGAGGCTTCCCGCGACTCAGTCCGCTTGATTTCAGATTCCGCACACATAGTGTTTTTTTTATAGCTTAAAGTATTCGTCGACAAATGGCCTACCCAACACAAACATAATTTTTCAAATCGAAGCATTCGTTCCTGAGATTAGGGCTTTCAAACAAACAAACAAATTATTCACCTTCATTATAAAAGTAAGTATAGATTATTTGACTGCGATCTGGGGCTAACTTGATATCTCGGTTCGGGTAATTTCGATGCATTAGTATACTATAAAGGAGCCCCTTAAACCTACACGCTGGGTCGGAAGTCCCAGGCGCCGACTGACGTTCCTCTCTGTTCCACGCGATGAACCCGGCACCCGCACGGAGAATCCATGGATAGCTAAGGAGTTCGTCTCATCTTAAATTGACGAATGATGACAAGGCCGTGCTAGAAAGACTTTCTATATTTATAGTAAATTCTTTAGTTAATAGCCGTAATTTCAACTAAAAATGTCACTCGCTATTCTTCGCGGAAACAACTCGTTATATAAAACAAACCCCAATCAACATTGCATTACTTGGCTCGGATGATCTTGCATTTCATACTCTGTTAAACATTAATTGGTTACAAATACCGATTGTCTTACAGCACGAAAGATAATCTGTGAAAAATTACGTATATTTATTGAGTACCTAAGTATACAGAAGAGCGACATTGCAATTTATTTAGCTTTCTAATTGGGAAAATATCAATTGAGGCACTTTGTGTTGAATTATTCAGTAATTTGGAAACAACATAGTCCACAGCGAGAAAGTGACAACTAATGTCTGGAATGTAAATCTAGATTTCCTCCTCTTAACAGAGAGGCATTACGATTATTTAGTTACTAGCGTTCGCTCGCGTTGAATTCGGGTTAGCACGGTTCCCGGGGTTAGATGCAGATTAAAAACAAAATATGGGAGATTTTTTTCGTGATCATAAGTAGTCAGTATACCAATTAGTCAGTATACCTTGAAAATTGCGGAATGCTCTATAAAAACTTCCATCACCCATTTAAAAAAAAGGTACATTGTTTTTCTAATAAATTAGTAAGAAGGTAATGAGACAGAGTAGTGTGTCTCCGTCAGAAACTGCTGATGTTCCAATTGCCGAATGAGACTCAAGCAGCAGGAATCTTAAGAGAAGCCTTATTCACCTTCCAAACATTGGTTTGTATTCTCCCTACCAACTGTCCTAGTGCCAAATAAATAATGAAAAGTTTTTACTCTAATTGATGTTTCCTCAATGATCTTACGACGCGAAAGATAATTCGCCGATTTGCGTATAATGCTGACGTACACTTAACGAGCTTTCTAAAATACTCGCGTTAATTCAACCGGAAGTGTTTTGTGGTAGGGTCGCCATATTTGCGGTGTTTTGAGGACAAAAAAATGGCCGCTCTTCCGGCCGGACGGCGGCGGTTCACCGGTGTTAATATACCTTGACGTTATGTGATCCCGATAAAAAGAAATATTAAGAAACATCGTAAGACGGTACGTTAAAACATTATGACAGGCCAGTTGGTCTAGTCGTCAGAGATATTTTGGTACAAAACAAAGGGTCACGGGTTCGAATTCCGCTAGGGGCTAATCTTTACAATCATATTTTTTTACTGCGAGCGTTGTGTACGACATTTGATTATTAAACCAAATCGATTGTCATTACTTTGTCTCAGACATGTAATTCTCATATTAGGTTTGAAACAACAACAATCAGAAATAGATACAATCTTAAAGATTTATATCTTGCAAGCGGTGTTGTACGCCGTTATTATGCGTATCAGCAACGTTTTGTAAAATATGTTTTTTTTTTGTATTTTAGCGATAAAAATATCAAAAATATCTATGCTTTTGAATAAATAAATAAATTAATGTTCGTTGGTATTACAGCTAATTACATGTACCAAATAGTAGTATTAGGTACCTATATCAATGTTGTTTACAAATATGTACAGTCTCAGAGGATTTGAAGCGTACCTTGAACCAAATCTGTAAGTAACGCATGTAATACCCATGAGATTATGTTGTTCTCCTTTATTATAATACCATGACAACATAACACGCTATTAGCATATCAATTAATGTCCTATCAGCATATTATGCTAAGACCATGAGAAAAAATAGACAAAGGTATTTTATTTAGTGGCGTTTAGAATGTTACGTAACGGCAACAAAGTATGTTTCCAAGTCAACGAAAACTAAGTGATAAATAGTAGGTAATTGTCTTTTTACCTGTTTTTTTGACAATTCCCTCCTATTTTTTATGGTATGTAGGCCAATTGTATTCATTGTCAAATGTGTAATAAACGATTTTATTCCATTATTTCTTTCAGCCCACTAAAATATTATATTTTTTTTTTTTGCTGTCCTATTTAAATCTGTAGCCATGGTAACCGTTTCAAGGAGCGAAATGTGTTTAACGTAATAGCATCAGTTATGGTCTGGAAGGGAAAATTTTATCTGTTTTCCCAAATAACTCTGTTATCTTCGGTCTTGGTATTTCGATATTAATGGGTTTTGGGTCCTTATAATGTACCCAATGAGCACCGAATTATTTTGCCATTACTTCATGTTTTTTTCATATTTTTTCGCGATCGATTGGGGTAATGGTCGATAGGTTGACGGTGAGACCAAGAGGCCGCGGGTTCGAGCCCCGAACCCGACACAATAATTCATGTTTGTAGTTTGTACTGATCTGGATGTTTTAATGAATTTATTTAATGATTATTTATTAAGAGATAAACAAAATTCCTAGGCCATTTATAAATTACACTTTTGTCTTGTGCATACGAATTGTGTGTACGATTCAATAGGTACAAAATACCTACTTTATCGATAAATCATGGTACATTTTATGTACTACACTTCGGTTAGGTACTTCAGACTGTCAACTGAAGTTTGACAAAAAATGCAGACATACAATCACCGCTATTTTTATCCGAATTAAGCAATAACTTTGGTTACCGAAAACCACGATTTTCGTCAAGGTTACTGGCATATTTTTCGTTTACACAGCATTTGTTATGACTATGTCAACATAATGATTGAAGTGTAAGAAAAAGTCACAATTGCGTTTTGAAAATGTTAAGTAAGGTATTTGAAATAGCTAACAATGACATTTTTTTCTATATTATAGTATCTTTTTAGGGTTCCGTAGTCTACTAGGAACCCTTATAGTTTCGTCATGTCTGTCTGTCTGTCTGTCTGTCCTGGCTCGTTCTCCGCCACGAAAATTGGTGGAGAGAGGTATAGTGATAATTCAAGAATTGGTTTTTAAAATAATCAAAAAATAATAATTTTGAACACCCCCATAGAGCGGAAAGTTAATTCGAAAAAAAAATTCGACTTACCCCATCGTGTGGGGTATCGTTAAAAAGGTATTTTTAAAAACAACAAAAATTGCCTTGAAACCATGTGGATCAAACCCCCCAGTCTCAGGATATATTAATACAAAGTTAAAATTAGAGCGTCACGTCACCCCCCCCCCCCCTTAACTTTTGAAGTACTATTACAATAATTCTGAAAAAAATGTCTTATATATACCTCCAAGTAAGTACTTTCAATGAGAACTATAGCGAATTCTGTATCATACATAGTTATTTTTATACAACTCGACCAACTTATGACGTGCAGTTGCACAGTTGCCCTTACTAAATGGTCTCTCAAGCGGTCGGCCCATCTTTTAGCTACGGAACCCTTTCATGGGCGTGTCCGACACGCTCTTGGCAGGTTTTTTTCAAATGTATTTAGTTACGTGTTTCTATAAGAATTTGATAATCTTAAGAATGTGCGATATCTTCACTTATAAATATTATCTTTTAGTCTGATAACATTTAGCTACTACATATAATATAGTTACAATTGCTTATTCCTATATCGATTAAGTAATAGGTACAAAATAGCCTGTAAGTAACTAAATAAATACCTAATACTAACGCTGCTAGATAGTTTACACCTTATTTTATCTTAAATTGGGGAATCTCGTTGCTTACATTACTGTTTTTGTGATCAGACAAATATGTGATACCTACTAGCGGCCGCCCGCGACTCATTCCGCGTAGATTTCGATTTCCAATAGCCTAAAGCCTTCCTCGTCAAATGGACTATCCAACAGGAAAAAAAATTTTTTATCGGTGGTCCTGTAGTTCCTGAGATTAGCGCGATCAAACACACTTTTCAGCTTAATATATTATATAAATGACATTAGTATGGATTGTCTTTATGTGTATGACCTTCTACTGACAATTTCCTGTAAGCTGGTTTTTAAGCTGGTAACCTCACAAGGTTTAGCTCTCAAATAAACAAATAACTTTTATAGCAGAGATAGCAAACGCTTTCAAATATAAGAAAATTCACGTAAACCCAGAATTATTCATCCTTATAAATGAAATCCTCCCCCTCGAAGGTAATATCACGTCCGTTATCCTCGGAATCCTGCCACAGAATACATATTGAAGTCTGTTGCGAAGCAGTCTATCCATTTTATTTTGAACTAGTTACCCACCTCGACTTCGCACGGGTGCTACTAAAATTTAATCAGTGACTCTCTTCAAATTCTGCATGTACTTACACATAAACCTTCATCTTGGATTACTCTATCTTATTTAAAAAAAGCATGAAAATCGTGTGCGTCGTCGTTTTAAAGAGCATACATAGGGGTAGGAAGACCGAAGAAAGCGACTAATATTATAAATAAAAGAGGAAAACTTTGTTTGTTTAATAATAATAAAAATAAGGCCTCGCCTCTGCGCTGTTGGATTTGGCCCCACGCATGCTTCAAAGGACCGGGTCCCTTTGGACCCGTGATCTCGAAAGAGTTCGTATAAATAATAATCTATACAAATATTATAAAGAGAAAAGGTTTGATTTTTTGTTTGTTTGTATGAATTGAATAGGCTCCGAAACTACTTGGCAGATTTGAAAAATTCTTTCACTGTTGGAAAGCTACATTCACCCAGAGTAACATAGGCTATATTTTATCCCGGTACGGGAAGTATTTCCCCCGGGACGCGGGTGAAACCGCGTGACGGGCCGCTAGTAATAAATAAAATCCTTGGACTAACGCACCAATTGCCTAGCCCCTAACTAAACTTGAAGCTATGGATGCTAGGGAACGAATAGACATACTTAAATACTTTTATTAACCTCCATGACTCGATTACAAATGCAGATTAAACATTTGCCCCTAGCGGGATTCAAATCCGCGGCTCTTGGTTTTGTAGCCAGTGTGTTTGACCACGAGACCAACGGGCCTATTTGGTTGTAATAAATAAGCTCAAAATCTGAACAGATTTTGAAAAATCTTTTTCGCTTCGAAGGCTACATTAGCTCCAAGTAACATAGGCTATAGTGGTTGCGAATGCAATCTGACACGGCCTTTGAGAAACTAGACGCAAGACCTACGGGCCTAATCATTTCGACCGAATTGTTTAAAATTTAACACTAAATATCTAATGCCAGTTTCACAAGCAAACTATACCTTCATCAAATGTCAGTTTCTATCTTAACGAACATTACTTTTGGTGAGAAAGAAACCTTGGCCTTTGCATAGTGTAATGGTATAATTAAAAGTTATGAGTTAAATGTTGGACATTTAAAAGAACTATTGTGGCGTGGTAGAGTTTCATACGTACGTACATGAACTTTCTAGTAGGACTACACTCGTTGACATTTGCAGTGGATATACATTAAATTTTAGAAATTAAAATTGAATTAAAATTGATTTTTTATAGTGTCCATGTCCATGTTTCGTGCTTTAGTACGAAATTACTAAAGCACGAAACATGGTTTAGTTTGAAATTATTATTAATCAGGAAGATATTTTGTTACTTTCCTGCCGACCTTTTGGTAAGTGTGGTGATGAAAGATATCCCAAGATAGAAAACGGATTTTCGGTGGCAAGATCCGATAGTGGACACCTGACACGCCGCATCGACACGCAGAAAAAAACTGAAGAGATTTTAAGACTTTTATTTAATTCTATCTCATTTCATCCTTTAAATTGAAAATTAGTTGAGATAAGATCCGTAACTGCGAGGAAAGTGACGGGTACGGATACGAATGCGAATTTTATTTTCCCGGCGGATATGAAAGAGATTTACAATAAATTAAACAGTAATACCGTCGTTAATGCGTTTCTATTCTTTCGATTTATTTGTCAACTTCTTAATAATTATTACAATTTCAAAGCGAAAAACGTTTTAAGGGACAAAATTATGTTTGGACCATTTAAAAGCAGTCCTTTAAGCCGTAGTCGACATGTTAAAATTACAGTTCTTAAAGGACATCTATTTTAGTAACTACGCTATCTGGAATGTATTAGACGGTCGCATACAGTTCGGCTTGAAAAAACAAAATCAATGGTCTTTAAGCGAAAGCGATAGCTCTAAAGACAAAAAAGTTGTGTTAATTTTTCTACTTTTTTTGTTTTTTGGCTCTCCTGAAAAGTGGCGATTTGTCCTTTAAGCCCTTTGACATTATAACCATCGATATACACCCTTATGATTTTGTGTTAATGGGTTGAAGATGGGGTAGGTTCTCCATAATATAGTTATCACACCTTATAATGTAAGTATAGTAATGCACTAAACGGAAAACACGCCTACAATGTAGGTATTTTAAATTACGCCGCGTTAATTTGTGAAGAAAATGCATTGCCGCCGAATTATACTTTCGGCGGCATATACTTTAAACGACGACGCGACGTTCCAATGCTAAAAAATACGATTCAGAACCCAAAAAAGACATAACCAAGCAACGAATAAACAGAAATAATATTTTTATTATGCCTAACAAAAACGAACTTTAGGAGGGTATCTTACAACAAATCAGTAAAATACCCCACATAAAAGATTAAAACACTAAAACATTTTCCACGCCAACCTCGTTATCGCAATAAAATTTCCCGCATAAAATATCAAATCGTAATCTCCACTAACAAAACTCAAACTCACCTCTATTTGTAAACAGCACAATCCAAACAGCCAACCAACACGTTTCAAATATCCAAAATCTCACTATCAAAAATCGTACTATCCACTTTACCGCACTAATAAAAACTTCGTGAACATGTCAATTCGAAATTCGAATTCGAATACGACCGCGGTCACAGACGCGCGGTCACGCTGGCGCTCGCTGGTGCGGTCATCACGGCACTGACACAGAGTACTTGAGCGGAGCGCCGAATGCCGAATGACCGCGAATTGATGTGACGTCACGATTTTCGTATACGCGTAAATTGTTCTTGAAGTGACGTTGTGTTGTATTTTGATTCGTTTTGTTTTTCGAAGTGAAGTGAGATGATGTTTGATGTTATGTTCTCGTCATTATTTCTGGTTAGCAAATCAATGAACAGTCTTAGTCTTCGATTCGACACCAAATTGAATGTGATTTGTTCTTGTATGATTGCTGTAACACTGGAAATAACACCTCATTTGTTTAAAATAGTTTTTATGTATTGGCAAACAGGTACTATAATACATTATGAAAAAATCCGTCGTTTCGTAGTAAATAGGCGGATTAAAAACCTGCATCCCTGACCATTCGGAAGAATATATTATGCTACCGGTAAAAAAATCAGCACATGCTAGTGTTCGTATTATTTGCCGACCTCATTCCGACTTATCGCTTCCTTTGTATTTCTTACGTCTTCGATTTGTAAGTGGTTTCAGAATTATCAGACGAACTGATAAGCTGCGTAACTTAGTCGATAGGTCTTGAGTAAATTGTTATTAGTAATACGAAATGACGTTACGTTCGCGATAAATGATAGTCATAACACTACTTGTAATCTTATCAATACATAAAGAAAGTTACGATTTTATCAAACAATGTACTAAAAAAAAAAGTATCAGCTTATTAATGTCCAACTGCAGGGCAAAGGCCTCCATCATTTGAAATCATGTTTTCGTTACAAAGATGTGTTTTGGCTTAATCACGACGCTTGCCAAATGCGGATTGGTGATCACAAACCCGGGCTGTGTTCAGAAAAATCAACACAAAGTTTGCCCAACCCGGGAATCGAACCCAGGACCTCGAGACCAAGGCCCGGTACTTAAACCACTAGACCATCGAGGAGTTAGGCAATGTAGTAGGTAGGTATTATTAATTTCTACTTTTACACTCTGCGTTTAGTCTGCTTTCCAGTAGCAAGCCGTGATCACGGAATGATTTTAAATGGTATTTTGTAGTTTTTATATTATATTATTCATAACCCGGACTCAATCTCTGCCTTTGAAACGGCAAGATGAAGAAATTCAGTTTTTATTAACATAGCAGAAACGGTTTCCCCCCAAACGCTTTCCCAGGGTCTGGGGAAACTGTGTGGGTATTTTTGTTGCGTCTTCAATCAGATCCATAATTGGAAGAAAAGTATGTATTTTGTTGCACTTTAATTTATTTTACTTATTCACAAAGCCACAATCGGGCAAAGCTGGGTACAAAAATGTCCCATCTTCCCCCGAATTAACGCATCAAATAGCTCCTTATTTGTCATAATTTTTAGAAAAAGTATATATTTTACTTTAATAATTTTAATCAACTTGTCATCGCAAATCCGTGAACGCTCTGCCCCATAACTTTCTAATTGGGTTACGCTTGAGGAATTATTCAAGATTTTGCGAGTCGCTCATCAATGGATCGCAGTCGTCAATGTCCCGTCACCTGAATTGATAACTGGGTCAAATTAATTACTACAGGAGGTTCAGTAACACAAATAACACTTGGATAACAATCTCAATGTTACATAATTGGCATTTCAATGTTTGACGTGACATATTTTGGAATATGAAGAGCAGGCTTCTATATTAAGTTTCGCATGGCATTTAATAATTTGGCTAGTAATTTGATAACGTTGATCTTTTTGTTCGGTTATATTTCAATTCTAAATACTCAATAAAATAATGCCTTCTATCACAGTCTTCCATGGCTTCATTATTTTATGTCCCTTTTACAAAGACTGCGACGAAAAACCAATTGTTAAATAAAATAATCATTGATATTGATGGTAAGTACTATCAAACTATCATTGATGAAGAATACTAAATTGGTTTCAAAAGAAAAATCGCAAATTATAATAATATCTCAAACACCGATTCTATATAAACCCAAATAAGTATGGAATAAAAACAATATATCCGCAAAAGACAAAGACCCATATTTTCATTTAAAAACTAGACCACCGCAACGAACGCTCCTTATTAGCCCTCATACCTGATCGGTACACAGGCCACATAAGGCACGCTTCGTTGTCAAACACAGCACCATACAAGTGTACCACCTGTAGGGAACCCGATAAGCAATATAACAAGTAAACCGATAGATAAGCCAAAGAAATGCATGCGCATGTGTGTTGTGCAGGATGCGCTTGCGCCCGGAACCGGGGCGGGTTGAGATACGTTGACAAGCGGAGCGGATGTGAATCTTCCTAGCGGGACCCCCCGAGCTAGAATTATAAAACTAATGGCAACGCTTCAGAATTTCAATGTACCTTTCGAGTTTAATAATAATTTTCAATGTACCTCAATAGTTTTGGCAGAAATCACGATTTAGTGACTGATCTTCCTAGCGGGGCCCTCCGCCGTTTTACGTGTAAAATACATAAATGATGTACCGATCGAAAGCATTTTCAATGTACCTCGCGATTTATGTATAAAATTCAAAAAATATATAATAGAACCAAAGAAATACCGCTTCAAAGGTATTATCTTCCTAGCGGGGCCCTCTGTAATTAAAGTGAATACGAATAAAAAAAGTATACAGTTTTAATGTATTTCCAATGTACCTCCTAGTTCTTCATCCATTTACCCAATTTAGATGCAAAATTATGAGATATTTACAAAAATTGTTAAAAGTATGGTCAGCAAAAAAGTTAGTGTTAACTAAACATAACCTCCTTTATAGTAGGTAAATGTTGGCATTCAATGAGAGATATTTGAAGGACTTTTTATTTATATCAAATGATAAACACGTGATAAACAGCAATAAAATCAGATAATGTTTGTGTCACAATCTACAAACTTCATTGTAGTTATGTTTTTGATATATGTGTCATCGAAGCATTAATAGTTTTCAATTTTAATATACATATTTGAGAACTGTCACCGCGAAGCGAAAAGCGCGCCTTTTGAAAAAAAAACTTTCTAATTTTTTTTATATTGCTCAAGCAACGTGTTAGGATGTCATTTATTAGCGCGAAGCCAAATAAAAAAAAAGCAACAGTGGATTTACAAATATAAACATTAAATTTATTTCTTTCCTTTCGCAAATACATACCTCTAATAATTATTCATAGAAACAGTTATTAAAATTATCTTTCAATAATCTCCAGCGCGGCGCGCGGCGGGAAAAAGGCGCGCTATCTATACTTATAATAAATCTGTAGAGAGGTCAATTCTGTACATTAAATATATATTCAAAATAACTATCAGGGGGTGATTAGTGATCGATACTGATGCCAAAAATGTAATCAGTAAAATTTTTGTCTGTCTGTCTGTCTGTCTGTCTGTATGTTCCTTATAGAAACAAAAACTTCTGGACGGATTTTGACGAAACTTAGTACAATTATTCTTCATACTCCTGGGCATATTATAGTATACTTTTCATCACGCTACAATCAACAGGAGTAGCGTAGTGAAGGGAAATGTGGGGAAAACGGGAAAATTTTCTCCATTTCTTAAGCTTCAGTCGGGTGTGCAGCCTTAATGGTTAAAGTCACATAGAAATCATGTATGACGGAAATATTTTGCACAAAATTTCCTAACAAATATTTCCCAACAGCATATGTCTATCTTTTATGGTTGACTCACAATAACACGTGTAACTCATGATCCAAATTGGTTTGCGCGCCAACGCGTTAAACTCAGGAACTACTGGTTCGAATTGACAAAATATTTTGTGTTGGATAGTCCACTTACCATTTGGCGAGGTAGGCTTTAAGCTATCTATAGTAACACTGTGTGCGAAAACCGTAACCCACGCGGACGGAGTCGCTGGCGGCCGCTAGTAAAAAATAAACTTTAAATATTATCTGTTGAAGCTACCTATGAGCGCGAAGCCAAGTAAAAAAAAAATAACAACTGTAGAATTACAATTTATAAATAATAATTATTAGTTTCCTTTTGTTAATATAATATATCCGTTATTCATAGAAATATTTTTTTAATTTTAATATCTTTCAGTATAAATGTAACCTCCTTGGCGCGGCGGAAAAGCGCGCGAGAACTAAAAAAAAAACAATAAATAAAAAAATATCTGTTGATTTTTACCTCAACGTTTTAATTAACTATTAGTGGATTATAAAACATAAATAATTAATAATGGGAAAAACCAGTGCAGTTTGTGTTTTCCAACAAAAATTGATTTTACTAAAGTACAAAGAGACGTTCAAAGATGTTGGTTTTTTTCCATGGAACATATACGTGTGGGGTATCTATGGATAGGTCTTTAAAAATGATATTGAGGTTTCTAAATTCATATTTTTCTAAAGTGAATACTTTGCGTGAGAGATCCTTCCAAAGTGGAAAAATGTGTGTCCCCCCCCCCCTCTAACTTCTAAAATAAGAGGATGATAAAACTGAAAAAATATATTATGTACATTACCATAAAAACTACAAATGAAAATTGGTTTGAACGAAATCTAGTAAGTAGTTTTTTTTAATACGTCAAAATAGTATTTGAACGGAACCCTCAGTGCGCGAGTCCGACTCGCACTTGGCCGATTTTTTTACTTGGCTTTGCGCTCATAATTGATATCCTAACACCGGTGCTTTAGCATCAACAGATAGGTAATTTTTAAAGTTAATTTTTTACAGCGCGTTTTTCTAGAGAATTTTAATAACTGGTTCTATGAATAATTATTAGAGGTATGTATTTGCGAAAGGAAAGAAATAAAGGAGAACGGCAGAATCCCATGTATTTTCAGTACCACATAAAGACTTAGCGTTCCAAGAAGTGAATACTATAAAATCAATCCTCTAATGATGCTTATCAAAAAATGTAATGGTAACATATTTTTTAAAGCTGGGGATTCAAAGTTTATTTTAAAACATAACCTCAAACGCAACTTATTAAATGCATTCAAATACACGTATTATGTCAAATTCACTTACATGATTGTGAGTGAATTTGACATCATCACACGTTTACGTGTTAATAGTATTGCCAGGTAATTCCAATTAATGCGTGTATGTTTTATGATAAGGTACGGGGAGATATAGATGTTGTTTTTTTTGTTGGCCATGGTGATAGTACCTGTATGTCAGTAAGTATGTGTTATAGTTGTTACGTATAAGTACTACTAATTACTTAATAATATTGTACTGCGTAGATAAGAACTACAAAGGAAGGGGTAGGTAGGGGGCCATGAAGGGAGAAACGATACCGGCATCGGTGTTTGCAGTCTGAGTGATCATCACATTAAGAATTGTACAGAGTATTGAGATGGTATTAATTGTCTATACTTCTATACTAATCTATATACACATCATCATCATACATCTACACTTATATTATAAAGAGGAAAGATTTGATGTTTTGTATTTTTGTATGTGTAACAAATAAACTCAAAAACTCCTAAACCGTTTTCAAAAATTCTTTCACCATTGGACTGGTACATTCACCCTGAGTAACATAGGCTATATTTTATCCCGGTACGGGAAGTAGTTCCCTCAAGACGCGGGTGAAACCACGTGACGGACCGCTATTAGTTAATACTAACATAGGTTGGAAGTTGATGATGATGAGTTTAACCTTAGAAGACCTTTGCATACACTAGTTCCTATCTTGTATATAATATGCTATCTGTGTCTATATTAAATAGAATTAAATATAACAAAGAAAAATAAAACCAATTCATTTATCATTCATCATAGTTATTTATTTCTCAAAAATAACAATATGGTTTTTATTACATTTTGACGGCCTGTTTAGTGTAATTGTCGCACAAGACAAACATTTATTCAAAAGAATATGGTCTGTTTATCCATGCTTGGGTGTTTTTAGCAAACAAACAAACAAATAAATAAATAAATGAATAAATAAATACAATTATGAATCATCAATAATTTAAACTAAAAACTGATTCTATCACCCACTTCGGAATGCAGTAATATATCGAGAAGAAGCTGATTCTGGTGACACAAGTACTAAAGCTATTTACCACGAAGTCAGAACAATGTATGTGATGTTGTGTGTGACCTACTTATTTATTAAAAAAAATGTATTTAATCTAGATTTAATAAAACATTGTCAAGAAATTCAGCAGGAGGTGTTGTTCTCTCATGTCGTGCATGTGCTAAGTACCAAATAACACTCATTACATGCGAACAACACCCCACTGTTCTTAGCCCCACTATACAATTACAACAGTAACCGATGATGGCATTACGGTTGTCCTGTTCCCTGTCAACAGCCACAAACACAAAATAAGTTTTACGCCCGACATGCCGAGATTTAATTTTTGCCTTTATTAAAAACACATTGCTCCCTCCTAAACTAGTTAAGTCTAGCTGGTCATGACATATTTCCAGTTTATATACTCCGTGCAAGCGAAAATGTTCTCCAACGTACGATTTGGCTTGCTTCATCTGGTATGTGCCACATGCAAATAAGACCAATTCTTGAATGGAGAGTCTTGGAAAAATAACATTCGAAACGTCTATGCTTGTGAACAAAACATTTCGACGATTCAGGTGCTCCATTGCTACTATTGTGGCTAGATGATTTTCCATAAAGAGTCTTTCATTGATAATATTTAAAATAATGTCTGCATTTAGTGCCAAATGCATTTAAAAGTGCACATACAATTTTTAAATCTTTGGCAATATGTGGACAGGCACGATTGAAATATTCTTGTCTGAACAATCTATAATCTCTTTTTATCTGGCCATTCACAGCTTCCACAACCCATCTATTAATAGTCACACAGCGTGACCGATTCCCTTCCAATGTTGTAAGCTGTGAATGACCAGGAGATAGCGTTTCTGGCATATATCCTAAAAAACCTTTATTATGGATATTATCCATCGAGTCTCTAAATCCCCGATCTAATATAAAAATATCTCCATTACTAAAAAAGTTGGTAAAAGTATCTTTTTCAAGCAAATCATTAAGGATGGTGGCATCATTTGTAGTGGCAGCATATGGACCAAACATATCTATTATATATCCATCGCAACATACAACCAGAAATGGTTTTACTAAGTTTCTAAACTTATGGAGGGAATACGTGTTTTTTTGAAAAAGGTAATTAGAACTTTTTTGCGTGTAAATATATGTACCATCAGCGATTACAATTGTATTTTTTTCGTGAGGAGGCGCATCTGGGTTGCCGAATAAACCCTCAGCAATGGTTGAATTTCTTCTCGCCACTTCGTCTCGTGATATATGCCCCATTCCCAAATGTAACGGAACAAAATCAGTTATCAATATCTCCCTAGCTACATGCATTAAGGTTTCAAATGTTCTTCTTGGCAGTTGGAACAATGCTGCCAGTCTGTCATTCGAATCCCCTGTTCTCAATTTCGACAATAACGCGGTTAGAGCAAGACTTCCTCTGCGCATATTTAAAAGTCTTGTACATTCAATTAATATCTGTTGATGCTGTTGCTTGGATATCCCTAGCCAATAATGTACCCAATGATCCGGTAGATGTTGAATATTATCAAATTGGAAGCTGTTGTTTTCAGTCAGAATAAACACCAGATCTTCAATTTGCGCAGGGTTGAAATAATCTACAGCATAATCTGCAGTATATAGCTCGTCATAAGTATTGTTACCCAAATGATAGGTGCATACACGAGCCCCCCTTGGTATAAACAGATTATAAGCAATCAACACTTGTCGCCGTATATTGTCTGGAACATGAATACGGTCAGCATTTTGACAGCCTCTGAACAAACAGTATCTGGGAGACTCTGCTACTTTTTTCAAGGTTGGAAGAGTAATTGTCTGTGTTCTGAGTTGTCGTTCTTGTCTTATAAAGATTTCTTCTTGTGCTTGTTCCCAACATGCAACACAAACCGGCTCAATTGATGTTACCTATGAAAGGAAAGTGATATAGATTCATTTTGATGGCTCTTGACATGCATACAAAATAATATGTTTATTAGATATTGTAAAAATGTGTACCTCACGTGGATGGATCCTCTCATTAATTATTTCGGATATTTGGTTTCCTTCCTCCGAGTTCTGTTCAATTAAGCGAAAGTCGGTCTCAAAAGTTGAAGTACCACAAGCAATACAGGTACTTTGCACCTGATGCATGGCTAACTCCCAGCAAGAGTTGCATATGTAGTCCGAGGGGTTGATCTAAAATAAGAATTTTTAGATCCTCAATCAGTACAAGTTCAAATTAACTGTTATGTAGATTATAAATATATGTAGATTATTTATTATAACAGTTATATACTCTTACATTATTTGTATAAGTCCACAGATTTATAATCGCAAGCAGGTTGTGGTTTAACGATGATATGCAATGTGCAGTTTCTTGAGAAATCTGCATATTACAATTAATGCAAGCAATCTCATGAATGTCTTCAGTGCTTTCAAGATCAGGGGAAACATTGGCTTCAGCTTCAAGTTCAGTTTGAAGTGGCTCATCACTATTAGAACTCTGTTGGCGACGAGCACCTCTTCGAGCTCTTAACCAACATGGAACACATACTTCGTCAGTACAAGTGAGCTACAATAAAAAATAAATAATTAATTTAATTAAGCAAATAAAAACTACCATAACTATAGGTCATATTTTCATGCTCACAATGGTAACGCTTACAAGAAAATAACTGCGTCACCCCCCATCCTTAAAGCGTGCCACGCGGTTGACGAAATTGTAGGTAATACATAGTTATAAACCGCTCCGCTTCGACATTAACTCAGTAGCTCGCTAGACGGCTCCGAGTACGATTACTCCCGTAGTCTGCTCAGAGTTCAGTGCTTGACTTGATTGATGCCCCACGACCTACCTAAGATCCTTTTAAGTCAAATAGTAAAAGTATGCAAAATAAATACCAACATTGACCACTCTGAATATTATTTTATACACCAACTTTATATCTAAAAAAAGCAACAATAATTTCATGCCTGGCGTGGTTGTATCCATGCAGATATAAAAGCAGCTATACTCTGTCGTTCTACACTTGCATTTTCTGTCAACACTTGACGCCTACTGGCTCGTAAAATCGATCGCCCACAAGTTATGCACACCTTCCGGTGTGCAACTTGAGGCGGTTGCGATAGGACATTTTCATTTAATAATTGAAATCTTGCTAATTCCCAGCAGGCATGACAAATGCAGTCAGCGTCGGTCCTCTGTAAAGCAAAGGTATCATCAAGTAGCATCTTTCACCATCATACTTTTTATAGTACAAGCGACGAATTATGCAGGGCTCCAGGTCACAGTAGGAGACAAAACTGCTCAACCTTGATGCTGTCTCTCCGGTGCATAGAAAGTCGAGGATACTAGCGGCTTGGCATTCACTACGATTCCTCAATTATAAGCGGTGAGCCCTGACTATGAAGCTGTGGAGGTATACTTACATCTCTAGGATAAGTCCAGTGTTGAATAATTTTTTTTACATTTTCATCCTCGTCTGATAGAACATGACGCTGTATGCGTGATAGGCGCAAATTACAATTTATACAGCGTAATGAAGACATTTTTAACAATAAACTAATTAATTAGAAGTCCTATCTTACAGTTCCTTACACACTACAAGAGTCCTGTCTCACACAATAGACGACTGCGCAGGAGCAAAATAGCTCAACTGAACGCAAAATCGCTTATAAATCACAAAACGGTGAATATTTTTGGAAAACGAAAGCAAAATATAGAATACGAATATTTTCCAAAATATGAATATTCGAAGAAAATCCACAAACAATTTAACTATTGCGGATGACTCATATGTCAAGTAAAAAGCGTTTTATTTTTGCTGTCATAAGAAACGTTTTGTTTCAGGGTATCTCGAACTTGCGGTTAAACACGTTTTTCCAACAATTCCCAGCTTCTAAAAAAATATTATAAATTGAAAAATACTTGTCTCATTACTAGCTTTAAATCCCGCATAGTCTGGTTTGGGTACGCTAAGTTTTATGATTTTGAATATGTGGTACCCATTTTACCGTTCTCCTTTAATGTTTATATTTGTAAATCCACTGTTGTTTTTTTTTTATTTGGCTTCGCGCTAATAAATGACATCCTAACACGTTGCTTGAGCCATATAAAAAAAAATTAGAAAGTTTTTTTTTTCAAAAGGCGCGCTTTTCGCTTCGCGGTGACAGTTCTCAAATATGTATATTAAAATTGAAAACTATTAATGCTTCGATGACACATATATCAGAAACATAACTACAATGAAGTTTGTAGATTGTGACACAAACATTATCTGATTTTATTGCTGTTTATCACGTGTTTATCATTTGATATAAATAAAAAGTCCTTCAAATATCTCTCATTGAATGCCAACATTTACCTACTATAAAGGAGGTTATGTTTAGTTAACACTAACTTTTTTGCTGACCATACTTTTAACAATTTTTGTAAATATCTCATAATTTTGCATCTAAATTGGGTAAATGGATGAAGAACTAGGAGGTACATTGGAAATACATTAAAACTGTATACTTTTTTTATTCGTATTCACTTTAATTACAGAGGGCCCCGCTAGGAAGATAATACCTTTGAAGCGGTATTTCTTTGGTTCTATTATATATTTTTTGAATTTTATACATAAATCGCGAGGTACATTGAAAATGCTTTCGATCGGTACATCATTTATGTATTTTACACGTAAAACGGCGGAGGGCCCCGCTAGGAAGATCAGTCACTAAATCGTGATTTCTGCCAAAACTATTGAGGTACATTGAAAATTATTATTAAACTCGAAAGGTACATTGAAATTCTGAAGCGTTGCCATTAGTTTTATAATTCTAGCTCGGGGGGTCCCGCTAGGAAGATTTACATGCGGAGCGGGAGCAATTATAACAAAATTATTTTAACAGGATGTTGACATTAAAATTAATTGGCCTTATATTAACTGTCGAAACAATTATAATATTGAATATTAAAAAAAAGTCACACTCTACGAGTATAATATACAACTGTTTTCTGAAGTCATCTGAGTAATTTAAAATTAAGTGATTAAAATTCCATACCTTATATTTTGTTAATGACAGAAAATTAGCCCAAATATTGGATACTTAATAAGCGTCTTCGTCTGCACTATTCCAGTACCTACCTATTGTAAAAATAAAAGTAAAAAACATCTCTCTTTGTTGTCATTGGTGGAGACAGAACAAACTTGCACGTTTTGATCTCGTATTAGTATGAAGAAAATATGAACATAATTTAATTCATTATAGCTCTTTCAAAAAACACTCTGTAACATAACTTTTGATATATTCGTTATATCCCCTTAACCGCTAATCGCTGCCCAGTATGGTCTCATTCTGACCTTGGCCGGTCTAGATGCCGCGTTGATTCGATTTCGCGAAATATCATTCGTGAAAGCGACGAGTATTTTTATCGGCATTTCATTTCCTATATTGTGAATTTGTGAGCGTAACATCAACCAGTGACGCTTGGAATTGATTTTTGATTGTATTTGCCATGGTGTTTGTAAATTTTATAACAATTTTCGAAAGAGTAAGGTGTTTTAGAAGTAGTTTTGATCTAAGTTTACTTTTAATATTAATATTGACACAAGATAAAATGTTCTTGTAGAAAGTAGGGCTAAAAAAAATTTAAAGTGCTTGCATATTAAGAGCCGTTTAGGCCGCCTCGGCTGTCAGAACTTTTAGATTCTTCCTAGACTACTAGGTTTCAGATGTTTTGGGGTTAGTTAGTAACCTACTATCAGTTGAATGGAATGGAATACTATTTGGCAAAGACCATATTTTCAATCTTTTGATTCTTCAAAGTAGTGGATAAATTAAATAACGCAAGTTTTCGAGACTTAACGATAGTCATTTGATAACAATCCATTGACTAGGTTTGTGCATTGTGCAATTTCCTTCTTCTCAAAGGACACTAAGCAAGACAAATCTATCCTATGCTTATGTATGAAGTCTGTTATGTACGAGTTGTGCTATTGTAGGTATTTCTATCCTCAATCCGTTTGGCATAGCTGGGGTCTTCGAGGTCGAATCAATAAGGTGACCTTAAGGAAAACAATCGAGTAGTGCACTGTGTACAAATGATCGCTTATGTGCAAGTTGGAATGTAGTCTGTACCTAGTTTGAATGAAAGAAGAAGGCGAAAATAATGTAGATTAAATTGGTTTGAAGGAAGGAAGGAAAAAGATAACTCGTAAATCGACCTTAACTCAAAACTTCTTCTATCTGTAAGCAGAAGTTTCGAATGTACCTAGGTACCACATTCTTGCGAAATGAATTCTATTCCTACAATAGGTACTATTCGAAGATTTTTTTCTTATAAATAATTTAGCATTTAATAGTTTATCAGTTCTTGAAGCACCTCTGGTAAAAGTTATTGTCATTAACGTGATTATCCGTTATTCATATCAATTATAGTTACTACATAATTAATTACAAGATATCATCTGAAGACCACGAGATAAGTTAAATAAAATAAACACGAGCCGTGATATATGGTTCCAAGATCACACAAAATTATTTATATCTACATAACAATAACAAAATAATATTCCGTATTCGTAATCCGCCTATAACCTTGAACTTACCGCGTAGTTAAACGTGAACAAAAACCAAGGCACAGTCACGAACAATGTTGCTACACAAACACATTCAAAAATCAACCCTATTGCTTTCTCTTATGACCTAACCAACCTATACATTTTATACGTGGATGTACATCTCAATATGGCTTGCTGGTTTTGTACGTTATGTTATGATTAATCGCCTGTGTTTAAAAAGAGAACTGGAATCTGTTCGAATTTTAAACAGACAATTAAACCTTTTTAACGAACGATTCAACTTGGATGGAATATTTGTTTTTGCTAACATCGCGTGCTAATTATAATTAATGCAGCCAGTATTTTGTGGATGTGTATTTGAAATAATTAAAAATGTAGGTACATTCACACAGCGCCATATCTTACCGAAGCTTATAGCTACTTAGAGAACCTGAATAGTGTTAAGCAATGTTATAACAGTACATTCATAACTTTTTAATAATTTAATTATTTATCATAACTATTAAAGTCTTAGAAGCATATTTGAGTATTGCTTACATAATTTATATTAAGTTTTATAAAAATAATTAAATTAAACCCAGTGATAATATTAGGTCAAATGGAATACTTTTACCGCTCATTAAACCAATCTTGGTCATGGCCGATTAATCAGACTATCGAAACGGAAACGTTTATTTTCAAATCGATCTGACAGCTTTCCAAAACCTGACCAACGTGTGTTCTTAAAAAAAATAATGTCAAGAATTTGCCGCGCAAAAGTTGCCGGTTCATTTGTCATGAGAAGAAGCGTCAGTTTATTAATCGATGCGTATAATCTAATTACAACATAACAATATTGCCGGTAATATAGAAAAAACATCATAATTATATTGATGGTGTTGTTTTCCTTGAAATACCTAGCTTGGATATAATAATTATGTATTTCTTATTCTATTTATTAGTGCAGAAATACTTCGCATTCTACCTACTTGAGAATTTGGTTTATTAAAAAAATCACACTTTGTTCCAGGCTATCTCTCTATTCATTTCTTTTGAAATAAAGATCTAATAATTTGCAGCCTAGAGTTATTATTATTTGAATCAATAATGAAAACAAAAAACAAAGCAACAAAAAGTCTTTCAGTGCATCCCTGGTGGGGATCGAACCCACGACCTTTGGATTAGAAGTCCAACGCGCTATCCTCTGCGCCACAGGGACGATGAGTGCCGGGCTGAAATTGTCGATTACGTACTACTGGGTAGTTTGCCTCTTTCACACCGTCATACTTTGACGTCATTATTATCTACAAGGTTTAATTTCAGGGTTTTTGGGAATTTTTATTGTAAAATAATACTTTTTAGTGAAATAAAGTGCTATCATTTTTACATACAATCGATTAAATTATAAACACGAAATTAAATTTATTTTTTATTTCTAGCTTGATTATAACGGTTTTTATATCAGTATTTAAGCAAATATTAATATGTATATTTTTTAAGGTACGTAGATAGACACTTTCATAAAAGTATTTTAAAACATGCCTAACAACAGTTTAAAAGTAATACCTAATTAATAATTTTATAAACCTCACGTTTTATATCACGTTTGGCGAATTTAGTAAGGTTTAACAAATGGTTACAATCACATTATTCATTACCTATGTTTATAAGAATAATATGTATAACTTTTTAAATATTAATTAATTTAGGGACGTACCCACGTTGTTTTTAACCGACTTCAAAAAAGGAGGAGGTTCTCAATTCGTCTGTATGTATAATATTTTTTTTTTTTTTTTTTTATGTATGTTCATCGATAATTTCGTCAAATATGGACGGATTTCAAAAAATTTTTTTTTGTTGGATAGAGTTCAGTTCTGAGGTGGTCCCATTTTCACCAGTCCAGGATCTGATCATGGAATCCAGGAGAAATCGAGGGCAACCACCGAAAATTGTATGCTCGTATGGTGTTTTTGTTACGTAATCATGTCTTACTCAGGTATATGCTTCAGGGTGTCAACATTTGATGCTGCTGTCCTGATGATGATGCTACAGTTCTCCTTAGCGGTTAGGAGTTGGAAGGCAGAACTGCAATTGGTCGATGGAAACTATTTAGTAGTATGTAGGGCTTAAATGTTGCTTGTGAGGTATGCTTGAATCAACATCTGATGCGACTGTGCTGATGATGAAGCTACAGTACTCCTTAACGGTTAGGAGTTGGAAGGCAGAACTGCAATTGGTCGATCGAATGTATGTGGGGCTAACGTGATACTTATGTATATTACATCCAGACCCACGGCGAGAAATCTCGCCGTGAAGTCTCGCTGGGCCTTCTCGCGAGAACAAGTAATTTATCCACACTCTAATTTACTTTTAACAACAACTAAGTTCCTATTAATAATTAAGTTCACGACGCTATAACACAACTAAAAATCATGAAATAAACTGACTTTTTTAAAAAAAATTAAACCGACTTCAAAAAAATCGTGGACACAAAAATAAACTAAAAATTAAAAAATAATACCTAATATCTATTACCTAATACTATAATTTTCCTAAACTATGTCAAAGTAATCTTAAACAAACTAAATGAAGTCGGTGCCTGCCCAAAAAAGCAGAAGAGAAAAAGCACCGACTTCAGTTAGTTTGTTTAAGATTACTTTGACATAGTTTAGGAAAATTATAGTATTAGGTAATAGATATTAGGTATTATTTTTTAATTTTTAGTTTATTTTTGTGTCCACGATTTTTTTGAAGTCGGTTTAATTTTTTTTTTTGATATCAATGCAGTGGCTTGTTTAAGTACCTATTGAATAAAATGTTTTACTTCTGATCGTTTCAAAGTATTCTTAGAATTTATTTAAAAACTCTTTATATTACAGATATTTTTAAAGTAGAGGGTACCTTTCTAGCTTGCATACCCTACAAAACGATAAATTTTAACCAAACACTCGGGATAAAATAACAATATTGAACAACTCACCATAATACTCGACCATCCACAGAAAAAAATGAAAGTGTCACAATTTTTCACAGTGTTATTTTCCGCACAATTTTCTTTAATGGTAGTTTATTTGATTACAATCGCGTTACCATAGCAACGGCAAGATGGCGTCACGCACATGCGCTCTCCGGGTCGAATGCGCTTCTACTGCCGGTTTTGGCGCCAAGAGCTTGTGGCACCGGCATCGGTATGTTCGAAGTATTCAGTTTTGTTTTGTTTCTTCTAGCCTTTAGACGATCGGCAGACTGACCCACCTACTTTTACTTGTTCTCGAAATGGAAAGAAATTATGATACTTTGTAAATACCTAGTTAGGTTATAAATCTAAACTGTTAATAAAGATTTTCTGTTACTTATGGTACTTTTGGATTTCTTCAATGAACATACATATCATGATCATAACAAAATAGGTATTTCATTGCATTCCGAAAATGTTAAATGAATTTAAAGTACCTAGGTAATTGTTTCGGAAATGTCCTCTCAATGTTTAAAGCAACGGATTGACACAAAACCACGAATTTTTTTTCGTGGTTACTCAATTCTGTTTTCAGTTAGTGAAAGGAAATGTCAAACGTCCATTTTTAGGGTTCCGTAGCCAAAATGGCAAAAAAACGGAACCCTTATAGATTCGTCATGTCTGTCTGTCTGTCTGTCTGTCTGTCTGTCTGTCTGTCTGTCTGTCTGTCTGTCTGTCTGTCCGCCAGTCTGTCACAGCCACTTTTTTCCGAAACTATAAGTACTATACTGTTGAAACTAGGCGAGTAGATGTATTCTGTGAACCGCAACAATGTTTTCACACGAAAATAGAAAAAAAATAAAAAAAGCGGGGGGTCCCCATAGTCAAAACTGAAACTCGAAATATTTTTTTTCATTGAACATATACGTGTGGGGTATCTATGAATAGGTCTTTAAAAATTATGTTAAGGTTTCTAATATCACTTTTTTCTAAAGTGAATACTTTGCGTGATAGACCCTTCCAAAGTGGAAAAAAGTGTGTCCCCCCCCTCTAACTTCTAAAATAAGAGGATGATAAAACTGAAATAAATATATAATGTACATTACCATAAAAACTACCAACGAAAATTGGTTTGAACGAAATCTATTAAGTAGTTTTTTTAATACGTCAAAAATAGAATTTGTACGGAACCCTCAGTGCGGGAGTCCGACTCGCACTTGGCCAATTTTTAAATGAAATGCGCCGTAATAAATTCCAATTAGCTACTGGGGCAAGTGATGTTCCAAAATTGAGAATTTCACTATCGAATCAGATTCCGTGTCCAATTCCAAACACAATCTAGTCCAATAATTCATGTATTATTGTGTTGTTTTGAAACCGGATTGGATTTCGGTCGCGCTTCTAGCGTGGCGTCCCGGTGGGTGACCATACTTTGCTGATGTGACCATAAAAATGTTAAAAAAGGGGAAACTAAGATTAAATTAATCATGAAATTATACTATCATAGTAACGAAAAAACTTGTGAGCCATCCCCTGTGTAACAAAACAAAGTTTACCATACTGCGGTCATCTGCCCAGAAAAAAGACTATATGTGCTATGGGCTCGATAACATAAATAAAATTAATCATGAAAATATAGTTTCATAATAACGAAAAACTTGTGAGCCATCCCCTGTGTAACAAAACAAAGTTTACCATACTGCGTTCTCCTGCCACGAATGAAGACTATGGGCGGGCATAACCCTCAAATTATGTGGCCTACGTCTAGACTAGACTGCTGTAACAAGCTGATAATATTATAATTATTTAGAAAAATAGTTCGAGTTGTCTGTTTGTGGTAAATATACATGGAAAATGAAAAACTCGACCCTACCCAGAGGTGTTCGATTCCGTCTTGGGCCAATAGAGAGAGGATTGAGAAATGAATGAAATTAAACTCAACTGTAACATGAAATGGACGTTTACCCATGCTGTACATTTAAATTTTGTTCACTATCTCAACTAAGAATTTGTACAGAAAATATTTTAGTACAACAGTACTATTATTCTAACAAGAATTAATCTGCAGTCTCAGATTTACTGCTAGACGTAAGACTCTCAAGGCTCTCCAGCAGCCCGATCCTCGACCAATCGCATCCAGTTCCTTCTATCTTTCGCAAATCGTCACTCTATCTGGCCTTATTTTGGGAGGGACTGATTCTCGTGCCCGGCACTCCATCTGACTTCAGGGCGTCGTATCCTGCGCTTTTTGGGACACTGATTGATCGGTATCCACTCCAGAACTCGAACAAGTCAGACATATTCCCACACCGTTCTTGAAATCACAAAACTCATCATCATCAATATCATTTACAGCCTATCACAGTCCACTGCTGGACATAGGCCTCTCCTAGGGCTCTCCCCTCAGCCCGATCCTCGGCGACTCATGTGATCACAAAAATCATGGTGACCATACAACCACGCGCAGATCGTAAACAATGTGAGAAGGCGATAGGCTGAATGGCTCGGACCAAACCAGGGGTTTTAATTAGGAAGCGGTGTTCGTTGTACTACGCTATCTGAAGATAGAGTGTGGTATTTTATTATATTGATTGCATAAGAATGTGCTTTGGTAGCTTAGAGGAACGCGTGAATCTTAAGAGTTTGTTTATCGGAATCGTTGTGTTGGATTTAAAAGGTTCAAGGTTCGAGCGTGTTACACAATATTCAATTCTTTGTTGAAGTATAATAAAATCGTATGAAATATTGGTATCCTATTCAATTCTGCTTATTACTTAGGTAGCGGGAATGTCCATTGGATTTCATAACAGCCCAGGAAAAATACGAGTGTCTTACATGACACTCGTATTTTGAAGCTACACATAGAGATATATCTCCATGTGTAGCTTCAAAACCATGAGTATAAACGATCTTCCAAACATAACAAACTTCTTATTTTTGAAATCGGTAGGAAGTTAGGGACTTCCTTCCCTTGTCTTAGGACATACACAATATTATCGAACTCACTGAAATACTTCAAAACCAAAACCTACCATGTCATAATTTCTAGCACAATGTGTGACTCACAAAACTCAATAAACAAAAATATTATGAATAAGTACCATAGATAAAACACCTAACACGTCTCGAAGGACGACCTTTACGAGCTCATAATTCACCCAATTCTATACTTTATGGCGCTCAAAAGCCATAACTCGGGGCTATAAAATTTTAAAAATTAGAAATATAAAACCATTGGAAGTGTTGTCGCTGGTACTAGCGCCGGCATTAACGGCTAGTTGGAATTTTTGTACCTCATTGATTCGGAGTAGTTATCTACTCGTATCTTCGTAGTTTCATCGTTAATGAATGGAGAGGTACAGAAGGCTAAAAGTTTAAATTAGAAGAATGATCCGTGTTCAAAACGGGAAATGTAGTGATTTTTTTCCTTGTAATTTTATATATCTTTTCATGTATTGATTTGTCGTTAATGTTTTAAGCAAAGTCTATGCCAATGTTTTCTTGTCAGATCCCTTGACACCTTGACATGATTAAATGATGCGAAAAGAAACTCAGAATATTAATAGCATTGTTTCTGTTGAATTAAGTGGGAAAATATTAACATCCATCAAGCATGTCATTAGTCTTTACCAATTTTACTCTCTTAACTTTATTACTTTTCGTCTACATTATTTATTTTTTAAGTAAAAGTAAAGTATCAGCCTATTCATGTCCCAATGCAGGGCAAAGGCCTCCATCATTTGAAATCATGTTTTCGTTACAAAGATGGGTTTTGGCTTAATCACCACGCTTGCCAAATGCGGATTGGTGATCACAAACCCGGGCTGTGTTCAGAAAAATCAACACAATGTTTGCCCGACCCGGGAATCGAACCTAGGACCTCGAGATCAAGGCCCGGTACTTTAACCACTAGACCATCGAGGCGTTCGGCTTATTTTTTAAAGGCTTTGTATTTCAGATACATTAAGTGCTCCAAAAAATATACAGATATTATTTACAATTAAAGAATATACCTACCACTTTTATCTGCCTTAACGCTTCTTCATCCAAATATGTTTGGAAAAGGTGCTACTCTTCTACAACCACTTATTCTGTACTACAAACATGCGCCCACGCATAGAACGTGTTTGTGTACAAAACATGTTGTTACGACCTTTGATAGTGCCCGCCATTCATACGGTGACAATCATCCATTCATACCCAAGGTTTAGTTGTACTTGTACTGTCTCGCTTTTAACTGATGGAAGTTTTTCAATCTTCGTTGTCTTTTAATAGACAATACGATTTAAAATATTGAGTTTGGCTATGTTTTAATTGTGTTGAATGGAGTACAAAAGCGACCGCCTGCTACTCCATCCGCGTAGAATTCGGTTTTTGTACACATAGCGTTATAAGGAAGGCTTTAAGCTATAGCCTTCCTCAACTAATGGACTATCACAAGTAAAAATTTTCAATTAGAACCATCCGTTCCTGAAATAAGCGCGTTCAAACAAACAAACTCTTCAGCTTCATTATATTAGAACATAGATTTAGTCGCACAAGTTTCCTTGCCTGATTACATAATAATGGGAAACAAAAAACCTTCATACCTACAGCTCGACTTGATAAAACCTAACTCTACCTACGAGTACCTTAGTTACAGATTCAAAAATTAGAAGTACTAGTATAACATATGACATGGCACGTAATTTTCTTTTAACAACCGTAATTAATTGAACCCACAAAAAACTTACATCGATATCTTCATTAAACCGTTAAGAGGGGGTGTAGAAAATATCGCGTATTTTCAAACACATTTTAAACCTTGAAAATGAACTTCAAATGACCCGAAAAAAAAATCGTAGATATTCAAGCATCGTTCCTAAATAGTTATCACAGAAAATATTGAAAAAATTGCAATTTTCATTGATAAAAAAAATCTTGAAGTTGCGTCTGACTTGATTTTTGGTTACATTTATTTCCGAGACGATGCATTTTGGTGAACCAATATTTTGGCATATAATATCAAATTATATTATCTAAATATTTATCACAGAACATTTTGAAAAAATATCATATTTTACGAGTAATTCAAAGAAAACTAGTTTGGCGCTTACTACGTTCATATTCCGCGCAGTAAGCTATCGTCTGTCGCACCTGGCGCGTGCTCACAGGCATGTTTTGTTTCATCGGTTAGTCGCAACCTCTCCGTTGAGACGAGAAGACTATGATTCAGTGCTCTCCCGGCTCGAAAAAATATTTCGTTAAATTATTACAAGGTCTGACGTGAATGACGCAGCGGCCGTGGGTAGTATATGCAAGAAATATCCCTACACGTGACCCCTGGGTGGTGCTAAATGAGTGGCAAACATTCCGGTGGTAGGCTGTGGCCGTGGCTGGTTACCACCCTCAAGGTAAAGTCTATCCGCCAAGCGTTGTAAGACGTGTTCCGGATTTCCGCCTTGAGTAGCCATTCTGGGGGGTTGGGTCTGGGTTGTACATGTGCATCTGCGAAACCGATTGTAGCGAACCATCCTCGTGGCGCATGGTGTCTGAATTTGGAGGGTAGCGGGATCCGAGGCACGGTTTTCCGCTGGCCGACCGCAGGTAGTAGGGGGCCCAAGTAGTTTGCTAGCCACTTACGAAAGGCTGCCCCGCCACCTTGCGAAAAATCCCGGGATGCTCCATCGTGCCGGTTGGCGACCGGATGAAAGGACCCGATGGCAACCCCCGGGGGGGCTCGGGCGTCCCCGCGCGCTCCAATTCAGCCACTCTTTTGCGCCACTTTTTGGCGATCTGCTGCCCGGGTGTCTGTGCACTATGTATAGCTCAACTGCCTTCCCCTTGCCCCTTCTTCCCCAACATGACATGAGGCATAAAAATAGGAAAGCGTCACAGCGGATGCACGTCCTTTCACTTAAAGTGCACCTCGCTAATATCAGAGGACTGCACTCAAATCTCGATTCGGTTCACCATCATCTCGAAACCGCCAAGCCTCAAATGTTGGTACTAACGGAGACGCAAATCGGATGTCCAGCTGACGCGGCCTACTTTCACTACCCAGGATATATTCTGGAGCACAAATTCAAGTCGCGTGCTGGGGTTTGTGTGTATTTGCGTGACAGTATCTGTAGTCGACGTCTCCGTGACCTTGAAGACTCCAAATTTTCAATTGTTTGGTTGCTGGTGGATACAGGTCTTAACAAAAATATTTATGCCTGTGTGTATCGTTCTCACACTGGTGATGAGGAGACAGCGAGATTCTTCGAATACCTCAGCAACGCAGCTGAAATTGCCCAACATCGGTACCCGTCAGCACAGCTTGTCCTTCTGGGGGACTTTAATGCCCACCATCAAGAGTGGTTGTTCCCGTTCCAGAAGACTGACCTTGCTGGACGAGAGGCGCGAGTTTTGGCTCTGTCTCTTGGCCTAACCCAATTGGTGGAATGTGCTACTAGGGTTCCCGATGTTGATAGCCACACAGCTAACTGCCTGGACCTCTTGCTTACTACTGAACCAGACCGTTACCAAGTGACCGTTACGGCTCCTTTAGGATCGTCTGATCATTGTCTGGTTCAGTCTGTATCTGTCTACTCGCCTCCCGACCCCAGTCCTAAAGGTAGCAGACGTGTATGGCGATACAAAGCTGCGGACTGGGACAGTATGAGGCAGTTTTTTGCTGCGTATCCCTGGACTGCAGTATGCTTTTCTTCGAAGGACCCCAGTGTCTGTGCTGATGCCGTCAGGGAGGTGATATGTCAGGGAATGGAGTATTTTATTCCGTTCTCTGATCTACCATCCTCTTGCGTGGCTCGCCCGTGGTTCGATGCAGAGTGTGCGAGTGCTGAGGTGCTCAAACAATCTGCTTATCGCGCTTGGGCTGAAGCTCGTAGTCACAAAGCACCTGGGGTGCATACTTTGAAGAGAGCATTTAACAAAGCTGCCAAATCCTGCAAAAGGATATTAAGACGTGCTCGCTTCAATCATATTGGCCGGATCGGCGCCAGGTTGGCTTCGTACCCTTCGGGTAGTAAGTTGTTTTGGTCACTGGCCAAATCGGTTGAAACAAATTTCTGCAGGTCCTCACTTCCGCCTTTACTTCGTCCCGATGGTTCACTCGCCCACACTGCTGAGGAAAAGGCAAATTTATTTGCCCATCTTTTTGCCAGCAACTCGCATTTGGATGCTTTTAACCATGTACCACCAAATCTTCCTCGTTGCGAATCGACTTTTAAGTTAGCCAACATTCGCCAACGAGAGGTGCTTAAGGTTCTGCGCAGTCTAGATGTGAACAAGGCGAGTGGTCCTGATGGGATATCAGCGAGAGTGTTGCGGAGTTGTGCACCCGAGCTGTCTCCAGTTTTGACACGCCTGTACCGTCTCTCTCTGAGGGAGGGATCAGTTCCGAAATCCTGGAAGCTTGCTAACGTGCAGCCTGTGCCCAAAAAGGGTAGCCGTGCGGACCCCTCAAATTACCGACCAATAGCCATAACCTCCATTCTCTGTAAGGTAATGGAGCGCACAATCAATAACCGCTTGCTTGCGTATTTAGAAGGTAACGATCTCCTCAGTGACTCGCAATTCGGGTTTCGAAAAGGTAGGTCCACTGGGGACCTTCTTATATACGCAGCGCATTTGTGGAGCGAGGCTATTGAAAACCATGGTGAAGCCATTGCTGTGTCCTTGGACATATCAAAGGCTTTTGACAAGGTCTGGCACGATGCCCTTATTAGCAAGCTTCCCTCCTATGGGATCCCCGCTGCAGTTTGTGCTTGGATCAAGGATTTTCTGACTGGACGTCGCATTAGAGTAGTTGTCGATGGGTTCACCTCCGACTCGCTTGAAATTAATGCTGGCGTCCCTCAGGGATCTGTACTCTCGGCTACGCTCTTTCTGCTAAACATTAATGACTTGTTGGCTACTCCCGGAATTCTGGGGTATGCTGACGATAGTACGGTAGTCGAGAGATACTTGTCCAATGCACGTGCAGGTAGCAGTGAAACTGAGACTCTAAGATCAGACATGGTGGGCAGGATTAATCAGACTCTGCAGATTGTCTCAGACTGGGGAGATGACAATTTAGTCAACTTTAACCCCACCAAAACGCAGGCGTGTCTATTTTCCACCAAAAAGAGCGCATTTCAGTTGACTCCCGCTTTTCGTGGTGTATCTGTTCCTCTATCTGACCGACTACAGCTCCTTGGTATGGAATTATCTTCCAACCTAAACTTTGGGAGCTACATAGAGTCTATGGCAGCATCTGCCTCTAAAAAGCTCGGGATCCTTTCCAGAGTCAGGCGCTACTTCACTGCGGAACAGCTTTTAAACCTTTACAAAGCTCAAGTTCGTTCCTGCATGGAGTATTGCTGCCATCTTTGGGATGGTTCTGCTCGATACCAGCTGGCTGCTTTGGATTCTATTGAGCGGCGTGCGATGAGGCTTATCGGTGATGATACCTTGATTGAGAGCTTGCAGAGCCTCGATCATCGTAGAAAGATTGCTTGCCTCTCCGTATTTTACAGACTCCACTTTGGTGAGTGTGCTGCTCAGCTGCACGATTTGGTTCCGCCAGCTCCGTTCCATCATCGAACTACTAGACTCGGCCAGGGACTTCATCCGTATACAGTGGAGATTCCGCGCATACGAACTAAGCGATTTGCTTCATCTTTTTTGATACGGACTGCGCGGGAGTGGAATTCTCTGCCGAGATCTGTCTTTCCTGCACAGTACAACTTGGGGCTCTTCAAGGCCAGAATAAATGGGCTTTTCCTAAGAAAGCACGCTCCATCGTAGACCGCATAGTTGTTTAACATCAGGCAACTTTGTGGTCAAGTGCTAGCTTAGTTCAAAATAAAAAAAAAAAAAAAAAAAAAAAAAAAAAAAAAAATAATTATGCTTTTGCTTGTTAGTAGACTTGGTAGCAGTTTATAAATTTATTGAAAATACAATATACATAATTACAAGTCCAACCTGAACTTATATTCTATCGTCCTTGAATTCTTTTACTGAGTACCATAAATGGAGAAATAAATTAGGTGTTGCGGCAATAGACTATTTAAAATATCTTTTGCATAAATAAGTAGATGGAAAATGTATGGTTTAGAAGTTTTCTTTCATTTTTAAATCTAAATGCATACTTCAAAGTCAAGCAAGTCCTTTCTATAAATGAAACCTTTTTCACTAAGAAAACTCACGCCTGTTGATACCTGACGTGAGTTGACAGGCTTGTTTTGTTTTATAAAATTTTCACTTCGCTGATTCGAGAAAACCGGTGTTTCTTTGCTTAGGAGTAAAAAAATCCTATTAAAATGGGGAACAAGCAGAACCAACGTAAAAAATCCAAAAAAACGGCAAACAAGAGGTTAAAAGTTCAGGTCATGGTTAAAAATCGAAGGTATGTATGTGTACATAATAACTTTAGGTACTTCATGAGATTTTATTACCTAAAAGCATTTATAAATTATACTAATTCCGTTAGCTAGTATCTTTTAATATGTAAATGTTGGTCTCCAGCGTTGCCAAAATTCTTATTTAAAGATACGTTAAAATTATCTAGGCCGTAAGTCTCATGTATCATTACTAATTGTCGAGATAATTAAAAAAATCTTGTTTCTTATAAAATGTTTTTTTATTAAGCAATTCTTTATTTTAACGTTGAATAGATGTAGGTAAAGGCAAATCACCAAGATTGTGTAGTACTCTGTGTGATAAGAAACATTTTATAGAATTAATTATTATATTACTTCCCTTATGTAATGGTACTTTTGTGTTACAACTCATTTAAAGCATTCATAAAATAATTTATTATAATTTTTGCTTTAATTATACCCTCACTTAGACTATTTTTATCTGATTTACTTTGCATACTGTGCGGAATCGCCCGAAACAAAATGAAATGGCGACCTCTGTCTCATTGCGTTGGAGTCATAGGACGAGAGGGGGCCGAGGAAGCGCGCGGGTGCAATCCGATTGGTGTCATAATTGATGCGCCCTCTTAAAACAAACTCAAAATACCTACATAACATTCATTAAATCGTTAGATACGAATATTCCCCGACACCAGAAAACTGTGGCATATTTTGTTTGACAAATGACGTACGTTAAAAAATGCTACCACTGTGATGAGAAGCGACAGTCGCTCAAATGTTAGTGCTGATTTCAAAGCGGATTTAAGTATGGCGAGGGCCATCTATATCTAACTTTTAAACATTATAACATAACATACACATTTCTCAGGCGAAATTGTAGAGTCACGAATTTTGGGTGAGCGAGAAAAGTATAGTTGAAGGCTAAAGTTAGATAAAGAGAGAAGTATCGCGCTGTTCTCACGGTGTACTTAGAGTGATTATAACATAAGTATACTTAGTTTGATGAGTGTTAGCTTTGTGGCTGACCGGTGGTAGACGTGGGTTGGACCACCGGGGAGCGAATTCGACGCTCGGGCGGGCGCACTTGTCTTAGGAAGTTGGACTGGAATTCAAGCATGCATTTGGAAGGAAATGAAGTTACAATTTATTTTTAAGTTGTTGGTAATAATAAGTAAGTTTCTTTGTTTGAACACGCTAATCTCAGTCACTACTGGGTCCAATTTAAAAAATATTTTGTGTTGGATAGTCCATTTGGCGAGAAATACTTTATGCTTAGGTTCACTTGGTGTGAGGTAACCGAAATCTACGCGGACAGAATCGTGGAAGCCGCAGACCGCTAGCGTAAAGGTAAATACATTTCATTAATGCTATTCAACATATAACCCTTCTGCGATCGATGCTTGATCGTAGAAATATTGTTATCTATAAAATTATTTAACCACAGAAACATAGTTGACTTGTGATCCCGAACATCATACTCCCTTATAACAATTGTAATTTACACCTTCAATTTCTTTTCACTGCGCATTCACCATCGATAATAGACGATAATTTGTAGAAACCTTCCACAGTTACCATCTCGGTTGCCTTTAAACCGAAGTGAACCAGGTCGAAGCAATCACTTGACCATAAAACATCGGAAGCAATGTTTCTGAATCATACTGCCCCTCTAATTACCTGAAGAGGTAATTGAGCTATCAACGAACAAAGAAGGTTGAACGCGGTTTTGCAATGACTTTGTCGACGATAAGGACACAGCGGACTGTACAAATGGAATTAAAATCTATACTAATGTAATAACTGAAGAGTTTGATTGTTTGTTTGTTTGAATGCACTAATCTCAGCCATTACTGGGTCGAATTGGAAAACATTTTTTTGGCTTTAGTATAACTCTGTGTGCGAGAATCGAAATACACACGGACGGACTCGCGGGTGGCCGCTAGTATAATATTAAAATAATAAACATAAACCACACTGAACTTACTGCTAGGAAGGCGTCAGAAGAAGAAAAAGATGTTACATTACAGTGACATTACGTCTTAACCTTTTTTAAAGGCTTCCTAGCCAGCCTGTAGTCGACAGACTTTATTCAGTAGTACTTTTCCACTTAACAATTGCTTTACTGCTTCAATGGTACAGAAGAAAGACTGGACTCTTTTTTTATGTTGTACGGAGGCAAATGAACATGAGGGTCACCTGATGGTATGCGATCACCGCTATACACAGACATCAACAACCGGACAAGATGCGTTACCCAGATTATGGCGCTTTGATTGAACCACTATTTATAACATTTTTAATGTGTAGACTCTTTGAATGAATATAATATGGAAACTTTGTTTGTAACGATATTAGTGTAGTAACTACATATTTATTTGAGTTCCCTTAATGTCAATATCTATCTGACGCTGGCTGCAATACTTATTCTCTTCTCTTTAACATAGGTACCCAGTTAAAATCCTGCATTAGTTGGCAGTGACATGTAAATGAAGTAAGCTACAACAGAGAATGAAAGACAAAAAGCCTTACATAAGTACGTACACAAGTTTTGAAAGATAAACCTCATTTGCGCTCAAAATGAAAATTGTATTGTTGATTATGAAATCTCAGTCCCACTATTATTGTAGAAATAACTATGTTATGGTGCAAATAAAAATACAGGCTGTTTAGGAGTTAATATCAAACTTGATGACATGTCTAATAAAATAAATAAAATTGCAATTAAAATCATTTTTTGATCAAGCAGATGTTAGTACGACAAAAAAGCTTACAACCTAAACTATCAATTTGTTACAAGAAACTTTTGTACAATTTCTATATAGTACAAAAAGATTAAAAAAACTTTACAAATTACTTGAGGTTGTAGCCAGACAACGTCTTTGAAATATTATCCTACTTACGTACTCGTAGCATCTTGCTACGATTCGAGCAAGCCTTCCGCCCATATAAAAGACATGAATGCATAAACTACAATATTTCTATCGAAATAACCACGGACTAGTAAAAAAATTAAGGACTCCGCGTGACCTTCATTACAAGCGACGCAGGAAAAACCGTGCCAAGCTGTGTAACCCTGTGCCCATGTGCCCTTCTTGGGGCACCCCTGGGAAGTAGCTGCTAAATGTTTTGTGGTGTGAGCCTTCCGCTCCCACAATTGTCCGGCTAAGCTGTAGAGGTAGACTTCAGCAAATCCTAGCGACGTCCTCCCCGAAAAAAACAAAAAAGAAATTTGCGCATTTACTTAAGCCCTTTATTACTCTTGCTATTGTCCTGCAAAAGTACTTGATTGATAGTTATCATTATTATATTGCAAAAAATAACATAACATCCTGTACTCTCTCGTAAAGACAGTGAAACCACACTAAAAGCGTAGTGAATAAGAATTTCCCGCGTCTAATTTAATAGTTTCACGGCCCATTGTCTTAATAACAACATTAGGCTTATATCAAACCGAGATGACTATAAAAAACACACCCAGACCGAGTGTAATCAAATCTGTTACACTCTTAATTTAATTGTAAAAAAGTGTAAAGGTTAGATTGTCGGTTATGGGATAATAGCCTTTATGTTTGGAGGATAAGATTGACAATTGAACTGTGCACATCTGTGGAGCTAATTTGGGTGTATTGTTTAAATTGTAGTAATGTATCGGATGTTAGACCGTCAAAGGAATGTAAGTTTTAGAAAGGTCAGAATTACTTTTAGTTGGTCGAAAGTAGAAAATTTTCCACTTTCTACCATTACAAAAGTGAACTTTATATATGAACGTAAACTTCCAAAAGTATAAACAAACAAAAATACACATTTATTATTATTACACACAAATTTAATATATGGGCAATTGGACATCATAGATCTGGTTTAATCATAACGCAGGACCAAAAAATATCACACAAAATTAAAACTTGTGTTGAGGCCTACGAAATGATAATAAAAAGCCCATTTTGTTTAAGATTGAAGAAATCTTCACACCTATCCTAATTCAATATTTGCGTAATTTATTAATTCTTCATTTAGTAAATATCGTAGATAGTTCGCTATAGCTCTTCTGTACTTACCTCGGCTCGTCTATAATTCTTTACCCAGCTCGTGTGTGTTCCGTCATCAAATCAGTGACGTGGTATCATTAAAGGAATTGCCACAGACAAAGGTAATTCGAAGGGAATGCGGCTGTATGTGATTTATGGGCGCAAGCATCCTCCTTTGTCGGGACCGAAATAAAACCGGTTACGGCTCTTGTTTCACTACTAAACAAATACTGGGTAATTAGCTTTTTAACCGACTTTTACGAAGTAGGGCGTTCACGTTTCGTCTGTATTTTCTCGGGTCAATTAGCTGATGTTTGCGATTTATAGTTTTACTAGATGTTGCCAGCGACTTCGTGTGCTGATGACTTTTTTGGTCCTGAGATTAGCACGTTCAAACAAACTCTTCTTTTGTTTTTTTGTTTGTATTTACCTACCTATTACCTATGGGATTGAATTATCAGCCCCACAGATGCCATCTGTTATCAGAGGATAGTACTGGACATCTAAGGAAATAGTATGATCACCCTTTGGTGATACGGAATTAGGAACGTTAATTTTTTTAAGACTAAGTACCTCCTATAGGTAAGTACACTCGCATTTCTAGGATGATCGCAATAGTTTAAAATCTACAACTTTTTCGTGCCCTATTAAGATGTATAATATAAAAATAAATGAGCTAAACACGATTCATCACGTCCGGGCGTGGGAAAATGTTAAAATGAACATCATAATGGTGCTTTCAACAGTAATACTGAGGTAATTAGGCATCATAACAAATTGTTCTTGGTTATTCCGACCGCGTACAAGGCTTGACGGGACGTTTTGTAATGGATGAGGTAATTTTTCTCTCTTATAAGAACATTTATAAATATCTGACAACATTGTTTATCATTTAAAAGCCTGTAGGAGCTTAACTCGTGTTTCATAAGTAACTTTTACAAGGGGTAATAAGAAACAAGATCTAACTAGATCTTTTTAACTAAAAAGCAACTGCACGAAATAAACTTCTACGTACGCTACCTATAGATCATTTTAGTGGTGATTCGTGAGGTAAGGCGGTCTTGGAAAAGAGGCCTTGGGGGGAGAAATAACGTAGAGGTCGGCCACAGACGCGTTGGAAGGACGACATTGTAAGAACTGCAGGGGCAAACTGGATAGCGGCAGCACAAGACCGAACTAGATGGCGTAACCTGAAGGAGGGCTACACCAATCCAATGGTTGAAAAGGGCTAAGAAAAGAAGAAGATCTAAATGAGATCTAAATGAGATGTACCCTACGGAGACCCTTTTACTCCATAGTCTACTCATAAAATAAATAGGAAGAAAACAAATTCAGAAGTAGGTAATGCTAATTGACTTCCTATTCTGTTCCAGATCGACATTGCAGCATCTACCTACACCAATTGTTTTTTCTCACAAACTTCTCAAACCATTTTTCGTCAGTCGTGCGATGCGTGCGCATACGCAGATAGCGATCAAGCAAGACGCGCCCCTTCGTGGGAAAGGCCCAGCCTCAATACCCGGATGATACCTAGATTCCTTCATTCCTCGAGCGCTCGAGATGACACATTGTGGAGTTATAAATCTTATGATGTTTCTATAATGGCGTGGCAATCTCTGGTATTGTCGTTGAGGAGTATGCAGACAAAAGAAGTGGCAATACAGGTTAAATTATTTTCGTCTCTGAGATTCAAAAACAGTTTTCAGAGGAGGACTCTGTTGGCAAAGAAAGTGGATTGCAAGATTTGAAATAAATACGTGAGAAAATAAAATAGCAATAAATACCTAATATAGGTAGGTACTCAAACTGGTTAAGATATGGACTTGTTGTAGGGGAAAATTAGTTTTGTGTTTCGGCGAATTATTAAATTACGGCTTTCATTATTTCATTAAAAGTAACAATAACATTCACATAAATGTAACCAAATAAAAATAAAGTAAAAATTTTACTACCGCCATCTAGTTCTGCGTAGAGAAACTTTTACAGCGCCATCTAGTAGTATAGTGTTGAACTTTATCACAAATCGACGGTGAAGGATTTACTCGACGCGCATTAACGCTAAGTTCACTGATATTTTTATAGATGTCACTAAACAACATTTATTAAAATAAATATTGATAATAAAGCGATTTAAAAATAATGATAAGCATGAAAACTTTCAAGCATGATTTTGAATGCATTTTTAAATGGTATGTAACAATAAGTGGCTATTTTTATGCTCCGATGTTTATGTTATGAAATGAAATGAAAATGATAAAATGACGACCAAAAAAGTGATGCTGCATTTTTGCGTTGCATATTATTCTGATGCATTAAATTGTGTTAAAAATGCTATCATCACGGTCTTCACATTAATCGTTATTGTATGAGTAATAATGACTAATGAATAAAGTGAAGAGGAGACTCTTACTTAATAAAATAAAATAGTCATGTAACCGGTTTGATTTTTAATCCATTAAAAATATTTAAAACGGATGGAGGGCTTATACATACATTTTATACCAACGGGTGTTCCTTTATCGTAATAATTTTCATATGAGTAGTTTTTAATAGGTCAATAGGTATCTATCCTATTTATAATCCAAATACATAGAATATAGCTCTATTTGTAAAGAAAAAATAACAATTGCGCTTATATAATTGTACCAATTTATTATATTTACTTCAATATTAAACTCGTTGAGTAAAGTCAACAATTTAAACTAAACTCAACAAACGTGACGTAGCAAAACTAACAATTCAATATTCATTTAAATCCAGAGGGAGATCAAGGAGAAGAAAGCCTCCTTCTTAAAGTGGCAAGCGACCAGATCTCCTGAAGACCGCGACGCATATGGGGCTGCAAAACGCGCTGCTAAACAAGCTGTAGCCAGAGCCAGACGAGAACACTTACAACCGCTCTACGATAAGCTGGACTCGTCTGAGGGGCAGAAGCTTGTGTACAGAGTAGCTCGTTCTAGGGTCAAAGCTGCACTGGATATTTCCAAGTGCCGCTGTGTAAAGGACCCTAGTGGCAACCTATTATGCGAGGACCTCGCGGTGAAGGAGAGATGGCGCTCATATTTCCACGAGCTGCTCAACGAGCAGCATAAGGAGGTGCAGCCACCGGACTTCCCTCCGAATCAAGGACTAGTGCCACCCATAACGCCTGATGAAGTCCTCAGAGCTCTTCGCCACATGAAGAATCGGAAAGCAGTCGGTGCCGATGGAGTCCCCATTGAAGCCTGGAAGGCGATGGGTTCTCGTGGTGTGGGCATCTTAACCGACCTTTATAACCGCATACTCTACACCGGGCGGATCCCTTGCCAGTGGAGACGGAGTATCATAACTCCAGTCTTCAAAGGGAAGGGATCGGTGCAGGAGTGCGGAAGTTATCGCGGTATAAAGGTAATGTCCCACACTATGAAGCTATTTGAGCGGATAGTTGACTCTCGGCTACGACAGGAGTGTACTGTCTCGGACTGTCAGTACGGGTTTCGACCTGGTCTTGGTACCATGGACCCTGTTTTTGCCCTAAGGATGATCATGGAGAAATACAGAACGAAGAACACGCCTCTGCATTTCCTGTTCCTGGACATGCAGAAGGCCTTCGACTGTGTTCCTCGCATGATGATCTGGTGGGCACTGAGGTCCAAGAGGGTGCCTGAAACTTATATTGACGTCATCCGAGACATGTACCACGATTCCGATTCAATAGTTAGGACTGCTGTTGGTGACACCAACCCTTTCCCGGTTACCGTCGGAGTGCACCAGGGATCCGTCCTTAGTCCCTTCCTGTTTAGCGTGATATTAGACGAACTGTCAACCAGCATCATAGACGCGCATGAGCAACCCCCGTGGCTGCTCATGTATGCTGATGATATCGCGCTGACGGATTCGGACAGGGGACGACTGGTGCGACGAGCGGGAAAGTGGAAGGTGGCACTTGAGAACGGCGGTCTAAAACTAAACGTGGCGAAGACTGAATACATGGCCTGCAACACAGATCCCCCACCCGTACGCATAGACGGTGACTTGGTCGAGCGTACGGACCAGTTTAAATACCTGGGATCTGTACTTCATGCGTCCAGCGACATCGATTGCGACGTCAAAGCCCGCATTTCAGCAGCCTGGGCCAAGTGGCGTGAGGTGACTGGTGTCATTTGTGACCCCAAAATGCCGGTTAAGTTGAAGGGACAGGTCTATAAGACCATCATTAGGCCGGTCCTTTTGTACGGCAGTGAAACGTGGCCTGTACTTGAGCGACACAAGCAGATGCTGCGTGTCACGGAGATGAAGATGCTGCGCTGGATGTGTGGAGTGACGCGGAAAGACCGCATTAAGAACTCACGCATCCGGGGTAGCCTTCGTGTCCGTGATATTGCAGATAAACTGCAGGAGTGTCGCCTACGTTGGTACGGCCATGTTTTACGGAAACCGGCCAGCTACGTGGGAAACAAATGTCTCACCATGCCACCACCGCCGGGTCCCGGAAGAAGGGGCAGGCCCAAAAAGTGCTGGCTTGGCGTCGTTGAAGATGACATGCGTGCCAATGGTCTTTCCACCCTGGATGCCCAAGACCGTGCGAAGTGGAGTAGGTGCAGCAGGAAAGCGGACCCTGGACTCCGAGGCAACGGCCGAGGATGCGACCGGGACAAACGCTAGGATGATGATGATGATGATTCATTTAAATCCTTTTTTTAACCCCTAAATATTTGCCAACTGCTCATCTACCCCTAGGAAGTAGGTAATCCCTACATATCAATATCTCACCCTCCGTTGAACTTAAAAATGCCCAGTAATCTTTGTTTATTGGCATTTTTGTAACAATGCCGCCATAGAGGATAGTTTAGCATTAAACAGAGATAATGACCGACTTTTTTTTTAGCTTTGATAGAGGAATTAGGGATCCGTTGTGAAATTGCAAAACGGCACCACTTCCTATAATGTTTTAAGGCTACCATAACTGTCAGTTTTTAGTTGAAAATCGTATGAAACGTTTTGACGGACTGTTATAGTCAGAGTAGCGGCCGCGACTTTATCTGGGAACAGTGGGAGTGATAATGAAAATGGCTCACACAAAATGTTTGTGTCTTTACGCAATGCATTTAATTGTACAATAAATATCGCTTGTCTTTTTTTATAATATTTTCTATACGGAACCCCAAACTACCAACCTCATCTCCCTATTGTCAACTAAATACGTGACTAGGCATAGAGTATAGAGCAACTGATCTCTAACAATGGTGACGTCACAAACAATTTAGAGCTAAGCCGTGATTCTATGTCGTCTATGGGGACTTAGTGATAATATCTGACGGGCAGAAATTATCAGAAAAAACAGGCGGATATTCAAATTATCGGATATTAAGTTGATATGCGAATTAATCGTTCTTTTGTTCGGGATTTTTGATCGGTTTTTGTTTATGATGCTTGAGTGAAATGTGGGAAAGTTCTAGCAATTTTGAAATGCGAAATGTTTTCCTCGATTTACAGGATATAGGGCTTACGGGCTTACTTACTGTTAGTTTCTTTGAATTCAAATTAGCATTCGTGTAGGTACATTGTTTGGGCGAGGACCTGCCCACCCACCAATTTAACCCACTGGTAGGTGAAGGGGTAATTAAGTTTTTTAGTAGTGCCCGTCCACCCACCGCGTCTGTCTGGAAATTATTTATCGATTTATTTTGTCGATAATGAAAACAGGGCTTATGTACCTACATTACATACATACATTTACACATTCGTTAATTTCCGGAACACAGACAAACGTATACGAACATTATATGTACGTATATTAAAAGAATGTCATCACGTCCCGGAAATAAATGGACGATATTTCCCGATATCTTAATGGGAATTCCTTTAGGATTCATTATGGCCGGAACGATCCATCAAATGTAGGTACAATTTACGCCTTATTCGATAACAATCGAAATCAAAATCAAGAAATGGTTTACGTGGGCTTCATAGAAGAAAGGAGCACTTTAATTATTACATTACACTATGATTCTACCACCGACTTCAGAAAGCAGTCATATATCTCTTTTAAAAAAAATTAACGATCAATTTTAATATTTTTATTTGAATTAAGTCCTACAGTTCCCAGAATTTTTTTGAGTGTATAATTGCTGTTTTTTTCAGCATTAAAGGAGATGAGCGCATCTTGTTATCTTGTAAAGTAGGTATGTAGTTGAAATCGATTAAGAAATGTTGCATATTTATTACTAGCGGCCCGCCCCGACTTCGCCCGTGGTACTTGTCCACTATTTAATGAATGATATTATACATAAAAACCTTCCTCATGAGTTACTCTATCTATAAAATAAAACCGCATCAAAATCCGTTGCGTAGTTTTAAAGATTTAAGCGTTCATAGGGACATACAACATACAACATGACAGAAAAAGCGACTTTGTTTTATACTATGAAGTGATATTACCTAGGTATTGTTGAATACAATAACATTATAAAAAAGAAAAAACAATTTTCATTCAAATCCGGCCTGATTCCAAAGACAACATGGGTTTTAATTGTCAATAATTTAATAACTTTCCTGTAATACATACTATTTTGTGTTTAAATAAGTACATTGTTCATTACACCCTAAGCGGAAAATATATGCTATTTTGAGACGACATAATATGTTCTGTGATCATTCAATTTGCTAAAGCATCGATGACGAATCATTGTAAAAATTCGACTCTTATTAATATTCATCAAACCATCTACGAATAACGAGGACTTAAGCCCCTGCCATAAGTATGTTTATCATAAAACTGACACATAACAAAACGCCGACTCACCATACGGGGATTAAAGCCCATTGTCGGCTTAACCCATAAATGGGGTATTACGGAGAGTAGGGGATGGTTATTGGGCAGGATGGGTACTGGGGTATTAATGGTTTGTTAGTTTAGTTGTTAAGGCGGCGATGGAGTAACCCTCCCCCCCCCCCCCCCGTTGGTGGGTTTGCCTTGTTGCCGCTGTGACAAAGGTGTGAGCTGGTTTCTGTGACACCAATAGTAAGCCAAGGCGGGATTTAGTTCTAGTATTCCATTTGACAAACCGCTTGGTGTAGTGGACAAGAAGTTGAGTATAAGACCAAGAGATGGCGGGTTCGATCCCCGCTTATTACAATCATTTGTGTGCATGAGTATGTATTAACGTAATTTATTTCAAATCGTATTAAATACAATGTTATCAATAACATACAAAGCAAATGCCCTCAAGCCAGGGAGTGAGAACAAAATGTCTAATAAACACGGCCCATTCACTAGACATCAGCACTCGCTAAATTCAATTGCGTCCATTCATCCGTTACTGTTGCAGCGACTATTGACATGCATTGTCCGCCCCCGCGCATTGTGCGGATCATTTGAACTGTACTTTACTGTGTACAGTCGACTGCATGCTTCAGCTAGCTCATAGAATAATCATTTTGGTAAATTACGAAGCACAATTGAAATTAAACGTTGCATTTTAGGAATTTATTGAAAAAAGCAAACGCTTAGGAATTTTTTTTGCAATTAATTTCTTTTATTTAAATAATTGATTTATATTTAAAAAAAGGAAACAAAAGTTATTAATTGCTGAAAACGTTGATAGTTTACACTGTCGTCAAAACTCTGAGTGAAAGTTAGAAGAATTTTACCTTCTTGTAAGTAAAAGATGTTTGCTTATACCTATGTACAATTGTGAAAATTATCTCCAATCCGTTATAACCTTTCGGGCCTGTAAAATGTACTATTGCTATCAACTGTTCACTGTTGATTTATTATTTATTTTCGTAGCTGATTGTACATTTAACCCTATGGGCAAGGGGTTCAATACACCCATATTGGAAAAAAATATGCAATCGAATTAGTGACGCTGTATTTAGTATGGGGGAGTCGTTGAAACATCTAAATGAGTCCTTTATAGAAACACATAAATAAGTAGCTAATTGGCTTATAAGCTTATTTCAACAATGTCAATTAAATATTTTGTACCTATTTGTACCTTAATTGCTTATAAGGGTATTTGGTAACGATTTTTCTAATACAAATTACAAACGAATGTTGTCGAAATACAATTTCTACAAACCGCAATAGTTGACTATCATATTATGTAAGGTAACTTATAATTTAAATGGATTTAAAATACTTATTAGTCTAAATCTCGCTATACGAGGACTTTGACCGAGATGCTTATTAGACAAAAACATTTTATACTTAATTCTTAAAAAAATATATTTTATTAAATATTTCATCGGTTTGAATACTGAACAAATTCCATACCAATCGAGAGAATTAAGCCCATCAAATTTTCAAACGTTAGGTTGCCTCTTATTTTCCTGTCATAGGTAACACTCGGGTTACCTGGTATACATTTTACAGGGTACAACATTTTTAGATTTTACTCGGTTCAATCATCATGTGCAGCAAGCTTTTAAAAAAATATTGAAAGCAGTCTTCTTTATTTTCAAAAATAAAAGAATTGTTTCTTCTGAGCAACTTTTTCTATCTACAGTATTACTTCCCCTTCAGGTGGAATTACCTACAAAATTCCTCCCTGTATACAATGCATCATAATTATCTGTATACGTTGCAATACTAAATTTTATGACAAAAACACATCAATTAAAACGTTATTGTTTCATGTACGTTCGCGAGCACAAGTTAACCCGTCACCCGCGCGCCACCGGCTGCAAAGTAATTACGGGTCGCGATGACCCCTTATCTAGTATCTAACTCGATTAATAATTTTGTACTGAACCATATGCGACCGCCGGGCACACGTGTGTTCAAACAGAGCTATGGATGCCTGGATAAGTTTTGTAGACAGAACAGAGATGTAGGTTTTGTTTCTTAATCCCTACTTATATTAGAAACTTTTAAGTACATCTGTCACTTGACCGGTTAAACATCTCAACCGATTTTGATAAGAACGGGACTGACAATATTTAGGCTCTGAGAAAGAACATGCATTGCGAGACAAATTGATCTGAAATCTAAGCGTTGGAAGTCGGTGGAAGGCGGCAAACGAACAAGCGGGTCACCTGGTGGTCAGTGAATACCGCTGCCCATGGATATCAACAACTGTACAAGGGTCGCAGATGCGTTTGCTGCCTTTAAAAACAACATACCCTCCCCAACTTACTCGTAGCTCTGGAAACTTTACTCACCAGCAGAAACATAGCACAAGAGTTACAAAGTGCTACTACGCTGTACTTCCCCAAACGAGCGGCTCATTTGAGTAGAAGTTCCTTAAAGCCCTACCTGTCTTAAAATATTACTATTCCTCTAAAGTGTTACTATTAATAATATGACACTTGTTTTATTAACATTTTATTTAGGAACTTTAACTTTTAATTAGGATTTACATAGCTTGCTTTTATGACATCTAATAACTACACATAGAACAGGAAGTAACAGAAGCACAGACAAAACTAGGTTATAGACACATCTCTGTGTTGCCAATACAAATGTAATATTTATTACCAACATACTAATATAAACAAAACAAGCTAACTGCCTCGTCATATTGGCCCAGTATTTTCATGCAGAACCTCTTCCAGTCTTTCCTACCTGGTGTACGGCGTTAGTTTCAATTAGACCGCGGCCACACCATAATGGCCTCATTTGGAGGCCCCACGCCTTAGCCCTAATGGACTCTTGGACACCGCGAGTCAAGAGTAGACGCTATTTTTATTCCGCGAGAAAGCATTCAACCGTGTACCGTCGTGCTATGAGGAATATAGAGGAAAAACGTGTTTTTATATCCTTGTTCTATTTGGTAAATTAAATAAGTCCTTAAATATTACTTTTAATATTGATAAAGTATCAGCCTAATAATGTCCCACTGCAGGGTAAAAACCTCCATCATTTGAAATCATGTTTTCGTTACAAAGATGGGTTTCGGCTTAATCACCACGCTTGCCAAATGCGGGTTGGTGATCACAAACCCGGGCTGTATTCAGAAATATCAAAACAAAGGAGTCGGGCGAATCTGGGCTTATCGTTACTATTCGTTACACAAATAAAATATTTATCAAAAAAAATATCTACATTTTTAATTTTTATTCATGAAATATTATGCCATTTTACCATGGGATATTAAATAAAATATATAATCATATTATTATTGACTTTCGTTATTTCCTAGCTTTACTGTCACTTTTAACAATGTTGCCAAATGAATTAAAGTAATGATATAAAATATAAAGAAATAAAGAAATGATATAAAATAGAAAATCAAAGCAATGAAAGTGAATCAGTGTTTTTTTTCGTATTATGTTTTAAAAAAACGTTTAAAATAATGGATTATATAACAACCCTTATAAAAACATTGTAACAATAAATTGATCAACAGTTTTTTTTTTTTCTTGTACTGGCAACAAAGTAGAACTCATGTCACATCAAACGTCAATTATCAAAAAAATCATAATTTACGATGGTGGATATTTCGTTTTGTTGTGTCTTCGTGTGCTTTGGCTACGTATAAAGGATTCTGACGGTTATTGCTTTAACGAACAACCCACGCTTTTCTTAACGGACTTAGTTTTCTTGCCTACTCGACTTACTCAGCTATAACGACCGGAATAGCTAGCTCGCTACGCCGCCAGCTAGCTATGCCGCATTTGATATTATATACGTTTTTATGTTTAATCGTTTATGATGAAGTAAATGATCAATAAATAATTATGAGAAAAATGTGTTTTTCATTCATACTTATCCCCATCTACACTACAAAGGAAGAGATAAGATAGATAGGAAAGATTTTTGTGTGTATATGTCTATGTTTGTAATTCTTAAACTATTAGAAAGCTAGATTCACCCTGAGTAACATAGGCTATATTTTATCCAGATACGGGAAGAAGTTGACTCGGGACGCGGGTGAAACCGCGGGAAACAGCTAGTCTTTTACAATAATCTTAGAAACCGCAATGTGTTAATGTCTTTCAATACAATCTGATAAAATCTAGTCAGTAGTAGTCTGTAAATACAACGTGAGAGCACTGAGAGTTTGTACGAATTACTTACTACGAAGCAAATAATAACACCCTATATCTTTTTTCTCCCGTGTAGCAATTGTGAAAAAGTTTTTTTATTTGAAATGGCAGGAATATCAAAATAAAATAGTGTAGAAATGGTTGCTGTAACGTCAGGCCCAATTTTGTATGGATGTTCGCCCGGCTCCTTTTGCCCGACGCAGGAATCGAACCCAGGACCTCGAGACCATGGCCCGGTACTTAAACCACTAGACCATCGAGGCGTTATAATATTGATGAATAGTCACTTATTTTGGATAATTTATAATAAAAACACGAAGTGCAGAAAGTACTGTTAAAAAACGTTAAAAAGAGTAAAGAAAATGAAAGAATAAGCACATAATGGTAATTATGGTCTATGTTCAGTATGCTGTTTAGTTCACTTTCACTTATAAAATACAGTATTTGTGCTCTAGTTCTTATATGTAGAACCAAAACGACTTAGTAAGTTAGTCAGAAAATGAAGTCGGGTTGTTAAAATAAAAATTTTGAACATGAAAGCATAAAAGCTATGTGAACACCTATCATATGAATGTCTTCAATGTAAGGGCAATGACCCTGAAATAAAGCTTAGCCCACTAAACGATTCTGCCTTCAACTTCAATCCTTGACCTTTCTTAATCAATAAATTATACATATCGTTTATTAAAATAAACAATAGGTGGTTAGAACAGACGTAATAATTGTAATTTGTAGTCCTGCTTCACCTAGCCAAGCGTGAATCGACTGTTGTAGGTTTGTAGGCACGATGGGGTTCGCTGTAGGTATCACACCGTGACGCGAAGGGGTTGTATTAGTTTTAAATAGATGGGTTGTATTTTGCTATCGTTTTGTCGTTCAACTATGTTTTGTTTGAAGTATTGTAGAGGATACTTGGGAGGATAAGTTGTGAAGTTAGTTGTTACAAAACAATACTGGTCGAGTGGTCCGTTTGAGATATAAGAAGCAGCTGTTCTTGGGTGATTGAATTCGAGCCATTCAGAGAAACGTACTAATCTAGTATTAGATTGTTACTGTCACCATAATATTTATTTATTTATTTGACAAATAATTATACGGGAAGATCCCAATACAGATTATATTCTTATTATTACAATGATAATGAAAATGTTATACGGTTATAGTTAGATGAACATATCCAAGACCGATATTTTTTTCATCAATAGTTGTTACGATTCCTTCGTCACTTCTTAATTTTGTAGATATGTAATTTTATTTTTGATGAAGTACATTAGTACACATTGTTATGATATTGAGTGTAAGACTTCATTCAGTTTCATGAATTTAGGGCTGTAGAAATTTTTCTAAACAACCAAAAGTCTGGAAATGTTAGCATAAACGCCATCAATAAATTATTTACACGTTACAGTTGACGCGATATTTAAACATGTCTCTTATTCAGACAGAAGGTCTAAGGTATTAAAAGGCCATATTGCGGTGATCGATAAGCACCTCATAAACCGCGGCTAATGGTGCGTAAAAGAAGGAATGTCTTGAGCCAGTGCCGCTTGAATATATTGGACAATTTGGACACATTCGAATAAAAATGACCTTTTACTGGATTTTAGGAAACTTAGGAATTTATTTAAAACTAGCGGCCGCCCGCGATTCCGTCCGCGTGGGTTTCGGTTTCCGCACACAGTGGTACTATAGATAGCTTAAAGTCTTCCTCGACTAATGGTAAGTGGACTATCCAACACAAAATATTATGTCAATTCGAACCATTAGTTCCTGAGATTAGCGCGTTCAAACCAATCTGGATCAGGAGTTACACGTGTTATCGTGAGTCAACCATAAAATAAAGACATATGCTGTTGGGGGATATTTTTATTTTGTGGTCAACGGTATGTACCTCTTGTACCTATTCAGATAATGTATGCTATTACACAGTAATCCTTTGTGCTATATAACAGGAACCAATATGACACGCTTTGGTGTGCCACTGTCAGCGTTTTGTACGTGTTCACCACAAATTAAGATAATTAAATATGTATATAAATATTTTACAACACAAATATTCAGCAGAAACATACAGTCACATACATGCCAAATACATGCTTATGGGAACAAATCAGAAACTTGATCGTTTTCTTTTCTATATTTTATTAAGTATTTAATAATAATAAAAAACTATCGATATTCGATACGCCCTTGCGTACACGTCAAGACCGCGACATACCGCGAAACCGATATCGTTCGCCGCAGGAACAATAATTCTGTATGCAAATTAGGAATATCTTAAGTAGGATCAAAATACACGCGCGAGTTTGAGGGTTGAATACAACGGAATGCAAAAGTGTTCGGTTTAAACATAAAAAATTGATTTAAAAAGTTGATTATTATGGTGAAGAGTATTGTTTTCATTTTATACTTAATTTTTTTTTCAATCGCAATGAGCACATATCCTGTAAATTTTGCGATGAAATTGTTATCTACGTCACTACTTCTTCACTGTAATTACCTACTCATACCAAAAATCCCCACTTTTCTCGCATGGGGCATAACAAACGCTTGGGCATGCGTATAAAATTTTCATGAAACATGCATAAAACATGGCTGTCAACTGTCATACATTACCTACATCATAGTACTCAGGCACTTAGTAAATGAACATTAGCTTTGATTGTCGCAATCAATTGCTATATGTGAGATGATCATCATCATCGTCAAAAACGCAAGAAAAACATTTTTTTTAATACAAAATATTCGTCATCCTGCAAACTTCAATGTAACCATCAAAGAGTTTTCTATCCACATGTACCTAACCTAAGAACAGATGCCAGTAGCCGCCTCATTTGAATGCAAGCAAGGGGTACGTGCAACGCTGCAGGCACGTAATAGATTGTTATGCTTGTAAATTTTACTGTTATTGGGTCATAAAAGCGACAGTATGTAGTAAGTACTGTGGTTAAGTTTGAATGAAATATGGACGCGGACTTTGTAGGTTGACGACAGAGTAGAAATGAAAATTTCGGGTGTGTTTGATCTTATGGTCATTTTATGACAAAGACATTACTTTTCGGAAGACGTGGTGCTGTGTGAATTAGAAATAAATATCTAGCTACATATAAATATTTTTCTGCGAGTTAACAGTATGTGGCGGTTTAGTCAAAGAAGCCATTTAACTGCTTTTCATTATGACAATTAGGTACTTGAGTGAAATCAAAAATACACTTTAGGACGTGAATGAATTTTTATTTTACACTCATCCAAACCAATTTGTTACTAGTTAAATTGTTAATAACGCAAATAGGAACCGTTAAAGTAGTGCCAACATCTAACTTGTTTTTATTTCACCAAAACAGGGACCAGAAACCAATAATAAAAACATTATTCAAACACGATATGGAAGCTGTGAAGCGTTTACTAGCGCTGGTTTTTTTAAATAATGTTTTAAAGATCCAGTTAAAAGGTTATAATTATTTAAAATGTATAATCGTTGTAATTTAAATAAAAATAACTTTTAGGGAAATAGTGAATTAGACTCTATTTTTTTTAATATAACAATTATTTTTTATGTACGTACAGTAGAATTAAACTGCCTCAAAAATGTCATCAGATTAGATAATAAGTAGTTAAAAATGTTAATAATGGCGCTCAGTTTGTGATGATCAAAAAAATATAATATTAGTTTGATTTATTAAAACGAAAAAAGGTTTTTTTATTTAACAATACACACATTTTTTTATAAATTCGCAACAAGACAGTAAAAAAGTTACAAAAATAAACAAGCAGGCAACATGCCAACTTTATAGCGCTAGCGGTTTCCAGACTTCATCTCTCTAACCTCAAACAAGATCGCACCCCAACCCTACACAATAGCCGCTGACCGTAATTGCATATCTGCATTCAACCCAACGCATTGTTATATAACATGCATATATCATTATTTTAACAAAATAATTAGCTTGTACGACGCAAAAATGGTCAAGCGGGCGAAATGGCCATTGTTAACAATAAATAATTTAAACGATTAACAAAAGGCACGTGCTCACAAATGTGTGATTGGGATAAAAATGGACCAGCGGTTTTTTGAGGGTTAACTCGCATCTGTCTGCTTGTTAGTGAAAATGTATAGTAAGTGGTGTAATTAGATGAAGTACCAGAGTGGTCAAATATTTGAGAAAATATAACAAAAAGTATTTTTGAAGTCGTATAAATACAATCTTATACATTAAAATCGATCGCAAAATGTGTTGGTAAGCGCATAACTCAATAACGCCTGGACCAATTTGGTCAATTCATTTTTTACATTGATCTTTTACGTCCAGGTATAGTTTTTAGGCAAGAAAAATTTGACGAGACGATCGATGGGACGCGGACGAAGTCGCGGGCGGAAGGCTAATGTACTAATAAAAAAATATACAATAATTTATTCATAAGTAAAGTAGTATATTATTTAAAACTATTTAACTCACCAAAGTGATTAATAATTTTTTTGCTCGAAAAAATAACAACATACTCCGCTCTTGTATGTTTTTCTGAACTCTCAGTCTTATAGGGTTAACAACACATTTTTTTCTCATTGTCTAAGATAGTTACTTACTAATCTGTCAACAACCTACAATATAGTTACTTTAACTATGCTATAAACACTGATTTTGGGTTGCTGTTTTGAATCAATTTTTTTTCAATATTTTGTTATCATGAAATATGTGTTTAATTTAACGTTTTGGTGCAGACCAAAACTTTCAATACGGATTTGGTCAACTACTATTTCGAGTCTAATTTGTCTCTTAAAATTCCCCAAGCTTTAGGGGAGTTTCATTTCCACCCTAGCAAAGTAACATTAAAAACATAAGTAAATAGCCAAGGAAACAATTCGCTATGATAGCAGCGGTTAGTGAAATTATAAGTAAGAAATAATAGTGTAATAATAGTGTCACGGGCGGCGACCGCAGGGTTGCTCCCCGAGGCGAATATTCAAAGGCAAAGTTAAAGCGTTTATTTTCCAACTTGAAATTCTTCTGCACGTCAAGTTTTATTTTAAACTATGTACTATTGGCCTAAGTATTCAAATTCAAAGACATATGAAATCCCTACTAATATTATAAATGCGAAAGTAACTCTGTCTGTCTGCCTGTTACTATTTCCCGCTTAAACCTCTTAACCGATTTTAATGAAGTTTGGCACAGACAATCTTAAGACCCTGAGAAGAAGGTATCCTAACTTTGAACTAGCACTAAATTGGCGATTGAAAAGAGCAACTGACCGAGTTTCTTGCTGGTATCTTCTCGGAATATACCATTCTCCTCTTCTTATAGTAAAAATGCAATGTTGTAGTTCCTGCCTCCATAGTCCAGTGGTTTAAGTACTGGAGGTTCTGGGTACGATTTACAGGTTGGGCAAACAAATTGTGGGATTTTCCGTAAGTTCTAACACAAAAACAACTATTCTGTAATACACTAAGTTTAAAATATACCAATAAAAGATTACAAATGCTAAGATAAAATATTTGTGGCAACCCTATCATAAAATGGTCTTTTAGGCCAATTCCAAAAAAAAGTCCCCAAATTCAGAGGGCGTCTTCCGCGTTTTGGGACACTTTCGGTCAATTAAAGACGGACGGTAGTCTTTCCCACGATTAGGGTCCTACAGGATAGAGTAATTAAACTGGCCACCGGGGTTTGGCGAGTTATAATCACGCTATTAAATAGTTGTACGAATTTAATGTAGGTTGCACTACATTACGAAAAAAAACAGTTCCCAATGTAGCTCGTACTACCCCGTTTAATACCAGTGGGAAACACTAAGCCATTATTGATTCAGTTTTACAAATGGAAGCTTTACCGTACGTATATTTTTTTATTCTCATTGTCATAACTAGCGGCCGCCCGCGACTTAGCCCCCTTGGATTTTGGTTTCCGCACACATAGTCCTGCATTATTATATAGCTTAAAACTTTTCTAGACAAGTGGGCTATCCAACACAAAAACATCTATTTTTTTTGGTTCCTGAGTTTAGCGCACTAAAACAGACAAACAAACTTCTCAGCTTTATTGTATTAGTATTACATTTCACCATGACGTTATTTATAACGTCATAAAATGGCAAGGTTGATCATAACTCTGAGATACAGATTTGTGAAATGCTTGTGTTACTCATTTTACCTTCAGGTTATGTCCATCCTCGTCTAACAAGAGTAATGGATTGCAATTTATATTAATTGACAAAATAGATCACAATAATTATTTTAACTAAAAATATAGTCAAAAATATTAGCCCCACACGGGAGCGCACCTAATTTGGCGTAACTACCACAGATTGTAACTACGAACACACAATATCATTGAAATTAAATTCGTTACAAATTGAAGAGCTCTCCACTCGTACTATCATTATAATATTGAAACCCACATCTAATGTAAACAGCCCGACTTCAGCTTTTAATAATACTGGTCATTTCGTCCATTGTGTGCTGGCACCCCATCCCGTATGGTTGTGACGTCACGGATAGAGTCAATACGTGACATGCGTACGCGCATCAAATGTGATACGGTGGTAACTAGTAGTTGGATTTTGATTTTTTAATTTTGTCGCAAAGTTTTACTTACAACTAGCGACCCACCACACGGGTGCAACTTAAACTATCAGTACGAGAACTTGTCTTCTATGTTGAATATACTGATAATCCTTCCTCACAAATTACTCGATCTGATAAAAAAGTATGAAAATCGGTTAATCAGCCTATCGTAGTCCACAGCTTGATATAGGCCTCTCCTAGGGCTCGCCACTCAGCCCTATCCTCGGCTGCCAAAGGTCCTGCCATTTTGCAAAGATCTCATGAAATTCGGTTGTGCAGTTTTAAGATTTAAGCATTTGTATTGACAGAGAGAAAAAATCTACTTTGTTTTAAACTGTACCGCTACAGAATTAATTTTTTCTATTCAATACGTATTATGCGTACCTAATTGGAGAACGTACTTATTTTGTTATGAGATGGGGATAGACGAGCTATTTTGTTGTGATATAGTGATATACGAGCAATGGACCAATTGATGGCTATTATCTTGGCACCTCCTCATATAGACTTCTGAAAATAGCATGTTAATTGTCAGCTTAAGCCTTGTGATAGCATAAATCGTCGTTGTGTCTCAATTAGGTATGTAAGAGCAAATTTGGCGCAACTAATTTGGCGCTTTATGTTAATGAAAGCACTAAACTAGCAGCAACGGTTTAGTTTAAAGTTGTAAATGAGGCTACGGGGCGCTTTAATTCTTAACGTTCCCTGATGCATATTTATTGTCTTTGGACGAGTTTAGATTCGAGACAACTGCATGCTAGTCAGCACCCTTTCTCATAATATGTTTTATTCTATGTTGTATGAGTATTACTACATAAAAATCACTATTTGAATAGAACAACTCTAGATACATACATACAATGATAAATTACTAGTATACCTACATACAAAGTACCTTTTTTCTATCTGTCCCCATATACCTATGCTAAATTACGGAACCCATTTTCATGCAGTTTTTTATCAGGAAGAGTGATTCAAGAATATGGTTTATGTGTAGGTAGTACATGCATAATACTGTATAGATACACTGATAATTTTAGTGGAACCCGTCCGAACCCTGGGGGATCGCTAGTCTATACTAAAATGTGTTTTTTTGTGGTAATGAATAGGCTCAAAAACTACTGGATCGATTAAAAAATCTTTCACCATACAAAAGCTGCATAAGCCATAAGCAACATAGGCTACATTAAGTTTTCAAAAAATATGTCTGTAATTGTCATGATTAGTACCCGTGCGAAGCCGGTATGATTCGATATATCTCATAAAACAATTATTACTAAACACTTACTAATGTTTTTAGCACGATGCCGGTGGAACAAAGCTAGCTTTCGGCAGGGGCGTGCAACAATGTGTTTATTGGATATATCGAGAGGTTGCAATGGTGTCGTCGCATTACGATGATGCGGGCGACAGATGTAACTTTTAAACGATTTCTAACAGCTATTTGAGTTTTTTTCATTAAAAATTAAGAGACGATAAACTAGTTGACAGATAGCTTCCATTAATATATGAATTATATATCACGCGATTATCTGAGATTGGTAAATCTAGTGAGTGCCATTGCCTTCTCCATTTCACACAATAACTAGGAGTGTACAGGTTCCTTCTCGATGTTTGTCTTTGAAGTATGCGTTGAGCTGGTATGAATTCATGTTGGCTGAGAGGTGCGTGCTTTGTCCATTTTGGGGTATAATATATGTAGCTACTACGTACCTAGAGAGTGGACATCGAAAACAATTTCTATGCTTCGACTCGGAGGGAAGGGGGCGGATAATTAAGTAATGTTTTTGGCTTTTTATCTATGAAATGACACGCCACTAGCTTATTATTTCATCCTGTAATAATGTGTACATGTTTTTAAAACAAAATGCGGCATTTATTGAATTAATAAAAATAGTACAAAAGACGGCAATTGTTGTCCATGAACAACAGTGCGTAAGAAATAAATTATTTCTTCGATGTACATATCTACCCTATACGTAGTAGTAATCTAACGGCTAGAAACCGAAATCCACGCGGACGGAGTCGCGGGCGGCCGCTAGTAATAAAATAATTGTCGTACACATGTAGCCGATTAAAATGCGATCTGCGCACGCGCCGGTTGTGCGGTACTAGTACACGTGACGCTAATTTGATGCAAATGGACTTGCATCGTTCAACGAAGTTTGTGTGGTTGACAATTTGTACATAATAATTCAGTTATTGTAATTGAGCTTGTTAGCTTGGTTTGCGGCTATAACTACTACGTATAGAGTAGTACACGCACTGTCGTCCATGGACATCAGGTGGCGTCTATTTGTAATCTTGTTAAAATCAAAAAAATGCCGACTTGGGTTTTATAAATATGTACAAATCATTCCAGAAGACACGATTGTAGGTAGTATTCCTTCTTAAAAGCCCGGTAAAGCATTATCGACACTTTTGGAGTCGCCAGCAGGTGACTCTCTTGCCTGTTTACCGATCATAGCATAAACAAAAATTATTGCGTCAATTAAGAGAAGTAGAGCATTGAGGAACTGCCACTCGAATGAGCCGCTCGTCTGGGAAAGTACCTCCACCTTACAGAAGACTACAGTGAATTAGCTCTTCGTAACTGGTGTGCTATGTTTTTGCTGGTGAGTAAGTTTGCCAGAGCTCGGTTGGGGAGGGTATGGGGTTTTTAAAGGCAGGCAACGCATCTGCGACCCTTGTACGGTTGTTGATGTCCAAAGGCAGCGGTGATCACTTATTAGGTGACCCGCTAGTTCGTTTGCCTCCCTATCATATTAACCACCGTGTACCAGTACCGCACAACCGGCGCGTGGGCTGATCGCATTTTAAACGGCTACACGTGTACGACAATTATTTAATACCGGACAATTACCGGCAGATGGCGTTTATTTGATTAATTCACAGATGGACATAGTCTGTCAGATGTGAATTATGATATGCGTCGCGTAATTGTTTGTTTTTTTTAAGTGGTTTGTGTTTTATTGTTTTTGTGGTTTCATTTTCTAGGCTTTTTGTAGGGGTTCCGTTCATAATGACAGACATATCTCTAACGATGTACTTCTTCCATAAATAAAAAAACTTAATATTTATTATGTTTCTAAATAACAGGTGATCAACAATAAAGTTCTTACATCTCAAGTTGAGACAACTTTAACGGAATTACCGACTTGCTATTTCCTAACCTAGGATAGCAAGCCTAGTCCGAACTACATTATGTCATTCTCATACAAAACAGCACCTCAAGTTCGCGCTCAAGTTTGAGCTCAGAGTTGAGTGCGATTTATTAATACGAGCCTTAGTTAACATTGAAAGCTAAAACTTGAACGTACATACCTGTACATACCATACTGTGATTTATTGTACAAACGCCAGCATTTTTTGCAACATTCAGCCACTCTTTTATACGCATAAAATAAAAAAATACTATCCCTTGTCTGTTCAATTGTTCGCAAATTCATTTCCTAATCCATCCCTTGTTTTCACGTTGTCTGTCTCTTATTGTGCTATTGTGCTCTATTCAATTATTTTTGTCAAAATAACCAGTTCAGGACAAAAGTGAAAATGGACTCCTAGCATCACATTTCAATTTGACCCACTTAAATAAGTGTCGTTTTGCTAAATTGATTCTATGTTAACTTTTTATATTGTCGGTTCGTAATAAGAGATGGCTTTTACCTTATCGTTAAAATGAAAATACATAGGTATGTTCTAATTTAATATACTCGTATAAGTATGATTGTGATCAATAGTAGCAAACTTGAAAGTGAGGACTGCACTCGGTTTTTATGTTTAAAAATCGAATAAAGCTGAAGGTATTGGATATTTAATTCTGGAAAACACTCCGTTATCGTCATTGAGACTGAAACAATCTACTCTTAAAGTGAGTATTGGACAACTCTACCCAAAAAAAAACAATTGGCATTCAAATAAATAAAATAATAACATTTTTTGAAACCGTTTCCATAGTGACCAATATTTGGGGTGAAATGTCATAACAACAAATCACTATAATTAAAACGGTGAAATTCGCAACGCGTGCGAGATCGTGTGATAAGTATCACACTATAACGCCACCGTATCACACAATCACACTTTGTATCACACAATATGTCTCCGCGAAGGGAAATGGCCGATATCAAGATTTGCAGATCTGGCGCGGAAATGGCGAAAGGACATGTCCATAAATGTATGGACCAAAAACCCAGAATCGACATGAATGAAATGTATACCAGTGGATTGGCATTGAAATGTAATGTAATGTTACCAAGGGGGCAACGCTGAAATCGTTATAGTATAGGAGCTAGAAGCAAAATAAAATAGGGAAAAACTCGAACAAAACAATAATAAAATCAGTTTACGTCATGTTGTGGCTTAATATGACGTTGTTTTATGGTGTATCACTTGTGATAATTATCAGCAACACCTTTCACAAGCAACAGCAACATAATAACAAGATCATATTAAATCGCAACATAACAAACACTCTGGTTTTTTTATATTTTTTTCTTCTTTTCCATAGATACTTCTATCGTTACAGTACTGTGTGTATTATTGGTAATTATGTGGCTAAAGATTGAAAATATAAAAATAATTGGTATGGTATAGGAGCAAAGAGCCATGTTGGGAGTGAGAATATCGTTGTTATTATGATGCTGTTGCTTGTGAAATGTGTTGCTGATAATTATCACAAGTGAAACAACATTAAAACAACGTCATATTAAGCCACAACATGACGTAAACTTATTTTATTATTGTTTTGAACGATTTTTTTCCTCATTTTATTTTGCTCCTAGCTCCTATACTATAACGATTTCAGCGTTGCCCCCTTGGTAACATTATATTATATTTCAATATCAATCCACTGGTATACATTTCATTCCTGTCGAATCTGGGTCATTTTTTGGACATCACCTTAGTGGATTTATTGTTGCATGTTGCATGCACACAATTGGGCTTGGTTACAAAAATTTATAAATAGCACAAAAAGTTACAGACATTTAAAGTAGAAGTTGTGTTTAGCCGGCCTTAATTGAAAGAAACATTTGTTTTTTCGGCAAAGTTATTCTTAAAAATTATATTTAAATATTCTTATCAAATATGTAGTGCCGGCCTAGAAATATTGGGTATTGAAACCATTCATAGGCATTTGAATGCCTATGCCTATTTCTTCTCATGGGTGTAAAAGTAGGTGGGTATCATGAGTACTAAAATAATAATTAGATAATTTAGTTAACTCAAGTGGATATAAGCTATTTCTATTATTACTTTTCTTAACCTGGTATCTATATTAGACCTAGTAATTAGTCTAATCTAAGCCTAATTCAATTTCTTCAAAGAAAACCCTCGTTTCGTAATCGTATTACCGTATTATCTGATAATTTTGTTACACCTGTAAGAAAGTGCTGTAGCCAAAAAAAAAGAAGAGTTAACATTCGTTATTGTTATAATGACAATAATTTCAAATTAAGAAGGAAAAAATTGTTCATTTTTCTACCGAGGAATTATTCACTATATTCAAAATGCACTGGATTGAGTAACTAATCCTGTCATTGTTTTAAATACTGATGTTGAGAATAATCCGGTATTTGACTGACAGGTCAAATCACCTTCTTTTATTAAATGTCAAAAACGTAAAATTGTAGGAAAAACTGTATGGAATAGAGAATTGTGACGTCACATTTGTGTATTGTCAAATCAATACTCTTTTAGTTTCAATTAGGTGTAATAATTTGTTAAAAGCTCAAAAGTAGCTGTGGGATAAAAAATTGTGATTAATTTTTGATTTTATCTTTAATGTTTTATCACAATTTATTTCGTATGCAGTCAAATAAACAATTATGAAATATTTTTGAATATTCATCCTCTAGTGCTACCCAGTTAAAATTTTCCCTTTAACCGTCCTAGAAAAAATCAATGTTTGCCGCGCTCGTCATTATATGTATTCAGAGGGTGGTTCTATCGAACCCCTTTGATTAATAAGCCTCATCAATATTAATGAAACAGGTGTCGTAGTACAACTGTTGTTAACATGTTTTGTATATATTTTAAGTTACGGTCTGTTTTGTGTTTTTGGTTATATTTATTTTACGAGGCAATTTTGTCTAATTTATTTACAGCATTTGTTTTGTGGCAACACTCAAGTTATAAGATCACCATTACGTCTGTGTTTTCTCTTAGTTTCTTATTGGAATCCTACTGTTTTGTTTCTAAAATAGTGCCGTAGTTCGCTTTTTTCTTAGATCCAGTGTTGCCACCTTATATTGCACACTTTTGCTTCACAAAATGAACTTCAAAGCTAACACTACCTGTAAGCCTTAGTCAAATCTATTGAGAAAAACATATTGTAAACAGGTTCAATTTACAGAACGAATTCTCTGGTTATCTTGAATTATATTATATTTTTTATGCTGCTTGTGTCTTCCTCTATGTACATACCTACTCTTACGCCCACATAGGCCGCATCTACAGTATCTTCTTCCTAGCTTTTATCCCGTTTCTATACGGGATCCGCTTTGACCATGATCCAGGATTTGGCAAGTCTGGTTATTACAGTGAAGCAACCGCATCAACAGTACACCAACTGAAAAAAAATGCATTATTCCTATTATTTCACCGCCATCAAACCGATAGAGCGTAAACACTTAATCATCTTTTACTATAGCTCTAATATCATTTACCCGTATGATGGTCAAACCGCATGCGCCAGTGTAATTGTCTCTATACGGGCGACAGATGTCTCTCTGGTCGCTACTACAATAAAATTGAACGGTCATCCTTATAAGCTTTGCATTAATATCGATAGAGTATATTATTGTGCTTATGTAAGTCCATGATGGGTGTAGTGTTCGACAATTCAATAATCGTTAAATCTCTTGAGAGTAGACTCATATGGTTGCAGAAAGTCCTGTTTTGTAGTACTAAACTGCTGCTAAGTATACTGTAAGATGGCGCTACGAGAATGATGCATTTAATTTTTTTTTGTCAAAACTTGTCAAAACTGTTTTAATATTAAACAAATATTTGGAGCTTCAGAAAATTCCACTTCAATTTGATTATTTTTAATAAAAAAATCTGTCTCTAAAATATATGTTTGATGATAAATAAATCGTTTTTTTAATATCATTTTCCATTTACTTAAGATTAGGCTAAACTAATTCGATCGAATCAAAGACTATTAATACTTAATTTATTGCATACAAAAAATACCGCCGACATCACAATTTGAACCGTAAAAATATTATCAAGCGAGAAGGTATAAAACTTTTTTGAATTTGGAACTCTTCCAAAACCACGCATTCGACGCGCAAGAATGGACTCTAGATCATAGCTTATAAAGTCTATGAAGCTGACGATGATTTAAAATTCGAACATTAATTCGAATTGACAGGTCGTTCCACTTCCGCAGATGGCGTCATAAACAAAAGAAAAAGAAATTTTCTGACAGGTGCTTTTGCCACGATATTTTCAACGCTCTTAATACCTTCACTTAAGGTTTATTTCCGTACAGCTCAACTGCATAACAAGTGTTGTTAACTATAAGTCTAGCGGGTGAATTGTTAACACGTTCCGATACGATCGTCGGTTATAAACAGTTTAATTTACTATAAAAGGTAAATGTCGAAACGGTCGTATCGACAGTCAATTTGTTTGACCCAATAATTCGGGAAGGCGACTATCAATCTTGTAAGAGCCTTGTTTATGACCATATTAAGAATGATTTAGAATCGCGTTATGGCAGGAAATCGCTGCCTTCGTAGAACTGTTCAGCCGGGTCATTTAGCGAAGTTTGGAGTAATTCTCTATCGATAGATAGCTCGATGGAAAGGTTTTGATAAGACAGTTAAAAGTCCGACAAACTATAAAGTGTAAATAAATATATGGCGGAACATTTATTTAAGTAGTATCTGTGCATAAAAGTCCTACCAACAACCAGATTTACGGCGGGAATCAAACCCACGAACGAATTTCTCAGTCAAAGTTTTACTGCAACAAATCCCTGAAGTAAATACCTATCGGAAGCCAGCTGAACTATTAAAAAAACTTACAGCTGTTTTTAGAAGTCGAATCTTTCGTTCTATCGATGGTCAAAGCCGCTAAGAAATCCTATATAAATACATCAACTTATCATTTGAACCGACAAGGCTTGTAATCACTATTGACAAGTGAAAAAAAAACCAGAACGCTCAAAGAAAGGGACCGTTTTGTCAATCTGCAGTGGACTTTATCACTGGCCATAGAAAATCAGTTGTAATACAACCTCTTTTTTTCGAAACTTTTTTCTTATTTCCAAATGAAAAAAAATAGCAGCTGTGGCTCGTGCGCAGAAAATGCTCCAATTTCTACAATGAGTGCTAATTCTATTGATGGATTCCGTTACCCGCCCATGCATTTTTAGGGATCCGTGTGAAGATATTGAAACCTGAATTTTGTATACTGCCGTTATTCGAAGTAGTTGGCACAAATACCACATCCCTATTAAATACCTTTGACTAAGTGTAGAAACGCACTAAGCTGAAAGAGGCAAACGAAGTTGGGCCGAAGTTAATTTTCTATTAAAATCACGCAACGATATTTTGGCATAGTGTGGCATCTTTAGTCAATTGGTTTACCCCATTACCCTATGACAACAAAACAAATATATCAAAATCACTTCAGGAAAAATGTCTTATTATATCACTGAGATTCCGGAATTGATGCAATCGTAGTTGGCTAAATTCAATCCTACGGAACAATCAAAGGTAATTTCAGTCTCAAATTGATTTCACAGCACAAATCTTAGAAGTTTCAATGCGGAATCTTGGGTGGAAGTCCCGCCAAGCCAATTTACATCCTGTTCTTTTCAAAATAAGTGTTAAATTTAAGACTCACAGTCTTAAGTTTCAAAGCAAAAAAATCTTCGATTTCATAAATGCTGACTTTTATCAAGTAAGCAAAAGATTTACGCTTACGTGCAATATATTTGATTTATCGTTCATTTATTCATATGAAGCCGTAATTCAAATTGACTAGCCTAAGACAAATTGTAGCAATCGATTTATGGGAGATATTTTACATGACATGATTCATTCATGATTGAATCAATAATTTAATTAATACCTAAGTATCAGTATGTTATGCAGTTTTTACCAAAAGCTCCAAAATAAACTAGTCTTTGTAATAAAGGGTGTCAAAAAAATTATAAAACTTTTTTGAGCACTTTTGTTTAGAATGGTAAACAAACAATCAGGTCACACCTATATGTTGTAGAAGGAGCTGATTTTCACAATCATAAAATATGTCCATTGCTCAACGAAAATCATTTATGCCATCATTACAATGAAACACAGTGGTGAGGGTGTATCCGAATTATTTGTAGGAGGAATAAAATCCGGAAACAAAACACATAATATGCCCAAAATCACTCTTATAATAACGTCATTTAGCACGCATGACGTCATACGTCAGAAGCTGTCAGTCAGTCTAGCTGTCACGGAGCTGTCATCGCGTCAGAAGCGCAAGCGCATTGTTATCAGATTTGCGTAAAAAAGTTACGTCTTTCGAGTTCGTCGTAGCGGAATCATCGCTTTACGATTGTATTTGCGACAAAGTTTTAGTTTTTTTTTTGTACAGTGTGACCTGGTACAATGCACGAATATAATAAAGTAAAACAGTAGGTAAAGCTGCATTTTTAGATACGTCCTTACATTTTACTGAGTTGCCAGTGACCCTTCTGCTGTTAAGCTAAAAACTATTCGATTTTTTTAGACTAGAACATGTATTGTGATGTATTCCCGCCCAAACTTGACAGCTAGAAAAGGCGTCAATCATTTATAGAATCCATTTCAAAATTTTAATTGCCTTTCATACAAAGAAAAAAATCTTAACCCTTTACTATCAACACCACTAATTAAATAACGGAATTAGCTGTCGCGTTTCTATAAATATCCTCCCACCGACTTTTCTATTAGTTTTTTTCGGAACTAAAGACATTTACACTATTTTTAATTCCACAATATGGTGTCGAGACCAAGGAACTTAACCCTTGTAATGCGACCTCTGGTGCATTTAAATAAAGTCAAGTAATTTGAGTACTAATTTCAAATGAATAAACGCGTGCTCGTTCTATAATTTTGATCCAGTTCAAATTATTTTAAAAGGCCCTTACGAGACTGTGTTTGAAGTTCAAAATCGTGTGTAGATTTAGGTGTACTTAGTACGGTTTAAAGTTGTTTTTCTTGCACAAAAAGAAGTAGAATCAGCTGCCGTCCCCTGTATTGTTTGAATCGGAATAAAATACATATCTTGGAGGAGTTTCTTTGAACGTATTTGCGAGAAGAAATGCGGTTGAATGTTTGTTAGAAACAGACCTAGTGCTGGTAGTAGTCGATAGTGTTTTATCGAAAAACTTAATTGTTTAGTAGGTATGTACTTTTGACTTCATTACTAAATGTTAGAGATTACTCTTATATTTGATGTACTGGGATCAGTGGAATTAATGATTATAGTATCAGACTTGGAACAAAGGCTACAAAATAAGAAAGTCATTTATTTGAATTTCTTTTCGTAAGTAGGTAGCTTGATTTAAAATTTAACAAGAATTCGTGTTTCTTAGTAATGTTTACTTAATTTTCAATGTCACGGTTATCTACCCTCGCTGTTAAATCAAATCAAACATCATTGCAGACGTTCAAGTGCGTCCAGGTGATAACATTGCAGGATGTTTGTGTTTGATTTATTGTGTTTACTTCATCGATGTCAACGCCAGGTGGAAAGACATGGCACGTGTGTGTTGAGACAGATTTGAGACAAGTTTTTAGCGCTATTTTTCATGATTCATAAATTTGATTAAAAAGTTCCAAGATAGTTTGTTGTGTGTATAATTGCATACAATGAAACTACTATGAGCACCACTGTTGAATATAAGAGAAAGTTTGTGGATGTTTTTGGAAGTGGAAGTAGCCGTATTGTTGTAGTTCTGAAGTATAAAGTGTGTTAGTAAAATGTGAACGTAAAAAAATCTATATTCTTCGAAACGTGCTGTTTACTAATTACCACAATCAAGTTGCTACCAAACAAAACAAATATTTGTAAGTAAATTATTTTTACTATTTTCATGACATAATTCAATGTATCGATATTAGGGCTTGCAAATATTCGACGAAATCAGGTATTCGAATAATTCGAATATTTTTCGAAAAATATTCGAATATTCGAATATTATTCGAAATTTTTTTTCAAGCGTCCACCAACCAAACATGGAAATATCTAGTCTTGAGGCCATCACAAACGATACTGGCTATGGCAGTATAGCTGTAAACTCAGTCCGAACTGAGTGAGACAGGTTTAAACTTTTACACTTTAAGTCTACGCTTCATACATTTTCTATGGGAAAGTGCATACTTTTATTTTCTCGCGTCTTTCGACCTATCATGAAAAATGAAAATATATATTTTTGAGGTCATTAAAATGCTTTTTGATTTGGGAGTATATCTGCAAACTCAGCCCGAACTGAGTAAGACAGGCTAGAAACTTAAACACTTTGTATCCTCGCTTCCATATCTTTTTTATAGGAGGTGGTGTCCTTTATTTTCCTGCGGCCATCAACCAAACATAGAAATATATATATTCTTAAGAGCCCAGTGAACGATATTTGCACAGGCAGTATGGATGTAAACGCAGTCCTTACTGAGTAAGACAGGTTAGATCATTTACACAAAAACTGGGCGTTCGCTACTTAAATTTTTCTAGGGAAGGTGGCGTCTTTATTATTTCGCGTCCATCGACCAAACAGGGAAAAACATATTCTAGAGATAATCACAAACAAGTTTTGCAAAGATAGTTTAGCTATAAACTCAGTCCGAACTGAGACATATCACAGGACAGCAATCTGACACGACCGTAGAGAGATCAGGAGCAGGACTAACGGCTTAACGTGCCTTCCGAAGCACGTAGGAGCTCGAGATGAAAAGACATGGCCAACATTCTACGGAACGTTTGCCTAGATACCAAATTCATTTCCCACAAACATGTCTTATTGCATTAGACTCTTGACTATCAGAACATTCAATATCATTAGCAACTAAAGTCCAAGAACTTGAGGTTATAATTATACAGACACACAAAGATTGCAAAAAACATTTCAATCCCTTACTGTAGCATTGTTTTGATTGATGACATGATACATTCGTTACTAAGGTTACTCAACGGTGTACCGTGAAAAATGTGTTGTCTCTTTTTCTCTTATCGTAATTTTGCTAAAACTTACTCTGTCACGCATTGTATATTATTTCCATGGCAACGGATTTAAATATTTGACAATAACTGTCGAAATAATGACAATAATATTCATTCCTTTCTGCTTAAAGTAATATTCATTTTGGGAAAAATAATAAAATACTATGTTTAAAATAAGTTGTTTGTGATAAATAATACGTTAAAAGATACCATTTCAAATATTTTTTATAGTTAAAGCTATACTTTATTGTATGTCACTGTTTTTCATACATTATTATATTGTGTCTTTGGAGGACAAGAGCAGACTATCCGTATTTACGTTGAAAGGAACGCATTTTTTCAAAACAGTGTATAGCGGAAGTTAAATTACTAATTAATTTATTTTAAAAACTAACAAGTTCTACAACATTCTAAAATATATGAAAATTATTATTTTAATTTAATATACTTTGTGCTTTTGTGCCATTCGTGGCCATCACTAGGCAGGAATTGGCCATGTCTTTTTTCGGTCACCCATCCGATGACTGGCACCTGCGAACGTTGTTTAACTTTAGCAACCGCAGGCCGAGTGCGCTAACCACTGCGCTATCGAGCTTCCCATTAAAAAATATTGAAGCGAGGGTATATTGTGGGCAAGTTCCAACCCTGTCTCACTCAGTTCAGACTGAGTATGCAGATATACTACCAAATGAAATAGCGTTTGTAATGACCTCAAAAATATATATTTCCATAGTTGGCCGATAGACGCGAGAAAAAAAAGGATGCCATTTCCCATAGAAAAATGTATGAAGCGTAGGCCTAAAGTGTAAAGTCTAAACCTGTCACACTCAGTTTGGACTGAGTTTACAGCTATACTTCCAAAGCAAGTAGGTATCGTTTGTGATGCCCTCATATTTCCATGCTTGGTTTATAGACGCTCGAAAATAAAAAACCCCACCTCTCCTACAAAAAACAGCATTGTCTTTTTACCATGAAGGATTGTAAGGGGTGAAATAACATTAAACGAAGACATTATTATTTACGAGATCAATCACATTCATTTTTGATGAAACTTAAGAAGTTAAAGTCGCTAAAGTTTAATCTGCTTAGGGTCATTTAATATCGGTCCTAAAATCTCGATAATCTCGATCAAAACTGTCGAGATCTCGATCAATATCACATATATAATACCCTCCTAGCCGAATTCGGCCACGGCGGCCAATCTTACGATTAGCCACTTACGCGGGATATATTATAGTGCACAAGCGCATGCGCAAACACAGGTGCACTCCCTATTCCCTCACTCCCATAATTCGGTGGGACAGCAATCTGACACGACCGTAGAGAGATCAGGCGCAGGACCAACGGCTTAACGTGCTTTCCGAGGCACGGGGGTGTAATTACACCGCCAACTTCCAAACTCCGGACTGTATCTGTGTTATCACATCATGAAAACACAGACACAATTTCATCGGTCCGACCCGGGATTCGAACCCAGGACCTCCGGCGCGGCCGCCGCATTAAAGTGCGACACACTAGCCACTGCGTCACGGAGGCAGTTATCACATATAGCGAGATAATAGACCGTCGAGATAGAATATCGAAAAACACCTAGGCAATTTTTTGAGATTTGAGACTATCGAGATTGCATTTCCTAATTAATCCCAATAGGACATAAAATATTCGAATATTCGAATAACGCGTCAATAAATATTCGAATAGTAAAATGAGTCGAATATTCGAATTATTCGAATATTCGAATATTCGAATTGCAAGCCCTAATCGATATTGACGTTATCGACAATGTCTCATCACTAGCAGCCAGGTGCGGCGCGTGCGGCGGACGGCGACGCCTCCTTTGTCGTCGTCTTCGCGACAGAACTTCGGCTTTACAATCTGTGGAGTCTGCAAGGATATTGCAATTTATATACATATTTTACTCGTAATAGTAGGTATATCAATGTTTCAGAAGTGAAGGAATACAGAGAAAAAGCAAAATTTTTTTTCAACTGAGAAATAATAAAGTATTGAGGTCGCGTGGTTTCCATTCTGGTGTTAGCCCATCAGCCGCTCAAAGTTACGCCCGCCGGCACCTTGTGTTTGGGCTCAAAACTTAAATATTTATCTACCTACTAAACTCCTTACCTATGGATTTATATATATACCCCAAAAGGACACTGCCCGCGTTTCAGCCATAAAATTGCACAATTTTTCATTTTCCGATTGCTGCAGAATTTGATGAAATGATTTTAAATTAATATGGACGGGATCAAGAAATTGAAATAATGTTCTAAATTGTCTGAATTATTATCAATTATAGTGTATGTAAGGTCAATCGCTCTTACGCAAATAGTTAAAGCAAGTTAGGAGTGAGAATACGGGAAATTGTGATATACGATTAATTATTACATGTATATGCGTTAACTGCCATATTTCAGTGGCCTCATGAGGCCGCATACTTTGGGAAGTATTGATTGGACATTAAGCTTATTATAAGCTATAATCGTGTCAATTAATGACCAGTTAGCATAAAATATGTTGTAAGAACGGATTTATTTATTAATAAGGAACGGATGAAAGCAAAGCAAAGAAGACACAAAACATTTTTGGTAATTGAAGTTTTGTATTCTGATTTTCAAACTAAAATATGAAGGTAATAAGAAACTTGACCGGCTTTAATAACCTTAGAAGCAGAATGATTTTTTGAAAACCATATTTTTGTTGTCCTTCACCGTTTTATGCCCATCAGTAGGTACGTTTTGATTTATTATTACGTTTGTGTAGATTTATAATACCATGTCGTTTCTGTTACACAAGTGAGAATATTATAAGGTAGATCGAAATGCCAACTAATTTTGACGAGGCACAGGAATCAAACCCACGACTCCCACTTCAGAACCGATACCCATCCGCTACGCAGTCTGGGTAGGCAATTAACCTAAAATTTATTATACTTAACGTTAATCCATATGGCCAGCGTTAAACGTGCGACATTCTAATCTGCATATAAGAAATACTGCATACGAATAAGGTGTTAATTGTTAATAAGGTATTTAATTAAATTAAGTGTTGCCATCCGTTCTTTGAATTAAATTGCACAGAAACCTATTAAAAGGTGTCGCGTGTCACAAAGATTTCAAATAAGAAATTACGAGTATTGTGCAATCGTGATTTCATAAACTCTTTTGTACGTTGAGGATTTGAATACAAAACATTTGATCAAAATAGCCACGTCATTTGCTAAGTGCGGGTTGGTGATCAAAAACACGATTTGTGTATTAAAATAATAATAACTAGGTACATGTTCTACGTAGGAATTTCACTCAGAAAAGTGAGTAACATTCTTTTTGACGGTCGAATTTTATCATTTGAAGTAACTTATCTATCAATTCAATCAATGAGATATCTTAAACATCTAAAGGAACTACCGAACATCCGAAGAAACTTTCCAAAGGGTTTGTGAAAAAATACGGATCGATTCAAAACTTATCTACATCTTACATCTTACGATCGGATATCGATACTTTGATCGCGGAAGATCCCTTTTGTGTGAAAGCACATTGTTACAGTTTGAATATCTCAAACTTTGTACGAACGATGTTCGTTATAGTTACGTACATCAAATGCTTTTATTTGGAGTGCCACTGTTTATTAAGCTGTGCATGAATTGGCTGATTTAACCGGTGTGATGCCAACTTCGACATGTGATTTGTGTTCTTTAAAAGATTCCCTGAATGTTTTTAATTGTTTTAGTGTAGCTAACCAATTGGTGTTATTTAGTATCCCATATTGTACTTAGTTTTGTGACATTAAAAATAATTCAAAAATATTATTTTTTTCTATATTTTACCAATTTACATTACGTTACTATTTTGCATATTTTTGATTATTTGAATCAACAACATTATAAGCAATTTCTGTTTTTATACTACGTTGTGGACGGAGTTCAAATAATAGTGTTGAGTTAGGTAAAGTCGTTTTCTGATCTATAGAAAAAAAAACACAGCGATATTTTAACAACTATAAAATTCTTCCCAGGAAACCAAGCTGGAGCTAGATTACTAAACCTTGTAATGCAAGGCATACACGCAAACATTACATATCATTGTTGCATAATGTATGAAGTTTCATCAATACGCTCGTTATTCGAACCTACTCAATACTTAGGTCTCGTGTCGAACATATCACTGAGCTTTAAAAGGTATTAGAAAACCCATTAAGGAAGTTGCTAAGAAGTTTATCCTTAATCGTAGGTGTTTGCTAACATATTTTATGAGAATACACTAGACGTATAGATATTTTAAAGCTATTTATGTCCTATTTGCAGAAGTATCATTGAATCAAATCAACGAGGAGAGGTGTGTGCTGTGATAGAAAATTTATGTACAAATAAATGTCCAGTTTTTTTAATAATTGGTACAATATGTTTCATCTTATCATTATAAAAAGTACTTAGTTTATACCCAGTGAATTTCGTTCGTGGCGTCATATTAACGATCAATATATTCGTTGTTAACGAATATCACAAGTGAGTAAACAAAAATAACTCACACTCTTTTATCCGCCAACTTCAAGATCCGAAGTCTACGGTGAAGTATTCTATTATAAGAAATCTCCGGTATTTTCAATAATCTGTAACGATATTGAACCAGCTTGACATATTTACCTACTTCTCGTTAGCGATCCTTATTCTCGTTACCTAAAAAATGCTGTTCCTCATGAGTTATTCTGGACAATAATCACCAGAAACTGAAAAACAACTATTTCTCATGAATTTATTCGATCAAATCAAACTTCAACTATTTCCTAACAAGTCCACAACATCCACCATCACAGCCAGGTGCTCGCAACCGTTTGACAGGCGATGCAAATGCCAAATTGATTGACAGGAATTAGCATGGCACCCTCCATCAGGAAGTGCGTGCGCGCAATCATATTCACCGTGACGTGCATAACTTGCTATGCAAATGTGTTGGTGACCATTTGAAGGAAGGTTTTATCGTGGGAGAAATATGATTTAGTTATAGTTAGATATGCTTCGACACCAAATAACTGTAGCATAATTTTTTTTGACATGACGTACGTTTCTACTTCAGATTAATGAATATCAATAGATGCAACGAATAATTTGTCAGTTATCACGTGCGATAGAGCATGATAGCCGACACATGTACTGTAGCCGCCTATACTGTCAAGTGGGATGTCGTCATTGTCGCGTGGCCGTCTTCTGTCGAGAGAGACACGACCAGACTTTGTTGCAAAGTTAGGTGAATTTTTGACGTTTTGGTGGAGACACTCAAACTCCTTAAAAGTTGCTAGTGCCTTGCTAGAGCATTTGTGTGCCAATATGTAGCATCATTGAAATTCTTCACGTCAAAGTGCATAACTTATAGCTTGTTAGATAAGAAAAACTGTCCTTATATTTATTTACGACTTATTAACAATGTTACCAGCGTAACCAAATCCTCGCTTCACTATTATTCTTTAGCAGGAATCACACCGCTGTTCATGACACCATAAACTGGTCCTTACTGGTATAGCGTGAAACCTCGGGGGTCTCTGCTGAGGGTCCCACATATAAATCAACTCCGTTTTGACCCCTGACCTGAGTTGGGCCGCCCTGGCAGACCCCCGTAACGACTATCCGATGACGGTTTAATTTTGAGGAGTTTTATAAGGCATTTTGGGTTTTCTCTGAGAGTAAAAATATATCTAAGAGTATGTTTTTTGTTAGTTAGGAAGGTTCCACGTACTTACTGCTGAATATCTTATCTTAGTGTAGAAACACACTAGGCTGAAATTACGCAACTGGCATTTAAAAGTATTCGTGTCTTTAGTATGAACACGACGAAACGTAAATTCAACCGCATAAATTCGGTCCATTTTTTCGCATAGTGTGTTTGAAACACTAATACCATACAAGTTGGTAAAACTTCTGTCAGGAATAATTTATTTTCATCAAGAAGATACTAGTAGAGTTTTTTTTAACAGTTTTGAAGTAGCGTTATTAAAACTTTTTTCAGCCGTTGATATCAATTCACATAACATTACAATTAATTTTATTTTAGGAATCCAGTTGCTTTTTGACAAACGAGTGAAACAACGATGATTTTTTACGTTCTTTCAAAATCTGATTGCAGACGAAATAACATGTTAACAATTGTTATTTCAAGAGTGCTCATAATCATCAGCAGTACTAAAAGACATTAGATAGCCATGGACACAAGTAGATCCATCAGATAGTTTACAAAACGTTTCGATCTAATCGCGCATTTAACAACAAAAGTGCATTGTACTATTTCTATCTTTTAACTTTCACATCGCTTCTCCACCTGCCAACGTTTCGCTATTAGAAATTAACAATACTAAGTCCTGTACATCGTTTTGCAAACTAGACACAGAACAATAAGTTCTCTGACCCTTGAACTTCTAAGCAAAACATTTTCAGTCGTCACTGACAATCACGACACTAAATAAAGTACACAAATCCTTTTGCTAATTTCCCACTTCATTTCTCGTCATTGTCAAGCCGTTACTTAAAATTCGGGTTAAGACTGCCCTTAGCTATTCGAGTGCTGCACATAAATTCCCATACCCGACGATGCATTGTTGACGAAAATAAATCAACATTTACATGAAAAAAAAAACTAGTTTCGCGTAGCCGAAGAATACAAGGGCGAGGGTATTGTAGTCAGTTTCGCATACGGAAGTGTAGTCCGTAAGAATAAGTTGCGTTCGCGGCGACAATGCCGTGACAATAGACGTCCTGACAATGGATATCCGAACCAGATCAGTCCTTTGTGAGAGGAGCAGCTGATCTTATTCTTGGGATAACAGTACCGGTGTTACAATTTACAATTTTTCCATAACAGTTAAGTTTTTGGACCGAATTTGTGATTTGTGTGAACTTTGCAAACGGCGCGTGGGATAGTGGCAGGACAATGGATGTATTTGAGAATAATTGGACTGTCCCGTGACCTTTGGTTCCAGGTTGAATCTCGGGTCTTTTGAAAGATTTACGTTTCTGTTAAGCTTTGCTAACAAGCTCGATAGAATATCTACAGTCGTAATAAATCCCCGTGGCAATTTTATTCCTGAAGTAATTCAAGTAGGTATGAGAAAAATATGTTACAATCTTTATTATAATCTCTCTATTAGCAAAATAACAAAATGCACCGACGATTTCGTAAGCTCTTTTTTGATCATGAACTTATCGATCCATAGCCGATCTATTTAAAATCCACCAGAAGTTTTTGACAAAACATATTATTAGGAGAGGTAGAGCTCCGTGGAACTCCCACTCGAATGAGCCGCTCGTCTGGAGAAGTATCTCACTACCACACTCTTGCCGCTTACATTAAAAAATACATATCGATGCCTAACGGCCAAAATGGCCTAAGCGACATTTTTGTGAAATCGACTTATATACATCATTGGAATCGCCTTTTTTTTCTGCGTCGTTCTATCTAGGTTTCGTCTCTCTAGGGCGTTATTTTTGTCGCTTAAGCGGTTGGTAAATTAATGCTCGAAGCCTTAATTTTACGTCCTAAGCGCCCAATATTTAGTGTTTTTAGGGTTCCGTAGCCAAATGGCAAAAAACGGAACCCTTATAGTTTCGTCATGTCTGTCTGTCTGTCTGTCTGTCTGTCCTGGCTCGTTCTCCGCCGTTTCTGAACCGATTGCCACGAAAATTGGTGGAGAGGTGCATAGTGATAATTCAAGAATTGGTTTTTAAAATAATCGAAAAATAATTATTTTTTACGCCCCCTCCCATACATCGAAAAGTAAATTCAAAAAAAAAATTCGACTTTAACCATCGTGTGTGGTATTGTTAAAAAGGTATTTTTAAATACAATAAAACTTGCATTGAAACCATGTGGATCAAACACCCCAGTCTCAAGATATATTAATACAAAGTTAAAATTAGAGCGTCCCCCCCCCCCTTAACGTTTGAAATACCATTACAATAATTCTGAAAAAAATGTCCTGTATACCTCCAAGTAAGTACTTTCAACGAAAACTATAGCGAACTCTGTATCATACATAGTTATTTTTATACAGCTCGACCAACTTATGACGTGCAGTCATGCAGTTGCCCTTACTAAATGGTGTCTGAAGCGGTCGTCGGGCCATCTTTTAGCTACGGAACCCTTTCATGGGCGTGTCCGACACGCTCTTGGCCGGTTTTTTTTCATTCTGGTGGTTAGGAAATATAATATTTTGAAAAAGTTACTTAGACAATTTTGCTTGAAAACAATAAATAACAAAAATGTCGCTTAATACTTTCGGGCTGCAATTTTCAAATATAAGATATGGCGCTTAGGATTATTTGCCCTATCACATAGTACTATGCATTGTGGCCCTTATCCCATTTTTTTTCTCAAAATAAATGATTCAAATTATAGGTATTGGCGTCCCTGGTCGCAGACTTTCGCTGGTACAGGTTATCTGCGACACCCTGTATATTTAGTATTTCGCTAACACTAAGACTTTTTCGACAATCACTTCTTATGTTGGCTTAATGTCGGTTAAGCAATTTTAATAAAAATACAGATGCAATTAAGTCGCTTAGGCTAACATGTTTTTTTTTGGTAAATGCAGTTACGACAATTTTGCTGTAAAAAAATAAATCCATTTGAGCATAAGCGACTAAAAACACCCTTAGATGAATGATTTGTAATACTTTAATAAATACATTTTGAAGAGAAGTATCTTTTATATTTACACCTAAAATTTGGAAGCTTAGGAAGCAAAACCCAACGACTTATGATTTTTTTTCGTAATTTTTCGTCTTTAATCCTCTCTCCTGTAAAGTTTGTGAAGTGGCAGTTATAGGCCTTTTTGGCCGTTAGGCATCGATATATAAAGTTAAATATGGCCCTTAAAATAAAGTATTTTATGAAGCAGATCTCACAAAGACGATTATCATGTGAACTCTGTTATACAGTTTAATAAAAGACTATAAATTCAAAGGTCATCGAGTTAAGCCCAAACAGAGGGATGTGCTTCCGTTTAAATGCCATCGATATTAAAGTATGTAACGGGAAAAGAGCGTAAAGGCTAATTTACAACGTGGTAGTGGTAGGTAGTACTTATGGAACTATTCCAGGTAGATTCCAGTCGAACGATTCAAAAATAAAATATGATCAGGCAAATGGGACCGTGGTCCCAGTCTTTCATGGTCCCAGTCACCTGAACTTCTAACCATCCCCCGTAATGCCCTTTGGACACTGCTTACGACATCCACGGGAAGAAATAAGGTAGTTGTAATTCTAGGCTAGATCTACAGGGTCGTCTTTTAAATTATTTGTACAGGAACTTAACAATTTTATAAAAAAGTAGTAAAACAGACATATTATTATTTCCTCAAGTCTACACACACGTTAACTTAGGACTAGTTATTCCATATCTAGTGTTTAAGATAGGTCTAAAAAAGTCTAGCAATTACTGCTAACCGTTGGCAGATGCTACGTCGGCACGTGCCCGACCTTTGAATGTCAGCCATTTTACATAGAAATGCTGTTTAATTATATTTTACGGACGTTAATCGGGATTATAAATTACCGAGTGATCTGCCACTCTTAAATTGTTTCTAAGGTGGGGAATTGAAAGCAGTTATGCAAAATATTTTGACTCTATGTTAACCATGTAAGGTATTTGAGTATCATTGCGTAAGCGTGATCTCAAATTATGTGTGTGGTAGCCAAAAGCCAACCAATCTATACTAATATAATGAAGCTAAAGAGTTTGTTAGTTTGAACGCGCTTATCTCAGGAATGACTGGTTCGAATTGAAATAATCTTTTTTGAGTTGGACAGTCCATTTGTCGAGGAAGGCTTTAAGCTATAGTTTGACACCATCCACGCCCACGGAGCCGCTAGTAAAAATATACTTATAAAAAAGTCTAACTGAGTAGTTTTTAGAATATGTTAAGTAGGTAAACTTGTCATGACTCATAAATTGCATAAATGAGTAATAATAATCGCAAAAAACAAACATCCCCATTGTAACAAAGCAGCTATTTAGCATTTTTAAAATCTCACCTTACGTTTGCCGGTTTTTTACTAGAAAAAAACTAAATTTTGTCTATGAGACTGCGAACTTTATTTTTTTTACAGAAACTGAGGAACGAATCATTCCTTTATTTTTTTCCCCTGGGTCTTACCCACGTTACCCACGTTTTTTATTCACGGAAGGAATTAAAAAAATCACATTAACTCACAGATAAAAAGAGGGGTGATGCCACTCCTCGGTACATTTTGAATTAATGTGACAGTTATGTATGTGGAGCGAAAATTTCTAAGACTATTGTGTTTTGATCTTAGAGAACGCCCTTGCAATAAACTTCAATAGAAACCATGTTGCTTTTACCAACTTATTAAATCCTTACTAGAACATTTTATTGTAGATATTCTCGACCCTATTTTCTTGGGCATAAAAGCGACTAATATTTCCGTGACGGTAAAATTTTCTTTTTCGTTTATGCATTAGATTTTAGTCCATTTTATTGATACGTTAATTTCTTAAGAACACGCATGGAAATTCACTAATTGGTTGAGTGTTAGTCGAGGTACATACCAATAATGTGATTGCATTGGAATATCGCTAAAAGGATTGCTATAGCAATGTTACGGTTAAATTGATACGATCGTAAAATGGTTACGTGAAATTTATTACTCCGAAAGGGTAAATGTTACAGAGGTGGCAGCTTTTTACAGGCATTGACAGGTCTCTGTTTTTTAGTAAATAAAGATGGGTGCTATCTTTCCCACGATATAATGTCAGGTAAATTAATTCCAGTTGGCAGTAGGCACCATACACCATACCACATACGCATAGCACCTATATTTAAGTATCGTAAGACAATGTAGTAATATTTTAAATAAGTGTACGTAACAATCCTAATTGGTGGCTAAAACAACATTTGGTATTATAATATGTAACATCATACACTTCATGGGATTTTCTGTCATGGATTATGAGGACCGAGAGCTGTTGATATCCATGGGCAGCGGTGAACACTTGCCATCAAGTAACCCTTTTGTACATTTGCATCCCTGTGCATAAAAAAATAAATAAGACGAAAATCGAAGCAGGGACCTCTCGTGCAAGATAGCTATTTTCCAATTCCTTACTCGTATGTTCATCAAAATTGACCACAAAATATCTCAATCCACTTTGTTTAACCAAAATCACAACACACCTCTAACTAATTCGTTTACCAACCCAACCATCTGTCCGCGACATCTGTTGAAATAATCTAATTTGTACGAATCGGCCGAAAGCCTATAAAATAAATAATATTCGGCCAAACTGCGGAAGTTTAAAAATGCTGCAACAGTTGTAGACGATGTTTGATGTGTTTTTAGGCAGTTTCCGCCTTTTAGGAATAAGGATAGTAGGCATAGTGGCGTGTTGGGGCATTTGTTAAGAATGAAAGAGGTAGTGGGTACATTCTATAAAGTGGGGAAATTCATAAAATATTTTGGTGCGGAGATTATTTTTAAATTACTTTTATAATGTTTATATTTGATTTACAGGAAGAACAGTAATCTGACATTTACTACAGAACCAACGAAGATCTCTACATGAACCTTTTTAGCAAATCGTTCGACAACCCTAAAGTGACGAAATAAGATAAAATATTTCATCTAATACAAACTAGGCTTGTCAATTGGGATCATAGTCGCAGCGTACCCTGAGCTTCGAAGCAATTGCCGAGGATGAAACCGAGATAAGCACTAAAACGATAATGATTATTTTCATCGAATACAACCTTACAGAAGACCGCAGTGAAGTAGCACTTCGTAACTGTTGTGCTATGTTTCTGCTGGTGAGCAAGGTCGCCAGAGCTCAGTTGGGGAGGGAATGGGGTTAAGGCCGGCAACACATCAACGATACCTCTGGTGTCGCGGATGTCCATGGGCGGCGGTGATTGCTTACCATCAGGCGACCCGCTAGCTCGTTTGCCGCCTATGACATAAAAAAAAATATACAAAGTGGACTTATGTAACCACAAGTGGACCCATTTTCGTCACAGGCCTACTTTAATGGTGACATTTGAATTCACTTCTATAATGGTATCACTTTTCGAATAATTTCATTAAAAAATATCAATGGCTATCCACAAAGACACCCGCGTCAACCCTCAACTACCGACGGGTGTATGCCGTGGTCTATCAGACCCCGCTGTTACGATTGACGCCTCAAGCGAAAAAACATGACGAAATTCAACAAAATCTGTGTTCATTCTTTCATTTCAAATCGCACTGTGTTCATTACATGACGATACATTTAACCCCATTGTCCAGCGATCGCAATGGGTCAATGCCGCCCTCAAAAATTACATCAATTTTTTTATGTAAAGCTTAGTTAATTAAGGATATAAATATAACACGGAACGGAAACGGGAATTATAAAATAAGGATAAATATCTTCATTCAATGAAAACGGATACATTGTGGTCAGAAGTGGACCAATCTTCACCACAGGCCTACTCAATATAATATGGCGAACTAATGGCGAAATAAGATTCTTTCACTTCTAATATTGGTATCACAGCTAAATTCAAACATATCAATGGCCATCCACAGAGACACCCGCGTTAACCCTACACTACCGGCGGGTGTACGGTCTATCAGACCCCGCTCTTACTATTGACGCCTGAAGACGAAAAAACATGAGCACGCGTACGAAATTTAACAAAATATTTATTTAATCTTTATTGTACTACATAAAATATTGTACAAAAGGCGGACTTAATGCCTTAAATATCGCACTGTGTTCATTACACGGCGATTCATTTAACCCCATTGTCCAGCTATGGGTCAATGCCGCCCTCAAAAATTACATAATTTTTAATGTAAAGCTTCTTAAATTAAGGAAATAAATATGACACGGAACGGAAACGGGAATAATGAAATAAGGATAAATGTCTTCATTCAATAAAAATTGGCACATTGTGGTCAGAAGTGGACCCGTACTCATGGCGAAATAAGACTCCTTTACTTCTAATATTGGTATCACAGCTCCATTCAAACATATCAATGGCCATCCACAAAGACACCCGCGTTAACCCTACACTACCGACGGGTACGCCATGGTCTATCAGACCCCGCTGTTACTATTGACGCCTCAAGCGAAAAAACATGAGCACGCGTCCGAAATTTAACAAAATATCGCACTGTGTTCATTACACGGCGATTCATTTAACCCCATTGTCCAGCGATGGGACCATGCCGCCCTCACACTTATTACATCTATTTTTTAATGTAAAGCTTCTTAAATTAAGGAAATAAATATGACACGGAACGGAAACGGGAATAATGAAATAAGGATAAATGTCTTCATTCAATAAAAATTGGCACATTGTGGTCAGAAGTGGACCCGTACTCATGGCGAAATAAGACTCCTTTACTTCTAATATTGGTATCACAGCTCCATTCAAACATATCAATGGCCATCCACAAAGACACCCGCGTTAACCCTACACTACCGACGGGTACGCCATGGTCTATCAGACCCCGCTGTTACTATTGACGCCTCAAGCGAAAAAACACGAGCACGCGTCCGAAATTTAACAAAATATCGCACTGTGTTCATTACACGGCGATTCATTTAACCCCATTGTCCAGCGTTGGGACAATGCCTCCCTCACACTTATTACATCAATTTTTTAATGTAAAGCTGCTTTAATTAAGGAAATAAATATGACACGGAACGGAAACGGGAATAATGAAATAAGGATAAATGTCTTCATTCAATAAAAATTGGCACATTGTGGTCAGAAGTGGACCCGTACTCATGGCGAAATAAGACTCCTTTACTTCTAATATTGGTATCACAGCTCCATTCAAACATATCAATGGCCATCCACAAAGACACCCGCGTTAACCCTACACTACCGACGGGTACGCCATGGTCTATCAGACCCCGCTGTTACTATTGACGCCTCAAGCGAAAAAACACGAGCACGCGTCCGAAATTTAACAAAATATCGCACTGTGTTCATTACACGGCGATTCATTTAACCCCATTGTCCAGCGTTGGGACAATGCCTCCCTCACACTTATTACATCAATTTTTTAATGTAAAGCTGCTTTAATTAAGGAAATAAATATAATACTGAACGGAATCGGGAATGATTAAATAAGGATAAAAATCTTTATTCAACAAAAATTTACACATTGTGGTCAGAAGTAGACTCGTACTCATGGCGAAATAAGACTCCTTTACTTCTAATATTGGTATCACAAATCCATTCAAACATATCAATGGCCATCCACAAAGACACCCGCGTTAACCCTACACTACCGCCGGGTACGCCATGGTCTATCAGACCCCGCTGTTACTATTGACGCCTCAAGCGAAAAAACATGAGCATTGAGCACGCGTCCGAAATTTAACAAAATATCGCACTGTGTTCATTACACGGCGATTCATTTAACCCCTTTGTCCAGCGATGGGACAATACCTCCCTCACGCTGAGCACAGCAGGCCCACCCCCAGAAGGGTTGATGCAAATGATTGGACGACGTGAATGGGACCTTTCATTAGACAGACGAGTAATGGGTTAATGGTGAAGCGATAATTACTGGCTGGCGATTGCAATTTTATGTCGTGTTTTAATTAAAAAGTGAGGAAAAAATGTTGCGTGCGGAAATTGCGGGGGCTTGGTTTGATTGGTGGTTATTTGATTTTATTAGACTGACATTTAATTAAACATTTTAAGTCAATTGTTAATTCTATTGAACGAACGAGTATACTCAGTAAAAATAATTTGAGCTTTGGCCATACACTGTAGTGTATGACCACACCGTACACCATGGTAGAAATAATTAGATATTTTTTTTTGTAAGTATTTTAGTCGAAAATACACTACTTACAATTTTTAGTTCAGTTCAGTTTTTGATAAATAAAAGCAAAATTTAAATAACGTAAGCTGTAATGTAAGTTCCCCCTAACCCATTGACAACATTGTTAACGTTATACTTACTACTATCTATCTATCTATCTATCTATCTATAATATATAAAGTCTTCTATCTATCTTCTATCTATCTATCTATCTATCTATCTATCTATAATATATAAAGCTCGATTACCACTCACTGACTCATTCATCGGGGCCATTTTTCGCAGTGTTGCCAGCTTTTGACTCGATTGACTTGTATGGGAGTTTTGTTCGGATCGCCAATCAATCTGGAATTTTTTCTTTTTTTTTCCAAAAATCCAAGATGGCGGCCATGTTGGTGGTTACATCTCCCTAACTATAGCCTCTGGAGCTGTCAAATTTTCAGGGGTCGTAGTCTGTGGGGAACGGTCGGAATTTAAAAAGAAAAATGTCAGAAAAACAAAATGGCGGCGCCGCCATCTTGGCTTGAAAATCGGAAAATCGATCCCTTTTTGCGGGGCTGTGTCTCTGGACGGGGCAGAGATAATTTGTTGTTTTTTTTTCTTATTGCTTACAAATATAGTCAATTTTAATCTTAGTGTTGCCAGGTGCAAAAATTCAAGATGGCGGCGCCGGCAGAGACGATTTTGCCTGTGTCAAAAATTTTGCAATTTTTTGAATCCATTTTTTTGGCGGATGGCAACACTGGTCAGATTTGTTTTTTTACAGTTTTGGTGGAGTATTTATCTGAGAGTTGCCCGAAGGGAAAACATTCTACCACGTTGGTAGTAGATTTTTGACATTTGGTCCAATTAGTAGAAAATGACTTTTTGACAGCTGGCCGAAATCCGAGTATGCAGTTTGGTGGCAACTTTGGTGGTCAAAGGCCTTTCGGTATTTTTTTTGAAATCATCTGGCAACACTGGGAGCGGCGGGGAAAAAACGATTTTTCGGACTTTGTGACTTTGAAAAATTCCTGTGGCAACACTGGGCGTTGTAGGTTAGAAATTAATACGTCATTCGACGAGGTATATGATGAAGTTTTATTGAAAAAATTCGCTGTCAGAAATCCAAGATGGCGGACGCGTAGGCGGCCATTTTGCAAAATGAAAAATTTTCGAAAAATTTCAAATTGATTTTTCGGGTAGTTGTCAACACTCTACGCGAATGTGTTGTATGGCGGCTTTGCCAGCCTCAATGTCCAGTATTGCCAGGTGGAAAAAAATCTTGGTAGATTTTGGTAGTTTTCGCTCCAGGGGCCCAAAAAGGGTCGAATCGAAATACTGAATTCAGGGGAAAATCAAGGCCACGAATCCGTAGTCCGGAGGGTGTCTATTGACCTTTTGGTAGTTTTATCTCTGTACGCTGGCAACACTGGCAGTGAGGGTTTTTTGAATTTTTCGGGACATGGTCGACTTCGCGGACCTCTCTGGCCCAAACTATAAAAAATACAAAAAAAGTAAAAATGAGGTTCGACGCTGTCTATGCTCCAGACTTTAGGAAAAATACGCGCTGTCAAAAATCCAAGATGGCGGACGAGCGGGCGGCCATTTTGTAAAAAGTAAAAATTTTCGAAAATTTCTAACCCGTTTTTGACGGCCTTGGCAACACCTGGCAGAGTTGGCTTGTATAGCGGCCACGTTTGTACAAGTGCCAACTATTGCCAGGTGGAAAAATGTTTTGGTAGATTTTGGTAGATTTGGCCGAGGGGCCCAAAAATAGGTCGAATGGAAATACGGTATTTGGGGACAAAATGAGTATGAGCGATTGTGGCATCTAGGCTCCCCAATGACGATAGGGTAGAAAATTGAGAATCACCTGGCAACACTTGGCGTGAGGAGCAAAAGAAAATTTTCGACATGGTCATCTATCAAGACCTGTTTGGCCAACTGGGTGTGGCGGTGAAAAAAAGTAAAAATGCAGTTTGATCCGGTATATAATGTAGTATATGGGAAAAATACGGGACGACAGAAAACCAAGATGGCGGACGCGCTGGCGGCCATTTTGTGAAATTTTCACGTTTTCAAAACATTCAACTTGAAATTTCGGGCACTTGGTGAACCAAACGGAGGTTTGGAATGTAGTAAGCGTTTGTGTGTTTTGGTATGAGGTATTGCCAGGTGAAAAAATATTTCGGAAGATTTTGGTAGTTTTTGAGCTGTGGCCTGAAAACGTCGAAAATAGAAATAACGGTTTTTTGCAAAATTCATTCCCAAGGCGCGGCAGATTAGAGGGTCTAAAATGACATTTGACTATTTTGATCAAAGTGGTCTGGCAACACTGGGAGGTACGACGGCTCAAAATTTTTCGGAAGGGGTGTCTTTGAGGATCTCTGGAGGGGTCAACATTGGCTAAAGAGGAAATGTGAAAATGGGGTTATTTGTGTAGGTTAGATTATATTCTAGGAAAAATACGAAAAAAAATCCAACCAAGATGGCGGACGGGCTAGCGGCCATTTTGTGGAAAGTTTTAGTTGAGAAATATTTTAAACTGATTTTTCGGGTAGATAAAGGCGTGATAGGGGAAAATATTGCATGACCTTTATTGTAGAGTAGACTTTGATCTACAATGTGGTAAAAGAGTTTACCCCATTTTCAGGGTAATTTACGAGTTATAGGGGAAAATGTCAAAACTCGAAATATCAACTTTTGGGCAAAAATTTGTATGAGGAACTGTCAAATGTCGTCTTTTGTTTCCATTTTGGCCATATTTTTATTCATTCTACTTTTAACTTTGAAAAAATTAAAAAAACAGTTTTCGATTTTCCCCATACATTTTGTACTGGATCGAGCTTTATATGGGATGGGGCACGCGGTACTGTGACTTTGTATGGAAATTTTACAAGTGTTTGAAAACTGTTTAGTGGCACTCAAATACTTGTTGGAGATGTAAGTTAACGCTGTAAGGACTTCATTTGAAGTATGTTTGGTTTGTAGAAACGAATCGCTGCCAAAACCGACTCCACGTAGTCTTGTTTGCCGTACCCCTAGAGTGCAATATAAGCCCGCGTAGGCGCGGAGGGGCGAGGCGGCCCGCGAGCTGAGGAGCAGGTGGTTTGGAAGCTCGAAGCCGCGACTGAGGCTGGCCGGCAGAGCCGGCCAACAAGCCGAAGTTGCGGTGAAGAGCGTTAACCATCTGCGACGAAAAGATCGCGTGGGACCGCCGGAGCCTCGTAGCGCCGGAGCCGTGACAGAAGTCTTAGCTGCTATGCGTTTACTTGCATAATTTTAAATAATAATGTGAAATATTTCTAACGTTTTTAATTGAGATATAGAGTTATTGGTTAGTTATATTGATGACATTATCATACAAAGTTTGTTTTGAAAATAAAAAGTAAAGGTGTTAAAGAAAATAAATCTGCGAGGCCGAAGGCCGAGCGCCGCGAGGGCGAAGCCCGAAGCGGCATAAAGTGAATCAGTAGGTCTTAGTTGATGGCTCTCGGGGCGTCGAAAAAGGACTAGGAACCCGCTGACGGACGGTCCAAGCCAGCCATGTAATTTTGCGAGGCCGCAGGCCGAGCCACGGCGAGGCCGAAGGCCGAGCGCCGCGGAGGGCGAAGCCCGGGAGCGGCCCCGTCGCGGAGCGACCTAGCTCTGGGCGCGACCGCGTAGCGGGCGCCCCGAGCTAGTCTATACTATATAAAGCTCGATTACCACTGACTCACTCACTGACTCATTCATCGGGGCCTTTTTTCGCAGTGTTGCCAGCTTCAGACTCGAAAACAATGTATGGGAGTTTTGTTCGGATCGCCAATCAATCTGGAAATTTTTCTTTTTTTTTTCAAAAATCCAAGATGGCGGCCATGTTGGTGGTCGCATCTCCCTAACTATAGCCTCTGGAGCTGTCAAATTTTCAGGGGTCGTTGTCTGTGGGGAACGGTTGGGGTTTAAAAAGAAAAATGTCGGAAAAACAAAATGGCGGCGCCGCCATCTTGGCTTGAAAATCGGAAAATCGACCCCTTTTTGCGGGGCTGTGTCTCTGGACGGGGCAGAGATAATTTGTTGTTTTTTTTTTTTATTGCTTACAAATATAGTCAATTTTCATCTTAGTGTTGCCAGGTGCAAAAATTCAAGATGGCGGCGCCGGCAGAGACGATTTTGTCTGTATCAAAAATTTTGAAATTTTTTGAATCCTTTTTTTTGGCGGTTGGCAACATCGGACAGATTTGGTTTTTAGCAGTTTTGGTGGAGTATTTATCCGAGTGTTGCCAGAAGGGAAAACATTCTACCACGTTCATAGTAGATTTTTGACATTTGGTCCAATTAGTAGAAAATGACTTTTTGACAGCTGGCCGAAATCCGAGTATGCAGTTTGGTGGCCCCTTTGGTAGTGAAGGACCTTTGGGTATTTTTTTTTAAATCAACTGGCAACACTGGGAGCGGCGAGGAAAAATCGATTTTTCGGACTTGGTGACTTTGGAAAATTCCTGTGGCAACACTGTGCGTTGTTGGTTAGAAATTGAAACGGCATTCGACGTGGTATATGATGTAGTTTCAGTGAAAAAATTGGCTGTCAAAAATCCAAGATGGCGGACGCGTAGACGGCCATTTTGTGAAATGAAAAATTTTCGAAAAAATTAAAATTGATTTTTCGGGTAGTTGGCAACACCCTACGTGAATGTGTTGTATGTCGGCATCGCGAGTCCAAGTAACAAATATTGCCAGGTGGAAAAACATCTCGGTAGTTTTTGGTAGTTTTCGCTCCAGGGGCCCAAAAAGGGTCGAATCGAAATAGTGGATTTAGGGGAAAATTGAGGGCACGAATCCGTAGTCCAGAGGGTGTCTATTGACCTTTTGGTAGTTTTATCTCTGTACGCTGGCAACACTGGCAGTGAGGATTTTTTTAGTTTTTCGGGACATGGTCGACTTCGCGGACCTCTCTGGCCCAAACTATAAAAATACAAAAAAAGTAAACATGAGGTTCGACGCTGTCTATGGTCCAGAATTTGGGAAAAATACGCGCTGTCAACAATCCAAGATGGCGGACGACCGGGCGGCCATTTTGTAAAAAGTAAAAATTTTCGAAATTTTCAAACCCGTTTTTGACGACCTTGGCAACACTTGACAGAGTTGGCTTGTATAGCGGCCACGTTTGTACAAGTGCCAACTATTGCCAGGTGGAAAAATGTTTTAGTAGATTTTGGTAGATTTTGACGAGGGTCCCAAAAATAGGTCGAATGGAAATACGGTATTTGGAGAAAAATAAAGTATGAGCGATTGTGGTATCCAAGGTCCTCAATGACGTTAGGGTAGAAAATTGAGAATCACCTGGCAACACCGGGTGTGAGGAGCAAAAGAAAATTTTCGACATGGTCATCTACCAAGACCTGTTTGGCCAACTGGGTGCGGCGGAGAAAAAAAGAAAAAATGCAGTTTGATCCGGTATATAATGTAGTATATGGGAAAAATACGGAACGACTGAAAACCAAGATGGCGGACGCGCTGGCGGCCATTTTGTGAAATTTTCATGTTTTCAAAACTTTCAACTTGAAATTTCGGGCAATTGGTGAAGCAAACGGAGGTTTGGAATGTACTAGGCGTTTGTGTGTTTTGGCATGAGGTATTGCCAGGTGAAAAAATATTTTGGAAGATCTTGGTAGTTTTTGAGCTGTGGCCCGAAAACGTCGAAAATAGAAATAACGATTTTTCGGGAAATTTATTCCCAAGGCGTGGCAGACTGGAGGGTCTAAAATGACATTTGACTATTTTCATCAAAGTGGGCTGGCAACACTGGGAGGTACGACGGCTCAAACTTTTTCGGAAGGGGTGTCTTTGAGGATCTCTGGAGGGGTCAACATTGGCCTAATAGGAAATGTGACAATGCGGTTATTTGTGTAAATTAGATTTGTTTTAAGGAAAAATACGGAAAAAATTCCAACCAAGATGGCGGACGGGCTAGCGGCCATTTTGTGAAAAGTTTTAGTTCTGGAATATTTTAAACTGATTTTTCGGGTAGATAAAGGCGTGATAAGGGAAAATGTTGCACGACCTTTATTGTAGAGTAGGGTTTGGTCTACAATGTGGTTAAATTATTTACCCAATTTTCAGGGTAATTTTCGAGTTCTAGGGGAAAATGTCAAAACTCGAAATATCAACTTTTGGGCAAAAATTTGTATGAGGAACTGTCAAATGTCGTCTTTTGTTTTCATTTTGACTATATTTTTATTCATCTTACTTGTAACTTTGAAAAAAAATGCAAAATGGTTTTTTGATTTTCCCCATACATTTTGTACTGGATCGAGCTTTATATGGGGCACGCGGTACTGTGACTTTGTATGGAAATTTTACAAGTGTTTTAAAACTGTTTAGTGGTACTGAAATACTTGTTGGAGAAGTTAGTTAACGCTGTAAGGACTGCATTTGGGACCGCCGGAGCCGTGACAGAAGCCTTAGCTGCTATGCGTTTACTTGCATGATTTTAAGTAATAATTTTTCAACTACTCCTTAAATAATATACATCTATATAGAGTCACTACTATACGTGACCTGGGTGTAGTTTTAGACACCAAACTCCATTTAGACGCACACATCGAATGCATCACAAATAAGGCCTACAAAATGTACGGTTTTGTCATGAGGTCCGCGAAAAACTTCCGTCGTGCCTCTACATACCTATTTCTATATAAGGCGCTTATCAGATCCCAGTTGGAATACGCAGTTCAGGTATGGAATCCGTACTTTAATAAATACGCTTTGATTATTGAAAGGGTCCAACGAAAATTCTTAAAAGCTATGAACTTCAGGTGTCATCGTTCGCATCTCTCGGCCGACCGGCTTCAATCACAATACAGAATGCTAAGTCTGGAATCTAGACGTGTTTTGCTCTCGGTAATGCTTCTGTATAAAATAATCAATAACAAAATTGATTGCATGAGCCTCCTTGATCACATCCATTTTTCCGTGCCTCGTAAGACTTACACCAGAATTTGTTCGCGTTTCCCATAAACCTTTCACACAGAGATGTGTAGGACCGTTGCAGGGGAACGTGCCCCTATTTCTAGATTGTTAAAAATTTACAATACACGGTTTAACCATTTGGATATTTTTGCCCTTAACGGTCATAAATTCAAAACATCCGTTTTTAAATCTCTCCAGCCACCACAAATTTAAGTTTATTGAGAATATACTGTTACTTTGTTTTTTTTTAAATGTAATTGTAATGGTATTTCATATATTCACGAACCTTGCATTATTTTTTTTTCATGTTGTAAAGTTTGTTTTTATTGTTTTTTTTTATTATATTATGTACGAGTAGCACTGCATATAAATGCACTATTTTAGCAGCATAATTCAAATTTACAAATTTGTGGATAACGGTGTTGGTTGCCCATTTATTATTGTAAATTAAGTTTAGACTAAGTAGTTTATAAATATTTAATGTGTAACTGTTTGTTATTCCTAATAAATAAATAAATAAATAAATAAAGTAATAATGTGAAATATTTCAAACGTTTTTAATTTCAGACTGGAGCAATATAGAGTTATTATTATTAATTGGTTAGTTATATTGATGACATTATCATACAAAGTTTGCACTAAAAATGAAAAGTAAAGGTGTTGAAGAAAATATTAAAAAATATCTGCGAGGCCGAAGGCCGAGCGCCGCGAGGGCGAAGCCCGAAGCGGCATAAAGTGAATCAGTAGGTCTTAGTTGATGACTCTCAGGGCGTCGAAAAAGGACCAGGAACCCGCTGACGGACGGTCCAAGCCAGCCATGTAATTTTGCGAGGCCGCAGGCCGAGCCACGGCGAGGCCGAAGGCCGAGCGCCGCGGAGGGCGAAGCCCGGGAGCGGCCCCGTCGCGGAGCGACCTAGTCTATATCTATAAAACTCAAACGTGACTGACTGACTGACATAGTGATCTATCAACGTACAGCCCAAACCACTGGACGGATCGGGCTGAAATTTGGTATGCAGGTAGATGTTTTGACGTAGGCATCCGCTAAGAAAGGATTTTGATTAATTCAACCCCCAAGGGGGTAAAATAGGGGATGAACGGTAGTATGAAACTTTGTCAATTTTAAACCTATCGGGCTAATATTTCGCATACATAAAGCTACTATGACGTAAGCATCCCCTTTTAAAGATCATTTGAAAAACCCACCCCTAACGGGAAAAATAGGTGATAAAAGAAACCGAAATCCACGCGGACGAAGTCGCGGGCGCCCGCTAGTCCTAGATAAAAATAGAAACCTTCTATTTAACATTTAAAAAAATAATTATAGATAAGCCCAGTCTATTCTCACACCGAAGTAGATAACAAATTATCAATATGTTACCGGCAATCTGTACAATCCGGCATTATACACAATACCTAGGCAATGAATAGAATCCCAAAAACGTATAGGTGATGTATGAAATATTTTGTATTTTATACTTTGTCTAGGTACTCTATACAATACCAAATACGCACCCGGTAATGTACGCAATGAAGAGTGGAACGAAGATAGTAATGTTGGGTATCGTTCGAGAAGTGTCGAAACGATTAAATATTAGTCTACCTTTAGTAAGATAGAGGTTGTTTTCATTAAATCCATTTCTATAGTATCAAAATGATTTTAAATATAAAATATTTCAAAGGGTTTACAAAAAAAAAATAACCCTAACCTACTTTTTTTATCAATCCAGTTAGTCTTCCGTCCCAAAGATTGTAGGTTAGTTAGGTCTTTTTTGCAAAATATTTAAAAATAAAGACCAAGATCTATTCATTTACACATTACCTGTGCCACAATAGGTACTCTAAACAATCCCTAGGCATTGCATAGATTACCTCGGTAAAGTATGCAATGGAAAATATAATTCATAGTATTTCATACATTGCCATAACGCCCCAGGTATTCAATGCCTTACCTAGGTAATGTATAGAATACCTCGATTATATGCTTTGCCGGTAACAAATACACCTACCCATTAAGACTCATTGCATCGAAAGGTTGAAAATTCATTAAAACATCTACTTAAAATGTATTAGCCAACGATACTCATTAAGGAGGTTAATGAAGAAAAAATACGATTGAAGAGAAAAAACAAAGGTCACGAATGGAATGTAACGTACGGTGGACTGGACTCATGCGGGTCCGAGTAATACGTTAGTATGGAAGGGGGAAATTGTGTAGTTAGAGATTCTATAAAACTTTATTTAGAATCTGTCTGCTCATTTGTGCCTTGTGGTACGCGTCCGTCGCTATTTTGTGATGGTACTAACTAGCAACTTTGCGTATCACGTATGTGAACGTGATTTGCTTTACCACAGCCTAAGAAACTTGCAAAATGAGCTATTCTCTTGTACCATTTAGGTATTGCAACAAGCAACACTAGAGATCCAATGTTTGATAATGTAAAATAACAAAACCGAAATATTTAAAAAAAAATGGCAAAATATAGAAGTCATAGGCAGGAGTCAGTTTTTCATACTGTCTTCCATCTACTACAAAGTAGTTATATGCAGGTAAAAAGCTACAATATCTTAAAGACCAGTGTCCAACGAGTTTCACCGATGCATATAAAATACTCCTAAAACTACTCGCTTGTAGCTCAAGCTCTTGGGGTTACTAATTTTGATAATAATAACAATATCATCCCCGTGTTTTCATTAAAGTTTACCTCACTCAGTCAATTAATAATATATTATCTATTCAACAAAAGATGTGATTTACCTCTATTGTATGAAACCACATAATTTATCAATAATGCTACCCCAGGATACCACTTTCCAATCAAATTGTTTCCAAAAATAAAGAAAAAAATATTTCTAACCGATTTGAAATCAATTCGCGATAACAATAAGGTTTAAATTCAATTGTGTGGTTTAGGAAAGAAAGTGTCCAATCATTCAGTTTAATAGAGTAGTAGTAGTCCTTTGTACCTCAGTGACATTTTAGTGTTGACATTAGTTCATTTGTTAGACTCAATTTCTTAGGATTAAATGTCATTGCTGATTGTAAAGGCGATTTTCGGAGTGATTTGTCACACTGTGAAATGTGATATTTCGGAGTAATGAATTGGATAATTCAATTTGTGGTTACCTTTCAGTGAAGAATAAGAATGGCAAATGATTTGGTGAAAATACAAAAGGAATAATTATTTTAGAGGATTATACAGTAAATACTTCGTACGAAAAAGGAAGGAAAATATCAAGAGAATCATGTAAATTGTTTTTGTGTATGGCGCAAGGTCACAAAGCAAACATTGTCTATGTAATAAATAGATGGCGCCAAGCACCATGAACCAGACTCATAGCAAAACAAAAGATCGTCCATAGATTGTTTAACACGAGTATTGAAGCTTTTGGGACCATGCTAAACTCTGTCTAATATTTGTGTTCCAACTTGCCATTTAATATAATTATTAATTCTAAGGTAGCAGTTGGGACCACCTGATCCGATATCAAATGCCGCATCAAAATATGCTAATCAAATTCATGCTGGCTTTTGAGACCGTGGTCTTGATGGTCCCATAAGTCCCCCAGATCAATGCATGCTACCAATAATAGGTTAACGGTCAAATCACAACTTAACTAACTACGAGTATTAAATTAGTCAGTCGTTAGAACAGTTACATAACACCATACTGGCGAACAGGTGTGCAGTGTAAATCAGAGATAATATCTTTTAATGTAATTTGTATGGCACTTTTCACCCGGTATGTCACGCGAACGTTGGGACTTGGAAATCATTGTGATTACGAATTAATTTTAAATTAAAAGTGGAGTATCTGGGTTAACAATGCATTGTTATAATTAATACCATTTAATGGTGGCATATTGCATTTTTAAGGATGACGGCTACCTGTTTTTGTTCACTATTGCATGTAAGCCTTGGTTCTTTTATGTGAACTGTGGCCTCGGGCTGTACTACGATAGTGGGCTAAAACCAAAGTCACCAGTTGGTGACCGGCATATTGTAATGATGGTGTACGATAAAACACAGGGAAATGCTGCTGCCCATACCCTCGAAGAGTCTCTTACGACACCCATGGAAGAGATAGGATAGTACCATTCTAGGCTGGCAATACATGCAACTCCGTCCTGAACCCATATATAAATAAGTACAGAGAGCTTATCTCTATGGCTGTCTATCACTGCGGCTACAGTCATAAGCCTTACACCATCGGGTGGCCTGTCTGATTTGTCAAATATCATGCTACAGTTACTAATGAAATAACTGTACCCATGCATATCCCATTCCCCTTTTGTCATAAGATCCACCTTTGCCAGTGTCCAAAAGGGTCGACTTCATTTGTATTTGACATTATTGATAGCCTGCATGATGTGCCAACTGAAATTAGACAGTAAAGCCCAGTCCCCCAATTCTCCCCTTAAACAGGGTCCATAAGGGGGATATTCGTCGTTCGGTATAGCACCTATATTTGACATTATTGATAGCTAGCATGATGTTTCAACTGAAATTAGACAGTAAAACCCACTCTTCCCATTCTCCCCTTAAACAGTGTCCATAAGGGTTCACATTCGTCGTTCAGTAAAGCACCTTTGACATGTGATGGCCTGCATGATGTGCCAACTGAAATTAGACAGTAAAACCCACTTCCCCCATTCTCCCCTTAAACAGTGTCCATAAGGGTCGACCCTTATGGACGTTTTGACCCATTCGTCGTTCGGTAAAGCGCAAATTGGGTGGTTTCTCACGTCGCGCACTAATTAGAAGCCGCACCTGCGCCCGCGCACCGTGACCCGCACTTAGAGGTGATAACAGCTAATGTTGGTGAAACAATATCGTAGAAAAAGTTATTTATCGTCTTCAAAAGCTGGTACAATAATGAAGATGCTATAAGTTGTGTGACTGATGGATCTGATTCTGAGTCGCATTAACGACGTCATTGTCAACGGTGTCTTCATAGACTTGCACCATAAATCGTCTGACATCGACGTAGAGGCCCGTAAAGTAGTGCAGACCCTTAAAAATGGCCCTCAAGGTAGCGCCATGGTTGCGTTTCTCTAACTAAACAATATCCTCCCAATTGAGTCGTGTTCCTCACTATTGAGTGACTAGATCATTGACCTATTGATATAGGTATGACATGAAAAGTATTATTCCCTGAGGATCATATTTGATGATCAGAAAGATCAAGAGGGCTCTTTTGGTGGTTATCATAGTGTTGTAAGGTATTATTAAAAACAATTTAAGCCATAAGCCATTTTCGACCATTGCGGCCGATCTTACGATCATCCAGGTACGCAGGATATAGGTATTACAGTGCAGAAGTGAGTGCGTCAGCACAGGTCACTCAAACTCAAAATCAAACTCAAAATATACTTTATTCATGTTGGCCTCTGCAAGGCACTTATAAATCGTCAATTAGTACAATAGAATGACTCGACCACCGACTTCTTAATGCAGTCATCTACCGAGAAGAAGCGGCAAGAAACTCGATAGTTGCTCTTTTCAATCGCCAAATAATAACAATAGTTTGTCCATACAATAAGATAACATACTTGTACTAGGTTCTCCGTATTCCCTCAGTCTCATATTTCGGTAGGTCAGCAATCTGACACGACCGTAGAAAATTCAGGCGCAGGACCAATGACTTAACGTGCCTTCCGAGGCACAGACGAGCTCGAGATGATTTTTGTCGGTCATGCCTTGCGAACGCGCTTTCCACTGCTCGGATTAAGCTCCTCGAGTCATAATATTTTATCAATGGCGTAAGGTATAAAATCGTATACTTTTCCTATAAACACACTTTTGAAAGCACGCACAATAATACGAGTACCTATGTATACGGAGTAGGGTGTCCCTTAAAATTCAACTTCAATATATTTTTACGCATACCTTCTAAAAAGTTTCGTATGGACCTAATATAGTCTAGAAATAAATATTAGCCCAATTTATAAACGATAACCCGTGCCGACTTGAGTTTTTAACTTCTCCATACAAGTTGCGCGGGAGCAGCGCGGCGACCTGTTACTGCGAGTTTCAATTGTCATTTCATAAGTGATTTCTAACATTTTTAGTGCGTTGTTGTTTATTTTGTGAAAATGTCTGTGGTATTACGAAGTGATAAACAAAATATTTTCCTTATCGGACTGCCAAGCCACCAGATAAATGGTGCAAAATACCATCTAATCGACAAGTTCTCACCGTTTTATTTTACAATATTCGTGAAGTCAAGCTAACTGTTAGTGAAAGTGCGAATCTTGTTATGAGAGAGTGCATTATATTTAAGGAAAAAGCCAAAATTCCTATGAAGGCAATCCCTAACTTCGTGAAGAAACTTGTTGATTTATAATTATATCATGTTTGGAGGGAGCTGCAAAAAAACTGTAAGAAAACTCAGTTCACTTTCAAGAATCGTGAAAAGAATTTTGTAAAAGACCTTGATAACTTGTTTGATATTGCACATGCAGATGCCTTTGACAGAATGAAGATAGAAGAAGACAAAGATTTCTTAAGGAAACAGAGAGAGCCAGGTCGACCGGGATGATAAGTTGGAACCGACAAAAAATTGGTGGAGAAAGAAGAACGAGTTAGGCAAAGACGATTGGAAGAAGAGGAAAGAAAGTTAAAACAAAGAGAGTTATTAGCTGTTGCATCTACTTCTTCGATAGATAACTTGGAATGTCTTGAGAATTCGGATGACGAACAGATTTCGAACTCTGAATTTAGTACTCAGATTCCTTGCCCTGAAAAAAGTTTTAAAAGGGGCACGAAAAGTTTAATAACTCCTAAACTGGTAGCAGCTTTAGATCGATGCCAATTAAGCATAAGGGACTCAGTTTACATTTTCCATACGGTTGTAGAAGCGCTTGGTCTGAACAGCGATGATTTATAAACAAATCCTCGATTCAGCGAGTTCGTACTCAAGCGAGAAAATCCAGGGCAGAAGCAATAAAAGCTGACTTCCGGAATAATTTGCCTGACGTTGCCAATTATTGCTTCATTTGACGATAGAGAACAGCTTCTTGCAGTATCGAACTTGTATACCAAACCTTGGCTCAGATGTACAATGGCAGTTAAAGCACCTAACCAAGACTTGTCATTTTTGAAAGCTCTAAAAGAATAATATGAAAAAAAGTAGACGCGACAAGTTTCAAGGCATCCATATAAGCAAGTTTATTCATCATTTATGGTATTTGTGTGAAGTCACAGTCATGTTATCATTCTTTGATAAAGAAGTTGATACCAAAACCAAGAAAAAAATGATTAATAATTTAAACAGAGACGAAAGCTCAGATTCCTCTAAACGCTTTGTCCCAATCGTAGGAAGAAATTACGCAAAATTTGTTTGGTAAGTACTTAATATTTTCTTGTTTCTTTTTCAAAGTTTTGTGGTTTAGTTTTTGCTTATTTTAATGGTTCTTTCTTTATTTCAGATATGACGCTGGATGATTTTGTGACTCAAAGAAGCAAACGATTTCTATCTCGACTACAGATCGACGACAGTTTTCTTCGGGAAGACGTATCTTCGTGGGGTGACAATCCTGCTTTTTTGGAAGCTAGAAGACGATTAAGTCGTTTGAAGGTCGTAAATGACACTGCTGAAAGAGCTGTTAAATTAATGCAAGATTTTAATGGTCTTATCACGGCTGAAGAAGAGCAAAAACAGTTTTTGTTGCGTTGTGTTCAGGAACATAGAAATCTGTATCCAGACTAAAAAAACTACACTAAAGAGAAGTTACCCTAATTCATTATTATTATAATTTGTATGTAAATAAAAGTTTGTATTGATATTTTTTTAGTTTTACTCATCTTTACTTTATTTGTTACATTTTAATTAGTTTTGGATCAAACCAAAGTGTCAGACCAAAATACCATTTATTATCAAACTTTGGAGCTCGGTCGGCACGGGTTGCAATCATGCTACAGATATGAAATTTCATATTTAAGTACATTTTAGCATTTATAAAAAAATTGGAGGGTATGCATTTCGAAATTCGAAAAAAAATTTTTTTTTGCCATATAAGGGACACCCTAATACGGAGCCATAAAAATAAACCCAAAGGATCTCCCATCCTCAAGTAAGTCATCCTACCATCATTAAGTACTCGTAAAGTTTACGACTATTTGTCGACTTAATCCCGCACGCTTCGAGTTGAGGTAATGACCCCGTTATGTTATTATACTTTTACAACCTCCATTGTTATTTTATTATACTAACGGTACTAGCACAGTAATAAATGTAAGCTTTCATTTTCGGCATCTGTTAACTAAATGAGATCGAATTATGTTGAGATTATTAATTTTATGAGTCGTCCATTGTGGAGATAATAATAAGGTTTAATTTTATAGCCACTACACAATTTTTTTCTAATCTTGAATGGAAAAAGATGGGCTTAAAACTCAAAGCCTAAGGTTTTTACGATAGGTAGGAATAGTACATGGTCAACTCTAAGGGGTGAAAATATAAAGAAAAGTAAGTATGAATAAAAGGAAAGCACGTGTCACTTCTTTTACCATCACGATAAGATTACTGTCTTACTGAGCTTTGGGAGTGAAAGAACATGGAATGCACCCTTAATATCCCTTCTAATACATATTATAGATGCGAAGTAACTCTGTATGCCTGTCTGTCTGTTACACTTTCCCGCTTAAAACTTTTAACCGATTTTGATGAAATTTGGCACAGACAATCTTTTGACCTTGAGAAATAACATAGGCTACCTTTGATTGCGAAAAAAGGGATCTGAAAGCCACGGGGACGAAGTCGCGGGCGGCTGCTAGTATTAAATATTAAATAACTTAATAAACATAGTTTTTGCGGCATAGGACCTGAACCGGCATAGTTTGCCTATAAGTGGTACCACCATCAAATCCAACTAAAGCACATTAATAACAAACTAATGTCAACCGGGAACAAATTTGAATTTAACGGTTATCTCCCTGAAGTATGTACTTCTAGAGTTGAAATATGAACAAAAGCACATAATTTAATAAAAATTGTATAAAAATACCGGCATTGAAACGAATCTCACCACGATCACATCACACCGTGACGCAGTTAACGCAGAGACAGTTGAAATATCGGTTATTTTACGAAAAAACCGGTATTTTATCGGAACGTGCGTGAAGTTTACGCTTTTTTAGGTTTTTGAGACTTGCGATGAAGGTCATAGCTGATGAAGTTGGTGAACTTGTTAAAAAATAGTAAGTGCGGTGACCATAAGTATTAAATGTTGGCTTTACTGAACAGAAGTTATGGTGTAGAGATTTGGGATCGAGTCAATTTAAGACGACTGATTCACGTGGCTTCTCAATTAATTAAGCAAGTCAATTACGTGCAATGTGTAAACGAAATGTACTACAATGATTTTGCATATTTGAAAAAATGAATGTATTAATGAAAAAGTAAGAAATACATAAATGTATACTAGCCTGATAGAATTAAGAATATTTTGAGATCAAAATCTCAAGTGTTGAGTAGACCAGTAAAACAATAAACTTTAGTCTATTTTAAATAATGTACGAGTAATTCGATGACAAACAAAATTTAATATGACAACATCAAAATTCATGCGATAATTTTAAACATCTTACAAAATCCGATAACAATCTTCACACATACAAATTAAATATTGACAGATGCCAAACATAAAAAATCAGTAAAAAAAAAATATATCGGCGAATTAAAACATTTCCTAATAGGTCATCGGTCGGCGTCAAGGGAACGATGGGTGTGCAGTTAACACGTTGTAAAATAATACAAATTAGCCGACAGACGGATCTGATACAAACACAAACTATCGTAGGATCCACTCAAGCGCATGTCGTGCACCTGCTTTACGATAACATTGTGGTTCTCAAAGTTTAATCAAGATATTCCAACATATTTTTATCTCTGCCACCCTCGACTACGTCCGCGTGGAATTCGGTTTCTGCACACATAGTGTGATACTATAGCTTTAAGCCGACAAATTTATTATTTAACACAAAAATAATGTTTTAATTCTAATTCGAGTGTGTTTGTTTGACAAACAATCAAACAATCACTTCAACTTTATTTTATTATAACGGAGAATTCGTTATGTCGTGAATTTAACGTCCCCCAGAATTGAAAAGATTGTTGTTATTTGACTTAATCTAATACCTCTTTTCTTACCCTACACTTCATCTTTTAAGACAAGAGAGTGATAACACAGGAGTAGATGATACAATGCTCAATTGCAAAATTGTTCTATTCTAAAGGTGAGTCTAAAAAGTCCAATTGGGGACAGCATTATGTTATATGCATCTTTTTTTTCCATAGGCGTCGGCAACGTATGATAAACGCTATTCATAACCATCCTGCGCTTATACCGGTTGCATCATTGGCCATCATCAGAGGCCCTGGTCGTAGCGTAACCACGCTACGACTATGATCCTGAATTGACTTACCTATTATTATGAGAAACGCTGCTATGGGTATAACAGAGAGAGCCAGGCTCTTAGATTATTTGCAACATAAGTTTGAGAACTACTGCCTTCCGCCTCACTAATGTTTGTGTAGTCCAAAAATGTTTTTACGAATCCCTAATTACAGAGCATAAGACAGGTGAAACGGTTCAGCTTAATGCCTTTCTATTGTTGTTCCCTTTCCGTCTTTTAAGGACTTTTATATGTTAACAACTTCTGTTCTCATTCTGTTAAGGATAGTAGGTCGCACAATGTACCCAAAACCAGCTTAGAAACATTTGTTTGTGAATAAGATTTTTCAACAATTAATTTCGTCATTAAAAATAACATAATTATGTATTATTATTTAACCTTAACAAATCTTAATGGTCTAGTGATATAATACAATCCCTTGATCTGGATTTTCTATAGATATTTTACTAGTCACCAACCTGCATTTAGTAAAAGCAGTGGTATATTTTATTTATTTTCTTGCAAGCACCAATTACCAACTTCTTTTTCTTCCTAGCGTTTATCCCGTTTCTATAAAAACATCTTGTGTACGTTAATATAGCACAGATAACATAATACATAGAATACAGCTCAAAAACTGAGTCAGAAACATTTGGTACACGTATTGCTCTTGTCGGTTTAGCCAGCACCTAATTGCAGTAATTTTAACTTGATTTCTTGCAGGATTTCATAGTAAACTAACAATGTAATGTTATTATCACCAACTAGGTACATTCGCAACACAACTCATCACACATGCCTACTTTTCTTTACACATCACTAAAGACGTGCCCATAATACTTTCTATTAAAATCCTTCACAGTTCTTAACTAATCTGAAACGATTACCCATAACTTTCCCCTGAACAATATCTAGAGGTAGATAAATGACACGCTCATCTGCCCTTCGGTAACGTTATATAAATCAGACCTTTTAATACTACAAAGGATCTTTTAATACGTCCATTGAAGCAAAAAGATTACCTTTATTTATTACATTACTCGAGACATCAAAGAAATTGACTGTTACAATTTTGCCATCGTAATGAATGAAAAAATAAATCGAGATATGGTTCGTAGCAAGCTGCTCTTTTAGACATGTTAAGTGACATAAGTTGTGTTTTGCTTTCCCCGTTCGGAAAATACTCTAATAGTTGACGGTGTAACTACTTATTTTAATACCTTATTCGTAATTTGAACTACACTTCTAAGAGAGGAAGAGCTTTGTGGAAATTCCACTCGAATGAGCCGCTCGCTCGTCTGGGGAAGTACCTTCACCTTAGAGAAGATCTCAGTGAAGTAGCACTTCGTAACTGTTGTGCTATGATTGTGCTGGTGAGTAATATGGCCAGAGCTAAGTTGGGGACGATATGGTGTTTTAAAGGTAGACATCGCATCTGCGATTCTTGTTCGGTTGATGATATCCATGGGCAGCGGTGCTCAATCATTTACCATCAGGTGTCCTCCACCATGTTCGTTTTCCTCCCCGCAACAATAAAAATATATTAAATTAAAACCTCAGTTTGGGCATCAAACGCGATCCTATAAGAATGGACCAGTTTCATTACTAACTACTACTACTTAGAAGTCTACCACTACAGACAGCACAGTACTAGTACTGTAGTGGTGGACTTTTAAGTACCTACACAAAATCTAGATGTTTCCTGCGCAGATCAACATAATACCTTATGCAGAAAGCTGACCGTCGCCATTTTTTCTTGCAATCACTTAACGCTAATGCCAATGACACACTATAGTTCTAATCCGGTATTCCGATGCTAAAGTGGATCCACCATTTATAGGGCGAGCAAATTGTTTAATTGCCGCGAACTGAACCCACTGACCGCGAGCTATACCGACCGCTAGCACAGTGTTCGTAATTCAACAGCAAGGCAATTGCCTTAATCTTAGTATCTAGTATAATTGTAAGTTAGTTATGGCTATCATTCTAGATCGCGATTCAGAACTGAGGACGCGGTGGCAAGCCAGAAATTGGGATGTTTGCTTCTGACTGAAAATGTTAATAGATTTTTCTGTGAGAAAATATTCAGTTATTCTGATTCCAGGAATCAATGGTATCAGTTAGGATCATTTCCGTAAAGATGGTCTGCTCCTACTCCTATAAAGGAAATTAAAGGAATTTATAGGTACGAGTAGAGGGATTTCCCATCTGAATTCCACCTTTATTTAAATATGTCTTTTTTGTACATTTTTATTTAAATCATTTTTTATGCATGTTATTATATTATACCTTTGCGCGGGAAAATGTTCTTCTTCGTAAAAAGGTGTTGATGGTGTTATTATTACTTGTTTAAATAAACGAAGCGGGAATTCCAGAACAAGTCTACACTTTTGTTCGATGACTGTTGTTGGATTTATTGTTTTTCACTCAAGTCCTAAAATAAAATTGTTCCATAAAAGTAGTCTCACTGCGTTCCTCTGCACTGTAGCAAATGTATAACGGGTGCCATACGGAACATTATTCGATTTGTGTTTACCGTACTTTGGTAGTTCGCGTCGGATTTTACGAAGCCGTTGTGAATCAAAAGTATCAAGTTCACATCCAAGTCGTGACACTAACGCGAATCGACCTACATACTAGTGAATGTGTTTGCACGTAGTGGGTCAGTGGTTAAAGTAATAGTATGTTCGGTTTAATTCTCAATTCATGCAAATTGATCAAATAGGATTTTAGACTTTCGCGTTAAGTCCCGTTAAATAATACTAGTGTCAAATTGATCAAACCTCCAGATCAAACCACGGACGGACAATAGTTGCCGTCTATGATAGAAAAAATTGGCCAAGTGCGAGTCGGACTCCCACACTGAGGGTTCCGTACAAATTCTATTTTTGACGTATTAAAAAAACTACTGAATAGATTTTGTTTGAACTAATTTTCGTTGGTAGTTTTTATGGTAATGTACATTATATAATTATTTCAGTTTTATCATCCTCTTATTTTAGAAGTTAGAGGGGGGGGGACACACTTTTTTCCACTTTGGAAGGGTCTGTCACGCAAAGTATTCACTTTAGAAAAAAGTGATATTAGAAACCTTAATATAATTTTTAAAGACCTATCCATAGATACCCCACACGTATATGTTCAATGAAAAAAAATATTTCGAGTTTTAGTTCTGACTATGGGGACCCCCTACTTTTTTATTTTTTTTCTATTTTCGTGTGAAAACCTTGTTGCGGTTCACAGAATACATCCACTCATTAAGTTTCAACGGCATAGTACTTATAGTTTCGGAAAAAAGTGGCTGTGACAGACTGGCGGACAGACAGACAGACAGACAGACAGACAGACAGACAGACATGACGAATCTATAAGGGTTCCGTTTTTTTACCATTTTGGCTACGGAACCCTAAAAATGCCGTCTTATGTTTTATAGACATGTACAAGTCATTACAGGATGAAAAATAAAGCTAGTGGTGTGGTGTGAAATTACACTAAATTTTCCGCACTTTTCCGTCACAGTTGACCCATAGATTCTGTTTCTCGATGTCCACTCAATATCCCTCTTTCCCCAGTAGGCAGTAATACTTTAAAAATGTATTACATATTTCATGAATATAAAAGTAGGTTTTTAAAGATAAAAACAAAAATTGTAAAATTCTTGTATCACGAAAAGAAAAGGGAAGATGAACGAAGAGGGGAAATATCCGACTTCAAAGCTTGTGCAAACATTTCAATTCTAATAAACTGACCACTGAACCATGATTGTGTTTCTTCCTATACACAATATTGTGTTAGAAGCATGACCTTATCGTAGTAATCGTAAAAGTAAAACTACTTTAAAGTAAATTATTTCCTGTTCCACCAAGCCCGCATAATTTGACATCTTATATTGTCACCTTATCAATCGTTATCATAGACACCGCCATCACGTGACCGCAAGATAACGCGCCAAAACAAAACACGTCTGAGAAAAAAAAACATCCCCAAACTAACTTAACGTTCCGCCTTCACAATGACATCTCACCTCTCGCTCCCGCAGTACTGTTAACCCCACGCGGAAGGGAGACGCAAGAGTCATGTGGCAAACGTCAGTCCCCAGGTGAGTTCGAATTTTGAAATTATTCGAACGCGAGCTTTGCGCGGGAAAGCACGTGGTTCTACGTTTCGGTGTTCGAACTTCGAATTTTAATTTTTTAATTTTTAATTTGTGAATGGAAGTGGACAGTGGTTTTCTGCACATGGATTTTGATACGTGAAAAATGATTAGTGTTGTGATTATGAAACTGACTGGTGGCTTTGTGCAATAAAATAGGGATTTCTTTTCTTAAGGAGCAAACGAACGGTGAGTCGGGATGCCTTGTGTGATGTAAAGAAATACTAACAAATGTGTGGAATTGTATGGGATGCCCCTTTCGAATGGATAATTTCGGTGGCAAGTTTCACTTCCCATAGAATTCTGGACAGACTTTTTGTGTGATGGATCTTTTAAATATTTGTGGCAGTAACAAATATTATTACGACATGGTCAGAATTATTTCCTAAAATTTTTAATACATATTTTGCAAGCAAAAATATAATTCATTGCATGAAATAATCAAAATTAAATAAAAATAAACTGTTGTTAAAAATTAAAGGCGAACATCTTGAATGCCGAATAACGTACATTACATACACACTTCAGAAACTTTTCAAATATGAATCATGTTTTAATTATAATTAACAACTAGTTATATAACCTGATTAGGGTTATACCACTGGTAGAGATAAATTGGCCAACATAGGTACCTACTGAAAAGCTTCCTCCCTTGAAAGCTCGTAACTGCACCACGTGATTATCCGTTAGCGCCTGGAAACGTTTAGGATTCGTCTTTAATGTTCGGAAATGAGACAAATTAATTTTTTATTACTACGTAGAAAAACATTTGGTGTGAAAAAGTATATTTTAATCAATCTACTTCTACCTATATCGTAATAACTATCGTCGGTTAAAGTGTCAGACCGCTTACCTATCTATTTTTTTCCAAATTACCTACATTTTTTTTTGAGTCTCTACATTGAATGTATAGTATAAAATAGTTTAAAAATGTTTATTTGAATAAATAACGGAGTTACGATGTTTGACACTAAGTACCTACTTAGGTACCTACCGATGTAGGTAAATTAATCTTACAAGACCATTAGCTACATAATATGTATTTGATTAAACATTATCATAAAGGTTTTATTTTACGAGTAAGTGTGAGATTATAATATTACAGTGTTTAGGTTACTGTCCGGTGAATTTGTTGATTAAAATAGCTTTTACGAAAAGAATTTGAAATCTACATAAAAGGTAAATTAGATAAGGGTACAACCTAACCCAAGTAAAGCGATCCTAATTTACTTTCATACTAAATAAAGTAACCCATGTCCAATAAATTAAGAAATGACATGACACTTTCCTACCGTCCGCCATGTTTCTAAAAAACCAACATGTCGCACAAACCCTTAATGCATTAATGTATTTATTTATGTTAATCTAATGCTGGTACAGTCATACCAAGCTGTAATAAATTTCTGATCAATGCATTCGATGTGGTCTGAAGTACGCTGAGTAATTCTTGTATGTTTTTAAGTAGTTTTTATAACTTACAACCCTCGCGGATGGTAATATTCTAGGAATAGTTTGCATAGGAATGAACGTTTAAACATTAATAGGGGCATTCAAAACTACTGAAACGATCAAATTGATATAGCGTAGCTGTCAATAGAAAAGCAACGCTGTCTGTCTTTTTTGATGGAATTTGGCACAGACAATCTTTCGACCCTGAGAGAACTTTTATAGCGAAAATAAGGGATCTGAAATCCACGCGGACGAAGTCACGGGCGGCCGCTAGCATTAATATATATTTGTACGCATGAAAATAAAAAATATATTTATTTGTATTGGTTAAACAATAAGTATTTCAGTAGCTAATGGTTTGCTCAGTTTGGAACTAGATATCGTTGTAGAAACTACTTATGAGACTTAGCATTCCTTGCGGATTTACAAAAGGTTGTAGGTATATCGTATTGTTACAAGCCGAAATATGACGCCATCTTACCTATTTCATTTCTGCTCTTAAAAGCGCAAATCGCTGTACTACAACAATGATTTCAATTATCGTTACTTTTATTTCGAAAAAGTTGAATTCCTCCAAAGTTCAGAAATGTTTCCGTTACAGTCCAATTTCGACGAGGAAAAACAAATGGTTCTTATTTGTCAAAAAGTTTTCAGCGAGCTAGTTCTCTTGTATTACTCGCAAATATCAGAGTTAATATCGGTTCTCTTTAATTCTATCCTTTATTAAGTACCTACTTACTTTAGAAAATGCTTTAGATGTCAACTGAAGTGAGAAACACGGTAAATTAAAGAAAGCGCGTAATTGGATGAACGTGCGAATCTTTAGGAAAACGTTTTTAAAAGTTATTTTAATTGTGGTCTAATTGAAATACGTGAGGTCTTGGTTTGTGATTTCAGGATCTTCAGTTCATCTTCTCGGGTCAAGTAAAATCTACTACAGATTATAGCCATTCCGTTTTCCATTAGAAAAATGTGTTTAACAAATCATCTGCTGCCAAGGCAGATTTGTTAAATCTTGCTTAGACATACAAAATTATCTTCCTATCAATTCAAGTTTAACTTCTTGTTAATTTAATAATTCTTAATTTTAATGATTCTGCAGTCAAATTATTTGAATACTTTTGCGGAACGCTGCTTTGCACTCGGATTTTGCATTTGTTAATTATTTCAATACCTCTATTATCTTGGCCGATACATTCGTAAGATAACACGTCATTATCCGCACAATCTAAAATCATCTTCTATAATTTCCGCATTTCAACAAAAAGTTTTTACCAAATTTAAAAAAAGGTTCGCTCCCTCCCTAAATTCGCACTTCCTTGCACTCGAAAAGTCATCGCATACAGCCGCAGACCTTTGAGTGCTCACACACTCTTGAGCGCGCCTCAATAAGACAATGGATCACAACAACCACTCTCACGCATACAATATCGCTGTTAAGGGTCAGTTAAGCCCTTAATTAATGCTAGAGGGAGATGGATGCACTCTTGAACTTAGGGTTGTGAATTTATGTGCAAAAAATTATATGCTTAGATAAGTTATAATCTACCTTCTATCCACCTACTTAAAGATCTCTCTCTACACAATCTTTTGTTTTTTACACCTGTCACATTTTTTTAACTTAATTGTTTTTACTAGATAGCATATTAACCGTTGACTTTGTCAATGAACTAAAAATAAATAGTGCCATGATAGAATAACTTCTATTTTCCAACTTGCATTGATTTATTTTAAAATGGTTCTCTTTGCATATATTTCATGTAAGAACTAAATCCTGAGCTCCTGCAAAAATATTCCTTGAATAAAAAAAAGTCTCAATAATTATTAATATCTTTCATTACAACCCTACTTTAAGCGGGAAAGAGAATTCCGAATACAGATTATAACACACCCCATAGAGTCATCGGACCGTGCGCGAAGTTTTTGCGATTTCAAACCTCCTTTTTATTTTTTTAGCCTGTGAGAATGCTTTCACAGTCTAGTGCATATCGTTGATTTTTTCATAGACGATGGAATATCACGCTATCTTTGTAAAGGAGTTATTGGAGGAATTTACTGTTGTATATTTTATTTTTAACCGTTTCAGTGCAATTCAAAGGGTTGATTCGTGGGAGTTAAATAATGCTTGTACCTATTTGTAATAGCAAATTTCTAATTTATTTTTTTATGTTGCCTAAGAAGCACATGAGAAATCGCCAGTAACAATATAATTTCGTTTTGATCATTTCAAAGATGTTGTGTGGTACTACATAGGTAAACCTATTTGAGAAAACATTAGACAACCATTTTATACAATGTCACCTTCGCAGAAAATATTTATCTAAAAGTATCTATTTGTGTGACAAATGCACAAATAGATACGGAGTAACCCAATTGGACAGAACAGAACCCTTAAAAAGGTGCTTTATAATTCGAACCATTTTAACTTCGAATCAATGCAAATTAATTAATTATGCAATCTCTATTCAAAGGATTGTGGTCTTAAGCAATAAATTCATCCCTCAGTTTCAAAGTCACACAACAAACAAATATTAATTCCTACTTGAAAACCTTTTCACCCTTGCCTATTCGAAATTTAAAATGACAGTCTCTTGTCTATGCTCTATTCATAAAAAAATAAAAACAAATCGTAAGAGTTCGAAACAATACGTTCTAAAGATTGTCACATGTTTGGATGATACGAAACTGCTATTGGACTATGAATCTTAGGCTTAAGGAGTATGTTTGAATATTGTAAAAATGTACAATAAAGCACTTCCTCAAGTTAACCGAATCGTAAAATGTTATATTGTTATTGTAATTATTTGTTTAGAACTGTGAATGAGGGCTTTGCATTAATTAAATATTTTCAAAGGGTATGTATGGGGACCTCTCATTTACTATATTATAAAATTAACAACTACCAAAACTGATTATGTGTGTCTTGGAGAGTCAAGACTAACTATTTAGAAAAATAGTTTTCAGAAAAATAATTAATCGGAATATTGTTTATATTTCCAATCGATATGTTTTCTTGTTTATAAAGTTTTATCGATAATTATGTTCTGTGATTCAATTAAAAAATCGTTCCTCAAAGAACAACGCCCATAGCCCCATACAAGAAAACTTTTTAACGAAAACACGTGTATAAATCTAATTATTGTTGTAAACAATCGTTATTGTTATCAATAAAATAAAAAGCTTTCCATTTTACCTTTTTGGTTGTCGGAAAAGATGTTATTAATTCAAATAAGATAAGTAAGGTGTGAGGTTATGACAGCTGTCAATCTATTCCAACTTCACAAATAGTTGTATGCTTTATAATTGTTCCATAATAGAATTGTACTCAAATATGTTTTGTACCTTGAAAATCTTAACTTGTTAGGCACTTCTTATCAGGTTTATTGTGAATCTTCACCAACAACAGGCTACTCAAATAATAGGAATATGAAGTTTTTGCAAGTTATCTGAACCTATGAGGACAGGGAAATGAAATAAAAAACAGTAGTTTTATAACATTTTTTATTCTATGTCTTCCCTAACTACAACCTCATCTAAAAATGCAGCTGGAGGCGCTATGTTGCTTTCGTACCTGGCCCAACCTAGGAACCACACCAGCGTAGGGATGCAAAAGTCGTAGGTATCAGGAAACAAACAAAAGCACAGTACGTAAGTAGCGAAAGCAAACAAACAACTGCAAACGTTCAAACAAATGACAGTTTGTCATTAGAAAACATTTCGTTTCACATAACCAATCGCATAGCATTTGAACTCTTTACTTATTTTTCTCTCAATAGTTGATTCTAAGTATTATAAAATAGTAGATTTATTTATAATGTGTAGCTAGAATCTTAATTCAAAATTATTTTTAATTTTATTAACGATTTTAGACCGAACGTGTTATTCATAATCTGTGAAACGGGACGTTGTTTGTCTGTGTGTTTACTTCAGAGTCATATTTTTTAGCATTGGAACGTCGTTTTGGGCAAAAAAACATAAAATCTCGTTTTTTTATCCAGCTTGTTAAAAAAATTCTTTTTGATGTTAGTTAACTAAGAAAAAAATCTACTTTTTTTTGGTATAGTTCACATCACGATACACGCCAGAGCTATTTTGGTCATTGTTCTTTTAATAGTGCGTAATTGTATTAAACCATTCGCCTTATAATTATTATTTTTAGCCTACATAACATGACATTTCAAATAGGTACCGTCCCTTTAAATGTAATCAAAAGCCCGATTAATCGTGTTTTTTTAACTTCAAACGGTATCAGTTCACACGGAACCCTCACTCTGTTCGAACAAGTGAAAAAACGCAACAATACATTACAACAAACACGAAATGTAACGAAGGGCTCCTTCCGAATCGAGAACGAACGAATTAATCAGTCGGAAGATTAAATTTAACCCTCTATTAATCGATTTGCAATGAAATCGACGCTCTGACGATTTAGAAATCTAAAGGAGTTCAAATCTGAATCGAGATGACAGAGATCGAGATGTTTTGAAAATGTTCGGAACGTTTTCATCTCGATAAGGCAAGGGTCAGAATTTCGAGTAGAATTTGTATGTTGAGTGAATTGAAACAGGGTAAAGAGGATTTCTTGTAGAGATATTATTTCGTTAAGTTCTAACTAAACAACTCATAACCGAAAATTTACAGTCCCGTTCTAAAAATCTAAACCTGGCACCCATTACTAAGAAAAATCTTAAGCAGTAGATACCCCGTGCTACTTTTAGGCATACACCCAAGTTTTGTATAGGTGCCCAGTACTACTTCTAGGTACTTAAACTAGACCAAATAGGCGTAGTTACAAATTAGCCAATCCATAATCGCTAATAAGCAGCATGCTTGCCTCAATCACATCTCTTGCTTAAGCTAAATAACTGGGGCAGACAGTAATGGCGGGTAAGTACCAACGGCTAATTGACGTGAGTGGTTATGTGAAATGCGACATACAGGTAATTGTATGATTCATTTGATCCATATTACTCCGTGTATTGCCGGCCTAGAATAATTTCTTAGCCATTTCTTCCTTCGACGAAGGAAGTTTCTGAGTTAGGTACTCTGGGTTTTATCGTTCACCAAACTACGATCACTAGCCTGCCCAGCGTTTTCACTTTGGGTATACCCCCTTCTAGGGGAGGCATTCGTCCAGCAGTTAAATGCAACAGGCTGTCAATGATGATGTTAGAGCAACACTACGTGAGGAAATATCCAGAACCTTACAAGGAACCAGCATGGAACCGAAGCTGCTTTATATTGATTTCAACGACAAACTCCATTCATTTTCGGACCAACTGTAATAACTCAACATACAGTTCTAAATTCAATTAAAATCTTGCGTAACTATTTACTTGCTTTTTCATTGATAGCTCTTTCTAATACAAGCGATTTGTAATAGGCCATCCTTCTCCCACAGGGAAGGCCAGGTGCCCATAAATCAACATGGTTGGCCTCTGACCTCCGGCTTGGATTAAGGGATTTAGTTCCCAGGCTAGTTACGTCTTACTAGGGGTAGGATTAGTTAGAATGGGGCTGTAATGGGTAACAACCGCAGTTTGTTATTTACGAAAAAAGGCTAATCGGAAGAATTTTATTAGCTAAGGCATGGGCTGAACATTAGACGAATCAGGAGTAGAATAATCATAATTGCTAAAAATATTTTTTTGATGTAAGGTTCCTCGAAGGATGACCACGGAATGCTGCCTAGTCATTTTAAAAATCGGCATCAAGCAAATCTAAGAAAAAAAATCCAAACACAATAAAAACTGTCAAAACTTTCATAAATAATTGACTGTTTCAGTTTCGACCACAAAACCATGAACATTTTAACGCCCACTTTGGTAAAAGCTGGCACCTACAACATAAGCTTCATGAGAACTCCTTAAAAAACAACTGAAAAACTCTCAGCTATTTTGTGTCATTGTGATGGTAACGCGTTGTCCAAACGCGTCCGAAACTTAATATCTAAAATAAACATTGACACATCAATAACTGTCATTCGCAGGTCCTCAGGTAACCGTCGAAAGTAAAACTGGTTTGACAAAAACCAAAAAACCCTTTTTCACAATCGCCGACATTTCAGAAAAGTCACGCTTCAAAACGTGTTCCCGTTTTAAAAAAGTTCCATTTTTAAAGTTGACAATAGAGTATAGAGTTCATACTTTTTTTTCGCCAAGAAGGCAAAGGAATAACGGCATGCAGCCAGGTATTGTTGGATGAAATATCGACTTTCAGAGGGGGATTCGCACTTACCTTTTCTTTGCGCAAGCGATCGCAGAAAAAAAACTGCAGCCATTTTATTTTATGTCGTAGGTTAACTATCGGAAGAGGTTATAAAATTATACTGCTTATTTATGAAGTACGTAGAGATAATCTTTTCAATTACAGGTTACATCGAATGGAAGAGTCCATAGTTTATTTTATTGCCGCTAGCAGGCATTTATGTTATTTTAAGTGAGTGACATTTTTTATAGCAAAAAACTTAATTATTTTACTAAGTGGCATTCTAGTAGAACGCACTGAGCAGGTAATGATATAATATAATAGATGATGATGATGGTATCTTGGTTATATTATTGTTTATTTAACTTACGTTATATTTATACACAAACACAAACATATTTTTAAGACATTGGTTTTCTATTGTGGATTTTGAAGGTCTGATGGCAGTCGCTTCATCACTGTAATAACCAGACTTGCAAAATCCTGGATCATGGTTAAAGAGGACCCCGCATAGAAACGGGATAAACGCTAGGAAGAAGAAGAGGTTTTCTATTGTGGATTTCTATAAAATTAAGAAGTCTACTGTAAAAAATGCCATATAATCAAGTGTATTGATTTTTAAATACAGCAATCAAAATGTCAAACTAATCCCACCAAAGCCGTTAAGATAACTCCGTAAAATTACATAGGTGACCTTCTAGCCCCAAGGAATTACAAAGCGAATTATTTCTCAATACGCAATCAGAGTTATTGAGCCGCCCCTCGGTACGCTCGTAAATTCCCACAACCGAAGGTGCGATTGTTGTCAAAAATAAATCATACCATTTAAATTTCGAATTAAAAAAAACTAGATCGGAACTCCTTGGTTGAAACGGTAACGTCAAACCGAAATAGACATTATACCGTGGTCTTATGGCATCGCAAGACAGCTGTGTGACCTTTCGAACCTCTTTCGTACCCATACCATCGTCATTGTCAAATTTTGCACACTTCCTCAAACAACAATGGGATCTCGACAATGGCTGGAAGATTCAGCATCTTGCTCCAGATTACACAATGATGTTTTTATTACAATCTCGTAACGCAAATCCGATGGCGATTGTCGACGGAACAATGGCTTTCTGATGGGGTGGCTGACATCTGCTGGTTTTTCAGTTGACTTCGTTAATAAGTGAACTAATTTAAGAAAGTGAGATTGGGTTACGTAAAAAAGGTTTTAACCTTCTTGTCAAAGGATTGGAGTCTTTTGTCATTTACCACAACGATTTAGGTTCGCACAAACAACAAAAAAAAAAACAGATCTTAAAAAATATTCTTGCAATATCCGAAAGAACGATTTTCAAACATGCAAACGCCTCTTGTTTATGTTACTTAACACATGGCAAATACACTCCCACGTTAATCATGTTTTTAATAAGGTAAAATGGAATTAACCGATCTCATACCATGATAATTTTACGGCACACGATTTTACATTCAAACGTCTTTGGGAGTGGCCATAAACTCTGCGACCTTGTTAATAAGTAAAACCACAAGCTAACAAAAACGCGGTAGCTGCTCTTGCGTGGCGGCATACAAGAAAATGTATTATTTGCTTCTAAAAACTCGACCTTTAAGGTGAAATTTATGGAAGCTTTACGTTTGAAGAAGTGGGACGTATAAAAACTCATGCGGCTTGTTTAAAGAAATTCATTGCCTTTACAAACTCACTACAGTTAGCATGCAATTCATAACATTTTGAAACTTACTACAGCAAGTTTGTTGACACGTAAACCATCAGCTAGTAAGAAGTTTACTAATTGACCAAGAGGTCGCAAGTTCGATCCACGCTTGGTCAAACATTTGTGTGCATGAATATGTCTGTTCGTCCTAGTCTGGGTGCTATATGTAAATGTTTATGTATATTTGTATGTATAAATAAAAAAGTATTTAAGTATGTCTTTCCGTTCTCTACCATGCATATTCAAGCTTCGAGCTTAGATTGGGGCAAGGCAATCGGTCCAATCTCAGTCTTTGCAGAGACCAGAATTGGTGACTTACACAATGCTTTCTGCTTACAGTTATTAGAATCTTCATAACTGTTATATTGTGTTTGTGAATAAAGCCTCCATGGTTCATTCGTGGAGGCATGGTTTTATATGATCAGGGACGCACGAATGATGCCTTTGGTTTCACTGACGTCGATAAACGATGGTAAATGCTGACTAGAACACGTCCTCTAGACCCCTTTTGACAGGCTTCTGAGATACTTTGACTGTAGTTTATTTGTACGTTCTTCCTATTTCTTTTGTTACATTCGTAGCATAAACCTACGCGTGTAAAATTCGATGACACTGAAATAACAATTATCAACGATCGTAATAAAATTAATTTAAATTCCAAAATCTTCTAATCACCTTGTAATTTCGTATCGCCATAACGTTCATAGAGGCAATTATAATTAATGTCTCCTACCGTTAACTCGGGTTCACCCGCGGATAGCCGGCCATATGGTCAGATCATAGATAGATAAAATTATAAATTATAATAGAATCCTCGTCGCATATTGCGGGGGAGGGTTGTTGAACCGAACGACAACGCGACAGTCAAAATATGGAATAGAAGTCAATAAATTTTTGGGGATTGTATTTATTTTTACTTTAGAATGCATTGACTTATTCAACTACCTATACAACACATAGTTATTACAGACAATTACTGCCTCCAAGTCATTATAATATGTAGTATCCATGAGTAAGAATATCCATAAATCCAGACGTTTACAACATTTGTCTGCTTCCTAGGCCTGTAGTATTTGTATAGGCCTCGATGGATAAGCTTCCGCAACTCACATTGATCGGACTACGTGAAAAGATCAAGCATAAGTTTAAGATTTTAGAATCAACCGAAATAAGGTAGGTATTACCTCGTATTCATATAGATAGATACACAAAAGAAAATGTTCTGTGTAAACCTGCAATGACACAAAAGCACTACTATTTACATACTGATAAACCTATACTATAAGGTGAACAGTCCAACGCTAATTGTGCAGTAATTAGAGCACTTACCGCGGCGCCTGCGCCGACAGCTGCGAGGGAGAACGCACTTGAGCTGCGCGCGAGTCATTTGTTTATGCGCTTTTTGAAGTACGATTGCGACTGGGCGAAATTTTGGTGGCTTAATACTCTTTTTTTATATTTAGCACGGTATATTGGCTCCTCTCTGCCTGATGTTATTTATTTATTTATTTAATCTTTATTGTACTACTCAAAATATTGTACAAAAGGCGGACTTAATGCCTCATGGCATTCTCTACCAGACAACCTTAGGGCAAATCAGAAAGTGAAGAAGGTAGTGCTGATGATGTTAAGCAAAAGAGGAGCCCTAACTGCCATGACATCGGATGTGGTACCATAATGGTATCCTATCCGTACCATCCGTACCATAAACCTACAGTCTACAAGATAGTTGGTAAGACAATTTGTCACTATTGATCTTGAAAATGTAATAACTTCTTTAACTTTACGTGATGAAATACATGTCTCATTTTTTAACGGTACACCACTGGCTCGTACTGAACACATTAAAAAAGTTATTTATGTTTAATTTTTAATTAATAAATTTATCAAAGCTAAATATGTATAAGTTGCTCACAAAATTGGCTGGTAAAAGTGGATTACCTCAGAATCATTATCAACACAATGTCTTATTAAAAGCTAATTAGTAATTATTTCTGTTGATGAAGCCGGGTGTACAGGTGAAGTGACACGTGCCTTCAATGTAATCGAATTGCACAGATGCACCTTTGTACATCTGTTGCTACATCGCATATTTTTCGCTAAAATTACCTTGATTGTAGTTAATTTGCTGTTAACATAGAAATTGTTACAGTACATTAAAATAAATAAATAGTAGTAGTCTAGTAGAGTATAAGGACTTAAATTACGTTTCATAAATAAATGTTAATGTTGAGGTCCATTATACAAAACGTACATACCTATCTAGGTAAAATATATAAGAAGTAATGTATATATATAATAAGTATCTACTTATTATATTTTTTTTTCAAAATGTCACTATCATAAGACCGCTATGAAACCCACAGCCTTTGACCAAACCTCGCATTAAAATTCTTGCATATTCAGTATTTACTATGCGTTAAAAAATTCCAACCACCAATACGGTTCCGTAGGGTCAACAGTCCAGTTGAATTATTCATAGCCAGCGCCACCTGCCGGCTAACCGACGAACTAACATTTGGCGTAGACTTTCAAACGGAGTAGTGTTATGTTAAATGGTTTACGCGCCATTGGTTCGACATTTGAAAAAGGAATGGAGTACCTTTTTTTTTCATTTATGCGACTGTCACCTGTTTTTATAGATGCATGTAAAAAACTATTGCCATCGAGGCATTTTTTTGCGTTGAGCGAATTGAATAGTCATTAGAATCCATTACATCCTCAAAAAACTAGACAATTTTCACTTACAGTGCTGCATCAGGTTCAGAAGTAGAGCTTGGCTCACGGCATACGTTTTCGCTACTCCCATATCCTTGACGTGCAACCATTAAGGTAGGTAAATTTTCCATTATAACCTATAAAAACATGAAGAAAGCTATTGACACCCATGTTTGCATTAAACCGTCGATACACTTTAAAGTAAAATACATCTCTGACCCGGTAACATAGCCGTTGTGATCCTGTTTTGTCTTCGCCGAAGCTGTTTAAAAGAATATTCTTACGTACCTTCTAAAAGTTGTTTTAAATCCATTCATAATTGCGATTATCTTTAAAAAATACTGCATCCACTTCACAAAGATGCAGATCACTTTCAAAATCTAAATGGGTAAAATATCCGTTCAGTATTTGGCGCAAGCCGGTTGAAATGCTTTCATCGAGGGCCCCATTTTCTTTATCTCCACCTCGCATCGCGTTTACAAACAGAAAAGCTATTAAAGACAACGTTTTAAGGTCCAATTTCTTATAAGAAATCCCCAAGAATAAGATGGTAAGATCACTGATGCATCGGACGTTCCGAAAAATTCAAATTCAAAAATCGAAATCCGCTAAAACGTGTTCCGTTCCATTCAAAACGGAGTCGTAGACGTTGACTGCTCCTACAGTTGCGAAATCGAATTTCACATGAATCTAAACCTTATTCTGAAGATCGTTCGGAAATCGGTCCCGATCGAACGGCGAAGAGTTTCAAAAGAAACTTTTTGTTCTCAACCCCTGTTTCGTGAGTCGTGCATTTGATATTAAAAAATGCTCCAGAAGAAATCTTAAATTCAATAGTAATTTGCTGGTGAATAGCAAGGGAGAGGATAATGGATGGAGTCGTACGCCCTGTTTTTGCGGTGTTGTATTAGCTCGCGAATTCTCCAGGGTCGTTTTGTGTACACACTGGTTTTTGAACGCAGCATGTGACTGTCACAGGCCGTCGGCATGAATACGCGCCAAAATCATAATTACACACTCAATTTGGTAGGCAAAGAAAATATGTGAGTTATTGCCAACAGCGTAACCGAGATGAAATCGGTCGTTTTGAATGATCAACAAAGGCCTTTTTGTAGGAAAAATTTCGTATTTAGCATAACAATATCCGTTTCTGTCTGTGCAAATAGTTGTGATTGGCGCTATAATTAGATTAGAATGACGTTAGTCGTAAATTAGAATTGATGTTTAATTTGAATTTTAAATGGCGGGGTAATTATTCAATTAAGCTTAACAAATTGGAGCACTAATTTGCACTTGCTGCGTTATTGGTTTATAATTCTCTGAGCAGAGCAGAATATCAATTATTCTGAATCCGCCATCTTGTGGCCTTGAACTGTTTAATAATAGACTATAAAATGAATCATTGTATTAAAGCTCAGAGTCATAGAACATAGTTTTGTAACCGACTTGACGATTTCTTAAGAGCTTTTGAGCGTAAATGTGTGTTTCAAAAAGCTTTGGTTTTAAGAACTTACCTATGTTATATTAAAAGGCTGGATTTGAGGATCTACATTACGTTAATGTCCAAAACCACGAAATCATGTAAGAGGTGCTTCATAAATTGACATACTAGGAATCGTATCTGGAACTTTCGATTTTAAATCTTATCTGCTTGTACGAGTATTTGTAAACTTTCTATAATTTTTATATTTGACCATGACGTTTGCAAAATTCTTACGAAAAGTGTCACATACTTAATGTTCACTGCAAACAACAGTAGCCCACATTTGGGTCGTAAAATGAGAAACAACTGCACTTAAAGTTAACGGCTTTCACACATCAACTTCTTCATCTTTTTTGGAAAATGTAAAATAAAAATTCGTTATTTCTTTTACTTTGTTCATTATCAGGGCCGCGAACGATCTATCTATAAAATATATAGAGCCTGCGTTTGTACTGCTACGTTAAAATTTCCAGTAAATTCGAATTAAAAAGTTTTAGATTACAACAATAAACACAATTCTCTCATGAAATATGATCCTAATGGTAAACTTAAAAAATATACTCCTAAGTAAAGTATGATTCTTACGACCTGATGTGTAAATGTTTAATGGGCATCAGGAAAGCAGTTACTTGGAGTGTTAAAGTAAAATTTCGTCGTTAAATACAAACCACCCAAGTGACTTGCAAATATTTCAACGACCTCATGTAAACGTCTTTTGTCTGTTGTCGGCTTTTTCTAAGTTCTCAACATAACATGGCCGTGGTGTGACATCTATTAACTACTGGTCAACCGGTACAAAGTACATGTTAGCTAGTTGTTATTAAATTACATTTCGGAACGTGCGTTATGTTTGTATATGTTCGTGTTCAACGAATCTTTCATGTAACCAGATTAAATAATTTCATATAATTTCGTTACAAACCGTATTTGATCGCTATCACGGATTTCACGTTTTAATGATTAGTTACTTGAATTCACAAAGCTACAGATATCTCGTTAAACGATTTAACGTTAAACAGATCATCCTTCTCTCAATAGGGAGCGATGGCCTTTGTTTGCCCATTTAGTAGACAAAGCCTTCTTAATAGACAATTACTGCGCTTTTCTCACTCGAGAGTCCCACTTTTCCAATCACTGTCCACAAAGTCCCACTTTTCCCTGCTTGACATAATTACGTAACAGTAAATTGATGGCTTTAGAAAGATTAAAACGTTATTAAAGGAAATTACTGGTCATAATTCACCGTAGATAATACTCATACGACTTGAATCGTAAAGCTATTGTCGCGTATCTAATACTCGTAGTAACACACTTCGTCGAAATCCAGTACAAACATCATCTAAGTACAGTTGCAGCAAAAACTAACAATGCAATCTTATTGCATTGACATTTCGAGCTAAATGCTAAGCTAAATTATACCATATTGCATTGACATAAGTAGAGAAATGGTTCGAGAGATGTAGGTCGTGACTGCACTGATGCGCCGGAAATCTCACAACAGTGAATGTGACAAATCTGTCGGCACTCGATGACTGATGACGATGGACCTATGTAATTAAACAGCAGATGTATTGGCTCTTTTACTTATACAATGGGAAACGGTATTGCAAATAGCTACATTAATTCGAATACCGTTATATTATTTTAAAGGTTTAATAAAATATTTTCTTATTACTATACTACTTCTTGCAAACAGTTAAAACAGGAATGGCAGATGTTGATTCCATTTTTATTATTATGTTTACATTGTTAAATGAAAATGAGTTAAAAACTAATGTAATAAACATTTTGTTACAGGTTCAAAATGCTGAAGTGGGCAGTTTACGGCAAAAAGAACCAGGACGTTCGGACAGACACCGAACTGGAAATAGAAGAACGGGACCCCTACACTAATGGACCGTACAACAACAACGTCAGGCGATCTCTGGACGCACAGTCAGTCAAGAAGAGCAAGAAACCCAGCAGATACCAAAGAAGATCTCTAGGGTCCACTGCTATAAGAAAAAATAACCTAAAAACAATCGACAAAGAAAATTTCAACTACATAGGAAACACACCAAATTACTACAAAGAGGGTTTCGTTAAGAAATCTGAAGGCTTAGCACTCAAAGATGTGAGCAATATAACTCCTTCTACAACCCCTGTAAAAAACTATGAGCGAAGAAAATTTTACATGAATGGTTCCAAAGATGACATTCCACCGGACTTACCTCCCACTCCTCCTACTTACAGTAGAAGAGTCCGTGAAGCAAAGAAGAGGAAACTAGAAATGACTAGCATCAACGATAATTTTAGAAGAGATAGCTGCGTTTATAAATCAGAAAGAAGAATCACTGCCGATAGAAGTCAGCTCACTCCGCCAAAACTAAGTCATAGTACATCAGAACCTTCATTGAATGAACTTTCTGATAGGTTAAGTGCTACGACAGACAGTAGCCGGCAGTCATTCATAATGGGGAAGCGACTAAGCAGTAAACCTATTAGTACAACTAAAGCAGCTAGCGAAGGAATAGTTGAAATAGTATATGATGAGGATCTAGTAATTAATTGTGTAGAGAAACCTATTTCTATTACAAAACACAAAGAAAAAACTACGCTTCCTATCTTCGGACATCATATTTTTATGGATAATCCATTATATTTTAACAAAAATGAGGGTATTAGTATAAGACCTTTAAAGAGAACAAGAAAGAAATCCAATGAATTTGAAAGTTCTTTCAAGTCCCCATCAGTAGACAAGAGAGATACTCACGCGTTAGTAAGAGATGGATGTTCACCTGTCTCTATCACACCACTTTCTGTGAAGTTAGCAGCTTTAAGATTCAGTACTATGAGTACACATACTAAGTCCCAGAGAAAACCCTTTAAGAATGACGTCACTGAATATTTTCCTAAAGTAGAAAACCCTTTTACAATTCCTCTAAGAGATGAAGAGACATCTGCAGAGATGGAAAATAAGTTCATTTTGTGCAAAGACCCGACCACAAATGAGAGTGAATCAACCGTTTCTACAACTCAAATGGGAGACGTGACACTTGAAAGAATGATTGAAGATATAATCAAAAGTACGAAAATCGTGAAAACAAAACGAAGGATATTAAATAACTTACCTGAAAGTAAACTTTCCGTTGAAGAAGAAATACCTCCTCTGGAAGCAGTTAAAGATTTATTCGTAAATCCGCAAGCTGAGAACAAAGCTAATTTGATCAAAGAAGCTAAGTATGTTAACCTATCAAGGGAAAACTCTGTCTCTCCTAAAAGTACGCCTAAGAAAAAAATGAAGCCTGTTCATAGAGTTAACGACAAATTACTTAAAAACCTCCCGATTGGCTGCTTCATTTTAGACGATGGCGATGGTTACAATGAAAGGGAAGTACGTACTCCAGATAACTTTATCGAACCTAAACCAAGAGTACGAAGTTATGAACAGAGGAAAAAATCTCTCAATAGATCACAATCTATGAACATATCTGCTCAAGAAAAAAGTAACTTAGGGCACGTTTCGTCAGAATCTACCCCAGACTTGTTCTCTGCTTCTCAAGATAGTGAAAATATGGCGTTACGTAGACAAAGGTGTATTCGTAGGAAAAAATCTACAGTAAGTAACGAGAGTCATAGGAAGCCAAAAGAAATTGATCCCAAATCGTTTTCTTTCTTAACACTTGAGATGGGTCTCCCAAGCCCTGCAATAGAACTGCAAAACGTGTCTTTCTGCGAACCTTTAAGCACATCACTCAATTGTTTATCCGAGCCTTTTGATAAAGAGTACGAGAAAAACTTCGATAACATTTCAATCAAATCAAATGTATCGCATAGTAGTCTAATGCCATATGAGGCGTTAGCACAAAACAAGCGGTCGAGAGAACTATTCGGACTGACTCTTGAAAATGGAATCCCAAGTCCTATAACACCAGTAGCTAATTTGAAAAGGTCTAGTAATGTTTTAAGTGAGGAAAGAGCGCACAAGACGAGTAAACTGGAGGAAGAGATGCTTCCAAATGACATTGTAACTCCTGTTATTGAACATAAGTCTTCTAGAAGATGCTTGACGTATTCTCCAGAAGAATGTAGCATTAACAGCAGTGAAGAAAAAAGAAGGAGCGTAGCAAGCAATCGTTTAGAACGAAGCACGGACCGGTTTCAAGCTCCTAAAGGCACTATAGACTTAGAAATTAAGATGAAAAATGACATTATAGACGTGCACGGTGAGTGGTGACTATCGTTCTGTTATTATTGTTTTTTTATTTAATTTCAATTTTAAACATATTCAATAATAATGATTTTATACTTTCAGTGATTCGTTGCCGCGATCTTCAAAGATCTTCAGGAAAAACGGATGACATCAACGCTTATGCGAAAGTAAGTATTTTCGTTACAAATTAAACAACTTTGTTAACCAATTCAGGATGAAATAACGATCTTTATATAAATAAATAAATATCTCTGGACATTGTTCACACAGAGCCATCTGGCTCCAAACTAAGCATTAGTTTGTACTATGGGTGCCAGAAAACGGATAAACATTACTTATATACTTTTTTTTTGTAAATACATACATATTATACATAGAAACACCCATACCGATACAAACAGACATGTTCATGCACACAAATGTTTGTACCGTGCGGGGATCGAACCCGCGACCTTTGGTGTAATAACCGACTTCTCGACCATTACACCAAACGGCTCGTCAATCTCATGTGTAAATTCAATTCTTTCAGGTTGTAATAAGTGGTGTCTCAGAAATTGCCTTGCCAACTCAGAGATCCATTTTCCAGAGGACGTCTGTCCTCTACGGGAAGAGGGAGCCAGAGTTCCAGAGGCACTTGAGGCTGCCTCTCCCCGCCGTCGTGTACGATCATCAGGCTCTCCACATCTCCGTGTGGCATAGAGATAAGAAGTACAGGTAAGTTTCTTATGATGTCAGTTATATTAGTGATTTTTGCACGAGTTCTGAACGAAGTGTCTACTCAAAACCTTTGGTTCTTATTCTCAACAGTTTTTCTTAACCGTCTACAATAGAAGAATGCCTTTTATTTTTTCCTAAATTGTACTGTGAGAACAATCTTGTGAGAACAAGTATACACCAGAAGTTAGACTGATTGTCACTCTCAGAATACAGAACTATTTCTAGCTAATGTAGTCCTTAGACGACAAAAGTTCATGAAGTAGTCTTCATCAACAAAGTCAAAGAAACGCAAATATACATGAAATCAATTTTTAAAAGTATTTACATCGAAATATGTCGCCAACATAAAACTTAAAGGGTTGCCAATACAGAAAATTATGTTGGGAATAAAAATATTTTCTCCATTCTCGCGACACCTGAAGGAGCCAGCACGTGAATAAGAAAATACGCTTTAATATTTGAAGTGGGTATTGTGGACGAAATTGGAACAATCCAACGAATGCTGAAATCGTAATACCAACATGAAAATGGTAACGAATTAAAGGTCATGGCAAAGGGAGCAATTCAGTATGTAATATTCAATGAATATTATATCGGCTAGAAAATGAAAATGCACGACCCATGTTATTTAAACATAGATCTATAGGCTTTACAGGTGGGAAGTTACGTTCCTTTGATCTGGGCCGGATAAAGCTTGTTAATATTGGATAGCTAAAGGTCTTGAAGATTCTGTGGCGAGCAGCGTCTATAAAGGTATTTACTCAAGAAGTTGTGTACTGAAAACTTCCTAGAATGATATTTCCCAAGAGTCGACAGTTATAGTTATCTTGTTATATGACACCAATTCGATTGCTGGAGGCGTTATTGAATTGGTAAGGTTTATTTATCTCTTTTAAAATTGTAAAAATGGCACGAATATAATTATGAATTCAAATAGTCTACACAATTATGTGATAAAACGTTTTATGAGAGAGATAGAACTTTGTGGAAATTCCACTCGAATGAGCCGCTCGTCTGGGTACCTCCACCTTACAGAAGACCACAGTGAAATATCACTTTGTTACTGCTAGTGAGTAATGTTTCCTTCCAGAGATCAGTTGGGAGGGTATGGGGTTTTTAAAGGGATGCAACGCATCTGCGGACCTTGTACGGATGTTGATGTCCATGAGCAAAGGTGATCTCGTGCCATTAGGTGTTATTACCCGCTTGATATCACATAAAAAAGATCTACCAATCAATGGCTTCTCAGAGAAAAAAGATTCCTGTACTCCAGAGACCCATTATAACCTCAATAACGATCTTCTAATGCCCCATAAACGCTGATTACGCAATGTGGAGCAACCACCACACATCATAGTTAGGGGAACACTGACGCGTAACGTTTTTCACTTTTCCTCCTGCTCCGCTCATACATAAGATATCGGGCTAGGATATGACGCGGGGCGCGATGGGGCATGCGCACAACGATCGATCTCGCTCGACCGTAGACCCGGGCAGTTGGGAACCGACGCCGGTGGTGGAACGTCCCACCAGACAACACCCCAAAGTACGCATTGAATCCAACAAACAGTGGTGTGCTGTGTGTGTGCGTGTGTGCTCATCCTCTATAAAATTGTGATAGAAGCTGTGCTTTTATTAGGAGCGTCCGATCGGTAAGGACTTGATCGCGATGCATTTTCTTCTAGTTATTTTTTTTTTCACTTTTCATTTCTCGATTATCATCAGATCATTTTGACACATCATTTAACTCAACAAGTGACCTTGTTTGACGCACTATCGATTAAAGCAATGCACCAATTACGAGTACAGTTATAATTAAAATTGTAATAGGATTTTTTGTGGTCCGTAAATCAAATAGTAAAGGGTCATAAATTACATTATTAACAGCCTCGCGCTGCCTACAAATGGTTCTACGCAAGGTGATCGTGCTAATAACACAGATATTGCTGGCCAACTCGTACAAAAAGTTGTGTATGAGCTTGTTATAGAACTACTTGACCCAATTCATAGATAACATGAATGGTGTTCATGAGCCTAATGCATCGGTTAACTTGAACTGACGTGCTGCTAACCAATTATATTACTGCAAAACTAAAGCCTGTTCCGTCATTGTCAGATAAGTTTATGACAAGCTAACTGATGGATAGTTCATACAAGTTAGTATGAATTATCTGTTAAATAGCATATCGGGGACTTGTCTGAAAGCGTAATCAGCCTATAGGTTCAAAAATAAAGAGAATTTGTACTCGTATTAACTGCTTTGTAAAACTACGTGGGGAAAGAGGAAACTCTTTTAGATAAACAACATTCACTTGGCTCAGTGCCTGTTTCATATAATACATATTCAGCTACGCCTTCTGATGAAAAAAAACCTATGGATATAATATATGGATTGGCTGACTACCTTCCCTTAAATGGCGAGTCGGCCTAGCATACGTAACGTACTCGTAAATATAATTATTATAATCCTATTATGTTCCACTACAGGGCAAAAGCCTTTTAAAAATCGTTTTTATAACCCCCACGCTTACCAAATGCAGATTGGTGATCACAAATCCGAGTTGCGTAAGAAAAAACGGACACAAAGTTTGCCCTATCCGGGATTCGAATTCTGGACAGGTTGTTAAATGATTCGTTCTAACTATGTGAACTATAGTACAAAAACCATCGGCACTCTCAGAGCTCCGAACTATGTTAATAGTACGAATGAAGATTCTCTTTTATTGTGTGATATAAGCCATTGCTTGGCAAGAGCCAAATTTCATAATTCTAGGTCAATGGGATTCCCTTTTTCTGCGGTTTAATTGCCTGTATCTTTTTATTTCACTTTAGAAGTTTGTTTTCTTCATATTTCCAAAGTACAGTAGTAAAATATTGATATGATATAAAATTTATTGTTCGATTTGAATGACACAAAGACTGACCGAAAATGGTGTAGTTATTCAAACGTCTGATGAAATAAATGATTTTATGATATTTGTCCATTTTTGTAATTGATCTATAATGCCATCAGTATACATACGTATACTCGTATGTAGCTCCATACATAGTATAAGCTATACCTGTGCTTGCGCACTCACTTGCGCACTATAATAATATCCTGGGTACCTGACCGAACGTAAAAACGGCCGTAAGGGTCTTATTATCATTATTTGGCGGTACTCTTAGAGATCTCGGGTCCCATGGGACCTGGTCCTTTGAAGCATGCCTTGGGCCAAAGCCAACAGCGGCTTTTTTGTACATTTGATCTGAATGACTGACCTATTATTATTATTATACGCTAGGAAACCAGAGGAACCTACAGAGTCTAGAATTCAGAGGGCAGCGCAATCATTTATGTTTTCTAAAGGGGTCTCTCAATGAAATAACATCTCTTTTTATATTTACCTATGTTAAAGAGCTGCATTTGTAAAGTTACTAAGTAAACCCGTCACCAACAACGTTTTTATTGAAATGAAGCTGACGTAACAGGCAATTATCGAAAGGAAATAGAAAAGCTAATCCTTTTCTTTTTAATTTGAACCAGTTTCCCTATTTTCACTAAAATCCTCGTTAAACTCAATGACCCTTTGTATCGGGCGAGCCGCCAAAACACTTTCCCTTTTACAATAACTAAGAAGACCCTCTCTCAGTATTAGATGAGCTTCCAATACTGTACTCTTTAGGTTAATTTCGACACTCATAATATAATATGTGCCTGGTCAGCTATTCGACGCTAACGCCTCAACGGTCTAGTGGTTTTAGTACCGGGCCATGGTCTCGAGGTTTTGGGTTTGATTTCTGGTTCGGGCAAAATGTGTGTCGATTTTTCTGAATACAGCCCGGAATTGTGGTCACCACCTCGCATTTGGCAAGCGTGGTGATTAATGAAACTAATATTTGTAGAGAGAGCATGATTTCAAATGATGGAGGCTTTTGAGACATACACAGACTGATACTTTACTTTTAGCTATCCAGCAGATAATCAAGAGGTTTTATAACTCTCTGGATAGTAGCTAATTGAACTAATAAGACGTTGTGTGGCGTTTGCATCTCTGTTTGTTTTTAATAGGCATCCAAACTACTGAAACGTTTGTATCATTGACTACTTTTTATCTCGGAAAACCACCATAATCCCACGTGGCACCGCCTTTTGACACCACGGTATCAAATGGGAAATTCAAAACATCTTTGTTCAATTGACACCACAGAATCTCGTCGGTAATGAATCAGTAACTCGTGGTGTAAAACTATAGAGGGCCTAAACTCTGAAAGGCCTGAAAGGTTAGTTACAAGTTAATTTGACAAATAATACTGTACTCTATATAAAGCTATGTCAACCATCTGCAAAAAGCCATTAGGCAATTATTCTGACAAGGTGAAACAAGGTCTACCTATCTCGAGTACTATTTTACATCTATTAGTTAAAGGCGTATTCAAATTGAAAGCACTTAGGCCCTTCTAGTAGGTCGCATCAAAAAGACATATTTACATAAAGTGGTAGACGGTCGTCTCGTGGGAAATCAGAAAGATACCCAGAAGCCTGATGCTTTAGAAATGCTACCTGGTAACCATTTTCCTACATATTTATTAGGCTTTTAGTTCTGATGGAATGTTTATGAGGAAAGTTCATTCCTTAAATATATAACAAAACATATTTCATGATCATCGTTGAACACTACTCAAATATTAACAGTGATAAGCTTTAAGTAATAAAGAGAAGATTTTCCTTTTAAATATTGATTACAAAAAGAGTCAAAGAATATTCATGTTATGGCATAACACACCAATTCCCTAAACTGAGCTCGAAGCTTATACTATGGATGCTAGGGATCGGATAGACATACTTAAATACTTTTTTTTTTAAAAATATCCATGACTTGAGCAGAAATTCCGTTGTTCATATCTAATCATTTGCCCCCAGCGGGATGCCAACCTGCGACTCTCGATTTTGTAGCCAGGGCTCTGAACAGTTGACGAATAGCCTCGTCAAATACATACATCTTACTAAGATTAAGCGGTTACCTCTTCCTATACAATACCTTTTATAAATATTTTTTTATCAATCATACCGTTATTTGTATGATTATATCAATTCAAAAACATATTATTAAGAGACAATTGAAAAGACTTACAACTATCCCAAAAATGCAATAATTATGACCAAGACAATCTGATTTATTTCATGTATTATTCTTTCGAAAGTCCCTGACAATAGAATCCAGCCTTCACACACACTTTCATATAACTTAACAACTCTGACCTTCTAATCTACACATTGAGTTCGCAACCGACATCTTCAGAGAACTGAGAAATAGCAAGTCATATCTCATTTCGTGCCAGATAAGTTGGCTATCCGCCAGATGGATGCCACAAAACTTCTGCGTCATACCTCACCATCTTTATACTTCATAAAGTTTAAATGCAATTTCGAATTCACGAATTGATGCAGTGTCTGACTGTGCCATTTTCAATCAATCAGTAGATTTTCGCAATGGCAGGATAATGTGAATGAATACGTATTTAGGGGCCATCCATAAAGTACGTCACACGTAAAGGGGGGGGGGAGGGGGTCGACAAAGTGTGACATGGTGTGACAAGGGGTGGGAGGGGTCCTAAGTTTCGTGACATCACATTTCAAAATCTAGAGGTACTAATCGCGTTGGATGAAAAAGCCGTGACACCACAAATGTTCCTGACGTGAAAAACGAAGTGAACTGTGAAGTGACTGCCATGCCAGTTATAAATAATTTAAACGACTGGGTTCAAAGTCCATGGACGAAAGATGATTGAGTTTCTTTTTCTTCTTTTTCTTTATATTCATTAGTTTATTTTTTTGTTATTGTTTCAAATATTTGATACTATGTTGATTTCATAAAAAAGTACCTACTTAATTTAAATGGTAATAAAACTAATTTCGGAACTGCTGTTTTAATTTAATAATTTTTCGATGTTAAATTGCAAAACATGTGACGTCACACTAGGGAGGGGGGGTCTCAGAAATGTGACCACCTGTGACAAGGACGGGGGAGGGCTCAAAAACTCATGAAATTAGTGTGACGTACTTTATGGATGGCCCCTATAGAGCACAGTTATTTTGAATATCAACAAGGACCTCTGGGTTCTCTTCCACTATGATCCTGATTTGACCAACCTGGCAGTGAGTACATTACATTGTAATCACTGTCATTAATATAATATTGTCACAGAAACTGAACAAAGTTATAATCCTTTAATTTTTGTTTTACTTCTTATGCCACTTGTGAGTAGTGAACAAATGACTTTTTATAAATGTTAGTAATTCAATCAATTTGACTTTCTATTTGTCTTATCCTTGCCATTATCCCTGCCTGCCGGGTTAACCATCCATTGTGGTCCTCTGGGTTCTCTTCCACTGTAATCCTGATTCGAACAACCTGGCCATTACATTGTAGTGACTGCCATCTGACTGTCCAAGGAAAACCAGACAATGTTTGGTTCTCCCGAAGCAAGGAATCATTCTTATCAGACAATTGTTAATAACTTTTAAGATTAAAAGAACAGAAAGCAACTTAAAACAAACACGCCAAGGCGTCGCATCGTATTTGCCCAGCTAATCCGGACTGATGCCTTACTTACGCGGCATAATGGTGATTAACAGCGATGTCGAGTTCATCCATTACTTCTTCATCGATCAATCTTTAGAAAATGCATGGATGGTCAGTCGGTGGTGACCTTTATTTGGGATGTAATCATGTCTCTCAGATAATAATAACGATTCGTGCGGCGGAACGCTCGTTAAACCGTTGATCCCGACTATGATCAAAATTGTCTGGTTTCCATGGTAGTAGGGGTTACGGATGTCAGGCTCAGGTGGCAGTCGCTTCAATGTAATAACCAGCCATGTCAATTAAAGGTCATCGTCGAAGCGTAACCTGGGCTCCGAGGCAACGGCCGAGGATGCCAATGGAAAAGGCGCTAGGATGATGATGATGATGATGAAAATGAAAACAAAAACGCCAAGGGGTCAGATGGTATTTGTCCAGCTAATCCGGACTGATGCCTTACTTACGCGGCATAATGGTGATTAAAAGTGAGGTCGAGTTCCTCCATTACTTCTGCATCAATCAATCTTCAGTTGATGCATGGAATTGCAGACGGTGACCTTTATGCTATCTTTTTATACTTGGGATAGAATTCTGACTCCATTTTGTAGTACTTATAAAAGTGGGTACATTTAAATTTCCAGAAACTATTAATGAATTGAAAGTTATACCAACTGGTTTGATGCTGGTCAAGTTTTTTTTCTTCAGCTTAACCTACACAATTGTTTCATACCTTACCGGTTAAAATTTTAACCCTGCCGAAATGTTGCAATCTCAAAACATGGAATTTGGTTTATAGGTAGTGCAACATTTTTCATTATCTGTAAAGTTAATATTTTGACGAAATTAAATAGAAACGCCAATAGTTCACTGCTAAACAAAAAATCAATTCCAATACGAATGAAAATCTAACAATCAGAGCACAAATGAAGAGAGTGCTAATTAGAGAACATTCTCTACCGCTTCATTGTCTCTAACAAGAAGTCTTAATAACTGTAACTTTTGATTATATCGCTTGTTTTGCCAACATTAGGTATATTCAGAGACAAACCGGTCAGTATTGTAGTTGAGTAATGTCACAGACTATATACGAGTCGAAGTCTATTTTGGGCAATAATAGGCTGTTATTAGCCTCATGTATAGTTCATGAGTTTATCTGATCAATATCGGGTATATGACGGTATGTATCGTATTCATAATTTATGTTACTTTAGCCGGCAAAAGGTAGACTGTTCAATATAGTTTGATAACATCGTTCATATTGAGTACTGTTTCACCAGAAAACATTGCTCAAGTTAGTTTGAAATCTATAGAGATAAAGATATTTATTCAGCATCTAACTCTTTACCTTTATAAAAGTAATCGTTATCTTTATAAAAGTAATCTTAAATACCTGCAATTTGGCTGCAATATTGTTGACATCTTAATGACCTTTAATTCTGCTGATTTTGATTATGGCTTTCATTTTAATAAAGCCAAAGGATAACTCCCGTTTAAAGTAGGAGCTAGCAAATTGGTCACTAAAGAAGACTTCTGCCAAGAAGAGAATGATACTATCAAGGCTATAACTCTCAAAGCGTCACTACTGTTTCATTTATCAACGAAACATTTTAGCGATGATAAATTATCAACTCTTAATATATCAAATCTAAGGCATTAAGATGTCCATCTACTACTGATCCGAGGCTTAATAGCATTAAAGTAATCAATTTAATTGTCGCTTCAGCTGCCATCGATCAATGTTGACCTACGGGGCTGTTTCGTCGTTGTAATTTTGTTACTAACGTGCTGCGTTTACTCTTAGCTAGTTCACTTAACCAACTCTTGAAACTAAGAGGTTTTTTAAGTCTGGATTTTTAGACGAAATATTAATCAGAATAAATGCTACGCTGGTTATACATATAATAAAGAATTTTGGCACTAAGGTTTATTTGTTTAAGAAATGTAACACATTTAATCCTATTACTAAATAAATATTATATTTATTGCGGTATTTTTTGCCAATAAATTCCCTTTGATATAACAGTTTGACAACCTTGATCTCAAAGACCTTCAGACTAAAACCAAATCGATGAAACATTTTAGCTCATTCAATTGTTTTGTTAAAACAAATGGTAATACTATTGAAAATTTTCCTCAACATAAATTATTCTAAATAAAATCCACAGTGACAATCTGTCTCGGGTCTACCAACAACTGTCGTTCAACATCAGAATCCCCAACAGTAGTATAATTCGAGCGCGCTCGTCCGTTCAAACCCCGTGCAAACAGTTGTCCGCTGTGTCAATACTCGTTGTGCTTACTTCACCCGGTAAACCGTTTACAGGACTCTTTGCGTAGAAATATTATTTATTTAACACTTAATGGCAGGGTAATTAGAAATACGGTACTTACTAATAAAAGATTATCAAATGGCTTTCAAAAGTATTGTTTTTCGCCAATTGACAAGGGGAGAATGGTTTGTTTAGTTGGTGTTTTGGGAAAGCTGTGTTACTTAAGTCTTAGCCTAAATAAGATCACTTGAGTAAACAGAACTTTACAAGCTTATAGTCAGATCATAAGTGCATTTCCTCTTACGTCATTAAAAATATTCGTAATATGAAAAAAATTACAATGAACTCTACTTCTTTATAAAACTCGCTTGATTGATATTAGTTTTGACCTTAATTATATTTTTTCTGTGCTAGCTTACTAATCTAGGAAACTAACATATAGTTTCCTGGATTAGTAAGTCCTAGGTGTAAATTAATACTTTCATTGGGATATCCTACAATTTAATATTCACGATGGTTGTGAGGAGTCTACTCCTATCATGGATTACCTTACTTGTAACTTTTAGTACATCTAAAGCCTACATTTCATTCACTTCCTTCGCTTCGATCGTAAACTACTCCAATGTCTACGAGCTAGCACGCAGTCATTCCATAGTGTAAATACTCGAGCATTATTTAATGTCGAGAGTCAACAGTAGAAGCAGTAATCGTTAGTGCCGTTTGACCCGCTGACCTGGTAATGTTCAATGTAAAGGCTATAGAGTAGAGTTCATTATTTATTTATTTTCTTCTAATTATATATATTATAATGTAATTTAACATATACCTTCATTGAAGACGTCATTACATTCACCTCCTTTCCTACGAAAGTAAGCTGCTCCAATGTCTACGAGCGAGCACACAGTCATTCCACAGTGTAAATACTCGAGCATTATTTACTGTCAAGAGTCAACAGTAGAAGCAGTAATCGTTAGTGCCGTTGACCCGTTGACCTGGTAATGTTCAATAGTAGGCAAGAGCAGTGTTTCACGTATATCATCATTTATTTACCTCTTACCGGTTTTAATTAACTTAAACATGACTTCCCATCTTTTGTTCTTTTTATGTAAATCGATGTCCATAGAAATGGTAGCTACTTCTGGATGGAGTGACTGCTGGATGACATATGCGCTTCTTTGATCGTGGTAGGTTGGCAATTTTCTAGATCTGAATTTTTTTTTGACCTCAGACCTCACCCTCCTCTTACTTTGTAACAACGCTGTTTGAGAAATTTTCCACGATATGTATAATATTTGAGCAAAAACTAGTACTGTATTATAATAGCACAAAGTTGACAGGGAAATAAAAATAATCTATATGATTTATTCGAAGTATTTTCCCTAAAAACTATCACAATAGGAAGAGCAAAAAGACACATATCACAACAACGACCAACAAATCACACGGCAGTTATCCTCTAATCCAGAGCCTCATAGCGCTTTTTACGACCGGTCAATGTGAGAGTGCCCACTAGCGTAAAGTACGGTAAATCAGTTTGGTCAAGTATTTGGCTGTGATTGGCGAAGATAATGGGCGATTCTGGTTTATTCTTCATTGAAGGAACACCAACTGGCTACCGCTACTACAAGTTCAGGGTTAAACTATTTGCCTAAAAAATAACGATACAGGTTTTATATTATTACTTTGCCGCTTTACTCGGGTCGTACCAAATATGGTTGGGAAGGGAGGAATGTCACCGGTGAAGGTGATCGTTAGTATACTATAAAGGGGCACCTTAAACCTACACGCTGGGTCGAAAGCCCCAGGCGCCGACTGACATTCCTCTCTGTTCCACGCGGCCGGCACCCGCACGGAGAATCCATGGATACCTAAGAAGTTCGTCCCTTAGCTTTTATCAATCCACACAAGGATTGATAGGGAGGACAGACGATAGGCGCTCCAATGTAATAACTAGGCTTGTCAGTCAGGATCAAAGTTGAAGGGCTCCGAGGCAATGGCCGAGGATGTAACCGGCAGAAGCGCTTAGATGATGAAGATGATAATAAAATAAATAAATAAATAATAAATATCTCTGGACATTATTCACACAGCGCCATCTAGCCCCAAAGTAAGCATTAGCTTGTGCTATGGGTGCCAGACAACGGATAAACATTACTTATATACTTTTTTTTTGTAAATACATACATATTATACATAGAAACACCCAGACCGATACAAACAGACATGTTCATGCACACAAAATGTTTGTACCGTGCGGGGATCGAACCCGCGACCTTTGGTGTAGTAGCCGACTTCTCGACCATTACACCAAACGGCTCGTCAAGATGATAATGATGACTTTATCTTTTATCATAGCCGACTTCTCGACCATTACACCAAACGGCTCGTCAAGATGATGATGACTTTATCTTTTATCAGTCATTACAAAAATGCTCCCACTGAACTTACTTCCTCATAGCTCTTGATAGTCCACACTCTTTTGTCATTTATTCCTTATTCCTTACTTTACTTAACTTTGTATTTTGTGGTCCGCTCTCGTAATGCATTGTTTGAATGGTTTCTCAAGGCTGACAGTCCTGTAATACCAGATTTTAATGGCATTCTTTCACCACTTATTCAACCTATGCCATTCAGACACAACTTTCAATTAAGCTAGTGAATTAAGAAGGTATATTTTTTTTTATTATATTAGCCCATATCGTCCCACTGCAGGGCAAAGGCCTCCCCCTCCGACTTCCAGTTTACACGGTCCAAGGCAAACTCTGGCCAGTCTTTTCTGTAGATGTCAAGGTCGTCGCGCCATCTTTTTCTAGGCCTTCCGCGTCGTCTTTTTAGGTTTTTAGGAAGCCACGCCGTACATGTCTTGGCCCAGTGCTCATCTGTCATACGGCAAACGTGCCCAGCCCAATTCCATTTCAGCTTTGCTGCTGTTTTGCATACGTCGGTAATGCTTGTTAGAGAACGCAGTGTAGTATTCTTAATGCGGTCGGATAATTTTACTCCCAGTATACTGCGCTCCATAGCTCGCTGACAAACCCCGAGATCGGATTTCTGAGACAGAACATAGGCTACTTTTTATTTCGAAAAAAAGAAATCCACGCGGACGGAGTCGCGGGCGGCCGCTAGTAATACATATAATATACGTAAGTATGGTAATGGATGAAATCACTTTAACATACAGGACACAGGTCGTCAAACATCATCAATGAAAATGATATACGAGAGTTTATAAGACATTTATGCATCTTACTTTCAAAAAATTTGTAACAATCGTTCACACAAATATGTATATAACCGGCTCCTATGTATTCTCGCCAACCCGACCCCGCGGGCATAACATGAAAACAAGGGAGTGCTGGAACACATTTCCCTCGCTTTCCCTTTCAAATTATTTTTATGGCCTCTGTTTGTCGAGTAATGACCGTCCGTGACTGTACTTGCCGTTGTGCACTGTACTTACTTCCAATAAGCGGTTTCGAGGATATTTATTTCCTTGTAGAGTGTACTTTGGGAGAAATTTTCAGATTCGCTGAGATTGTATGATTTATTATTATTAGGCATGTTAAAACCAAGGCTGTATTATTTTGAAGGGGATATAATATATAGGTTGATTTTTTTCTGAAATCTTGAAATCATCAACATCACTTGCTAACATTTTTAGCTACGGAAAGTAAGATTCTTGCTTGTAAATTCGAACGTTAATCCTGCTACATCTGTTATACTCGCCACTGATAAACTAAATTACACCATGGTAAAAAAGTTTCACTTAAAAGATCGCATTTGTAGTGTTCTAAGCAAACAAAACAACTTCCCTTTCATAATGTCATAACTAGCTAGGTTTAATCGAATGTGTGACCCTTCGGGAACAACATCATTCCTTACCAACGACACCATCGGAATTAGCCAGCAATAACCCGTGCTTGCATAATACAACGTCACTTAGCCTTCATTGGAGTAAACAGTTGTGGTTATTGATTTTACCACGCTTGCCATCCTTTTACTTTCATTCAAACTTCGCCAAGGCTTGCTTATAGCTAACGAGCTTGTGAGCTGGTTAAGGAAACAGTTAGCTTAGGAAACATTCCTTAATAAATAACCTACAAGCAGGCAATATCATACTTAGAATTGAAAATGTGAAAGTTTGTTTGTTTGGATGTTTGTCCGACAATTTTGATGAAACTTGGTATAACATGCAGGGTATGGGTTTTCTTAGGTGATAGGATATTTTTCGTAGGTATTACCCTGGAAGTTTCTCACAACGCAGGCAAAGCCGCGGGTAAAATCAAGTATCTGCTCATTAACAACTAACTTGTAATATAAATCGACTTGACTGTAAGCAAAGTAGTTGCGAACTAATAACAATATTAGAGAAAAATAGAGATAAAACCTATGATCTCATAAAATAAAATTAAACAAAAGCGTGAAACTAAAAAAAGTAACGACAATAGTAATTATACTTTTGTTATCTGACTTAAATGCATGCAGTGTTCGACGTTTGTATCTAAAAAATATAACAATAATAATTTGGATTTTAAATAACTCTATTAGCTATAAAGCAAACATCACTTTCATTAACCTATCCAACTTTATAATTTTAGTCTATGACAAGCAGATCAATATCCCAAAATTCCGTTGTACAATATTTTCTATTTTTAATTAAAATCGTTACGTCCGCAGGGCGGCGCCCTCCGCGCCCATTGCCCAATGCCGCAGAGGTCGCCCTCTCACAAAACGATGTTATGTTACGTGGCGATATTTTAGCCTTTACATGCTAATAATAACCCTTCTGGCCGTTTTAGACCATCTTACGATCAGCTAGGTACGCTACATACTTACTCATATTATAATCATGCAAGCACAGGTGAACTCTTTATTCCCTCATTCTCATAGTTCGGTGGGACAGCAGTCTTAAACGACCGTAGAAAGATCAGTCGCAGGATCAGGGTGTTTCAGCCTAGCGTGTTTCTACATTTACTCGAGTAATGGTTATTGTTATAATTCATTATTGAATCGTATTTGCGTCTGCAGTCTTTCTCTGGATGTGGACATTGCATCTGGGCCTATTTAGTAGAAGTCTACATCGATCAATGTTAATGATCAGAGGATACAGTCAAGCACTTATGATACAATCAATAATATCTATGTTACATAAGTTTAGTTTAGCCCTTTAGTCCCAAGGATTTATTATTATTATAACTGTAACTCAGTTACGCTAAAGCTCATTGACAGTTTTGCTCGCTGTACTAGCGATGAGTTGGCAGCGCGCCAAGAACCAACTTGTAAACATCGTCGAAAGACTAACGAACGCTCTTATTACTGTAACTATCCTGGAGCACTTGGGTAAAGTACTTATAAATAATAAGCAGGAAGTTTTTTGTTGTAGAATTTTATCCACTATTGTTAGTTAAATTGGAGGAGGAGGAGCTCGATGGCGCAGTGGTAAGCGCGCTCGGCCTGCGATTGCTAAGTTTTGTAACTTTCGCAGAGGCCATTAATCGGATGGGTGACTGAAAAATTTCCTCTCCGATCCTCCGTGCTTTGGAAAGCTTGTTAAGGCGTTGGTCCTGCGCCTAATCTCTCTACGGTCGTGACAGATTGCTGTCCCATTGAACTAGGTGAGAGTGGGAGAATAGGGAGTTCACCAGTGCTAGCGCACTATCTTGTGCTATATAATAAACCCTGCTGGTCGTAAGATATGCCGCCTTATATTATAAGTTAAAATGATAATGAAGGTGCCGTGCAGTGCCAGTTTAGACTACTAAACCACTTATAACTACCATTTCACCCATAGGTGTCGTAAGTACGGGGTAGGGGCATAGAGCCGGCTCTTTTGTTTTATTATTCATACTGCGGTCACTAGCCTGACCGCACAGCTTAGTTTCTATGGGCATAAGGCAAAGACTACACTAAAGCAGATATGTGTGAAGCGGAGCGGAAATGTAAGTAGCCAATAGGATTTCAATGCTGAGAGAGTCACGTGTTTAGGCCAAAATCATATTGGCTGATTAAAACACATCTCCGCTCTGTAACGCACATCTTCGCTTGGGTGGAGACCTAATACCCCATTTGTGGGAAAGCCATGTCCAGCAGTGGACTGCAAATACTATTGACTATGCCATTTTATTATAATTCATCATAAAAGTTATTGATAAATATAAGATCTGACCGTATAAAATGATAATACAATTCCAATGGCAGAGTCTTACATTTGACCTACACTACGCCAGCTTAAAACAACTCTTTACGAAATTTATCTTATTATAGCCGAAACGACAAGCGGTAGTATACATATACTACATTATTATGTCTTAAATATAGTATTATAATGAAAAAGTGAAAGTCCTATATTTATCTTACACAAAGCCTAAAAGTATGAAATGTGGTCGTCTCCGCTCCGGGTTGGCAGAATGACGTCACTCGCGGTCCTTATCGCCCCTCCCTAGGGCTCCATAGTTTCTCGGGATAAACAGTATTCCGCCGTCTCCGTAGGTCGTTATGAGGCAAGTTTGGGGATGTATGGATTGTCCTTAAAGAATTTGCGACAAAAGAAAGCATATTTTTTCTCTTTAGATCCTTTATCTGTAAATAGTATTTGTTCTGCCAGTTCTATTTATTTATAAATGTAAATAAAATTAGGAAGTAAAAACGCAGTCATCAGTTGAAGCTATATGAGGCTATCTGCTGCCTACAGCAAGAGGTTAAATCGAAAAGTAATCAAAAGATTTAATACTCCAGTTCCCATGCGATCAACATCGTAAAGAATCAAAATTAGTACCCAATCATCATCCCTCGTGCTTTTACTCGTAAAGGTACGTTAAACTGATTAAAACAAGCGCTTAAGAGGCTGTTAATTTCACCAGAGAGGTAAGAACCCTCTAAAAATATGGTATAGCTATTGACTCGTAAACTAAAGCGCTTTCGGGGCTTGAAATCCTCTCAACAAACTACAGCACAAAAGGCTCTGTCCATATCTAAGTCGATTCCACCACCATTACATCATCACAAGTAGATCGTCACTTGTTACGGCGTTTAATTACAAACTGTTGTAATATATTTAAGCAGTCAATTGTTTTACGGACATCGCGTGCCTCAGGTCTATTTGTCCCTGTGCCTCCCTTCTTTTACGTCTAGGCACAAGGGCTTATCGATCCACTTTCGAGAGATACCGCTTTACAAGCTACTTACAGCGTTTTGTATGTAAGAAGACTAATCTTGATTGACTGTTGACGCTGATGGAGTGTCGTGATGAATTGAGCAGTTTGGTGGAACTTAAAGCAATTGTGAATGATGTCAATCATCATTTTCGGATAAGACACTTAAACTGACAGCCTAAGATCAGGCAGATTTCTGCACGGACGACCAATCCATGTTACAAAGTATTTGATTTTTCGGGAAAATAAATTTTATTGTTGTATTGTAATTTATATAACTCTATATTTTTACCTACTAGTAGGCCTTAAAAAATGGACTCTAGCACAATCATTTATGTATGAGATCTAATATCTCCGAATAATATTGCTTACGAAAATGAGAAAGTTGCTTTCTTTGGATGTTTATCCGTCAATCACGCTGAAACTACTGAACGGATCTTGATGAAATTTGGTATATAAGCATGGTGTGAGCTGACCTAGGTGATAGGATACTTTTAATTCCTATTAAATGCCCCCATGAGATAAAACAGGAATATTGAAAACGCGGACAAAATAAAAACAAGTACCTATTAAAAAAAGGAAGAAATACATTGCTTCTGTTTTACCAAAGCTTTTATTTCCTTTCACTAAATGAAATGAAAACTCCCATAATCCTCAAGAACGCAAAGGCTCCATGAACGACCACGTGATCGCGTGACTCGGAGCACATGGTGCCGGTCCCATGTTTCACTTTCAATTCATTCTTCATTTTCCGTAGCAGCTGAGTAAGGTTGATTACGAAAGTGTAATGTTGTGTAGGCAATAATGATACGAAATGCATTCAAAATAAAGTGTAAATTTATCTGAAAGAGATATGAGGGATCCTTTAAAATCTTAATTTCCAGATAACAAAAGATCCAGAGATCGTTAATGAACTTATAACAATTGAAATTCATTTTGCATTTTCCATACCACCAGCTGACTAAGTTGATTACGAAAGTGTAATGGACACAACATCAGGCAATAATGAACTTCTGAATGTACATTTTGGTTGTAGTTAGGGATTGCAATCCAGCGGCGTTTTCAATCCAGCTGGATTTTTGCTGGATTGACCTGAATCCAGCTGGATCCAGCGCGGATCCAGCAAAACGTGGACCGAACGTAAAAAAGCGAAATTTAAAAGCTTTTTCTAATTAATTTGTCCTTTTTTTTACTATCTTTGAAATCTTTCACTTATTCCACTCATCTATACTTATAACAAATCCGTGGTGAGGTCAATTCTGTACATGAAATATATTTTCAAAATAACTATCAGAAGGTGATAGATAAGTGATCGATACTGATGGCAAAAAGCCAACCACTAACATTTTTGTCTATCTGTCTGTCTGTATGATTCTTATAGAAGCAAAACCTACTCGACGGATTTTGACAAAACTTGGTACAATTAATCTTCATACTCCTGGGCAGATTATAGGACTTTTCATTCATCACGCTACAATCAATAGGAGAAGCGTTGCTATGGGAAACGTTGGGAAAACGGGAGAAATTACTCCATTTTTAAGCTTCTGTCACGTGTGCAGTCTTAATGGTTAAAGTTATAAAGAAATAATTTATGTCGGAAATATTCTACATAAAATTGCCTAGAAAATATCCCACTACATCATTATGTCTATGTTTTATGGGTGACTCACAATAACACGTGTAACTTCTGATCTAGATTGGTTTGAACGCGCTCATCTCAGGAACTACTGGTTCGAATTGACAAAATCTTGTGTGTTGGATAGTCTACTTACCATTTGTCGAGGAATGTTTTTAGCTATCTATAGTAAACCTGAGTGCAGAAACCGAAACCCACGCGGACGGAGTCGCGGGCAGCTGCTAGTATCTTATATTTACTTGCTTTAGTTTGTTGATCATTTGAGATGAAAATAGTTAACATAAAATAAAACAATAAACATAAATAACCTCATGTTCATAAAACTTCCTTTTGTTTATTTCCTATATTTTGGCACTATGCAAGCAACACTGCGCTGTGGTTACGAGAGGGCTAATACATAGTTTGGTATATATGATATAATATATCCTGCGTACTTGGCTAATCGTAAGATTGGCCGCCGTGGCCGAATTCAGCTAGGAGGAAAAGCTATAAAAACCTATCTTTTTACAAATAGCACAGGTTTTTCCAATGAAAATTGTGCATTTTAGCAATATTGTTTAATAGCAACCACATACACTTTTAAGTACCTAACTAAATAGTCCACTGTTGGGTATTATCAGCGTTGCCTTTCATGTGGCTCGTGCCAAGGTTGCCGCGACGTTTCGAATAAGGCGGCTAAAAACTAAACAGTAGAAATTGATACGATTGCGGATCCGCATGCTGGATCCAGCATACATTTGCTGGATCCAGCATGTTTAAAAAGGCGCTGGATCCAGCTGGATTGCTGGATGCTGGATCCAGCAATTGCAATCCCTAGTTGTAGTAAATGGCTTAATATAATACAATATGATTTACCTTTAAAATCATTCCCATTATTATTAAGATATAAAAATTCATCAAACTAAAATAGAGCGGCCTTACATATTTGAGTCGATATGTTTATCAAATTGATAACACATTACGCCAAAATAATAAGTAGAAACAAACAAAAAAGCACGTTTTTATTAACAACAACGGTTAAATGTTTTAATGGCTCAATTCCATGCCAAAAAATGGCGCATAGACACCGCAGGAATTAAAATTAATTGGCTTATATAACAACTCGAGACTCGTGCAAAATTACAACCATTATTATCACTTGACCACAAACCACAGGTAACATAACATCGTAGAATCAACCACACTTACACTAGTTATATTTCTTTATTATTTAATTTAAGTACATTTTCGTCATCGCTTATGATCACAACCAGTGTTCACGTAGAATCATGTAGCTTAGTTTAGAATCAATTTTAGTATCTTTGAAATGTAATTTTATAATTTGTTGTGTGTCTTACAACCCATTCAGGGTTGGTATAAGCGAAGCAGTTTTCAGCTGTGCTATGAAGTTTATAATCTTAAAAAGTAAAAGTCAAAGAAGATGAACCATATCACTTGCACAGATGGCATTTGAATAAGTTTTTTCTAATGTCTGTCATCGCTCTACACCAAATATGCAAACAAATAGCTCTATAAAATTATATATATCACTCCCGCCGGCACAAGTCAATGCAATCGTCAAAATAAGCGAAATACATACCAACACGTAGGGATTGTAGGAATAGTAAGACCTACGGAACTTGTAAATACCCAACATGCACGCACACGACCAAAAGTCCAACGGCTATAACAAACAAAATTTTCCGACAGCCCGTCTCATATCTAAAGACCGAGATGTCATTCGTGTCCCAAACCGTTGCCGGGCTGAGCCAGACCCGGCGCGAGGAACCTCCCCCGCGCCAGCATTGCTCCCACCAGCACACCCACCGCCATCACCAACTCTGCCGGAAAAACAGCCTACCCGAATGGGACCCGCCAGAACCAAGGGCGAGAAAGAACAGCCTCCCCGCAGATATCCTCGACAGGGTCAAGGACTCCCCGTCACACAGCCCGCCAATACTCGAAGAAGAGTGACAACCATCTCCGTAAGTCATTGGTGTCCCCAGTCACTCTAGTCGCATGGACGCACTCCAGTGTTAGCACGAAGACGAGGCTTACGGGACGGGCCCCTTGCATGCTTAGCAGCTTCTGTGAGACCTTAGGGGAGGACCTTGCACGAAAACCCTGTATAGATGTGTTTATTTTGTGATTAATGTTTATTTATGAAGATGATGTTGTGATTGTAATCCATTTAAAGAAGGACAACGCAAACTTGCCTCAATATCAAAGCATGGAGCCTGATTGTCACCGTACCGCAAGCACCCAGGCCTGTTTATTTATTGGTATCTTGATGGAAGACTGAAGATATGACAAGTATGATGAACAAATGCCAAAGAATTTGTATAATTTTAACAAAATTATACAACTCAGCTTAAAGATATTAAAAAATTCTCCATAATAAGCTTATTTATCCAATTTTCCGTCTACTTCTTGAATATCCCTAAGCCTTACCTTATACAATGTAGGAACTTAAGTGTACAAATTGAATTTATAACTAAGCAAGTTTCATACTCCCGAAAATTCAACAAAACATCGGTAAATGCAAGTCTATTGTTACGAATATATTAAAACCGTGAACATGTTTTATCAAGCAAAAGAGCTCGGACCTTATCAAGATCTAATCGAAATAGAAGCCAATTGAATGTGTTCATCCACCTACGTATCGATCTATGGAAACTGACATTCCGCTGAAGCTAAATTGTCAATTAGTGCCGGACCATCCCCATCAACTTCAGGAAACGACATATTAAAATTAAAGGGTAATATAGAATCTTAATTGACACGTCAACTACGAATAGGTACTAAAGCAAATACTGAAACGTAAACACCTGTTGTCGAATGGAAATGTGCGATTTCCTCAGGAAATAGTTTTGCAATCGATGCTAATGACGTGTTATTAGTGGTCGAACAAAGTGCATGTTCAGTGCATATATATGCGATTCGAAGAAGTCGTCATGAAAGTTGAAAATGATGTAGAGAAGTTTATTTAACCTTAATGAAAGATGGATACTATACAACAGAACTATAAACATCGGTAGTCATGTTGCAGTGATTATTGGAAAAGTAGATTCCCTGCGCTTTTGAACGCTCACAAGTCTACGTCCGGAAATCGGATTCACTTTGATCGGCACCGGAAATTAACCCTGGACCCCTCTGCTCTAAAAGAACATCAATGCCATGGAAACAATATTTTCCAGTTTCATTTCTACCTATGTTTGGAAGTGTGCAAACCTTTGCCAATATCTATTAAACTTTGTACTTGAAACACCTTATTTTGAAGTAAAATTATTGTAAATTTTTTCACTCCATTGTATTTTTATAAAATAAGAAGAAAAAGAGGAAGAAAAAGAAAAAGAAGAAAAAGAGAAAAAAAAATGCTCGCACAGAAGCTGACGGTGAACACTATAAATAATAATTTAAAGAAAATGTAAAAGCCCTATCATACAATGAAATCTGACAACTTAATGGAGTACGTCAACAAATTGCTACTTAAGTCGAAGATCTTGATACCACCTTTCACTGTTAATATTTTTAAGTTTTTTAAGTTTCCACTTTAAGCAAGTTTTCAGTTGATATTGTTGCTGCTGCTACTTGTTTTCTAGGTTCTTAATTGTTTTTTTTATGACATGACATATTCGGTAGACTTGAGAGTTGCGTTTATACTCTCTGCGATGAAATCGAATACGTCAAGAGCCACCAACAAGAATCAAAATAAAAAATATCGAAATCTTTGCAGCAAAGAGTCCAACTAGCCAGAACTCACGAACCAGACTGTACTATTTCGAAATCATAATCTCACACCATTGGAAATTTCCAAGCACGCCTGCAAGGTCAATCGGGCATTTCCCTGGCTTACGTGTGCTAAACTACAACGGCACGCGACGGAGCCACGCGACCCAAGCATATCAACGAGGGGAAATGAAGACATGATGCCGTGAAAAACCACTCGCACAGATAACATCGGTCTATAACCTGGGGTTAAAAGAACATCAGGGTGGTGACTGAAGAATTGCTTTGAATTTGGAATTGCACAGAAGATAGCACCGTTTTGGTTTCAAAGAAGAAAGAAGTGGTTTGAAAGGAGAACGTCAGGGTTGTATAACTCAAAAGGAAAGCAATCTATTCGAATTTGGAACTGGTGTCGGATATTGTATAGATCAAATAACAAGATAGCGTCGTGACTGATTAAAAAGAAGATTTCCGTAATTATTCAACAGAAGTTAAGCTCAGCATCAGCAACCAAGAAATATTTACATGGCAAACTTATGTATGCCAACATTGAAAGCGCAAAAGTGTAACGTGCTAGAAAAGGCGTTAGCTAACATGACTTGCGAGAATAAACCTCATATCTTAAACACATACATCACACCCTTTGTGGGTCAGATATATTCCACTCATGGTGTATTAAGGCTAGGTCGGTTCTTGACGAGGCAAAATTTGTTTGTGAACAATTCTCAACCACTTTGGAAAGGCAAAATTTGTGTGAGCAATTCTCAACCACTTTGGAAAGGCAAAATTTGTGTGTGAGCAACTCTCTACCACTTCGGAGAAGTACAAATAATGTGCGAGCAATTCTCTACCAGTTTGAAGAGGCACAAATTTTGTGTTTAATGCCCGACCACTTTGGAGAACCACAAATTGTGTGTGAGCAATTCGGAACTAATTCGGAATTGTTGACCGCGGTCCAAAATGTAGGAAATTTTGGTAACCGATTTTGGTCGAATGCCCATCGTATTTGCATATGAATACCGTGCCAAACTTTGGGAGATGTTGGGATGCCTCAGGAAACTAAAATCAGTATTCTTAGTGGTCAGTACTATGATGAAGTTTGTGGACCTTATAATTGAAGGAAAGTGTCATTTTAATTTGATCGAAAAGAGTTTTTCGATCTTCGAGAATTTCTTTACACGGAAAAAGGGAAATATTTAAAAACGTTTCTAGTTTAATATAACTAAGGAAACTTTTTAAACTTGGGACTAATACTATAAAGTCCAAAGTACCTTATTCTTAAAGCTCTTACAATAATGAAATACAAATAAAAAATGAAGCATCTAAATAATAACCTTGGATATAATCTCTCACCCCAGAGCTCCTAAGAGCCAAATTGAAATTGAAATAAAAAATTAATGGACCCCGCTTCAAGTTCAGACTACCCACTGAGTTACATCCCGCGAGTATTATTGAATTAATTTAAGACCACTTCCATAAACGCCTGAAAGGAATCTGAGTACTTCAAAAAGGTTTATTATAATCAAATTTTAATAGCTACTGACTGAATGAAGCGTAATGGAAGAACTCATAATGGTACAAATCAAGATGGGTTTTTTACATCAGATTTATTTCGATACGTTTACATCATGGTTATTGTACAAAAGTTTAATAGCTAACTAATAAATTAAACACTGATCAAGGGAAGAAATCATAAATAATCATGTATCTGGTATATCATGTCAATGTCATCCATTGCCCACCTACATTTTAAAAGCGTGGTAATAGCACAAGTCTTAAAAATCGCTTAATTACAACAATAATGGATTCTGCAATGGAACATCAGCAGGCCAATTCTTTAGTAACTTATACTGATATTGAGTCACGCAATTCGATTCACTATCAGTAACAAATCTATAAATTTGCAACCGTAAAAAACACAACATTTTCCTTATTATTGTCGGAAGATTTCCCCCCCGAAAGTCGTAACAGACAAAACTAACTCCATCTCTTTCTTGTTGCAGGCGGAGCGAGTTTCTAGGATGTGTCTCGTTCCCACTAAAAGATGCCACGAGCAGTGACCTCAGCGGGACCTACTTCCTGCAGCAGGGCAGGACGCCCAATGAGCGGAGCGACCGCGTAGACGCAAAGATGGCGACTGACAACATTGACACTAGCGCCAACGACGGAACCAAAGAGAACCATAATGATAAAGGTATGTAAAGGAAGCCGCCCTTCACTTACATGTATTAAAATTTTATGCTTGCTCCCGATATAACGCCTCGATGGTCTAGTGGTTTAAGTACCGGGCCGTGATCTCGAGGTACTGGGTTCGATTCCCGGGTCGGGCAAAAATTTGTGTTAATTTTTCTAGCAAGCATGGTGATTAAGCCAAAACCCATATTTGTAACGAACATGATTTTAAATGATTGAGGCCTTTGCCCTGCAGTGGGACATTAATAGGCTGATACTTTACTTTACTTAACTCTCGAAATAGAGACGGTAAATGTCCAAGATTTTTCGTCTGAAGTTCTGTCTATTGTTTATTCATACTTACACCAGCAGCTGATTCCTCTTCATTAGTGTCCGAGAAATCATTAAAGTCCTAGCCACTATAAAACGTGGTCATGCATGCCTGCCAAAAATGCGTGACCTGTAATCAAATCCAGAAAATAATCGAACATCCATACTTATATCTAATAGAAAAACAATTATCCAATAAAACCATTTTATTTTAAACTGTACAATTATTTTCTCACATGGAAAATATACACACTCGCGAATATCCACACAAGTACACAATTTGAAAAAATAGTTCGTTACATAAGCAGACAAAAGTCGCAGGTATTCCATAAAAGTATTTTTAAACGATAGCCGCATCTCGCTGGCTGTCGTGGTTGAAATACCTGTTTTTTGACCTTGGCATCCCGTGGGAAACCAATTTGTATTATCCCTAATAAGAAGGTTGGGATACAATATGCGAATATGGTCTGATGCGCAGAATAGTAGTTTCAACTTTAAATTAAAATTTGTTTGATCGGATAAACTCGCTGTTTAAATGAAAATTGATTATGCAAAACTATTATAACTTAATTATATCAGTTAAGATACCTAATGTATTATTTATAGCTTAATATACGTTTAAAGAAAAATATACGTCTATTGTCGTATAACTGCCTTACTGAGGTCATGGATTTAGTGACTCATTTGATTGCCTTAGAGCCCAGGTTACGCTTCGACTCTGTTCCTGAATGGCGAGCTTGGGTTAAATTACATTGCCGCGACTGTCGTCTAAGCTCCGCAACCCACAAAAGGGAAACAAAACAAACCTGTCAATTTGGATCATAGTCGGGTCCTATGGTTTAATGGTTCTCCCGAACACGGAATCATCATTCTTATCGGCCAATCAGGCGATTCATGCCTACGATGTCCTAACCGAAGTGAGAAAACTTACACAAAGTGACGGTGTTCCCTGCGGGATTCGATCCCACGACTTCCGCGGTTTTTGAGCCCAGTTGATAATCTGCAACAAGTTGATAATGATGTTTTTTCCTTTCCAGGAGTCTCAAACGGCCCATCCTCGACCGGCACCAGCCAGGCGGCGGTGGCAGCAGCGCTGCAGCGCGAAGCTGACGAGCATCTGTTCCTGCGCTACCTCGAGCTCGACCCCCCGGAGGATCCCAACGCGCCGAGACGACCGCAGCGGAACGGGCGGACCCCCTTCACTACTACTAGGAAGTGAGTGTTGTTCAGTGTTTGCAACTTCATCGGCACTAGCCAGGTGGCTCGTCGAGCCAAGTGTCCAAAGTGGTCAGCGTCATTATCTACCATTTTTCTTGGTTATAAGTTTCAGGCGACTGGGTCTATAAAGAACTTGGATAACAGTCTCTGATGCCGGATAACATTTTTGAATCTGTCGACTGGGACTATAAACTTATTTGCTTTAATATACTGTTAACAGAAAAATCAAGTTATGTAACACATAATTATATTTTGTTTAGTTTTACAGTAAACAAAATCTTTGACTTTGTCTTGTGCCTATATAATTACTCAATAAAAAATACTCATCAAATATACAACCAGTACTCTAGTGTTCGTATGATTTACAACCTGAAGAAAGAGCCTACGATCGTCAAAGTCTTATTTCGGTCATTGTTTCTGCAAACTGTAGTATAGTACTAAATCTGCTAAGACTGCCATGTATAATAATATTCTTTCTCTTCCCCAGACTCGTCCGCGGTTCGAGCGGGGGCTTCGGCTTCACCGTGGTGTGGACGCGTCCCCCCCGGGTGGAGCGCGTCGCAGCCGGGGGATCGGCGGAGCGTGCGGGGCTTCGAGCGGGTGATTACCTCGTCTTCGTGGGGAACAAGAATGTCGTGACTGCTCCGGAGGAGGAGGTCCGGGGGCTTGTGAAGTGAGTGTTTATTCTTGTAACTAGAAGGGTTATCAAATGAAACATATTTAGGTTTGACGCAATCGATGATAGGGAAATTTGGTATTAAAGACCAAAACCTACAATACTAAAACATTTTTCTGGTACAGTAGCAATCAATAAACTCTACAGCACTGGTCAAACCAATAAAAATAATGCATCTGTTATTATTGATTTGGTTATCGTTTAAGATCGGTTCCACTAATAAAAATATTCGAAAGTGCCATTTCGTCCTTCAAAACTGAAGCGTCCTTGTTTCTTTTACCTTTTTTAGGGTTCCGTAGCCAAAATGGCAAAAAAACGGAACCCTTATAGATTCGTCATGTCTGTCTGTCTGTCTGTCTGTCTGTCTGTCTGTCTGTCTGTCCGCCAGTCTGTCACAGCCACTTTTTTCCGAAACTATAAGTCCTATACTGTTGAAACTTGGTGAGTAGATGTATTCTGTGAACCGCAACAAGGTTTTCACACGAAAATAGAAAAAAAAATAAAAAATAGCGGGGGGTCCCCATAGTCAGAACTGAAACTCAAAATATTTTTTTTCATTGAACATATACGTGTGGGGTATCTATGGATAGGTCTTTAAAAATTATGTTAAGGTTTCTAATATCACTTTTTTCTAAAGTGAATACTTTGCGTGACAGACCCTTCCAAAGTGGAAAAAAGTGTGTCCCCCCCGCTCTAACTTCTAAAATAAGAGGATGATAAAATTGAAATAAATATATAATGTACATCACCATAAAAACTACCAACGAAAATTGGTTCGAACGAAATCTGTTCAGTAGTTTTTTTAATACGTCAAAAATAGAATTTGTACGGAACCCTCAGTGCGGGAGTCCGACTCGCACTTGGCCAATTTTTTAATATTGTTACGTAAAAATTCTCGATGTTCTTCCACAAAATCTAACTAAACTCCCATCTCCTTCCAGATCAGCCGGCCAGCTCCTCAACATAGAGACGTTCCGACGCGTCCCCCCGAACGGCGTCGGCGTCCGCCCGCGGGTGGGGCAGACGTCGCTCCCGGCGGAGTCCACCCCGCCCCCCGTCCCGCGGTCCCCCCGCGCGGCGGCGCTGGCGTCCCCCGCGCCCGCGCGCCCCCCCACCGCCTGCTCCTCCACCAGCCAGTCGCTGGATCGCCGCAAGCTGCATCTGCCGCAAGTCACGTTTTCCAAGGAGGTCGGTAATGGGATCATCGTTTGACGATGCGACTTTAAGTAGAGGTGCGGGATCCAAATATAAAATAGATCTAAGTCACGAAGTTCGTTCGCTACTCTTGTTCATGTACACGCTGACAACGTCTATAGCTGAACGGATTTCGAGACATAGTAGTCTCAGCCTATTAATGCAGGGCAAAGGCCTCCATAATTTGATGGTCAACACGCTTGCCAAATACGGATTGGAGATCACAAACATGGGCTGTGATCAGAAAAAAAAACAAAATCAGGGCCCGGTTCTTAAATCACTAGACCATCGAGGCATTTCGAGACATAGGTATGTATGGGGCAAAGTGGAGCAGAAATTGAGGCAGCAGAAATCTAACTCCCAATCTTGTAAACATCATGACGTATATTTCTTTCTTCTTTTGAAGATCGTATACGGATGTATTTGGATCCCGTTACCTCGAATCACAAATTTCGCATTGCATAATGTACGCATCTAACAAAATTAAAAGTTGTGGCATACTAGTCATCTTTAGAAAATCGAATTTAAAATTGGTTATCAAATTTTTAGGAAAGTGGTGCTAGTATTAACCTAATTTTCGTGTGTGTAAAAAGTTGTCATCCCACATAAGATTGTGTACATTAAACTCGGATAAATTAAAGACATACAGGGATAAAAATTCAAGAAAAATTAATTACGTAACAAACATTTATAAGTGTTACATTTTCTAAGTTATAATAGGCTAAGCTAAAGATGGTTTGTTTGCAAAGAAATTTTAATATCTCCCTGTATGACTTTCCATTAGATAAGACAAGTTTGTAATGCTTTTTGTTATTTATTTTGTACAGATAGTAACATTAGCTCGTAGACTTCAAACATTCCATTATTTTATAATCATATTATGTTATCATAGAGTTTTCTTTGTAGCATATCCTTGTGTATTAATTTAATTTCTTTAACATTTTAGTTCTTAAGGCAAATTCATTCAAAGGGGAATAGTTACGTTTAACCTCGCTGTTTTTGTTAATATTTATTTTGTTAATGTTTTCTATTTATTTTCTTTGTCCAAGACTTGCGTGTTATTTTTTTCTTTGTATTTAATATAATTTTTTCACTGCATCACTATCAATTGTCTTGTAGTACGAATTTTTGTTTTGTAGCATTCACGAGAGTTTTAGTTTTGTCTTTTTTTGTGTAATTACTAATAAATTGGTTCCTGTTAATTTTATTTCGTTTCTAATTTATGTTTTATAAGCGCAAATAAATTTATTGCTTTTAATTTATTTTGCAATTTTTATTTTATTTTTCCTTCATCCAAATCATTGATTTCAATAAACGAATTTGTTTTTTGTTATACATATAAATGCACGACAATAGTTGTTTTAATTTTTTTTCTCTTCGCCATGCATTGACGCTGAGATTCTTTATTTTCAAGTTATTTGTTATGTTATCATGAACATACATTCTGATTTACACAACAGAACTATGACCATTCGAAAACAAACAAAAAACTTGAAATTACTATAAAGCAATTTGAAGCTGTTATGAGATGCGTTTAGTATAATCAAAGCAAGAGATACCTACATAAAATACACACAAAAATATTTTTTGGTTAAGCATCTAGTCAAGAGCATCATTCCATCAGATGAACTGAATTCCTTTCTGACAACAAAAGTTGCAAACAACAAAAATCCAAGTCAATAGTAACACATGGTAGTTATAAGTATTATTAAAACGTCTTAATTTAAAGTCTTTGTTAATTAGAGAAAGCTCTTCACGGAATTGGTCATCAAAATACATGACATTAACTAAAACAAACACGTCAAATGACAAAATCCGAGAACTCCAAAACCCACCATTTTCCATAGCCTAGGCTTAGACAGCAGGAAACGGGCTCCCATGGCAATAGTGGCAATACGACACGTGCCTCCAGTACGGCCTGATTTTATCTTATACTTTTTATGATTTAGAAGTAGTTGCGATACGAACTAGGCAATAAAATACATGACATCATCAATAAGCCTGAGCAATAAGCCTACATTATTAAAGTTATAGAAATCGATGACTATTTTGACCACCACCTCTCTTAGACCCCAGGCCTGGCCTCGGACGGCATGAAGAGGGCCCTGCTGGCAGTAGTTGCTCGGAAACAGCACGAAGACACGAGCCTCCAGTTTGGCCTGGCTTAATTTTTTTTTATGAATTCAACCATTCGTGTCGTAAGAACTATTTGCGCCTCAAACTTAGTTATTAAATAAATGACGTCACCAACAACCACAAAACATGCACAATCGAAGTTACCAGCTATCCATCTTCCTTAGACCCCCGGCCTGGCCTCGGACGGCAGGAAGCGGGCCCTGATGGCAGTGGTGGCTCGGGAACAACACTACGGCACGTGCCTGCAGTTTGGCCAGGCTTAACCTTATTATTTTTATGAATTCAGCCCTACGTGAAGTAAGAAAGATTTGCGTCACAAACTTAGTTATTAAATAAATGACGTCACCAACAAAACATGCACAATCAAAGTTACCAGCTGACCATCTTCTTTAGACTCCTGGCCTGGCCTCGGACGGCAGAAAGAGGGCCCTGATGGCAGTGGTGGCTCGGGAACAGCACTATGGTACGTGCCTCCAGTTCGGCCTGGTGCGGTTCGTCTCTCCTCTGGCCGAAAGAGCCGATCTGATAGCACAGAGCGACCATCAGCTGCTGTTCCAGAATATTGAGGAAGTAAGTACATTAGCACGTAAATGTAAACAAATTGAGAATTTATAAATTCAAAAATAGGAATTACTGATGTTAATTTGCATATTTAATATGTCCTAGCCCGAAAGAGCAGGTAACAAAGCTATCAGTTGAGTTAAAAGAAGGCTACCATTTTTTGAAAATAAACGTAAACTTTTTTTATCAGAAATAATAAGTCATATAAACGTTACCTCCAATATCTTCACATCGGCTCTATAGACACTTAGGTACTGCTAAAAATTTATGTAACTAATTTTGAAAATAGCGATATTATCAATACAGTACGCCTTCATTAAAAGTTGTTTCACCTCAATATAATTCAAAGCAAGTCAAGTCACCGACGTCACGTCTTATTGATCTTATCACTGACGTCAAACGTCTTGTCACTGTAACTGATGTGAACTAATACATGATCCACCAACTACCCTCAGATCTTTCGGCTGTCGGAAGACATCCTTGAGCAAGTGGTGCAAGAGGAGGGCGAGATCCAGACCTCGACGGTGGTGGCGGTCTACCTGCAGAAAACCCCTGTGTTCCTTAGCCTTTATAAGAAGTACTGCCTAGGATTGAAAAGAGCTGACTGCGTTTTGGTAAGTTAGGGTGTAGAAATTAATTTAAACATTTATTGGGCTATAAAAAATACATAAATAATAGTCAAAGTCAAAGTCAAACATGTTTATTGCAAAACCATAATGTACAATATTTTCATCTGATTAATGATCAAAGTCACGGGAAATAAAGGAGAAATAGCAATAATTGAATAGTGAAAAAGATGAGACAAATTATTAATGTTTGTAAACTCTTAGTTGGGTAATCGAATTGATAGGACATAACACAGTTCGGTTCGAACCCATTGTACGAGAACCTTAAATTCGTTTGGTTAAAATTATAATTAAATAAGAAAAAATACAGAATGAGAATACACCGTTGCAATTAAGGCAAGAAATAATATTTCAATTTAAGTTCGTTGTCTGTCTTCAGTACACTTAAAATTTTCTACCAACCAAGGACTTCAACTCTGATAAGCGTCTGAATTCCACAGGTAAAAAAATCAAAAGACCCCAGCGGAGCGTTCTCCCGGTTCTGCACTTCCCCGCCCATCCCGCGAAGAAGGCCTGACATCACGTCGCTGGTGCACAAGCCTCTGGAGCAGTTTAGGGAACTGCTGCGGCTGATGCGCGCCGCTGCAGCTGCTACCGGTGCCGGGCCCTACGACCAGCTCGAGAAGAAGCAGCTGCAAGTCATCGTGGAACAGCTACAGGTAATTCATTTTGGTATGAATAAGATCAAGTCTAATATCATAAGACTATGACGAAAGACGGTGGTAATTAAAATGCTCTTCGTGGCTGGTATAGTAGATGAGAAAAGGCCGCGTGGCGCAGCCTGATACGTTACTTTGATCATATCCGCACTGCGCTCGGCTCCACTTTCTACAACGCCCTACGTACAGCAGGAAAGAGAAGAATGAGAGCTTGCTAGCCTAGTGGTAAAGCACGGTGCTTCACATGCGAGAAGAAGTCAAAAACTTCAGCGGAGCTTTCTCTCGGTTCTGTACCATACCGCTATCTGCTGGGCCCAACAACCAGCTATAGAAGAAGAAGCTGCAAGTCATCGAGGAACAGCTACAGGTGAATAGAACAGCTTAGATAGATATCCTTCTAGCCGTTTTCGGCTAAGGAAGCCAATTCTACGGTTAACCTGGTACACACAAGAAATATCTTCTAGACGTTTGAGAAGATAGTTATTTTTTGGTTCATGTAACCTAAGTATGTTTATTTTATTTTGATTGCAGAGTGGATACCAGGATGTCACAGCCGGTTCAGGACTAATGGGGCTCGCTGGTGATGGGAAACCCTTACTCTCAGTCTCGGACCTCGAAAGCAGACTTGTGTTCACTAGGTGTAAAGTAAGTATTTTTATTTATCTTTAAAACAATTACAAGCCTGCAATAAACCTTAATATTGTAATTTATTCCCGTAAGTTGTCAGTCTTGTGAATTGTGTTTGCACTCCTTGGATGTAACTTTAATGATTTTTACTAGTCTTACACTCGATGAATCGAAACAGTCAGACTGTTGTATTTTGACAATTTAGTTAATATAGACCCATTTGTAAAAACTAAGGCTACAATAAATAAAAATACAAAAAAAAAATTTTAAACTTAAAATGCGTGTATCGAAACGTATCAAACCAAAGTGAACACAGGCGGTGTTTTTCTACAAAAAGTTGAGGGTAGAAAAAATATTTCAAATGACAGTTGACGCACAACTCCTGCCTGAACCAGTCCGTGATCAAGACTGCTGAAAAGCAGTCAAAACTTTGGGTGTTAGTTTTTAAAACGTAGTTTTTAAATAGTACTAATCCGTGTAATAAGGCCGTTTCTTGTTGTTTTACTTCATGACTACGTGAGAGTTGCGTAAGTCAAATAAAATATCGTAAGGCTAAAATATCGGAGGAGCTTTTCGTAGCAATTTGTTTGATTTTGTAATCATTTTTGTCTGTTTTCCCGAACACAGCCCAGGTTAGTGATAAACGATTTTCATTTGGTATCATTTTGTGGTATAATTTCAAATGGCGGGCTAGCCATTGACATTAATAGGCCGACACTTTTCTTTTACTGTTTTGATCTAACACGCGACTATCATACATCAGTTTACTTTAGTTGCAGGGACGTGAATCCACTGTTACGATTGAAAATAACATTCATGATACATTGCTCGTTTTCTTTCCTCAGCCATTCGTGCTCAGCACAGCGGGCCGGCAATGGATCTTCGGCGGCGAACTCTCCCGGGTAGAAGGACGCGCTGTCCGCCCCTACTGGGCGCTGCTGTTCACAGACCTGCTGCTCTTCGCCACTGTGTCCCGGGATCGAGTCCTGTTCGTGACGGAGGAGCCGGTTGCGTTAGGAACCGTGTCGGAGGCGCAGTTCAATGTTAGGAAAAAAGGTTAGTTTTTTTGTGTTCGTCATGGAATATTTTTGTGGATTCTTAATAATAAAAAGTGTTTTAATATAAAAAAGTAAATTGAAGGACCCAAATATACTTTTTTATATTACAACACTTTCTCTGCTGCCTGATGAAATGAGTCAAATGGAATCGCACACTATTAAGATTATTTTGTTTTTGTATCTCGTATAAAACTGGGCATGCACTTTAAATCCACCCATGCGACGGCTGCCATTTTTCGTCTACTTCGTACATCATAATTAGGTACTTTAGTGGTTATTGTGGTAGTGGCTATGCATGATAATCTTAGCTTCAACAATAAGAATCAACACAAAACTCTATATTGTTGAGAAGTTGCTTCCTTCCATAATGGCGGGACTAATGGTGGAATCCATGGACAGTAGGAATTATTATTATGAAGCGACCCATCTCATTTGCATCTGTAATACAAAAAAAGCAATGGCCGACCATACATCATCTTCCTCTAATATTCCAGCGACGGAGTTCCGCCTCATCCTGGGCCGAACGGGCGGGGAGAGCCCCCTTGTGTCCTGTGCGCCTCGCACGCCAGGGCGCACGCGCACGGTGGTGCTGCGCGCGCCGTCCATCGACCTGAAGGCGGTGTGGCAGAGCCTGCTGCAGCGACAGATGTAAGTATCAACACCACTGGGTACGAGGTTTTTAAGGAGGGGAGATAAACAGAGTTACCAGGAGAAAATTCCACACACATTTTTTAGGGTTCCGTAGCCAAAATGGCAAAAAAACGGAACCCTTATAGATTCGTCATGTCTGTCTGTCTGTCTGTCTGTCTGTCTGTCCGCCAGTCTGTCACAGCCACTTTTTTCCGAAACTATAAGTACTATACTGTTGAAATTTAGTGAGTGGATGTATTCTGTGAACCGCAACAAGGTTTTCACCCGAAAGTAGAAAAAAAGTGAAAAAAATGGGGGGTCCCCATAGTCAGAACTGAAACTCGAAATATTTTTTTTCATTGAACATATACGTGTGGGGTATCTATGGATAGGTCTTTAAAAATTATATTAAGGTTTCTAATATCACTTTTTTCTAAAGTGAATACTTTGCGTGACAGACCCTTCCAAAGTGGAAAAAAGTGTGTCCCCCCCCTCTAACTTCTAAAATAAGAGGATGATAAATCTGAAATAATTATATAATGTACATTACCATAAAAACTACCAACGAAAATTGGTATGAACGAAATCTATTTAGTAGTTTTTTTAATACGTCAAAAATAGAATGTGTACGGAACCCTCAGGGCGGGAGTCCGACTCGCACTTGGCCAATTTTTTATATGATACTTGGGCAAACGAACAAGAGGGTTACCTGATGGTAAGTGATCACCGCTGGCAATGGACATCAACACCCGTACAAGGGTTGCAGATGCGTTGCCTGCCATTAAAAACCCCATACCTTACCCATCTGAATTGCGGCGACCTTACTCACCAGCAGAAATAAGCACAACAGTTACGAAGTGCTACTTCACTGTGGTTTTCTGTAACCTATATGTTTTTCCTCAGATGAGCGGCTCATTCGAGTGGAAGTTCAGCAAAGCTCTATCACCCTTAAAATATTCGTTAAGTTCCAAACTGTAGGCACCACTATGACCAAAAAGAAAACGATCTACGAAGGTCAAAAAAATTCAAGAATATATTTTTAACAATATGGGTTTATCGTCTTGTGTTCTAAAGAATGTAAAGTATTTATGTACATCTGTCATGGTGCAAATTATATTTTTAATTATTTTGAATTATTCCAGTTACCGTGCGCATACGATGACGGGGACTCCTCTTGGCTCGCCGCTGGACTCGCCGGACCCGCAGCTGACGTTCTCCCTCGCGACTCTGGACTCGCAGCAGCGCCAGGTATCCGCGTCCAGCATCCAAAGGCACTCCAGCCTGGCCCTGCTCCCCGCCAGCTCCTACCGCTCGCACCTCAACATGCTCGTCGAGGAGCGCCCCGAGAAGGAGGTCAGGGTCAGCTTCGACGTCCGCACCTGCTCCGACTCGCCCACCCCCCAGCCAGTCAGGGGACCCCTCAGCACGGTCTGGAGGACCGCACCCACCCCCGAAACTCCATCGGCTAACCTCTCCCCGGCAGAGTCTCAAACGTTCTCTTCTCACTTCGTTTCCTCTTCTAGCATCGAAAAGAATGAGGAGCGAGCGACGTCCCCAAGTGCTCAGTTGACGCCTGACGCCGGAGAAGACTACTCTGAAACTTCTCCTTGTAGGTGGGAATCTTTCGAGGCAGATCTGGCGTTAGCGGACCTCGACGTGGACCCCTCGTACAAGCACGCAGTAGAGGAGCGCATCTTCTTGCCCGACGATCCCCTTCTGCCGCGGGTAGCTCTCCCAGAACGGCCAACTCCCCCTGCTTATCTAGAACTTTGATCCGCGGAGTCCGATCCGGAGATGGCAGACTCCTGCTTTCCCCGGAGAGGAAACAAGTGGAGATAAATATTGTGAATAGACCTTTCAATGGTGTTCTATAACCCTGAGGTTCGATAGCCAGTGTGTAGCCGCGCGATCCGCAGGTACAGTCATCTTTTGTCGTGTACTCGAAGCGGGCGAGCTTGTTGGATTGTTATAAATTTGCTTATAGTTGAGAATAAGGTTGTGGTATAAAATTTTTGAGAAACATATTTTCGAACATTAGCAGTATTGAAAGAAATCTCGGTATTTTGATTATAAATAGAAAATTATTAATAAGTCTGATACCCACTTATGATATTATTACAGAGTGTTCTCGTATAAATGTAACTGAAACAACCCAACCTAGTGCTGCAAAGTTTTCTCAGAACTAATTAATCCACAAATGGGGTAATTAGAGGTACAACTCGCTTAAGTATTAACCAGTGCGTAATGCCAATTTACATTTAAACAAATAGAAATCAGTGTCAAAATTGTAACTGTAGGGTACCAAGCTGTAAAGATACTTAAAGACTCGAACTTAGCTCGTTTTGGATATTCTATACTTTGCTTCTTAAGTCTTCCGTCCTTTTCTTACGATGTTACGCTTTTCATTAATGAAGCTAACTTCTGATCTTACTTTAGTTATACACTATCTTCTACTTCTAACAAATGTATGACTTACCTTTTAACCACTGTATGTATTGGAGCAACTATTTTAACTTAAATCATTTCCAAGTTCTTGTAAAGCATGAAACTACAAATTCTTTACATTGTAAATCTGTACATAACATAAATCACAATCTTGTGCAGGTCATGTGGATATTTGGCGATCAGCTTCGCGAAATCAGACATGTAGACATCATCGTAGATTTTATCTAAAGCAATTATTATTTCAACAACGCTTCTTTTGTATAATGCACTTTTCGCCTAGACTTAAATGTGTTTACTGTGAAAAATGGTAGTCGGTGTAAATTCGATGTGGAATATTTTAGCTACTGCTTTTTGTTTATTAGTAATAATGAACATTAGACATATACGTGAATCATGTACTAGCCGATTGTAAAATTGAGATTAGATTATGCGTATTGTATCGCTAGCATCGCAAAATGTTCACATAACCTAAAGCCCGGGTTTTTGTATGTGTATATGACCTCCTTTTTTACCAAACGAATTCGTAGTTAGAATCAATAATTTTCGATGTCTTTGGCTGTGTGTAAATTTTAATATAGAAATTAATAGAATATGAAGAAAAGATAATTTTGAGAAAGCATTTTACTTATAACTCTGGGTTCTTTGTGACATTTAATGGACTTAAAACTAATATATGAATTTGGATGTTTATGTTTAGATCGGAGCAGTATATTTCTAATATCCGTAAATAAATGATTTTGTCAATGGCGAAAACAATCTCCTTTTATTTATTCATCTAAATACAACCACAATTTTGCGACGCTAACGAATCATCTAAAATGTATTTATTGTTGAAACGACTTACCATTTTTCATTGTGTTCTATTTGATGTGCTAAGTATGTGACTTTTTGGTACTAAGTTATTTTCATTAAGTTTTTTTACTGTTACATTTACCCCTTATAAAAAATCTTTTGATGTAGGTATTGCAGGTACACAGAATTCATGTTTCTGAAAATTACAATTGATTATACTTAATAACAACATACATACTTCAAAAACGCACATATTACACAACATTAAACAAGCATTAGTCAATTCAATTTAATTAATATTCCCAAAATCTACCAAGATTAGTAAAATTAATCTGTCACACATTCTTTGAATGATTGTGGTTCTTACAACAAAAGTCTTCCAAGTTTTATTTGTTCACTTTGAAGCTTTTTGGTCAACAAATATCCACATCACACTAAACAAGGATTTGATTTCAAGAAAACGGTAGGTAAATGTTATTTCAATATCACTAAACAATGTTAAGTAATTCGGAGATTTCAATTTGATAAAATAATTATGCTTTTAAGAAGCAGTACTATCACAGCTGCTACATTATAACAAAATTTATTATAGACGCGTCGAAGCTCAGCTGAGACTCAAACCGGGGCTGGTGGAAGCGCTACCGAAGGAGCCAGGAGCACGCGCAGCAGGGGCTCCACATTGCACCTCCAGAGGTGGATGACCCAGCTCCCCGAAGCCGAGGAGTTGGACCCCCCTGAACCAGACATGGAGGTAAACAATGACATCAACGATATCAATGACACACTATTGTTAGCATTAAGACTATTAGACGAAGATGAAGTAAACGAACTTTGATCAAGTACGGTCGTACCCACATGTGATACCTTTGCTTAAGATTGTTTGGTATATAATACCACTAGCCGCAGCTTCCAGAGTGATAGACAATAACATATGCTACAAAGTTACCCGAAGGCCAAAAACCGTTTAGAGAAAAAACATTTTCCAGATGTGGAGTGTAGAAGAACTTAGGAAGAGATCCAAGGAACTCAATCTTTTAGAAGTAGCAGACTTAGTTATAAACGTTGCTGAAACCAAGGGCTCCTCACCTAGTGAAAAGAAGGAGACTGAAAGAAGCCCTTCTAAAAGCAGTAATTCTGGAAGTCAGGTAAAAACCCGTCTTCTTAGCAGTCTAACTTCGGTCACACAAAGAATTCCTAGTAAATTATGAATACTTTTCAGATTACCGTCAGAACAAGTCCAGTGGTAGTCGACACGATACCAGTCTGCAGACAGTGCCATAAAAAATGTTTGTCCAAACCAAATAGTCCATTAATATCGCAAAAAGAACCGCCCGTACCCGTCAAACCGAAACCGGAGCCCTCGCCACAGAACTCGAACTCTAACAAAAGCTCAAATAGTGCGTGTAGTGCAAACTGTGGTAATCGTAAGCCAAAGAACTTTATTTGTCATTTAGAGCGTAAAGGTGCTATGAAGATACGTCCGGAAGACGCGCCTCTGGCGGCCTTAAAAGTTATAGACTCCATTGAACAAAGCCAACGGATGCTCAAGTCAACGTCGTATGAACTGAAAACGGACTCGCCAATCCTAAATAGAAGCGTCCATTCTAGAAATCATAATAAGAGTCAACTGGAATTGAGGAAAGAACACTCAATACGATCACCGAGCCCTTCGTCTAGCAGTAGAAATAATAGCCCTCTCTCCACTAGCCATACCACTTGCAGTTCCATGGTTTTTAACTCTAGTTCTAACGATTTAAGAATGTCCAATTCAAACATTGCCAATCAAGTTCAATGTGTTATTGCACAAGAGAAATATTTGAACGAAGTCAAATGCGTCGAAAACATCACGCTATCCAAATCAAAAGTTACTACATCCAGTTATCCGTCACCGGCGTCGGCCAGGAAAGAACAGATTACAAGACAAAAGGCTGAGAATGTACTAAATAAAGTGTTAGGTATGAACATTATAACGAAAAGAGAAAACGTAGGTGCGTGCTTGAAAACGTCGTCGATTTTTTTAGAGAACGACTCAATTCACGAGGATGATCATGATTTTAAAATAGATAGGGGTATACGAAGGTCTCCTCGGATGGGTATATCAGCTGTTAGTAAGATGAACGGGGATATAAATAAGAAGACTGAGAGGACTGAAGATTTCAATGCTAATACTCATCCGAGTGACGTAGGTTCTGACGACGACTTAGAGTTAGGGCCACTGATGTTGATGGGGCTGTCGGCGATCAACCCAGCGGCGCATCTGATGAGGGTTGAGCCGTTCAAGCGGAATTCTGCGTCGACCACAGCCCTGTCGAGGCCAGGTAGCCTTGGGTCTACTAAATCTGAATCTCCTGTGCCTAACATCGCAGTGGTTCCTCCAACACCAGACTACAACACCAATAAGACTGTGAGTAACTTAGTGTATGTGTGTCCAGCATGATCATTTTGTTACGCTTTATGTGAAGTTTTAATTTGATTTGTGGTCAAATGGTTCTGGTGAAATATCATTGATACAGTGATACATACTCATTAAAACGGTATTAATTATGCGTTGATTATTGAAGAAGCTTTTTATGTTCGTTATCTTTTCTTCTTCTTCTATATGACCTTCCTAAACTTCTTATAGGTTTACCTAATTACCTTTTATTTTAATGTTATAACAGGAAACTCTAATAGACGATTCTCCTGACTCCCCCGATGTACCAGAGGACCTGCCTTACGTGTCTCTCAAAAGGTATACTTCAGTTGATTAATAATTTTGCAAATAATACCACTAAGATGAATTCAGAAACATGTTTTACAGATACGGTACAATGTCAAGCCTGGAGAGGTTGCCGTCGGATGAAACGGACGATGGGAACGTAAGACTGACCGCGCAAGACCCAGAGCCAACTATAAAACCTTATAATCCAGGTAACAAGATACATATTTGAGTATTCTAATTGACGCCTAATTGAAGATTTTCCAACACATAGGTCTATGTTAATTAACGGTGTTTTACTACTTTACCATTCGCTAATACCATTAATGGTACTAAGTACTTAATGATACTGATTTACCTTAAAGAGAATTAGACCTGTTTCTAATAGTTAAAAGTTACGATTACAATGGTTTGATTTATTAAGACAAATATTTCCCTATCTAAAGTTTGAATGAATCAATATTTTTAACTATCGATAGGCCATTTGTCCAAAAGATATCCAAGAAAACGTTATTTCCCTACTTGTTACTATTGTAGCTAACCTTCTTCATTTCATTAATACTACATTACAGTGACTGGCGCTGCAGGTGGCATCATGGGATGGACGGCCAGAGCAGGGTCGTTTGTAGTGGAAAAGATGAACATCTTCAGTTATACTGAGAGCGTTTCTAACACTACCATAGTACAGAAACAGCCGTCCTTTTTAGAGAGGTAAGAAGCAATATTTTTACTAAACTATTTGATTACTAAATAAAGGAATAAATTGTTGAAGCGTTAAAGCAATCAGATATCTACAAATGTAGGAACTATTATAAAAAATATATATTTTATATATAATTCAGGGCCGTAATTTATTTTACAAATTTTCCAAAATCTTCAAAATAAGCGCAAGGTTGCAGCATTTAAATCCATAGCAGCAAATATAATTATGATACATATTTGCCTTGAACATCGATTTCACAATAAAATCAACATAGTTTTTACTCTGAATTTGTACATATCATAATGTTACTTAAACATAGGTTTTTTACTAACATCCTTGTCAATAACAATTTCCTTTGACCTATTAGGAGGAATCCGACAATATGCGTGAAGTTGAAACAACGATAAGTATGTGGGTGCTACAAATTATATGACGTTTTTGTGTGTTGCTTTATTTACATAGAACTGAATTTTTAGAACTAAGACTATGTAAGACTTCAAGTTAATATTAAAAATTATAATCTACGCTTCAGGCGGTGATGTTGGTCTCATTTTTTTTTATTCCAATCATTCTTCTAATAAATTAAGAATAAATAACTGCATAGAATGTAAGTTCTGCATAGTAAAATAGTCTTATGCTCTTCAATTATCTTGAAGTCTTATTTTAATAACAAATGTATTAGCTACTTCGTTGACTTTAACTTATGATTCCAATAAAATTTTGTCAATATCAATAAATAATTAATATTATTTATTATACATATTACCTTATCAAAATCTGTGTAAATAGATAAAATATTGTAATTTGCTCATAGGTTTATAGGCATTGTGATATTTAAAAAATGTATTAGTACTAGAATATAGACAGAAGTCAAAAAATACTAAGCAAAGCTAAATGAAAATAGAGTAAATGTAGAAGGTTTCTTAATAGAGTATTATCTTAGTTCCCATGTTTTAAACTAGTGTCAATATTGTACTTTCAGAAGAATTAATAGATTTTATTCTTAGTTTCTTTTTATTTAAAATATAACCATAGTTTTAACTTATAAAATCCTTCATATCTCTAGAAAAATCTTGATCTAAACTTAGTTTAGAAATCAGATGTTTGGTTATTAAAATACTTGTAGTAACTATATCCAGCATTGTAGTATGGACTATGATAGGCTGATGATGATAATGACGATTTAAGTAGTCCACACAATTCCAGATGCTTAGGTGTAAGCGATTGGAAGTCAGCTATTGGTACTGAAGAAGGTACGGCGGAAACTGGAGAAGGCAGTGGCGCGAGTGGGGAAGAAGCTTGGGGTACTCCGTCATCTGGTGATCTCTCAGACAATTTGCCAGATTCTGAACATGGTACTTTATCGGTAGGTGAATGAATGGACTTAACATATTATACTTATCTTAGCCGTCATCCCATTCATTGGTTTAGGATATCATTTCATTTCAAAAGAGTTCTGAAGGTTTTATTCTAATGTGACGTATCTATATACCATAGATAGGTACATAAGAGTCAAACTGTTAACGATATTTCAAAGTAAAATCTCAAGTGTTAATATTTTTGAACAGATATTCCTCAATTGTTTCAGTCACCTACGAAGTCGTCGTCATCGTATGCTGGCGATGATGATACGGAGCTGATGATGGATGAACTACTCATGGCCCCAACAATAACTGGACCCACAACTTTAAGACCTTTACTGCCAAGGTAAATATTGTTACATTATTTCACTACCTTAGCAAGAATTTTAGTATAAATTATCCTGTATAAATAGTAGTAGTACACTTAATTTTCTTGACTTAAACGCTGTAACTTCTAGTTAGTTGCTTATTTGCCAAAATTATTCATGTACAGTAACGTCACAATCGGCTTTGGTATTATTAAAGCTATCTAGTATCTAGTTATTACTGGTGCACCTATTAAAGCTCTGTATTGGCTTATTTTATAATATTTTAGTGTTAAGGAGCACTGAAAGATACACGATACTAATGTTATCACGTAACGTAGGGATGTTTTCAGGAGAAGATTGGAGCCTTTGTTGGAAGAGGAATTTTCAGACAGCGGCAGTGAGGACAACAAGGCAACCCCCACCAACTCGGATGACCAGGTGAATATCTAAGACGATTAGGAGCGCTTTGAAAAACAAAGCAGGGGAATACTTGATATGATTAAACATAAGTGAAAAGCAAATGAAGTACTCAGCCATATCAATGAACAGAAGGCAGTGGCTTTTTGATTTCACATACAAAAAAAAAGCAAGAAAGCTATAATTATTACAATAAATTTTAGTTCTTGAAAATATGAAACCAAACTAACTTAAAAATTAGCAGTACTAAGGTACTAAGATGTTAACATAAGAGCATTTGTTTTCTGTAAAATTTTGGACTTGGCTAATGGGATTAACTTAACATTTGTTTTGTTTTATTTAAGGACACATGTTTATTGTATAACATACTTGTAATTTATGTCCAACATTTCACGGAGGACCAAATGCTAGATGTAAAATAACAATTGATGTACCCTTCATAGCATGTCAATTGAGTGCAAGTAAATTACTAATTGTTGAAATGAGCATGCGTGTTGCATGAAAGTTACTTAAACATAATTTAGATGTGTATTACAATCGTTCCATGACCAGATCTTCACTTAGAAATCAAATATTTAATCATCATGATACCTTTGAAAAAGGATCCTATAGCAGAACATTAGATTTGGCGAAAGCCTTCTCAACTTTAGTTAAACATTAAATAGTGAATCGAAATCAAAATTTGGTTTTAACTTCAGTGCCGGATCAAGCCTCTTAGATAGCTTTAGGTAATCAGACTGATCCTTTCCTTATTCAAATCAAATCCCAAGAGCACCTTTGCCCCATATCTTGTCACTAGCAAGTATAGACTTGCTTACAGTTCTTAAACTTTAAGAACATTTGAGGGCCTTAAAACCAGGCATTTATAAGACTATCTAACAGGGGTACTTAATTATTTGAGGGTATATTGGCAAGTTTAGACTTACATCAAGTAATAATTGAAAGGAAATTGAGGTTATATTGGCCCTAAAAACCTGGCACTGACAAGCTTTGTAGCATTACTTAAGGGAAATTTGAGGGGTATATTGGCAAACCGCGACTTGTAGTCAGTAGCTAGGTTAAAATCTCACATTGTGACTGGTCCGCTGGTGCGGCGCTTGGCGCAGGGCAGCGCTCGTGGCCTCGATGCTGACGACTGTTGCGACGTGCCGCACCGGCCGCCCTCTGCTTCAGAGCCAGGTGAGTGCACTATCGGTGAGTTTACATAGATGATATTGTTATACACCCAGACGTTGATAAGAGGTTACGTACATAGATGACATTGTTATACATCCTACCGAAGAGCTGAAGCTCGAGTTTAAAATTCAAATGATTCATGCGATTCTGATCGAGAAGCAAATTGTACAGAGCTAAAAATACTACTTCATTATATCATGAGCGAATCAATCAGAGAAAGATAAAATCTATTTATAAAATGATACAAGTAGTATACATACATGAGGTACATACATAAGTTCATACTCAACAGCAAAGCACCGCGATCGTAGAAATTAACAAAATACATGTTGACAGCAAAATGGACAACTTGAAAACGATAAGGTGAGAAAGACGAGCAGGTCTCTTTCACATTTATTTTATAACCATACACATTGAAGTAAACGTTGTTACCTATAAAAACTATGTTATGCACGTCTGCATGTCATGGACTTAACACCAGATAGCAACGTTAGTAACATTTGTATTTAATCCCCGGTATATTGATGTTACCCCAGCACGATATACATCGTAGATTTGCACCCCACATTACATATTTTTGTAGTTACCGATATAAATTTACCAAACATCTTGATAATTGGTAGATCAGTATCGATTACAATTAAATCCATTGAAACAATTAAATATAACAAAAACGATATGGGAACAACAATAATAGATACACTAACACGCAGGTATGCCAAATTAGCAAGAGAATTAAAATTGTTCCTTCCTTTGGATCACCGTCATTTATGTTTTCATTTGCGCTCTGCAGATTTTTGCGTCATTTTTGACTTTTTATTCTGCTAATCATCCTTTCTTACGTTACATACTCGAAATTTACCATTTCCTATCAGTAAATTCTATTGACAATTTCATAAAATATATTCCTTTTTAATATAACCAAACATCAAACTGTCTTCCTAAGGCGACATCTGATCTACCTCGCACCTTATCTTTATAATAGGATAAATAAGGTTCTGAGTATTCACAACAGAACTCGTAAGGAATGTAAAATAGTTATACGGGATTGGTTGCTGAAACTGAATTATGAGGAATCTGAATCCTTATTATCAAGCGTACAGTAAGCTAAACTCGAATTCGCACCCACACACACACACACACACACACACACACACACACACACACACACACACACACACACACACACACACACACACACTCACAGACACACACACACACGCGCACACACACACACGATAATAGCAGAACCTAATAAATTGTCTCTCTATACTCCTCGATCTGCTGGTGGGGCCTGGAGTCCTGAAATACAGGGTCGCCCTAGTTTAGGCTCCAGATCACACGCTAAAATTGTATCATTACTTGTAATCTGTACTATGTATTTGTGTGATAAAATAAAGCATTTTTTCATTTTTCATTTTTTTCATTTATATCTTACACACATACAAGACTTAAGCTAGTTGATAATCTTTCATTGGAGAATGAACCGTGACCGTTAGTACTTACGGTGCATATTCCCGCAGAAGCAGGGGGCGGGGGTGCGGCCGCCGCACCAGTTGCTGGCGGGGAGCCAGGTGGTGGCGTCGAGTCCGAGCTGAGCCCAGACCGGACGCCCACCAACGAGGCGCCATCGACGCCCTTACAATCTGGTGAGTCATCATCATTAAAGGCTTGTAGGTGAACTTCCACACACTTCTTTTAAGTTTAACACCACGTTGTCGTCTACTTCATTCTTTATCATCAGCCTGTCACAGTCCACTGCTGAACGTAGTCCCCCCCAAATGGTGGGTTGTACCGTTGTCACCATGCTGGGAGAAGGGTTGGTGACGGATAAATCTGTGCTGCCTATTTCCTCGGAATGTCCCTCAGTGTCGCTTCTGTCAAAATGAGGAGTAGTAAATACATACTATTCTAGGAAAGATTAGCAGCAGTATTCTGATGGCATGATCCCCTATCTGAGTATACGTGGTCTGATGAATTGCATTTTGAATAGTTACTGCCTTCGTTGCAACTCCTAGTTCAGCTATTAATCAACTTACTCATTTATTTTTCTTCAACAGTTTCAAAAGAGTGTGTGGAGGTGCGACCCGCTGCTGGTGCGGGCGCTCGTCGGGGCTCAGCCAGCTCGGCAAGCACGCCCTCCACACTCGAGCGCACCGCGATACACAACCCCACGCCGCACCATCCGCTTTCACCGGGTAAGTTAACAGAAGCAAGGATTTGTCGGTCATCTGGTGACGTACCTAAAGAAGACCACAGTAAAGTAGCACTTGATAGCTGTTTAGTTATTTCGCTGTCAGGGAAGTCAGAGCTTTGTTGGGTAGGGTTTATAGTAGTAGGCATCGCATTAGCGAATTTTATGGATCTCCATAAGCGGCGGCTACCATTTACTATCACCTGATAGTAGTGGTAGTAGAGAATCACCTGATTCTCTAGCTATTTATTGCCATCTCACATTTAAAAAAAAACATGTAGAAGGTAATTTTCCTGACTGGAATTTTTATGTTCTAATTCACTTTCTCAGCTTCGGAGCCAGCACCAGCAGTGGAGGTGGAGGTGGAGTGTATCCAGGCAGAAGAGAAGCCTCCACAGCCCGAGGAGAGGCTCAGTCCCCGGGCGGAGATGAGGCTGGCCCTCGACCAGGGGAAGGACATGCTGGCAGACCAGGAGGTGCCCTGGGTATGTATATAGTTACTGGAAATGTAGCACATCATATGGAGATGTTTATCAGTGGAAATATTAGTTACTGTTCATAAGCATGGTTACGAACGGAACCCGTAGATTCCATTATTAATTTTTGTTGGCTCTCCTTCCAGTGTTCACCAAAAGAATTACACGACACATTTTACTCGCACACCTTTGCAAGTCTGCCCACTGGTCTGGTCAACACACGCAAACACCACCACCACCATTGCCTTTTGAACTCTAAGCACATCACAATATTTTCCTATAGCAGGCTGACGAGCTCAAAACCTTGTCTTTTCACGTGGAGTGCTATCCATTACTGCTCAAGATATGCTTCCTACTATAAACTGTAATATGAAGAACATAAAGTACATTTTTCCACAGCAGGCTTGCGGCCGCGAACCCTAGTCGTATCGCGCGGCGTGTCATGATTCGCTGCACTTGAACTTGAACTTAAAACTGTAAACTTTTGAGCATAAAGTCCATTCTCCCACAGCAGGCTGGCGGGTCCGACCCCTGGTCGTTTCGCGCGGCGTGCCAACGCTCGCTGCTGCGTCGAGTCGCGAGCGCAGACGCGGTGACTCTCTGCCGCGCGCACCCACGCCGAACCGCCCCGCATACTACTTCGCGCAATTCTGTATATGCTTGGAAGCGTGAGTATACGTCAAGTTAAATAAATGAAATGAAGGGGTAGCTCTAAAGTCCAAGCTAACTGATACAAAGAACAGCGCTCTTCACACAAACATTCGCCGCTAGATTCGAACCCACGACCCTCATTTTGTGGTCTTTTCTGGTGGCTGGTCGAGATTAATGCGATAAACATTCAGAAAACAGGCTAAAAAATATTATGATCCTTTCAAATCAGATAATCCATCATATTGATATCCTATCAACACCGGAATTAATGAGGTTACCAAACTTCTGCAGAGGGCTGGGTACCTACGGGTTACTAAGTAAAAAATGTCTTTCTTAACCGCGGTTACAGTTCCAGAAAGCGAAACGAAGCTTATGGAGATGGAGCAACTGGCACGAGTGGAAGCTCAGATGATGCGTTCGCGGACGCGCTCTCTATGCCAGAACGGGAAGATGTGAGTTCATTGTATACCTTTTAACATTTGCATAAAATATATTATAGCAAACGATAATGTCCAGTTATTGATGTGGCGCTCCTTATTTATGGAATGGCCTGGGATAAGTTACATATAAAGCAGGTGTGAGAATCTGCGGCGTGAGGATTCCTTTTTGTGTATTTCACTTTGGATTATATTTTATTCCGAGAAGAATTCTGGGGGGTTTCTGTTCAAAAAATTCAGTTCTTTTGGGAGTTTGAGAATCGGAAACCATCACCTTAGAACAATGAATGTGCTCTGATAAGTAGAGTCGTTGCTCCTTTGACGCACAAAATATTCACAATACAATTTGGAGTCGATTATTCGTTCAGCCAATGCTGCCAAAGCCTAGACTCTTCAAGGTCCTCAATATCCTCTGTGTCTGATTGCTACACCATTTAAATGTACGATTTTCATTATTTCTGTGCTCACAATGCCAACATGACATTTCCGTGTGTTATTTAGTAATTCACCTCATCTCTGTGATTGCATGATCCTCAGAATGGGTTTCCTCCGACGGCGAGCGTCATCCGATAGCCCCAGGCGCGAGCCGCTTCTGCTCGGCTCGTCGCGCCCCTTCTCCCCCCGCCGCACCACTGTGAGCAACAACGGCTATTACAAGATTTGCTTTGTCAATGGCTATGTGTAGCGCACCCGCACACACCGGCTTGTATGTGCCAATCAGCTGGATTTAAACCCGACGTGGCGGTTCATTTGTTTTACCGTCTGCTTTGGTTGTGTCAACTGTTTGGAAAATGTCACGTTTATCAGTTTCATCTCAAAATTCAAGATGGTATAAGTAGGAAAAGCTGATTTTTGCCATAGTCTTACTGGAAATCTTAGTTGCAAATAAAGGAATATGATTTTCGAGTAAGACAAAATATTGGTAGATGTAGCATATGATGACAAATGAGCAATAAAAATGAGAGAGATAAGCCTCTTGTGATGTTATTAAAGTGACAGAATATATTTTACAGTACATTTCAAAACCGTAAGATATCAGTTTAATATCGTGATTACTTAGTTAAAGCAGTTGACAAAGTCAAAACGGATTTGGTAACTTTACATAAGAGGTACATTTGCAAATTAAAACGGATTGGGCGCACTATTGTAGTATTTGATAGTACATAATTTAGCAAGAAGTATGCGTACGTTAATGTACGGAGGATGCAAACTTTTAAAAAATACCAAACTTTTTAGAAACAGAATTTTATAACAATATTCTAATGTGAACATACTGTTTTTTTTTAGAAAATACAGTGTTAATTCTCACATTTAATTTACCTAACTATGATTAAGTTATTAGGTATTTAGCAATGAAAACAATTTTTAATGTCTTTTATTTTTCATATAATATTATTCTTGTTGAAAACTTAAAATCAAGGTTTGACACTGCCTAAATTGTATAGTGGTACCTAATAAATACCTACCTACTTTACTAATGGCTTTTTTAAACAAGGACAAATCGTGAAAATTGTTAATTTTAAATTAAAAATTCAATTAATTACAAGTTTGAACGACGTATGTTTGCGTGGAAAATTAGGTAAGTATATACGATAAGTAGTGAGATTGTGTGTGAAATTTTAGTCAATGTATTGGCCAATGAAATTGCCTTTTAAACATTAGATCTTTTGGAATCGAAAGCCATTGTTAATTATAAAGTAACTAACTTTAACATTAGTTTAAATATTTCATGTTTTTGATGAAATTATATTCGCTTAAAACGTTCTCAATATTTGGTAAAATTGTTACGACTTGTGAATCTTTGGCCCTAAAGAGCTCATGTCAATTGTTCTGTCCTTTCGCTTATAAAACTAGTATTAAAGTTTAAATCCAGCTTTCAAAATTATGCTATAATTCCTTGTTTTGTTGGTTGTTTGTTGAACTGATCTGTCCATTTTGATTGGAACGAATGTTCTTAAAATATATTTTTACCAAAAATTCATTGCGCTTTTCATTCTTCATCCTGCAGCTATGCCCTTCCTTTTTTCATACCTTTATTTGTTTTTTCTGCTGTTTCTTTATCATTGTCAACAAGCCTGTGTTCTTCTTCTATATCTTAAATAAGTCACGCAAAGATATTTTTGAAATCAATATTTAGTATATCACTGAACACTATTTATAAATTAGAATTTACTTTTTTGCCTGACGGGTGGTATTGCCTTGTCTAATTCGTCAGGCAAGAAAAACTGCCGTCATCATTATTTCTTACCATTTGTTCAATGTAATGTTTTACAGGAGAAACAATTCGAGAAAAGGTTCTGGAAACAAGTGACTCGAAGACGTCAGTCATGCGGCTCCATAAGCCAAATATAAACAGAACTATGATACTTGTAACAAACAAATGGTGTTCATGTCTTTATTAAGGTCGCGTTTTAGTAGTTTTAGCAACAATTGATTTTAGAGACTGTGCGTAGAAAGTAAATTCGTGTTTCTTACTGAACGAAATGGCGTTGAGATAGACAATGAAGTTGAGACACGATAGTGCTGTAGTGAGAAGAGACAGAAATATTTGATGAAGGCGAAATCAAATGTGATATCTGGATAATTTGTTAAGATTGCCAAAACATGCCAGAGGTGTAAATGAAATGCCAAATAAACTGACGAATGGGACCTGTCGACTTTACTTCATATCGTAGGTAGACTTAACTAATCTCTGGTGTACACTGTATAGGGCAGTAGATTTTAGTACTCCAACTATTAGATTTTAAATTGTACATACATTTTCAAAAGTGGTTATAGTATAGGTACCTATTTAGAGTATGTACAGTAACGGTGATAGATCCTTATTTTTAATGAAGCTTTTTAGGATAGATAGATCTACGTACAAATTGTTTTTGCTAACTGTCGTGTAACGCTGTTATCGGTAAAATATACCGTTTTCTTATTATCACTGTTGTAATATAAAATTATTTCTTGTTGTACCTGTACTAACGTCCAGTTTTATCTTATAAAATGTCAGAGCTTAATTTTTTATGTCGCACAATGTGATGGATCGATTATAAATACAAAAAAGATTCATCTGTTTGTAAATTAGGATTCGGAGGATGCTTTTTAATGTATTTAGTGGACAAGTTGCTCTAACAAACTTAATGATTTTAATATACTTTTGTAGATACATGTTGAAATGTACGATCGAATCGAATTTATTAATTTTTAACCATATTTTAAACACATTCCGTTTGTATTCCTTCATTCAAAGGTAAAAATAAACTTCTTAAATTTCTACCTGCTTTTATTTTCCCATAACATTTTGGAGTTACTTTTATATTTTACTTAGTTTCGCAAGCACAAAGAAATAATAAAATTAATAATCAACGAACACTAACACATCATAATATTATTATTTTAAGGCGAGAAATCAATAGATACCTATAGAAGAAGGTGTGCTGAGATACCATTACTTTATAAAGTTTCAGTTCCAATATCTCAATGATGTGCTAAAATTTACAAATTGAGGCTGTGTCTCAAAGTTAAAAAAACTCATCATCATCAGCGCCCCGGTTACATACTCGGCTATGGCCTCGGAGACCAGTTTACGCTGCAACTATAATCATGCATTGACAAGATCCTCAAGCCAAAAAAAAATCATGACAAAATGGAAACTACAATAATTGTTAAAGTACGTATATTTGATTACAGTTATCAAAAAACTACAGGTTTGTAAATTCAAAATATACATTGTTGTTTGCATTATTAATTATTATTACTTGTCATCTAGCACCATTGTGGTCTATTTATAGAATCGTTAGATACTTGCTGCCGACATAAGAATGCTTACTGTTCAGTTCATAAGTTCATGTTTATCTCCATAATATATTTAGTGTGAGAGAAGTTATGACGCACCAGTGGTGTCATGGCCCTTTTTTATGAACCGGTGGAGTCGTGTGACGCCACGTGTGCGTCTTATTGCAGTACTAATATATCCAAGTGAAGATTTTTTATTGAGAATATCGAGTATGTACTGCCCAAGACCGTGCGAAGTGGAGTAGGTGCAGCAGGAAAGCGGACCCTGGACTCCGAGGCAACAGCCGAGGATGCGACCGGGACAAGCGCTAGGATGATGATGATCGAGTATGTACTGATTATTATAGTTCTCAATTTTATATCCAAGCCATGAAAAATATTTATCTTCTTAGATATCATGAGGACGGGACTAAACGCGCTATTAATTTACTTTATGCTTGGTGTCAGGAACAGACTCCTTCCATCCTTAAAATAATTTTAAAGTATCTGTGCCTTAAAGGACAGCAAGTATTTAACATTAATACAACATTTGATTAATAATTGTATAATATTTTATCTATAATTTATTGTAAAACATGAGGACAAAATACGAGGCATATTTTTATAAAAATATTTTTGTAACATTTCGTTTTGTAAAATTACTAAATGTAAATATCTCCACTGGAAAGGTACTTAAACTATAATTAGTTGAGCACTCTTGCACATTCCCATCTCCCTCAAACCCACACACTTACATAGCAATCAAGGCAAGAAATGTACAATGTTAATTAGTATTTATTACAAAAATAATATGAACCATTTCAAATATATATTTTCATTTAATCTTGCCTTTACTGCTAGGTTTACAACCCATTTTAAGAACAAGAGTTATGTACATAAGTAAGCGACTAAACTACTTATAAAATCATGTTGAAAAAGTTAGACAATGTAAAAATTATTCCTTAAAATTAACTGCAATATTCACATCTTCGCCTTAAAGATAGTATTCAAATATGGCGATAATTTTATATTAAAACTATTTAATTAGTAGGTATACCATTATTTGTTACTTTAGATATGACTCTGGTTTTAGTTCTAGTCTATTTTGGTCCTACAGACGTCCTCAGAGACATTTAAAGGTTTGTTGAAAAAAAGCTCACACTTACCTTAATATCATTGCATACATATTTGCTAAAATTAAACTATTGTAAATACATAATATCATGCGCTTTGCAGGTACTACATACAATATGTGGTTAATAAGCAAACAAAAATATTTTGGCACAAAGTTAGTTTTCATTATGCTTAAAAATTTCGTATTCCTCAAATACATTTAAATTTAAAGACGTTTATTAGGTCACTAAATTCAAATCATAAAAATGTAGGTATTATTGCAGTTTCGTAAAATATTACTTGCATTTGTAAAACATTTTAAATATGTAATACCTCCATTAAAATATTTTTTTTCTTTAGTTAGGTACTATGGACGGTATAGCGGTACCTATAGTAAAAAAAACTTATTTAATTCATAAAGTAATTAATTTAAAGCATGTACCTACTGTGGAATGTGCAGACAATCTTATTTCAAAGGCAGTGAAAGGTATCACTTGAGTAAAGAATTTCTAAGAACGTTTTACTTTCTTTTTCATTTAACAATCAACAAATTACGATAATTGTTCTAGAAATCCACATTTTAAAATTCATTAAAATCGATAAGAGGACATGTTTTTTTCATTGGCACCCCAAGAAAATGTATTTTTTTTAAATTAAAATACCTAAAAAATCTGTTTGTTGGGGCCGTGATGGTCAGCGCTCGCAAAAATATAATATTCTCTTGTTTTTTACCCATAGATTTCAGTTGCTTGAAAAAGAAATTGGATGCGTAAACCCAATCTTACTTTAATAATATTGAACTTAATGTGTCCTCTTAAAAGTTTAATCTCAATGACTTTTCCATTCTTTTAAAAATTTTCCACTAGCAACCAATATAAATCTTTCCTCCTTTATAAGGTTCTGGCTATTATGTACCCTATTCAAATCACGATAAGGTCCAAAACCAATGCCCGACCTTATAAAGGGTTAAAGGTAAGAATCGATTGTAAGTTTAATAAAATTACTCTGCACTGGTCGGTGGAACTTTCCAATCACTCGCGCCATTCCCTCGTGGCTTGGAATGTGCGGACTTCAGACGACGTAAATGTGGACAATCCTTGGGGACCTGGAAGTAGTTATTGTAGATTTGATAAGCATGAAAATTTTGCTAAAACGAAGATATTATTTACGTAGATCTAATGTGTATGGGTTTTTGGTAATCTTATAAAAGCAGTATTAGTATCTTCTGTATTTAAAAAAAAATATAAATCATCAGTTTTCAGGTGGCTCAGGCGGGATTAGAACCCAGCGCCTCTTGCAATCCGGGCAAGCGCTCTGACAACAAAATAAATCTTCTGAATTCAAATAAAACCATTTTTATATTAGGTTTGTTCTGCTTCTTATATGGATTAACAGCAAAATGTCTTATAGCACAGGCAATGAAACCTGCTGATAAACAAATTTTATTATTCAAACTGGCAAACATGCCTACGACCGAGTTTTCACCGGGTTCCTGCAAGGCAAGAGTTTCGGTCCCTCTCTCCACTAGGGTGAGAAGGCACCCGCATAGTAGGTCCAAATTCTTGAGCCCCAAATACTGTGGAAGTGCTAGCTACAAACAAAAATACTGACCTCTGATCCTACGTCCTGGAGTGGGCGTGACGTCACCATCTGGCGCCGTCCACTGCTCCACCACCTCCGTAGCAGAGCGAGCCAGTGACGGCTGACTCGCCGACCGGTGCAACGAGTGGCGAGACCAACCCCTGGGAAGAGAATGATGCGTTTATTTTACTATGCTTTAGCTGTGTCAACTTAGAACTTGGTCGTCAAACAATTGGCTTACCAACATAAAATATTCTTAATTAACAACCAGATTTGATAATGGAAAAATAAGTCTCCTTTCGCAGCTGGTTACGAAACTCGGCTACTACTACTGAAACGACATTTTAATTCTGTTTTCGTAGCTGGTTATGAAAGTAAGTAAAAAAATCCGTTTTCGTAGCTGTTTACGAAAGATCAGTTACCAAAGTGGACCAAACCAATCACAACCTACTCCGATCTCCGACCGGTTATACCCATAGACACCACACTGTTGGCGGGTTGCTTACTAGGGGACGCTAGTGCCCATCCCCCGGAATGTCCTTTTATTACTACTTACTTACCGCACCCATAGGAAGAAAGGGCTTTTAGGTAGTTCCATTTTTACACGGCAGAATCAGCTTAATTCGATACTTACTGATATTTTAGACATAAAAGATCAACTCACTGCGTGTTATGGAAGGGGTGTTCATTGTCGCTGTCATCATCGTAGTAGCGGCCGAGCTGCGTCCCGCCCGACACTTCGGAATGGCTGTCGGCTTGTTCTCGCGCGTAGTCCACCATCATCTCAGACATCGACCTGGTGACGAAGATGGTAATAGTGAGGTATGGGACATATTGAGATTATATAATATATATATAAAGACGAATGGATTGAACTGCGATAGCACTGTTATGAATGGATAAGAGCTAGTTCATTACCTACATTCTTCCATAATCATCCTTATATCCTGGAAGGTTTTAAAAACGTGTTCTAGAGCAATAACCCTAGCCTCAAGGTTCAAACCAAATTTTAAAAATTATCTATCATGGAACTTACGAAAGTTACTTAGCATAACAACAAAAATGCAAGTAGCCTGATGGGTATAGTTGTGCCCATCAGCCTATTTGTTTCGTTGTGGTGTTTAATAGTTTGTACCCTAATTATTTACGAGTGCTATGTACGCCGTTGTTTTGATGCATATCAGAACTGTTTCTATTTGTACCTTTTTACTGCTTTTTATTAATATGTATCATGTGGCTGTACTTAATAAATAAATAAATAAATAAATAAATAAAATGGATCAGGTTTGTTGTAACTCTCATAAAATCTCCATGAAAAATAATTTCTACTAGGTACTGAACTAAAATACCAACTGCCTTTCCCCAAACTCAGCTAAAATCTTGGAACTAAGCTAGGGAAGACAGAAATACCTTCTTAAACCCTTTGATAGATGGTCATCTGCCCGTTGCGGAATTGGAACCCGCTGCCTTTAGTTTTATAACCAGCGCCTCTAAGCAACGAGTCTGTAACATCCAAACCCCCTTACCTCATATCAACATGGTCGCTGCGATACGACGACCGGCGCGAACGCTGCGGATCGCGCAGAGAAGTAGCGTCGCTGTCGTACTCGTACAGCGTCGGCAGCGAACTGCGGCGCGACCGAGAGTCCCACTCCGACTTCTTGCGGTAGCGGTTCTGTGGACGAGACGAGATTTTTTAGTTAAGATAGGCTTTGAGGAATCAGTAGAGATCTTGATGGACTGGATTTAGACTGCTTCCGTGGCGTTTGCAAAATAACGGCAATCTAAATGCTACTGACCTGTTAATAGGTCGCACTTTTCTAGGTTCGAACCCGTCGTCGGGACCAAGGAAGCTGTGGTCATGCGTATGCGTAACGAGCGTTGTTTACTTGATGCGCAGATGAACAGTCTTCAATTCCTAAGGCTACTTTCTATCACATTAGAGATCCAGGCCAATTCAACTTAAGCTGCGCTTTATCACTCAATAGAGAGCTAGAATATAATACCTTGGGCTTGACCTCCCGTCTCTCAGACTAGAGAGCCTACCTTGGGATTGCCTTGGCGTCAGTATGCGTATGATGACGTCTCATTTGTGCGACGCGTAGATACGTGTAAAGCAATGGTCGCGCGCGTTATTTCTCTTGGCATCCAAGCGTTCTTACACACTGGGGAACCAAGCTACGGTACCTTGGGCTTGTCCTGCGGCGGGGTCAGTATGCGGATGATCACGTCCCACTTGTGCGACGCGTAGAGCGGTGCGAAGCGGTGGTCGTGAGCGACTCGCGTGAACTCGTCGCGTGTAGACGCACGCTAGCCACCAAGCTACGGTGCCTTGGACTTGTCCTACGTTCTATCACACTGGTAAAAGTCTACGGTACCTTGGGTTTGTCCTGCGGCGGCGTCGGTATGCGGATGATGACGTCCCACTTGTGCGGCGCGTAGAGCGGCGCGAAGCGGTGATCGTGGGCGACGCGCGTGAACTCGTCTCGTGTGGACGCGCGCTAGTAACAAGCTACGGTGTCTTGGACTTGTCCTACGTTCTATCACACTTTGATGGCACTGGTAGCAAGCTACTGTACCTTGGGCTTGTCCTGCGGCGGCGTCAGTATGCGGATGATGACGTCCCACTTGTGCGGCGCGTAGAGCGGTGCGAAGCGGTGATCGTGGGCGACGCGCGTGAACTCGTCTCGTGTGGACGCGCGCTAGTAACAAGCTACGGTGTCTTGGACTTGTCCTACGTTCTATCACACTTTGATGGCACTGGTAGCAAGCTACTGTACCTTGGGCTTGTCCTGCGGTGGCGTCAGTATGCGGATGATGACGTCCCACTTGTGGGGCGCATACAGCGGCGCAAAGCGGTGGTCGTGGGCGACGCGCGTGAACTCGTCGCGTGTGGACGCGCGCGCCAGCTCCCGTCGGAGCGAGCTCTCGTGGGTGAGCACCTCGCGCCAGCGGAGACGCTCCGTGCGCGTCAGGCGGAGGTTGCGCTCCGTCTCGAGGAGCACCTGCAAGAACAACATTAGTTGTAGATTTCTTAATGAAGGCGAAGAAGATGCAATACTTGTATCTCATCCATCCATCCATCATCAGCTTAATTCAGTCCAGTGCTGGACGTTGGCCTAACTCGGATAGAAAACTATGCCCATAATCAACACACTGGAAAGCCGGTTGGATTTTAGACAGCAGTATGTGAGACATCCCTGGAATATCCATTAGACGCTTCGAACGATATCCACAGGAGTCATGAAATGTGTGATTTGTTGTAAAATCCTAATAAATGTCAAGCAATTGTTGTGGGTGGTGCTAAACAGATTTCCAAGATTGGGGTTGGTTCGATCTCACCTGTCATGTTTGGGAACTCTATTATCCCTTTTAGCCTAAGCGTTAAGAACCTTGGTCTCTTCATGGACTCGACTCTTAGTTGGACCTCACAGGTCGCTGAGGTCAGTCGTCGTGTAATATTCTCGTTGCGATTGTTAAATCGATTTAGGAATTTCTTGCCCACAAATACCAAAGTGTTACTTATCACTTCTCTTGTTTTTCCTCTCATTGATTATGCTGATGTCTGTTACCCCGATCTCAATGAAGACCTTTTGAATAAGTTGGACCGTCTCTTAAATAATTGTATCCGTTTCATTTTCTGTCTCCGTAAATTTGATCATGTTTCTTCCTACCGGTCTCAACTTAACTGGCTCACAATACGTCAGCGTAGACAGCTTAGGCTGCTCTGCACTCTCTTTTCCATTCTTTTTAATCCTAAATCTCCCGATTATTTAAAAAGTAAGTTTAAATTTCTTTGCGATTCTCATGACCGTCAACTTCGATCTACTAGCTCATTACTACTCTCTACTCCCCTCTTTCATACGGGCTTCATGTCCGACTCCTATACTCTCAATGCTATACGTCTCTGGAATAGTCTCCCTGACAGTATAAGAAAAGCACCAAATAAGTTTGCTTTTAAAAAGCAGGTTCGTGAATTTCTTTCAGAAGCCTGACGTGGAATTGATTTTTATTCCCTGTTTCTGATTCATTATACAGGACATCATCATCAATATTAAGTTTGTGTATGTATGTATGTATTTATTATATTAGATTGTATTTGTGTATGTTTATTATCTAAATATTATCTTCTGCTTTGTTAATTTAATTATCTTTAAAATTATGTTTTGGTTTGCTCACTACCACATTCAAACATTTCGTTTTTCTAAAGGTTGACTGGTAGAGAATGCTTTTAGCGTTAAGTCCGCCTTTTGTACCTTTTGTGTGGTCAATAAAGTTTATATAAATAAATAAATAAATAAATAAATAAAATGGAGGTACCACCCCAGCCGAGCAGGCCTTTCGAGTGAAAGTGCCAATAAGCTCTACCCCTCTACAAGTATGGGATGGTAAACTGTCTTTCTATTTATCTTATATGTAATTCACTGACCTCATCCTGAGCCTCGGTCTTCAGCACCCTAGTCAGCACGCTCCAGTTAGGCGGTACAGGTGGCGCCGGCGTCGGCTCCGGTACATCTTCGTCATCTTCCTCGCGGTACAGCGGGTTGCGAGCTGGAGGTAGCTCGGGCAGCAGCGGCATGTCTGATGAGTGGGGCTGCGGGTGGTACACGTTGCCGGTCTGCTTGATCAGCTCGGGGGAGAAGAGGTCTGGACCGCCTTTGCCTAGTAGAAAAAATAATGAATTAGCTTAGTTTGTGTAAGATTCTCTTTCCTAATATCGCATCAGATTGTCTGTTGCAGTCCATTGCTGGAATTAAGCTACCTCTAAATGGGAGTTTCAGCTTATGTCAATTCACCTGAACTTACGCTTATTCAAAAGTCTACAGACGATAGGTAACAGCCACGACATAATCGAGAGTTTATTGTTTTTACAACGACCTGTGTTTAACGAGCAACACGTTGCGTTGATGTGTGGTTGATTACACTCAAGTCGAAAACTCTCCCACGCGCTCCATCTTGGATGTAAGGGTCATACCGGACGCGCTGCTGATGTCTGAGAAGTTCTCCTACTGCAACTTTGGAATTGAGTGGTTCCGTATGGTGACGTCTAACTTCGGCGGTGGCGGTAGCATCAAACAAATCACAGTCCTTAATCAACTCACCAATATACTTCTGCGGGGGCAGCGACAGCGGAACCCGCTCCATCTTGGGCGTGAGGGTCATGCCGGACGCGCTACTGATGTCGGAGAAGTTCTCCCACTTTCCCTGGCATCATGTGGTTCCGTTGTGTGTTCCCAACAAATCATCCTTAACTCAACTCACCAATATACTTCTGCGGCGGCAGCGACAGCGGAACCCGCTCCATCTTGGGCGTGAGAGTCATGCCGGACGCACTGCTGATGTCAGAGAAGTTCTCCCACTGCGCTTCAGGCATGGTGTGGTTGCGGATTGTAACGTCTTGTTAAGAAAGGTTACAAATATAAAGAAATCTTAGACATAGTCAAATGTTCTATTAGTGGGATTTTCGAATGCTGTGGCATAAGGTTAATTGATTTAAATACAATTATTGTATGTTTGTATAGAATACCAAAAAATTGTAACCTAAACTTCTTTTTTGAACAATTTGATAAAATGTTAAATGTGTTAATTAAGATAAAACAAAAGGGCAATGTCATAATTGCAGGTGATTTTAATATAGATTGTCTTAACTGTAATAACACATTATTAGAGTTAGAGAGCTTACTTTTGAACTACAATCTTAGACTACAATTAAAACAGCCAACTAGACTCATGAGTGGAACGTGTATAGATAACTTCGCTCATAATATTGGAAAAAAATGCAAATCAGATGTGATTGAGTTTGGTTTATCTGACCACACGGCACAAATATTAAAATTTCCAGTTAAAAAAATATCTGTTATTAATGAATGGCATATAACTCGACGAGATTATGACATAGAAAATATGATTAAGTTTAACTATCACCTAAAAAGTTTATCATTTATGGAAATGTATAACACTAATAATGCAAATGATGCATATAATTTATTCATGGATAATTTCATGCTGCTTTATAATCTATGTTTCCCGTATAAAAAAATAATTATTAAAATATATAAAAAAACTCAATGGTTATCACGTGGAATAAAAAGATGTAGTAAAAAAAAAAGAGAACTTTTATGGCAATATAGATTACAACGTAATGACACAAATAAGATAAATTTCAAAAAATATAGTAAAATTTATAAGAGAATTATTAAGCTAACGCAACGAGCGCAAAATAGTTATAAAATTAAAACTTCTACAAATCAATCTAAGGCAACATGGGGAGTCATAAATAAACATAAATCAAATGTGCCTAGAGATATTATAGACTCAGTAAAAATTGGAAACAAATATATAACTAGCCCGCAAGAAATAGCAAATTCATTTAACAACTTTTTTATTGATAAAATCAAACCTGTACATTGCTCGGTCAATAAAACAAACTTAAGAATCAATAAATGTAATAACTCAATGTTTATGGTACCTAGTACTCCGCAAGATATACTAAAAATAATCAAATCATTAAAGAATACTACCAGTGTAGGTCATGATGACGTATCAACAAAAATTATTAAATACGTTGCAGACACCATTTGCGGTCACTTGAGCTACATTATGAATATATGCATTTCAACAGGAACATATCCAGATAAATTGAAAATTTCCGTGATTAAGCCATTGTTTAAAAAAGATGACAAAGAATCAATGAACTGTTATAGACCAATAGCTCTTCTTTCTATATTTTCCAAAATATTCGAAAAATATTTACACGAACAGATATATAACTTTCTAGAAAAATATAAAATACTTGTCAGCGAGCAAAAAGGATTTCGGAAAAACCAAACTATAAACATGGCCATATTTAATTTCTTAAACAATATTATAAAAAATGTTGATAAAAAAGTTCCTATATGTGCAATATATTGCGATATGACTCAAGCATTCGACCATGTTAGGCATGATGTATTACTTAATAAATTAGAGTCTTATGGTATTAGGGGCACTGTACTGAAATTATTGGAATCATATTTAAAAAACAGAATTCAATACACAGAAATTACTAGAATAAATATAAATAAAAGACGTGAGCAAATATATAAATCGAACAAACGCTCTGTAATGTTTGGGGTTCCCCAGGGCAGCGTGTTAGGACCACTTCTTTTTATCGTATACATTAATGATTTACCGTTAGTCTCAAAATATCCAATAACACTATTTGCTGATGATAGTACAGTTACAATTGACTCCAAAAAAAATAATACTCATGAGCATGAAATTACTAAAACCATTAAATCACTAATACAATGGATGAAGGAAAACAATCTTCAAATTAATTTGGATAAGACAAAAATTATGTATTTTGGTCAACGCATAGCTGCTCCAAACTATAACATTAATTACGAAGGCACTATAATAAATACATCTGACGCAACGAAATTTCTCGGTATTATCATTGATAAAAATTTAAATTGGAAACCGCACACAGAGGCACTCATTAAAAGAATTAGTTCCTCTGCTTATGCTCTTTATAAATTATCTTCTATTATAGACATTGATGCACTTATCACAGCCTATCATGGTACTGTTCACTCAATCTTAAGGTTTGGTGTGATTTTTTGGGGAAATTCTGCAAACAAAGAATTTGTTTTTAAATCGCAAAAGAGGTGCATTAGGGCAATGTTTGGACTTCAAAGTATTGAAAGTTGTAAAGCATATTTCATTAAATACAAAATTCTAACTTTGCCTTCATTGTTTATATTTGAAGTAGCGGTTTTCGTTAGAACAAACACTAGCCTTTTTAGTCGCCTGGCTGATATAAGTAGTCGTAGTCGTAGGAATAATGATAGACTGTGCATAGTCCCGTGCAATACAACACTAATGCATAAAAGTGTTTTCTGTTTAGCGCCAGTCATATTTAATAAAATACCTACATGTATAAAAGAATTACCTTTGATCAGATTTAAAAAACAGTTAAAAAAATTTCTTATAGATAAATGTTTTTATAACTTAAATGATTTTTTGCATGACACCTGAAACTATGACATGACTCCAGACTTTTCTCAGAATATGCCCATTTCCAGTAAATTGATTGCATTATGTATAAGAGTCACTATTAATTTAAATTTTATTGTAGAAATACCTAAATTCAAATTTGTACGCCATTTTTCTTGGCAAAACATGCAAGGTACCTTTTGTTATTTATTTAACATCATACTTTACAAGCTAAAATATGTAATGTAAACCCGTGTTTTGAACAAATAAATATATTCTTATTCTTATTCTTATTCTTAACGTCAAACCACTGCGGTGGGGGAATCATCAAACCAAACACAGTCTAAACAGTCTTTACTCAACTCACCAATATACTTCTGCGGCGGCAGCGACACCGGAACCCGCTCCATCTTAGGCGTGAGGGTCATGCCTGACGCGCTGCTGATGTCGGAGAAGTTCTCCCACTGCGCTTCAGGCATCGTATGGTTGAGGAGGCATCAAATCACGGTCTTTACTCAACTTACCACTGCGCTTCAGGCATTGTGTGGTTACGAATTGTGACGTTGATCTGAGACTGCGGCAGTAGCAGTGGCATCAAATAAATCAGCCTTTACTCAACTCACCAATATACTTCTGCGGCGGCAGCGACAGCGGAACCCGCTCCATCTTGGGCGTGAGGGTCATGCCTGACGCGCTGCTGATGTCAGAGAAGTTCTCCCACTGCGCTTCAGGCATGGTGTGGTTGCGGATTGTGATGTCAACGCACTGCGGTGGGGGAACCATCAAACCAACCAAACACAGTCTTTACTGAACTCACCAATATACTTCTGCGGCGGCAGCGACAGCGGAACCCGCTCCATCTTGGGCGTGAGGGTCATGCCGGACGCGCTGCTGATGTCGGAGAAGTTCTCCCACTTTCCCTGGCATCTTGGGGTTCGGTATAGTGTCCCCAACAAATCACGGTCTTTACTCAACTCACCGATATACTTCTGCGGCGGCAGTGACAGCGGAACCCGCTCCATCTTGGGCGTGAGGGTCATGCCGGACGCGCTGCTGATGTCGGAGAAGTTCTCCCACTTTCCCTGGCATCTTGGGGTTCGGTATAGTGTCCCCAACAAATCACGGTCTTTACTCAACTCACCGATATACTTCTGCGGCGGCAGTGACAGCGGAACCCGCTCCATCTTGGGCGTGAGGGTCATGCCGGACGCGCTGCTGATGTCGGAGAAGTTCTCCCACTGCGCTTCTGGCATAGTGTGGTTGCGGATGGTGACGTCGAACTGTGGTGGTGGTGGTGGCACCTGCAATTATTAAATAGAGTTGGTAATGTTTTTGTTACTAATTTGGTTTTCTGGACGTTCAAATATTTCTGGAACGCTTGCTATGAAAAAAAATTTTCGAAAGTGTTGGATAAACTATTGTGTTTCTAAATTTTTTCCCAGACTTTCCCAAAAAGTAGACAGATGCCTTCATAATGATCTTCCTCTAATTCTTTGGATCTAAAAGAATGTACTCGGACACAGAATTTTTACCTAAGTCTTCGATTTGCTTACCCAACGCATGTTGATAGAGTTTGTTTCTGTAAATGAATATTATCTTGCAACTGACCTGTTTGTACTGGGTAACCAGGCGCTTGTGCCGTTCGATGTCTTCGATCGTCTTCTTCTCCGTGATCGTGCGCAGGAACACGTCATCTACCACATGGGATGTGATCTCTGGTTTCCTGGAATTAATTACATTATACATGAGTATCATATTCTAGTTGAGACAGAGACAAATGGACCATCTACAGGTAAAGAGAAACTATGATTATTCGGAAGCCAACTATTAATTATACCCAGATTTCAGTGGAAATTGCTAGCTAATCAATCCCACAATTTCGTTAAACATGTTGTGCTTGAGCCTCTTCAGTTAGCGAAGGTAAGCTTTCAGCTCCGTGAACTTCACTGCCGTTTGTCAAGTGAAAAACTTGTATGAAGCATACGACCCTATATAAGTATATACAAATGCTCGCAGAGACCACGATCCCATAAGAACGGAAAGTTGCCGCTAAATGTAAGATAATCCCTACTTTAATAATAAATGCAAAAGTAACTCTATCTGTTTGTCTGTCTGTTACGCTTTCCCGCTTAAACCTCTCAACCGATTTTGATAAAATGTGGCACAGACAATGTAGAATGTTAGACCCTGAGAAAGAACATAGGCTACCTTTTTGCAAGGCATTGCGAAAAAAAAAGATCTGAAATCCACGCCGAGCGGCCGCTAGGTATTTACCTAGCGGCCGCCTATAATAGTGCTTAAGTTTACCTGGCTGGCATGATGGGTGTCTCCGGGATGGGCTCAAGGCTTTCCATCAGCATCTCCTGCTCCTCCATCTCGAGGCGCTCGTTCATCACTGGAGGTGGTGGGGGAGGTTTCTGTAACATTTACATTTAATAAGTCAGTGACGGTTCTGATAGATTAAGTTTGCAGGCGATCGGGTAGCTACCTCCAAGCGTGAATTCATTATTTATTTATATTGCCTTCTATTCAGACAAAACAAATCTACTCCCCTTTTATGCAATACATACTAATACTTTGAATATACTAAATTCTATAAAGCCGAGTTTACTAGCGTAGGTATACCTACTAATGAAAAGCATATTTGAGTATCACCTCAATAATTGTTATCCAACTTTTCTTTATGCTAAAAGCTTATTTTATATCCCATCGCTATACAATTTAACAGAAAAGCATATGCGTCTTTGAAAGCTTCAGTAGTATTTTTTATTTCAATTTATGTCCTAAGCAACCTAGACGAAAGTCAAAGTAGTTTATTTTGCAATTTGATTTACAAAGAAATTATTTTGCACGTCATATCTTTTTTTACCTACCAGCACTTCGACGTGAATGGTATGGTGATATAAACTTTAACCGTTTATACTTTACAGTCGATATGCCAAGGCTACGCAATCATAAAAGCTTTTACTTCATTGACACAAAATAAGTTCAAAATAATCATCATTTACCACCACCGATATGAACCGTCACCACAATCAAACAAACCTTAAGGTGGAACATCCTCGCATGTGACCTGTCAGTCACTTCGGTCACCGAGTGCGTGTCAGTCATCTCCGTGTTGAGCGACACGATGGACCGCGGCCGCCGCGACCATTCCTGGTTAGTATGGTCACATGTGATATGGTCAATGGTAATGGTGGTGAACAGAAAAGGTTATTAGTTTCGAACAATTTTATGGTCTGATGACTATTAGAAACATAAAGGAAAATTGTTACACGTTGAGCGCCATTTCCTTTAATGATTTCCTTTAATGATAAAACAATTCTGTAAGATAACAATTAATACTTTGAGCTGTCTTTACACAGTAAGAGAAACACTATGCTGGAGAACAAACAAATTCAGTTACACGTTGGGCGCCATTTTAAAGGTAAATAATTTTAAAATACGAAATTATCAGAAAGTGAAATATGCATTTAATATAAAAATGAAAATTTACGCATTATTGAACAGTTAAATCACAAAAATAGTATGGATTTGAAAAGTGAACAGTGTTTGTCATTTAAGTGAATGTCGTTAAGATATCTAAGTCTGGTGTCAAAAGTGAAAAAAAATTGTTATAGTTATGTTATGTAAAATGTATTTGTTAATGCATGTAATTTAGTTGTGCAATTTTTTATACGTGTAATAGGTAAATGAACATTCGCGTATGTTTAATTTTAAAAGAAATCAAAAGTGTATGATTTATATTTTGGACTTTCCTCATTAGTTTATGTAACATAGGTTTATGTTATCATAGTTTTAGGTAACCTAGTAGTTTTTTTTCATGTATGATTTGTGTATGGTTTAACAACGTTTGTTAACCAAGCCTCCATGACCATACCTGTTGATGTCTATGCGCGGGCGGGTGCGGGCGCGGCGGTCGCTCCGGCGGCTGCAGGTGCGCAGCGCGAGCCGGCAGCGGCAGCGCCACCGGTGACACGGTTCGGATCGACTCTTGACGCTCGTTCTCGATCACCATTGTGTGTCTGGGTAGGGAGAGGAGAGTTGAGTTAATCGTTTAGGAACAACGGTAATGTTGAAATTATTTTGATAGCAAAGGTATCTACGAGTAGAAATAACTGTCACAGTAAGAGATAAGGGTGAGATGAAACACTCAGTAACTATAAAGGGACCTTGGCCTAAGAATTTTGGCAAATTAAGTTCGTGATGTAGGTATTGTTCAAAAATATTGAGATGCTAAATTGGCTTCGTTGCTATTGCATTTTCAAATGATCAGTACAATAATGTAGTACCTAACTTAAGGACCCCCTCAGTCTTTATATGCGCACGTCAAACGCCGACGGCGGGCCTGCAGCCTCCGCGTGTCTTCGAAGCGTTCATGATGGAAAGCGATGACAGCACGGGCTGAGGTCGTCGCGTGCTCGTCGTACACATACTATATTGCTCACATACTGCGTACATACAATGTTTAATCTCCTGCCCCTCTAGCGTGGCTCATGCACTGTCTGCCTTGCTCACACACTGTCTTGCTTCACTCACCTCATGCTACCCGCGTCGGTCTCGGTCGCGGTGATGGTGGACGGCGGCGACGGCGGCGCGGACGGTCGCTGCATGCGCACGCGCACGTCGAACGCCGGCGGCGGCCCTGCAGCCATGCGCCCTTTAGACGCACTCGTCTTGTGCGTCTTGCTCCTCCTGTCCTCCCTAGCGTAGCTCACACACTGTCTTGCTTCACTCACACACTGTCTTGCTCCACTCACCTCATGGTGCCCGCGTCGGTCTCAGTCGCGGTGATGGTAGACGGCGGCGACGGCGGTGCGGGCGGTCGCTGCACGCGCACGCGCACGTCGAACGCCGGCGGCGGCCCTGCAGCCATGCGCCCGTTAGACGCACTCGTCTCGTGCGTCTTACTCGGCTCACACACTGTCTTGCGTCACTCACACACTGTCTTGCTTCACTCACCTCATGCTGCCCGCGTCGGTCTCGGTCGCGGTGATGGTGGACGGCGGCGACGGCGGCGCGGGCGGTCGCTGCACGCGCACGCGCACGTCGAACGCCGGCGGCGGCCCTGCAGCCATGCGCCCGTTAGACGCACTCGTCTCGTGCGTCTTACTCGGCTCACACACTGTCTTGCGTCACTCACACACTGTCTTGCTTCACTCACCTCATGCTGCCCGCGTCGGTCTCGGTCGCGGTGATGGTGGACGGCGGCGACGGCGGCGCGGGCGGTCGCTGCACGCGCACGCGCACGTCGAACGCCGGCGGCGGCCCTGCAGCCATGCGCCCGTTAGATGCGCTCGTCTCGTGAGCCTCGCCGTACCCTGGTTAGTGGTTAAGGATTAGATGTTAATGGTTTAATAAGTTAGAGCAGTGGTTCTTAACCTTTTTAAGCATGAGGGACCAGTTTACAAAATCTGTACCTTGACGGGACCACCGGGATGACTTTTTGTAAGTACTTAAGCTTAAATAAAGACTGTTACATGTCTCTTATTTACAATAGCTTTACGGTCCACTTGAAAAAGCTCCAGAGACTGCTAGTGGTGCACGGACCATAGGTTAAGATTAAGACTCACTGAGTTAGACTCAGGGATTGTTTCATCAATCTATGAGGAAAGCTATTTGCTAATAATCTATATAGATCATAGTTATGAACTAATTCGGGCTAGGTTTACTGATAAATTAGTAATAGTCTGTATGGACTATGACTATACTATGTATCTGCCAGACCACCTACTAGAAAATTTTTAGTGTGAGGTGAAACCGACCCATAGTCGTTTAATCATATTTAATTAATAGTTGGTGAAACATTGTTGTGTGAAGCTGACTTTTTTAAATGAATTAAATAATATTTCAAAGTTCTTAGTAATTAGGTACAAATGGGGTACACGACTGACAGGTCAAATCACTCACTTTTATTAAACGTCAAAAACGTAAGCTTGTATGGAAAATTGTATGAAATACTAAGGTTTGACGTCACAACTTAGTATTGTCAAATGAATACTTTTATAGTTCCGATTAACTGTAATAATTTGTCAAAAGCGCAAAAGTTACTGTGGCATAATGATTAGAGATTATTTATTAATTACTTCTTTAATGTAAGAGTTTCATAATTTATTTTGAAGTCAGTCGTGTACCCTATTGTTTACATGTATTAATAAATGTTTTTAATAATTCAGTTTTAAAATTAGATATTGTTACTTTTTTATTGTAATTATGCTCTCATTCAAGTAAATTGTTGACTTATTTTCAAATCAAAGTATTTATTCAAAAACATCGAGGGGAAAAAGACATCATTTTCAAGATTTTTTCGATTAGACACAGCACTCGTACTTTCCAAAGATTGAGGATTTTATGCCTTTTTCAACTTCCAGACTTGCCAAAAGACACAATACCAGTAAGAAGAAGGATCTTATTCTTTTTTTTGGGATTGGGAAGAACATTTTCCCCTTGCGGGATTCGAACCTCCGTTCCTTGCTTCGTATGTTACGAAGGAAGGAACGGCCTTTACCCTGGCCTATCTGAGTCATCGTATTCAAAAGCTCACCCTCACTATGGTACGACTCGTCGATGACGAACGCCTGGTTCGCATGCGCATGGTCGGCTTCGCTCGGCGTCTCCGACGGATAGTCGGAGGGGATCGTGTCGGAGGCAACGCTTGCGCTCTCCGCTGCCACTGGGTAGACTGGGTGAGCTCGTGGTATCTTTGCCCCTCGCGGGGTTCGAACCCGCGGGGCTCGCTTTGTAACAAACGGTCCGGGCCTTTACCCCAGGGTAAATCTATCCTATCTATCTTTCTATCTAACACACAAAGCCGAAAAACGCGACAGAAGTTAGGCGGCAATGCATTTTTTATACAAAATTACGCGAGTAATTTCGGCATGGTGTGTTCCATTTAAAATACATTACAGGCGTAGTGACGTCCAATTTTCACTGCGTAATTTGAGCCTAGTGTGTTCCTGCACTTATACCCTGTTAGTTTTATTAAACGTCATTTGACAGCACACCTCCATAAAATTCCGTATTGTTTTCGTTCAAATTTGGCAAAAGTTTTTTGTACTTCATGGATGGTTACTTATTGTTGTGCTATGAATAGCGACAGCAACGATTGCGCCATCATATCATATTGAAGCTCACCCTCACTATGGTACGACTCGTCGATGACGAACGCCTGGTTCGCATGCGCATGGTCGGCTTCGCTCGGCGTCTCCGACGGATAGTCGGAGGGAATCGTGTCGGAGGCAACGCTTGCGCTCTCCGCTGCCACTGGGTAGACTGGATGAGCTCGTGGTATCTTTGCCCCTTGCGGGATTCGAACCCGCGGACCTCGCTTTGTGACAAACGGTCCGGGCCTTTACCCCAGGGTAAATCTATCCTATCTATCTTTCTATCTAACACACAAAGCCGGAAAACGCGACAGAAGTTAGACGGCAATGCAATTTTTATACACAATTACGCGAATAAATTCGGCATGGTGTGTTTCATTTAAAATACAGTACCGGCGTAGTGACGCCGAACTTTCACCGCGTAATTTCAGCCTAGTGTATCCCTACACTTATACCCTGTCAGTTTTATTAAACGTCATTTGGCAGCTGTCCTCCGTAAACTACCGTATTGTTTTCGTTCAATTTTGGAAAAAGTTTTTTGTACTTCATAGATGGTTGTGCTATGAATAACGATAACAATGATTGTGTCATCTATTACAAATAGTCAATAGAAATAAATTCTTTCATATTCTAGCTCACCCTCACTATGGTACGACTCGTCGATGACGAACGCCTGGTTCGCATGCGCATGGTCGGCTTCGCTCGGCGTCTCCGACGGGTAGTCGGAGGGAATCGTGTCGGAGGCAACGCTTGCGCTCTCCGCTGCCACTGGGTAGACTGGATGCGCTCGTGGTATCTTTGCCCCTTGCGGGATTCGAACCCGCGGGGCTCGCTTTGTGACAAACGGTCCGGGCCTTTACCCCAGGGTAAATCTATCCTATCTATCTTTACAGGCGTAGTGACGCCCAATTTTCACTGCGTAATTTCAGCATAGTGTGTTCCTACACTTATACCCTGTCAGTTTTATTAAACGTCATTTGACAGCACACGTCCATAGACTTCCGTATTGTTTTCGTTCAAATTTGGCAAAAGTTTTTTGTACTTCATGGATGGTTACTCAGTGTTGTGCTACGAAGAACGATTACAACGCTTGCGCCATCGATTACAAATAATCGATAGAAGTTAATCGTATTACTATTATATTCAAGCTCACCCTCACTATGGTACGACTCGTCGATGACGAACGCCTGGTTCGCATGCGCATGGTCGGCTTCGCTCGGCGTCTCCGACGGATAGTCGGAGGGGATCGTGTCGGAGGCAACGCTTGCGCTCTCCGCTGCTACTGGGTAGACAGGATGCGCGCGCGGTATCTTGACCTCTGTAAAAGAGAAAGAAATGATTTGAAGAAATCCCTTAACTAGAAACTCAGAGTAGTCAGATTAAGGAGTGGAAAATTTTGTCCCATGCTTAATAGTGCCGGTCTAACTACCCCATGGGCAACAGCGTTCTATCTTTTGATTTATCGGCCACCATACTGCGCTCACTACCCTTTTTCCCAGGGAAACTCTCTTATGTTCCCTCACTGTCGGGTAGACTTGACCTGCAGCAGTGTGTGAGGCTCAGAACACCGTCCACCTAGCCAATGGGTATTTCGCAAAAATGGCCATTTATGTTTTTTAGTCATGACGTCCTTACGTGAGTAAACTACTGCTATAACATATTTTGACTTTGTTCACTACCGTAATGACTTCATGAGCATGGCGGCGATATTTCGTAACAGATAAAAAGTTCTATAAACTTTAAACTGCTGTATAATAAAATATTTAAGGACCTTATGAAGTGCTATACAATCACATTGATTGTTACACTTTTTAATTTCTTCTCATCTTGACTAAAATACCCTAAAGGCTGATGACTTGTACCTTGTATGCTCTCCCGGCTGATGATGGAGATGGAGGAGTCGTCGATGAGCTTCCTGGGCACGGGCAGAGCGCGTCGACGCAGGCAGAGGTAGGACACTCCTAACCCCAATAGGAGCAGAGTCAGGAACAAGATGGCGCAGATTATCATCAGGATGTGTGTCCCGGCGAGAGGAGATGCTACTGGTAGCGGGTTCTCTGGGCTCCTGGGGAAATTATGAAGTGTTTTTTTTATACATTGTTGTTTTCATTGATGTAACAGGTTAAGCACCAGATAGAACTAGTGAAATCATGGATCTGTTTTTAAGCCCTGGGTTAAATTCACGGGTTGGGAAAATTAACTTTAAGAAAGCAGAACTTAGTGGAACTTGCACTCGAATGAGCCGCTCGTCTTTGGATGTGCCTCCACCTCCTCCATCTTACAGAAGACCACGGTGAAATAGCACTTCGTTACTGTTGGGCTATGTTTCTGCTGGTTAGTACGGTCGCCAGAGCTCAGTTGGGGAGTGTATGGGGTCCTAAAGGCAGGCAACGCATCTGCGACCCTTGTGTTGATGTCCATGAGCAGCGGTGATCATTTAGCATCAGGTGACTCTCTCGTTCGTTTGCCTACCTCATCCAGAAAAACTGTTAAGACCATCAGAAATCAATAAGACAGTAAAATCGACAGTAGGTAGTAACTTTCCGTAGGTAACTACTGTCGATTTTCCAAATTCAACTCGGGCGCGGTATTTTTCACAAAAGACAGAACAAATACAGACCATTTAAAAATTCACATCACACGAATTATAACTCTGGATGTTAATATTTTGAAGCACCAGCTCAATTTGTCATTCATACTTCCAGTAAAACGAAATAACAAGAATACTTACGGAGCCAAGATAGGGTTGAAGATGGGCTCCTGCACGACTGGCGGGGGGTACCGGCAGACGATGGTGATCACCTCGTCCCCCTCCATCTCCAGGTTGGGGTGGAACCGCACCACTATGTTGTTGGTAAACACTCGGAGAGGGTCCTAAGGGATGATTCTTACTATTAATATGGCAATACGTAGACTAATTCGAGTAGAAGCAGCCGGAGCTACGGAACTGTGGTATGTTTTAGATTAGGTGTGACACCGATTCCGATTATAAATAATGGCACTTCTTCTCAGCAGACCAACCACGTCAAAGTGCCCTAAAGGTAAAAAAAAAACATACAAAAGTATTTCTATGTATTAATAAGTTTATTTAATTATTTTAAAACTTTTTTGCAAGACATAAAAATAGTACAAAAGGCGGGCTTAATTCATCATGTCATTCTCTATTTGTATATAGCAAATTGCTGAATAAACATCTTAATCATTATCTTTGAAGATCTTGAATTGTTTATCATATACATGACTCGAAAAACTTTGATCGTACCTGTCTTGTACCACATCCTTTAAGCGGCAACTCCAGGCGGTAGGACAGGGCTCCTTTCCCTGCCACTTTACAAGCTGACTGCCTGTCGAAGTCGGCGTACGCTATGCCGTAGAATTTCTCGTGGAACTTCAACTCCACCTAAAACGATTAATTGTCAATTATTTGTTTTGTGCTCTGCTAAACACAATACAATGTACACTACGAAACAATCTATTATGGTAACTTGCGTTATTCCAATTAAGACTGTTTTGCACTCTTAACCTCCTATTAAGCTAGCCCTGGATTACTTTGGCACCAGGGGGAGGGGACATAGTCGTGGTAAAGTCTGTAGAAATAAAATAATTCAATTCAATTGGTGATCCACCTATATCCTGGAACCAGTTTACGGGGGAGACATGACCCCATGACCACCCCCTCTGGATCTACCTTTGCTGCATATAGACCATATCAGTTACAATTTATTAAATACGGTTCAGCAGTATTCAAACTAAATTAACTTAACTACTGCAACATTGTAAGGAACCTTAAGTCTACAAACAAGTATATATAAAACCAAGCAAAAGTACCGTTGGTTTGTCTGTGAGCCCAGCCTGCGACAGTTGCCTGCCAATGAACCGAGGAAGTACCAGTTCGTTACAACCATCAGTCGATAGAAGGTTAAAGAACTCTTTAATTAGTAGTTTCCTGTAGGTCTGGGACAACCTCGGACGGTCCATAGATTTTAAAATACATATATTAGACTACACACGTGATCGTTAAATCTGTACTAATATAACAAAGCCGAAGAGATTGTTTATTTGAAAGCGCTAATCTCAGAAACTTCTGGCTTAAATTCAAAAGTTATTTTCTTATTGGATAGTCTATTTATCTAGGAAGGTTTTAAGGTGTGAAGGTGTGCGGAAACCGAAATCCACGCGGACGGAGTCACTGGCGGCCGCCAGTTCAAATATAGGCCGTTTAAACTCCATAGGTTAACCCCGCCTACCAAGTTAATGAACAACTAATAAATAAACTTCACATAACGACATTTAAACCTTGTACGTGGTTGCAAATAACCATAATATAAGCTAACAAAATTTTGTTTTATTCAAATATTTCAAAATAAAATATAGATTAAAAAAATGCGGTATGATGGAGTACATACAATTACATACCTACACGTATTTTTATTACTTACATAATTACATATTTAAATTTAACATACCTGCATAGATCCAGCTGTGCAGTTTAGTTCGGCTTTGGTCCTATTCAAAAATATAATAGGACTTAAGTCGTCCAATTTCGTCACCTGAAACAAAGAAACAAAACATGTCAAAATTAATACAGAAGTAATTTAGAAATCCCATTTATTATTATTTTTTTAAATTAACAAAAAACTATTTCTCAATATTACAGATGAAGGATTATTATTTTTGTAATTGTCTTGAAAATAAAACAACCTCAAAAATTTTTCAAAATTTTTTTCAAGTTAAATATTTTTTTTATTCTTATAATAATCACACAGACCTATTCTGCCAGTGTAAAGAAAGGTACGTTAACTTTAATTGAATTGAAAACTTTTTCTTGCACCAAAGAGGTAAAACACTATAAAGTATTAAATTGAAGTAATCTTTCTTGTTATCCTTTCTTAAAAATAATTTTAATTTATGTTAATATTTATTTTCATAGGGCAAGAAATGTTGCCACAAAATAATACCAGTATAATTTGGATAGCATACTCTTTGCGTACTTAAGTATCAGCATCTAATATATTTGCCTACATTACCACACACATACGGAAATTATAACATCTAGAAAAGCTATTGTGTAACCATGAAAATACAATGAAGAACACAGCTTATCTTGTGCGGAAAGCGTCTATCTATCAATCTAACATCTTATCCTAGGTTAAATTCCTGGTAAACACTTGCAGTTCAATAATAGTACTTATGCACTTAACATAAGGGCGATACAAAATGTTTCGTCTGATGTGCTGGCTACAGCAGTGTAGTTAGGTACAGACAGTCGAGATTCCAGGTAAACACTTTATGTTCAATAGTCGCACTTACGTCTATGACATAAGGCTGTACAAAATCCGTCTTTTCGTCTGAGTTGGCCTGTACAATCGCGATCAAAGTAAACACATGCTGTTCAATAGTAGTGCTTAAGTCCTTGACATAAGGCGTTACACAGTCGTAACTGTTTCTGATGTGATGTGCTGTTGTTCTAAAGCAGAATAGTTACAATGTGGTGCAATTGCAACAGTCTTGAGGATCGCAGATATTGTTACGGCCATGTTCGGTGTAGTATGATAGATATCGCTATTACTTGTAGATAGCCCGTGGACTTGTTGCGCGTTTCCATTGGCGTTTTGCTACATAGTAAGTAAGAAACTTTTAATATACGAGTACTTACTGTAAGTATTGTGCGTTACTTTTATTAATTGTTTTCAGCCATCCTCTAAAGTTTTACTCCCTAATAATCACTTAAGAGTTGACTTAGGTACCTACTAATACACTAATCTAAGTTTTAAATTTCATTCGTTTTGTAGGCGTAAATATTTAAAGTAATTAATGTCTGTTTTGAATTTAAGTTCAACTGATCTCGTTCGCCAAATCCCAAACAGCTGGTTACAAAGATGTATAATTAATCAAATTACCTTGAACCATTCAATCGTCTTTACAACAGTCAAGTAGATCGTTCAATCTTTAAATCACATCAATATCATACAGCCCCTTATCAATCATTATACGTTAAGAGGGTAGTTTTAATTTAAATTTTGGCATTCCATTTAATGATTGGATGGCCTGGGTCTCAGTAGTCATGCTCACTATAATGTCTCTGGGATGGTGGCGAGTCATTCTATTGTAATTATATTTTATTGACGATTTATAAGTGCCTTTCAGAGGCCTATTTTCTTTCCATTTTCTTACTATTGCTTTCCATTAAGTTATCAATTTCTTGCAAATAACCTAGCTTTACCGTATCGTGTCTTCCCACGGGAACAAACCTCGCGATAGAGAAGCCCGAGGCCAATAATTAGCAATACAGATTTATGCCGACATTCGGTATGCGGGATACCGCGCCGGCGGACACTATTACTTTTATTGGGAACAGTTTAAATACTCCAACCCTTGTAATTGGTCGTTAAATCATTTCACTACTAGAGCTTGATTGAATGGTTCTTTTATATGACCATTTATAAACTTAAGTTTCTTTAATTACTGAAATAACTACATTACAATTGTAAACTAGATACAGTATTATCAGGGGTATACAGTTGTAACTATGAAGCTCATATTGATTAAATAGATTGTTGAAGTATCTAAAAGTGATCCTGCCCATAATAAAAGGCTACAGATGATTGGTTCAAATGCTATCTAGGACAAACTTGTGACAAAATCTTCCGATGAGCATGACTTGTGTCACATAAATTATCTTGATAATTTTAATTCGGCAAGAATTGTAGGGTTCCTCAAAATATTGATGTTTCTAATTCTCATAATTAAAAACAAATATATCAATACACAGTAGGTACAGTTTGACAGGCCCGTTGGTCTAGTGCTCGGAGACCCTGGCAACAAAACCAAGGCTATAATCAAAAGACCCACAAAAACCTAGACCACCCCGAAGCAAACGGCAAACGGCACATTGCGGTTAACCCCGTTTTGCACAAATAAAATAAATACGCAGTTTATGGACGGTTAATGCTATCAATTGAAGAAGTGGAATAGTTATTGCAGAGATTCAGTAAGAATTTTTATAAAAGAAGACCGTGCTAAGTTATGGATCCGTTGAGATATATTATTTAGGTTTATGAGTTATTAACCTGATGAGACGTGCTAGTGCGTACCTTTACTTCAACAACCTCAACCTAGAATCCCTTAGTTTTGAGAAAATTGTTCGCGGTTAGTAACCAGCCCTTTTTTTCCTGTCCATCCTGGACCATCAACCTGTCATGTGTAACTGATAATGATGATAAAAAATATATTTTTTGTGCTATTAAGAGCAACGAGCATTTTTCATCTTGTGCTAAAATGACCACGCCTATTTGTATACATATAATGGCATTATTCGGGTTATCAAAGATCGATCGGAGAACCTTGCGTTCAGGGCCGTCTTTCATTTAGGTATTAGGGCCTTTACACCCAGAACCTAGTCTGCGGGCTCCAATAGATAGGGCTTGTTCGCACTCAAGATCGAGCTCAGAGTTGAGCGAGTTATTAATACGAGCCTTAGATGCTGATGCAACGGGATTGCAACACTCACTTTCCCATCCAGCACCGTCTCCTCGGGCAGGTCCTTCCCCTGGTACTCGATGTCGTTCGCCTGCAGTTTGTAGTTGGCCTGCGCGCAGGACAACACCAGCCATGTCAGCAACATTGTGACAATACGGCACATTACACTGATGCAACACTCACTTTCCCATCCAGCACCGTCTCCTCGGGCAGGTCCTTCCCCTGGTACTCGATGTCGTTCCCCTGTAGGTCGTAGTTGGACTGCGCGCGCGCACACGCCAGGGCGCAGGACAACACCAGCCATGTCAGCGACATTTTTGTTCTGCAACAAGATATACAAGGTGTTATATTAATGATTCTACGGTATTACATTCAAAAAAACTGAAAATGGGGGAAATATTTGGAATTTTAAAAGCCAGATAGTACAAAATATGAAAATTATAACGTGTTAAATGAATTATTCTACGGCTTAAAACGAAAATGGGGTATATTTTTGAAATGTAAAAAGCAGGATTATAAATACTATACAATGTATATATAAACTATATGTTAATTTCTAGACTAAACTCAAAAAAAATAAAGATACTCCTCTTAGTAATTAAGTACAAAATATGATTTTCAGAAATTACTTGTTCTATAGTCTTAATTAAATCCACTAATGTCCGCGCCTCTTTCAATTTACATGTTGAAAAGGATCTTTAATTAGGAAGGTCCTTATCAACTTACATAATTAGAAGTTAAATAAATAAATACAGACTGACTCGCGCTTGACCACGGGACCTGTCCGCCTGAATTATGTTAAACTAAGTTTAATGCACCGTCGTGTTCACAAGTGTTCAATTATTTTTTTATTTCCATTTCTCGTTCTCTGACTGTTTTTCCCTAGTGTATGGTGACCATGATTCACCTATAATACATCCAAACGAACAATTTTATTGAATATAAACATTCAGATTTGATAGTGTAAATCACATTAGTTCATTAACCTGTTTATTAAGTGCGGATAACCATCCAAATAAAAATTAACTGAAAGATATCAAGAAATTATGACAGTAACATACTCGTATATGTATAAGGTTTTTATTTTAAAATCAAACACACTGCAGAAAATAGAGATAAGACTTCTGTTATGTTCCGATTAGTATCCTCTTGGCTCGGATTAAACAAAGAGTTAATTTTTATCATAATTTTGAATACACTCCGGTGTTTTTACAATATTAGCTTTCATTTATCGGAAAAAAAAATCCTGCACAACGCGCTCCCCTGGTCACCCTAACAACAATCATATCAAACCCCGCAATACGAAATCGCGCCATAATTGCTTCGACTGATTGAGTCATAAAATGTACTCGTGTCTCGAATTGGCAGCTACATTTCCTCTAAATATATGCTACAGTTTTTCACAGTTTTTTTTTTTTTTTTTTTTTTTTTTTTTTTTTTTTTTTTCTTAAACAAAAAACAAAAAAGGAAAAACTGTGTCATAAGAAATAAGACAAGAACTATAGATGTAGTACAGAAAATTAAAAGACTCAAATGGAGATGGGCAGGTCACACAATAAGAGGTCACGACAAATGGAGTAAGAAGGTGACAACGTGGTATCCCAGGGAAGGTAAGAGGAAAAGAGGCAGACCGCAGAAAAGGTGGGACGACGACATAAGAGAAGTGGCAGGAGTAATGTGGAACAGAGTGGCCCTAGAAAGAACTGAATGGAAAAGGTTGGAGGAGGCCTTTGCCGATTGGCAAACAGATCTGCAGAAAATAAAAAAGCAGCAAATACTAGAATAAGTTTTTATTTTTACTGAAAGTTTTATGTTTGCCCTAAAGTATTGTCATTAGAGTAAGTTAGAGATCTGAAATAAAGGCTATTATTATTATTATTATTATTATATATATGCTACAGTAACATACGTTTCCTTCTGGTACATCTAATCGTTTCAACACCCTTATCCCGAAGCATTAAGGTTGAATTTACAGCGGCTCATGTATGGCGACTGTACTTTGCTTTTTACTGGGAAAAAATGTGATTTAAATGTCTCTTGTGTGTACGGTTCTGGGTAATGGAAGTGATATTTAAGATTATGTGAATCTGACGGAGTTGTATTATTTGTGCAAAATTAAGGCATTTCTACACATGCATTGCTCTGTCAAATCTATTGTTATTCCTTAGTTAGTTTTTTAAATACTTAAGATGCGTCATCATCATCAGCCCATAACGGTGTACTTCTGAACACAGGCCAAAAGCTCTCCATTTATTCAGATCAACTCGCATTCAGTTGATACACACTGGCAGTATTCTCTCCAAAGGCCTTCCATTCAGTCAGATCAACTCCCATTCAGCTGCTACACACTGGCAATCTTTTAGACTGATGAAATATCATAAGCTATAAGACATTGAAATAAAAAACAGTCAAAATAAAAATGGGAGATTAATATCGTCTCGAAACAACATATTACCTACTTGCCAGTCTCTATAAAAAAACGACTGGTAACCTTTCACTGGTATCGGCAAGGTCGCGTTTAAGTAATGGCACGACACCCACCTCTCAGTGTGTCATACGCCTTAAACCGGTATAGATAATATCTACTAGTGATGTGCCAGATATCCGTGTCTGGCAATACTCGTATATTAAGGATTTCTTAATTTAATTAAAAGAAAAAAACTTGTTTTACTCAGTGACATGTGTCGGAATATCTACAGGATTTCTTGAATTTTGTAGTAAAAAAACACTTAGTGACGCTGTTACTTAACATGGTGCACTTATAGAATATTAAGTTACTTAACAAAGTTGCGTCACAACCAATACATAACAGGAGAATACCTGATTGTCAGCACCTCATCTGATAGCAATTGAAATGCCAATTAAATTAATGTCTAAGGAGGTATTCCTTAGACAGTCCGCCCGTTACAAGAGATGATAGCTTTTTAGGGGCTTTTAAATCTGAAATTAAGATCAATCTGCATGTGTGTATCACTCTCTTATAAAACTTATATGTAGGATATTTTATTTAAAAAAAACATAATTCACACACCACGTCATGTTTAAATGTTATTAAAATAAAGTTTTTGTATAAGCTATTCGAACAACATTTCATAATGCGTACATTATGACATTGTGTACGTACATATACGTACCCATGGAGACAAACCTTAAAAACAAACACATCACTATCAATCCGAAGCTTTGAGTCGACGGATATTATTATGTAACTGTACGTCGAATGATCAAATTAATATAACTTGGTGTTTAATACTTCCCTCAATTCAGTCCGACTGAGCGGTTATCGCCCCCAATATCCAATTAGAATATTTCTTTGTAATTGCCCGTTATTTCTTGCAACTTTCCGCCACTGCTGCAATAATTATGGACTAGTCGAAACCAGATTCACTGGCTAATCAAAGAATACTATTAATCCATTTTTTTATGAGATATGGGCAGACGAGTATGTTGTTCAATTGATTTTAACTTGATAAGTGACTACTAGCCATATAAATACTTCTACCATCGACCGAGGGCATCGTTCGATATCGATTGAAGTTCAATCGATCGATAATTATGACAGAAATCAAACGATGCCTTCGATCGACGATCACTCGATTGGTATAAAAAACCAGTTGGTACTTGTAGTAAGGCACATTTAGCCGTTGGTCCTGCGCCTGATCTCTCTTCGGTCGTGCGTGTCAGAATGCTGTCCCACCGAACTATGCGAGTGAGGGCATAGGGAGTGCACCTGTGCTTGCGCCCCCACTAGTGCACTATATCTCCAAATACCTACTTATCTAGAACCCACTTATAAACAAACTTAAAAAGCTTAGTAATTATTGGAACATGTTTAGCTTTACAGGAAGAGATAATTTAATGTTAATTTGTCTACGAGTATGATTGAGAATAAAATCAAGATTTTAAATCTAATTAAATGCTTTGAATGCTATAAGACTGTAGTGTTTCAAAGAAGATGACGTCGTTAAATGAAAAGAATTATAGACCGGTTCGAAAACCATTTTATGTATTTGTTGAATTTTCAATTTGTTTAGAAAGGCTTTGAGCTCTAATAAAAAACTTTGTTTGAGGAAATCGAAATCCACGCGGACGGTGTCGTAGGCGGCAAGTATGACGGTAAACACTTATTTTTTTATTTTTTTAGCGAATGCCCCGCTTGATATCTATATATATATATATATATATATATATATATATATATTAATATATTTATGTATATTAATTGTAATACCACTGTTGATTCTGACGTCTGTAACACAAGTGCTTAGGCTACTTAACACGGGGTCAGATCAATGTACATATGTGATGTTGTGAAATATTTATATATATATCCTACATAATTTCTTAATCGACAAGATGCTTCAGCTCAAGCATCTCGCCTCAGATTAAGATCATAAAAAGGCATAACAACGTTTTATTTACACGATTTACTTGATGATGCATAAACATGATTCGTTATTCGCGTGACTTTACCTGCCACGGTTATGGTCGCTTTGCACGCTCTTGCGCACCGGTCAACGTTAAAAGACTGTTTATCATGGAGATAGATGACATTATTAATAAATAAGTATTGGTAAATCGAGTGTAGTATAGTCGCGAAAAATCTGTTAACGAAAGCCTATAAGAAGGAGGTCACCATACGGGCGAGTATGCGCAACGAGAGACCATTTTGTCGTTTGTCTCAAACATTCAAATCGTGTTTGAGCCATTATCAAAGGAAAAGGGAGGAAAAGGGATCGACAAAATTATCTCGCGGTGTACATGCTATCTAGCCCAACAGGCCATGAAGTACCGATCAATGAGCTGTAAAACTTCGATCCTAGCCAATTTTTAAGCAGAACACTATCTTTTCATAATAAATTTTAAAAGCATATAAGGTATTAAAATAGTGTTTGAAATGTGAACGCCATGAAAGATATTTAAAATTGCGACAAAAAAGTGGATTCAGTTAAAAGCTACTTATTTATTTAATTCAAATGGTGTCTTCTTATTACTAAACATAAGCAACAACAAGAAACCTGACTAGCTAACTAATACTCGCAACTCTACTTCCAATCAACATTTTCTCATAATCTATGACCAGACCAAGACTTCGACGAAACGCTACGCAGTTTACTTAAAGCCCTCTAAAACGCAACATTCCATTCCTTGTACGGGTTTCAATGCGCCCGCCCAAACAAGTACTTATGCGCACACGCATTGTTCATTGTAATGGTCTGTTTAGACGTGCGCAGGAACCGCAGATGGACTCACTTTGACTATTGGTATTAGACTGACCATGCGGAAAATGAAATCTAAAAGCTTTAAACTTAAAAAAATAAAAATCTCCAAAATATTACTACTACTTGTATGTCGGAACAATGCCTTTGTAAGTATTGAAAATTTTAATAATTTCGTTACGTAAAATGCGTATTTGAGAATCTATGTAGGTAAGGAGCGGTCCGTACCACTAGGCCAACATTGCTATTTTGAGAAGCTTAGAACATGAATAAAATAAAAATCACCACAATATACCACTACTTTTATTGCAGAACCATGCCAATATCTCAATATTGAAAAGTTTAATAAATTTAACAGCAGTCAGCAGATTTAGGATTATGTCGCGTCCCAATTTAGGTAATTTTATTACAAAATAAAAATGCCGAAGGAAGAAAATTTGCCTGAATTATAATTATTGATACAAGAATGGGATGGGATATGTGTACAATGGTAATTTTGTAGGGGAGGTGGCGGTGTTATTAACTTAAAACTTAACTTGCCTTGGTATCTTTAAATGCAAAGCTCAATGTTTATACTGCAAGCCACACTTTTAATACCTTTGTCGTAACATCTGTAAGACTGGTTCACACATACGGTTGTATAAATGTGTTAATTAAATCAAACATACCAGTTATTCAGGCTCAATGCTTGTTTATAGCAAAGGTGAGCTGGAACTTTGCAATTAAAATAGATATTCTATTGTCTATAAAATCATCAAGTACTTTGTATTTGTAATTGTAATTATTTCAATGTTTTCGTGTTGTTCTTGCATTACAAGTTTGCTGTTTTATATTTGTTGGAGATAATTAAAAGTTTGAGATTTAAAGAAGAAATATTCTACGTAGCAAGACGTCGTAGAATACATTATAAACACCTAATGGAACCTTCCATAAAATGGATTCTTCCATAAGGTGTCTATAATGTATCCTACGACCTCTAAAGATTCATAGTAATACATATTTATGAAATCCCTAATGCTAACGGGACATCCAGCTTATTCAAGCAATACTTATAGTTCGTAGGCGCCATTTTGTCGCAGATTTGATTCTTGCCTTAAGTTTTAAATAACTGTGCATTGATAATATAACATGAAAATCTTACACACACTCGAATCCCCGTGAAGAATTACATAATATCCCGTAATACTCAAACAAGCTACGTCCCACGATCACTCCATCCATGCGATGAAACACTGACCCATACTTCATGTAAAAATCTGAGCAAAGAAATACAATACACGCGGAATAATTTGGCCAATTTGAACACGCACAGTACAGTCAGCCACACTGCACGGTAAACGCCTGCAGTTCAATATTAGCGCTTATGCCTCTGATATAAGGGCGATACAAAAGTCAAAGTACATCGTCTGACGTGCTGTCATCTGTACATACCACATGATATGTACCATACCTTATGACTTCCCAGAACGCACCGCAATGTGGTCATTTATACTCGTACCAACATAATAATAATAAATAATTTAATTATTCGTCCGCGTGCGCAATTTATATTTTAATTATACGAGTATATGCAACTTTTCCTGGGTAATTTGTACAGCTTTATCGCAAGGCAGAAACAACTTGTTTAATCGAGTTCTTTATTCTTCAGAATTGAGTTCAATAACACTTTAGGATGATTAGTAAATAAAATAAATACTAATGAAGAGCAAATTCTTAATGATGCTATTTGGCCAAAAAAAGATTTCTTCTTCTTCGTCCTAGCGTTTTCCCAGCCAAGTGCCGGGGTCCGCTTTCCTGCTTAACCTCCTCCACTTTGCCCGGTTTTCTGCATCCTCGGGAGTAAAGTCGTTCTCTGCCATGTCGGCCTTCACGACATACAGCCAGCGCTTCTTGGCCAAAAAAAGATTTAATAGAAAAAAAATGAATCATAGGTTTTCTTTATTTTTACGTATTGTACGTACACAAATATGTTTTTAAATTTGCTTGGAATCCAATCATAATATTCCTTATTATCGTCGAATCCTTATCCATCCAACACGACCAGACGACCTTTTATAAATACCACTTTTAAAAAGCAACTTTGGCGGTTGACATTTAAAATAAAAAAATAACGAAGTCCACCGTTTCGTTGGCCAGCGTATCGCAAATCCAGAATTTTATTCATACATAAATTCGGCTGTTAAATGCATTCGCCAAATGACATTTGGGCATTTTTTCGTTCCAAATTGATGTAGGGTTAGGTCAGAGAGGAGCGGATTTCGTTGGGAGCGAATTTGATCAAATCTTTATTTGAGGTTTTATACCCGTGTATCTTATTGATGTATGAAGGCAAGCGAACGAGATACCTGATGGGAAATTATCACCGCTGCCCATGGACATCAACAAACTCACAAGGGTCGCAGATGCGTTGCCTGCCCTTAAGACCCCATACCCTTTACATAAGCCTCCCCAACTGAGCTTTGGCAACCTTACCAGAACCGGCAGAAACATAGCACGACACTTAGGAAGTGCTGTTTTGCTGTGGTCTTCTGAAAGGTGGAGGTACTTCCCCAGACGAGTGGCTCCTTCGAGTGGAAGTTCCACTTAGCTCTATCGGTCTTAAAATCTCTCTCTCACTCACTCTTTCTTTTCCCAAACTACCAACTTGTCTCCAGTCACTTTTCCCAAACCGTTCAATACTGCGTATACCAACATGTTTCACTTCACGCTAAGGTCTTGCCCTGGGATGTAATGTCATATAAAATGCGGCTAACGACGAGAGGGGACTTAGTCCGAATGTGATCAACAAAATGTAATAATATGATAGGTATCTTACATTCACCGACTGTTTGCATATTCAAATTATCTGCTTGCGTGCTTTTTTGGATTTAACAACTAGTTTTCCATTTTAATATACCCTAAAGTAATTTATTACATCATTAGTTACAATTTTCTGTTACATTTTACAAGATCACATCCCTAAAGTTTTGCCTATTCGGTGATGGTAAAAATAAATATTCAATAATTTATCATATTTACTACCAACCTTAAGCTATTAAAAAGGCTAAATTAATATCTTATGCTAGCCACGGAACCTGGCCAGGAAAGGATAAAGCCGGGGAATTAACGGTACCCAGCTATACGCCCATAAATTACACCGCAGTCGTAGCCCATAGTGGCCACAAGGACCGATAGAAAACAGTGGAACATCTTCTAATTAGACTTGATAATGAGGGTTTACGCAATTGAAAAATCCGCTAGATGGCAATACGTAAGAATAAACTCAAAAACTACTGGACCGATTTTATTATAATTTAACCGTTGGCTAGCTACACTATTCCCCGTGAACATAGGGGACTTTCAATCCCGGAAATGTGGGAGGAAGGGGGAATATTTGAAAAAAGAAATTACGCGCGGGTGAAACGCGACGGAAGGCTAGTATACAATAAAAACAACATTTAACTATGGATGAGAACTAGTCATTTATTCATACTTTGCTAGCAAGAAAATTATTCAAATGTTAATAATACTTCACTGTCTTCTTTATTTGTAGTGCGGACCGGATTCTAACCGATTCGTTATTATGACCACTTCTAAACATTCCGTCATCGACCATTATTAAATATATTTCACGAACGCGAGATTGTATCTTATTCCTCATTATTAGAGTGTGAAATGGCATCACATGGCTCAACATAAAAGCTTTCGTGTAATAAATAAGGTGTGGGAGTCTGTTTTGGTCCGGCCATTAAAGTTGCATAATGTGAACTTAAGATGCGGCCAGTGGACTTATTATTGAAATTTGGCTCAGGTTATACTTAGGTATCTGTATTAAAAGGGTTTGCCGACAGATTTATGGGTGTAACTGGAGCTCGGTCCATTTCATTTTGGTTTTAGGGCATTACGATGCTATTTTTGGAAATTTCGTAACCATCGAAAGACTTGTCTTTTTTAATTTTTTGCTGATTCGTACTTGTAATATGGAGTTAAACATGAAAATAAACACCCGAAGACACGTATTACATATACCTAACTAACTACATTTTATGGCTCAACGACCCAAAGTGTGTCTTGGCCTCCGAAACACAAATTACATGTACCTATTGAACTATAAATCATTTATTAGATTTATATAAAATCTAAGTAAATAAGTATAGTTGCGACGATTTGAAATAAATTAACATAAAAAAACAAGAGAAATAGTAAAAATTATATATGCTACAACTTACGAGATCAAAATAACTTAGATCTATACTCTACAACATTCAAAACAATAGTCCAGAAGAACAATGGACTGTCATGTAAAAGTTATCGTTAAGACTCTCTATAAAGTCGTGAATTCTTCACTTCACGCTTACTTGAGTCATTGCATTGTTTCCGCGCGTAATTCACTTACTTATATGAGTAGAAAAGAACTGGAAACTCAAATATAGGGACATTGCCAAAAACTCGAATGAGTAACGATACTGATTATAATCTTTACTAATATAATAAAGCTGAAGAGTTTGTTTGTTTGTTTAAATGCGCTAATCTCAGAAACAACAGGTGCGAATTGAAAAAAAAATGTGTTGTACTCTGTTCTATGGATATAAACATGCCTTTGAACCTTAGAGCCTTAATAACTAATGCACAGGAATGAGGAATATTTTCGTGTGATTATGGTTTTCAAACACGAACCTTTCTATGATAGATTTGTTTCGTTGCAACCATAATTTGATAATTTTTGCACACTTACATATCTGACTGATTAAACTTCTACCTCTTACGAAGCTATTTACGTCTCAGAGCAACAAATAAAACCTTTAATCCATGTAACAGGTCCATCATTCGAATATATCACACACAAGGCTGCTACTTCTTGCTATTCAAAACTAGCCCTTGGCATTAAAGCAATAAAAGCTATAAGCTGATAAATGTCAGGTAACACATGATGTAATTGTGGACGACCTCCTCCATTCTTTTTTGGCGAAGTCCACTTTCACTTTTTGCGAGATGTTTGTACTCGTCTGGGCACTTGTCTCGTGTGCCAATTGCAAGTGTTGTCTGTTGTTTATGATCTGTGTGATCTTGTTTGGGAGTAGGTACTTATGGTGATAAACAGACAAGGAGATTTATTTTTTATCGAATGGCCCGTTGGTCGAGTGCTAGAGACTCTGACTACAAAACTAGGCCGTGAGTTATAATCCCCCAGGGGAAGATGTTGTTGAGAATGATTTATGGCTGTTTCTAACAAGTAATTAATTATGTCTATCTCTTCTCTAGCATTTATATGACAAGCTTCAAGCTTACTTAGGTGCTAAGAAATGGGTGTGTTAGTCCAAGGATTTTCATACTTTTAATTTTTAACCTATTATTGATCTCCTGTGTTCGCCTTAGTTCAGTGCTCCCGACATCACGTGTAATCGACTGACAACTCTTTGTTACTCAAAAGTTTGAAACCTTCTGGTAAAGTATCTCAATAGACTAGGCTGTTCACCTTCAGGTAACCCACGCCTCTATCAGCTGACTAATATGAATTAAGTGTCAGCTAAGTCATGTGCTACTCAATGACTCTATCATTGAACCCACACCTAACAAAAGTAGGAAAAGAGATACAAATTGTGCTCCAAACTAGTAAAAGAACCTGAGATTTCCAGACCACAGCCCAGCCACCAATCTAAAGAAAATAAACAAATGCTATGCAATAATTGAATGTTGTAAAAACAAGTCCTTACAAAATCGCAGTTATCTGATATTGATTTACCAACAGCAAACACAATCAGATAAATATCAACCCAGGTGGGCAGGAGTCGCCAATATAATCAAAATAAACGAACACCTGAGTGCACCGTGTCACAACCGACCCACTTAAAATTAGTCCATTTGCACAACTGAGCCGGCACTGGACAGAATGCCTGGTTCATTTACATCAACCACCAGACCACCAGCCTTCGAAAATAGACTCAGACACTTACATAACAAAGCTGAAAATGATATAACAAGCAGTTTTATCTCAGCGATGCGAAGAAATTTGAACTAAAACATGTAAAGGGTAAGGTACAGAATTGCTATTGGATGAGGTAATCCATCTGTTCAAACTCTATGGGCGTCCTTGCATACGCGCAGCGGCCTACATTCAGCCCACAATGGGCGAGATGGACGGTGTTGCCATGTTCTTTTAGCACAAAATGTTGACTGTTTTAATATTAATGCATCCATAACAACAGCAGCAGCAGTAAAAGACTACAAGGATGTAAGGTATTTTATCAGAGGCATGACATCTGATAGACGCTTCAGAAAGAAAGACATAGGAGATTATTTGGAAACTTCAATATGGCTATCTTCTGGCAATATTGACGTAGGAACTCAAAACCATACATTGGTTAACTAGTTGCTAGTAGTTCACGAAGTCCTTGAATAACCAAGAGAACACATTAAGCTGCAGATTGATTGAAATATACCCTTCAGTTCTTGGACATAAACAAAAAGACGTTCAGTTAATGCCTGAACTTCCTTAAGTTTGTAGTTTAATCAAAAAATCCCAAAAATGAGATTTATTCTCTTATTGAGCGCTCAACACAGTTTCCGTGGCCAACACTAATGGTTGATAAGAAATTCAATTGTTCCGCTCGCTACGGATAGGTATTCAATTGATTGTTGGGCAGGTCGCGTCACGTACTCTATTCCAAGAGAATTTAAAGAGGGATGCCGGAATATGGCCAAGAAGTGCACACGATGTTCCATTTTATGAAAATTGCTAAAATATTCGTTCTTAATTATTCGCGCTATTTGTATGTCGCTAAAAGTTGGGGTAAATATAACAAAAATTAAAAGAAATTGAACTATTTATTAACCCCACCGGAATTGCGTCCTTTTGACAGATATGTGTAAACAAATCTATCTACGCCCTACCAGCATTGAAGTAAAGCTCAAATTCGTGTGTATCGAGCCGACCCGCGGCGGGCTCGTGTGTGTTAAGAGTTGCCACTACAGAAATATAATTTCAGATAATCGATTATAAGAGAATATCGAATATTATTACGTTGGTGGATCTTAGCTAAAATAGTGTCATTATCCTATTTATCTTTTAAATATTTTATAATCTTAGTAAAATATTTTCATGAAACGTATATTTAAGGCTGCATTATTTTATAAAACTATATTAGAATCGAATAGATCTAAAATCGAATATCGATATTTTTTTACGCAATGGAAACACTAAATAAACTGCCAATTCAACTGTCAAAGTTCAAAATATCAAAAAGTAATTGTGTTTTTCTTGCATCAACAAAGTGATCGGTTTTATTTCGTGCGTTTAACTAAACAACTTCATCATGAATACTGACTCCGACGATCCGGGTTCAGCCGCAGCAGGTAAACAAATACTTTTTACAACCTTCAACAGCTAATATGGTGGAAATCGTAGATTGTATTACTGATGGAAAATAATGAATATGCATTTACCCAAAAACACTGACTTTTTTTAAACCCTTTCTTTCGCCAGTTAACTAATGACTATTTACTCTATATTTCCATAGTACTTTCATATGTGTGCACTGTGGGCCTGCACTTCTATGGCCAGCCGGCGTCCCCCTTTTGATTTTAAATTGATGTTCTAATTTCAAAAGGTGATTGTACTTCGTCAGAATTCAATATGAACTATATTTTTTCTTACTCTACATGTACCAAGAAGTACAAAGCTTCAGAGGTCCAGGTCGCTATCTTTCTATCCTGGGTTAATTTCCAACTTGTGTCGAATTTTGACTATGCTCAGGTTTATGGTCATCAATCCGCATTGGTAAGATATAGGTAAAAAACCAGTATCTATCGTTATAAGATGTTACTATTATGATGATCATTTCGAGATCAAGTGAACACTTGATATTTTTGGTTAATTACATACACATTTATTTATTAAGTGTGAGCACATATCAACATAGAATATAAATCAAGTAGGCAGTCGCTGTGAACAATGAATTGAAAACGTAATTATCTTAGTAGGATGCGCCGCTAATTATCAAGTAGCATTACGATCATATCACACAAGCAATCTTGACGGCCTTATCCTAAGAATATCTTACGGAGGAAGGAAAAACAAAAGGATAAATTATGAAACAAAATTACCTTGTTTCACCTTCAATATGAGTTTATTGAAATATCTCTTTGATCTTATAGTAATTATTTATTACAAATGGCCGATGACATTAAAGGCTACAACTTATGAGGTGGTTCTCATAGTATTTTTGTGTCAAGGAATGTCCCAAGCCATCACCAATTGATCATCATACTATAATAAGTTTCATTTTTAGAGATAACGTCATATCAACTCTTCAAAAGCATAGAATAGCCAATTATTTTCGCAATTTACGTGTTTTTGTAGTGTAGTATTTAAATACCAATAAACGTCTTATCTTTATATTTTTATTAATACATGTAAACGCCTATCGATAAAGTTCGCACTCCCGCGCAACCGGTCGCAAACAGGGACATCTACAAATAAAAATAAACCACTGTCTTAGTACTGGTACATTGTTGCAAGGCGCCCTGAGAATACGCCTTTATTTAAAGATCAATTAATAATTTTAATAACCTGTTTCAAAGGTAGTAAAAGGTTTACTTTTTGGTCCTTCGAGCAGGATAGGTGTTAATAATGTTAATACACTTGAGGGAATGAAATAATTAACAGAAAAAATAAGAAACCTCAAGCGTAGATTAAGCTTTTCGACCTTTGCGATATTCTTAACATATTAAGTCAGTACACTTTTCTCACTACACCAGCCACGATAAAGAAAAATTAAGACCGCAGTAAAATAGCACTCCGCAACTGTATTATGTTATGTTTCTGCTGGTGAGTAAGGTCGCCAGAGCTTAGTTGAGAAGGGTATAGGGTTTTTTAAGGCAGGCAACGCATCTGCGACCCTTGTGATTGTGCAGTAGTTGATGTACGAGTACATGGACAGCGGTAATCACTTACCATCAGGAGACCCTCTTGTTCGGACATAAAAAAAGTATTTATAAGTAGTAAGCATGAATACGCAACAATCCCATGATGATCGAATGCCTTCTGCTTACCGAACGAAACAAAGTAATTTCTTGATTTTAATCTTTGTTCATTGACCGATATCTCTCGTCGAATCTCCTATAACAATACAATGCTTGCATTGTATCGAACAGTTTTCGCGGAAGCCGATCCAATTTGGCATCTGGCATCTGGTCGTAATGAACTCAAAGACTCGACAGGTAAAAAACTACAACTCGGAATTAAACCAATTATTCGGTGGCCAAGTAAGGATTGAGGCACGTCGCCGTCCTTCCAATTTAGACTTATGTGAATAATTGGACGAATTTAAAACAGCCACCTTTTTGGATTCTTGTCTCAATCGGTAACAAGACTTGAATGTTTTGTGAAAACATTATATTATCCGTTTTCATCGAGTAAAAAAAAAATAAGTACGTCGTTATTTTCAACTCAGCATCGTATTGAATAATTGCAAACTTTATATAAACATTTAGAATAATATGCAATGTCACACATAATAACTTTAAGTTTATGCAAATGTTTGTGTGATGAACAATGGATTTATATAAAAGTATTTGAGTATGTCCATTCGTTCCCTGGCTTGCATAGTCAAAGCTTCGAGCTTAGTTTGGGGCTAGACAATCGGTGTGTTAGTCCAAAGAATTTATAATTTATACATTAAAGTACATATTTAATTCAAATAACACTATGAATATTCTATGCTAACTTCAAATCAATAAATAAAATATAGATTTTGAATGCACCAATTCTCAAAACAGACAGACATGACGAAATTAAGGGTTTCGTTTTTGCCAGTTAGCTACGGAACCTTAAAAAGACCATTCACAACCAGTAATTCACCACGGTCACACATTCGGCTGCTGTCACAGTCACGCCTGCCACGCTTGTGTCGAGTCGTGACTGTCACGTTGTGACTGTGACACTGTTTGTGACAGGTGGCGCGTCACCTGCCCCGATCTTTTACATTCCTAATCGGTTCCGGGATTGTTGGGGGAAGCATTGATTTTCTGGTTGGAGAGCTACTATGCATCCATAGTGCCATCGGGTTTTAGTAAAACGTATCTCTAATGATTACCTAATGTAATACCCAATAACGTAATGTTCAAATTGTTAAAATCGTATATTTAAAATAACCTACAAGAGTAATATGAATTATTCTGGTTACAATCATTCCATCTACAACATACCACATTCTTGCGAAAATTGCAAAATTAATTTATATAACATTTATTGTCTAACGTACCTTACCTACATGAATCGACCGATCAGACCGATTTTATTATAAAAAGTAAGTCTAAACGTTTGTTTGAGCAAACATATCTGTATTACACGTAGTCTGGGTGTTTATAATGTATAATTTACATTCATTTACAAACCAGTTCAGTTCCCATAAAACCTACTTACCTATTCTTAGGTTATACACATAAGCTGTCTTGCCTTATGCGTAAAGTACAAGAGCATCCATTTTACTCAGTTTGTACATAGCACAATGTGCTAAATAGCCGAGTTTTTTTTTATTTCACAGGTGACATTTAGAATAACTATTTAATCAATAAATAAAATAAATAAATGCCTTGGGTGGGGTGTTAACACCATTTCCCTAGCCCCAAACTCGCAGCTTGCAATATGTGTGCTGGGTAACGGAAAGACATCATACTTAATTATTTTATCTACATCCATGACTCGAGTACTAATGCCGTTTTTCATCACACAAACTTTTGCCCCTAGCGGGATTCGAACTCGCGACCCTCGGTTTTGGACCAACGGGCCCGTCAAAATCTATTATATTGCGTATGATAACAACAAACAAATTGGTTGTATAAAATTTGTCTATGCGACGTACGGTTATATAAATGTTGAATAGATGTTATTAGACAACAATAACGTTGTCTAACAGTAATTCCTACAACGATTTAGTCCTGTGACTAAAAGATCATATTACATTAGTTGAGTAAACGTTTTAACGACTACTTTATACAACATCGTATAATGGTACGAAAAATAGTTAAATAAACGTTTATACGACATTATTATGCAACATCGTATAATGGTACGAAAAAGTAGTTAAATAAACGTTTATACGACATTATTATGCAACATCGTATAATGGTGCCTAGGAATAGGTAATATAAACGTTTTTATGAGACATTTATACAACGTCGTATAATGTTGTCAATGTAAGGTGACAGAAACGTTTTTACGACTACTTTATACAACGTAGGTTGGGTAAACGTTCACTCAATTGAGTAATACGACGTTCTATAACAGTTGTATTAAAGAATTCTATTAACCAGTATTGGTGGTCTACGTAACCTTTACACGACTTTTATTGAATCAAATCGTCGCATAAAGATTATTTTTAGACCTGTACATAACAAGAGAATTTAGTGGTGAACTACGAATCATTATACAACATTAAATTCATTTTGCAACCCTTATAGAACTATAAGCAGACCTAAAGTTATATAAAGGCACTACAGGCACTTTTTTAAAACTATCTTACATTTTGTCAAATTAACAATTTTTCAATTAATTTCAATAAAATCAAGTAATTTAAATAAAATTAATTTCATTTGTAATGGAATCGTGGTTCTTTGTTCAGAATGTTTATTATCTCACGGTACTCGAAAATCATTTATAATGGCGGACCATCTTGGTTGCAAGAATCTGCTTATGCGACCTTTTCATCATATAAACGATGTATAGAAGTCGTTTCCTGACATAGGCAAGATGGCTGATATTTAAGTATCAAAACACACTTTAAATATAATTTTCAATAATTGAATTCAATGTAATTCGAAGGGGGCGCAAAAAATTTAACGAAAACACACCTATATTTCATCATAAAAGTAAAGTTCCCATAGGACTAAGTGCACTGCACAGTCACACATTACATATTTTTACTTTAGCTCTGGTCGCGCATAAAAATAGTAAAGAAGATGTTAATTTGTTAGGAAAATTATAACATTTCTGTAAACTCATCTCTAGTAAAATTGAACGAATGAGAATGAATGAAATGGACTGAACATATACTCATTTCAGTCACCTTCTAATGTCTATATAACTGTTATGGGACTTCAGTGGTTCCATAACGGTTAGAAGATAACAATTTTGTAACCTAAAAGTCGGCTTAAAACTTTTATTTAACATTTAGGCGACGTTGAAATAGTTCTTGACTAACTTTTATTTAACTTCTAAATAACATTAATGTCGTGTAATTTGGGCCTATTTCGCGTTGAATAAACGTCTACAACTACGTTTATACGACCCATCCTATGGACCAAATAGTAATAGAAAAACGTTTACACAACTTTTAAAAAACATTAATTTGTTACTCTCTGATTCTGTGTTACGTACAAAAACTAAATAGAGAAAAACCAGTCAGTCGCAGATCGTTTATATGCTAATCAGATGCAAACTAGACGCTCTCTTCAATAGATCCTCGTTATGAAATCACACGGAAACTATTTTTAGTTATGAAATAAAATCGCATTTAGAATATGAGAGTTTGAAATAGCTGTAATAAATCAAACGATAGCATTTTGAATTGCCGTTCATGCCTGTTCATGTTCATGTTCATGGGATTTAAATCCCATAGATCGTAAGTTTGATCTTTAGGCTAGCCTTAGCAAGGTAGCCTTTTCTCAAATGGCACATCATCTCATCCCATAAACTTTGGGTGGCAACTTTTTAAAATAAAACTTTAAATTTTCACGTTGCAATTCGACTAGATACTCTCGTACTTATTGGTTGACATTTCGGCTGCGTTGTTGCAGCCATGGTCTAAAGCAGACTCCTGTGACCATGACGGACGTTTATTATTATTATATTAGCCCATATCGTCCCACTGCAGGGCAATCCCCTTCCCCTCCGTTTTCCAGGCAGACGTTTACTCCCGTTTAATATTATCAAACTTTTATAAGTTAATAACGTAGTATGTAGTTCACTTAGTTTGAAGCACCCAGACCTTTAATCTACTACTCGTATTTATTTCTGTACACTAGGCGATCTCCTTTTCTCATTCATTATAATCAGCTTTTATGACAATGGTTCAAAAAGCTTGTTAAAAACTTCCAAGTCGTTATTAGAAATTTTAATGACCACGCAAAATTTATAGTTATTGGAAGTTTGAGTTATTGTAATTAGATATCTGTTCAAAGTACAATTATTATTGTATCCAGTCTTATAATTAACACCACGATTTAAAATACCTAGATTTGTCAACATGTCCCCGTCAAGAGTAAGTACAAATCCATCATGATTTATCCAACATTGCCAGCGGCAAATACTATACTAGTTTTGGTAGGTTACCTAATGAACACCACGATTTTAAATACCTAGTTTTGCCGACATGTCCTCTGCAAGTGTAAGTACCAATCCATCATTTAGTGAACATTGCCGGCGGCAAAAAGCGATTATTTATCGGCCCGTTTTGCCTGCGCGCGCGTCGAAATCAATTACTGACCCGGCGCAAGCAATCCGTCATGGGGGTTCAGGTTTTTTGCCAAAATGGCCGTTTTTTGAGGAAAACTTTTTATGTATTTAAATGCTCTTATGTACTACTAATCGCCTTTCATTTTATATACTTTTACAGTGAGAGATTTGGCACTCACTCACTCACTCAGTGCCTCTTAAACCAAGGATGCCACAAATACATGCCGTCTTTAAACATAGTATGAAGAGAGGATTACTAAATTGCTGTGGGTTTGTGAATAGTATTTATGTTACAAAACTTGATTACAGTGCAGAGTGCAGAATCAATGAAAGTTTCTTTAGAGATGAAACTTTTTAATTAAAGTAGTAGTAAACTTTATTTAAAGTAGGTATTTTTTACCGGTTACAGATTCCCTTACCGTCGGCTTCGAAAGCCATAATCTATGGAAAAGTAGTGGCAAGAAAATTTATGTGTATCGTAAAGATTGTCCATTCCCCGTCGCCAAAATTTGCTTCAACTCAACTTTTCCCTTTCCCTTACTTTCTCGTTATACTTACGCTCGATTTTATCGGACGCATCAGGAATTTTTATTTTACTATGCTCAAAAAATAATGTTCAAAGTTAATAATGAGCCGACGTCGAAGCCAATTATGGCGCAGGCGCATTTTGGCAAAATTTGCAAGTTTTTTTATAAAAACCCTTCACCGACGATCGCTAAACCAACTTCCACGAGTTATGGTCGCTACGAACGTGTTATTAACTAAGTCTCTGTTTTTTGCTGATCGTAATCTAGCGTTTGCCAAAGTGTGCGTTGATGACCCCTGAAGGGTTATAATGGCTTTTTGAGAGTTGGGCGCGGCGGGTTTTTAACTACGTTACGTATTTAACTAGAGCACTGTAGTAAAAACTTTTATTCAAAATCGATTTAAAAATTACATAGGTTTAGGTGGTACGTAAATTCTTTAATTTTCCTGTATACTTTTCATGGATCGAAATAATTGAAGATTTTGTTAATTAAAATTACCCATTGGATTTTATATGTGTAGGTATTGTATGACGCATAGGTATTGATGTCCAGTTGAGAATAGATATGTATGTTACAGTTTCGTAGTAAGGTCGAAAAAAGCAAGATTGACAAGCACTGGCCTAAACTAATTATTTCCCATGAATCTTTACAACTTCTTGATTGAAGTTACTCTACTAATGGCTACAACCCAGTAGCCTGGTATGACGCCCAGTGGTTTGTAATAGGCTTTATGGGCCAATCATTCTGCAATTGAGACGATAATTTGATATTTATGGAAGCTTTGATTTATTACGCAATCAGGCTTTTTTGGGTAGTAAATATGAATTGACAGAAGCATGTACAAATTATGGGAAAATATTTTAATACTTCAACTGATCAACAAATATTAGATGATTTTTATGGATTTTTATCAATTCCAAACCAACATTACAGCAATTAAATACTTAACCTATTTATAATGCGAATTTATAGTATAAATAAATACAGTTTTTACCGATGTAGGTACTCGAAAACAAAATGATGAAAACAAATGGTTCTGGTCAGAACATTGAAATTAAATAAAAATAGTGTTTTCCAGATTGTTAGCGGTGAATTTTGCCGCAATAAATTCAAGAGGAGTGAATAAATTGCTGTCGAAGCATAGACAACCTGCCGAGAGCCTGCGAAAGTAAATAAAAATGGAATTTCAACCCTCAGCTGCATACAATAGTAACCAGATTGGGATGCAAATGATTATTTATTTCAAAAGCTGCGAAAGTGGTTTGTTTATTTCAAAACACAATAAATATCAATAAGTTAAGAAATATCGGATTACTTTCCGTAAGAAACATAAATGTACAGTACACACATACATAGAAGACGTTTAGAAATCCGTATATTTTGTTTAAAATAATCAGGGGTTAGCTCTAAATTCCTATTGTAAATTATATAAATTATTATATCACTAAACCACATTTAGAATATAACCTAAGTTTATTATTTGTTTTAGTAGCTAACTAAAGGCCGCCTGCGAATCCGTCCGCGTAGTTTTCGGTTTCCTCGTCAAATGGACTTTCCAACACAAAAATATTTTCAAGTCGGGCCAGTAGTTCCTGAGAAAAGCCCGTTCAAATAGACAAACAAAGAAACTCTTCAGCTTTATTATATTAGTAAATATAGAAAGATACTACCACGTATGTACACGTGGAACAATAGTTCAATGATACAGGTGACCTACATAGGTCCTAATTTCAAATTCGCGTTATTAGAGAAATTCTTAAGTAAACATACGTTTTAAGACTTCTTATGACGAGATCATTAGTGGCAATCATGAAAATAGGCGATATCCGTCATTAACTTAAAAGCCGCCTTTGTAAATAAACTAAACTACATATCTATTTAATTCCTCAGACGTATTTAGACTTTGAACCTATGATTAAGGCGACTTAAACGGTTAATGATTCATTACTCCATAATTCTAAACATGTTGATTGCTACAATCGGTTTTATAGGAATGTTTTTCCTACACAAAATCCTAGCAGGAACATTTATGGTCAATTACAGACAATAATAATGGTAGTAGGTAAATAGACAGTATGGTATTAAATATGGAATAGTGCACTGCACATTCTGCGCAGAAAAAAAAACAAAAAAACAGAATAGTGTTCAAAATAGACTTGTGACCTTAGCGATACAAAAATGAATTAGTTTTCGTAAGGAATTTTATTTTTACATTAAAACTACTTTACATCAAACATTCTTCATTCTATTTAGCAATATCAATAATGCTTTCGAGAGAAAGTTTTAACTGATATTTAAGTAGAAAAAGTAGTTTTATTTTATGTGTAACAGTCACGTAAAGTAAAAAGAACAATTTAGACCAAATTAAGTTCATCCTCAGCTTCTTAAAGCAAACAACGCTCAACATACAACTATTATCCACAGTATCCTTGTAATCTTCTAATTCGGTTATTCCTCATCTCCAGACTGCTAAGAAACTCGCAGTTGCAATTCGAATGTGGCGCTAAACATACAACTATAAATAAAATAAATATAAAATAAATATTTTACAACATCACATACATTGATCTGACCCAGTGTTAAGTAGTAGCTTGAGCACTTGTGTTACAGACATCAGAATCAACAGTGGTATTACAAATATACTTACATAGATACATATAACACCCAGACCAGGACAAACAGACATGTTCATGCACACAAATGTTTGTCCTGTGCGGGGATCGAACCCGCGACCTCTTGCGTAATAGGCAACATCTTGACCATTACACCAAACAGGTCGTCAAACTATTATCCTTCTAATACGTTAATCTCTCATCTCCAGACTGGGAAATTCGCAATAGTTGCAATTTGAATGTGACGTGGACTTACCTGTCAAGTCTTGTGAGTTCAATCAAGATGGCGAACTGTCCGCGGAGCGTCGTCACATTGTCTCGTTACTGGAACAATGATAGCTGTTATTATATGGTTATTGGTGATTGCTGTATGGCAGATTCCTTTGCCTTATAAAGGACAGAATATACAAAAAAAAATGTTTATAATATACGGATGGGACTTATTAACGTTATAATACTTATCATTATGGTTACTGTCACGATTCAACAGTTTAAAATATCTCAGTATTCTTGGTAGACTATAGATATGATATATTATAACGACCACTTATTTGTAAGGACCAATGACTATTTATCAATTTTTCCTATTGTGTTTTGCCAGTTTTCTCTAGTCAAATCAGTTTAGTGTTCAAATCAACCTGTGCAAAAGCAATTACCTATTGTCTCCTCATTTTTATGCTTAATGTGCTCTAAATGGCTTAAGTAGCAAGGTCCTCAAATTATTTATTTTATTTTGACGTCTTCATCGTTATAGTTTATTCCTGAATAGTGAGTGCCACATCTCAACTCTAAGACAGCACTACAATTATAGCACCTACAGAACTAATAACACCTTCGTCCATTATTAAAAAGTAACAACAAAACAATCAACCCCCACACTGTATAACACCGGTGATAACTGTGCGCCTTTGTGTCCCTGTCATCATCTGCATACAAAGGGTTAACGCTACCGGGACCCGCTCATTGTACGGGGTAACGGGACGGTTTTTACCGCCTTCTTACAACTGTGCGATATCTATCAATCAAACTGTGAATATATTAATAGATGTAGAGGGGTTTCAAAAGTAGCTTCTGGTATGAGGTAGGTGGTTCAAATCTCAGCAATGACGAAATACATTAATAATAAAATAATTTAGTACCGAATGCCTGCTGAATGCCTTTCATAAAATTGGAAAGAAACACAGGAGCATAATTATTGCATAATTATTCTAAGTGTAAGTTTTGATTGATTTCGACGAGGAAGGCGTTTGCCCTCACATCATTGATAGGCTGCAGCATGAGCGTACTATATTATTTATTACATTTTCAAAATAAATATCCATTTGAAATGACTCTATCGTCGGTGGCGACAATACATGACTCATACAAATCGAGTTCCGCCATTAAAATTCCAAATACAGCACAGAAGCCTCACGGAATCACTTGTGAGTACATAGCAGGAGTCTATGTATAAGTGTCGCAGGCAGATTGTAAACTCACGTCATTTTCATACGAGACGTGTACAAATAATTACGGTTTTTTTATGCATTATTGAGGTAAACGAGCAAGAGGGCCAGCTGATGTTAAGTGATCAGTGTTCACCGCCGCCCATGGACATCAAAAACTCTACAAGGATCGCTGATGGCTGTCTGCTTTCAAAACCCTGTACCCTATCCAACATTAAAATGTTTAAAATGTTGAAGCAAAATGTATAACACTGAGTCTTTATATAATGATTTTAAAAAAATACATATCATTTCAGTGGAGTGCTTGCCAGAGCCGGAGGCTGATTTAGACGCACGATGTCTTTATTGACAACCGAGAACATAGTATATTTTTTTTAACCATAACCTTTTAGATCAACCTTTGGATAAACTATAGGCACAGCTATAGGTTATTTTGATCAGGAGATTTGATAAAAGTTAAGGGTTTAAAACGTACAATATAGGTAATCCCGGCATTTTAAATAACAGCGGGCGCTTTTAGCCTGACGATGTATGGAAACGGCGGATTCACACGAAATGCCTGCAACATAAGTGTGATGTGTCGTGTCATTGTCACATCGCAAGGCTTTGTTTAGTCACCTGAGCGATCATTCGTCATTGCTGACCTGACTGGAATGTCGTGCATAGAGCACGGTAACATGGAATAACCGAGTATAACGTTACATAGCTTGAGAGTTAATCGATAAATACTACGTTAATCTGAGTAACTTAAGTAATCAAAATGTTGTGAATCTCTTAATTGTTATAAATTACACCTCCACTTATGTGTATCGGGATATTTAGAAAAGGATTTATCACGCCACTTTCATCATACATACCTATTGAGAAAAAATTGTATTTACCTTCAGTTTACTCTGCATATTGTTACCATTTTTATAAATAGGAAAATCCTTTTTAGCAAAATTAAAACGAATTAGCAGCAGCCGCCATCTTTGCCTTAAAATAAAATAACAATTTATGAATTTAGTAGAGAGATATTGTATAGATCAAAACCAATACTTTTACATCCATAGTTTATCGATATCTATATACTAATATATAAAGCTGAAGAGTTTGCTTGTTTGTATGTTTGTTTGAACGCGCTAATCTCGGAACTAACGGACCGATTTGAAAAAATCTTTGTGTTGGATAGTCCATTTGACGAGGAAGGATTTAGGCTATTGGAAATCGAAATCCACGCGGACAGAGTCGCGGGCGGCCGCTAGTCCTCTATAATGTAAGAAATATTACCACCTGCACATCCAATATTTCCAACAAACACACATGGCATTACAAATGACATGTGAATGCGTGAGTATGACTCTGCGCGTGACTCGCATAGATACGCATCGGGCGATTGTAACTGCTTCTTGTAATGGCATAAGATGGTCTTTCTTGGTACGGACCACCGAAAGGTTCGAGGCATTCCTGGTAACAGTATAGGCATGTAGTTTTATAGGCAGAAGATACAGAAGCAGGTATAAAAGTCAGTCAAAATAAAACTTTATTCGATTCACGTATATTTTTATTGCACATGCACGGTCATATTAGTCCATAACTGGGGCCTTACCATCAAGTCTTAAAGCGATCTTTAAACGAGTGAGTAAAAGGGATGCCGCTTTACATGATGTAAAGCGGCACCTCTCTTACTCACTGGAATCCGTCCTGCTATAACGGCTGGCAGTAAGCCCCCTGTTTTATTAGACTTTTTAGAACTATAAAAATAGTTAATTAAAACTTTCGAAGTTGAGAAAGACGACATTTGGTATTTTCCATTTTCCAAATTCTATGGTTTTTTTTTATTCCAAAAGGATAATTTGATCTTGCACCAAAATAACTTCCTTTTCTAAGAATTCTCGTAGATAGATCTACTTCTTGTGGAATTTTTTTATTTAATAACTACTGTATACTACTATATAATAATAACTCCCACAAAAACGCAAAACCATATTTAAAACTACACCCTCATAATACTTTCATAAAGCCCCTATAAATAGTCCTTCATGGCTATAAATTAAACCGGACGACATCTATCGCTTACTTGTGCTGTTAGTCCGATGTCCTCTGTCCCTATTAAGCTATAAAGGTGCAATTAAGTGAGAAGTAAAAAGTGTCGGAGAGCAGCGTGAATCGTCACGTGCGCTAGCACTTACACAGTGCATACAAGTCCAGTGATGCAATGGCATTGATGAATCGTTGTCCTACTGGTAAGTAAAGTATCAGCCTATTAATGTCCAACAGCAAGGCAAAGGCCTCCATCATTTGGTCATCAGCTCAGTTGGGGAGGGTTTCTAAGGCAAGCAACGCATCTGCGACTCTTGTGCGGTTATTGATGTCCATAGGCAGCGGTGATCACTTACCATCAGAGGTGCGATTCACTAAGCGCAAATGTCGTAAAAGCCTTGGTCGCAGCAGCTGTGTAATCGATGACAGAACTTATGTAGTGACAGAACTCTGGTATTATGTAAGAACTATTTGAACGCTGCATGATACTAGAACATCGAACGATGTTAAGGCTGACACCCCCCTGATTTCAGCCGTGAGCGCATCGAACGAGTGTCACTTCGTGAATTGCATAGCCTCCATATGACATAAAAAAAAGAAGGAGTAACGCAATCTCTTGAATTACATTACGAAGATACCTCACTGCCACGACGGTATTGCGTGCAAAACTGCACTATAGGCTTCGTTTAGAGCCTAATGCGGTCTAAGTCTATTCTTGGACTGGTATTTATTTTTTAGAGATTCTAGTCCTAGACTAGTCTTTAAACGGCTTGGTCTAATTATGTGTTGCCGCTCTTGATTCTGGAGAATAACAAACAGTTTAGAAAAACTAAGTTCAATTTGAAAAATTAAATTATTTTCCTTAAGACGAGTATTTTCCAGATTCAACATCCTTTATTATGGGATAAAAGAGAAATCTTGATAACGCGGGCAAAGCCGCGGGAAAAACTAGTATTATCATAAAACTTTGACATGATTTGCATGCGCTCACAGACCTACTATTTGCATCATTTTAAAAGCTTGTTAGTGCTAAAATACCCCACAGTGTAATAGTAGAGTGACCACAAGGCTTATTCATGTCTATGTTGTGGCCATATCGTTGAAATGAACATTTCCTGAAATGCCCAAGTCGTAACTTACTACTTATCTTCGACCAGATCGTTAAATAATGTTCATTTCAGAATAATAATTATTGGATCAACCCAATAATGTGAAAGGGGAAAGTTTTAAAGGGTTTACAAAAAAAAATACCTTAACCTACATAAATCGTACAAGTTCCGTCCCAAAGAAATGTAGACGATTTCACAATCTGATCAAACTGGACGAAATGGTTTAGCCATTTCGTGAAATGTCCATTTCAACGATATGGCCACGACATCTATTTTCCATTACCATCAAGCGTGCATAGTAAACCTCTCCAATCGACACCCATTAGCAGATAATGGGTTCTAATTTATTCCCGGTCGAGGCACTTGCGTAAACACTTGCGCGGGCACATAGGCTTTGCATTATCAAACGAGGCGAAATTATGGGACCGTTTACATCGAAAATAATTGTTTTCATGACTATTTATTTTTATTTATTTATTTACTTTAATTAAAACGGTACAAAATACCAATTACATTAATTAAAGGTAGGTTACAAGAAAACACAAATTAAAATTACACAAAACTAAATAATTCTAACACTAACATTTACATCTTCGCCTCACAATAACGCAAACACTCAAACAATATCCGCGACCATCCATCCGCAAACAAGTCACATTCGGGATTGGCTTCTAGGAGAGCATTGAGCGATGAAAGACTGCGAGGCAAAGGCGACTGCGCACGGGCTTCAGTGCGGCAAGATGGAACTGCAAACAACTTATGCCTTCTGATTCGATTGTAGTTATTGGGAACAAACAAACAAGCCAAGTCACTGTGCAGATCCGATCAGACTATGTGGAAAATATTATGTCTTCTTCTTTCTATTTTATTTTCAGAGTATGCCTAGAATGTGCCTACCTTCATAATATTGGTATCAACAGCATCAGTCTGTCAAATACGTCCCCTAATAAATCGCCATCTTTTTCGTCATACATTTTTTTTCGTACTCCATCAAAGTACGAACGATCCAATACTAAAGGCTGCTTAATTTAATTCGACAATTATGTGACAAGTGGTAAGGATCATCATCATCCATTATATCTGAACAAAAGTACTCGTAGATAAATATTCTTCAGGACAAATTCTCACTCTCATTGCCATTCTTTTAATGTTGATTAGCATGTAGCTTTTTTATATGTGATAGGGAGGCAAACGAACAATTGTGTCCCCTGATGGTAAGTGATCACCGCTGCCTATTGACATCAAGAACCGTCCAGGCGTCGCAAAAGCGTTGCCTGCTTTAAAAAATCCCATACCCTCCCCAACTGAGCTGCTTAAATAAATCATTATCTCAAAAATGTGATATATATAACTATCGGCCGCTCGCGACTCCGTCCGCATGGATTTCGGTTTCCAATTGCCTTCCTTCCTCGTCCAATGGACTATCTAATACAAAAATATTATTTAAAATCGAACCAGTCCTTCCTGAAATTAGCGCGTTCAAACAAACAAACAAGCGAACTCTTCAGCTTTATTATATAAATATAGATCTGTATCTAAATCATTCACTAGCCTTAACTTATTTTCCTGTCAGTACTGTGTGTTGGCGCGCTTACTTCGTTTCAGAGGCAGTCGTTTTGCTCTCCTAGCCACGCGTCGGCTTGTTTGCGAACCCGCTTTATTACAATTTATACTGCCACGTAATTACGACCTCTGGTTAATAGCTAAGTTTTTATTTATCCCACACAATTAACATTCTGAACTCTAAGATCATTCGTTTAAAGATTAAATTGAATTGCTTTACGCTGATGAGTTTGAGTGCAAGTTTAATGCGAGAGGAAGATGGAATTAGGCGCTCGATTAAGCATGAGGATTTAATTTAAAATGTTGAAGATTAACTGATACTCTAGTTTGAGATAGCTAATTAAATACAAGCTAATTCAACTTTTATTATTGGACGCAAAATCTTTTCATGATTGATGGGTATGGGAATGCAAAATGCGAGAGCGCAATATTTTGTTAAATCCTTTTCAAAGATTTTGAATGAATATTTTAACAGTCAAATATTTTTTACCAATAACTATTTATTTTATAATAACCCAGGGTTATTTTTGCACAAGTTCTTAAATGGTTTAGTAGTTTAAGCGTCCTTTAAACGAAAAACTGAGACCACAACCACGTGAATTATCAAAGTTTGTCACGAGCAAATAACCTTTTGTTCCGATGTTTGTCATAAACCAACGGAATTTGAGGCAGAATACGTTTTTTACATAGTCTCACGTAGTCTTAAGTCCCGTATACCGTCCGCAAGATAGAATTTTTTTTTATAAGTGTAACTAGGAACCTACTACTACTTATGATATTTAAACTGCCTTGTACACTTGAAAGATAAGGCTCTTAGTTTTTAAAGTACGCTCTTGTCTACTCGCATGTGAGTAATCTGATAGTACCTACCTCCTACAAGGGTCCTGCGACCCTTTGCAAAAGACAGACAACGCATCTGGTTGCGTTGACTGGTTTTTAAAACCTCATAATCTCCCCAACTGCGCTCAGAAAACTTACTCACCAGCAGAAACATAGCAAAACAGTAAAGTGAAGTTGCGAAGTGCAACTTCACTATGGTCCTCTGTAGGAACATTGGTGTAAGGACAGAGAAATTTAATGTCTGCCAGCACTTTTTATAAATTTCACAAAGTTTTTATTTATACCAAAAAAAAGCCACAAAAGGAAATTATCATATCTCTTAATCTGTTTTTGGCTTGCACAAAGTCATTGCCCCCATATAAAATGACATCACACTGTGCTCAACATTTTATTTGAAATTATTCCGTGTTTTTGTAACATGGCGTATTTTATATTTCACGCTGATTCCACTGATGGTCTGAATCGCTGTTTGTTGAAGCTTCTTTATGATAAAAAAATACTTTGCATTCGTGACTTGGTAAGTAATAACCGGTGGCGATTTATTACTCTTTTTTATTTCTCAAATAAAGATTTTATTGGAGTTAATAATTATATTATACAGAGTAATACAATTCCAGAATTTATTGTGTTCTATTTATTGATATTAAATCATGCAAAGACTTGAACATTTATAGTTCAATTAAAATTTAATTCATTCTGTAATCCTGTTCTATCGTGTCATAATTTGCTTAACCAGTGTCAATACTCCAAAATCTTTAAAGGTTGTCAGCAGTTTGTCTATCAAACATATTATCATATAAGGGTTTGCCTACTGGCCACATATCGGCAAGTGCGTTTCGTCTAACGTCCACCATAATAGGTACATCTTGTAACTATCTACCTGAAACACTTAATAATTACTCAGTCAATCAATTTGCAGACATATTCAAAACGAAAGGTATTCATCAGTATCTTTTCCTAAACAAATATTCTAAGCACGTCAAGTGTGACAAATCTTAAATGGAAATGGCGAAGGCCGCAGAGTCCACCAGGCAACTGTCATGGCGGCCAGGAAACTGACTCACGAGCTGACGCCATCTTGCCGTAAAAACAACGCCATATTTGTTTATTAATAATACATTCAATCATTAGCACGTGGCTTGGTAAAATCTTAATGATATTAGGATGTACGATTATTTACTTAGAATAGGTACAGTTATTCTTTATGATAATTGTAGATTTCAGAAGTTTTGGAGTATAGCAGTATTTCTTTCTATCTGATCGTTATAATTTGAATAATGAATATGGGCCACTAGAAACAAGGGCCGTCTTATTTAAGAAGACATTAACACGTCCTCCTAGCCCGCTTTTTCAAAAGGAGACTCTTCAGAGACTAAAGGGACGCACATTAGGGCACATGATAAAGGAGGTTCTACATATAACCATTCCCGGCAGGAGAAAAAGTTTTTGCTTGATATAAGACAATCGTCGTCATTGAAGACTATTGAAAATAACCTTAGGTTCTACTTGTAAACAAAAAGGTAGTAAAAAAGCTAAACTACACTAGCTACTATATTTACGCCTACAAGGGTCAATTCTAAGAACAGTGCCCAATAGTTATGAGCACACCGGCGGAAACTGAGTCACATAAGTTTTTGCTTAGACAAGAAACACAATAGAGTAGGTATAGCAACTACAGGCATTGTTACGATCGTTACGGGCAGATCTAATCAAGACCAGACACATTGTTAGCTGTTTTGACAGACAGATTAGTTAGTATCTGGAATTAAGTTTTAAGGACAAAAAGTTTAATAGTTAATTTGATTTGGGTTGGCACTTGAATATGTGCCTAATAGTAAAGTTCATAGAAAATTAACGGAGATGATCATATTATTACAAAGTATATACGTAGCTTTGTAACCTACAGTTGTTACAAAGAAAAACAATACAATTACAAGAGTAGGTTCCTACGAAACTGGTGACTCTATCTATTAAATCTTTAAAAACTATAGTAACAATAAAAAATTATCATTTATCCATCGCGATAATGACTTCTTCGTGTAACCTTGCTTTAGTTAGATCACAGATAAATAATTAAAACATAATTCACGAACAAAAGTGCAGTTGCTTAGTACAGCCAGTCACACTTGCACAGTTAAAAAATAGCTCTTATGCCCCTCAAATAAGTGCGTTGTCATAAGTGTCAGAGCTGATATGTTTTGTAGGCATGCGCAGGCAGAGTGTACAGTCAGCCGCACGCGGTTAAAACTTGCAGTTCAATAATATTAGACCTTATGCCCCGGATATATGGGCTTTACGGACGGAGTTGATTTATCTACACAAAGTTATTAACGCAAAATAGAAATCGTAAATTTAAAATTATTCTCCCTAAGAGTTTACCGAAACAATACGTCATTTTATAATCCCATAGTCCGTATATGTCCTCTTTACAACGAAGTTAGCCAAAATAATCCGGAAATCGATATTTTTATCTCATCCATAAGTGTCTTCAAGCGTAGTCTCAGAACGCTAAATTAAACGTTTTTATTTCCTTTTAATCAAAAATGTTGTTACCTGTTTGAAGTGTGTGATTTGTTTTCTTTGTTTATGTCATGTAAAGTAAAAAATAATGTTTGGTCATGCAATGGATACATGTTATTGGGTGATAGTTTAGACTGTAAGAATAAAACTTAACCATTGTATTTAATCATAAGCTGTCCTTAAAAGAATAAAATAAAAATAAAATAAAATATACAAAGTCCAATGCATAGCAAACACTTGCAGTTCAATTACAGACCTTATGCACCGGAGATAAAGGCGGTAAAAAGTGTCTCAACTGATATATTTTGTACTTGCGCAAGCGCATTCGACCCACAACCTCGCACCGACCTTCGGGTCAAGATCTGCAGGCGATTGTTTTAAACGAGTTACACATGCTCGTAATATCACACCTCGATAACGCATAATTTAGTTGATTGTTTGAGTGCATTCTTGTTTCAAAAGTATTTTTATTAGTTTTTTTTTTGTATTCACGTCGATTGTTATACGATGAAAGGTTTTGTTGGTAAAAATAATCTGTTGCGACTGCTAAACTTTAATTAATGGTTTTTCTTATCATCAAAGTTCTTCCTGGACTCATTACTAAGCCTAACTTAATTTGGTAACAGTTATCGGTATTCGAAAGATTCAGTTGTCCAGATTTGTTTTGCGCCGCGGGATCGCTATAGGATTCATCAATCCAATCAAATACTGAAAAGTTTATAAATAAGACCTGTACTTCTATTTGGAGTAATTTTAATGTAATATGAATAACTGTTGGTGTACACTACTACGCAATGTACATATTTTAAGTGGAAGATGACACATTATACCTAAATAACGTTGCGTATTTTTGTACAGATAATGCATTACCATAATTAAATAATTTCAGCCTTGTGTGATCCTACTCATACAAATAAATAAATACTGAACCAAAACCCAACCCAATACTCCAACCCGGCCCCAGTCTCTATTTTTCCCTCGTAAACTCTCCAAACAAAACCTGCGCCGCGGGAGAGATGAAGATATACTCGAACACGTCAACGCGCCCATTGAAGCGAGGTAGAGAAGGATCGATAACTAACGAAGAGTATAGAGTGAGGACGATCGATAATAGTTACAAAGAAGATTATCTTGATACTTGATTGTTAAAGTCACCGCCACCGTTGTCTTCAAATTAAGAGGCTTTTGTCAACTTGACGGGCCCGTTGGGCTAGTGGTCAGAGACCTGGCTACAAAACCGAGGGTCGCGGGTTCGAATCCCGCTAGGGGCAAATGTTTGTGTAATGAACATCGGCATTTGTACTCGAGTCATGGATATTTATAAACGTATTTAAGTGTGTCTATCCGTTCCCTAGCTTCCATAGCACAAACTTCGAGCTTAGTTTGGGGCTAGGCAATTGGTGTGTTAGTCTAAGGCATTTATTTGTTTATTTATCTATACTAATATAGAAAGTTGAAGAGTTTGTTTGTATGTTTGTTTGTTTGTTTGTTTGTTTGAACGCGCTAATCTCAGAAACTACTGGATCGATTTGAAAAAATATTTTTGTGTTGGATACCTAGTCCATTTGAGGAGGAAGGCTTTAGGCTATTGGAAATTGAAATCCACGCGGAGGGAGTCGCGGGCGGCCGCTAGTTTAATTATATTTACGAATCCAAACCTCTTAAAATTCTCATTAATTATCCAAACATTTTAAAACATTTCTGTTAGAGGGATGCCATGTTATTCGTATTTATGTTTCTATCTCACTCACACTCATGTATTGGTGCATTGGTGTATGCGCGTACGCAAGGTCCCTCGTTGATGTCTTTTGTATGGCACTTTGTTTAACAAGACTACATAACTTTAAATTAACTTTAGCTTTAGCTTTCCGTACACTTGTACAGCTTACAGAGGTATTTTAATATTAGTTCCTAATGCTATTACTTCAAAAATAGCGCGGGTCGCATACCTGAGGTTTGCTAGAACTACCTCCTTAATATTCGATAAATTTGTGCGTGTACGTTTTGTTAGTTATTTGTGAAAGGACAATTTCCAAGCCCAAGAAAAATGTGGATATATGTTTGTTTTCTCATGTAATTGATTTTGTTGTAAATCTTAATGAGAAATAAAAATATATTTAAACCTAAATCTAAAATAATAATATGAGTGACTAATCTGACGGTATCGTCGTTTGAAGTATTTAATTAGGATCATGCACAATGAGCTTGGGGTCAGCCCTATAAGCATGCATGTTCGCTAGGGAATGTAAAACCAACAAATCAATGGCTAATATTGACTCGCAGGGTCGCACCAAACGCTAGTACGCACTCGAGTATTAATTACTAGGGTTCAGTATGTGTACTGCCTTTATGCTACTCCCTCGCAATTTTAAGTCAATAAAAGAATAAATAATTGAGGGTGGTGTGCCATGTGTAGTGCTATTAAGTTAATAGGTAAGTGTGCTTTTCGTTGTTAGTTCAAAATGAAAAATTGGTTTTATTTGGCGGAGCGACAAATTGCGTTTTAGGGAACGCACGGGAGAAGAAGGCAATGTCGTCAATACAAAAAAATTGAATATAGCAAATATTTTTCACTGTGCGAAAAAACACGGTACATTCATTGTACAAACCTACAATTTTCTTTCCAAGGGATTTGAAGCATTATTCTAAGGAACCCTAAATTACTGTGAAAGCCGATAGTGCAACAAACTTTGTTCTGTGATTGGTAAACGTAAGTTTGCTTTCATGTTTAGTGGAGTGTAGTGAAGATAACATTGCATGCCTCCTATTCAAGCCAACAACGACAAGCCAAATATGAATACCTATAGCTACACCTGCCACATTTCTAGAATCCCTACTAATATTATAAATGCGAAAGTAACTCTGTCACTTCTATCTATAAACACAATCAACTAAAAAGACAGAAAGATTCCGTCAGTATTTCTGTACATGCAATAAAGTAAATATTGGGCACTATACATTTTTATCTGCAATATATGTAGGTAGTCAAAGTAATCCTTTTTCATACAAATACATACGTATAAGGTTTTTAGCGAAACTCAAGAAAACTGAATGTATATTACGTTCATTTATGACATTTTTTTATTTACTTAGGCAAACAAATATGACCGTACGTTGTCCGATTCGTTAACGTTCGTTCACCTGTATTTGACTGCATGTCCTCTTCTAGCATGCATAATGTGAATACATACATACTTATCATTGAGAGATTATCAACAAAAACGAACCAACACTCAGGTAAAGGCGTGTTCGACGGGATATTACGTCATTCCCACTGACTCGTCGCTAAAAATACACAAACGGACTGTGGACGACATCATAATATACATATGTTACTATTATATATGTAAACATACTTGTGTTTGTCCTTTTGCGGTCAGAATTCACAATTTATGAAGGAAAGTTACAATCGATGGAGGAGAATATAAAAAATAAAAATATATTGGACCAGTTTCAAAACTCTTAGGTAAACGAAGCTTATACAACTTTGAAGTGTAAGTTGAAGGTATTGTAGTTTGACGTTTAATTCAAATTGTTTTGCAAATGTGCATTTCATTATGGTGGTAGTCACTAACGATAATAATATGCACACGCATCTATCTATACTTGTTATAAAATTTAATGAAGCTGAAGAGTTTGTTTGTTTGAACGTGCTAATATCAGGAACTACTGGGCCGACTTGAAAAAATATTTTTGTGTTGGATAGTCTATTTTCGGCTATAGTATATACCTATTTGTGCGGAAACCGGCAACCACGTGGACGGAGTCGCGGGCGGCCGCTAGTACTATATAAAAATCGAATATTTATTTTCTATTGTACGTAGCAAAATTTATATTTTTTCCAAAATTATCTTTACTGAACCTTTCCAAATTATGACCCAATTTCTCTTTGGTCCTCGCAAGCCGCCTGCAATTCCACATGTCAGCTGCATTCACATCTCCACACATCGCGTGTCTCTTCACAACTGCGATAACTCGACTCCACTTGTCATATTACAGGTGTAATAACGCCCGAATTACCGCGCCGTAATACCGTAATAGCATGTTATATTGTATAGTCATGCGGGTGGCTGCTTGACAGTAATCGTCGAGTTTGATTTGAAGCGTAATTACAGCTTGGGGGAGTCACGTTGTTGTAATTAGAGGATGTATATTTAGTTCAACCAATGCATATCGATGCGATGATTTGTGTGGAACAAGGTAATTGTAACATAGAAACAATGTAATGCGATGTTTAAAGTCAGTTGTTATTCCATCAACTACGCTGGCGCCAGTTGTATTTTAAACACAATGTACCAACATATATTTTGTCCATAGTAATCTGTGTAACAGGACTGGGATTGCTTGGGCACTGTGGTGGGTGATGCCTGCTTTCTGTAGTAGTCCGCAATAGGCTAATTGATTAATGGAATCTGTATTAAAATCTGTTCAAAGCCCAATTATTTGGAAGTTTCACTAATGTCAATAGAGAAAAAGATTCGTGGCATATACATACTTTTAGGGAAAGAATTTACTTCTTCGTATTTTGTGTTTAAAAATTCAAGTGTTAACATTTGAGTTCAGAAAGATCTCAAAAGTTGGTTAAACAATTAGTCTGTTATGGTAAACTTATCATCAATTAAAACTATTTGTATGACAGAAAACCATCAAGACATTACAAAACAACAACATAATGATAAATGATAGCTAATACATAATTATCTACGCCACCAACTATTACCTAACTGAAATATGGAACAAATACACACGGTCGAGTAAGCACAGCCCAAACATGGCAAAAAACAGTTGCAATTACATTAAAAAAAACAAGAAAGTGCATAAAACACAAAACCATAGCTGCAAATGTAAAAAACCGGCCAAGAGCTTGTCGGACACGCCCATGAAAGGGTTCCGTAGCTAAAAGATGGCCCGACCGCTTATGACACCATTTAGTACGGGCAACTGCACGTCATAAGTTGGTCGAGTTGTATAAAAATAACTATGTATGATACAGAGTTCGCTATAGTTTTCGTTGAAAGTACTTACTTGGAGGTATACAGGAGATTTTTTCAGAATTATTTTAACAGTATTTCAAAAGTTAAGGGGGGGGGGACGCTCTAGTTTTAACTTTGTATTAATATATCTCGAGACTGGGTTGTTTGATCCACATGGTTTCAAGGCAAGTTTTATTGTATTTAAAAATACCTTTTTAACGATACCCCACACGATGGGGTAAGTCGAATTTTTTTTTCGAATTTACTTTTCGATGTATGGTAGGGGGGGTAAAAAATAATTATTTTTCGATTATTTTAAAAACCAATTCTTGAATTATCACTATGCATCTCTCCACCAATTTTCGTGGCAATCGGTTCAGAAACGGCGGAGAACGAGCCAGGACAGACAGACAGACAGACAGACAGACAGACAGACATGACGAAACTATAAGGGTTCCGTTTTTGCCATTTGGCTACGGAACCCTAAAAATCATCCATCATCCAGTTCCACACGAGTTGGGGAAACGTACAAATTGCACGACGATTATGTTTTTTAGTCGCATTTTTTTATTATTATGTCCTCCTTCACACGTGTGCAGGGTTGTCGATTTACAAACATTAGATATTTTCATCAAAGGTAGTGTTTGAGTTCAAAAGTTAATACTCGACTAGATTAATCTGTTTCAAAAACTTATGAGCTTATGACCTAAAACCAGTATTGCCAAATCAACAGAAGTTGCCAAAAAAGGATGTTCGCTTTAAGCCACCATTAGATCGCATCAATTCTTTGTAGAAAACATTTAATAGTGCAAAGTGTTTCAAAATTTTATTTGCTCAAGATTTGTCCGAAACATATTATATCTGATTAAGGTACCGTTTTACCCGTCTAGGCTCTTAGAGGATCCCACATAACCCTTGCGCCGCCCCACGGCTGGAAAAGTGTTTACCGAATAAAATAAAATAATAATCTCTAAAATCTAATCTCTTCATAACAAAGAAGTGACTGAGGCAACCCTACTATAGTTGTAAAAAACCCGTTAGCTACCGTTAAATAACCAAATTTTTGGTTAGCTACCGATAAAATGCAGTTGTTAACGGTTAGTTATCTGACAGTGACAGCTAAAAAGGGTATAGTTTTTTTCCTTTGTGAAGAGAAAATCGATATTCAAAAGATAAATAAAATTCATTTTAGATGTTATCCTACTACCTAATCCTACTAAGATTATAAATGCGAAAGTTTGTAAGAATAGATGGATGGATAGATGTCTGTTACTCTTTCACGCAAATACTACGAAACGTAAATGTTAAATTATATGTCGCTTTAATTTATAATTGCGTCTAATATACAATCTATTACTATTATTATTATACAAACACTTATTTACATCTAGAGGAATCTAGTGGAATTTAACCGTAAAATGCATAAAATGCGGGTTATTAACCGTTTCTAACGAAAAATGCATATTTACCCGCACGGTTAAAATCGTTAATAACCGTCGTCGCATCTATAAACCCTACACTGGCGTTTACGTGCTAAATATTTTTATGCACGTAAAGTCTGTTGATAATGTTGGAATAACAACAGCAATCGAGGACATTCCTGGTTCACGAGATTCCTCGTCGTGGCATCTCACAATTAAGGCCCATGTTCGCAAATATACAAAAAATTGGCCAAGTGCGAGTCGGACTCCCGCACTGAGGGTTCCGTACAAATTCTATTTTTGACGTATTAAAAAAACTACTGAATAGATTTCGTTCGAACCAATTTTCGTTGGTAGTTTTTATAGTAATGTACATTATATATTTATTTCAGATTTATCATCTTCTTACTTTAGAAGTTAGAGGGGGGGGGACACACTTTTTTCCACTTTGGAAGAGTCTGTCACGCAAAGTATTCACTTAAGAAAAAAATGAGCTTAGAAACCTCAATATAATTTTTAAAGACCTATCCATAGATACCCCACACGTATATGTTCAATGAAAAAAAATATTTTCAGTTTCAGTTCTAACTATGGGGACCACCCATTTTTTTATCTTTTTTTCTATTTTCGTGTGAAAACCTTGTTGCGGTTCACAGAATACATCTACTCACCAAGTTTCAATAGTATAGTACTTATAGTTTCGGAAAAAAGTGGCTGTGACAGACTGGCGGACAGACAGACAGACAGACAGACAGACAGACAGACAGACAGACATGACGAATCTATAAGGGTTCCGTTTTTTTGCCATTTTGGCTACGGAACCCTAACTAGGTATAGCAAAGTCTAGGTTTTTTGATGACCTTTTTAAGATAACCTCTAAAGTAGCCTAATAAAGATCAACAGGTAATATGACCTTAACGATCAAGTGCTAACTGAATTTGAACTTGATGCCAATAGACTCGATATTATTACTTCAGGTTTTTGTTATTATTTTCAAAATAAAAAAGTAAAAATGCCATTCTTGAATAGACTTTCAAACGCTGTTCGTGAATATTTTTCAATGAATTATAACAGTGACAGTTATAGTTCCTTCGCTTAATAGACCTTCATCGTTTATAAATTACTAAAAAAACGATTACAAGTAAAACGTGTAACTGTGTCGCATAATTTACGACTGTTCGTGCCATAGACAACTCTATAAGAAATTATTCAGCAAAACGACTCGATAAAAAAAATCGCGAAATTACAGCTGCGCTCGCACTATAAATCTTTGAGCATAGACAAGCAACATGGCCGTCCGTTCTATATTGTCTCTGGGCCGCGTTCTTCGTTTTGTATTCGGTTATTAACAAGCATAATTTGTAATCACATTTTGAACTTTAAACGTTTCGTTTTAAGGGTTGTTTTCGAGTTTGGTTTGGCGAGATAAAATTTGTTTTTCTTGTGTCCCTCGACAATCAACAGGTTGGTACCCCACTGGTTTATTGGATAAATGAACATAAGCGAAGGTCTGAAATTATGCTTATCGTCCTGATGATATTGCGTTCGTACATTTTTAATTGGCTGTGTGGGAGTAGGGGCTGTACATTGTATCTTGCTACTGTTCATCACTGGGATAAGATTATCTACTGACAGCCTTTACGATAGAGATACCGATGTAAATAGAAGACTGTTGAAAATGCCAACATGCCAAAGCTGAAGACATAATTATTCGCCTTCATATAATTGCATCTTTAAAGGCTTTGTATACATACAATATAGAATAATTTACAATACAATTCTGTCTATACTCGACTTACAAAGTGACTTAATAAATTATGGTTATGTATGTCGCAGTAGTTATCAATTGTATGTTAAACAAGACGAATTAACAAGTAATGTTAGTTAACTATGTTATTAAAATAATTATGTTTACCTCGGTAAGTAAATATCCTTTTATTGCAGGTTTCCTTTAGCTAACACATTGGACTGGAACTTTATATCTGAAACAAGAAAAAAATACATTATTGTTTCGGAATTTTGTTTCCACATTACATAACATATATTCCTCTCACAATGATTCTCTGTCTCTTCCTAGCACAAGCTTTATATTTCTACAAAAGTTTAAGATTTATATGCAAACAAGCGGCCGCCCGCGATTCCGTCCGCGTGGTTGTCGGTTTCCGCACTCATAGGTTTATTCCATAGAATAAAGCCTTCCTCGTCAAATGGACTATACAACACAATTTATTTTTTCAAATCGGACCAATACAAACAATCAAACAATTCTTCAGCTTTATTATATTCGTATAGAAATTAAATATTTTCTTCATCTGCTACCTGTCTTTACCTTTCTTTATTTACTCTTTTATTTGCTACCTAAATGAACCGAAGCGGCCCAAGCTTAAACACACAATTTACTTCCCCTCAATGCTAAGGGCACCACATCTCGTTCCCAGCCTGCAAGGTCCTGCCAATGTGACTCTCTTGACATTCGGTGACCGGTTTCGAACAAACAAACATCACTAACATCGCCCTTATTGCCTACACCATAAGACTGTCCAAATTGCTGTGTAAAATCCCACATATTTGAAATTGAAAGTGGCTTGACCTTGGGGGAGAGGCTTTATCCTGGGGCGGGCCCCATATGCGATTAGTGTTCTCAGTGTTCTCCTTGTGCTTAGATACTTTTCGCAGCGCACGCGTTACGTCCACGTCGTCCGCCCTGGACCCTGAGCTGACCACCGTAACGGAGTGGCAGCCAGGTGACCAAATTCGCGTGCGTTAAGTGGGGCAACCAGCGATTTTCGATGCATTCCATGCGTTCCCTGTGTTCGGGGCGCCCTTCCCAGGGCACCTCGGACCCGACCGATACCCCAGGCGAGCTTCGCCCTTCTCAGGGCGACTCGTCTGACGACCTTGCGAGCCTAACGGACCGAAACATGTTCGGCGATTTGGAGATTGACGATTTGGCGGCGGAGGTGTCAGCCCCTTCTGACACTCCGCCGAACGACCTGGCGTGCCCAACGGACAGCCGATTGAAGGAGCCGGTGGTTCTTCTCGAGTCACTCCGGCAGACCCCTACCGGGTTTTATGACGCGGTGGCGGACATGATGCCCGACACCGATGACACAGGAAGCACGCGCTTCCTGCGTAAGCGCCGAGCTGCGGAGGCGACCGGGTCCCAATCGGACTCCAGTCAGGCCTCCACCTCCAAAGACGACAAGAAGAAGAAGAGGGAGGCCAAAAAGGAGAAACGGGCCCAAGCGAAGGCCGATGCCGATGCGAAAGAGCACCGCGTCGGTTTGGAGGCCGCACGCAGGAAGATGGCGGCCCAGAAAAGGGTCGACGACGAGGCGGAGTTGCTGGAGAAATTCCAGCAACGAGAGCAGCGCGTGTGCGAAGAGCGGAAGAAGGTCGGCTACGGAGTGTCGTCCTTCTTGGACTACTCCAAGCTGTCCGTGGCCGACCTACAGAGCCACGCAAAATACGATGCGGAGGAGATCGCACAGATCGCCTCCAAGTCGTCTAACTTGAAGGGCCCTTTCGTCAAGGGCCTCAAAGCACACGCGTGCTCATTCGCAGCCATCGCGGCGGAGCTGGCCAAGAGGTCCAGCGATGATGAGACTGCGGCCCTCCAGGCGACGGTGGAGCACCTCTCCAGCGAGCTGGTGGCACTGCGGGCCGAGCTGGCCGCCATGAAGGCGAGCCGGCCAATTGTCGCTTCGGCTTCTGTGCCAATTTCTTCCAGCGACCCCTCTGCGAACTTAGTGTCGCAGATAGGGTCGCTCATCGATGAGAAACTGAGGGAGCATACGCTCAAGGAGCGGAACTTCCTCAGGGACCGCCTGGCCGGCCTAAACGACCGCCTCCTCCCGGAGGTAAGGTTACGGCCTCCGCTTGCGGCGGACAAGAAGAGGGCAGCCGCTCTTGCCGCCGCCCCCCCCGCACCAGCTCGGTCGCCGTCGCCGTCTTCGGCGATTATGCCTCCGCCCCCCCCTCCACCTCCAGCGAAGGGGAAAGCCAAGCCCTCCCAGGCCAAACCTTCCCAGGCCTCTGAGCCCGTGGCCGTCCCGTCCACGTCGTCGACCGTAGAGGCAGATCTGTTGCTGCCCTCAACCACCCCGGCCAATCAGGGGTGGAAAGAGGTCGTGACAAAAAAGTCGCGACAGGCTGCCAAAAAGGCGGCCAAAAAGGCAGCCCCCGCCGAACCGTCCCCTCTTGGGACCACCAAAGGCGGCAAGAAGGGGAGAAGGAAGGCTTCTGCGCCGACCGACTCCTCCAAATCTGTGCCCTCCAAGGCCCCCCCTGCATCAGCGGCAAAGACCGCCGCCCCGCAGCGGAAGAAGAAATTGGTCGCGCCCAAACAAACCGCCGTCACCATCACCCTGACGGCGGAGGCGGTAGCCAAGGGCGATACCTACGGCTCCGTCCTCCGAAAGGCGCGTGAGGCCATCGGCAGCGACGCCGCGCAAGGCACTCGCTGCCGGATTACGGCGACAGGAGGCCGCCTGTTCAGTTTCCCCGGCACTCAGAGCGCCCCGCAGGCGGCCTCTTTTGCGGCCAAGCTGCGGGAGGCAGTAGCGGGAGTGGCCGTGGTGGCCGTGCCAGTGAAGACGGCCGCCCTCCTCGTGACGGAACTTGACGAGTCCGTCACTGGAGAGGAGGTTGCCGCCAAGATTGCTGCGGTGGGTGGCTGCCGGGCTGACGAGGTCAAGCCCGGCAAAATTAGCCACAGCCGAGGGGGCCTGGGCTCCCTCCTCGTCCGCGCGCCGGTTGTGGCCGCCAAAGCCGTCCTTAGTTCGGGACGGCTGCTGGTCGGCTGGTCGTCGGCCGCCGTCAAACTATACGACGACGGCCCACTCCGCTGCTTCCGGTGCTACGGCACCGGACACACGCAAGCTAGGTGTCCCTCAGCTGTGAGCAGAGCCGAGCTCTGCACACGGTGCAGCAAAGAGGGACACAAAGCGGCGGAGTGCAGTGCCGCGCCCCACTGCGCCGTTTGTGCCGCTAGCGGCCGGCCAGCGGGACATACTATGAGGGGGAGGAAATGTAACCCTCCCCCCAAGAAAGGGAAGACGCCGGCCGCAACTCGATCGGCTGCGAGCGTCGCCGGGCCGTCTACAGCCGCGGCTGTAGCGCCCATGGAGGTCGTGGAGGAGGTGGTGGTGTCAAACTAAAATATGCCAGTACACCACCACTCCTCCATCTTACAGGTCAACCTGAACCACTGCCGCTCGGCCCAAGACTTATTCTTACAAGTCATGGCTGAGTGGCGGTGTGATTTGGGCCTCCTCTCGGAGCCGTATTTTGTCGCCCGTGAGTGGCTAGGGGACCTCGACGGACTCGTCGCCGTCGTCCCGCGTCGTGGTTTGGGCGTCCCCCTCTCGCTGCTAGAGAGGGGGTCGGGGTATGTGGCAGCAGCCTGGGGAAACCGGGCTGTTGTGGCCACATATTTTTCCCCCACTCGCCCGCTCTGGGAGTTCGAGAACTTCCTCGACTCCCTGAGCGCCGTGCTTGGGCGCCTGGCGCCGCGTCAGGTCCTCCTCGCGGGGGACCTTAACGCAAAGTCGGTGGTTTGGGGAAACCCGGCCACCACTGCGAGGGGAGAGGCCCTCCACGAGTGGGTTGTCGCACAAGGACTGACCACCCTAAATAGGGGGTCAGAACACACCTGTGTGCGGCAACTGGGCGGTTCGGTGGTGGACGTGACGTTCGCCACCCAACCTTTGGCCGCGCGGGTCGAAGAGTGGAGGGTTGATACCACCGAGTCCCTCTCGGACCACAGGTACATCCGGTACCTGGTCCGGGAGACTCCCACCCTCCCAGGAGGACCTCCTGCCGGTCGGTCGCCGTTCCCTCGCTGGGCGTTGACGAAGCTGGACAAGGGGCTGGCCAAGGAGGCGGCATTCGTCCAGGATTGGCTCAGCCCCGCCTTCCCAGACGACGTCGACGCCGCGGCGGATCAGCTGCGTCGCTCGCTGACCGAGGTATGCGATCTCTCGATGCCTCGGTCCAGCCGTCCTGGGCCCAAGACCGCCGTGTATTGGTGGTCGCAGGAGCTCGCGAACCTACGGGCCACTTGTTTCACGGCCCGTAGGGCCTACGGTCGCTACCACCGTAGGCGGCGACGCGACATAGAGGAGGACGCTCGCCTCTACGAGATATATCGTGAGGCGAGGGGCGCCTTCCGAGCGGCCATCCTCGCGGCGAAAGATGCGGCTCGGCAGGAGATGCTGGAGGGCCTCAACGCAGACCCGTGGGGGAGGCCCTATAAGGCGGCGCGTCAACAACTGCGCCCCATCGGCCCTCCCCTCACGGAGACTCTCGAGCCGAGCCTGCTGGACGATGTGGTGCCGGCACTTTTTCCCGCCCGCCCACAAAACTTCGTGCCTCCGTGCATGCCCCCGCCCCGCGGGCGCTGCGAGCCGCCTCCGGTGACCCCTCCGCCCATCACCGTGGAGGAGTTCGGCGCCCTGGAGCTTCGCCTAAGGGCAAAGAAGACGGCTCCCGGCCCGGACGGCGTGCCTGCCCGTGTTCTGGCGCTGGCGCTGCCAGAAATGAAGGACCGCGTGCGGGGCCTCTTCGATCGCATTCTTGCGACCGGGAGGTTCCCGCGCGCCTGGAAGGAGGGTCAGTTGATCCTCCTCCAGAAGCTTGGCCGGCCGGCGGACAGTCCCTCCGCCTACCGGCCAATTGTGTTGTTAGACGAGGTGGGCAAGCTTTGCGAGAAGCTCATCGCAGCCCGCCTCGTCACCCATTTGGAGGAAGTCGGTCCGGACCTCTCGGACCGACAGTTCGGCTTTCGGTCAGGGCGGTCTACGATAGACGCCCTGACCAAACTTCGTAGTTTTTGTGGGGAGGCGCACGACCGGGGGTTGGGGGTTGTCGCTGTCAGTTTCGACATCTCCAACGCGTTCAACTCCCTCCCCCACGCCACCATTATGGAGGCACTCAACTTCTTCCGAGTGCCTCCATATTTAAAGGGCGTGATTGAAGACTACCTCTCCGAGCGGGAGGTAGTCTACGCCGACAAATCCGGCGCCATTAAGCGCCATGCGGTAGGTACCGGGGTTCCGCAGGGCTCAGTGCTGGGCCCACTGCTGTGGAACCTCGGTTACGACTGGCTCCTGCGGGGTCAGCTTCTCCCGGACACGAGCGTGTTGTGCTACGCCGACGACACGCTCCTCTGTGCCCGGGGGAAGACTTACCGGGAGGCAGCGCGCCTTGCGTCCGCCGGCGGCGGCCTAGTAGCCAACCGCATCTCCCTACTGGGGTTGCAGGTTGCGCTGCACAAGACGGAGGCGATATTTTTCCCGCCTCCCCGTCAGCGGTGCCCCCCCGACGCTTCCATCTCAGTCGGTGGGGTACAGGTCGCCGTCAAGCCCGAGATGAAGTATCTCGGGCTTATTTTGGACCCGAAGTGGGACTTTGGTCCCCATTTCAAGGGTTTGTCACTTCGGGTCCTGAAGGCCGCGGACAGCCTCTCCTGGCTGATGCCCAATATAGGGGGCCCGAAGGCCAGGTGCCGGCGTCTGTACGCCGGTATCCTCAAGTCCATGGCCATGTACGGCGCCCCCATCTGGGCAGAGGCAGCAGCCAGGAGGAGCAATAAGGCCCTCCTGCGTCGGCCGCAAAAAGCGGTGGCGACAAGAGTCGCGCGGGCCTACCGCACCGTAGGCTTTGACGCGGCATGTGCGTTGGCCGAGCTCCCCCCGTGGGACTATGAGGCGGAGGTGTTGGCCGCCGTCTACCATTGGACGGTGGCCCGGCGGACTGCGGGCGAGCCCTTCACGCCCGCAGAACGGAATAAGGTCCGCGATGACAAGCGGAGAGCGATGGTCCAGCGATGGCAGGCGGACCTCATGGAGGCGCGGTACGGGCGGCGTACCTTGGACGCGCTCGCCCCGATATTGAATCGGTGGCTGGAGCGCCCAGGAGGGTCGGTGTCCTTCCGGATGGTGCAGGTAATGACGGGGCATGGCTCCTTCGGCTCATTCCTGCACCGCATCCAACGGGAGGACACTCCGAGGTGCCATCACTGCACAGCTGCGGAGGACACTGCACACCACACATTAGTGGTGTGCCCGTCCTGGGCCCCGCAGCGCGCTCTCCTCACAGCGCGGGTCGGTCGGGACCTCTCTCTGCCGAGCGTAGTCTTAGCTATGCTCGACAGGGAGGACGCCTGGCAGGCCTTTGCGCATTTTTGTGAGGAGGTGATGGCAGCCAAGGAAGCGGCGGAGCGCGAGCGCAGGATTGACCATCCTGCAGGCGCGCACCGGGCAAGGGGAGGGCGGGCCGGACGCGGTAACACGCGATCAGCCCGCTCTCCCCGTGGAGGTAGTCTGCCGGCTACAGGGGCGGGGGTCCCTACGCCGGCATCGACCACGGCTCCTTCACAGCCTGTTGGGGACGGCTCGACTCGCTCGGCTGTCCCCAGCCCCCCTCCTCCTCATCTGAGGAGGGGCGTGGCCGCACTGTCCCCGTAAAGGGGCTCGTGTAGGATAGAGCTGCGGCGGAAAACCTCCGGGCTCCCGCAGCTCTGTCCGTCATCCAACACGAGTGGGCGAGTCGCTGGTGTTTTAGTGGGTATGTCCCGAGGGAAGAGCCCCACACTACCTGAGTGCCCAGGGCAGGGCCAACCGACCCCCGTCGGTCAGGTGTGCATAAGGGGGTCTCAACAACATCGAGACCCACGTCCTCCCGGCAGCCCCTAGGCTGGGAGGGCGGCATTTCACCAGCGTGAAAAAAAAAAAAAAAAAAAAAGAGGCTTTATCCTTTTCGTGAGACAAGTGTGTGAGAAATTCCACTTTGGACACCCTATTTTTCAATAGCCGCAACTTGAGCACTTGGCCTAGTCTGATTTTGAGCACATACATATGCATATAAAAATAGGCCTACCAAAAATACCTAATAGGCCTACCAAGAATACACAATAGGCCTACAAAAAATATCAATCGGTGTTCAAAGTGAACAAGGCTAGACAGGTAACGCATCAGTACCCCTTATGAGCTTTTTGTTGACCATAGGCGGTGGTTATTATTAGGTGACTATATTGTTCATTTACACATAAAAAAGAAGACCAGGTGCTGAAGTTACGGGGGCTCACAAAGTGGGTGCTCTAAAATTGGATGCTCTTAAATTGGGTGATCTTAAAATGGGTACTCTAAAATTGGGGTCTCTAAAATTGGGAGCTATAAAATTGGGTGATCTAAAATTGGGAGCTATAAAATGGGGGGCTCAAAGTGGACTTTCTCGGTGAAACAAGTGTGCGTATGAATATGCATTGTGTTATGCAGATGCACTCATATTTCTCGTATGCGGGCCGCATGTCAATCAGCTCCATCAATATTCAGGCTCTAGACAGGTTTTTGGGAGTTGGTTAATGTGAGTTTTTTCGAATGACTGATGCTGATATGGCTAATTAGGATCTCAGAGAGAGCCTTCACTTTTGATTTAAAATATTTCGAAGAGGTCTTACTTTTTACTGTGTGGTATTTTGAGCTTATTTTAACCAAGCATCGAAATCATTGTATTGATGAATTACAATTTCTTTTTGTTGATTGATTGATGTTGATATAAGCACCGTCAGAGCGACCGTGGTAGATACTTTGACTAGCAAAAGAATTCATATTACCTACAATAATCGAGACATGTACTATGACTCCAAGGATTTCGGCAAAGAAAATTTTTTTATGGCCGAGGCATCACACGATCTAGTATGTCGCCTCATGGTAAGCAATCACCGCCGCACATGGACATCCGTGTCACCAGTTTTATCGCCGATGCGTTGCCGGCCTTTAAGACCGCATACCCTCCCCAACTAAGCTCTGGTGACTTTACTCTAGATCTCTAAGCTCTATGTCTTTTACCGCATTAGCTCTATACCATCGCCAAATTCACAATCTTCGATGTCCAAATTAGATTAAGGTACACGAAATACTCTGTAATCATTCAAAGAAATGACTAATTTCAAGCATTAACCTCATTAGACCAGCATTTTCCCGGCTATGTCGCAACCATCCTACCAAAACTCGAGAAACCACTTAATATCTGACTAACCGTAATTACGAAACCAAACACAGCTGGTGGCCGGTCCTGCCATTCACAGCGCCCATTACTCAGCGGCGTAGGCGCAAGCTGATCTGCCAGTATAACACTTACGGCGATAATCGCTTGCACATTCATAGGATACTTAATGGATAAGCCTCCAGAGTGGATTGCGGCGTGCAAGGGATTATAGACCGTTGAGGAAATGGCGGGCGTGAGGAACGCGGAAAGCTATTCGATGCTATTCTGAAGGATATTTGTTCATGTAACCCTGGCGAGTGCGAGAGGTGCCTTGGAATTCCGTGGAAGCAAGTTATCCCACTAACGTTTGTATTATTGCTTCTCAGAGTTAAATTAACAACCGACCTGTTTGAAAAAAAATGTCCAGTTTAAGAACTCAACTCGAGAAAGCTTAGCTCAGGTCAAGTCATATTCCCTAAAAAGCAAAAAATAATTAAAATATTAAAATATTAATAATAAATTAAAATATTTCGAAAAGCCATCATTTTAACAAAAGCTATTATGACGTAACGCGAATTCTTGGATCTCTCATTTCGAAACACCCTCATTGTGTTAATCAAGTTGTGTGCTCTGTTTCAGTGTCATAACTGCCGTTGGGAGAAAACATCAAACCATCTCACTTTTACCTTTTACTTTAATGATTCCAAAAACTGTTTTATAACCAGCCGGTTCCCATGCTGCACAATGGCTCTGTTGTGCATAATGCACGTAACTTTCCACTCTGGAGTGCATTGTTTGAGCACTTCTTGTTCATAACACTCGAGATGGCAATGTGAGGACTTTCTAGACATTTTCCATTACCTAGATATCGGTAAAATCGTTTCGAACGATCGTGTTTTCACGCAAATGATAAGCTGAGTTTGTACGAGGGTTTTTCTGAGTTCGTAAAGACCAACTCAAAAAGCACGTGTTTATGAAAACTATAATCAGACACCGTTTGGAAGGAAATTCAAATATTTGGTTAATATCCCGAAATCATGTAGTTAGGTTCCGCAGGTTATTTCACCATAAGATGACCGTCAAATTAATCTTACCAGATTTTTACGACTTCATAATTCAGTGTTATGTGCTAATGCAAATCGAATGCAAACTTTTACACATGTCCGTGAAATGTACTCAAAAACTCAATATCTTTTTACACGTTTGTGTAACTAACCTTTACGTATTTATAACAAGCTGATCCTATCTATCTGTAATCTGATCTCGCGTTAGAAACCGAGCTGACGCGGACAATCGCGGTGACGTGTGCGACCTGCGCAAGCGCACGCGACGCGCTAACTCGATAGAGAACTGATATTTACTTCATCATATTAGATAGCTTCTGCAGCCGAATGTGTGGTTGAAAGGATTGCATTTGTTTTTTGTAATAAAAGGAAGTTGTTGATAAATAAATACTTCAGTTAGATCAAAAACTCTATTACAATGTCATTAAAGATTATTAGATTGGAAAAGAACCAAGGAAAGATGAAAACAAGAGTGTATTTAAAGGAAGTAACGAGTAGTAAAGCTCAAGCTAAAGTCCGCAAGATAACAATTTTCAGAAGCCTCAGCAGTTTTCCCTATATGCGATGAACCCGTTTCTATGGAAACCATGGTTAGGATTAGGATTCTTACACATAAAGTAACTATACATTGTAAATACCAGCACCTATATATAATACAGTCTCAAACACATCTCCCCGAAGTCGTGTCATCCAACGGTACGGACGCGGCGCGAGCGCAGTTAAAGTAATTACATTAGACCTCGGCCGAAGATCAACACGAAGCTGACATCAATATTATACGTCTCTGTGCTCTATTACCTTTTATTTGGAAACAATACAGCAAGAATAAATCTGTCTTTTATGTTAGAAGCAGAGGAGGTTTGCACTCGCAGACCAAACCAAAAATATCGTCCATAGACATATTATGGTTTTTCTATAGGTAAAAATGGTTAACCATCAAAAATTTATGTTCACAAATCGTTTGACAGTTCACAAAATCTGAATTTATTACAGTGGCATTGCGTTAGTACATAATGTACTGCATGTTATGTCATTTTGTCTCCAACTTAAGATATATTAATCTACGAAGAATGTAAAATTGCGATAACTAAGTAATACAGTGAATAATTTAAAATTGCGATTACTCCATTCCGTACGTCAACCATACAACTAATCGTTATAAAACTAGAATACAGCGGTCAGTCACCCTGGAAAACTAATAGTCGATAATCGATAAACTAGTATCGAGACTCTTGACCTAAACGTCGCTTGCAATCGGGAGTGTTCAGTCAGATAGCTATTTTCAGACAACTAGGTAGAGTTTAGACTTAGCGATATTTATTTATTTTACCTGTGAGATAAAAATAATATTGCTTCTAGTATTTAAAAACGACTCATTGAATTACGCCAATGGATTAAGAAATACAACAGCCAATGGCCAGAAAGAAAAAAAAATTTTAAACATTTTTCAATCTGTAGAGAATAATTAAAATTAAAATATTTAGAAAAATAATTATGTTTATGATTTCCTAGAAACGATCTGTAAACGATAGGTACTATTTCTGCATGTTTCACGTTGGTTGTTGGTACTTCTTTCACCTTCAACTTGCCAACCCTTGGTCTCCTCTTCAAGAATGTTCAATAAATAACAAAGTGGTTACAACCTATCTACACTCCTAGTACAGGACTACATGACTAATTATCGATTGCACGATGGAATGCGTCCGCCGCAATTTGCGGATCCTGTTACAATTAGACTGACTCTGCGCCCGCGCAGGTGAGGTAGTCGACTTTGGTCACCCAATCCGAGCATGGGCCACTTAGAGCCCCTACTGATATTTTTGGCAGATCTTTTTGATATTTTTGGCAGGTCTTTTATATATTTCTGGCAATGCAATAATTTGAATAGGTACATGTACATGGGCGTACCCAGTGTAGGCCAAAGGTAGGAAGAGGCAGTTCCTGCCCCCCTCCCCCTGGAAAGTGTTGACTCCCTACTAAGTATGTTGACTGACGACAAAAAAATAAGAAACTGTCACCCCCTGACTCATGTGATTTGCCCCCCTGGCGTATTTAAATCTGATAAGAGTGGTCAGAAGCACAACTTGCAGGTGGTCAAAAATTGGGTGCTCAAATTGGATTACCTCGCGCAGATGTCCACTAATCGCTTCTAAGAGGCGGTTCGCGATTGCGGTTGCGTTTAGAAGAGAATGTGTGCTTAATTGGCAAGGCAATCAACTGTATAGAGCATCTGCAATGGGTATTGACGACCTTTTTGCGTTTAACACAGAAAAGTGGTAGCAGAATTCTCCAGACTTCGATTTACGTTTTTCTCGCTCCTCTGAAATCGCTTTCTTACGATCGTGCATGTAAAAATGGTGTGTTCTGTAAATGTGAATTGGCGAACTAACATTGAGGCACTCTTAAAGTTTCAAATCGAATTTTGGCTATGAATTACTGAGCAATAAGAAGATCAGGCAAATCTAAAGAAACTGCCATAATCGTTTTATCAAACAGTAGGTATCAGAATACGTTCCATTACAAATACGATAATTATAATGGAACCGGAACAATGCACTATTATTTGAAAAATACTGATGTTGCAGTAGCTTTTCTATTCATATTAGGTAGGTAGGTGAAGTCGGTCGAGTAAGATTTTCATTCACATCACGTGTATATTTTCGAGACCTTTATCGCATATTCTGGTAGGAGATGAAGAAGAACGAATTGAATAAAGGTATGACTTTATCAAACAAGTGCACTATAAACCGCATCATTTCCGGACGTGGTCTAATAGTTAGACACATACAACGTACTCGTACATATGCGTAAACTAGTACGTGTTAGTTAACAGGTTGAACCTGGGACGCTTGCGGCGGTCGTTTAATGTTAGGGACTGGCCTCACTCGGCTACTGCTATGACTAGTTCTTCTGACTTGCTAAATGAAGGAAAGGTAAGGAAGTCTTCCATATAAAAAGTTACATTCATAGTATAATTCGATTGAACAAGATTAATATTCATTAAGATGACTAATTCGTAGTAACATCAGCGGAGTGACAAAGACGAATTTTCGTTGACATACAGATGGAAATGCTGGGTCGTGGCTCGACGTTCTGGAATCGTTTCGTTATTTCAGTGTGGTAATTAAGCCTGGGTTTCGGCTAATATATGTTACACAAGTTCGTGTTGAAGTACATTTTCCCTCTTACTTTATTGTTCCGTGGGACCGCTATACGCAGCCGTAGTGATCTAAGATCGGGCAGATACTTTCAGAATGTGCAAAATGCCCACCTATCGCCTCTCAGTGACCCCTAGACCCAGGAATAGGTTCCTATAAGAGCTACTAAACTAGTATAACAAGTTTCGCTTCCGCGTACATCCTCGGCAATGAGTCAGGCGACCGCAGGGCCGAGTGTGTAATTGATAATAATATGGGGGTTGCGCAGGGCACTAACCAGGCTAGGTGCCACTTTTATGTCATATTTTATTTTATCCTTACTATCCTAACAAATATTATAAATCGGAAAGAGAGTTTATTGGTTTGTTCCGCTTTCACGTCGAAATAGATCCTTACTATTATTATAAATCAGAAAGTGAGTTTATTTGTTTTAGACTACAGGCCCATGTACAAAATGGATGGGTCATATGAACCACCAGATGACGTATATAGGACGATATAAGAGCATAATATAATAATATTCAGCTCTATACTGTCACTTGTAAGCTGTCCAACTGAGTGCTGGTGAGAATTCAAAAGCGCAGGTAGAGTAAGTACGTACAAAAACATATGACCTTTTAGGTCATATATTTTTGTACGTGCGTGTTGGAATAAACAAGGAGAGTCGGAGGGAGATAGAAGAATTTAAATAAATGAAATGCCATTGAATTTGTAAATTTAAAATGTATTTACTGTACAATCTTATGTATTGGCTTATTATCACATTTACTATTGAAAACCTGTCTGATCCAGAATAGTATAAAATAAAAATATCAAATGCAATTTGGTTAATACAAACTTATCAACACAAACAGATACATATAATTAATAAAGAAAACAACGACAAGCATAAATATCCATGATTAGAAACGAAATAACATAACAGACCAGATTACATCACTTATGAAAAATTACCATAAAATAGTTTTGAATGCCGTTCAAGTGAATAAAATATAAGTAATCGTGACTGCAAACTAATCCACTATTTTTATTATACGACACTAAAAGTAGACTACTACTACAGTATTCTGTTCAATAGCAACCATATTGCAAAACCTTACCTTTAACACATTTTGAAAATCAAGAGATGCATAATTACGCAAATGTAAAAAGTATCTGCCTATTTACGTCCCACTGCAGGGCAAGGCCACATAAATTTCGAATCATGACTTTCTTTACAAAGATGGATTTTGCCTTAATCACCACGCTTGCCAATGCGGGTTGGTGATCACAAACCCGGGCTGTGTTCAGAAAAAACGACGCAAATTTTGCCCCTCCCAGAATCGAACCCAGGACTTCAAGACCACACACGGGCCGGTACTTAAACCACTAGACGAAAAATTTGTTATATAAATACCAAGAATTAGGCATTCAAAGAAAGACGTTACGGTAGCGAAATCTCTCTCTTTACACGATGTTTTTGACAAAAATAAACAGACCATTCAACAAACACAATTTAACTTCAATACCTTAGTTGATATTATCAAGTACTTAAGCAAAATTATATAATAATATAGTCATGTTATTATTGGTTTACAGTTTACGATAACACACATAGGTAGACATGCGCACGCACATTTATTACATAATGCGGTTAGCGTTGGAGCCGCGTTTACAGAACAAGTCACGAGCGAAAGGCTTTTGTAGAGAGAAAAATGTTTTTATTTAAATAAAAATCAAGTAAAAGACCTTTGTTAAGTGGACTTTAAGAAATACTTCGGTATCTAAAGAAGGCACTGGGCCCTATAAAATAAATTATAACAGTGATTTAACCAAACATTTAAAGAAAATTATACCTACGCAAAACGTACAACCATTAAATCTCAATAAATGGTAACTATAAATAATGAAAACTGAAAAAAATCTTTACCAACTAAGTGATGAAATGAATTTTACGTTTGGACTCTTCATATGAGTAAGAAAATCTTCATAATTTTAAACTTTATTCCATGTGTTATTATAATAAGTAATAAAATATATTTTTTTCTTAAAACTGGTAAGAAATGAGCCATAAACATGTCTTTATGCGTTAAAAGAGTTACTACATAGCTTTGATAGACCTAACGGTGTCACGGCCGCACATAATCGACTATTGACGCCCATAACTTATTCGAATGTGATGTCGCGACAATATGTGCATGCACACGTTACTTATGGAACTCTCGACTCTACAATTATACATGTTATGATTTAAATTTGCTTGCGTTGTTGAGGAAATAGTGTAAATACATAAAAATTGGATGATGTAATAACGTAATTTTTTTATAGTAAATTTTCACATTGTAAATTCTCCCACTTACCTACTTCGCATTCCGAATCGATGTATCAAACAAAAAGTCCATCTCACCTTAATTTGAAGTAACTTATATATAATACAACTCTATCATAACTTAGTACCAAGAATATTGAAAACATTAAATAATTAGTAGTATCTCTGGCAGTCATAAAAAACACACAAAATTCTCAATCAGTGTTAGGTACACATAATTATTTCAACTACCTTGAGGCCATCCTTGTATGAAAAGCGACTTCCATTTTCACTTTCATTGATAATAATCTGCTAATTAATATTCTTTTATGATATCGGTGTACCCAGTGCTATTGTTTCCGTTACGTGGCAGATGACACTAAGAATTTTAAAACAGAGCAGTTTGCAAAATCCCAACTAATATTATAAATGCGAAAGTAACTCTCTCTGTCTGTCTGTCTGTCTGTTACGCTTTCCCGCTTAAACCTCGCAACCGATTTTGATGAAATTTGGTACAGATTTATATTATTTCGAAAAAAAGAAATCCACGCGGACGGAGTCGCGGGCGGCCGCTAGTAATTCATAAAAAGAAATATGGATAATCTCGCGGATAGACCAAGAATTAATCTGATTAAAATTTGTAGTATGAATAAAAATATGAATAATGTTATTCGCGGTAAAACATATCATTGTTTTACCTCTGTATACGCAATTTAATTTTATACATATTTTGGACACACACAACCATAGCTAAAACACTAAAAAGTAAAAAAAATTACTTATCTTAAGCAATAAGTAACAAAACTTTCGCATCATTTAACCCAAGATACAGATTTGGCAAAAAAAGATCACCAACAAAATTCGAAAATTACTGTTACATTAAAGTTAAAATCAGTGACATTGTTAATTTTGAACTTGTCTTTGTAAGAGCCCCTTACTGAAACTCTTAATCGCAATATGTTGTGACCATCTCACTTAATCTTATTACAAATGTTTATTACAATGAGTCAATGATTGTTACAATGGGGAATATGCATGTATTTTTTTTATACTATTATACGATAGTTCATATCATTTTCAGACTCGTGAATAAAATTCCAACACCAAAAAACTAAAATTTAACAAGGAAAAAATATTTTTTCTTAAGCAGTCAAATTCGCCAAATTAAAACGGCCTCCATCTTGGCGCCTAAATGTAGCGTGTATTTTGTACGTCACACTTCCTGTTAGGGATGTGCGATATTTGAAAAACATCCATGTTTTCGATAACAAATAAACTATGAATGATATTTTCAAAATTAAATTATTATATATAATATGTAATTGAAAAATGGTGCATGCGTCATGACCTTAAGGTAAACCCAAAGAAAACAGAACTGGTCCTTTTCACAAACAAAAGGAAAACCAGCACACCAACACTCCCAAAACTCTTCGGCACAAACTTGACGTTGTCGAATGAGGTAAGATACTTAGGAGTAATTCTCGACAGCAAGCTCAATTGGGACAAGCACCTAAACGAGAAAACGAGCAAGGCCTGCAACACCTTCTGGCAATGCAGGAGACTGCTTGATAGACAATGGGGCCTAAAGCCCAAGATAACGCTTTGGATCTACACCGCCATAATCAGACCCATGCTAACATATGGCGCTCTGGTCTGGTGGCCAAGAACAGAACTAGCCACGGCAAAAGCAAAGCTACAGAGAGTGCAGAGGTTAGCTTGCCTTGCCACAACTGGCTGTATGAAAACGACCGCAACATCGGCTCTCGAAGTCATTCTCGATTTAAGACCGCTACACCTGGTCATACAACAAGAAGCAGCTGTGGCAGCAGCGCGGCTCGAGAAAATCGGTCTATGGAAACAGGATGATAGAAAGAACCACACACGCCTCCTAAAAACCGTCAAAGCCGAAATACCAATGATAGAGGCCACGTGTGACATCATCCCGAAAACATATATTTTCAACAAGAACTACAATATCTCACTAAGCGCGGAGAATAAAGACAGTTCTGGAATACAAGAGGTAAGAGTATACACGGACGGCTCCAAGACAGAAACGAGAGCAGGTGCCGGTGTCTTCTCTCATGACCTAAATATCAGCATATCCACGGCTCTAGGCGAGCACAACACAACCTTCCAAGCAGAATGCGTTGGGATCACCAGAGCCGCTATGGCTATAAAATCAAGGCAGGTGCAAGGACAAGCTATACGCATAGTAACCGACAGCACCGCAGTATTACAAGCCCTCAAGAGCAACCGGACGAATAGTGGTCTCATCCATGAATGTCACAAAAGACTTGAGGAAATATCGAACGACAACAAGGTAACACTGCAATGGATTAAGGGCCACAGCAACTCATTAGGCAATGATGCTGCGGACGAACTGGCCAGGAGAGGCTCCGGAACTACCATCCTAGGACCGGAACCAATAATACCACTACCTTACTGTCAGATTATAACATGGTTACAAGAACGAACCAAGAAAGAACATGTAAAACTATGGACATCTAGCTCAGAGTGCAGGCTAACAAAAGAAGTCTTTCCATCGCTCGACGGACGATTATCGCGCCGCTTACTGCGTCTTCGGAAAGAGAACCTACGCCATGCTATAAGCATAATTACAGGTCACTGCATGCTTAATAAGCATCTACACAACATCGGCCTCACCGACAGCCCACTATGTAGGGGCTGCATGGACGCCGAGGAAACGCCTGCCCACGTGCTGCTTCGATGCAACAGCGTGGCTGAACAACGAGCTCGACTACTCCCAGGCTCCGAGACTCTACGGGCAGCCTTCAGCGACGCCGCGAGAGTTCTGGACCTCTGGCTGGAGCTCAAATGGTTTGAGTAAGGGTTTATGGGAACGGACAAGGTAACAGATCCTCCTTTGTCTAAGATATCACGTGTAACAGCCCACCTTAGAGGTTAAGCGCGGAAAACTCCCTGGAAACCTAAACCTAAACCTAATGTAATTAAAGTAGAAGAAATACATAAAAGCGGAAGAGAAATATTAGCATACCAGTGTTTTTGGAAACACTTTGAGAAAAAAATACTTTGAGAAGTGTTTTCCGCGAGAGACGCGAAAGAACATTGAATTGAAGTTGATAGTAGAATATAATGGATTTATTATAATTCCACGTTTATATATTTTTATTTCAATTTCTCAATAATTGGCATAATGGGAGTAGATTTTCTAGTGATATCGACAATATTAATTTTAATAATAACTTGATAATAGTTTGTATTGTATTAAAGAAATAAGCTTCCAAATCGTATTTAATTTTTGATACTCTATGTTATTATATAATACTTTGTCAGTTTATCGATAATTTCAAAAAATATCAAATATTTAATCATTTGTCCCCATCACTACATTGTTGTGTACTTTGTCGTCACTTCCGTTTTAACTCCATTGAATTTCGCGCGTAAATTTTGCACTTTTAAATAATTATTTTTGCAATAAGCAACAACTTTAATTAAAAAATATTGATGTGGGCATAATTCTGAAGTAATAAAGTTCATGAAAAAAAATATTTTACGCTATTTAGAATCACACGCATATTCCCTATTATCTGTCATTTCTATCCAAACACACACTTCATTAAATATTAAAACTAGATATTTAATCTAAAATCACACTGTACACCCAGTTCTAGTTATCTACGTATGGAAAATCTGCATTAAGTCAAATTCCTTGAGATTGACTAAACCAGCATGACCATTGATCATGCAGTAATACTCCGCTCCGACAATGTACGACAGCACCATGGCTCCAACAATACTTCCGAGGGAGGTTGACTTTGGCATCAAGATTCCAGTTGCGATGAGGAGCCCAATATATGTCATATACCTTGAAGAAAATTACATTGTTAGTATTCTTCTAATAAAATTAAATTCCCCCCACATAATATAACCCATCAGCAAGAATAATGTAAGTCAACAATATATTAATATATAAATAATAATTGCTGCAATAATAAATAAATATTAAGTTGCAAAATGAGTAACACCTATGTATTTTGATCATAATCATACATTTTGTAACATGAATATTCTGTGAATAAAATAATACACAAATAAGTTGCGATATAAAATAGTACCATGTGAAAAGAGATATGTTAACATAGAACATTCAAATAAATAATATAGGAAGCAGTAATATAAACTATTATAGCCCCTCCACCCAAAACAATAGTGAAGTTTACCTAATTCATTTAAATAACCTGCTTACAGCTCAGATTTTCTGGAAAAAAGTTTAAAATATTAGAACCAAACCAAAATAAAAACTGAGATAGGATTAACTAAGATCACCATGGTTTACCTTGAGGTAGTCAACGCTTCAGAATATTCATCTTCCCCCTCTCTATCGGAAACACAGAACTCTCCTTTCTTTGAGTACCCTTTGGCACATTTCCGACACATGTCTGGTCCATCGCCATGGCACCCTGAACAAGACTTGTCACACTGGACACAAATGTAAGACCCAATAGAGTTCATACAGAACTGATCTTTGGAGCAACGCTTAGTATCATCACACTCGTTAATATCAAGGCAGCCCTCGTCTGAGTCAAATAGAAAACCAGGTTTGCAAGCAGCACAGTCTTTCTGTGAGCCTTGTCTGCATCCTCCCATGCAAGCCCTGTGACATGGAGAGCACAGCATCTTCTTGTCATCCTTGTAAGCCAAGTAGTATCCCAGCGAACATTGATCACAATTTGTCCCTTCATACCCAGTGTCACAAAGGCAAGTACCATTTCCTTTTCTAGTACCATCACCCCGACATTTCCCATTACCGCTGCACAAATTGTCATGGTCACCTGGGCAGGGTGTGCACTCCTTGCCATAATGGTGCTTCGGGCAACATAACTTCAAACTTTCGATGCAAATAAATGAGTAAAGATCATCCGACTCTTCTGGATTCTGAGCCCACCATTGTTCAATGAATTCCTCAGCTTTCTCTGCCATGTGGTGGCACTGGATGGAATATTCCTTCGTTTCTTTGCATATCCCTTCTTGTATATCAACCAGTCTCATTTCACTTCTCTTGTATACTTTCTTTAGGTTCTCTTCTTCCCAGGCCGCGTCGCCCCCTTCGTATTTACCTCTGGCAGTTCTTTCTAGACCTTTCTGGAATGATTCCACGAATACTTTGCAAGCTTGACACTCGCCTAAGAATTTGGATGGCGCCAGCACGCCGGGGTTAACGACTGGAGGCTGAGCCGTGCAGAAACCGGCAAACAACGCGACGAAAAACATAGCACACTTCATTACGCACTTTTCACAATTTCCCATGTTTATATAATCCTGAAACAATGATATGGAATTATGTTTCATTATATTAAGTCGAACTTTAATTCATTAATTTAAAAATTACAGAAAATAATGCAGAAAAGAGGACTTAATTGTTTACAAAAGACACTTGATTTAATCAACACACTTACTAGTTACTATCCGTAACACACTGCACAGATTGAAATTGATCGCTTATAATTCTACAAGACAATACAATTCCATGTAAAATACGAGGTATTTAACACGATCCACTTAATAAAACAACGAAATACTGACGTGTTTGATTCTCACTTGCGAAAACTTTGACATTTCTAAACAGCTGTGCTTTGACGTAACAGCGCCATGTTAGATAAAAACGTTCCGTTCCGCGTACGTCTTTCATTGAACATTGAACACACTTTTTTTAAGGTTTGACTTATAGCGTGGAAATATCTTTAGAACTAATTTTTAGAATAAAAAATAAATATTTTAGGACTATATCAAAATCACAGTTAAATTACCTTCAAAGCAAATTAGCAAGAAAATGAATATTCGTCGTACATTAGCCCCTACGATTCCGTCTCCTACACAACGCCTACATTATTACCATGTTAATATCAATCGTGGGATGTGATTTAAATCCCCTGACCTTATCTGCAGAAACTATTTCGCAAAATGCATACCTTGTACGGATCAGTACAAAAAAACATCTCGAAAGAAGAATGTAAGATGTTTTTTATTTTATTTTTTTATTTATTAATAATACTTACATAGGTATAATATTGGCTCAAGGAGAGAACTTCTATTTTTTTTTCTTCGCATGTATAGGCTTAATACATACTCAATTGGTTACCTATCGTTTAGTTAGGTAAACCTATACTATAATATTGGAGCGTACAAGTGACTCTAACTATCAATACCTATATCGTTAAGTTCATGACTCCTTGCTATGCATGCATAGTTTTTTGATGCAGTTTCGTAATCACCCTTGCTCATTGATCTGAGTTCCCTTTACAATACATCTTGATCAAAATCATTAGTCTATTCCATAGACGTTTTACATCAGACATTTTGAATTAAACTTGATTGTGGACGCCTGGCGCTCAAGCTTATTGCAAAGCAAGACCTGATCAAAAGTCGTAGGCTTTAATGCAAAGGTCTTCCTTAGTTAGCACGCATTGTCTGAACCTTTGATGTCGACTTGCATAACAAATCGATACCTCCGTCATTTGATTAATGACAGGAGGCACCATCAGTCTTGCAAGCGCATTCGCTTTTCATGATCGCGCTTATGAACAAGGTAGTAATTATGCGTTTTCAGTGCTTTTATAAGTACCTGTTTATACGAGAAAGTACAAAACATACTCGGAGCAGCCAGGACCGAGTTGTTCACAGATTCAGCAAAACGTCTAGAAGTTTTAATTCGATAAATAGCTGCATTCTGCGATGGGTTTAACCAGTAACTAGACAAGAATCGTGTCAATATAACACTTTGCAACTTACGACCCTGGACAAAAATCGTGTCAATAGGTATTACTCTGCACAAGAATCGTGTCAAATAGTGTCAATGTAACACTCTGCAGCTTCCGACCCGATGTGTCATTCATTGCGAACGCGACACCTAATCTGCATGAACATAGGTAGGTAATATTATATAACAGAGTACCTACACATAATCTTTTTTTGCCTACGATTACCGACGTTTGCTACCAAGAGTAATGGCATTGATCTGTTAGTAGCAAACGCCCACCAAGTACTCCATCACTGGGACCTACCAACAATTTTATTTACATAACAAGTATGTAGGTATGTAGGTATTAAATTAAATTGTGATACTAAAAGGACACTCGATTCATCAACATCGTCATCAGGAAAAAACAAAAGAAAGTCTACACTAAAAGACTGAAGTAGATAAAGTCTAGAATCCTACCAATACGTAAATAGAAATAACATTTTTCCACCAACAAAGGGTTCGACCTCTCAATCAACAAGTAGGTAGGTAGGTTAATACTTTTTAGCATACCTACCTTGTTACTATCTCGAATTGACTCTGTGATCGATCACCGATGCATATGCGAAGCGTGGTGAATTGTGTCAAGTCATACGGCGATTGCACATTGCACCTGTCATTGGTGTGATGACTTCATTTTGATGATGGATTGCAAAGGATGCTTATTAACAAGGAAAACTTTGAAAAATTTACTCGTATTTACAATAGCATGGTAATAATTTACCAAGTCTTTTTTGTGGAGTTTTGTAAGTTGTACAATACTGTAGTTCCTACATCATTTTGAGTTGACCAATCTCGTAGGTTCACCTGCGTCCCGAGGGAAATACTTTCCGTACTACCCGGTACCCGGGATAAAATATAATCTATGACACTCAGGGTGAATGTAGCTTTCCAAATTTTGAAATCATTTTTGAAAGCGGTCCAGTTATTTTTGAGTTTATTCGTTACATACAAAAAACAAATCTTTCCTCTTTATAATATTAGTGTAGATGTAGATGTAGACGGATAATGTAGGATTTTATTTTTTCAAATCACACCACTATTTCGAAACTCAATTAAAACAAACTATCAAAAAGCCGCATATTACTCAGTATAGACAAAAGGTTATCTCAAAAAGCGAGTAAGTACCCAAAGTACCTCATAGGCACACAAGTACTCCGTAATCGCGGCGATGGTTCGCTTGCATAATCGCTTCCTGCTTTCACCGTAACAAAGAGCGTGTTCTCGCGACTACGCTTGGAGCTAGTGGGAACGAGCTAGGAAAGTTTTTGTCATCTCGACGTTGTATCGATATTGTTCGATGGAGTAGCATTCCTTTTTCCTATTATTTGGAATCTCTTAGATACTGTTCGATGTCATTCCTGTTCCCATGATTTGGAGTAACTTGGGATAGTTCTGGAATTCTCGAATGTCTACATAGGTATCGAAGGCTCGACTCTTGTTTTTGGATGTGATCTCTTGGTAGAGAGTGTAAAAGTTTGACGGCGCATCTTAACTGTTTAGCAGATCTCCTAGGATGGTTCTGGAATTCTCGAATGTCTACATAGATGTCGAAGGCTCGTCTCTTGTTTTTGGATGTGAATTCTTGTTAGAGTGTAAAAGTTTGACTGCCCATCTCAACCGTTTAGCAGATCTCCTAGGATGGTTCTGGAATTCTCGAATGTCTACATAGATGTCGAAGGCTCGACTCTTGTTTTCGGATGTGATCTCTTGGTAGAGAGTGTAAAAGTTTGACTGCATATCAACTGCTTTACAGATCTTGCTCCATTTATTGGGGAAGTCAATACTTTTAAAACCCAACCTTGAACTTGGAAACATACCAACTAGTAGCAAAATTTCTTGCAGATACCTACTAACAGGAATAAACTAACCCATGCATGTTATTACAAATATTACCTGTACTAGATTAGTTTTATTTGTCAACAATTCTGTGTCTCCGTATTTTATATTGCTCTCCACTTTCTAGGGTCCAAGTCAGGTTATCTACGACGTTTAACAGCTTTGCTGAGGCCAAGGTATCGTTAGCGTACATTGTTAACCTCTATTCTACCCGTGTATTGTTGACCTCTATTTTGCCGTGAAAGGAAATACTGCACCATTAGAAATGTTACCTGGCGCCAGTATTTGCATATCCGATATTTGGGAAAGGTAAAGAGAGCTGAATTTAATTGTGGTAAGAAAAGAGTGAAGAAAGGAAAGGTGACATATTTAATTGCAAAATAACGCCCTTTTGATTAAATCGTTTAGGGATACATTGACCTACGGGTAACCTGCGAAGGACAAAACTAACGTCAGTATTTTCGATTGCTTTTTCACATATTTATGCGTGTTTGGAAAAATTTAATAACTTAATTAGGTGTACGAAATGTGGTAAATGTTTTTTTGGGCCTTTATAGTAATCTGCCTAATATATTATTTACCTTGCTCCAAATACTTTGAGGCAACACCAACGATATTTAAACAATGTCTCAGATAGCAAACCGATAAACATTCCTATAATGACCTGACCGTGAATAAAATCCGGTAACCTTTCGTAAGGCGTCAAGGATCACGGCTCCGAATAACTTAAAAACAATAAAACGAATACAAATATGTACAATATAACAATGCTTAATATAAATGTGTAGGGAATATGCAAGTTATTAATATGTACTAATGCTCCAAGTTGTTTTTAATATCAAATGAAGTTACGTTTAGGAGAAGTCCGAAAAACTAAAACATAAAGTTCCGCCTGACAATGGCACCACAGAAACTTATTTCTTTGGTAACTCGAAGCAGATTCGTCCATCTCTTTTGTAAATTTGAAATTGTAAGTACCTACTAACTTATGTGTTTCTACTAACATAACTATGGATCTATGTGGTCTGAAATAATCACTTTTTATTTCTTTATTATTTGTTCAGGCATGCAACTAGTGAAAAACTTTTGTAATGTTAATTATATTTCATCGGTAATTATGCAGTTGCCTACTTTGTTTGTACAATCAACTATGTGGGTACTATCTACGATATAACAAATAGGATGATGAAATTGCAGCTAGTTTCACTTCATTATTAAATACCCATATCGTATCCGTTTTATTCGTATAGCTAAAAGCTAGAGCATTCTTTCTGACATTAATTTGAGATCAAGTCATTAATTATTATAAATATTTGGTGTAATTTATAGTGCATCATCCGTGGAGGAGGCATATACATTGCTAAATGCTGTTAAAGAACCCTATAGCACAGATAACATTAAAAAGTAATAATGATGATGAAATCATATCTTGGGCGACAGAACGGAAACCGTCCAGTCGGTCGCCCCAGATATCGCTGGAAGGACATGGTGGAGGCTGACCTGCGTGAGCTCGGGGTCTGGTCGGAGGCGGCGCAAGATAGAGACCGGTGGAATTCTCTCGTCTCGGAGGCCAAGACACACTTTGGGTCGTTGAGACAAAAAATTTGTTAATAATGATGATGCAGTCAGCATTCAAACTCAATCTTAAACATAAAATATGGCAATCCTGTAATGTAATAAGGCATGTGTACCTTACTGACAACTATATCTGTTGTATTTAGCTCAGCAAATAAAATTATGCAAATTCTTACGAGTAACAATTAAATTTCTTCTAACCACACACGTGGCTCACAATTGTAGCAAACAGCCGCTGCTTTTTAGCGCCAAATGCTAAACAGAGCGTTCACGGACTGCCTGTTCACAATGTTCGTTTGCTTTGTGACTTCACAGGTAATTGTTTATAACCTCGGAAGTAACGTGGATTTGTATCTGTTTAACGTACATTTAGTACATCCCTTAATAGTTAAATCTATACCATACATCATACAGCATACGTACGAGTATAAAACAGTTTTAATTTTAACGGTCGCCATTGTAAATATTGTGTTTGTTAAGGAAAACAAAAGAAGAGTAGGTTTTCAAATTGTTAGAGTACCTCAACGAAAACTTGACGTCGCGAAATCCAGGGTAGACGAAGATTATATCAGATTTTTTCGGAAATACATCAGTATAAGGAAAAACATATCCCAATATAGAAGTTCAATAATTAGCTGTACTGTAACCAAATTCCGCTCTTCTTTTGAATCAATTTACATCTGAGTTATACCCGCCTAAAAGTTCTACTGAACATGTTTATCTCTCTGCTTACAAATAAACTCAACAAAGTTGGTCCCTTATAAACGCATGCCTTGAACTATTTCTTTCGCATTTAAAAATAAGTTAAATTTAAAACCATGTCAGAAGATACAGAACGGCCCGATACGTCTTTTTATACTGTTTTGTTTATAAATAGTTTACCGAGCTAATACAATAGTGAACGAAGCGAAGAAAAATTCTCCTTTGCATACCGCACTGGTTAAAAACAAAAAAAATGCACTGAGATAGTCATAGCGGCATCTTCAAGGGCTGTCGAGTTTATTTCTTCATTTATAGTCTTATTTGCCGGCCGATTTATTGTAATGGTTGAGAGACCGCTACTACACCCATGTGTCGCGGTTTCAATCTTTTTAAATTATAAATCTAAATGATTCGCTTAAAAAATGAAATAAAAGTACTTGAAAAAAAAGTAGCATCGAGGTATAATTTCAGCAGCCGAGATCTGAAAAGAAGCCGAAAGGTCGGGTTATCCTGTAAATATGTAGTTTAAAATTATACCGCCATTCTATTCGTGTAGAGGGTGTTTTATTATGTGAGTAGTAGTCGCGTTAACCAAAGAAAACATTTGATTCTCTTAAAGTGAGAATGAGTACCCATAGGTTGTGAGATAGAGCACGTAATTTGTGATTTTAATTGAGGAATATTTCTCTGTCAATCTATTTTTAGTACCTCTTATAAAAACGACAAAGACTCAACATTACCTCTATATCTACTAAAATTGCTTGAACTTCGCAACAGCTTCGTTTATTATAATGTTTGTAAGGTAATAAAACAAGTAGCTTAATATCCCTACGGTCATAAAACGAATAATTGAGAACCAAAAATAAATTAAACGAGAATATGGAACAGAAAATGGACAAACAGCTTCAAGTTCGCGAAAAGATATTGAGGGAAATTAAACCTTATTCCAATAGAATAAGAAACAGGGCGTGCGATGCTGGAAGACGATTGGACCTAATCGTTTCTATGCAAAAACGCGCTGTGTTGAGGTATACAAAAAGTAAATGACCTTTTAAAACGCATTAGAAGCATCGACCGGTTCCAAAGCACGACGAAACAACTTACGGTACCGGTCCAAAGTCGGATATAGTGTCAATCCACATTTTATAATTTTCTACGGCAATCACAATTATTAACTATTCTAATAACATTTATTAATGTTTGTCTCTCCTTATAATATAGCTGAATATACTGAATATGAGATTTTATAGTTAGAATGCTATGTGTATGTTTGACTGTTTATGTTTAATGACTATCACTATATTAATGAGTTTTACAAAATTTGCGAAGCTATATTTTTAACAGAAGGGCAACAGAAGGGTAAATTTTATAAAAATGTATGTATTCTTTACAAAGGAGAAGTTCTAATAAGACCGAAATTACCCAACTTTAAACTTTACCACTACTTTAATTGACTTGGCAACACAGCTGCCGACAAACAGGCCAACTGTCACCGTGTCACGGTATGCTAGGCCTGTAGCTTATCGCCGATCTCGACCACAGGCCATAGATAATACGGCTGCCATAGGTCAGCCAAGTGCACCGTCATTCGCGGCATTGAGAATCTTATCAGATGCTGGATGTAATTAAAATCTGACTTTAGATAACTTAAGGGCGAGCCTTAACGAATAGTTTTTTTATCAACCTCAATGTTCATTATGTTTTGATATAATTGCAAAGTCAATCTCTGTTTTGTTGAAGATGTTACAGTATTTAAATTGCCGGTTTTAGGTTTTATTTAATCAACATGTTTTTAATTATATTTGTTTTTGAGCTATTTTTGCTGTAGAACGCTTGTCATCGTGGCTCAGTTGCTTACCAACACTTTAGTTGAAGTAGGATTCACATTACCTGTAAACAAATAGAATACATAATAAAAATCGAGTCATATTGAACAAATAAATTATCTATCTATTACAGATACGGCGGAAATAACATGAACCTGTGTCAACCTTTTAAAAACCACTAATCCATTTGCCAATTTAAAGTTATCATATCGCCATATACACTAATAATCCAAGAAACAATGGACTAAAGATATTGTAGATCTAAGCTTAATAGAGTTGATTAAGCAATAACAATATTGCAACATTATATTTTACTGGCATACCAATGCATAAACTGTAATCGACTGCATTGTCCAGTCACCGGCCACTCACCCAACCGATATGAAGTGATTTGCCTCTACAAATATCCGTTTAAATCAACAAACAAGTCATACAAAGAAAAGATTCTTGAAACTACGATAAACAGGAATCAATAAAAACAAACAATCTGTGCGCCGACGAATATGCTAACAAGAGGCGCTTGTTTGAATAAAACAAAACGAATGCACCACAGTTGTCGAAGGACATTAAAATACTTTGTAGGCAACGGCTCGGAGAATTCTTGACAATCTTAAGTCACCAAGTCGAATGACGTCAGGCTTACCAACCGGCTGCCGAGGTCGTGCGACAAGCCAGCTCTGCGATTAATAGTAAATCTATGTGATTGTCGACTCAGACGCACACATGTCGAATGTGACTAATAATAAAGTCGTGGATCCGTCATTATTCGCTTGTTATGAACAAGGCTATCGGAAAAGGTCGTGACGAATAAATATTTGGGGAGAATACATTTTTATGCTAACCATACTGAGTTAAACTTTTATATAAGAGAATTTAATGACTTGGAAACGTCGATCATTAAGCTTGGTTAGTGTAAATGTTTCCTGTCCTGGATAGTAATCAAGAAACATCCAACTACTTCTCAGAGCATACGCATAAAAAAACTTATCAACATTTCAATTTTAATACTTTATCCCCGTAACGAAGTACATAAACCGTAACTTATTATAAAAGATGACACTTTCATGTACCTGTCAAAACAAACAATAAAAGATTATGAGCAAAATGAGCTTAAAGGTTTTATTTTCAAAACGTGAAATTACAACCACGAACGTTCATGCTCGCGGACAACATCTCCATTCGGCCCGTGCAATAAAACGCGGAGCTTAGTGCTCGCAGGCCGTAAAACGGAACGGTCAATAATTCCCGCCACAGTATAGTATCAATCAATCCTGGCAATATTATGTAAATAAAGTGGAATGTGGAGGCTGGCAATGGCTGGTTGGCAGTTTAGAGTGGGCGCGCCCGTGGGCTCACGGAACCTTGCAACTTAAGCAACTGTTTGCTTGTCTATTTGTCGAACGAATGTAGACGGTGGCCGTTATAGATTTGTTCGATATCAGATTATTTGCAGTCTTTGCAATTTTGTTGGCGAAGCGGGTACCAATCCAAAAGTAAAATCAACCATAAAAGCTGCGTCTGGCAATCACCATCATATCCGCAAATAGCCGCAATATATAAACGATAAAATTCCCCCCAGAATATGCCTCGCTCTAGACATGGATAGTCTCATTAGCTTCTTACCAAACACGGGTAGTACTAACTGTTTAAGGCCGGAAATTCACTCACAGCACTTTTTAACTATATTTCAGCAATATTCATATTATGGAATTCAGTGGTTACCCTTGACATTATAAGTCACAACAAAGCGATAGTAACATACGGTCGTACCTAGACCGAATATAACAGCTTACGTATACCCTATCTATACCTACGTAAGCTACAATAGGTACCTACATAATTCTAATGTAATGGTATGTATCAAAAGGACTTCGTTACGAAGTCCGAAGTTCGTTACGAAGTCTTCGTATAATAAAAGGACTTGTTTATGATAGGTACTTTTTATGAAGCAAACCGATTCTATTTTCAATCTAAGCGAATCATAATATTCATAATAGATTTCATGCAAATCAGTTTTTGAACATCGGTGGTCATTATTTTTTTGTCGCAAGAGTAATGAAATTGCTATATTGTGTCACTGTCATCAATATAAATGATGTATCGAATGATATCAGAGAGTTAGAAAATTATAAGTTAAGATATTTCCATGCTATCGAAAAGCATAAAAGAAGTGCAATAATTTCTTCTTGTTTCGTATGTAAAGTGATTACAAAAAAATCATAATTAAAACAATTTTCCCTTCAATAAATGAAGTAAACATTATAAAAAATAATATCATCATTTTATATCCACCTAAACACAAAATGTAATTATTTATTTCAATTATTTTATCATTAAAACATGCGCTAAGGTAAATCATGAAGGGAAAAATAAACCTTTCTAACATTACGGCCTGTAAGATTCTGTCACACACAGGTCACAACTCAACGAATGATATCGTCCAAGACGAAAATATAAGTTTGTTGGTCACGTACTAACATCCTGTGACTTGTATTCATAAAAAAAATTGTATGCGCGATATGTCCCAAATAAGTGAAGGTTCCGTATGAAATATGTCTGATTAAACATATTTAATCACTTTGTTTGAACATTTCATATCTAAATTGTTAACTATTAAAAAACTAAAAACGGATTAAATTACATTGAAGTAGTTCATTTCTAAAAACCTCTCCCGACGTTCAACTGCTTTTCAGTTATCCAAATCACGGAAAGACAAAAAAGTTACAACTAACAAAACAGTTATTAACATAACTATGAGTCGTAGTATGTATTTATAAAACTACCGGCTGGAAGTGGTTCCTGCGATTAACGCGTTTAAGTAAGACAAATAAACTCTTCATATTTTTATATTATAGTATAGATTGTCTGATTCATCGTCACAACAGATCTCTAAAACCCAGTTAATCGTCGGTCATCGCTCTCTACTGCTTTACTGCTTTGGTGAAATTATATCTTATTTTATTATGGACAGACAACGGTTACGGGAAGACGAGTTCCACCTTCGTCCGTTTACACAAGTGTGGCGCAAGTAATGGCCCAATAATGCCTAATTTGGCGACGCAGTCAGTACTGTATTTGTAACACTTAACTTGTAACACAGTTTTTTCAGAACAATGACGATACCATGGTAAAGAGATATCGAGGAGAGCGCGAATGAAGTCTTTTTGATGAATTGAATTCCACTTTGGATGATATCAACCTGGTGACGAAGTGGAATTTAGTCACTGATTAGGTAAGGTTAGAAACCCACGTCCTCCCGGCAGCCCCTAGGCTGGGAGGGCGGCATTTCACCAGCGTGGAAAAAAAAGGTTATGCTTGGAAGTCATTCGTCAGTACTCGTTCGTAATTATTTACTTTGCATATTGATGTATAAAACAGGATTATTTTTTGTTAAATACTCGAACTTTCTGAAGGTCAGAAGAGTTGTTATGATTTGTTAATTAATTCATTGTTTTTAATATTTTGACATTGTGACTTATATCTTTAACAAGTTAATAATAATACCAACGTATGGGATAATTTAACTAACACGTACATCATTCGTGCAAGCGCGTCTATGCAAACACTATTATTACGTACCTACGTCCACAAAAAAGGGGAAGTCTGGTACCTAGACAAACTTTTTACAAATTCCGAAAATAACGAATTCGGCGTCACGGTCGACCGCACACCCTGTTATTAAGTTTTGCTTATTATTAGCCAGAACCACTGTGAAATCCATTTGTAACACGTTATGCGAAAATTCATAAAGTCTTTAGTTCCAGGATGGCATATTTCATCACGAAATCTTTTGAAAATCTTCTATTTATTATTATTTGAATTTGTCGGTGGATAATAATTGTTTTTCTTTCTCTTCTTCATTCAATGATTCATTTCATGATATACAATTATACAAACAATCATTCAAAAAGATCTACCGTCAACCAGACTAAAATAGGATTCAACTTACCTACGCCCATGGATTTTGAGAACAAAACTGAGCCGACTCTTGTCGAAGTAGTAAACGTTTTACAAAAGCAACGCTATCATTAGTCTCTATTAGCAGATTCCCCGTACCCCTCCAAACTGCAAACCCGAAGCAGCCATTTTAAAAGCAATTGTCTAGAATTAGGCTTACCCCGGAGGTGCCATGGGTTTAGAAACGTCGAAAAACGATCTAAGCCCTGAGTTCCCCTGGGCGGCACTTAGGCAAATAACACGATGTTGAAGTACGAGGAAACAGTCGCCAGAGGTGGTTCGGGCATCCACAATTCGTACAAACAACAACACACATTGGACTTTGAGCCGCCCTTATGTCAGCGGCATAAGCGCTATTATTAAACTAAACCATCGCTTGTGATCGCTAGAGGTGCGTTGTTTCCACAATTCGTACAAACGACAGCACTTTAGGCGAACCCATTGGACTTGTTCCACCCTTATGTGAGGCGCATAAGGGTTATTATTGAACTGCAAGTGTTCACCATGAAGTGCTGATCATACATTAGGCTGATGACTGTCGATGATAGTCATCCATCTTTCCCTGGTCGAGTCGTGCCTTCAAGTTGTTCGCTGGACTAACATTAATTTAATGTGCATTTGTTATTATGCAATTTGTTTTTCATGGCAACTTTTTTAAGGAATTATAGTAATCTTAGTTTTGTCAAACACAGTATCAAACTAAAATAAGCAAAATAAATGTTTCGTAAAGATATGTAGAGAAAAACCTTCTTCATATATAACTTTCTTCTTAAATCTATTTATTATATTTATATAATTTCTGAGGTATAAACTGCAGATTAAAAACTTATTCCGGACTATAGGTATAATAATAAGACATCTTATTTTTCATTAAAGTGCCAAAGCTTATCTTAAGATACCCCAGAGGTGGTTCAAAAGGAATATTCTATTTATTATAGCATCAACTTAATTCGGTAAGGTCTAAAGCCACAATAATCAATTCCCAGCCTTAAAAAAAGACTTCGCAAAACGTAACACAAGTTAATGCTGGGGATATATCAAAATACACACCAAATAAGCTCTACATTCACGCGCACAAAAACAGAGCAAAAAGTCTCGAGCAAAATATCGATATTCGATTGATCGCGGTGGGGTGCCCGATAAAACCGGCAACACCGATGTCATTCTCAGGTTGTATAGACCTTATTTCTAACTTTCCGTACCCACTGGAATGGGTTAGTGAGAATCGACAGTAGTTTTATGCTTATTACTATTTACTCAAAGAAATAACAAGTTACTGATTTAAGTTTATTGGCGTGGTTTTGCCATACGGCAACAATAAGATATTTGTAAAGTATGAATAAAACTTTGAAACATTAGTTTTGTGATTTCCCATATTTAAACTAAGATCTATTTCGTTGTGGCGAGATGGTACATACACGCAAAATACGCGCCAAATAAGCTCTACATTCACGCGTATAAAGTGAAGCAAAGCAAAAAGTCGCGAGCAAAATATCGATATTCGATTGATCGCTGTGGGGTGCCCGGCAAAGCCGGCACCGCTGTCATACTCGGGTTATTAAGATGTTGCTGCAATCCTTATTCCCAACTTCGAGAATCGATTGGAGTGGGAATATGAGAATCCATTATGGGTATTATTAACTACGACTATTTACACAAAGTACATATAACTAGTAACTACACTATAATTTTATTAATCTGCCATGTTACTATTTCACCGTTTGCTGATGTTTATGACTAAGTAGTCTACCAATACTGTAATTACGCTATATTAAGATAAACGTAAATTTAACAAACATTCATAATATCGTATTGTGATTTCATTTCACAATGGCGCGAGTGAGGGAGCAGATCGTTCACGTGATGGTAAGTAATAAAATATCTACGAATGACAGGTACAATCACAGCCCTTTAAAAGTGAAAAAATGTTTACTCCCACATTATTCTAGTTTTAATTTCGAACAAACTTTACGCAAGCATACTCTATAGACATTGGCATCATATCATAACCGCCGCCGGCTTTGTAATTGTACTGTATGACGATGCGTGTACAATAGTACCTACGCTACCGAAGTGAGGGCCGTGAAGTAACGGGTCACTCAGTGCTTTGGTTAATCACGAGGGAAAGGTAAGGTTTATGGGCTTTGAACTCGCCGCACGAGGGTTGAGCGACGAGCGGAAAACTCTTACTAAATATAAGAGTCCTAAAAAAAATTTCTTGTTCATTATTGTTTTAGCTATTTCAAAACCGCTATCGGTTCCTCCTTGGCCTTCGCCAGATTCCCACCATAATAACTAACGTATACGAATCGTAGAGACTCCGTCGAATGTGAGGCCCTAGCTTTACCCATTAATGGCTGTACAACAACTTTTATTTAATAAATTTCATTTATTATTTTGCTCGTCCTTAGGACACAGATAATATAATAAAATGTCTTGACTTCTCTAAAGTTATGATTGGATCGGTCTGCAACAAGTGCCCCCTAGATACGTTCATTCCTTCAATTGTTTTACAGTGAAATGATAGAATGCCTATCACGATGATTTTGAATGTTTTTGTTTTTCAATCCCGCTATCGTTTCTTCCTTGGACCACAGCAGATTCCCGCCATTCTAACGTCTGCGCGGGCGCATCGTAGAGGCGGAACTCGTAAGCGCATTCCGTCTGCCTGTGAAACTGGCCCTAACCTTACCCATTAACAGCAGGTCGATTGCCCTTCGAATTATAAACAAAACTAATTTCGGCTTTGAAGTTTAATTGAGATCCTTCGGACACAAAAATAAGTATTTTTTTGTATGTTCGTATACAACTCAGGCCTCAGATCTCTAATGTCACAGAAAGGTGCCTTCGAATGGTGGGAGAAGTTTTAATATCGATCGAGTAATTTTTGAGCCTCTTCATTACAAACAAACAGACAAAGTTTTCTTCTTTATAATATTAGAAAAGATCCATGAAACCCTGTTTGCGTTATAAGTAACATAAATATATCCCTGTATCCTGACACTTTCCTTCTAATATAATGAAATAGAGTCTATCCTGATCAAATTCAATAGAGAATATTACAAATCAAGAAGACAGATAACAATTTAAAATAATCAATAGGTAGTTCATTCAACTGTATTTTGAACTCTAAAAATTACATGCGTATTTACATCGTGGCCTTGGTTGTAATACGAATATCATTACCTAACTATGACTTAACAGTTTATAAGAGACATCTTAGTAGTAAAGTAATTTTTGATTACATTTTTTACAGGAACCAAAAGGTACAATGCCTGTCGTTGACTGGTTCGTTCGAGTCAATATCAACTTTGTGATCTTATCTTAAACTATTTTCATTCAATTTGTAATAACTTCGTATAAATAGTCAACACAAAAAGAATGATTAAATTCTGACCAATGGTTCAAACAAACAAACAAACTCTTCAATTGTAGGAAGGTATCCTGTGTTTAGTGTAAAAGTATAAATTAAAAACAGCGGTAAGTATGTTACAGCCTTGTTACAAATTCATACGAACTCTTAAGTTGATATTCAGTGCAGACTTCCTGAATATTTGCATAATTCTGTTGTTAATGCAATGCTGCTCAGTAAACATAATAATATGTATTTTACATGAATCTACGAACGGATTTTAATGATATGGCTTGACCACTCTATCAAGTACTTCAAGATGCGAGTACATATTGATCTAGAGTAAAGTAAATCATTAACTTCTTTTTACCTAAAAAGTTGTCGCATAAATGAAGTATCGTAGGTGTGCTTACCAACTTTTTCTACCCACAAAAACATCCCACCTACCTACTTGCAGCCTTTTTGCCACTCGGTGGCTATTTCTGGACGCAATTTTACGTACAGAAATACTCTACTGGATACTTATCTGAACAACTTGTAGGTACTTGGTGCTTACTTAACACGGCATAGTAAAGGGAATAAAATCAGTAAAGAAAATGCTACATAATGGTTGTTATGCAAAATCGTTCGCTCAGTATTTTGTTAAGTTTTTTGTGTATTTTTTTCTGTAACCAATACCCAATAATAAATATTACCACCTCTCTTTTAGTGAAATAGTACCAATTTGCAACATTACTTATTTATAGCATTAATTGGATTCCTGATTCATTAAAAAAAACATATAGCAAATATAAATTGTTTCAGAGACCAAAATAACAATTAAGACTGATACAAAAATCAAAAGCTTAAAGCAATATTCAAGAAAGAATAAAAGAGATAATCATGACATGAGGGTTGATCGCGTGCATTTCTGCCAATTGAAGTTGCATTGAAACATTGTCATCTAAGTAACTTATACTAGTTAAGTTACCATGATAATGTCTGCGTGTATAAACAGAGCTGATGGTATCACCAAGATTCACAGCATTGTTTAAGACATTGATAAAGCCTCTTTGACTTATCTCAGATTAAACTAGCTACTTATAGCCAAGTTTGCAAGTTTCTATTGCCGTGGAAAGAAAAGGTCAACCCTTTTGTAGATATACTTAGCAAGGACCACAGAATACGCTAAGTTGTATGGTGAGGTCAGATTAAAGATTATAAGAAATATATCCTAAATGAACATTAATAAGCGTAATTTTTTTATCTCTCACAATAAAAGTAATTAATTGCTGTCTTCAATTAAAGTACTTTTAAATTTTAACCGTCCCATATTCGCAACTAAAGGCGAGGCTATTTAAAGTCAACAATGCACTGCACAAGTTATATGTTGATTCAGACAGTTAGTATTACGAGCTTCGCCAATTCCTTCTGCAAAAGTACCTGAACCTAAGTAAGTAGCATTGCTAACGGCTGGCAAATGTTTTCCACCATAAAAAGCCAACATCACATCGCAGATACCTCACTCCCATTTCATAAGTTGTGCGTATCGAGCTCTGTAAAACTACTTATTTGGTATCTTTATTATTCTATCAACGCTTCGCGAGTGGGTCGGCCGGGTATCAGTTACTCGTCGGATGAATAGAAATCTGGCCTTTTACCCTGCAAATAGTCTGGTTTACGGTTTCCAAGTTTCAAATGCAATTTGCGCAACTGTAAAGGTGGTAAACCCAGATTAATCATTACGAAGGTATTTGTTTCTTACTGGCTATTTATTACATTAATCAGGTGATAATAAAAAAAGGAGAGGTAGAGCTTTGCGACACTTCCACTCTAATGAGCCGCTCGTCAGGGGGAGTACCTCTACCTTACAGAAGACCACAGTGAAGTACCTAGCACTTTGTAACTGTTGTACTATGTTTTCGCTAATGCGTTAGGTTGCCAGGGCTCAGTTCTGGAGTTGTATATAACCAAAATAGGGAAAGTACCTCCACCTTACAGAAGACCACATAGCTGTAGCAGCAATATGGCACCAAAAAAACTAAAATTTATCAAAACCCAAGCGTTATTATTTCTCACTAAGGACGTCCGAAAGGAAGGCACACAATAAAGATCCCTATCAATACGAATTTCCTGCAAAGATACTAAGCGACTCATCCGTAGAACAAAGTCCGATCTGCAGGAATGCTAGTTTTCAGTAGAGGGCAAAGAAGTTTTAGATCTTTGTTTTCGGGCTGCGATAAAAAACGGTAAGACGTATCATTTTGAATTTGAGATATGTTTATATAGCGCAATAGCGTAATTAAATGCTCTTTAGTGTATATTTCTATTGCTTTTATTTCACGAAATAGTGAGTTCCATATCAACATCGGACATTTTCTAGCGGAAGACCGGGAGTCCTTGGTGAACATAACACGTTGTTTTACGGAGACGTCCGAATTAAGTGCCGTTCTATATGAACTTGGGGCGTTTTTTGATTGAATAATTTATCACTTTAAAGTCCTATGTGAATACTTATCTGGTTTGAAATGTGTTTTTTGTAATGTTAGCCATAACATAACATAACACAGTCTTTTATTCGGGCTTACACAAGGTTTATTCGTTAAAAAAAACCGAATTAGGAACTTTATGAAGCCCGGTGACCTGCTTGGTGTAGTGCTCAAGAGGTTGGGTTGGGTTCGATCCCAAGATTTGTTGGCATGAACATGTATCCATTTAAGTGTATGTATTTGTATAAATAAAATATATTTAAGAATGTCTTTCAGTTCCCTAGCTTGCCATGGTACAAGCTTCGAGCTTAGTTTGCTGCTAGGCAATTGGCGTTTTCAAACCCATTAGGTAAGGATCTTCACAGAAATCAACTCCGTGCATTTATTTATTGCCAACTGAATGGTGATTTTTCATTTGGTATGAAAAATCACCATTCAGTTTGAAGATTTAAAAGTTCCACATCACAAATATTTCCCGGTTAATATGGAACTGTCAGTACCAACTCTTCCAAATATCCTTGCCTAATAATACCTATTCAGTCTGTGATAGTTAATTCTGGCGATATATTATGGAGAAAGTTTCTTTGTGATTTGTTCGTCGTCATTTAGCACCTCTAATTAACTAGAAAACCATTTAAGTAGAAAACCCGTGGCCCCTAAAACCAATAGGAAAATGCAGAGATGCCCGAAGTAATGAACAGACCGTAAGCGCAAATGGTTCAAGAAACATAACGAAATAATCGAAAAAACGATGGGACCATCTTACAATGTCGTTAGTCGTTACAAATCTTCTTCTTCTTCCTTGCGTTTATCCCGTTAGTCGTTACAAATGATCCAATTAAATATCTCACCAACAGTACTTGGTACAGTAAATTTTTGGCAAATGGAAGATCGAGTTAAGCTATGGGATATCATCATCAAGTTTTCAGATAAAATCAAAAAGAAAATATGTCTCAAGTATCTCCTAATAAATTTCAAAGTATTATGGTCACAGGCACCAACCAATCTCACTGCGAGAACATTGAAGTATGTGAAACAATATTTATTACACTTAAGTTTATATACTTTTGCCGTAACAGCTTGTATCTTAAAGAATGTGTGAAATACAAAGGAGGTCAGCGTACAAATAATAAGATACATTTATAAAGCACTTCCATCGTACTTCTTCCACGCAGTCTTTAAGATACGAGCTAAAACGGCAAGATATTGAAACATTGTTTGATATACTTATATTTTCTCTCAAAAAGATTCCTTAAAGCCTGTTTATTTATAAAATTTTATCAAATAACTTCATGATGCAGTTTCTTTCCACAAAAACAGAAACAGTCTAGGCGCTGTTGGTGAGATATTGTATCGAATCATTTGTAACAATAAATGGAATTTTCTACACGGTCCCATCGCTATTTTGACTTTTTCATAACATTTGTCTTGCCTAGGTTTTTAAATCACTTGCGTTTAAGGTCTGTCCATTCTTTATTAGTCTCTGCCTTTTTCTAGTGGTTTTAGGAGCCACGGAGCTACTGCTTCAATACGAAGACAGAGGTGAATTTAGTGGTGCCTAATGACGAAGAACAAGAAAAAGAGAAACAGTCTCTATGATAAGGGCAGAATAAATTATCACAGACAGAATGGATGCCCATTGCTATGCCTAATCCTAGTAGGAGAGGATCTAGGAGTTAGTACTGACAGTTCCATATAAACCAGGGTAGATCTGTGGTACAAAATATGTTAATCCTAAAACTGAATGAATGGTGAATTTTCATAATTTGATGGCACTTCTAAGGAAAACGTAAGTTGATTGCTGTAATGATCCACACCTAGTGTGCCAGGTATGGCGTTGGATATTAAGCTGTAGCAGGAAATTTTCTCGGTCTCGTCATGGCCATCCAGATTTTTTTCCATTCTATCAGCTCATTATTTAACACTAGCGAACGCCCGCGACTCCGTCCGCGTGGTTTTCGATTTCCAATATCCTATGTGTTATTCTGATGTATAAGCTATATTGTGGTAGTTTCATTCAAATCCATTCAGTAGTTTTTACGTGAAAGAGTAACAAACATCCATACATCCATACATACAAACTTTCGCCTTTATAATAGTAGTAGGATTACAACGGGACTAAACGCGATATTATTTTCGCTTGTGACCACGCCACGGTTGTAGCATCACAGCCGAAACGTCAAGCAGAAAGTACTCAGTAATATATAAAAATAATATCGCGTTTAGTCCCGATGTAATGTAATAATTAAAACGCAACGCGAAAGTATAAAGTTATATATTCTCAGCTGATTTTTCTTCATCAGTAGGTAGGCAAAGGTGACTATGGTGGAGTCAAGTTTTAACAAAATTCTCAATAAAAATAATAGAAAATGTATTATTACTAATAAGGCAAGACTAAATATCTGCCTAGCAATTCATTACACAATGTTTAATTCAAATATTTGAATAATTGAGGATTTTTTTAATTGAACAACGTCTTATCTTATTCCGTTCTTCCAGTAATAACGTCCCATTTTACCATCGGACTAACAAATCGTCTCATAGATTCCGAAGAAAAGTGTTCTACATTCACATGCAACACTCAGAAGTACCATTAATTTCGTATAAAATGGTCCTAAGTTCTGTTAAGACTTCTACTTTTTACTATTTATTTTTACAGTTATAGTGGTTATCCTGCGAATATGCATTACAACGCATGTATTTTCGTACGAAAATTACGTTACTTAACTTTTCCATCAGAAAACGCCCTATATAAAAATCGATCACCCACAAATAGGAACGGAGCCAAAAAGTATGAATAAAGAGACAAATTGATTCTATATTCTAATTTCATTTTTTCGAAGAAAACCTAAGCCCGTTAAATGTAAATTTCCTTCCTCCACTGAACAACGGCCGGTCTCAACAACAGACGTGGCATCCGCACCGCCCCCACTGTCCCTTGGTCACATGAAGCGTTTTTTTACGGAAAGTTTATCACATGGAACGTTATTCGACTCTGTAACTCTGGAACTAAATAAGATAGAAAAAAAATAAAAATGTACTTCGATAGAGTTCGTTATCCTTATACTGTTAAGGTATTTAACTCATTTTTGCTCTATGATCACATCGGACCTTGTTCTACGGATGAGTCGCTAAGGTTCCTGAGCTCGCGATCAAGATAAACAATATTGAATGCCATACCGTTTAAAGTATTTTTATTAAACCTTTATTTAAATGCATGCATTTATACTGATGTGGATTTATGTATGTCCATTTGCAGTGAGTTATGAAGATATTGGTCGGCTGGATGGGGCGTTTGATAGTGACTTTGCCTCTTTCATGTCAAGATTATTTATCAAAATAAATAACCATAAACGTTTAAGCTTCTTTAACGTAATAAGGGGTAATCATGTAAACATTACTTTTAAAAGATAAATTATCGAACGTTGGTTACATTACATTCAAAAGATATCGGACGTCGCTCGGTTTGGTCTCTGTATTTATGTTCTAATTATTAATTCTTTATGTATGTACTCATATAAAAAGTATTTGAGCCGTTTTCATTGAATTGTTTGCATCATTTCGATTAATCTTTTATGTATTTTATTATTCAACGTAAAACTTAAAGACTGATAATGCCTACAATACATCATAGGTACGTACTCCTTGAGCCATTCTAATAACTCGAGGAAGAAAGTCTTCCTCAGTACCTATTTCTTCATTTATCATTTATGATGGTGACAACCAAGTGAAAACAAAGAATCACAGCTAGAGAGGCATTTGGCGCCAGTGAGCTTGCAGCCGCAGAAAAACTGTTACTTACGTAAATGACGATGCGGTGTATGCATAAACGTAAATTACTCGGAGATAAATACTTAGGTATGTGTAGGTATTCACAAATACAGTAGTATTTGTGAATTCTTTAATCAAGCTGACTGTGGACGAAACCCTCCTTACGTGCACACCACATTTAAATTTATTTTTGATTTAACAGTTGTTTTTGTTCGATTTTCAAATGTATATTTTAACTGGTAATTCGCAATTTCTCCAGGGCTGTATCGGGGCTTTAAAGGCAAAGTAACTCATTGCATTCTGAAGTTGTAGATGTCCATAATGGTTCGATGAATGGTAATTACCTACCATCATTTGAAGCTTTGTAATAAAAAAATAAGATAAATGTACTAGATGTGTGAGCGGCGTTATTGGAACTGAACAACTATGCCTACAACAATTACCACGAATGGCCGCGATCAGACAGTGGTCGACGCAGCGATTTGTGGTTTGCGATGCTCTATATTTATACAGAGAAAACGCTGAGATTTTTGAAGCGAGATTGGAAACAAAAAAATTTTGAAAGTGGTTAAAGTTTAGGATGAAATAGAGTGGAGTGGTGAAATATCGTTTCGTTAGCAAATTGTTTAAAAGACTACTGAAGAGCAGTCATACCGGTCCTTTTATTTATTTATTTATTTATATGTATAAATTATAAAAGTGCGCTAGGTAATTAAAATATTCATTCACCGTATGACGTAATTTAATGTAGACTAGAAATTCTAAAGGTTAAATAACATTTAAGAGTTCATTGATTTAAAACCATATAAAATCATGGACGTGTAATTTTTTAAACTATAAACAGAATATGGATTTTACAAACTATGCCCAAATGGTGATCATTTACCCGTGCATGCATCCTATTGAAAACGTGAGAAATAACTTTGGTAATAGAGCAGTTTATCGTAAGTACTCGGGGCCGGAATAGGAATCGTATTCACTGAGATAACGGCAGGTCATACTCGAAGTATTATGTGGTTGTAAACCAAGTACCTTCACTCTGCTTTGTGTATTTTAGAGTTTTTATGCTGGTAGGTACTTTCTGACATTTCCTTCTCGCAAAGCGGAAGCACTTAATATAAATATAAGAAACTAAGTGGACTTATTAAAAAAAATATGTGGTGGGTCTTCTTTATATTATATACGATATATACATATTATTTACAATATCTAGAAGGAGTGAGCCAATAAAATAATTTTATGAAATATCATCTCACAAAATACTCTAACGCGTCGATGTCTTTTCAAAACCATTTTTACCATTTTCGTAGATTCCAGACTTGCTACAAGATAACTGCATTTTGTGAATTATAATTTTGCGTAGCTACATTTTAATCAAACAAAGTACAAAAGCAAAGTATGGAGGCTTTAATTTTCCAATTTACGTCGCGCGTATATTTGGAAAAAAAATATGTCGTGTGAATGAATGTGTTAACGTTATTCCATTTGCAGAATTAAATAAATTCGTTTCATTTGATTAGTTAAATCAACAAATAAAATCGTTTGTAACTAACATTTTTGAGCTACGAAAATTCCGTCGTGTAGGTATATCGAGACGAGAAATGCCGCAAGAACCTTAACATTTTGTCTTTTTTTAAAAATAAATGAGTAAAGTAGTCTAGTACATTACTGGGAAAGTTTGCATTATTTTTCAGATCGAGCAAAGATTCATCTTGTTAAATCCTAACTTTTGATTTAGGTAGATAGAAATCTATCATGGGTAGAAGACTCATGCAAATGAATTTCAATAATATGAAGAGTAAATTTATGAAAATTAATTCAGAATCTCTTTGTGGTAATTAATTGCATATTTAAAATCTTAGTTTTATAAAAGAATGTCCAGTTTTATGAAGTTTAAAACTAAGAAGTTTGTTCTCATAACACATTCAGGTTCAGTCAGCTATGTAACAAATAACTTTACTACAAACACATATAACGTTATGCAATTAATTAGCGCACCTTACTACGGACGTTGTGGGAACCCGCGATCTGTTTACAAAAATCTTTCGCCGAGGTCGAGTTAGGTAATCCTTGCAACCAACCGTAACAACTAATGAATGACTTACAAAACGATGCAAATAGGCAAACACGCACCGAACTTAAACGTCAAAGTTAGAAAAAGAAAAAAAAAGAAAAATTAAAAAAGTTTAGGTACGAACCTTTTTAGTTGGCAGTATGGCAGTGTCTAGTTCCGTGGAATTAAAAAGTAAACAAGCACTGTTATACACAATGTAACGGCACGATCACTCGCGGAGTGCGCTGGCGACGGACGTGCGCGGGCGCCGGTTCTCGCTGACTGACTGCGGTGAACGTATGAACGCTTGACCTTCCTGCCCACGGGGCTAGACAAACCTCTTTTCCTTTTGCGGTGGTACGCCGAATTTGGGATAACTGGGGAAATCTAAATAGGTAAACTGATATTTATAGGTTAGACAACACCTAGATTTTACCAAAGTTAGGAAATAATATTTATAAGAGAGGTAGAGTACCTACTTAGTAGAAGCCGCTCGTCTCATCTGGGCAAGTACCCCCACATGGTCCCGAGAACCTAGTCATAGGTAGTGAACATCTCTGGTAAGGTTTGGGGAGTGTCCGCGAACTAGTCTCTAATACTATGAATCAAGAAACCTACTTATTTATAAATACTATGGTACATTTGATAAAATCTTGGGGTACTCAATCACTTGCTTTGCCGACCGTTCATTGTACATATATGATAATATTAACTTTTATGATTACAACAAGGTCTATTGCTAACTATGTACAATGTTGAAGAAGATGGTTTAATAAAGGGAAACTTTAATTTGCCTAGAGTTTACGGCTATTCAACTCAATAAATACTTACTCAACAATGTAAAAGGTCCCCGTTCTAATATTGGTAGCTGAACGACCTGCAAAAATGCAATATTTTCGGAGAGTAGTTTATAAATGCCTACTATCTGCCTACGCAGAATCCTCGAGTACTTCGAACACATTGCACAAAAAGATAAGTCGAGGGTAAAAAAAGCTACTATCCTCGAGCACTATCCTCGGAACTACCGTTCACGATGCTCTGCGCTCTGCTTCGGATAGAGGCAGATGGCGACTAATAATTCGCAACACTGTGCTCCGTCCAGCAGGGTGGTCACGACCCTCAACATTGAGGAGAAAGACCGAAGAGGAGTTTATGAATTGTTTCTCATTTGATATTCTCAAAGACGATCGGGTCAGGCAACATTTGTGTTGATTTTTCTGAACACAGCCCGGGTTTGTGATCGCCAACCGCGGATTTGGCAAGCGTGGTGCGACGAATCAAAGAAAGAAAAAAAGAAAACGAAAGAAAGTCGTCAGCACGAACCATGAACAGCCGCAAACTACCCGCAAAATGTAAAAAAAAATTAAAGAAACATAGAGCCATATAACGGAACGTGCTTTAATGTTGCCATCATAGTTTTTATTTTGCTACAAACATATTTTTTTATAATGTTATGAAAAAAAATCATTAAGTCTTCGAAACTAAAATCTTTCTTATAAAATAACATTACGAGTTAAATACAGCTTGCTGTTGATTAAAATGATGTTTTATTTTAAAATTAAGGCCTTATAAAAATGTCACTCAAAAAATGTTTAAGTTTCATGTTTTCTGAGTCAACATGATCTGTAACGACTTGCGAAATGCTGATTTAATTAGTGTCACCGTTTACACTCAATAGTTACAATCAGTGTTGGGAATTATAGTAATGACAACACTTTTCATAAATGTCAAAGTCAAGTTGACTGACTGGCTGTCAGGGGGGTGACAGTCCCTACACAGATAAAAATTAGTAAGAAGACAACGCCATCTAGATTATATAAGGGTTAAACAAAGTAAGAGAGTTTGCTCAATATGGCCCTAGATGTCGCTACCGGTGTGTAATAAGCAAATTTTTGTACTTTTTGAAAATAAAAAAAACACTTTAATTTGGTTTCTTTTAAGTAGAGACGATTTATTAATCATAAAGAATTTAATTGCTTTTATCAAAATTAAATTATTATTTTTATAGGGCAATGTAGCAATGTAATCGCCACACTGAAAACAAAAAATGGAGTCAGTCAGTGCTGCCACCTTAGCGCTTTCGGAGTTAGATCTAGCGCTTTTTTGGAACTCTTAGCGCTGAAATTTCAATATTAACTCCTAGCGGAAAATATAGCGCTTTTTTGGCAGACCTAAACTTAGTACTAATGATAATATGATTTTACGCTTTTTATTACTTTAGATTCTAAAATGATGAAAATTTGCATTAAAATTAATAAATATAAAGTTTTTGTCAATTTTGTTTCGATTTTTTGTTTATGAAATCTAGCGGAATCTAGCGCTTTTTTTTTGTTAATGCATTCTAGCGGAATCTAGCGCTATTTTCAAGCACTTATAGCGCTTACTGGCTTCAGAGAGGTGGCAGCACTGGAGTCAGTCAGTTCAGTCACCAAACAAAATGATAATCTGCGTTTGCGCATGCTAAATTTTTATATTCTGTCAATTTTGTGTTTAATAATGTGTTTTATTACTATAAACGTTGACTAAAGAAAGATCGTTGAATTGAGTGTTAAACGGATTTGATTGAATACGGATTTGACTGATTGCAATGCGGACGCTAATTGATTTTGCAATGTGAAACTTGTATCAAAACATTACCCTAATTTTAATACGAGATCTGTGAGATGAGCATAAAATAAATAATGTTGTTGTTTTATTATAATTTACTTTAGTTTTACAGTTATAATATGTAAGTCTAAATAGTATCACTTACGTTTAAAAAAGGTTAATGCAAGTTCGTTTTAAAGCTAGAAATGTTTGTATTTTTAATTGTATTCTAATCTAATTAAGATTTGCTTTTTATTTTTATGTTGTTCCTAGTAATTTGTGAAGTTTTCACAACTTTTGTTCGTATGCTTTACCATTACCTTCATCATTGTAAATTGAATCATAGTTTTATTTCTAAGTGTAAAATAAATTCGACTTCGTTATAGAATATGTTGTTTTATTATGAAGATACCTTCCTGCTATTATATGTTAATTTTTCACCTACTTGTAGGCTTATGTATTGTAAAAGATATCCCACCTTTATGTTCTAGTAGATAACTTACCGCAAACATCGTCATTTACAATAATTTTTATTGAATATTAATTAAAACTAACGATGTCACGATAAAATAATCTACTAGCTTCGTATTGTAAGAGCTATCTACCTCTAAGGTTCTAGTCTAGAACCTTAGAGGTAGATAGCTCTTACAATACCAAGCTTGCCTAATACATACGTGTGTGTGTAACTATAAATATACACCCACACACGCATACACGTGTATAGCTATAGCTATAGGTATATGCGTTTATACAATTAGTTCCGGCGAATATAAACCAGAGGCGCTGTTTCAAATCGGTCGGCCAAAAACTACCGCGAGAGGTCACTCTATTCCCGTAGTATTATTATCCTCTATGCTGGCTGTCCTGTCAATCTGATAATACGATTCTGTCACTCAAACCAAATCAAAATTGATGTGTTTTTGCCATGGCCTAATTTGGAAGAATCAGAAAATCAGTCAAAACATTTCAAGAAAAGGCCAAATACTGTCCCTATAAGCCCTTAAATTGGATTAAGATGCATACATTGCATAAATTGGCGATAAACTTAGGTAAATGCTAGGTTATCCGCTCCTGCTCTCTATATTTTATGGTTCTACTTCGAATTTTTTTAGTTGTTTTGTTCAGTAATGTGTGGTGCAAAGTATTCTGATGAAAAAGATAAGAATAGAAAGTGTGAAATTATAATACAACATGCTTAATTCCTACTGGGATCCAAAGTCCACACCACATTTTCTTTTATTGATTTAGTGTATTTTTGTAATGACTACTGTAATGCTTTAAAAAATTACTCGAAAGCAACACTTGTTTTCCAGCCGCCAGAAGTCGAAAGCGTTTAATCAGGCACATAGTCGGCAAACAAGAAGTGCGATGGCATTCTACAAAAGAAGTTCACCCCGGCATAAAACAGATGCCTCAGTTCAGCATACCGAAGGGCATACTAGGACAAGCAACGTGTCACACGCACCCCCACATGATCCCGCAGGGTCACTTGACCTGTGGGATCACGCAGATGGAGTACCGAGAGCGGAGGGAAACGTTGGTCAACAAATTAGTGTCCGAAGTTGAGAACATGCACAAAACCCATATAGTGAGTGATTTTGCTATAATAAACCCTATCTTTTAATCCAAGATGTATTTATTACTTGTGCTAGTCAACTTAAAAAGTAAATTATTTTTGTAATTCATTGAACATTGAATTATTTGATTTTAGATGTAACAATATTTATTTCATACTCATAGTCCATCAAATAATTGGTAGATGTGAGTAAATGGTCCAGTACATCAACATTTTATGTGTAATATGTTAGATTCCATAAGAGGCTTATTATTATTATATGTTAGATTCCATAAAAATACCAATCACAACAAATAACAATTTAAATCTATGTTTTTTTCCAGATTGTGATACCAGCAGCATGTAAGCAATACATGTCGGACAAGATACCATATGTGTTCAGGCAGAACTCTGACTTCTTCTACCTTACGGGTTGCTTAGAACCATCCGCTGTCTTGGTTATGGTGAAACCAGCACAAACTGATACATTTAAGGTTGGTAAACAACAGAAGAGGATATTATCAGCCTATTAGTGTCCTACTGCAGGCAAAGGCCTCCACCATTTAAAATTATGTTTTCATATAAAGATGGGTTTTGGCATGATCAACATGCTTGCCAAAAGCAGATTGGGGATCACAAACCTGGGCTGTGTGCCGGTGAATTAAACCCAGAACCGTGAGAGACCATGGCCCCGTTCTTATGTTTACGGTAATAATAAGAAGGCATAATCACCACTCCTGCCAAATGCCGATTGTTGATTACAAACTGGGGCTGTGTTCAGAAAACGCTATACAAATTTGCCCAACCCTGGAATCGAACCAAGGACCTCTACCCTTAAACCACTAGATCATCGAAGCGTTAAGACTGTACAATGAATATTTTAAATTATTACGTGGCGTATTCCTCAGAGCATCCTGTTCGTGCACGAGAAGGACGCGCACGCGGAGCTGTGGGAGGGGCCGCGCACGGGCTGCGCCGCCGCCGCCGGCCTCTTCGCCGTCGACGAAGCGCTCCCCGTCGACGCCTTCCCGGACTTCCTCACCAAGTACGGAATATACACGATAGATTGTCGCTATTATGGATAGATATTAGGCATGAATAGATCATGACAGAGCCTTCTTCCCCTCTGGGAACAATGGGCACGTGTCCAGGCCACCGCAATCGATTGAAGCCCCCACGTTTAACAAACAAAAGGTTTAAAGGCCCATGTGCCCAAGGCCCAAGAGGTGAAAGACGGCTCTTACTTGTTAACTAAGATTATTTATAGATAATAGTCTACAATTTCTACCTCATTTACTTTCAATAACTATTGAAAGCGTACGCCTACTCCAATCCACTAAAGCTGTTAGTTTGCCACCTGTTTAGTTACAGGGCCGTATTAAACCTATTAGGGGCACATGGGTCTTCAAACCTCTTTGGTAAACGGGGGCCCACAGAACCTGGTCTAGGTGCCCAATAGACTACGGGGCCCTGGACATGTGCCCATTGTGCCCGGTGGGAAAGACTGGTCTGCCTACTTAACCTGTTAATCTTCCCCCAGGACCACATCTTCATCAAAGCCAGCAGTGTTATGGTACCACAGCGAGAGCCCCGCCAGCCCGGGCGTGCACGGCAGCGTCCGCGCGCTCGCGTCCGACGCGCACGCGCTCCGCGACCCGCAGCGCGCGCTGCACTTCATGCGCGTCGTCAAGTCGCCGGCGGAGGTCGAGCTCATGAAGGACACGTGCTTTATTGGCGCCCAGTCGGTTAATATGGCCATGGCGTGTACAAAGCCTGGTGAGTTGACTGATTTTGTTGATAATCGAATCGCTACTGTCGATACATGGATCGATACCGTCGATAAATGTATCGATACTGTTGTTAAATGTATCGATGCTGTTGTTAAATGTTTCGCTACTGGCGATAAATGTTTCGATACTCTCGATAAATGTATCGATACTGTCGATAAATGTTTCGATACTCTCGATAAATGTATCGATACTGTCGAAAAATGTATTGATATTGTCTATGAATGTATGTATCGATATTGTCGACGATCATGTTTAACGATAGTTTTAATACCGACAACCCAATTTCTGGCAACCCTTTAGTCTACGCAAGAGGTAATATGCCATTAAGTAGTCTTATTAGAAGGTAAGTGGCCATCACCGTCTATAAAAGCATGGAAAGACCTCAGCATCATCAGCACCAGCAGTGGCGAGAACCACTTTTTAATACAAGAGGAAGGCGTATGTTTAAAAGAGTGTTGACGGTAAGTGCTCAGTGGTCACTGCCGTCTATAAATGTCCATGCGAGGACCACAGCATCATCAGAACCAACAGATGTATGGTACCACGGCTGCGTCCGCGCGCTCGCGTGAGACGCACACGCGCTCCGCGACCCGCAGCGCGCGCTGCACTTCATGCGCGTCGTCAAGTCGCCGGCGGAGGTCGAGCTCATGAAGGACACCTGCTTCATTGGCGCCCAGTCGGTCAATATGGCCATGGCGTGCACTAAGCCTGGTAAGCTGACCGATAAATTGAATCGCTTCTGTCAATAAATGTATCGATGCTGTTGTCAAATGAATCGATACTATCGATAAATGTATCGATACTGTTGTTAAATGTATCCAGACTGTCGATAAATATATCGATACTGTCGAGTAATGTATCGAAACTATCGATTAATATTACGATACTCTCGTTAAATGAATCGATACTGTCGATATTCATATTTAAACGATACATCAATATCGACAACCCAACTTCTAGCAACCGTTTAGTCTACTTGAGAGAAAAAGATACCATCAAAAGTCCTATGTAGGTAAGTGGCCACCGCTGTCTATAAAAGTCCATGGAAGGACCACAGTATCATCAGAACGAGCAGTTGTATGGTACCAAAGTGTGAACCACTTTTAATACAAAAGGAAGGCATGTGCTTTAAAAAGTGTTGATGGTAAGAGCTCGTGGTCATCGCCGTCTATAAAAGCCCATGGAAGGACCACAGCATCATCAGAACCAGCAGTGGTATGGTACCACGGCTGCGTCCGCGCGCTCGCGTCAGACGCACACGCGCTCCGCGACCCGCAGCGCGCGCTGCACTTCATGCGCGTCGTCAAGTCGCCGGCGGAGGTCGAGCTCATGAAGGACACGTGCTTCATTGGCGCCCAGTCGGTTAATATGGCAATGGCGTGCACCAAACCTGGTGAGTTGACCCATAAATCGCTTTTGTGATTAAATGTATCGATACTGTCGATAAAGGTTACAATACTGTCTATAAATGTATCGAAACTGTCGATAAATGTATTGATACCGTTGATTAATGTATTGATACTGTTGTTAAATGTATCGATACTGTCGATAAATGTATCGATACTGTTGTTAAATGTAACGATACTGTCGATTAATTGACCAATACTATCGATAAATGTATCGATATTGTCGATACATTAAATGATATTTTAATATCAACAACCCAGCAACCCTTCGTTTATTAGTTTGATCATCGGACTAATAAGACTTTCCATACTCATTTGTTCGATCGTCGAACTAGGGAGAACCAATCTTCCCTTCATTTCCACTAGTTCGATGATTATGAGGTGTTCTAATCTAAATTTTTTGTTATTCCAGGTGTATCGGAGCACCTGGTGAACGCAGTCCTGGAGTACAGCTGCCGGCAGGGCGGGGCGGAGCACCTGGCCTTCCCGCCGGTGGTGGCGGGAGGCCCGCGAGCTACGCACATACACTACGTCACTAATAACCAGATACTGGGGGCTGATGAGATGCTGCTCGTTGATTCGGGTAAATAAAGAATATTGTTTAAATTATCGTAGCTGAAAATTTGCTGCCAATTACTTGCTATTAACTACTCCAGAACCTACTCTGACGCTTCTAAAATAAGTCAGACGCAAGACCAATCCAGAATCTACAAGTCTGGCAAAAAGATTCAATCTATTTTCAACTTAAAGCCCGACAATTATGGTTCATTATCAATTGCACCAAAACCGAAACGTTTGAAAATATAGTGGTAGGCACTGTTATTTTAGAAACCAGGGGTATTACACAGGAAATTTCTTAAGTCCGCATCCGGAATATGACTTTACAAATCAGGTATTCATCCCCATATTTATTATACCAGACTATCAATCAACCACCAGACTATTAATCAAGTTATTTATTCTTAAACACGCTTCTCTGTGCCAAAGAAACCAGGTATAACTAATTTGATGTCCCCGCAGGATGCCAGCGCTGGTTGTACAATTCGGACATCTCGCGCACCTGGCCAGTCTCCGGCAAGTTCTCAAAGCATCACAAAATTTTATATGAACTGGTGCTCAGTGTACAGGTAAATATAACGATAACTTTATCCATTACAAAAAGAAATTGCTGTTCTCCAGCATGACGTTATTTAGAACAATATTTGGTTGGCTTTTCATCACGGGGCCAACGTCGAACGGTGGATTGCAACAGGCCGATGATGATATTGAGATATTAAACTCGATAAAATAACCCAATACTCAAAAAATTGGCCAAGTGCGAGTCGGACTCCCGTACTGAGGGTTCCGTACAAATTCTATTTTTGACGTACAGTAGAACTCCAATTATCCGAATTAATGGGGACCGGGACCCATTCGGATAATCAAATATTCGGATAATCGGAGTTTTTTTTTTTAAATTGCGTTTGGATAGAAAAAAAGCTACGTTTTGATATTGCACTATTTTTTTATTGAATTAATGTAAGAAACATGACATTTTCACATGTTTAAATATAAATAAAATGAACTTATGCACAAGTTTAGAAATAAAAATCATTGTAAAAATCTTCACGGGCGGAAAAATAATAGCGCACTTATGACTTTTTTTGGACATTTTTTTGTCTGAAAGTGATTCGGATAATCGGCGATTCGGATAGTCGGAGTTCGGATAATTGGAGTTCTACTGTATTAAAAAAACTACTGGATAGATTTCGTTCGAAATAATTTTCGTTGGTAGTTTATATGGTAATGTACATTATATAATCATTTCAGTTTTATCATCCTCTTATTTTAGAAGTTAGAGGGGGGGGGACACACTTTTTTCCACTTTGGAAGGGTCTGTCACGCAAAGTATTCACTTTAGAAAAAAGTGATATTAGAAACCTTTATATAATTTTTAAAGACCTATCCATTGATACGCCACACGTATATGTTCAATGAAAAAAAATATTTCGAGTTTCAGTTCTGACTATGGGGACCTCCCACTTTTTTAATCTTTTTTCTATTTTCGTGTGAAAACCTTGTTGCGGTTCACAGAATACATCCACTCACCAAGTTTCAACAATATAGTACTTATAGTTTCGGAAAAAAGTGGCTGTGACAGACTGGCGGACAGACAGACAGACAGACAGACAGACATGACGAATCTATAAGGGTTCCTTTTTTGCCATTTTGGCTACGGAACCCTAAAAAGGTGAATTTTTCCGCCACACAGTCCGGTTGGGGGCACGGTGTCCCATTTCGATACATTTTCGCCATAACTCAAAATGTTTGTACTGGGTAATACTAAAAAAAAGTGCGTTTTTCATGATTTTCTCTACTGATTACAATATCTAAATTTAGCTGGTGATAAAAAAATCAGCCTGTATAAGACCGCGTGAGTTAAATTCCGTACCTCCTTTAATATTAATTTGTCTTTAGATGCGTCTGATCGAGATCCTGGGCGAGCACCGTCCCGCGCTGGACCAGCTGTTCGACAGCATGTGCCGGCTGCTGGGCACGCAGCTGCAGCAGGAGGGCATCCTGCCCAAGAACATCGACGGGAACGCGCTCATCGGGGTACGTTACTGACGGACACAGTACCGGTTTTAACTCGACCAACGCCCTGGGCGAGATTTCTTAGGCGCTTTCTACGACTAAGTAAACTTTGTTCTATAAGGATAAGTCGGGGCAAATTTGGGGCCACTTTTATCCGTCTCCCAACCGCGATCTACCCTAAAACCGCTACTGAACGGACACAGATCAAAGCGTCTTATTCCAAACTAATTTAAGATTTTGCTATTGACATTAGACATGGATTAACTATCGTTATAGGCAGAATTCACACAGCGCCATCTAGCTTTAAAAGAAGTAAAGTTTATTGCAGCAAAGAGTGCGTCTGCTTTTGGTACGTTTGATTTATTTTTCATTTTTTTTTTTCATTTTCGAGGCATAGTTTTAAATTATTTTTTGGTAAATAATATTTAGCATGTAAGAATGCTGCAAAATAAAATACCCAAAAATATTTTTTTATTTTATTTTATCTTAATTAACTTGACTTGATTTTGCTTCGGAATAGCTAAGTTTTCCATCCCGAATCCCTCCTATTATTTTGTATATTTTTTTGGCGCGTACTTAAAGGATGTGTTATCTGGTGTGGTTACAGAAGGCGTACCGGCTGTGTCCACACCACGTGTCGCACTACCTGGGGCTGGACGTGCACGACTCACCGTTAGTGCGACGCAGCGTACCCGTCTCGCCAGGCATGATCGTTACCGTCGAACCAGGTAATCTTAAAAACTCATTTACAAGAAAAAACTGGAGATGTGGGATTAATAAAGTATCGAATATTGAAGTCACGTTTTTTTCATTCTTGATTTTACCTTTAGGATATGCCTGTACAAAGCTCTAAATAATCTTCGAAAGCTAACAAATAAACAAGTTCCTCTCAGCAACCATTCATATCGAAGGGCTGGTACCAAGGTCAAAAAAATATGTAAAGAATATTTTTTATTTCTATCTTTTTCCTAGCTTCTATATAACAAGCTTCGAGCTTAGTTTGGGCCTAGGCAATCGAAGAAGTCGAAGGAATATATTTTTTAAATAATTTTATTGTGAATTACCGTGCAGAAATATGTTAAAATATCTGAAATTATTTTACAAATACTTAAGATTTGCTGATTGTTTGTGTTAACTTACCTCAGTGGTGAATTTGGTCCTAAAAAATAACCTCAATTTCCCTCCATGTTTTGTTTACTCCAGGCATCTACATCCGCCCTGACGACGACAGCGTACCCCCCGAGTTCCGAGGCGTAGGCATCCGCGTGGAAGACGATGTGCTGGTGACGGACAACGGAGCCCTAGTTCTCACCGACGCCGCCGTCAAGGACGTACACGATATCGAGGCTATTGTGGGGAAGCATGCGGTGTGAAAGTGACAGGGGTGATTGGACGGAACGGGGTGAAGAATCTACGTGTTGGCGTTCGGATACACACAGGCTGTTTTAACTTACGAAAAAACGGAGTAGGTTCTTGTTCGACCACACCTGTCTTTTTACAGAGTAGTCCGATTTTGATAATTTTTTTTATTGGAATGGGTTTACGTAATGATAGGAGCGAGTAGAAGAAGAAAACATGCTGCGCCGACCCCGCCTAGTGCGGGATAAGGGCAGGAAAATGATGATGATGATGGAAAGGGTTTACGTCGCCAACAAAAAATATTTACATACTAAAGTTTTTACTTTTCAGTTTTTTCGAAGTTTTTTTTTATGTTGGACTAGCTTTTGGGGGCTTACTCGGCGTCACGAGGGCCAGTGTGTAAATCGAATTAGTTACAAAAACAACAAACTCACTACGAGACTGAAATAATTTTATTTAGTGAGGTAAAACTAAACATCTCCGACAGATGGCGCAAAGTATTCGTAACTTTGAACTGCTCCGAGATTGGTAAATTTCAGAAGACGTCGAAGCCGTTTTGAGAATTCGTATTTATATACGCATACAATCCCATAACTTAATTTAATAAGGCCTTCCACTTATTCCTACTAACATGAATGTTATAGATCTCAAAATCAAACCTTCATTTACTTCTATCACCAAGATATATGTAATTGTTATAATGTAACGCAATCTAAACGTCAGACAGTAGCTATGGCTTACTCAGAAACTTGTTTCCACAATGTATTCATCTTCCTTACAGCTTTAGCCATTGAAGACTGATTAAATGACTAAAATTAATTTTTGCAAGTGTTCATTATTACAGATTCACGACAATAATGAAATTTGAACTTTATTTCATATAATATTTGTATGATTATTAAATGTAAGACTTGCAAAATTCACGTTATTTCTGATGTTATAAATGTATTGTAGATTTTACATACAAAGCCAGATATGGCTTCAATTGTTGTGTTGTCCTTGTACCGCGCTGTACAGATGGTTGTTGTTCCAATTTGTAAATAGATGTTAACTAGATGTAAATAATAAATCGCTGAACCAAACACGGCATATTATTTGACCAATGTTTTCCTTTATCTGCTAATTTTGCGCCGCCAAGTATTTTGTAATAAGGTTAAATAATATATTGGCAAAGATATGTATTTTAATCACTCTTATCTGACAGGTTGCTCCTAAAGCTTTATAGATTTGTCAGATAGCCTACCCAAAAGTTATTTGGGAGCAGTGAGACTTACAAAATAGTGTAATGAAAAAAGTAAAGGTCTTCAAATAAATAATACCAGTTGTATAAATAAATCAATATACTTCTTATAGGATTCAATTGTATAGTTACATTGTACTAATAGGGTACAATAAAAAGAAAAATAGTTATAATATAACCAAGCATACCTCTCATCGACATGGAATGCTAACAAAAGAAATGCAGTACAGTCGCATCGGAAATGTAACTCATGTGCTCTATAAAATATTTATTACTATCTAAAAATGCTGAGGACAGATCCACACTTATTCGAGATTAAAACACGCATTTGTCTTAAAAGAAAGGTTTTCGTTTTTACTAATATTTGAAAATATTCAACAAATCTCATATTTTAACCGTGTTGCTAGAACTGAAGTAATAGTTATATGGTAAATTTTATTTAATTCCAACTATATCTGTGTTTATAGATACAAGCAATGTTTGCTAGCAAAAGCTACAATTGCTAGATTTTGCCATTGAGACAAATGCGCGGTTGATTTTTCATTGGATTTTTTATTTATTTCTATCTTTCCATAACCATTAGTTTAATACACTTTATAGATGTAAAAACCCTTTTCTACAACAGTGAAATGTTTCAGGCACCGTGCCAATGATAAAACGACCAAATTATTTCACTAAAATCCATTTATACTCTCTCATTCAATTTCCAACCGTATTATATTTTTATTAGACACTCAATTGGCATAGACCTCACTTAAATACTAAAGTAAACTTTAAACTTAAACTAATATTGTTAGTCGAAACCAGCACGACTTTCACTTAAGTAAAATCGCTATCAAAATGTATAATAAAAAAATTATATATTTCTATCAATGAAACCTTAAAAATTTCGCTTATTATATGTAATTTCAGTTAAAACACATTTTCATGGCGACATTACTTAATCAACTTAAAATCTAATAAGAATTATATAAGGCACTTGGAGAAGTAACATTTAAAATTAAGGAATGTTTTCAAACGGATTTTAAATTGTACTCACTAAATTGAGATATAAAAATAGACTCTTTATAGGTAGGTTAATCTAAAAATAACAAGTTTTAATTTTCAATAGTTACTTAACTTTTATAATTGGACCCATCTTTATCGCTATATTTTAAATCAACAAAAATACAAAGGGCTTAAAGTAAATATAAAAATACCACGAACATTTTCATTGGTCCTCTCGAACCACTGTATAACATTGGAAGACTTAAGGCCACTTTCACGACCCGGTAAGTTCCTGTTAATATGCCTGACAGATTGCTCATACCACTTGTATTGATTGAAAAAGGAACTTACCAGAGAATAGAGAAAAAGGTTCTTAATTTAATTCACTTTTAACAGAAAACATGCGTTTTCTAAATGCATACCTTACAATTTGAGTCATAAAAGAGACGGCAATGTCTTTATATTCAATCCAATCCATTTCTGCTTATGTAAATTCCAATAATAGTGTATTTGTACATAAGTGTTGCCATGTAGCAATGGCTACTGCAAAGATGCGGTGCTTTACAACGATGCCTGAAGTGGCAACACGATCCGTTCAAGCTAGAACTACACTTACAACAGTGGCATCATGTAAGGATTATCAAAACTCTTATAAAGTATAATGAAATTAAGAGCTAGCTCACGATATTCCAATGATTACTCAGCTGCCAAAACGCGACACTACACATAATTCAATGCCCGATCGTGCATGTTGTAATTTCTCAAAATAGCAGAACCTTCATTTTAGAATAAGTCTTGCAATATCACAATGGGCTATAGTAATTTGTATAGTTTTGCCGCCCATACAGATCGGGTGGCAGCTCGCGAGAATAAAAAACAACCAGGCCAAGAAATATTATAACCGTTATTAACCCATTCACTGCCAACGTAGTCACAGATTCACACCGATGCAGTTCAGTATTATGTAAATCATCTTTGACACGCCTCGTCCAAACGTCCCACATTTATCAACAGTCAAGTCTAGCGTAGTCCTAGCTTTAGTCAAGTACCACTGTCCTCGAATGGGGATCAGTCTGTCCTCATATGAGGCCCAGCCAAGTCCTCATATGAGGCTCAGTCTGTCCTCATATGGGGCCAGTCTGTCCTCATATGAGGCCCAGTATGTCCTCGTTTGGGGCCAGTCTGTCCGTACCGGGCGTGGCGTGTCACCAGTCGAGGTCCTCGGGCACGCCGCCAGGGTAGTCGCCGGTGAGGCAGGCGGTGCAGTGGCCGCCCACGCCGTCGCTCGGCGTCTGCTTCATGTTGTAGTGAACCGCGCTAACTAGGCCTTCCACGCTGAGGTATTCGAGACTGTCCGCGCCTGGGGAATGGGAATGAAGGATTAATAAGAGTATCAACATTAACTTGATATATAACAGTTTAATCCATCAGACCAACAATATGGTATGTATGTGGATATTCAACTGTTTTGTAAAATGTTTATTGTACATTAACTAATGTTTGTATTAAGTTACGATGTATAAACAATTTGGTAAACACAGATTGTCTAAAAAATTCAGTTGAGACAATATTCTTTGTACAAAAGAACTACTTCGTGAAAGGTATCAACTAACTTTTTATAGAGTATTAATTGGCAACATTACGCTAATTTATTATTTGGCAACTTTGCGGGAGTCTTCTTCGAACCTACTTCAGTTGCCTCGAATAGATAATTGCTGTGTCAAGTTATGAATATTAAAAAGCCATCTAATTCAACTTCGTCACAAGTTTTTCAACACTCACTAAAGTATAACACTTAAGTAAAACATGACATTGATCACTCACCGACATGCTCAGCCAGTTTGTACGAGTCCATCTTATTGGCGATGAGCTCCTCCCGCGTGGGGATGTTGATGCCCATGTAGCACGGGTACTTGAGCGGCGGCGACGCTATCCGAATGTGCACCTGAATAATTAATATGCTGGATTAGCTTTGAAACTAATTGTATTCCATTATTCCATACATACATATTACGTAATGTCATTTCAATCAGCTGCATTATAGGTGGGCACCACCAGTAGTGGTTTGAGGGTTTACCTTCAAACGTCGTTGGCGACGGCCCGGGGCGCCGGATAAAAGGCGCCCCCGACCTACACTTATTTTTAAAAGTTTACTTATTCGTAGAGGGTGCCATAGAAATCTCGAAATTAAAACTGGCTCTGGGCAACCAAACTATTCTGAAGTGGATGCCACAATGTTCTGTGTTGGTTTGATTTGAATATATCATGAAACCTTTCGTCGATGGTAGCTCGTGGTGTTGTCGCGCACGCTTCAGCCGCATCTGGCTGCAGTGCAGTGAGTTTAGTGAGTGTGTGCGCGCAGGTGAGTGCGGTGAGTGCGAGTGAGCGCAGTGTGTGCGTGCTCGACAGTGAGTGCGTGCTCGTACAGTGAGTGTGTGCTCGTGTAGTGAGTACGTGTGAGTGCGTACAGGCGCCTGTAGATACACTGTGTCCGTACCTCAGCGGCGCCGGCGTCGCGCAGCAGCTTGATGATGGGCCCGATGGTGTTCCCGCGCACGATGGAGTCGTCGATGAGCACGATGCAGTGGGTGTAGTGAGTGCGTGCTCGTACAGTGAGTGCGTACAGGCGCCTGTAGATACACTGTGTCCGTACCTCAGCGGCGCCGGCGTCGCGCAGCAGCTTGATGATGGGCCCGATGGTGTTCCCGCGCACGATGGAGTCGTCGATGAGCACGATGCAGTGGGTGTAGTGAGTGCGTGCTCGTACAGTGAGTGCGTACAGGCGCCTGTAGATACACTGTGTCCGTACCTCAGCGGCGCCGGCGTCGCGCAGCAGCTTGATGATGGGCCCGATGGTGTTCCCGCGCACGATGGAGTCGTCGATGAGCACGATGCAGTGGGTGTAGTGAGTGCGTGCTCGTACAGTGAGTGCGTACAGGCGCCTGTAGATACACTGTGTCCGTACCTCAGCGGCGCCGGCGTCGCGCAGCAGCTTGATGATGGGCCCGATGGTGTTCCCGCGCACGATGGAGTCGTCGATGAGCACGATGCAGTGGGTGTAGTGAGTGCGTGCTCGTACAGTGAGTGCGTACAAGCGCCTGTAGATACACTGTGTCCGTACCTCAGCGGCGCCGGCGTCGCGCAGCAGCTTGATGATGGGCCCGATGGTGTTCCCGCGCACGATGGAGTCGTCGATGAGCACGATGCAGTGGGTGTAGTGAGTGCGTGCCCGTACAGTGAGTGCGTACAGGCGCCTGTAGATACACTGTGTCCGTACCTCAGCGGCGCCGGCGTCGCGCAGCAGCTTGATGATGGGCCCGATGGTGTTCCCGCGCACGATGGAGTCGTCGATGAGCACGATGCGTCTGCCGCGCACGTTCTCCGACAGCGCGCCGAACTTCTTGGCCACGCCCAGCTGCCGCAGCCGCGTCGACGGCTGGATGAACGTGCGACCCACGTACCGGTTCTTGCATAGCACCTCCATGAACGGGATGCCCGACTGGAACATGATGGTCGTTCATGAGTTCAATACAGGCAGGTGAAAAACATATTCAAACTGCGAATATTATGTACGGATATTATGCACATAACACTATGACTTTCAACGGACTTTTAACTTAATACTTGACAGTTAAAGTTCATTATAAATTGAAGATTTTTTACAGGTGTTATAGAAGACCAATGAGCTGTTAACGGTACCTACATAAAATAAAGTCTCAATTATAGCGTTTTTAAATCAACGTCACAGTCGTTAAATAATAAACGCTCACTGGATTACGTCGCAAGATATAGAAGAAAGCTGTTTTTACAAATAAGTTCATAATTTTTATGAAATACATCATTGAATTTATATACACAAACACATTCATAAATATATAAATTCGCTTAGAAATCATAGATCATCGCTATCTAAGAAATGAACAAAGTACAAAGTTTTGATCCCGTACCTGCCTAGCGTAGCCGTGCGCGGCGGCGGTGCCGGACTCGGGCACGGAGGACACGATGTCCGCGTCCACGGGCGACTCGCGCGCCAGCATGCGCCCGCACTGCATGCGCGCAGAGTACACCATCTGACCTGCAAGCACATACACACGGTTACACGAGGTAACTCATTACATCCCCCCCAATGCATGAGCGCTGAGTAAACCATCTGACCTGCTCGTAATTACACATGGTCAGGCAAAGTAACGACTATACTAGCCGATATAATCACGAGAAAATATTGAGCTTGGATTCACTCAAGATTGCTAAAAACTGTTCTAATAAAAAATATATATTTATGTTTACTGCCTATAAACTACGCCTAAAATCTATACTAATATATATAAAGCTGAAGAGTTTGTTTGTTTGTTTGTTTGAACGCGCTAATCTCAGGAACTACTGGTCCGATTTGAAAAAATATTTTTGTGTTGTATCCAAAATCGTCCGTTTGACGAGGAAGGCTTTAGGCTATTGGAAATCGAAATCCACGCGGACTGAGGCGCGGGCGGCCGCTAGTAGTATTTAAAAGTCAAGCACGTAATAAGCTGCCCCGTATATATTTATGTAGAGCTAACATTAAAGTTTTCTAAGTTCTTTTAAAATCAGACGAAGTTCTTTCTGCTCTAGCTCCGGTAAGAATCAGATCAAAAAAATTCGTTAACGATAACATAGTCAAAGATGAATAATCAAAAAATAAACAACGATTATCTGTCTGCGCTCAGTGACATCATAAGAATACAAATCATCAATGAGAAACACTTCAAAATTTCTCTCAGATTGTACTATGGTATAAATAAAACACTTACCCTCAAATATACTGTCAGCGCGCGCGAAGTAGACATACTCGAAGATGCAGAAGGCTTGCTGCTTGCCGGCCGGCCGCTCCACAACGTCCACGGTTCGGATCCCGTGCCGAGACATCTCTACAATCTCGCCTGGCAGTACTTCACGGACGTAACGAGCGCCTGAAAGAGCGAAGTATACTTTTAAAAGGCCTGTTTCAATGAATGAAATATTGATTAAGAGTTATATCTGCGGGTTATATTTGGCAGTATATTAAAAAGATACTTTCTTTTTAATTTATATTCTCCCAGTTCTATTTTCTGAGTGGACTGCAAGAAGCTTCATCCCAGACGACTGTGGCCAAAACAAGCGTCACAAGGGATCTTTGCGACCCTCGTTTTAACTACGTGTAAACCGCAAAAATCAACATCATATGTGGTCACTACATTTTACAACTGCACAGAAACTTGTCTTCTTCCTGCCGGCCCACAAAGTGCCTCTTCACGCCTCGGGAACACATACGCAGTGATATTATTCCATTATTTGGAGGTGAAAGTCGCGTATTCCTAAGAAAACATTATTTACACGAAAAGATATTTACTTAATAGTGTAGTATTGTACTTACCGATAGAGAGGAATCCGCAAGACTCAGAGGACACGACCCAGCCCTCCGCCCTGTCCTCCATACCGTTCTTCGCGCAGCCGTTCATCAGGACCGCTTTAAATTAACGATAACGATTAAATTATCGAAAAACAAAAACAAAATATAATTTAAAACAATATGTCGAATAAAATATTTACTATGCACATACTATGCATTATGAAATTAGTTAAGATGACCCAAAATCAAGGACTGTGATATTTTTTTATAAATAACAAGCATTGTGAATGTGTCTCAAAATCATTAATATTTTTATGATGATTTTTGAAAAGCAAAAAGTATTATAAATTTCCCAATTAAAATGCTGTTGTAATGTGATGTACCATTGATAAAGCCTTATTAATCTGAAATCAAAGCCATTTATACGTCTGTACGTATCGATTGTACCTACGTCGTAATAACATGGTACATAGTTCCATATTCGTGGTCCACGTATCCACCCCTCAGTTAAGTTTTGATATTGATAAACCAAATTATTATGTGTTATGAATTGATTAATGATAGTGATAATGAGTTCATGCATTACCCGCGGCATGCTGCGCTGATGACTGTTTGTACACATCTGAAAAGAGGATTCCATTAGCATTCATTTCAATCACATACAAATTGGATCATAATTAATCCCTCTACCTCCATGGAGAAGATTAGAGTGCTGGGCTCAAAAACCGCGGAGGTCGTTAGTGGGTTCGAATCCCGCGGGGAACAACAACACTTTGTGTAGGTTTTCTCAGTATGGTTAGTATATTGCAGGCTTAAATCACCCGATTGTCCGATAAGATTGATGATTCCGTGCTTCGGATGCACGTTAAGCCGTTGGTCCCGATTTTGATCCAAATTGTCTGGTTTCCCTTTGGTGGGTTGCCCAGGTCAGACGACAGTCGCTGCACTATAAATACCAAGTTGTTAACTTCAGGACCAAAGTCGAAGCGTCCCTGGGCTCCGAGGCAATGGCTGAGGATGCAACTGTGAGAAGATGCGCTAAGCGCTAAGATAATGATGATGATGAATTAATCTCCCATCCACTACCCCGTTTTTTGCCGAATTGACATTAAATATCAGTGGGCTACTGAGGGAGGAGTACCTAAACTGTAAAATATATTAAAACTATTTTTGTAAGGTGACCCCAATGATCATGCTGCAAATTCAATGTCGTGCGATGCTATTAAGCCCTGTGATGTTATACATTATAATATAATCGATACATATCACACTCAGACCAGAGACCGGAGAAACAGACATGTTCATGCACACAAATGTTTGTCCACTCCGGGGATCGAACCCGCGACCTCTTGGTCTAATAGTGAACTTCTGTAGATTCAATAGATGATAAGTCCATAACAAAACTTCACTTACATGATGACCCGAGCGGCAGGATCTTGCCGAGGCAAAGTGGCCTGTTCCCGTACGGGTCACGAACGGCGTATATCTTGTCCTTCAGCATGATTACCAGCGAGTAGCTGAGTGGAGCCAATCTGGGGAAAGTGATATGTCCCTTAGTTATCATTACATAGTATAAATCAAAGTTAGTACTTGTCTGTCTGTCTTTATGAATGTTGTAACTACGCTCTTTAAAAATACGCAAAGAAAAGAGATGTCCCAGAAATGTATGAAGCCTCGGCCTGGACCATGTACGCTATACCTAAATATAGGAGAATAAGTGTACTACGGTTTTAATCACTCCAATTCTTATGGAAAACCTTAGTTTTTTGGCTGAAACAATAAATTATACCACAATATTGCAACTCAGTACAATATGACGGAGGACGCATCATAGAGTAAAGTAATATATATAGGGAGATGCATCTTTCAAACTTGAATGACGTTTATGTCATTTATACGTCAGTTTAATTTTGTTTTGACAGTATGCAGTTTATTTCACAAAGTATTTATATTTTTAGGTTACAAACGACCTAAAAAGGCTGGGACCCAAAGCTGTAAATCCAAGTAAAGAAAAAAATTACAGTTGCCATCTTTACGAAGTAAAGTGAACAATTATGAATTTGATTTTATTTTTAAGCCACTAAACTACGGACCAAAAATGTTTTATTGTATTTTTAATGGAAATAGCAATATTTTACCGATTTTTTGGTACCACGTACATGGTGCGGGCCTGGGATGGGACATCTCATTTATTCAGTTTTATTTTTTTGTTTAATGATACAAGTTTTTGTGGTAGTAGGCATACTTAATGTAAAAATATAAGTATATTATAGCTAGCTGAAGACAAAAATCAAAAGAAATCACGGACATGGGCGTATTTTGACGTCCTTTTACTAAATATGTTATCCAGCAACAAAAAAAAAGAAAACTAATTTTTGGCTTTTGTTTGCAATACAATTACTACCACTCGGATAATAAAAATTACAAGTAGTTTAATTGTTTCTTTCTTTAAAAGCACAAAAACAAACCATCACATAATAAAATTACTTTAAAACATTTCATTTTGTGGACTAAGATTGTAATAGACTCACATTTACAAAAAAAGAATATAAATAAACAATCGGATCTTTTGGTTAAACGCGCAGTATCAATATTCTCAAGTTATAATTCCAATAGTTTCGTGAATCGTGACTAAATGATCAATTACCTCATGAGGTGGTTGATCCTGGCGGGCCAGTCTGGTCCGTTGGTCTCGCCCTCGGGCGGGTTGAGGCACAGCGCCTGCGTGATCAGCTCGGAGTCGGAGTGCGTGGAGAGACCCACTCCGCGACCGAGAACCTGCGGATTTGGTACAATTTTAGAGAGACGAACTTCTTAGCTATCCATGGATTCTCCGTGCGGGTGCCGGGTCCATCGCGTGGAACAGAGAGGAATGTCAGTCGGCGCCTGGGACTTGCGACCCAGCGTGTAGGTTTAAGGGGCCCCTTTATAGTATACTAACGATCACCTCCACCGATGACATTCCTCTCCCTTCCCAACCATATTTGGTATGAGCCGAGTAAAGCAGCTTTAGTTGCTCTTTCCAGTAACGAGCTAATATTAGATCTTGGTAATCCTAAGTCCTTCAGTAGGTTGTAGAGAGATTTCGCTGGTATACCTCTCGCACCCACTTCCACAGCATACAACCGTGCTATATAACCATTTTTAGTTATTTCGTTGGTTAGTTCATAATACTTATTTGTTTTAAACGCGTGATCTTTGGGAATGTTTGTCTCCCATGGAACAGTAAGTTCTACCAACAGTACGCGCTTAAGTTTTCTAGAATAAATGAAAAGGTCTGGTCTAGACGACGATAACGCAATGTCCTCTGGAATACTGTAGTGCTTTTCATACGTGTCCATCATGATCTTCCAATCTGGAGCTACACTAATATTTAAAACAAGCGTAATGTAACGAACGTAATAGACGAAGAAACACTGTATTTTATAAGCGCAAATCAAAATAATCAATAATTCAAGAAGAAGAAGAAAGTAAAGCTGACAATAAATAAATAAGTTTCTGTTGTAACCTTGAATTATGTCAAAATAGCAGCTGATTTAAGCATTAACATGGTGAGTATTTTTAACTGCTCGCCGCAGAAAATAACCATGTAACCTGGGACTACACTAGCGGGGCCAATAGTCAGTATGTCATGTCGAGTCAGTAATCATGGAATGGAAGTACTTTCGCCCAGACCGCGAAGGTGGTCGGTTCCCTCCTAGGAGGAGACCTGTCTAGTTCTACGAATGTTTGGGCACGATTTTTGAGCTGAAAGATGTTTACAATGTTAGGCTCGTATTAATAAATCGCTCTATACGCTGTTTTATATTAGAACAGCATCTCAAGTTCGCTCTCAAGATCGATCTCCGAGTTGAGAGCGGTTTATTAATACCAGCCTAAGGCTCTTGATGTGATGTTTTGTATGAGAATGACATATCTAGTTCGCACTCAAGTTCGATCTCCGAGATGAAAGCTGTTTATTAATACCAGCATTAGAGTGATATACTCACCATCTTCCTGAGGCTGCTGCAGTTGACGAGCTCTCCGTTGTGCGCGACGGCCAGCGCGCCGTGCGCCGTGTGCACCACGAACGGCTGGCAGTTCACCTCCTCCGACGCCGCAGACGTCGAGTACCTGCGCACACCCATCATGCACGATCAATTATAGCGCCTATACCCCTGGCATAAGGGCGGTATTCAAAGGATAATTAACGAACTCTTGATGAGAACTGATCACCCCTGACTATAGATGCGACGCCGGTTATTAACGATTTTAACCGTGCGGGTAAATATGCATTTTTCGTTAGAAACGGTTAATAACCCGCATTTTATGCATTTTACGGTAAAATTCCACTAGATTCCGCTAGATGTTAATAAGTGTTTGTATAATAATAATAGTAATAGATTGTATATTAGACGCAATTATAAATTAAAGCGACATATAATTAAACATTTACGTTTCTTAGTATTTGCGTGAAAGAGTAACAGACATCTATCCATCCATCTATTCTTACAAACTTTCGCATTTATAATCTTAGTAGGATTAGGTAGTAGGATAACATCTAAAATGAATTTTATTTATCTTTTGAATATCGATTTTCTCTTCACAAAGGAAAAAAACTATACCCTTTTTAGCTGTCACTGTCAGATAACTAACCGTTAACAACTGCATTTTATCGGTAGCTAACCAAAAATTTGGTTATTTAACGGTAGCTAACGGGTTTTTTACAACTATACCCCTGACCATGGACAAAAGAGGCGCAGATGCGTTGCCTGCCTTTAAGACCGCACACCCTCCCCAACGGAGCTCTGGCAACCTTACGCACCACAGTTACCAAGTGCTTTTTCACTGGAATTTTCTACAAGGTAGTTCCCCAGACGAGCGGCTCATTCGTGTGGAAGTTCCACTAAGCACATCTCTCTTAAAATTGTATTCAGGTTTTGTGTCATACGGGTTTAATCTAAAGTTCTGTTGTATGGCAAACCCAACCCGTAATTTTTGAAAAGTTCACTCTGTGAACGCATTTACGCGCGGAAGCGGATCCGAACTCTTAATTTTTGCACATGCCCGTGTTTGTTCTTATAGTGTTCCCCGGAGGCGTATAGGCTACCTACGACCTAGGCGTGCTCAATAAGTATTCGAAAGTGAAAAGCGCGCTAGAGCACTAACTCCGTGTGCAAAAAACAGCGCACATTTAGACCACCTCATCTATGAGTATGACCCCTCAAAATACCAATCGCTAAGGTCCTATAGTTAACCAAGACTTATCAAATACTTTCATGTACCTAGACAATCTGAAAAGGGAATTCTGATATACCTCAAAAGGCAGTGAAGTTTTTCTAACTCTAATAATTATGACTCACCGTGTGTGTCCAATCCCAAGGTTCCCCTTAAGCTTCTTCATGGCCTCGTCGTTGAATATGTTGTTGATGAGCCCCATGCCCTTGTGCGAGTTGAAAGTGCGCGCGCTCTTGCCCTCTGACGTCACGATGCCGGCTGACTCCTGCCCTCTGCAACAACATTACATACTTCATCATCAGTCGGTTTTCTGCAGCACGTAGGCCTCCCCTGGGGGGTTATGCCGTATGCACCACTCTTGGCAAGCGGGTTTGTGACCGCAATGAAAGTAAGAAAATACTTTTCGCAGTCGGTTACGAAAGATCAGTTACCAAAGTAGACCAAACCGTACGGTTAACTATAATACAAAGGAGAATGCTGCTGCGCATACAACCAGATTGTCTTAATATACTTAAAAGTCAGTAAGGGCGAGGACCCTTATTGTCTTCCTTTATACGAGAGCCACGGGAAGAGACAGAGTAGTAAATTCTAGGTCGGTCCTCAGCCCAGAAATTGAACACCTATGTTGAAGCACCTTGACTTGAACTGCCCACGGCCCAATGTGGGGATAAACCACGAATTTAACTCGCTTCATCTGATGGAAAGCGACCGCAACGCCCAGAGTCGCAGACGTAAGGAACATGCGAATTAACACCACGAAATGGATTAGTGATTGTCTATGACACAGAGATCAAAAGTCGCCGTCACGTAATCTTTGTAATCAATTACTGCACTTTGCCAGTCTCATCCGACTAGAGGTCGACCTTTATTTTAATGAGCTTTCATTGTTTCATCCAGATCAAATTGTACCTAATTATCCGATTATTCCTTAAACCGTGACCTGAGGGCTAATGTCCTAAAACACGTGTCCATACACATTGAACCGGAATCGATATCTGATTGTGCTTCGAAAAGCATTAAACTTATCCTCATGTCACAGGAATCATATTAGCCAGATTGGCCTAGATATAGACTTTTTTTTAAAACTTAAAACGAAGCAAGGCTTACCTACCTACTGTTATTAACGTTTCATTCAAAACACTTTTTAGTAAACTTAATTAAATACTGTTTACCAAAGCAAAATAAGATACGAGTAAAACAGTGGGCCCTATTTTGCTTGAGGGGTTTAGTTCCACAAACCATATCAAAATACATGTCACATAACACATAGGTACAATATAAATATTGTATGTGTGGGGTATTTATGGATTGGTCTCAAACGTGTGATCAATTGGACATGCCTAGATGTCCAACTGATCACACGATTGAGATAAAAACATGCAAGCACAAATAAACAGATAGATAGGAGCACTATACCTGTGCTGTAGAGCGACCAGGCCGAGGCATATGACCTGCGCCACGTCCACCTGGGTCGGCCAGTCGCCGGTGCCGATTGCGCCGAACACGCCGCATTCGTGTGTCAGACCTGCAACAACAGACAAACATTCATGACTTTCCACATAACTTAGTTATAAGTAGGCTAATAACAAGGTGCTTTCATGTACTCAAAATGAAGTAGAATCCGACACATACCACGTAATAGCTTTGTAAAACCACCCTATCCCTTAGTCTTGTTCGGCGTAGTACATACTAGAGGTTAAGCCCAGGGCCAACAGATTATATGTGGCCCTGCGTATTAGTAATCCGGTCAAATTAGACCAAAAAATAAGAGTAAAGTTACATAAATTCCCACCTAGCTGAAAATCGGTAAGATTGTTTAAAATATCATTAAAAACAAAATTTGAAAGTTCCCCATCTTTCCCCTGTGCGGAAAAAAAAATATTAAAGGTCAAAGGTCCAAAAAAAGAGTTTTTCGCGATTTTCAGCAAAACGGTAAGTTTTATCATAAAAATATCTCAGACAAAATTGTAGATCATAAAATTATCTACAAAAAATGTATTAATACTTTTTTTTCTACGAGCCACCGTTTTTGAGATATAACGATTCTAAAAGTTGCAAAAGTTGTAATCGTCTTAATATGCACACGTTTCCTCGCCACCTATGAGGTAGTGTACTTAGCGCGTTTTTTTTAACGTGGTTTCCCCAGTATACCTATTCCACCGGTTAGTTTTGATCCTGTTTAATTTGAAACTATTGAAAAATAATGGATATTCGCAGAGATTGAAAAGATAAAAGCAATTTAAGTTAAAAAAAAAAGTAGAGAAATTTAATCGTCCGAGTCGTAACTTTCAAATTCTTCTTCTTGATCTTCTTGTTCTTGTTCGTCTTGTTCTTGTTCTTCTCGTTCTTGTTCTTCTTGTTCTTGTTCTTCTTCTCCATCTTCATCCTGAGTGCATGAAAACTGCGTTAATAGCGATGTATCGCATGTAGCCTCGTTGGAATCAAACGGATCCTCTACTGTTGGTGATTCAATATTAGAGCACAACTGGCCTTGACAATGTGTGCATGCCGGAGAACAGAACAGTCCGACTTTTTTGCAACCACATTTAGCACTGCATCCCTTTTTGCATTTGCAAAAAATCGAGTTCAGCAGTTTTTCCGGCGCAGGTGGAAGTAAAGTCATTAAAAACACCAAAAGTAAAAAACAAGTACAATTAGCTTGTCTTCCTCCAACCTCAGTTGCTGCTCATCAACATCTTTTTAGGGTATATTACCAAGTTCAAGTGTGGCTTGGTTATCAGCTAGACCCTACAGAGTGGGGTTGGAAGTTGGTCAACAATTTATTAGAACCAGTGCACACTTTACTTCCACCTGCGCCGGAAAAACTGCTAAACTCGATTTTTTGCAAATGCAAAAAGGGATGCAGTGCTAAATGTGGTTGCAAACAAGTCGGACTGTTTTGTTCTCCGGCATGCACACATTGTCAAGGCCAGTTGTGCTCTAATATTGAATCACCAACAGTAGAGGATCCGTTTGATTCCAACGAGGCTACATGCGATACATCGCTATTAACGCAGTTTTCATGCACTCAGGATGAAGATGGAGAAGAAGAACAAGAACAAGAAGAACAAGAACGAGAAGAACAAGAACAAGACGAACAAGAACAAGAAGATCAAGAAGAAGAATTTGAAAGTTACGACTCGGACGATTAAATTTCTCTACTTTTTTTTTTAACTTAAATTGCTTTTATCTTTTCAATCTCTGCGAATATCCATTATTTTTCAATAGTTTCAAATTAAACAGGATCAAAACTAACCGGTGAAATAGGCATACTGGGGAAACCACGTTAAAAAAAACGCGCTGAGTACACTTCCTCATAGGTGGCGAGGAAACGTGTGCATATTAAGACGATTACAACTTTTGCAACTTTTAGAATCGTTATATCTCAAAAACGGTGGCTCGTAGACAAAAAATATTAATACATTTTTTGTAGATAATTTTATGATCTACAATTTTGTCTGAGGTATTTTTATGATAAAACTTACCGTTTTGCTGAAAATCGCGAAAAACTCTTTTTTTGGACCTTTGACCTTGAATATTTTTTTTTCCTTACAGGGGAAAGATGGGGAACTTTCAAATTTTGTTTTTAATGATATTTTAAACAATCTTACCGATTTTCAGCTAGGTGGGAATTTATGTAACTTCGAATGTCTAAATTGACCGGACTATAGCTCCGCCAACATAGTCATAGATCCATGTTTTTTTTTTTAAATTAGCTGCTGGGCAAAAGGTGCATGATGTGAAAAGTTATATATTTTTATCTAAGAACGAGTAAGACTACCATAATAACCGATGCTAAGTGATCCTCACTACCGCGCATGGCCATCAACAACTCCACAGGTATCTAGTAGCTTCTTCATTATCATTGGCTACAGCATAGTTGCAAATGAAATAATAATAGTTACACTCACACGACATACCTACTATAATTTTTATTATTTATCTTTTTACTCACCAGATTCCACAGCGACTCTTCCGAACCTCTTCCTGCCTATCTCAGGCTGTGTCTTGCTGCACTGGCAGTTGCCGCCGTCCGCCATGTCCTCGCCGCAGCCGCCGACGCGCTCGCATGGAGGGGGCCCGCTCGGTCCGTCCATGGTTAGGTAGTAGCTTACACGCGACATACATAACTTATTCTCTTGAACTCACCAGATTCCACAGCTCCTCTCCCGAACCTCTTCCTGCCTATCTCAGGCTGTGTCTTGCTGCACTGGCAGTTGCCGCCGTCCGCCATGTCCTCGCCGCAGCCGCCGACGCGCTCGCATGGAGGGGGCCCGCTCGGTCCCTCCATGGTTAGGTAGTAGCTTACACGCGACATACATAACTTATTCTCTTGAACTCACCAGATTCCACAGCTCCTCTCCCGAACCTCTTCCTGCCTATCTCAGGCTGTGTCTTGCTGCACTGGCAGGTGCCTCCGTCCGCCATGTTCTCGCCGCAGCCGCCGACGCGCTCGCATGGAGGGGGCCCGCTCGGTCCGTCCATGGTTAGGTAGTAGCTTACACGCGACATACATAACTTATTCTCTTATTACTCACCAGATTCCACCGCGCCCCTTCCGAACCTCTTTCTGCCTATCTCAGGCTGTGTCTTGCTGCACTGGCAGTTGCCTCCGTCCGCCATGTTCTCGCCGCAGCCGCCGACGCGCTCGCATGGAGGGGGCCCGCTCGATCCGTCCATGGTTAGGTAGTAGCTTACACGCGACATACATAACTTATTCTCTTATTACTCACCAGATTCCACCGCGCCCCTTCCGAACCTCTTCCTGCCTATCTCCGGCTGTGTCTTGCTGCACTGGCAGTTGCCTCCGTCCGCCATGTTCTCGCCGCAGCCGCCGACGCGCTCGCATGGAGGGGACCCGCTCTGTCCGTCCATGGGTAGGTAGTAGCTTACACGCGACATACATAACTTGTCCTCTTATTACTCACCAGATTCCACCGCGCCTCTTCCGAACCTCTTCCTGCCTATCTCAGGCTGTGTCTTGCTGCACTGGCAGTTGCCTCCGTCCGCCATGTTCTCGCCGCAGCCGCCGACGCGCTCGCATGGAGGGGGCCCGCTCGGACCGTCCATGGTTAGGTAGTAGCTTACACGCGACATACATAACTTGTCCTCTTATTACTCACCAGATTCCACCGCGCCTCTTCCGAACCTCTTCCTGCCTATCTCAGGCTGTGTTTTGCTGCACTGGCAGTTGCCTCCGTCCGGCATGTTCTCGCCGCAGCCGCCGACGCGCTCGCATGGAGGGGGCCCGCTCGGTCCGTCCATGGTAAGGTAGTAGCTTACACGCGACATCCATAACTTATTCTCTTATTACTCACCAGATTCCACCGCGCCTCTTCCGAACCTCTTCCTGCCTATCTCAGGCTGTGTCTTGCTGCACTGGCAGTTGCCTCCGTCCGCCATGTTCTCGCCGCAGCCGCCGACGCGCTCGCATGGAGGGGGCCCGCTCGGACCCTCCATGGTTAGGTAGTAGCTTACACGCGACATACATAATTTGTCCTGTTTCTACTCACCAGATTCCACCGCGCCTCTCCCGAACCTCTTCCTGCCTATCTCAGGCTGTGTCTTGCTGCACTGGCAGTTGCCTCCGTCCGGCATGTTCTCGCCGCAGCCGCCGACGCGCTCGCATGGAGGGGGCCCGCTCGGACCGTCCATGGTTAGGTAGTAGCTTACACGCGACATCCATAACTTATTCTCTTATTACTCACCAGATTCCACCGCGCCTCTTCCGAACCTCTTCCTGCCTATCTCAGGCTGTGTCTTGCTGCACTGGCAGTTGCCTCCGTCCGGCATGTTCTCGCCGCAGCCGCCGACGCGCTCGCATGGAGGGGGCCCGCTCGGACCGTCCATGGGTAGGTAGTAGCTTACACGCACACATAATTTGTCCTCTTATTACTCACCAGATTCCACCGCGCCTCTCCCGAACCTCTTCCTGCCTATCTCAGGCTGTGTCTTGCTGCACTGGCAGTTGCCTCCGTCCGCCATGTTCTCGCCGCAGCCGCCGACGCGCTCGCATGGAGGGGGCCCGCTCGGACCGTCCATGGTTTATCTGCAATAAATGGAAATATAGGTTTAATCTTATTACCAGTTTAGACTTCTGGGAAAACTTTTCGAGGGATGATAAAAGTTTGCATAAAAAAAGTGATGTTTTCTTCCATTTAAAAAAAGATGACCCCAAGCCATAGCTTAGATTACGAAAACCAAACAAAACTCCAACTATTTTCAAAAGACTGAATTTTTAAGGCAGTGTTTCACTTGCCTACAGAATTTTAAAAAAAGCTGATGATTAAGTAGGTACCTAATGATGACTAACGTTCCTTTAGACGAAAAGATGTAGACGTAGAGGTTCTTTCTTTAACAGGAAAATGAAGTCATTAAAGTAAGGTCTCTAGTTGGGACTCCCCGAAGGTATAAACAGTAGAGTTATTATACCTATCAGTTCCAATAATAAAGTTAATAAAAACAACTTAGTCACAATTCCTAAAATAAATCTCAAACATTGTAAAGAGTTCCGAAAATAGAACGACCTATTCAGAAGTTTAAAAAAAAGACTTACATCGCGAAACACTAACAATAAAGCACTAAATGCACTGTTGACCAAGGATAGAACTTCTCTTTCACTGGATCTACGATCAAAACAAACACTAGGGTAATTGACCAAAGCCTATCTAATTCTCGACCATGTGACCGAGCTTATGTAGGGCACTAACTAACTTACTCCGCCCGCGCTTTAACTTTATAAACCCGACGCAAACAAGAAGTTTTTAATGCCAATAACATTACAATTGCCTGATAATGGAACAAAACATGTGCCAGATTACATGCGCGTAATAACATCAATGATCAAAATATACGCAGAGATTGTACAAACAATACATCTTCGACCTTATTTCCTAAGACGTAGTATGTCAATATTTCGCGAATATTGAAGCTTATTATTACATCTGCTGACGTCAAATGTAACAACATTAGGGACTATCGTCAGTGGTATTTATTGGTCGAAATAAAGATAAATTTGTGGGTCGTCAAGACTTGTTGCCACGTGGCGCCTGTAACGCACATAATTCCAAATAGTAAAGTATTTAATCAGCATAGAGTTAGATAAATTATGAAAAGCATTATTTCTTCTATATTTTAATCACCTTAACCCTTTGAACTTTGTAAGAAAAGGCATATTGTATCTGCGTTGTAGTTTTACAAAATTGCCAATTATGTTCAATTGGCTGAACACCGCACCGCCATTGCACCGCAGTTAATTCCAGGAAACATTGGATCTAGTGTTTTATTTCTGATCATTTCGAAATGGTCGTCGACGACGCAGTGATCATATTTTTACTTTTTATAAATGCATTTCCGATAGACGCAGTATGTCATAAAGAACGCTAGTATCAATAAAAAAAAACATATTTTTTCCTTCATAAACTTCTCAAGATTATTTATTAACAAGATTGTTGCTTGTGAACTTTTAATGACTTTTATCTACAATAGAGTCAATACCAATTAATGAATGTCCGAACAGATGCGCCGCGTGCCGGATTCTTCAAAGCACATGTCTTTATTAGGTATGATTAAAATTAACAGTGACTTTCACAGTTATTATACTTGTAAATGATAATAAACTGGCACGTGAACTTATGCATTTACTGCAACAAAGGCCAGAGACCTCTGTTAAGTCTTAACAAAACAAGATTTGATTCGCAAAGGACATCGTAAGTGAGCTCGATATAGGCAAGGGTAAACAAACGCTCAAAACCCATAGCGAGTCCCAAACAGTCGCTGGATTACGTACGTATTAACTCATTGTATTGTGCGCAGTATCTAATATAGGTAGATAGCCCGCAATTTCTCTGGCTTGTGGTAGGTCTTTTTGAAAGCGCGCTTACTACCTACCATAACTTTCAGGTGAATTGAAAGCAAATGGTATGTTTTTTTTCCTGTATCTAAATAGACAACAGTAACGCTTACGTTTACATAGAGGTGCGTAAGACAACTGCATAAACATCTGTAATAATAATAAAATCGAATAGTGTAGCAATTATCGACTTTTCCCAAGATAACTTGCACTGATTACGAAACGAAAACATTTTGTATAATTTACAATAACAATAACACGTGGGTCGACGCATTCCCTGCCCGACAACACTGACGAAACTTTGACGAAAAATGTACAATAAACACAAATATTTTGAAGTTGCGATAGTGTCGAGTAAACAGAGCAACATCAGCGAGATGTGGCGTCAGAAGCCGTAGGGGGTCAGTTATCGGCTGACACCGGCGTACATTTCCACAAGGGGGTCGGCATAAACAACGCCAGATAACAAAACTATTGGAAATTAACACTGGAGATTTACAACTATATTTAGCTCTGTGGACAGCTGATCGATAAGCGCTCCAATTTTAAAGACTTGTTGCATTTTTCTACATGCACGTGAGTTTTTTAAAAGACTTATGAGTGCACGGCGGGGTTATCTTAGAAAAACAAACTGAGTTGTGATGATATGGGGGATATTGTTCTTGGTATCAATACCTATTTCATATCTATCAACAATATGTCCCTGTTCCCATAATACACAATGTTGTTTTGTTTGTGAACAAGCAAAGTGTCTATTTACCCTATTATTATGTATAAGGTATCAGTATTTCAGTTCCAATTAAGACGCAAGTCCATAAGTTTCTACAACGATGAGGGTGGTCGGTTTGCTTAGTTGTACCTAAATTGAATTAATCCTATAGGTACGCTTCATATTTCTAATGTCGGGTTCTTTCTAATTGTAAGACGACTCTACACATGGAGCATTTTACAGACCATATTCTGTTAATAATAAACAGTACCTATGAGCATTCGATTTCTTGTATTGGATTTCACGTATGTAGAAATAATAGCAGCAAAACAATATGATGCAATACATCGGTCAGATCAAACGGACACACTCTGATTAATACGATTATGCAAATACAACTTGATAGCGTGGTAGACTTCAACCTATTATCACGAGTAAGTCTAAGACTATAGTCAATTTCAAATAAGAAATTAGACTTTATTTCAAAAACAAAAAGATCCATTAGGTATTTTAGAATTGTGTCGATTGTCCTTTGAAGGCAAGCTGTCACCAGGATCATCTTATTTCTTAGCTGAAACGGACTATAGTTAGTGGGAAACGATCACGACATTTTTTGATCAGACAATTATTTATATGGCATTTGAAGTGGATAAATCTGGACACAGTCTTCATATACCACAATGCGCAATGTCTTTTAATTAATCGATTAGGACCATTCATCAATTTTAATTAGTCCAGACGACTAGAGCAATAACGAGGTTTAGCAATAGAAAGTGGTTTTCATTTACCAACCAATCTTAATTACTTTCAGCTACAATATTAGCATGTAATGAATGTTACCCCTTTATCAGACATTCAATCATTTCGAAGTTAAATTGATTGCTACACAATTTGCGCTATTATTTTCTATTTTGCGCCATATCTATTCAGACCTATTGACAGGCATTGACAACTGGGCCAATAACACCAGGGCAATTAGTTGAAGGCATTCGCCGATAACTTGCTCTTAATAAACTTTGATATCAAACAGTGCTTGTATTAGCGTTTGTCCGGGCAAAGAGACTCTAGAACCTAAATTAAGTCAAATATTTGAACATATCACAAATAATGATCTGACCAAGTGGGAAGTCACTAATCGCACGTGTTACGGATATTAGTAACCAACTAACAGTACCTACCTAATAAATATTGGTTGGTTCTTGGAGGGCTTCAAACCTTTGGTGTAACATTCATATCTTATTTAAACCATTTCACCAATCCGGCGCCCAATGAATTCCATATCCCTGTTCAACAGCAATATGAAAAAAAACATGACCTAGTTCAATGCTGTAATAGTTACATTTACTAGGTATATAAAAGGAATCATAAGCCAATAAGCTTCGTAATCGACTCAATATTGAGACGTTAGGTTCGCGGTTAACCACGGGTTTTCTGCCACTGAACTGACATTGACCCAGCATATCTTCGTACAATATTAAGTAGATGCCGAGAAACCTGAGAAACTCTGCTTAGGAAATTGAATAATCATTCACGTATTGGTCATCCCAATACTATCTAAAAAAAATATATGGAAAACAAGTACTGGCATACAGTTCACGCGAACTAGCCACAATAGAAGCACAAAATGTCACACATCGCTAGGATGTTAGCTATATTACCTAGTATGACTCTTTGAAACTCGTACCGTGATGGTCCTATCACTCAAGGAAAGAACCGAACCAGCAACCTCAAGGTTTTATGACCGGACAGACTCCTGCAGATCCCTCCAGACCCCTCTTTCCCATTGGGCGCAATGGGCACATGCACAGGGCCCCGGACCCTGGTCTCCAAACAATCTCTCTCGATTACCGAACTAGAGGTATAAAGGCCCATATGTGCCCAGGGCTGTTTAGTTACTTCTGGGAAAGAGAATTTCGAACAACAATCTGGTTCAATTAGCAAACATTCACGGTCTAAGTCTAATACCCACCTACCAACTCAATAGCGAGTAATTATGACATCCCAAACTATTTTTATCTTTGATTGAACGAAAGATTAATTAAAGCCACACGTGACTCGTCGTAGAAAGATGGCCAAGTAGCAAAATGTTTACAAGTCAATGAGTAGGGCAAATCTGTCAAAGAATCGCCGCTTGCGCACGCGAATACCTACCTACTATGACCATGAACGGCGTTAGACTCGTTAATCAAAGATGTTTACTGATTCCTTGAGCTACAGCTTCCCATATGATAAAAACCAATTAAGTGACATGTATGATGTTTCAGACTTTCGCGTTTTGTTACCCACACAGAAGTATACATATATATATATCATAGGTGTGTAACATCTCTATGATGCCTATCTGACTCCCATACATTACCTAGGTACTCTTCTTTTGTATGGGAGCCTAAAAGTACTAAAAACCATCTAAGGTAGGTACAGTAAAATGAAATCTTGCTGTAAAATCTGATTTAGATCATAATGCCTACCTCATTTATGACCAAAAGATAAAAGTAATTTGAGTAATACGCTGAGTGAAATTGAACAAAGAGAGACCATTCGGTCAATTATTTTATAAAAATATTAATTCTCCATAGCTGTTTTAAAATAACGAGGAATATTAAAATTCCATGTATTTGGTCATCAACAAAAAATATTTACTTTCTGTAATGTTAATGAATAGGTAGTATTAATATTTTTTTAGGTACAATAAGATCTTCTTCTCATTTTTAAATATATAAAAAAATAAAAAAATTAGGTATGACATTTTAAATTGAAATAAACAAACGTGTTTTGTTATGTGCAACAGTCACTATAATTTAAATAAATTTTATTTTAAATGACTATAATCCAGTATGCAATAAAATTATAATTTAGGTAAATAGTAGCCAACTAAAAGGAAGGGTCAAGCAAGGTGTTTAATTTTGCACCATTTTATTCTCTTTTTTATAACATTTTGTAAAAAGGTTAATTACAAAAATCATTATCATAAAACTTTAAATTATAATCTTTAACAGGAGTAAAATAAGGTTCCAAATCAAATTAACTTTACGGTAGGTAATTCTGTCAAACTAAAAGCTCCTAGGTATAGGTATGTTTTTTGTTGAGAGTGATGTAATATTGAGATCGAGATCTAACAATAAAAGTCTACCTACCTGTCTGCAACACAATAATAATGCGTACGGTTTCGCAACTAAGAAAAAACTATTTCGAAGAAAGACATCCGAACCAGCTAGCATTGTAAACAACATTTTTAATTTTTGTCTAAACAGAATTCCTTCGTAATCCGTGATTGGTTCCAAGCAAAAGTTTATTTAACCCAAAATATTAAAACCATGTGGGGCACGAAAATGACACTTTATAACCATGCTAAAACACGGAGGTATAAACAAGACAGGTAAAACAAGTTGCGGTGAGGACTTTTCAATTGCGTTACTTATGCATTTTTTGTCAACAGCTGACGAGTAAAAGTTTGGCGATATGCTTTATTTATTAGAAAGTTATTACTGAAACAAAACTCACCTGTTATTAATATGATGAATCAACAACTTGTATAAAATTTAACACTATCAATAATTCGTTATGTCCGTGTAGTAACCGTAGACCGTAGCGGAATGTATCGAGAAATAAATGAATGGTCGTATGTATTTGAATTTGAAGTTAACTGTGCGAAGGAGATAAGCTACGTCAGACCGAAATAGCGATATTATACGACGATTCTACCATCTTGATACTTTTAAGGCATTATAAAATGAAGTGAATTTTAATATTATGATTACATGAATAGATACATAAAAGTGTAAAATTTTAAAAATGGTCTTGTTTTGTTCTGCTTTTAATGTTGCCTTTTGTGTGTGTAAAATTTGTTTTTACATAAATAATTCAAATAACTTTGCTTAATTGATTCATTTCTACAGTTATCCTGCCAGCGTGGAATTAGTTTTTATAAGATACAATTAATTAAATTATTTTGAAAGTTCTCCAATGTACTTGAAACTTAAAATTATCTGTTCTTATAAAAAAACCTATTAATAAATCATACGAGTCGAGGACTAAATTATTTAATCGGCGTTTAATTTTCACTTTTCAAAATCAGGGAGCTAACGCAATTTTATCAGCCGAAAATAAGAATGAAAAATAATTTAAAAAAATATTAATGAAAATGTAAACTTCAAAATCAAGAAGTCTCAGTCGGAGTATATTCAACTTGTTATCAAAACTCGCCGGCCGAGTGCGTAGTAGAGCACGTGGTGGTACTGCTCGGATGCGGGATAACAAAACTTTATAAAAGGCCATCACTGAGCTGCGGCATCATCGCGCGACAAGAAAGCCCGCTACATCCCCGGCTTCGAACATACAAACACTGAAAATGGCTCAACCTAAAGAAGGTATGTTCTATTACACCATACAAAACACACGACCGACTTTGAAAGGTTAGAGTTATCTCCATTCAGTTCATTAACAACATCCTATTTCTCTATTGGTTGAGTCGGCTTAATTTTTTGCGGCCTTGAATGCACAATGCTTTGATTTTGAATGGAATGTAAGGTATTTATGAAGAAATATTACCATTTGCACTACCTATATTTTAATAATTGAACGTCACTATTAAAAGTACGGACAAACAAAAACTTTTTCGATTAAATAAGGGTGCATACAAACTAAGAGCGAGAAAGGATTTATGGGATTTATCACGTTCACTAGATCTTTGCGCACTAATCTTAAATATATTATGACACATATGAACCGAATTATGATTAAAAACCTGAAAAACTAGTTTCTTTATAATATAAAATTAAAATTCTTTTCTAAAAAATGAAAAGAAACAATGTTATTAAAAATCATTTAAGTAACATTTGTTATAAAAAAAAAACCTGCAAAAAAAATTCAATAAAATTTCAAAAGTTTCATTATTTTTTCTTAAAAATTTGCATAGCATGTTCATTATATCTACTTATATTTATTCTACTTATAAAAAAAAACAAAGTAATAAATAATATTCGAGGTTATCGAAGCTTCATTATTACAAGGTAGGTTAAAAACTCTTTGATAGTTATTATCTCGAGCACAAAACATAATGATGCAAGTGTAAACTTTCTTAATAGTAGCCAAGCTACGGAATTAAAACTTAATATAAATAGCTTGTTTACTGCCACACTGCTATATTCATAGAAAAGTAATTATATTAAATATCCCAACGTTATGTGAAACTCGTGAGAATTATAATACGACCCGTCAGTATTTGACCATGTCTTCTAAATGCTACTTGAAGATCACAGAAATTTTCTAAGAAATTAATACCCTTGTCCAAAGATCACAGCAAGACACTTAAAACAGGACGCAAAAAATCTTTATTATTAAAAAATATATTATTAATAACATTTGTTTGTTTTGTTTTCAGTTGGTGGTTACAAGCTTGGAAAACTCTTAATTGAGGGTAAAACCAAACAAGTTTATGAACTACCTGAAGAGCCTGGTCATTGCCTTCTCCTGAACAAGGACAGAATCACCGCCGGAGATGGAGTGAAGGCTCACGACTTGGAAGGAAAGGCAGCTATTTCGAACCAGACCAACGCCAAGGTGTTCGAGATTTTGAAATCAGCTGGTAAGATTTTATAATCTCCCGTTTTAGGCATCATCTTATAGATAAAGGTCTATCCCTTAAATTTTTTATACCTTACGATTGCAAAAGCTCACAAAAGTCTGTTTTGTTGACTCGTGTTTTTATAAACACTGTTTTACTTCCAGAGCGCTTTATTAATTCAAAGAATTACACATCAAAGATCAATGTAAGAAGCGTATAAAAACATCGTAGGAAAGGTGAACTACCTAGCAGATGAGATAGTATTTTGTCATTTTCAAAAGTTCATATACCTACTGCTATAAATACTAAACAGATTCTTGCCAGATTTTTATCTAAAAGACGCAGCTATGCAGAAACATAGTATTTTTGAACTATGTTTGTCTGATAAATACAGATTCTCACGTCCGTCATTGATGAATTTAGGTGAACCGTGTTTCAATAACATGGCAATAACTCTAATCATGAGTAGGTAATATGAAGAAATATGATGCGATACGACAATTATGTAGCTTCTGAAGTTATTACAACTAGTATTTAATAATCAAAGTCCGAGGTCATATGTCCGGGTTCTAAAAGGCTTGGACCACCAAAGATATCAAAACAAAATGTACTTACTCAACTCAATTATTAATTGTGCTAGCTATTAAATTAACCTTCATATGATCTCTGATAATAATGACTCGATTATATTTGCCTTATTAAAAAGGTCTTGTATGTTTCAGTAATAATATCGTTATAATATTAAAGTATTGCATAAAGTATGAAATAATAACTAAACTTGATAACATAAGATACATTGTTTATAATATTTAATCAGTTGCTTACGCCACTGACCTCTTTTTATTATCTATGGATATCCAATTAATATTAATAGAAACTTGTGAATTTATTATTAATAATAATAATACGTTAATAATAAATGTTGCTCAAATAGATCGCAAAAAAAATGTTAAGAAATTTATTTTGGCGACACCGGCGATGAGGATCTTAGAGATGAAGATAGTATATTAATTACAACTACGTAATATATTGTTTTTTTTTAACGGTTAATGTATTCTTGAGGTCTCGTCTGACGCCTAAACGATTTAATCACTTTTTTTTTGAAAAGCTAACTATTGGAAAATCTTTTTGTTTTAGGTATCAAAACTGCCTTTGTCAAAATCGCATCGCCGACAGCATTTTTGTCCAAGAAATGTGACATGATCCCCATTGAATGGGTGACCCGTCGCTTGGCCACTGGATCCTTCCTCAAGAGGAACCCTGGAGTTCCTGAAGGATTCCGATTCACGCCACCTAAGCAGGAGACATTCTTCAAGGATGACGCCAACCATGACCCACAGTGGTCAGAAGAGCAAATAGTCTCCGCTAAGTTCAATATCAACGGACTTCTTATCGGTAAGCTGATAACACGCGTGTGTGTTTTAACTTTTAACTTTCAAGAAGTTTTGTGTGTATTTTAACTTAATTAACTATTATTAAACTTCGTAACAGGCCAAGACGAAGTGGATTACATGAGGAAAGCTACAATTCTCGTCTTCGAGATCCTTGAAAAAGCATGGGCTCTTCGTGATTGTGCGCTGATCGACATGAAGATTGAGTTTGGTGTTGATACTGATGGTACGTACGTCTATAACATTCATGTTCAACAATTATGATAATATTTAATTTTAACTTGTCCGTTTATGAAATACAATCAATATTTTTTTCCTTAGGTAACATCTTGTTGGCTGATGTCATCGATTCTGATTCATGGAGATTGTGGCCATCTGGTGACAAGAGATTGATGGTTGACAAGCAGGTAATTAACATGTTATTCTTTAAAGTTATTTAATTTAGAATATTTATTATCTTGTTATAATTTGAATCGGCTTGTTAATAATGCCAAACACCTATTTATAGGTCTACAGAAACTTGACGACAGTCACAGCGGCCGATTTGGACACAGTCAAGCGTAACTTTGCATGGGTGAAGGACCAACTTGATCACCTGAAGCCAACTATCCACCACAAAGTCGTCGTATTCATGGGGTCACCAGCTGACCAGGAACATTGTCAAAAGATTGCCAAAGGTAAATAAATATAGCCAGTTAATCTTCGTTAAATAAAACGTTTGTCTGTGTTTTGTCAACTGTAATTTGGCAATTTTATAGGAGTGGGTTGCCATTCTCTAATTTACACAATAACTCGTAGTGTGCAGGTTTTCTCACGATGTTTTCCTTCACCATGCAAAAATTTATTACTTAACCCAAAATCGATAATACATTAATGCAAAATATTTTTTTACTCTACAGCTGCCCGTGAACTGGGCTTGGATGTTGACCTACGTGTGACATCCGCGCATAAGGCAACTGAAGAAACCCTTCGCATCATGCAGCAATACGAAGACACTCACGGAGCCTTGGTATTCATCGCTGTGGCTGGACGGTCAAACGGCTTGGGACCTGTCCTTTCTGGAAACACCTCGTACCCAGTTATCAACTGCCCACCGCCTTCTGACAAGATGGTTCAGGTAAACAATTTAACTTAAGTAATATACCTTGATTAGTATGATTGGCATACGCTAATTCCAATAATGATTCAGATGATGATGCTGTATATAGCCCTTTCCTAGAGCGCAGATTATATACAGTCTAGGGCTCTCTATGAAGTCACATCCAGCCTTATAAACAATCAAACTTAAACAGTTTTTTTCTTAAAATTTCAGGACATCTGGTCTTCGTTATCCGTTCCCTCCGGCTTGGGATGCGCCACAGTTATCTACCCTGACAGTGCTGCGCTTATGGCTGCTCAAATCATAGGCCTACAAGACTACCTCGTTTGGGCTCGCCTTCGCTCTAAGCAACTCGACATGGCTGCATCTCTGAGACAAGCTGATAAGAAACTGAGAAACCTTAAGGTTTAATAAGATATGCCATTAGATCATCAAATTGTATACCTACACAACATATTTTATACGTATGAATGCAGTATTGTTTAAATAAAGATGGAGTACATCTTTATTAATGGAATTGTTTAGACATAACATTTTGTCACATCACGGTACATTTTAATAATAAGTACATCTGTTATTATTGTAATCTCAAAATGCTTACATTCCAAAAATATATTTTGTTATCAATAAAATATTCGTTTTATTTTAATCTTTTTTTTTAAATCTGATCTAAAATTTCAATCCCACCAAGTAAAGTCACGAGATAAAAGACTCACGTAATTTAACATACATATGTCAGCATGGACCTCAAATATCTTTATCTCAAACATGTTTTTAAGCGAGGTTTGAAGTTCTAAGCTTCTACTTAGTCAGTAGGCACCCTTAAAAGAGTGTGGTCGCGAAAATATTTGATTTCATTTATATTATTTTGTGTGGTAACATTTGTTTCAAATGTCAATGTCAGCAGTTTTGGGAAGTGTTCGTGCCGTGAATCGTGGTGTTTTAGCTGTAAGATCTTCTTTTAGGTGTATATTTACATATAGAATGGCTGAAAAACCGGTGGATTACACTAATACCAATGGTATAGAAAGTAAAACACCGTTCCTGATCGGCGTGGCTGGCGGCACGGCCAGTGGAAAGGTAGGCAACCTTGTGATTTCCCATCTACATTTTATTGATTTTCCATCTTTAATCCACTGTTACGTAAGCAGGCAATCAGTGTGGCTATAATTAGTTGTTTATTTGCGTATGTAAGTTCTGTTTTGGTCAGCTTTTTCTGGGCATGCCGTTTTGTTTATATTTCATAACCTCACGGCCTGAAGTTGAACCAAAACACATGTCATTCTAACAGAGCACTTCTTCTCCACTGTCTAGTCTCACAATAATTGTAGAAATAAATAAATCCATGGACATACAAAAATACAAAATAGATTTAGAAAAGTATCCAATAGGAAAACACAGTACCATTTGCAATAGATAAAAACTGTTATGAAACTTGTTTATGAAAGAAGGCAAATTGTTTTAGGTATTATTTTTATTAAAAACCGTGTAACATCATTATAAAGATGTTAACTTAATCCAGACTGATTTGTGAGTTCAGTGGTTAAGTAACATAGCCTAGAGTTAGTTTACATGTGACCTTGTGCGAAATGTAAGTTACTCATAGGATTTACTTATTAATCCTTAACATATAAATCCTATTTACACATAAGGCTGTTATGATTTTGCCCAGCAATAGGACAATATAGGTAAACAATAAATAATAAATATAAATATTTCACAACATCACATTCATTGATCTGACCCCGTGTTAAGTAGCTTAAGCACTTGTGTTACAGAAATCAGAATCAACAGTGGTATTACAAATATACTTAAATAGATACATATAACACCCAGACCAGGACAAACAGACATGTTCATGCACACAAATGTTTGTCCTGTGCGGGGAACGAACCCGCGACCTCTTGCGTAATAGGCAACATCTTGACCTTTACACCAAGCGGGTCGTCTATATATATAAATAATAAAAAATAACTGATCAGAATAGTACACTAATTATGGCAGTGTATAAATTACCCTGAGAATTTCCTGGTGCCATTTCAGTTGGCTTGATTGCCAACAAAATATGGCTGATGTAAAAATAAATAAAATTAATAAATAAATATTTCACAACATCACAAACATAGATCTGACTCCATGTTTGGAGTCAAGTAGCTTGAGCACTCGTATTACAGACACAAGAAATATCAGTGGTATGACAATAGTAAACTTAATTACGTACATATAACACCCAGACCAGGACAAACAGACATGTCCATGCACACAAATGTTTGTCCTGTTCAGGGATTGAACCGTGACCTCTTGGTCTATTGGGCAATATCTTAACCATTACACCAAGCGAGTTCAATAATGATCTACAACTCTTAATAAATTGCAACATTGTTTTTATTCCATTCTATGACTGTTGATTTGTGAACATACATCAAAAACATGTTTTGTTAGAAGCTTCTCTATCTTATTGTCTATTAGGTACATAATGGGTCAATTTGATAGTGATTTGTTTGTTCTGTATCTTTGTTTGTGTAAGTGGTTCTTCCATTAAACTTATGTTTTTAACTAAGCAGCTAACAAATAATGAATTGATAATTTTTAGTAGTGAACCATTTACGGAATTTTTAATAATATTAAATGAACATGATGATGATGGTGATGTAAAAAATGAAAGTCTTACTCTAATGTTTTCTTTGTCTCTATTCTTAAAATAAGTTTGTCAAGGCCCTGTATAGTTATGGTCCTGATCTTGAAGTCTTGGGTTCAATTCTCAGGTCAGGCTTATTTGTGTCAGATTTACCTAACACCTCCCATGTTCACCAATCCGCATTCGGAAAGTGTTGTGATTCCGCCAAAACCCATCTTTGTAACGAAAACATGATTTCAAATAAGGGCGGCCTTTAACTATCTAATTTATTTAATGACTATTATCAGTTTGTCGGTCCTTTGGTGTAATGGTCAAGAAGTTGTCTTTTAGACCAAGAGATCGAGGGTTTGATCCCCGGACAAGACTAACAATAATTGTATGCATGATCATGTCTCTTTTTCCTGCTCTGGGTGTTATATGTACAGGTACTATCTATTGAAGTACATTTGCAATAACACTGTTGATTCTGGTATCTGTAACACATGTGCTTAAGCTACTTAACACGGAGTCAGATCAATGTGTGAGATGTTATGAAATATTTATAATTTTTGTCTTAGGCCATGGGAGCATTCAAACAGGATAAAAAGTATCCTATCACCTAACTCAGCCCATACGCCTGTATATCAAATATCATCAAAAGTCGTTCATTTGTTTCAGCTTGATTGACAGACAAACATCCACACAAACAAACTTATAATATTAGAATGATAACATAGGAATGTCCCTCCAGTCCACAGTATGCCAGCGGATAATGGAGAAACTGGGCCAGCAGCAGAAGGAGCAGACGGAGCGGCGAGTCGTCTGCATCAGCCAGGACTCGTTCTACCGCACTCTGTCGCCGTCAGAGCGCATGCGCGCGGAGCGGGGCCAGTTCAACTTTGATCATCCCGACGCGTTCGATGATAAGAAGCTGCTGGCCGTGCTGAGGAATATACTGGCTGGGAAGAAGGTCGAGGTGCCGGAGTATGACTACATTACCAATTCTATACAGTAAGTTTTGTTTGATTCATGTATGTTTTTGCTTTTGTTTTATATTCTACTAGCGGAACTACTCCCCGTACTGGTATAAAATATAAAACCGTTGTTACTCAGGAAGTCTACTCTGAATGTAGTTTTCCAATGGTGAAAGAATTGTGAAATTGGACCAGTAGTTTTTGAGTTAATTCGTTACATACTGAAATAGAAATTTCCTCTTTATAATATTAGTTATGAAGTAAAGATAGTTAGTTGATTTGAGAATTGAGAGTGTTTGTATCATTGGGAAGTCAGCTTGTGCATAAATGTCGGCATAATGTTATAACTGCCTTTATTAAAAAATAGGTATGTCATAAAGAGATGAATCCCATTCCTAGGGACTTGCCAAATAGGCATTAAATCTTAGGCATACCATATTCCATTGAAGTCCAGAACCTCAACTAAAAATTGATACTAAAATAATTAGTCTTCTATTTTCTCTTGCTCTCCCTAGTCTCTTACCTAAAATTAGAGTTGTGGTTAATTTTCAATTGTTATTGTCTCTAGCCCACATCGGTCACACACTATTTACCCAGCAGACGTGGTCCTCATTGAGGGCATCCTCGTCTTCTACTTTCCTGAAGTGAGAGAGCTGTTTCACATGAAGCTGTTCGTTGACACTGACTCCGACACTAGGCTAGCCAGGAGAGGTAAGGACTCTTAAATTTTTTTATGTTAAAGGGAGGCAAGCAAACTTGATGATCACCTGATGGTAAGTGATCACCACTGCTCATGGACATCAACAACTGCCCAAGGGTCGCAGGTGTTGTCTACCTTTAAGCCCCTAACCCTCAGGGAACTGAGACCCCTTCCTCACCAGCATTAACATAGCACAACAGTTAAGAAGTGCTCATTTTCTTCGGCAATTTGCCACAGTTGTCTATCATCAAAGTTAACTAAGTGAGATGGTGCAGTAATACAAAATGAGTCTTAGCCTCCAATAATGAAAAGGCTGCTACTTTCCATTATAAACAACCATACTTTAATTTCTAGTTCCCCGTGACATAATGGAGCGCGGCAGAGATTTGGAACAAGTGCTCAACCAGTACATGAACTTCGTCAAACCGGCCTTTGAAGAGTTCTGCTTGCCGGTAAGTTTATACCATCTCTACAGCTGTTCGTGTGTACGTAATATATTGACGAAAGATGAGTTAGGCTCGTATTAATAAATCGCACTCAACTCTGAGCTCGATCCTGATTGCTAATTTGATACGTCATTCTAATACAAAAGAGCACCTCAAGTTCACCCTCAAGATCGAGCTCAGAGTTGAGTGCGATTTATTAATACGAGCCTAAAAAGGCGGCTGTTATGCAGAATGATGAAAAAAAAGTAATTTTCTCGCCAGATGACATTCCGAATGATAAATGTCTAATCTCAACTTTTTATTCATCTAAGTGTACCCACTCATCCTTTTGATTTACCTAGTCATAATTATAAATTTTTAATTAATTTGATGTTTGAACTTTCAGACAAAGAAGTTTGCTGATGTTATCATTCCTCGGGGTGCCGATAATTTCGGTAAGTGTTAAGTTATTGTTTTCCTCATATCATATTCTTAAAGATCTTTGAACAATGCACCTTTTTTGAGTTTTAACAATTACTTAATGAGTTCTTTTGGTGATATTGAATATTTTAATGATTTTCATTTTTACTTCTTTATTGGACCACGCACACTTCGTCTTTACACCAATATATCTACGCGTTACGCATAAAAATTAAAATCAAGTTTATTGAGTGACACTTTTAGAAAAAGCTCAAAAATAGAATCACGTAAATGTCTTATTTTATTATGCATCTGTGGCGTCTACACAGATAATAAAACTATTCACATCTCGGAATAGCGTATATCTTGCGTCTCCGACAATGTCCATAATTATTTTTGACATTGTTAAAACTATAACATCCTTTGCACGTTATGGTTTTATACGTATTGAATCGAACACAAGTGTAACCGCCGCGCCGAGGACGCGCTCGCAAGGTCATAGCCACTGCAACGAGGTCTCGAAATACAATCTTAACGTCAAACATTCCACTTGCAGCGGCTATGCTCTTATGTAGCTGCAAATCGAACCTTAAGGGTGGGGCCTAAAGATCGTTTTCCGTTGTTGCAGTGGCTATTGACTTAATCGTGCATCACATTTGGGATATCATGTACAAGAAGCGGCCGTCGCCGAAGGTGAACGGGAGCGCGTGCAACGGGACGCACCACGAGGTGGACGAGGGCGGCCGCCGGCTGTCTGGCAGCTCCGAGGACACGCTCAGCCGATAGTCGACGCTGGGGGCGGGGCTTCTGTGATCGATCCCGTGACGGTTGAGATTGGTTGAGTGTGGCAGCGATAGGGCTTTATTTAAACCTTAACAGGTTTAATATTGATTTCCTTTCACTTGTTTTTACTTGTTTATTTATTTAAACTAAACTGAATGGCAAAAAGAAATTGTACAAAAGGCCGACTTAATGCCTCATGGCATGGCATTCTCTACCAGTCACTACAACTGTAGTGTTACGTGCAATTTCTACAAAAAATTATAAGAAAAACGAGTGCAGTTTAACAGCACATGAGCTTAGCTTAGTTCTGGGCTAGATGTTATTGTCTGATTTGAATCAAGATATTGGTAAAATGCCTCATCAGTCTCGATATTGAGAAAATGTCATAGTATTTTCCCGTTACGACAGTGCCATCTAGCCCAACATAGCAAAGAAAACCATTACTTAAGAATAACTTTTTTTGTTGTAGCTCTATCGCTGTTGAAATTCAGCCAATCGCAAAAATATTCTCCGTAGTTTATCCATATATGATTTGACGATATTATTTTTACCACGCGTTTCCTCTCGTAACGGCAAACATTTATTCTATAGAAAATATACGCGAATTTACTTGAGGTGAAAGGACCAAGAGATGATATAGGTTTGATTTCAATTCTTATTAGTTTGTATTCGCCTGAACTTTGATGAAAGAAAAACGAAGTTCTGTTTATCGTCGTTCAGATAAACATTCTATTAACATGTGTTCTTTTAAACATTGCCCCAAGGAACGTATACGAATAAATAATTTTGTGGTTTACATTTTTTAAAGCCCCGTGATTTTGAGCTTCCATTGTACACATCTAAAACTATTCTAGTAATTAAATGAGGAACTGTGTTGCCATAACGAAAAAACTACGCAAAATATTTTGGTGTGGTCGAATGTTTTAATTTGCCGATTTGCAAAATAAATTAATGTGTGTTGTTCACAATAATTAAAACACATGTCCAGGGTGGGTATCAAAATATGATTCGACAATGGATAATCACAGAAGCCACGGATTCAACTCGAATTATTGTCATCCCCGCCATTTTCGTCGTCGTCACAAATGTGTATCTTGTTTTGTTTTCCACTTGAAATGGCGCATGTGATCTTATAAAATAAGTTTTAAGAACTATTTTATTTTTGTCTTCCCCATAAAAATGAATTCGTATATAGAAAATAGAAGCAAAACCAAAGTCGATGAGCGTTATGAAATCTTTTGGATTCTGCCCCTAATTTAATCTAGAGATTTTTAAATAAAATGTTTAGCAATCGGCACATTGAAATTGGCCAATTGTCAAACTTATTAATAGTTCACATGCGCCTATATACTTTTCCGCGGTAAGGGTCACTATTAGTTTAGTAATACGTAAGCAGAGGTCATGGTAGAGTATATTATTACGTTTGTAGTATTGGGTTAGACTGATGCGAATATCTACTTTCACTGAATTTTGGACCTATATATAAAGTTCAATTTAGTATTTGAACTTTATTAATGAAACATGATATTCGGTATAGAGTGATGGGATCGTATGTTTTATTTGAAAACGGTTTTAGGGTTTTTTGGTAATTCATTCCTTTGAATGAGATATGTACCTTCTTATGTATGTGTAGTGATGTTTTGTTTTATGTATTAACGTATAGTATTTTAACATGACGTCTGTGGATGCGTTTGTATAGTCATGAGTTTATATTGGGAACCAAGTTTTGCAACAATTTTTTTCATGTCATTGTGTATTCATACACTGTTATGTAATGTACTGTTGTTTTTCTATCAATTTACTTGCTTTGTAGCATTTTTTTTAAGACGAATTAGTTTTGATGACGATAATTTGATGACATTTTAGTTTGACTTTTCGGAAGGATTATGTATTGTGATTGTTCAAAAGTTGGTTCCCAATATAAAAGTTTAAAAGCCTTTGTGGTATATCAAAGTGTATTGTATTAGTTTAGGTTCCTTATTGATTTATCTACTTATTATAAGGCTGACGTATTAAGGAAAGAGTAGTAGTTAAGAAAATCATAATGGCGTTTAAGATTATGTATTTAATATTCAAATGAAGAAATATAAGCTATATTAATAGGATCCAGTATGAGATATTTAATGGATGTGTTAATATACTTGTTACATTTTCTCGTGATCATATTTTCATATGCCAAACTGCTTCACAGGGTTATATTGGTATACCAATAAATGTCTTAATATAAATATTAGCTACCAACATTATTTGTAGTCATGGCCTGCAAATATGAGGAAAAATGTGTGTTATACATTTTGGAAACCAAAGATATTAAGAACTGTTCCAAGTATGATAAACTTCTATGATGTACTAGGCCGACTTGAATAATGTTGTATAAACTGCACAATATTTATTGCTTTTAACTTCATTTTATACATGTTTGTTCAAATAACGCATTTTTATTACTGTTCAATTAAAAAAATAATTTGTACAAAATGTAACGCTCGTAAATTCAGTTGATATTTTTTGTTCATACTTTTACGAACGCACAATAGAATAAACTTCAACAGAAAGATATAATATACTGTATTTATATTTTTGATAATTTGACGTATTTACATATAACTACTATGGTTGACTACGTTTTCATATCAAAATATATAGAAATAAGTCATTGACTACTTAACGCTCAACCAATAATTTTAATAACATGTAACACAATTTTTTTTCATAAATATCTAAACGACATATATGGATTTTATGTTAACGACAGACAGTAAAGATGAAATATGTGTTTTAAGCTTTGAAAATTCAATGATAATGTAATTCCCTACACACATCAACAATTTAACAGACTGCCCTCATTGAAAGAAATTACTAAATACTTCAATTGTTATTGTCCTACTTCAGTTCAGTACTTAGTAGACATGCCGAACTATCGATACATTTTTGTAGGTAGTGCACATCAATGAGGATATCGATATCGTAAAACAACTCATCATCGTCGTCATCGAACAATCAACTGACAATGATGTTAGTTGTCATGTGTAGATAGTAACGTAGAATATAGTGCTATACGTACGTATAATGTGGACGGTATCTGTAAAATGTAGTTACGATTGTAACGAAATTCTTGATCTAACGTTGAAAAGTATTTCGGCTTTCGGTAGGAGAAACATGAAAAAAAGTATAATTTTCCAATTTTGAAAACCTGTTATCAGAAAAAGGTACAAAGGTATAAAATACAAAAGTGATTAAATTATTTAACACCAGGTTTTTTTTACCCAACATTTAAAAAAAAATAACAAACACAGACTAGAATCATTTATGAATTAATTCCTGTTTCTATATAATTATATCATTGAATCACTTTTCAATTAAAAATGTAATTACATTAATATGTTTTAAACAAAAAGAAATAAAACAGTATCCCTCCCGTATTCCAATGATTGAATGTGATAAAAACCAAACGAATGATGTAATTAAAATAGGCGTGAACAATTATTAGAAGTGTTTTAGAAAAAAATATAATGTGTTCGTTCAAAGTTTATTATGTGTTACCAGTGCAGAAATAAGGTGCAATATGATTTTTCTGTATGTTGAGACGAGAAATTCATTTAAAAAAAAACGATGCACAATTAAAAGTTACTGCCAATTTGCAATAGGCTTCCGCATTTAAAGTTCCATAGCATTTATACCGTTAGATTTGCCAAAAGGTCCTATATAAGCTCCACTTATCTTTTTTAAATAGAGATTTTCCAAAATTAAAACTATCCAATTTTCTGACTCCCAAAAAATGTTCAATATTTTTCTACGATATTATTTTTTAACGAAGTCGTCTTCTCAGAAATTCCGTTTAAGCGATTTTCCCGAGTACAGAATAGGTAAATTTTATTTGATCTGTATAATAATACTTGGTAACTAATTACTATCATGGAAAAAGTTATATATTTATATATTTGAATATTCATTGATTCATTGACTTCATTAATTATATTTCATGTAAAGCATCAAGTAATACGTTAAATTCCTTGAATTATTGTGATATTATTGGACTGTTCTTAGCTGAAGTGCATTCACTTGTTTTATTCCCGTAAGCACAAAATGTATTGCATTGTATTATGTTATGTTAGATGAGTATATTATTACGTGTATGTAATTGCTTATTATATACTTCTATATTAATTTTTCGCTCTTGAACCCGTATTTGTATAGTTGTATAAATAATAAAGTGTTTGCAAATTCATGTATCTTTCATTTAAGATGTTTGATATTCTATAATATGCATATGCATATAAATATCTGACTGTACTTCAAATAACTTTTGTTTTTGTTTTTCTTTACTTGGTGTTTTGGCAACACTAAATAAACATTAAAAAGTAAAACATTTAAAAATGGGCTTCAAATCTAGATGCTTTATTTGTCCTTTTATATACCATTAAAGATCTGTAATTTGTACTTCACTCTTCTTCCATAGATGACGGAAATGTTGGTAATTGAAAACAGTTTTCTTAGTAGATGTGCTAGAATATACGATGTTGAAGTGATATTACGGAATCACAAAAGGAATGAAGGATAGCATCTAAGACGCTTGTTTATAATATTAATGGGCTAGGATAAAAAATGCTAGAATACTTTACTTCTGGTTATAAATATTTATGTTATGTTATTATGTTTTTTACTTAATTGCGGCTACAGCTACAGATTGCTATTGCTATTTGATGTTTGTTGTTTCATTCTTTTTTAGTTTTCTTTGAAAGTGAGTTTTCCCCATAAAAAATAAAAGTTTCTAGTTACTCATTTATGCTACCGAGACCCATGGGGGCCGTCCATTATTCATGCGAAGCTCGAAGGGGAGGGTTCCATAAAAAATCACGAAATATCATAAGGGGAGGGGGGGGATTGTGTACTAACAATACTGATACTTTGTCGCCAAAAGCGCATTTTTACAAAATGGTCACAATCGCGACGATTTTTTTCTCGTGATTGGTTTTAGATTAGGTTTGTAAAGCGACGGAATTTAATAATTGTATTGTGTCGCAGTGGCCATCGACCTGATCGTGCAGCACATATCGGAGTACCTGAAGCGCAGCCCGAGCGACAAGCCGCTGATGGAGTACCCGGGGCTGTCGTCGTCTGTGCCCGGCAGCCCGCAGCGCGGGGGGAAGGGCGGGAGGCCGCACTAGGCAGAAGTGGGTAAGGATTTATTATTAGTACTAGCGGCCGCCAGCGACTCCGTCCGCGTAGGTTACGGTTTTCGTACACAGTGCTACTATAGATAGCTTAAAGCCTACCTCGCCAAATGGTAAGTGGACTATCCAACACAAAATATTTTGTCAATTCGAACCAGTAAACCTGAGTTTAACGCGTTGGCGCGCAAACCAATTTGGATCATGAGTTACACGTGTTATTATGAATCAACCATAAAAGATAGACATATGCTGTTGGGGGATATTTTTTAGGAAATTTTATATAAAATATTTCCGTCATACATGATTTCTATGTGACTTTAACCATTAAGGCTGCACAGTTGCACACGCGTCTGAAGCTTAAGAAATGGAGAAAATTCTCCCGTTTTCCCCACATTTCCCTTCACTACGCTACTCATATTGATTGTAGCGTGATGAAAAGTATCCTATAATATGCCCAGGAGTATGAAGAATAATTGTACCAAGTTTCGTCAAAATCCGTCCAGTAGTTTTTGTTTCTATAAGGAACATACAGACAGACAGACAGACAAAAAATTTACTGACTACATTTTTGGCATCAGTATCGATCACTAATCACCCCCTGATAGTTATTTTGAAAATATATTTAATGTACAGAATTGACCTCTCTACAGATTTATTATAAGTATAGATTATCTTCACGATTTTGATGCTGATGACGGATGTAGGTAAATTACTTCAAACATTTTGAGACTTTCAGCAATTGGGGAAGGGTGGGAGGCCGCACTAGGCCGAAGTTGTAACTTCACGATTCTGATGCTGAAGGCAATGTAAACCTAATTCAAACATTTTGAGAATGAGTAATTGAGTATTGATAAGTACATCACTGAGGTATACTCTCTTTTTATTTTGCTGGTTAATTGGAACGATCTACGTTTGCACTTGATGTGTGTCCGGCACACTAATACTCGTATTTTTATAATTAAGCAATAGGAGCTGCAGGACCTTAATTTATTTGTTAAATGGGCGCAAGATTTCATGGTTTCAAACACCGTATCCGTACTCTGCCTGGAAACCTGTAATTTATTGTAATTTCCTTGTATTTCAGGTTGACGGTGACCCGCGTGGTCTTCGAGCTAGGAAGTCGTGTCTTGCAGTGTAATGTTGCACCTCAAAGGAGTTGGTAGGTTAAAACAATTTAGATATCTAGCTGAAAGCAATAGAGGCTCCGTTGACTGGCTGTGGTATGCCGACAAAGACTAACAATTTGATTCGACGGTTTAAATACATATTATACCAAAGCTTTTAAAATCATAAGGATTTCATTTTTTCATAAGTGATGTGTCACAGATGTATCTGATGCTAATGTGTACGTAAGCGATTGTGTTAGTAACACTATAAGTAAGTAGTGTAAGTAGGTACATTTGGTTTCAGAATCATAAAATTGTGAAATATGTTGGCTAAAGTTAACCACAGTCAGTCTCATGTCTGTATCAGATTTTAGGCAAATTTTAATTCGTCATTACGTACAAACGTATAATGTACAAGATGATCTATTATAATACAGACATTGTAGGAACCATTTAATTCAGCTTTTAAATTAAAAACGTAAAGACCTTGAAGTACCTAAGTGAAATCTCACAAATAAACATATCTAGTAATTTATGTCACTTTAGTTACAATAACTAGTCAATCATAATTAGGGACAGCAGCACATCTAATATATGTACTTGAAAAAAATATTATTGGTTAGTTACAGGCGAAGTATTTCTTAAATAAATGTAAATAAAACGGTAATGTAAACAATATTATCGTTTCATTTACATTTATTTCACGTACTTTTACTCATCTTTATCTAAAATCACATGACATGATCAATAAATCTGCCAAAGTTAAAAATTAACCCTGAAGTAAAATTATAAAAATATTATAATTCTGAAGCATTTTGAGCGATGTTTGAGTGGTGTCAAATTAATCTTTTACCACCTATTACTTCCGTACATATCGGGGTGTACACAAGAATATGTTATTTCGTCTGACCGCCGCAACCCATAAACGGGAAACCAGACAGTTTTGACCATAGTTGTGACCAACAGCTTAACGTGCCTCCAAATTAATTAATTAATATTCTGATTGTGCAAGATTAAAGACACATGATATATTTCAGTGCGATTACAGTTTTCCCTCTAATACTGATTATTGATTTTACGACATTGCCAATTAGATATGTTGCTGTTCCTTATGCGGTATGCTCAATGGCATATGTACTTAGGTAACTCTTATTTATCTATTCGGTAATTAAAATTGGTTTTAGGTAAAATGGCGGTGCTATAAGTGTGCTAGGTTTATTTCGTATGTTGGTTGTAGAAATGCCTTCTGTTAATGTGGTTGTCCATTCATCGAAATGTGAAATAGGAATGTCAGCTTAACTGATTGTAAATAACGATCAGTAAGCTCTGTTAAATTTGTTATGAAATGGGCTAAAGCTGGAAGGGATGGTAAGAAGGAAACGGTTTGTATGGCAGATCGTTTGTCTGTTTATTGTCAAGTAAATAATTATATTAAAATCTTGCTCAAAATAATATGTCCTTAATTCTATAGTGTTTTATTTCATACTCAGCTGTCTTATAATTCGTATCAAAAAAAAAACCGGCCAAGAGCGTGTCGGACACGCCCATGAAAGGGTTCCGTAGCTAAAAGATGGTCCGACCGCTTAAGACACCATTTGTAAGGGCAACTGCACGTTATAAGTTGGTCGAGTTGTATAAAAATAACTATGTATGATACAGAGTTCGCTATAGTTTTCGTTGAAAGTAAGTACTTTGTCAAAAATGTCCTGTATACCTCCAAGTACTTACTTGGAGGTATACAGGACATTTTTTTCAGAATTATTGTAATAGTATTTCAAAAGTTAAGGGGGGGGGGGGGACGCTCTAATTTTAACTTTGTATTAATATATCTCGAGACTGGGGTGTTTGATCCACATGGTTTCAAGGCAAGTTTTATTGTATTTAAAAATACCTTTTTAACGATACCCAACACGATGGGGTAAGTCGAATTTTTTTTTTCGAATTTACTTTTCGCTGTATGGGAGGGGGGGTAAAATAATTATTTTTCGATAATTTTAAAAACCAATTCTTAAATTATCACTATACATCTCTCCACCAATTTTCGTGGCAATCGGTTCAGAAACGGCGGAGAACGAGCCAGGGCCCGTAGCCAAGATGCCACTTTAACGAATTCGCCACACGCTTTCGTGGCGACTTATATTGCCCTCCCGCACACGAACTATTTATGTGAGCGGGATGGAGATATGAGTCGCGGCGATTCGATAGCTAGCGCTCGCGAAAGTGGCATCTTGGCTAGACCACCTGGACAGACAGACAGACAGACAGACATGACGAAACTATAAGGGTTCCGTTTTTTGCCATTTGGCTACGGAACCCTAAAAACATTTGGCCATACCTTCCAGCTCCTTAGTTGATCTGTGTTTTCGAGATCACTGATTTTGTGAAGTTGTAAAGAGAACTGTTAAAGAGCCGAGAGCTAGGAAAGCTTCTGTAGATAAAACTTTAAACTGACTTCAACTTCTGCAAACGTAAATATGTACTTGCCTGTAATGTAGTTACAAAGTACTCACCGCCTTCAAAATTGAAATAAAATAATATTTTTATTAGGTGTTGAAAAAGGGCGACAGCACGAATTATAAAGATTTCTTAAATTAATGCGCTTATAACAGAGTAACATTTCGATAGCGAAATTAGACAAGTTCACAATGTAAGATTTTGGTGGACGCCATAGAAATGTCACGTGGCCATTAATTGATTCGAATTTCGCCTTCTCTATCGAAATGTAACTTTGTCTAGGGCCCGGGTCCATAGAGTACCTTATAACTAAGGGCGGATCCAGCTTTGACGCAAGTGGAGGGGATCACATAGTCGTGTTCAAGTCAGTATAAATAAAATATTTATGTTCAATTAGTGGTCCACCTTAGTTCACCACCTAACCAGCTACGGAGGGGGAGGGGGGGGGGGGGGTCATGGCCCCTTTGACGACATGTGGATCCGCCGTTGCTTGTAACCTTATCTTTGACCTAGCAATTGACGTCGTTATAGGCCTCTAAGACGCTTAAGCTCAAATGTATTTTATTCTGTGGGCCCTGGAATAAAACACTTTAATAATAAAATGTAAAGTTACTCAACTTCTACCGGTTTTCTGAGTAGCACTGCAAGAAAGTTAATTTTAAAATCTAGCAATTTTACTTCTAGAATTCTAACTCATTCTATTTATTGAAGAATATTTTAGTATTCACATTTACCTAATTAAATCTTAAGGATTTAGGCTGTTATTAATACGTAGATAGGCTTACTAGAAATCGGTGAAATTTATAGATTTTTGAACTTTTAGACTAAATACTAGTCAGAGAAATTGCGTATCCAAAGCGACAAAAAATTTAATCTAATTAGTAATTTAATTGTTACATTTTATTAACGTTTTAAAGGAATTGCCGTGTTTTTGTTGTTTGTTTTATCATATTTGTAAGTCATTAAATCTGTAGACATAAGTGAGTATTTATTAGACAATAAGCGTCTACGTAATGAAGAAGTAAAATGTTGAATGTTTTTGTTTTATGTTTATTGTATTTTTTTGTTGTTTAAATGTTTTGCACAGTGGGATCATTATAACATAATTTGGCCAAGGAAGAGAAAGTATATTTTTTCTTCTGTGCTCGATGTTTATTTGTTGTTTATTTAAACGCTTACCCGTTGTCTCAGGTGGGCGTCGCGTTGCTTTGCTGCGTTTGTCGTCCACCTAAGACATCGGGTTAGTTTTGTCTTCACATTCGCGGTCGCACATTATGACTGATTTTATTTTAACGTGTTGCATACCCATTTCTGTATTGTGTCGTCTTTATACATTTTTTATTTATATATTTAGGTGTTTTCATGGCGTGTAAGTAATATGAATATATATGTTAAGAAATCTTTGCGGCTATGGTTTTATAGGTCCTATAAATAACGTTTTAGAATGAAATTAGAATATTGTTGTGATTTTGATGTGACCATACTAACATACCTAGTTCCTTTTTATTTCAATGCTATTTGTGACACTGCTTGTATGCCAAAGAATTAAATAAGGTATTTTTATTGAAAATGTTAAATTCACTTGGATGTAGTATATAGCTATTTTTAATTAGAGTCAAATTTTATCAAAATATTTTACAAATTAATTCAAAAAGATAAACCAGCTTCCTTTTAGAAAAAGTCTTGTTCAGTAACAACATATATTGAGTGATTGTTCCCTTTTTGGATAACCGACTTATGTTATTTATGATTCAGATTTGTCAAAAACGGTATCTACATAATACACCGAGAAATAATTATGGATGGCAATAAAAAAAAAATTGGCAAGAAAATTATTTTTAAACAATGATTTATAAATTATAAACGTCAAATTATATAGCCACAAAACTCCTTACTAGAAAAAACCGTCTCCAGCAGTCTATAATGTTGTGTATTTAAGGTTATATCTCGAAGGACATTGTTACGAACAAGAAAATCGTTTCAATATTTTGTTGGGACCAATGTGAGCCCTATATTTTTCTCACTAGTTATGTAGAGCTAAACATTAAAATCTAACTTATCTTACCTTCACTAATGCTAATGCGTTTTATAAGTCAAAGCGCTTACCATTCGTTTTTCAATAACTTAGTGACACCGTATTATTTTCATCAATATACGAGCAGGTGCGACTCGTTTTTGTAATGTCTTAACTAAGAACAAAATAAAATAGAAATGGCGCAACTTTATCGTTACGTACATATTTACGTTGATTCTAGTGTTGTTTTGATAGCTATATTTGATTTTGAATGTCAGTTATACATTTTTAGCATCGAGATAGGAAAAAAATCGGGTTATTCCACTAATCTCCATTAGAAATCCCCATCAATGGGGATTTGTGAACTTTTTGTCCAATTCCCATTGCTGCCTCATGATGGGGATTTGTGGAAAAAAGTTGTTGATTATGTTCACAAATCCGCATCACTTTTGAAATTAAAATACAAAAACAAACAAATCGCAATTGGACCAACACTAGAAATTACTAACATTGTAAGCTAGTGGCGTCATGCGCCCAAGTTGCGGGTAGTATATAGTAAGCTGTGCCGCCTTATTCATTAAAACGTTAATGTTTGCAGAGTCTTACTTTAATGTTCACTCTCTGATAGGCTACGTTTGACAGTGAACATGTTAAATGTTGCGTTTCATAAAGTTGATAGAAACACAGTATTTGACAATAACGTGTTAATTTTTAATTAATAAGAATAGTTTACGCTGCTTCGGTTATATGTTGGTGTTTTTCTATTTATTCCATGAATTCAATGTAATCGTCTGTTTTAAGTAACGCCTAGTTTGTTGTTCTCTCAGCAAAAGATTATTATTGTACAAAGGATGTTATTTTTAAATAAAGCTATTTTTATTTTACATTGTTTTTTTATTATTCTTGTCTCGATACCCAAAAACAGTAAAAAAAGTATGATTAAAATTATAATTGATTTTAGACCCTAACTCAATGTCTTAAGGTTCAATATGAGGAAACAATTTTCCCTATGCAATAATTATGATGTGTTGCCAACTGGAAGAGGGTTAATTTTATTCTCTATCAATAAAACAAAACGAAATTTGTTCATCGAATTTATTACAGTACACATTAAAATAATAATTATTGCAATAAAAACAAGTTAATCGTTGTAATTAAATAGTTTTGTTTAAATATAGTCTCGTCTTACCCTATGCGCTTGCGCGGCGCGGCGTGTGGACTAGGAGGCGCGCTTTTAAACACTAGTCATAGACTATTTTATCCTTTAGCCCAGGGGGCTTCAAACCAGGCTGTAGGTTTACAATAGTTACAATAGGAACGTTGACACCGCCAGCTATTTGACCTATCATTCACTATCAAAACTTTAAGGAGATTGTATTGAAACCTCAAAAGATGACGAAACAATATTGACGCCAAAAGTTTAGAAAATGGTGGAATCTGCCAACATCAGCTCTATTGATCACAAATATTTCACTTCAAAAACACCTAGTTTAAGTTAAACATTTAGGGATTTGTGCGTAACCATTGTAGTTTGGAAGTCCCCCTGTTCAATAAACACTTAGCAGTCACCGATTCACGGAACCTTGTAGATTTTACTAAGAAATCCGCTATCGGATTAACTACTTTGGACCCTTTATCACGTAAATTTTCACTAGCTGCTAGCTAAATTTAGTGACAGTTATAAACGTCCTAATACGGGATATTAAAGTTATCAATATACTCGGGAAAGTTAAGATCAAGGTAACAATATGCCCTTTAGTACATTAATACTTGGCACAAGGATTGCTCTCCTAGAGGAAAAATGTCTATGACCAAAGTCGACTTATCAATACGATTCAAAACAAAAGCATTATCAACAATTTAGCTGTCTTGAAGTATGCTTTTAGTTTTAATGAAGTTTACTTTATTCAACATTTCAGTAAGTTAGGTACTACACGTTAATAGATCAAATACCGATGTCAAATGACCGATTATTATGAGTAAAAAATGTGTAATTATTATTAATCATAATGATAGTCGACTCTTGGCGCCCAACATGGGGCACGCGTGCGCAGAACTAACAACGCTCAAAACTGCTACAGTTGGTCTATATCGTGCGTAATAATCCACATTATACATACGTCAGTTATGCAAAAGGTTAGTTTAAAAGATTGTCAACCCATCAATGTTGTAACCCAGTGTCCAGATGATAGACGGGTATATCCATAAGAATTACACTTACACAACTTTGATAGCTCTCAGCCAAAGTTTGGTTCAATTAAAGGACTATCACACACAAATATCCCAACTGGTAGCTTTCTATGTGTACCGTCGGCCAATTTTCTAGACTTTTAAAACCTCATTTATATTACTAAAATGTTTTATTAGCAAGCGATAGCCTTTTGGCTGGTAAAGTCCAGCTTGAGGCTTTATTCTTTGGCCGACATTACAAGCTGGCGTAAAGAGGTTAAAAAATCGTGACCACCGGGTAGCACTTATGAGACTTAACAATTTAGTGGTTTTAAATAGTGGCTGAGTGAACGCGTCAAATCACAATACGCAACGAGTTAAACTGTACAACTTATGGCTGGTTTCTGAGGTAATTTAACCGTATTTCTGCATTACCGCTATATAACAAACAGATAAAATACTGTTAAAAAAACTCAGTAAAATGCCCTAAGTTTTTTTGTTAAAACATTTGATCATTAATCTACAAAACCTGACAAACTTTAAAGCTGTTCATCAAGAAGCATTAGTTCAAATTCAGTCATACAAAAGTTTTCCATTAATCAAACTATACAAAAACCAATTCATTTTGATTCACCTTCTACATTTTGACAGATTTCAACCTAAAATGAAACCTTCCGCGATTCTACAGCCTCTTGACACAACAGGTAAGTTGCCATTGCATTTAGAAAGTGCTAACAGGTGATAAATGAAATTTAACCTTAATCTAATATTATCATAATCATAAGATTTAAGCCCGATAGACGAACTATATCATTCAGACAACTATTCAGTGAGGGCGTATAATAAATAATTTGTTTAAGACGTATATAATCCGCCCTTTAATTAATTTATACAAACATCAAACATAGTTTTGAAATGCGACTGTACTCTTTAAATCAAATGTCCATTATAATTCTAAACATTTGGTCGAACAAATTAAAAACTAAAATAAAATGTACAAATTACACCCTACAGTTAAAATAAACTTTACTCTATAATCTATTAATTACAATCCGTTGTATTAAAATTAAAATCTATATTTGTGTAACAAACTAAAATGTTAGATTTAAGTATTGCATGACACTTATCAATATAATACAAGATATTTACAATCGAAAACTCTTTGCACTATATTATTAGTTAGGAATTGATCGCGGGCCGGATCGGGCGCTACCCAATCGACCTTTAATTGATGACTGCCTAACAGAGTGCCGCTGACATCGCAGGGTAGTTACAACACTTTTAAACAAATCTCTGACAAAATATTTAACAGTAAGGCAAGCCACTACGAGTTATCTGCCAGATATCCTATAAGAGATTTATCTGGAACTGGTGAAACAAACACTAAGACATTTTGAGCTACATGTACTACCCCCATTTACGAGTACTTAGCTGACGATCTAGCTCGGGGACTGAGGTCCTTACCACACTGCATTCGTGTAGTGGTATACTAAGTCGCGGCGGAAACACTGCTTGTGCGATGTAGGTCTGTATGGCAATATCGCAATAAGTATGCGAGTGCGATTCAGCGCCATCTGTTGACTTGTATCGAAACTACTCTTTTGTGGAGGTATAGAGAAAGTAGCGTTTGTATCAAATCGTGTACTCAAAATGTTTTATATCGGTAGCTACAAGCGGCGTCAGCGACACTCCAAGGCTGTCCACTGGAACACATATCCACATCCTCACTCACATTTAAACTTATTTTTACATTTACATCTTGCAGCAATTACTAAGTTCATGTAACGAGTTTTACATTGAATTCACAAATTACTTCAAAGACATGCCAATAGAGACATTATGGCCCGTTTCACAACTCATTTATAATGTTGAGAACGAATTATTAAGCGATTTTGATGAACTTAAAATATTAAGCGATTTTGATGAACTTCTGTAAGGCAACAATTGTCACGAAATAAAAACAGCAAAACATGGATCTCAACGGATTTTTGATGACACGTTCAAATAGATAATAGTTATACAGTTAGTATGTAACCTTGTAGGAAACTAGTTACCAAACTTAGGTTTCCTTAACGGCTGAAGGGGATTTAAACTTAGAGTTTCATTTGAAACACTAATATTGATCATCGGGGGTAAGTACACGAATATTTACTACTTACATGAATCAGTAGCGGTTTTAGTCTCGATAATCAATATTACATTTTGATGACGTCACTTATGACGTAACCATTGTTGCCTCGAAAGAGCTTGATGCATATTGTCTTTATATTGTCAATTAATGAACAGCAAACAGCTTTTGTGTTGATTTCAAACGATCGTGTGATTGCAAATAGCCTAAATTGATATTTTACAATAACTGTATTCAATATCTAAGTTTTACTTACACGTTTTAGCTACAAACTTGCGTTTTTGGTATTATCTAGGTAATATAGTTCAGTCGTAGCGTTCTGCTATGCACTTCAAAAGCCTGTATTAATAATACTAATATTATAAATGTGAAAGTTTGTTTGCTTGAAGATTGCCCGTCAATCGCTGAAACTAATTAATATTTTGATGTTCGTTATACAGTCTCACTATTTTTATGTATAATTAAAAATAAATAAATAAAAATAAAATGCCTTGGACCAACACACCAATTGCCTAGCCCCAAACTAAGCTCGAAGCTTGTACTATGGAAGCTAGGGAACGGATAGACATACTTAAATACTTTTTATAAACATCCATGACTCGAGTACAAATGCCGACGTTCATCACACAAACATTTGCCCCTAGCGGGATTCGAACCCCCGACCCTTGGTTTTGTAGCCAGGGTCTCTAGCCACTCGACCAACGGGCCTGTCGACAGGCCCGTTGGTCGAGTGACTGACATTATAACAGATATTCAAATACGTTTTAAAAATGCTTGATTTTATATAGTATCTCCTTAATACGGACCTTAGAAGTGTAGCAGCGTATAATTACAAAGAAGCAAAACTCGTGTAGAACGAACGCTGAACTGGTAAATTGTGCCGGTAGCATTGTCCAATATAATAATGTAGCGTGTCGAAGCCTGCGGATGAAAGACTTACTTACACGTGTCTATGTTACATGTTTTTGATCGCACTTATCTTTTAGGAACTACATATAACGATATACCTACTGTTTGTAACAATATTTAGCTTTCCTGAAAATTTACTCGATGGCGACCATTAAAATGCTATTTAAACTCACATCATCATCACGACATATAACAAGCGGACATTCGCTCATTTCAATCCGACTTTTCACCGATATCGACGTGAACATAATTTTCAAATCAGCATGAGTACAATTTTTTTTACTTTGCTTACAAAAGTTTATCGCAAGCATAACAAAGACACTGTAAGTAAACGCTACATCCACAAGTAGAGCCACGCGAGCGGTGCCGCGCATGCCACGCCCACGTCACGCACGTATCACTCGCATGTCACGTGACATCACGCATCGCCCGCGCACGCGTCCCGCAGGTATCACTCACACGTCACGTGACATCACGCGTCACTCGCGCACGTATCACTCTTACGTCACGCAGCATCACGCGACGCCCGCGCACGCGCCCCGCGCCCGCCCCGCGGCGACGCCGGTGTCGCGGCGCTAGTCGGCGGGGCGCGGCGGCGGCGCGCGCGGCGGCAGCGGCGACGCCGGCATACTCCAGCTCTCGCTGGTGCCCCATCTGCGTTACAGACGTATTCTATTAGCCCGGTTTTGGAGTCACGCGGATGAGTCGACCGTCAGCGCTGGTATCGGTGTACTTCTCCGGTAATTTTTGAGGATTTTCGAACGTCGCTGTCGGCTTGACTACTATTGCCATTCTACTCGCGTAGATACTACGCGTGCGTGGCGTAAGCGTCATTCGAAAATCGTCAAAATGGCAAGGGGCCATCCAAAAATTACGTCACACAAATGTCCCGATTTTCGAAGCCACTCATTTAAATATATATATATACATATTAGATTTTGAAATCTCGAAACTAAGGACCCCTTCTCACATCATGTCACACTTTGTCGATCTTCTCATATACCCGTTTTGATTATTTTAAGGAAACCGACTGTGTATGGAAATAGGCGCGTTGACGGTAAATCCATCCGCGTGACAGTAAAACCAGCCTTACTAATATTTCGAACGCGATCCTGGCTCCGAATTCCAGGTCGGAGAGTCAGGACATACTCGGCCAAAACCACCGCAGCGATGTCCTATTTCTCAGCGCTCGTGTCAGATTGCTGTACCACTGAGCTGAGAGTTAAGGATCACACATTTGTAATTTGTATCACCATAAACGGGTAAAAAAATTGCAGTCAATGCCAAAATAGTTAATATTGGAGAGAAAACATTATATATGGACTAAATCTACGTACAGTACCAGTACATATCACTTTGTAAGTGCATAGATTTATATAGCAGATTTCAAGAATGTGCCTGAATGTGGACTAACAAACCAATTGCCTAGCTCTAGTTTGGAGCTCTAAAACGAAGCTTGTACTCTGGATGCCAGGTAACGAATAAACAAACGTAAATACTTTTATAAACATACTTGACTCATCTCACAAACATTTGCTCCTAGCGGGATTCGAACCAGCGACCCTTGGATTTGTATCGAGGGCTCTGACTACTAGACCAACGGGTCCGTCATACGCCGAAACGGGCCGAAGTAATGTAAAAGTGACTAACCTGTGATGATTGTGGTGATGCGGCTGGTGGTGCGCGTGCGCCGGCCTCGCTGCAACGTGATGCCACTTGACGTACCCGCTCAGGCGGCGCTTCACCAGCCCCGCCAGCGAGTGCAGCCAGCCTGCGCCGCGAGCCGGTCAGCGTGCGACCCCGCCCTCACCCGCCCCGCACCGGCCCAACGCTCTGCCCACTCTTACCGCGGGGGCTCTTTGGTTTAGTCAATCGTTCATCAGACTTTTGTTTACAATACCCAGAGTTAAAATGGACCTTATGCACGATGTAATTTAAGTAACCCCCGTTTAATTTTTGATGGTTACCGCGGAATTATGGAAGCAATCTAGTGTTGATGGATGTAAAAAGGATCCTTGAACCTTCATTAAAATTATGTATTATATACTTTAGTTCACAATGGTGATGGGTTATTCTCTGACAATAATGTTAGTTCATGGATAATGTTAAAACGAGACTACACGCGATATTAAAGTACTCTCGTACTAGCTGGTAGCAAGCGGACTTCCGCGAAGTCCGCTTGTGACCATGGCTGAAGCATCGGAGCCGAGACGACAAGCAGTAAGTACGGGAATACTTAAATAATAATATTGCGTTTAATCCCGTATTAACATTATCCATTAGCAATGCAACGCGAAAGTTTAAAAAAGTGTTAGTTTACTTATCCTGTTAGAATAAATAAATGTTCGAAAATATCTTATTCGTTACACATTTAGCATGATTCGAGTGTTTGATTATCAAATTACATGAACACTAGATCGTCTCCGAAAATACTTGAAACCCATTAAAATTAGCGGCCCCAATGCTATGTCTACGATACTAACCTCTATGCTATCGACTACAATTTCGTGAATACTATAGAGTTGAACCAAAGAGCCCCCGCGCAGTCAACGCCCGGCGAGTTAGATGAAGGCTAAGCGTCGCTCGGTTGCCACTACAAGCCCGGCTGCAGCTTCCGTGTTACGACAAGTGCTCAGTTGCCAATATGTACAACAAAAAGTTTGAGGTAGCTTAAAATACATTTTGGGTGTCACTCACTATGAAAGAAAGAAAGAATCTACCATACATCATAATTTTGCATATCATATTTATTTATACTGACATTATTCATACTGACACAAAACAAGTTGCTAGGAATCGTGCATTCCTAACACTAGCGCCTACTACTAACCAAAAATCATAAATGTTATTCATTAGTGCGCTAAATAACGTTTTTTTATCTTAATATCTTAAATTTTTCATAAAAAAAACCGAATGGTGGCGCTAGTGTGCGGACAGCACGCTTTTCAGGTTACGTCAAGTACGTAACATCAGTGAAATCAAAAACCTAAGAGCTGTCGATTTTAGTTTTAAATATTTTATGGAAGCTCTTGTACGTAAGTTTTGCTATTATAATTCAAGCTTTATTGGCAAGTGAACACCTTGTGTATGTATGTACTTAACATAATGGAAACACTTAATGAACAGGAAATAATGAACTTAGTGCTGCTTACAATAAAATAAAACCCAAGATAGAATATTTAACTTCAAACCTCCAATAGCTCTAAGATATTTTGCAACGTAATCAGCCTTTAATAAGGATCAAATTAATATGTACCTGTAATAATGTACTTGTAAACTAATAAAGAACATTTTGATTTTTGATTTGATTTTTGAAAATTACTACATCATCTACATATATTTGTGAATTTTGCAAATATATCTGTTTGGTGTTCTATTGTAAGAAGCACTTTTGTAGAGTAACGTAGTCCCAAAACCATATAACCGTGTATACGAATAGCCCCCTTATTTAGCTTAGTATTAGGGTCGTGTTTAGTGTAGCGAGGCATGTGACAGAGCGACAAATGGGCAGGCGATGTGGGGCGCGTGAGGACAGCGGCAAAGCACAGGTTTACATGTTGGCACAAACATTTGACACACATACACCAATGCACCAACAATGATGGGTATTGATGTGTTGACACCAATGAGCACATTGAATATGAGTGAACAATAGAAGTGTAATTGATAGACATTGTGCTGATTGATGACGTGTGAAAAGGAGATTACAGTTGCGATAAAGACTGAGCGATATTGTATATAAAATATGCATGAAGAAAATACTCACTAGATTAATACTAGTTTTTAAACAAACAAGTGGCTTTTTATTGTAATAAGAAAACCCTTCCGTATCAGTCAGTGATCAGTGACAGATCAATGCTTAGACTCAAAATAGACATAGAATAGTCTAAACAATACTGCGTCACGATTTTCTATTCCCCATACCAGGCTGACTTGAATTTATTTAATAAGAACACTCAGTCACACGACGTATTTTACGGAAAAAAACTCATTTTATAAGAATTTCTTTAGTGAATATTTACTTCTATATCGCTTCGTCTCGTCAATATCTCAATAATATGCTTGTAAACACTATTTTAATTATGTTCAAATGTTCTGCCAACGCACAACGGAATAATACATAGAATATCACGAACAGCAAGTCTGTAAGATAATTGTAAAAAGTAAAGCGATTACACATAAGTTAGTTCCAGCTTACAACATTATAACTGCTTCATTACTAATACAGTTTATGCTAGTGTCGCGACTTTGTCATCGCCCGTCTCCGCCTGCGGTATCTATTTCTTGTTTACGTCAAGTCATGGTCAAGTTTCATAATCATGAATTTATTTTTTGGTGTAGGTAATAGAAAGCATTATTATTAGAAGTTTCTGTATCTTTAGTTTGTATAAACTCCCAAAATAATGAATCTTGAAACATACTTAAATACCACTTGTTCATTATGAATTTTGCGGCATTGAAGGTAATAATAAACGGTTAAAATCTTTTTTTGTGTGATAGGGAGGCAGGCTAGCCAACAAAAGGGTAAATGATCACCATTGCCCATGGACATCAACAACCGTACGAGGGCCGCAAATGCATTGACTACCTTTAAAAACCCCATACCAACCAACCAACTGAGATCTGGCGACAAATTCAAATATTTTGCTTCCTCCGGGATTCAAGTCGTTATTCTATTTATTCTAATATGATTTTCTATCCAAAATAAAACTGTATCTAAACAGAGCAGTATTTGATTGCCTTACACAATACTAGACGAGGCAAGTCCTCCAAGATTATAATGTCAACTTGACCATAGACAATCTTAACCATAGACAACAAGAGAGGCAGTGGAGACGGGCGCCATCTGTCGAGCGCAAGCAGAATATCTGCGAAGCACACAGGATCGCGTCTAAAGCTGTTTCCCATTATCTTGTGTTCCTTATGTACACAGTGGAGGGGCATGAGACATACAGTACATGATAATGATACGGGATGAATGCCAGTGAAGTTATTGCGGGTCGGGTCAAGTTTATTTTAATAGCCTATATTATCTATTCAATAAAGAGTTTTGAAAGTTTACTCGTTATTAATTTTCTAATGGACGACATTTAACCTTCTTTGTACAAAACATTTAGTTTAAGTTTTGCCGATACGTCCCTATTTTTATATTTATCGCCTTGAAAAGGAAAATAGTAATTTCATAATTCAAATCAAGGTTTTTAGATTGGTTGTGCATTGCACAATGCGCTACAACTACATTCTAAACAGTCAGTAGGAATTTTTGCCCAGACAACTGGGTTTATAGATTTCTACACTAGCAATAGATAATTAATGTCTGAAGGATTTAAAAGTAAAAAATATTCACAAATCTGAAATGATGACCCGAGAATGACTGGTCAGATTTTCATTCATATTTTTATATTTATTTATCTCCGTCTCCTATTACAATGCCTAGCTAAAATATCAATAATCTAAAAAGTCTCATTTATTTTTCGGAGCAGTCTTATTATCCATTGAACTTTGCTCTATCTAGTTCATTATACTTTGTACTTCTGCCAATGTTATTTTTGTGAACAACAATTCAGTTATTTATTTTTATGGTACCCGCAATAACCTCACTGAACACTAGTGTAACAGCAAGTGATCTGGGAGCAGAGCGAGCGCGTCGTTAGCCCCGGCCGACAACGGCGCGCGGTATAGGCTGGCTGCCCGGGTCACGTCAGTATACCAACACAAATAAAACAAACAATATTGTACATAATTAACAATCTATAGCATATATTGACGGAGTTGTGTTATAAATAATAGGTTTGATAATTTTATAATGTTATATAATACATAATTATAATTATATAATATTCCTGTTATAAACTATTCAATAATGGCGGTAGGATAGGAGAAGTAATAATATAATATTGTTAAGACTGATCTATAACAAGTAAAAAGGGTGAGGGGGGTTTCAATCTATTTGTAATAAATATATTAAGTGAAATATATTGTTGCATAATCGAAGTCGCTAACTATAGAAATTATTTTTAACTTTTCTAAACTTTAGACAGAACTGAAATAGCTAGGCATCAAGTGTATATATTTTACGCATCGACATCTATTGTCTTTTAACAAATGTTTGACGCAATACTTTGTATATTATTATAATTCAATTTATTTTAATTATTTTAATTTTAATTCTATTTAGCTCTATAATACTTCAATATAGTAATTAACTTTTAAAATTGACGACTTTTAAGTGTACAATTGAAGCCTACATGAAGCTATATGAATAGACAGAAAGTCAAATTCATTTTCTCCTACATCTCTTCCTAGCTACACGTTATGAAAACTGACAGTAAGTGATAATTTCACCGGACGAACACTAGAAAACAATATCCTTGCCCCTAACGTGTGTTGATGTGAGTTCTCACCCTGATCGTCGTGTACGTCGCGCGCGTGCCTCGCCTTGCCGTCGGCCGCGTGCGCCTGCAACAACTGTTGTTGTTGATGCAACTGTTGTTGTTGATGCAACTGTTGTTGTTGATGCAGCTGCTGCTGGTGCTGCTGCTGCTGGTGGTGGTGCAGCTGCGCGGCGTGCGCGGCGTCCGTGCGCAGCCCGTTGCGTAGTTCTGCTCGAGTCAGACTTTGACTCCTCCCTTCTGATAGTCTGGTGAAGGAATTTGATAGTTATTTCTATCTGATCGACTTCGGCAGAAGCAATTTGATTGTTATTTCTATCTGAACGACTTCGGTAGTGGTTACTTAACAAGAATGACGAAAGAAAAGCACGTTGCACATCAAGGGAATTTTATATTACTATTCAGCTTATTAGCACAACATAAACCTAGTTTTTTACTAAACTGTAATTGATTTCTTTTTCTACAAAAGGAATCAAAGCACCATTTAATTTACTTATGGCAGCAAAACTTTGTCGCTATTTAGTGGAAATATAATTTAGAAACATCTTTAGTCCCTTATTATTACGGAGCGGTGGGACTGAAATTGCACAAATGTGTAATCATAAAACAACAAAAGGCGCACACTATACTTTATCGGTTAAAATTCCAAAACTTAATGATAATTAGTGATATGCCGGATCGCTAAAAATGAAAATCCGCGGGTACGGATCTTTATTTTCATATGCAATCGTAATAAGCGTGAGGGAGTTTGAAACGATAGTTGAATAAGTAAAAGAATTGCGTGAAAGCTAACGGATACGAATACGGTTTTTCCTCGGCGGATATCCGTGGATACTGATATTCGGAACATCACTAATGATAATAAACTCAGCAGCGGCTTACTTATCGTTGGCGAGCAGCAGCGGCGAGGCGGGGTGCAGGCGCTCGTGCAGCGCCGGCGGGTCCAACTCCGCGCTGCCGTTCGCTGCAACTACACAACATATCTTTATATCTGAATATATTCTCCTGGTTTAAAAAATATATTTATCAAAGCCTAGCAGAGATAGATGATCACACCAAACGAAAAAATATATATATATATATACTGTGGCAGGGTTTTTTTTTTAAATAATCGCTTATATTTCGCTGTTTCGTGTTATGTTTCCCATTTTTTCCGACCACGACGCAAAAGGGCATGACTCCACAATTGCAGTCCGCGTCAGTATTCTTTGAGCGGATGTCTGAGCTATACTTTCACCATGGCTATTAGACACTCATAAACGTAATCTTGACGATCGAGATGGAAATGTATTTTTTGTAATATAAATAAGCGGAACCTATTTTGTGAGACATTTTCAGGGATGCAGCAACAGCTACATTGACGTACATTTCATTCAACTGTGAAATTACCGTGAACTGTTGCGAGTGTAGAATCATATTAAATCCGCTGTGAATTCGCGGCACAAAATCACCGTGATCCGCGGACCAAGCGATAGCAGGCTTTATACAACTGACGATAAGGTTCGAAGTGTATCGTCAGACGTTATCTGTATTTAAGTAGATGGTGTACCTTCGTGTCCGAGCATATGGTGGTGTCGGCTGGTGCGCGGCGGCGGCTCGGGCGAGCGGCCCGTGCTGTGCTCGCGGCTCAGGCTGCGACAAAGCAAACTTGTTATGAGCTCACAAAAAACCTGGCATACAAATATAATATACTACACTAAATAATAAAGCTGAAGTTTATTTTTTGTTTGAACGCGCTAATTTTAGGAAGTTGAAAAGTTATTTTCGTGTTGGATAGTCCATTTGACGAGGAAGACTTTAAGCTATAACGTAGACGGAGTCGCGGAAGACTGCTGGTATGTCGATAAAATTTATCAACAAAAATAATTAAATTTATGTTCAAGTAACACGTTAATTATAAATAACAAACTAAATCAATTAGTCAATGTTTCACTCACCTCCTATGTCTCGGCGTGGCGTGTAAGTCGACCCTGGATCTCCTCTGTTGGCTTTGGTGATAAAACCTCTGTAGGACTATTGGACTAGTGTTACCGGAACTCTGCAAACAAAGCAGTTTTTATTACTGTTTAATAAAAATTATGGCCATTCGTTAACTTTTTTTTTCCGTAGCGATTTCTCAATTCCCCATTCACATTTTATAACACAGAGTAAAGGATTCATAAATTCTTCTATGAAGCTTACATTAATGAGGTATTATTTGATACTAGTTTTTGAAACCGCGGCTTTGTCCGCTTAAACAACCCGCGGCTTTGTCCGCTTAAACAAGATTCATGTTTTCTCCCATGGGAGCATTTAATCGGGAGAGTCCGTTCAGTAGTTTCAGCGTGATTGATCGACAAACATCTTAATAAACAAACTTTCACATTTATAATATTAGTATGATTGATATTGTCAACATTACCTGTGGTGAGGCTCGCCACCGGCTGTCGGCCGACACGCGCCGCACGGGGGGCGGGGGCGACGCGCATGCTTCTATCGTCCTGAACGAACAACATAATATATTTTTAAACTAGATCACCCGGTTAACTTCTTATTACTGTCAGTGTCATAACATTTGACATTAGTTAGTGTGAGAGAAGAAGGTTTTTAGTTATTTCTCCAAACTTTTCCATATTTTCCCTTATCTGGACGACCACGTTTTTTTAATACCAAAATGAGCCAAAGTGTATCAGTCATTCTTGAGTTTTAAGCAGATTTTAACAAACAGCAATCCATTTTTATTTATAAAAAAATAATTTAATCTTCTGCTCTTCATAAAATAAGTTTGATAATATAAGTAGTTAATAGGCATTTTAAGCACAAACAATGAGGATATATTATTACCTCCGCCTCGGGTATGGTGAGTGGTTGGAGAAGTCAGCTTCCAAACTAGCAGGTTGTGAACTGCTACCGCCTGCGTTACTCGCGTTCCCAGCCGTCGCCCACCATGGTCTGGGAACAAAGAAATTATATTAATTTATACTTTGGACAGTAGCTGAAGTACTTTGAGGCACATTGGACGAAAATGTGTCAATTTATGGGACCTGCATTTAGTTTGGATAATTGTTGACGGTCTGATGGCCAAAAAACATTATCATGCGCTGTCTCAATTCAGTACTGGACGTAGACCTCTCTTTTGTGGCAGGTTATGCCCAAAGTCAAAGCTTTGGCATAGCCAACGGCAGTCGAATTGGAGACCGAACTGTAGGGAACGGCCATATAACGGATTACATTAATTTAATTAATACTTTCTTAGGTTAACTCAACCCATGCAAAAAAATAACTTTTAAACGGATAGAATCGCGATATAATTTAAACTACATGTTTACAGGAAAACCCGACGATTCTATATCCGTTTAAAGGTACGGGACTAATCGCGTTGACGTCCCGTTAGTTAATATTAGTATGATAACACAGCGAGAAAGTCTTAAATCTTGTAAAAATATCTTGTTTGGTACTGACCTGCTGGGCGTAGGCGTGACCTGCTCCGGAGTCCACTGATGCAGCGCACTTGTCACAAAATTCCTCGTCGGCTGCGGCGTGACCGGCGCCTCCGGCCCGTTGCTAGGCGACGCGTGTGTCGCGTGCGTGACGTGCGTCGCGTGCGTGGTATGCGTGGTCGGGGGGTGGATGCGTGCCGGTACTGCGGGCGCGCCCGGGGAGAGAGGTAGCGCGGCGTACCACGCGCCGACTGACACGTTGCTGCGAGCAGAGTTCACTACGAACGGATGTTCGAGTAGCTTCGCGTACTTTGGTCGGTGCCTGTAGTTCTTTGTTAGGCTGGAAGAGAAAGGGATATATTAATCAACTTTAAGGCTCTGTCTATATTCTTTGTTCTTTGAACCTTATAGACTTGTAAGTAAGGTCTGAAAATTAAGAAATTTTAATATTATACTCGCGCCTGTATGGGGCTGAAAACCATTTTTTTAATAAGAAGAATTCAAAAAGTATGTACTTACCATTGCGATACGAAAGATTTGAATTCTGGTGAGAAATGTAACTTTTCATCTTCAGGCAGCTTTGGTGGATCGTCTGCTATTACCTGCAACAGACACAATTACATTTATAAAAAATACAGGTATGTTATTGTTTAAATAATTTTCTCAGCCTTATTTCTCAACGTATAGTTTTCCTAGCCGTATTCAGCTATGGCGACCCTTGCTGGTTACGAGCATGTGCTCTTATATGACTTGCGAGTCCGAACTCAACATATTGGCATGTCGGTGGACTCTCTGTGTATTTTCTATGATGTTAGTCTTACCCTGGTGAGCACCTCGAAGTCGTTCTGGCAGTCCCTGTAGGGGAAGACGCCGGTGGCCAGCTCCACGAGCGAGATGCCCAGCGACCACACGTCCGCGCGGATGTCGTAGTCCGGCCGCGCCGGGTCCGGCGGGTCTATACGCTCCGGCTGAGGGCAAACAATGTGATAAATAATTGAATAAAACAAAGATACATATCATGACAAAAGAACACCGTTTCCTTTGAGTTTTAGCAGTCGTGCAAAATTAGGAAACGAAGCGTAAGATTATTCGTTAAATTACCGACAAAATTATTTGAATATGGGTAGCAGTACTTTATCCTGCGATTTCCTTCGTACCGGAGCAAGGACGGACCGGCACCAGCCTTGTGATGCATTTGACCGATCCATCCCCGACCATGCCTGGTCTTCTTAGACCAGCCATGGGGCGCCTAGAGTGGATCACATCCACTACTTCATTGACCTAAGAATCTTCCTTTACCAAACAGAAGATTATTAACTGTCGTGTTATTCTGTCAGTAAGAAAGAATTTCCAAACTCAACAGGCATGATGTTCCAATCGAATGTAGTATCCGTATCAACGAACACGTACCGAAACTCATTTAAACCTAGACCTTAGCACGTTGGATTAAGAACGCACGGCACGTGCCTACTTACAGCGCCATTTTGAACACATCCACAAATCCATTCAAAACTCGACCTTATCGCCTTCACTCAAGACTCACCGCCATATACGCCGCGCAGCCGGCGCTCCTCGTCTTCGCCTTGGAGTCGACGAGCCGGCCGCTGATGCCGAAGTCGCACAGCTTGACGTTCCCGCACTCGTCCAGTAGTATGTTGCTCGGCTTCACGTCTCGGTGGATCACGCCGTGCTCGTCTTTCAGGTACGACAGCGCTTTTACAGTCTGGGAAGGAGAAGAGGCGGGTTTAATTAGTCTTATTTTGTCTCAACACATTAAATAAATAAATTCCTTGGGCTAACACACCAGTGAGGGTTTTCGAAAATGAAAAATCCGCTAGATGGCAATAAGTAGGCGTGAGGTCTAACTGCTGTCATTGGTTAATTTGACATGTCTGTGTAAAATTCACCAATCATATGCCAGTTAGACCCTACGCCTGCCTACTGCCATCTAGCGGATTTTTCATTGGCAAAAACCGTCGTTGCTTTCAAATGTACAAAAATGTTTAATATTACGCATTTCAAAACGGGAACTGGTAACTAAAGAATTTCTGAGAATCAAGCAGGGCGCAGGGGACAAGGGCGTAGTTCCGATCACACCACCGATGTACGGACAGCCGCGCAGGACTACACGTGTACGTTCATGTATAAGTGTGTTCCACTCACCGCCACGGTGACCTTGCCGAGTATCGCCTCCGGTATGGGCGCCCCCAGGCGCTTGAGCAGCTTGTCGAAGCAGGACGCCATCAGCTCCATGCAGATCCACACGTCGGCGTCGGTCACGAAGCAGTATAAGTGTGTTCCACTCACCGCCACAGTGACCTTGCCGAGTATCGCCTCCGGTATGGGCGCCCCCAGGCGCTTGAGCAGCTTGTCGAAGCAGGACGCCATCAGCTCCATGCAGATCCACACGTCGGCGTCGGTCACGAAGCAGTATAAGTGTGTTCCACTCACCGCCACAGTGACCTTGCCGAGTATCGCCTCCGGTATGGGCGCCCCCAGGCGCTTGAGCAGCTTGTCGAAGCAGGACGCCATCAGCTCCATGCAGATCCACACGTCCGCGTCGGTCACGAAGCAGTATAAGTGTGTTCCACTCACCGCCACAGTGACCTTGCCGAGTATCGCCTCCGGTATGGGCGCCCCCAGGCGCTTGAGCAGCTTGTCGAAGCAGGACGCCATCAGCTCCATGCAGATCCACACGTCGGCGTCGGTCACGAAGCAGTATAAGTGTGTTCCACTCACCGCCACAGTGACCTTGCCGAGTATCGCCTCCGGTATGGGCGCCCCCAGGCGCTTGAGCAGCTTGTCGAAGCAGGACGCCATCAGCTCCATGCAGATCCACACGTCGGCGTCGGTCACGAAGCAGTATAAGTGTGTTCCACTCACCGCCACAGTGACCTTGCCGAGTATCGCCTCCGGTATGGGCGCGCCCAGGCGCTTGAGCAGCTTGTCGAAGCAGGACGCCATCAGCTCCATGCAGATCCACACGTCCGCGTCGGTCACGAAGCAGCCGAGGCAGCGCACGATGTACGGACACCCGTGGGAACGGACGACCACGTCCAGGTCCATTAGGATGCGCTTGGTTTCTTCCGAGTTGCCCGACCGTCGCATTTGCTGAGGGTGAAATAAGAATTAGTAATAAAGGGAGGAGAATGTTTAAGAATTTTCATCTTTTTCTGAATTATTTAAAAACAGTGCAGTCTGCTGCACTACATGGTAAACAGTTGCAGTTAAATAGTAGTGCTCATAAATAGGAGTATCAGCGTTACTGAGGGATCATATGAGGCCGACAAAAAACATTTCATCTCATGTCATTTCACACGTTCTAGTAACGGACGGTAGAACATTCGCAAGCCGTAGAGAGCACCGGCTCATTCGAGTAAAAGTTCCACTATGCTCGACCTCTGTTACTTTATTACATCTACGATAATCCACAGTCACAATGGCAGAGCTGATATCCAGACCGGTCTTTCCAACTGGGCACAATCGGCACGTGGCCTGCAATAGATAAGGCCCCCAGACCAGGTTCCTGGGGCCCCATGTTTACCAAACAAGAGTTTTAAACGCCCAGGACTCCTATTAGGTGAAAGACAGCCCTGCTGAGATCCTATTAGTAGATGGAGCATATCAGCATACTTTGACTGCGATGACGGTGTTGGAGGGTCGGTGCAGCATCTTGACGACGTGTCCGCAGGTGCCGCTGCCCAGCTCGCCGAGCTGCTGCAGCTCGTCCACGTGCGACCGGTACTCGATGCCGTTCACGTTCAGCTTGCCGCTCACCTGCGGGGGAGGGTACGAGGCTTAATAAATGTGGGCATGGCTTAAATATTTCTGCCCGAAAGGAGACAGGTTACACAGGGCAGGGAGACTTGGCAGAAAAAGGGGAGTCTTTTGCCCAGCAGAGATATATCTCTTATTTTAGAGATATATTATTTCAATTACCATGAGGTTACTTAAACAAAATTATATTTTCCTAAGCACTATAATGTTAGAAATAATCATTATTTTTTAAATCTTCAACACATTTATTTAATATTTCCTTCTTCAGCAATACAAAAACAACTTTTTGTATTGCTGAAGAAGTTTGTAAAATTTTCAATAATAATAAACATTTATAAATTATAAGATTTCATATTAAGAATAAAATCTGCATAAGTGTTACCTTATAAACCTCCCGCATCCTGTGTTCTGTCTCTGAGGCTTGTGGCGAGCGTGGCGGGAATGATGGCACATTATTGCCAGTGAACATGGCCGCTGAAAGCAATGAGAAATATGACATTTTATTTCTTACCATCCAAATTATGTCTTAGGTGCCTATGTATCTTAAAAAAATATATTTTTAGTTCAGCTTTTAACCAATTATTCATGCTAAGCCCAGATGAGACTGCAAAAAATTAAGTGTCCTAGTTAAATTAACAGCAGGTAGGTACAGGTAACATAAAATGGTGAACTTAATAATTCATCATATTAAAATTAATCAAAGATACTATCATAAAATATTAAGCATTGCTGAAACTAGAATTTCAAACTTTAAAAAAGTTTTGAATTGTTTAATTCTAAAAGCACAAAACATCATTTAAGTTACAATCGCAAATTATTCAAATAGTAATCTTTCAGAATATGATGGCTACAAGAGAACACCTCTCATAGTCAAAGAAATTTGTGAGTCACAGAAAGTGTTCACATTATGAATATTTATTACTTCATTACTTGTAAAGTAAAGAGCCTAGATCAATGATGTCAGGCACCAAATTATACTCCCATTCACATTTTCATAAGACTACAGTTTTATTTATAGGTTTAACAACAGGTTTTTATCAATACTATCACAACACACGGCTTCACACAGGTGCAACATACATTATCAGTATTTCTTTACAATATTACACATAAAACTTTACCTTCACACTATCTGATAAATAATAGTTTAGCATACATAGGAACAGATTGAATAAAGCAACTTGGTAATATTAAGAATTGCATTAGAAAGAAAAGATAATATCAATTATATAACTTTTTTTTCTTATGGGTTTGCTCTTGGTTGCAGACTAGCCCGAAAGCATAGACTTATCTTTTAAATGCTTTTTAATGTCATACAAAAGATGTTTTTTCTGTATGAAACAAGTTTACAACCATATTAGTTTTTAGTGTCTAAAGTTATTTACTTTACTAGCTATGCTAGCAGGTACCACATAGAGATAAATCAGTTAGTGATATTCCATGATGTACCTATGAATAAAAATAATGCTGCTTAATAATTAATATATTGAATTTTGTTGTTCTATTTTTTCCTTTCAAAGCATAACAAAATGCTCAAACATTTACTATAGTAAAGGTTTGGTTCTGCTCTCCATCTCCAACAGTGTGTTTAATACAACACAACTCTTATTATGCTAAATAAAGTTATTTTATGTATTATCATACATTACTGCTAAGATTGCTTTGACAATAGTTTTTTACAGTTTCTGTAGACGCAGATAAAAACTAAGTGCTGCAACATTAAGACTGTTTTATGTTGACCACCCATGTATTGTAAGCTATTTTATGATGATTAAGTGCACTAGATAAGGTAGATATACATTAGCAACATGAGAAATTTGTAAGTGTAAAGAAAATGATGAAACTATAGGGCCTAACCTTCAGAGTACATATTTGATCATATACTTGTATGGTATGATTAGCTGTTGGAAAATAGGGATTATAAACACTGTTTAAGAGTCTAAGCAAACCCTGTTGGAAGAAATTGCAGCAAATTAGAGGATTAATAACAGTGGTAAAGAAGGAGACCAAAATGCATGAGAACTATCAACCTTTTCTGATAAATTTGGAAAAAAATAAGTATAATCCCAAATATACTTACGAGGCCTTGGTCTCCGGCCGCTCCCGGGTCTGGAAGCCCCAAGTCCACCTTGGTTGAGGATGCCACCCTCTTTGTGAATACGCATTTCATTTTCAAAGCGTTCCTCCAACCCCTTCAATTTTTTCTCTATTGTACTATTTGACATTATAACTATTTTATAATAATACACTAATCACATTTAAGTACTTAATACAAAACAAACATCCAAATTTTATTTACACAAAATTACAATGAAAGAACAGCAGTCCAAGGATTTCTTTCGACAACCATTATCATTCGTTCATTTGGAAAATCTGTGGTCAAAAAACTGCGCTGTCAATCACTCATTCACTCCTTTATTTCGAATAATGCGTTGTATAGTTACACGACTTTTCACAATGTCCCTGTCTCTATTATGATGACAACAAACCACAACAAACAAGCTTCATCTTGATTGGCCCTTGGTTATGTCAAAATACTTCATCCAAATCATTCCTTGTGCGCTAGACAGTGGCAAAATCTTCATTCATTTCGCGAAATTTACCCCAAGATTTTCATTAATTTTTTTGTCCTTTGCGAAATAGAGATTGTATTCTATTGTGTCGTCAATATTGTTCTAATTTCAATAATTTATCAGACGCAAGACTAGAAATTAAGTATAACTTAAACAGTTGTTTGAAATAATAAAGTGCGACAAACAAGATTTCCTTGAAGTGAAAATTGTTAAAATGACGTGAAAACATACATTTACAAACAATTTCCAAGCGATATGTGTTTAGTGATAATAGCGTAATTAATTGCAAGCATGATGCAGTCTACGTCAGAAGGATGTATGAACATAGCTGAACTAGCGAATCAATTGAGGAGAGAGAAGATATTCATCAACTCAGAACGACAGCTGTTGCAGAACCTCAATGAGGAAGTGGAGAAGAAGGCTCTAGAGCTGCTGCAGGTGTCGTGGATCTGCTTGCAGCAGCGGTACAACCTCACGAACCTGATCACGTCAAGATGCGAGGCAGATTCTATAGCAGCTTGCCAAAGAGCAAGTTCGCTGGAGAGAACTACTTTTGTCGACGCTCACAAAGTTTTGAAGTACAAGGTAAGATCTTTTCATGTCCCAAAACTTGAAAGAAACTTGCATGTTAATATTCAAAGACATTAGTGCTGAAATAAACTATTGGAACTCGATAATTCATTTAAGACTCATTTAACTACTAAACCCACAAGAAAGACTATTTAATGTTGAAGTTTTGTTGTTATGAACAATTTTAGTAGTATTGTAGTAGTAAAGGGAAGTAAACAAACAAAGTTTTTCATGAATTTTGTGTTAAATTGTTATATTTGCATGAATTAAACTTAAAAAGCTCAAAGAAAGTATAGCACTTTCTTTTTCCATGAATTTCTCTAGAGTTGTGTTGTGTGTAAATTGTGTTTGTTAAAATGTTATGGGTGACCCTTGGCTATCCACCCACTTTTAACAGTAACACTGATTAGTCATGTATGTGTCAGAAAAATCTATTATCACTAATGTAAAACAATAAGATTATCAAATTAATATGATATTTTAATATCATATTAATTTGATAATCTTGTTTTATATATATTATATTAATTTGACTACAACTGCTATAAATCTATTAGGTACAAAAAAAAAGGTACAATATAAATATTAAATTTTGGGAAAATTTATAAAATGTTTTGAAAACAAAAATTAACGAAATGGTTTTAAATCCTACCTATAAACTACCATGTTTGATAAATCAGGTGAAATGTGTTATATAAAAGTGAATGCAACCAAGCATGATCTTAGAAAGGATGTAGGAAGCTTCAATATTATGTCATTTGTTGGTTGCACTCAACCGGGCAGTCTGTGGATTAGCATTGCAATCATTATGTAATTATTCTGTTTTAATGTCAATTTAGAACTGTAAAGATTTGCATTTGTGGTAACAATAATGCTTCCTAATGCAACTTTGTTTTTGTGGACTTCATTAAATTCTTAGGTTCCTACAAATCTTTTTCTTACAACTTTTAAGAAAGTTAGTGTTTACAGTAGTTTTTTTGTATGTAGGTATATTTCACAAAAACATTGCACGTCTACTTGATATACAGTAGAACTCCAATTATCCGAACTCCGACTATCCGAATCGCCGATTATCCGAATCACTTTCAGAAAAAAATTGTCCAAAAAAAGTCTAAGTGCGCTATTATTCTTCCCCCCGCGAAGCCAGTGTTTGCGCGTTCGCTCACTATTTGTCTTTCCCTTCGCGAAGTCAGTGTAGGCACAACATGTGAAAATATCATGTTTCTTTCATTTAATTCAATAAATCCGACTATCCGAATATTTGATTATCCGAATGGGTCCCGGTCCCCATTAATTCGGATAATTGGAGTTCTACTGTACCTTATTAGTTTAAAAATTCAGTCATGGAAATAAATTACTGTGTGAATCTCAGTTTTAATTATGAGACGAACTTCTTAGCTATCCATGGATTCTCCGTGCGGGTGCCGGGTCCATCGCGTAGAACAGAGAGGAATGTCAGTCGGCGCCTGGGACTTTCGACCCAGCGTGTAGGTTTAAGGGGCCCCTTTATAGTATACTAGCGGCCACCCGCGACTTCGTCCGCGTGGATATCGATTTTTTGGAATGAGTCAAAAAGTAGCCTATGTTACTCTCCATCCCCCCAAATATCTCCACATAAAAAATCACGGCAATTCATCGCTCCGTTTTGCCGTGAAAGAAAGACAAACATACAGACAGACACACTTTCCCATTTATAATATTAGTATGGACTAACAATCACCTAATTAAATAAATACAACGAAAAACTATTCACAATTCAACATTTTAAATTAAATGAAACAGAAACATAGCCTAGCATAAAATATAATAGAATAATATAAAGTTCCATCAACAATAAATGTTTTACATGCATCTGTATAACTGGAGATGTGACACCACATGTAGGTCTTAAATGTGACACTTGATGCTTTAGAACAATGGGACTGGTTTTCACTAACATGTTGTGTAATTTGATTCATTGTTTTGTTATGTGGTCAGTGAATATGTTACTAATGTACTTACTATTGAAGTATTATACTAGTTTGTGAGTAAACAGTGTGTGTAGGTACTTGTCAATATTTTTTATTTATAAGGTTCCATCAAACACACAGAGTATGAAATACATATTTAGAACATTATTTGGTTATAATAAGGACCCATTATTGAACTTCCTCTTTTCCTAAATTTAAGACTGGTGCTCTTGTTGGTGAAGCAATTTTCACCTTTGCCTGGACTGTCCAACATTCTTTGCTTCAGAAAATACAAACTTGTTTGAGTGTAAAGAATACCCTTTTGAAAAGTAGAATCTAGAAATGCGCCTATTGTCACATCAATAAACTTTTTGACCTAGTAGTCAGAGACCCTGGCTACAAAACCAAGGGTCACGGGTTCGAATCCCGCTAGGGGAAAATGTTTGTGTGATGAACATTGGCATATGTACTCAAGTCATTGATGTTTATAAACGTGTTTAAGTATGTCTATCCATGACACGCAAAATTACCTACATTGGAGGCTAAGTGCGACCATCCCCCAGTTATCTATGTCTAGTCATTTTGGGGCTATGGAATTGGTGTGTAGTCCAATGAATTTATTTATTAAATAATGTTGCCTCTGCATCCAGGAGGCGAACGCGCTCGGCGAGCTGCTCGGCTGGCTGCGGTCGTCGCCGCAGCTGGTGGCGCTGTGCCTGCTGCTGGGCGAGGAGCACATGCCGCCCGCGCTGCCCGCCGCGCTGGTTGCCGGGCTGTACGGCAGCGCGCGAGCGGCGGCCGACCGCGCGCGTCTACTCGCCGTCATGCGCGCGCTCATCAAGCACCAGGTCGCGCCCAGCAGCGACCCGAGGAAGTGAGTGACTACTCTACACCTCGCCAGTGTCACTGTATACCAGCCTAGCTCTGTGTCTACTGCCGTCGCGCTGGTCGCCGGGCTGTACGGCAGCGGCGGACCGCGCGCGCCTGCTCGCTGTCATGCGCGCGCTCATCAAGCACCAGGTCGCGCCCAGCAGCGATCCGAGGAAGTTAGTAACTAGTCTATACCACGCCAGTGTCACTGTATACCAGCCTAGCTCTGTGCCTGCTGCCTTCGCGCTGGTGGCCGGGCTGTACGGCAGCGCGAGCAGCGGCCGACCGCGCGCGTCTGCTCGCTGTCATGCGCGCGCTTCTTAAGCACCAGGTCGCGCCCAGCAGCGACCCGAGGAAGTGAGTGACTACTCTATACCACGCCAGTGTCAACGATACCAGCCTAGCTCCGTGCCTGCTGCCGCCGCGCTGGTGGCTGGGCTGTACGGCAGCGCGCGAGCAGCGGCCGACCGAGCGCGTCTGCTCGCCGTCATGCGCGCGCTGATCAAGCACCAGGTCGCGCCTAGCAGCGACCCGAGAAAGTGAGTGACTAGTCTATACCACGCCAGTGTCACTGTGAGCCTGAGCTCTGTGCCTGCTGCCGCCGCACTGTTGGCCGTCTGCTCGCCGTCATGCGAGTCCTCATCAAGCACCGAAGGCAGTTACTCTCTTATATTAACACCAATCCTATGTATGTATATGCTGTCACTTAACCAGCCTAAGGTTGCTGTCTTCTACTACTGGGTTAGGAAACATGCCGGTGTCTTCGAATAACGAATCGAACTTAGTCATAAAAACAATGTGGAAAATCAATGCTACAATAGTTCAAATTTTTTTTTCGTTTTTAACACCCGCTATCCACGCTCCTCACTTTTGAGTTTCATTACATCATCTGAATTTAATTTAACAACTAATATTTGATATCGGCAGATATCAATGTGGAAATGCAAGCGGCATTATTAACATTTTATGTTAATTGCGCGATTACGATTGCATACATTTGAATTGGTTGGATAAACACTAAATGAAACTAACATTGACCTAAAGGAAAACGATTAAGGACTTGTATAAAAAGGTATCTGAATAAAAGAAACATTGTTGGATCGCAATGTTATGCCATATTGAGGGAATTTAAACATTCTTAAACTTTGATTCAATAATCCAGAGTGAAGAAAGACGATTTCTTATCTGCATTTTTATATTTCCGTGAAATGTGAGTTCGTATGAATATTATCATCAAAATGAGCTCAAAAAGTAGGTCAATAATTATGACAAAGTTTGCCTAATTAATCTGACACGGATAAAAGTCGATCTTGTTTTGTGGCGAAAAACATTTAAAGAAATATTCACGTCTTTCAGCCATTTCGGTAATTTAAACAAAAAGAAGCAGTCAATGTGTTGCCAAATTCAACAATTTTGATATTTTCTCCAGCCCTTTCCTCCTAAACGCTTAATGGGTAGTAGTGGGAAGATGTCGCGAGTGTCATACATGGCTACAAAACAACACTCTTGAAGTGTGCTTATATTCAAAGCAAGCAGTGCAGAGACTTTATTATAACAAAAGTCCTTCAAATATTGTGATTGTTCAATACGGTATTTGACTGACAGGTCAAATCACCTACTTTTTTTAAATGTCAAAAACGTAACCTTGTAGGAAAAAAAATATGAAATTTTGAATCGTGACGTCACGATGCTGTAGTGTCAAATCTATACTCTTTAAACTTCAATTAGCTGTTATATTTGTTAAAAGCTCAATAGTAACTGTGAGATAAAAAATTGTGCCTAATTTTTGATTTCGTCTTTAATCTATGAATGTCATAATTTATTTCGTATGCAGTCCATTACCCAGTTGTTGACGGAGGCATTAACAATACCAGGAGGTTGACTCTGTACTACATGATAACGTTTGTTCCAGACTATTCCGCACGGGAAAGTGTGCTTTATTCTCGCTGTACGCGGTGTTCCGCGACAGCCACACGCCGGCGCGGCAGTTCCTCGTGGCCGCGCTGCAGGGGCCCGTCATGGCCGTGCTGCACGAGGACGAGTTCTTCCTGGACGTGGACCCCGACAAGGCTATGGAGAGGTACGTCACTGCATCAGTCACTCCGCCTGTTCTCGCTGTACGCGGTGTTCCGCGACAGCCACACGCCGGCGCGGCAGTTCCTCGTGGCCGCGCTGCAGGGGCCCGTCATGGCCGTGCTGCACGAGGACGAGTTCTTCCTCGACGTCGACCCCGACAAGGCTATGGAGAGGTACGTCACTGCATCAGTCACTCCGCCTGTTCTCGCTGTACGCGGTGTTCCGCGACAGCCACACGCCGGCGCGGCAGTTCCTCGTAGCCGCGCTGCAGGGGCCCGTCATGGCCGTGCTGCACGAGGACGAGTTCTTCCTCGACGTCGACCCCGACAAGGCTATGGAGAGGTACGTCACTGCATCAGTCACTCCGCCTGTTCTCGCTGTACGCGGTGTTCCGCGACAGCCACACGCCGGCGCGGCAGTTCCTCGTGGCCGCGCTGCAGGGGCCCGTCATGGCCGTGCTGCACGAGGACGAGTTCTTCCTCGACGTGGACCCCGACAAGGCTATGGAGAGGTACGTCACTGCATCAGTCACTCCGCCTGTTCTCGCTGTACGCGGTGTTCCGCGACAGCCACACGCCGGCGCGGCAGTTCCTCGTGGCCGCGCTGCAGGGGCCCGTCATGGCCGTGCTGCACGAGGACGAGTTCTTCCTCGACGTGGACCCCGACAAGGCTATGGAGAGGTACGTCACTGCATCAGTCACTCCGCCTGTTCTCGCTGTACGCGGTGTTCCGCGACAGCCACACGCCGGCGCGGCAGTTCCTCGTGGCCGCGCTGCAGGGGCCCGTCATGGCCGTGCTGCACGAGGACGAGTTCTTCCTCGACGTGGACCCCGACAAGGCTATGGAGAGGTACGTCACTGCATCAGTCACTCCGCCTGTTCTCGCTGTACGCGGTGTTCCGCGACAGCCACACGCCGGCGCGGCAGTTCCTCGTGGCCGCGCTGCAGGGGCCCGTCATGGCCGTGCTGCACGAGGACGAGTTCTTCCTCGACGTCGACCCCGACAAGGCTATGGAGAGGTACGTCACTGCATCAGTCACTCCGCCTGTTCTCGCTGTACGCGGTGTTCCGCGACAGCCACACGCCGGCGCGGCAGTTCCTCGTGGCCGCGCTGCAGGGGCCCGTCATGGCCGTGCTGCACGAGGACGAGTTCTTCCTGGACGTGGACCCCGACAAGGCTATGGAGAGGTACGTCACTGCATCAGTCACTCCGCCTGTTCTCGCTGTACGCGGTGTTCCGCGACAGCCACACGCCGGCGCGGCAGTTCCTCGTGGCCGCGCTGCAGGGGCCCGTCATGGCCGTGCTGCACGAGGACGAGTTCTTCCTGGACGTCGACCCCGACAAGGCTATGGAGAGGTATGTCACTGCATCAGTCACTCCGCCTGTTCTCGCTGTACGCGGTGTTCCGCGACAGCCACACGCCGGCGCGGCAGTTCCTCGTGGCCGCGCCGGCGTGTGGCGCCCCGTTCATGGATTTTGAACCTTATTACAAGTAAATAGGGTTCAAAATAAGTTGAAAACTGGTGTAAATGTCTTATGATAGCATTCTAACGATGTTTAATTTATCCCACAGATTCTCCCCCTCTGATCGGCTGAAGAAGTTCGGTCAGACCAACAGCGCGGACTACACCGCCAAAGTGGCCCGCTACCGCAAGTGGACGGTGCAGTCGCTGTACAACCTGACGAGCAAGTTCATAGCGTCCCTGCGCGAGCACTGGCCCAGCTTCCCCTCCACCATCGCCTGGATCGTGCAGCAGACCGTGCACCTGCTCAAGCAGCACTCCAGGTGAGCTGTCGTCATCACCAGCTGACTGTGACGTCACAGGGGCCCGCTACCGCAAGTGGACGGTGCAGTCCCTGTACAACTTGGCGAGCAAGTTTATCGCGTCTCTGCGCGAGCACTGGCCCAGCTCCCCCTCCACCATCGCCTGGATCGTGCAGCAGACCGTGCACCTGCTCAAGCAGCACTCCAGGTGAGCTGTCATCATCACCAGCTGACTGTGACGTCACAGGGGCCCGCTACCGCAAGTGGACGGTGCAGTCCCTGTACAACTTGGCGAGCAAGTTCATCGCGTCTCTGCGCGAGCACTGGCCCAGCTCCCCCTCCACCATCGCCTGGATCGTGCAGCAGACCGTGCACCTGCTCAAGCAGCACTCCAGGTGAGCTGTCATCATCGTTACCAGCTGACTGTGACGTCACAGTGGGCACTACCGCAAGTGGACGGTGCAGTCGCTGTACAACCGGACGAGCAAGTTCATAGCGTCCCTGCGCGAGCACTGGCCCAGCTTCCCCTCCACCATCGCCTGGATCGTGCAGCAGACCGTGCACCTGCTCAAGCAGCACTCCAGGTGAGCTGTCATCATCACCAGCTGACTGTGACGTCACAGTGGCTCGCTACCGCAAGTGGACGGTGCAGTCGCTGTACAACCTGACGAGCAAGTTCATAGCGTCCCTGCGCGAGCACTGGCCCAGCTTCCCCTCCACCATCGCCTGGATCGTGCAGCAGACCGTGCACCTGCTCAAGCAGCACTCCAGGTGAGCTGTCATCATCACCAGCTGACTGTGACGTCACAGCGGCCCGCTACCGCAAGTGGACGGTGCAGTCGCTGTACAACCTGACGAGCAAGTTCATAGCGTCCCTGCGCGAGCACTGGCCCAGCTTCCCCTCCACCATCGCCTGGATCGTGCAGCAGACCGTGCACCTGCTCAAGCAGCACTCCAGGTGAGCTGTCATCATCACCAGCTGACTGTGACGTCACAGCGGCCCGCTACCGCAAGTGGACGGTGCAGTCGCTGTACAACCTGACGAGCAAGTTCATAGCGTCCCTGCGCGAGCACTGGCCCAGCTTCCCCTCCACCATCGCCTGGATCGTGCAGCAGACCGTGCACCTGCTCAAGCAGCACTCCAGGTGAACTGTCATCATCACCAGCTGACTGTGACGTCACAGTGGCTCGCTACCGCAAGTGGACGGTGCAGTCGCTGTACAACCTGACGAGCAAGTTCATAGCGTCCCTGCGCGAGCACTGGCCCAGCTTCCCCTCCACCATCGCCTGGATCGTGCAGCAGACCGTGCACCTGCTCAAGCAGCACTCCAGGTGAGCTGTCATCATCACCAGCTGACTGTGACGTCAACCGCAAGTGGACGGTGCAGTCGCTGTACAACCTGAGCTAGTATTGCGAAATCAATACTTTTCGTTTTGATTTTGTCTAGACGTTTCATGTCATGGCCCGTTTTATAATATTTATCATGCATCAATAGACTTGCTCACTCGAGGAAAAGGAGTTATATTATAAATAATAATAATAAATAAAACTCTTTATTGATCAAAACATAAGCGGCAGTTTACAATCTTTGGTCACTTAGGTACCTAAACTGGGTCTAGCCCGTTCTTATAGGTACTTATGCTCTTCAACCTGATGCTTAAGAGTATTTCAACATCATTCCTACGGGGGTTCTGGGGCTCGCTCATGGTCCTTCGAGTCGGATTTCAACCAGCGAACTATGGATTTACTAGGACAATTTGTTTAAAGCGCAACTGTAACTGTGGCAAAACGTTTTGTGTTTTTTTTATTTCGCCTTTAATGTAAGAGTTTTATAATTTATTAAAAATGCAGTCAAACACCAAATAGTTTTTTTAACAAACCTGCTCGTTTGCAAATCAACAAATATTCCTCTACAACAGAACGAACGAGCGCGAGCTGCACGGCATATGCACGGACCTTATCCTGCACCACTTCATCTGCCCGGCGATAGTCAACCCGGAGGCGCACGGCGTCGTCGAGGTGCCCGTCTCGTACATCGCGCGGTTCAACCTCATACAGATCGCGCAGATCATACAGATGCTGTGTCTGATGAAGTATCAGGAGGTGAGTTATCCGTAATACGTATTTATGTGTTTTTTTTTTATTTTTGCGCTGGTTGAATTGATCCTAATACGTTCGAATTTCTCCGTCAGGTGGAGGCAAAAGTCCGCGACGTGTACAGCAAGTTCGAGCGGTCGTGCGTATGGTCCCTGGTGGAGAGCGCGGCGGGGGAGGGCATGGCGCCGGCCGCGGCGGCGTCGCCCGCGCCCGCGCCGCCGCCGCTGCGCACGGACGCGCCGCACCACACCACGCGCGCCTTGTACGCGCCGCAAGACGCGCACCAGCTGGTATGTACAGCGAGAGCGTGTGGTCCCGGGGGAGAGCGCGGCGGGGGAGGGCATGGCGCCGGCCGCGGCGGCGTCGCCCGCGCCCGCGCCGCCGCCGCTGCGCACGGACGCGCCGCACCACACCACGCGCGCCTTGTACGCGCCGCAAGACGCGCACCAGCTGGTATGTACAGCGAGTGCGTGTGGTCCCGGGGGAGAGCGCGGCGGGGGAGGGCATGGCGCCGGCCGCGGCGGCGTCGCCCGCGCCCGCGCCGCCGCCGCTGCGCACGGACGCGCCGCACCACACCACGCGCGCCTTGTACGCGCCGCAAGACGCGCACCAGCTGGTATGTACAGCGAGTGCGTGTGGTCCCGGGGGAGAGCGCGGCGGGGGAGGGCATGGCGCCGGCCGCGGCGGCGTCGCCCGCGCCCGCGCCGCCGCCGCTGCGCACGGACGCGCCGCACCACACCACGCGCGCCTTGTACGCGCCGCAAGACGCGCACCAGCTGGTATGTACAGCGAGTGCGTGTGGTCCCGGGGGAGAGCGCGGCGGGGGAGGGCATGGCGCCGGCCGCGGCGGCGTCGCCCGCGCCCGCGCCGCCGCCGCTGCGCACGGACGCGCCGCACCACACCACGCGCGCCTTGTACGCGCCGCAAGACGCGCACCAGCTGGTATGTACAGCGAGTGCGTGTGGTCCCGGGGGAGAGCGCGGCGGGGGAGGGCATGGCGCCGGCCGCGGCGGCGTCGCCCGCGCCCGCGCCGCCGCCGCTGCGCACGGACGCGCCGCACCACACCACGCGCGCCTTGTACGCGCCGCAAGACGCGCACCAGCTGGTATGTACAGCGAGTGCGTGTGGTCCCGGGGGAGAGCGCGGCGGGGGAGGGCATGGCGCCGGCCGCGGCGGCGTCGCCCGCTCCCGCGCCGCCGCCGCTGCGCACGGACGCGCCGCACCACACCACGCGCGCCTTGTACGCGCCGCAAGACGCGCACCAGCTGGTATGTACAGCGAGTGCGTGTGGTCCCGGGGGAGAGCGCGGCGGGGGAGGGCATGGCGCCGGCCGCGGCGGCGTCGCCCGCGCCCGCGCCGCCGCCGCTGCGCACGGACGCGCCGCACCACACCACGCGCGCCTTGTACGCGCCGCAAGACGCGCACCAGCTGGTATGTACAGCGAGTGCGTGTGGTCCCGGGGGAGAGCGCGGCGGGGGAGGGCATGGCGCCGGCCGCGGCGGCGTCGCCCGCGCCCGCGCCGCCGCCGCTGCGCACGGACGCGCCGCACCACACCACGCGCGCCTTGTACGCGCCGCAAGACGCGCACCAGCTGGTATGTACAGCGAGTGCGTGTGGTCCCGGGGGAGAGCGCGGCGGGGGAGGGCATGGCGCCGGCCGCGGCGGCGTCGCCCGCGCCCGCGCCGCCGCCGCTGCGCACGGACGCGCCGCACCACACCACGCGCGCCTTGTACGCGCCGCAAGACGCGCACCAGCTGGTATGTACAGCGAGTGCGTGTGGTCCCGGGGGAGAGCGCGGCGGGGGAGGGCATGGCGCCGGCCGCGGCGGCGTCGCCCGCGCCCGCGCCGCCGCCGCTGCGCACGGACGCGCCGCACCACACCACGCGCGCCTTGTACGCGCCGCAAGACGCGCACCAGCTGGTATGTACAGCGAGTGCGTGTGGTCCCGGGGGAGAGCGCGGCGGGGGAGGGCATGGCGCCGGCCGCGGCGGCGTCGCCCGCGCCCGCGCCGCCGCCGCTGCGCACGGACGCGCCGCACCACACCACGCGCGCCTTGTACGCGCCGCAAGACGCGCACCAGCTGGTATGTACAGCGAGTGCGTGTGGTCCCGGGGGAGAGCGCGGCGGGGGAGGGCATGGCGCCGGCCGCGGCGGCGTCGCCCGCGCCCGCGCCGCCGCCGCTGCGCACGGACGCGCCGCACCACACCACGCGCGCCTTGTACGCGCCGCAAGACGCGCACCAGCTGGTATGTACAGCGAGTGCGTGTGGTCCCGGGGGAGAGCGCGGCGGGGGAGGGCATGGCGCCGGCCGCGGCGGCGTCGCCCGCGCCCGCGCCGCCGCCGCTGCGCACGGACGCGCCGCACCACACCACGCGCGCCTTGTACGCGCCGCAAGACGCGCACCAGCTGGTATGTACAGCGAGTGCGTGTGGTCCCGGGGGAGAGCGCGGCGGGGGAGGGCATGGCGCCGGCCGCGGCGGCGTCGCCCGCGCCCGCGCCGCCGCCGCTGCGCACGGACGCGCCGCACCACACCACGCGCGCCTTGTACGCGCCGCAAGACGCGCACCAGCTGGTATGTACAGCGAGTGCGTGTGGTCCCGGGGGAGAGCGCGGCGGGGGAGGGCATGGCGCTGGCCGCGGCGGCGTCGCCCGCGCCCGCGCCGCCGCCGCTGCGCACGGACGCGCCGCACCACACCACGCGCGCCTTGTACGCGCCGCAAGACGCGCACCAGCTGGTATGTACAGCGAGTGCGTGTGGTCCCGGGGGAGAGCGCGGCGGGGGAGGGCATGGCGCCGGCCGCGGCGGCGTCGCCCGCTCCCGCGCCGCCGCCGCTGCGCACGGACGCGCCGCACCACACCACGCGCGCCTTGTACGCGCCGCAAGACGCGCACCAGCTGGTATGTACAGCGAGTGCGTGTGGTCCCGGGGGAGAGCGCGGCGGGGGAGGGCATGGCGCCGGCCGCGGCGGCGTCGCCCGCGCCCGCGCCGCCGCCGCTGCGCACGGACGCGCCGCACCACACCACGCGCGCCTTGTACGCGCCGCAAGACGCGCACCAGCTGGTATGTACAGCGAGTGCGTGTGGTCCCGGGGGAGAGCGCGGCGGGGGAGGGCATGGCGCCGGCCGCGGCGGCGTCGCCCGCGCCCGCGCCGCCGCCGCTGCGCACGGACGCGCCGCACCACACCACGCGCGCCTTGTACGCGCCGCAAGACGCGCACCAGCTGGTATGTACAGCGAGTGCGTGTGGTCCCGGGGGAGAGCGCGGCGGGGGAGGGCATGGCGCCGGCCGCGGCGGCGTCGCCCGCGCCCGCGCCGCCGCCGCTGCGCACGGACGCGCCGCACCACACCACGCGCGCCTTGTACGCGCCGCAAGACGCGCACCAGCTGGTATGTACAGCGAGTGCGTGTGGTCCCGGGGGAGAGCGCGGCGGGGGAGGGCATGGCGCCGGCCGCGGCGGCGTCGCCCGCGCCCGCGCCGCCGCCGCTGCGCACGGACGCGCCGCACCACACCACGCGCGCCTTGTACGCGCCGCAAGACGCGCACCAGCTGGTATGTACAGCGAGTGCGTGTGGTCCCGGGGGAGAGCGCGGCGGGGGAGGGCATGGCGCCGGCCGCGGCGGCGTCGCCCGCGCCCGCGCCGCCGCCGCTGCGCACGGACGCGCCGCACCACACCACGCGCGCCTTGTACGCGCCGCAAGACGCGCACCAGCTGGTATGTACAGCGAGTGCGTGTGGTCCCGGGGGAGAGCGCGGCGGGGGAGGGCATGGCGCCGGCCGCGGCGGCGTCGCCCGCGCCCGCGCCGCCGCCGCTGCGCACGGACGCGCCGCACCACACCACGCGCGCCTTGTACGCGCCGCAAGACGCGCACCAGCTGGTATGTACAGCGAGTGCGTGTGGTCCCGGGGGAGAGCGCGGCGGGGGAGGGCATGGCGCCGGCCGCGGCGGCGTCGCCCGCGCCCGCGCCGCCGCCGCTGCGCACGGACGCGCCGCACCACACCACGCGCGCCTTGTACGCGCCGCAAGACGCGCACCAGCTGGTATGTACAGCGAGTGCGTGTGGTCCCGGGGGAGAGCGCGGCGGGGGAGGGCATGGCGCCGGCCGCGGCGGCGTCGCCCGCGCCCGCGCCGCCGCCGCTGCGCACGGACGCGCCGCACCACACCACGCGCGCCTTGTACGCGCCGCAAGACGCGCACCAGCTGGTATGTACAGCGAGTGCGTGTGGTCCCGGGGGAGAGCGCGGCGGGGGAGGGCATGGCGCCGGCCTAGACTGCATATCAGGCGATACATTTTGGACTTGGTCCCGCCCTTACGTTAAGGGTACAAGCGCTCCTATTAAACTGCCAGTATTTACCTCGAGAGGTGGTTTACCGTATAATGATGATGACGGAATTACGCTTTAGTATTTTATCATGTAAAGACGTGATGTGTAAATATGAAAAATATTTAAATCTTCTTTGACTTCAATATAATAAAAAGCAAAATTTACACCCTTTTTGTACATTAATAATAAACATATGTTTTGACAGATATTGTTCCTGAAACGCATATCGTCGAAGCTTAACAACAACACGCCCAGCTTGACGGCCGAGGAGCAGCCTAACGGAGTGGACCAGGAGGTCGCCGCAATTACGTAAGTACATTCTGAATTTTTGTTTAATTTTAGATACCGGCCATTTTCGTCGATATCAAAAGCTTCATAAACATTTTTTTTATTATATTCACGATGGCACATAGATTAGTAAAGGGAAACCATATAGGGGTGACGGGGCCCGTAGAGGGAGCGAGCGTTACGCGCGTGTTGTGTCTTGCCGCCCGTTCCATGCGGGCGGCGATCAGGCCCCGCCTCCCCGCGAGCTATGACCAAGGTACGCGCTTGCGACCAAGCTGCGCCTCTAGTGTCACATCCATGCAAGCCATGTAGTTTGTTTAAAAACTAGGTGTGGCGCTACTGACGGCCCTAATTTGAAGGTTTTTCATCACTGACAGTATGACTTTGATGACCTAAATGATGTGCTGTTACACCAGGGCGGAGGCCAGCAACAGCGGCGGCGAGAACGGCTGCGGGCCTGCCTGGGCGGAGACGTGTGGCGCCCGCGTGGCGGCGCTGCTGCAAACGCTCGAGCCCAACTACCGCAGCCGCTTGCACGACCTGCTACGCAAGATGCCCGACCTCAGCGACTACAAGTATGTATAGTTATCTTACTAGTCACTTTACGTTAACGGAACGCTGGCGGTCAAGCTTTGCAGTATTATTGGTGGGATGAAGTGCGGGCGTGGTGATAACGGCCAGGCGCGGTATATTATTGCGTGCCCGGGAGCAATTGGTACATCAGCGAATCATGCACGATGCATGAGATTGTGTTAACGGTGAGGGTAACGAACCCTTTGCGGGTTCGTGCCAGCGTGGGCGGAGTCGTGCGGCAAGCGCGTGTTGACAATAAGTAATTTTATACAGAGTGTCAGACAGAGACATGTCCGTATATGGTCTTAATCTTAATAATTGCATGCATCGATTATATATAGGGAAGTGTGACATACATTACACAACACATGCTGGTGGATGTGAAATAACATGAATTAATTCTCAAACATTCAATAAAAATACAGCATTAATTTCTCTTCTCCCCAAGGCCATCATCACCCACCGAGCCCAAAGAGCCGATAACCGAGAACGGCGTGGGCCGTCGCGGCATCCTCGCCAAGGTGCCGAAGCCCCGCCTGCCGCGCTCGGGCTCCGGCGCGGGCCTGGACGCCGCCGGCAGCCTGGACGCCGAGCCTGAACACTCGGAGGTGCTCGTCATCAAGCTGGTCAATGTGGAGGAGAATGATTATGTCGGTGAGTACACTGACTTATATCATCATCATCATATACAGGGTGGAATTTGAAAATCTGATTTGAAGGGCAGGTACATTAACCGTTACACTAATATCATTTAACAGTACTAAATCGCATTTAGTTATATAATATTAGTGTCATAATGCAACGTGAAAGTCTATGGGACCATTTGCGGTTTGAGTACTAGAAATGTCAGATTTTGCAAAAAAACTTTTCCTATATATTTTGTACTGAACATTTTCAAAGCCTATTTCTAACATTTCTTGTACTCTAACCTGAAATGAAAATCCCATAGAAAGTTTTGATTTATACATGAATCAGGATCTAATTCTTACATAAAATAGGATCGATTGGTCACCTGGCCTGAAGGCGTCCTACATTGCACTTATTGGGACACTTCCTACTTAGTTCTGCGAATTTTGTAAATACTCCGTGTTTTACTATTTATTAAATTCCGTAGAACACTGACAGCACAACAACCATACAAGATCATAATATGTCTCTTGCGCTTGTACACTAAAATATATCCGGCGTACTTGGCTAATCGTAAGATTGGCCGCCGTGGCCGAATTCGGCTAGGAGCGTATTATTATTATGTCTCTTGCAGGTCTAATTCCCGAGGCGAAGGTGCTGGAGTGCTACTACGGCGGGTCGGAGGCGGGCGACGCGGACGACGCCGCGTCCGCCTGCGCGCTGGCGCCGCCCGGCCCCGGGCCCACCGTGCAGAAGCGCACCAGGTACATACTGGCAGGCTAGTTTTAGCCTCGTATTAACTCTGAGATAGATTTTGAGAGCGAACTTGAGATGCTGTTTTATATGAGAATGACATATCAAGTTCGCTCTTTAAATCGATCTCACAGTGAGAGCGATTTATTAATACGAGCCTTAGTGACACATGGACCACTCCGCACAATCTGGTCGTCTAGCCATATTGCCACTTTGACTATTTATCGCTATCGCCTCGGCTAATATCGCCACCCCGCACACTAAGTCTGTGTCAGCGGGATGGTGATATAAGTCTCATGCGCAGCGAACGTGTCAGTGCAGTTTAAGGTTGGGCTCCACCAAAGCTAAGATGTGTGCTGTGTCGTAGGATTTCAAGCTGTGATTGATCACGTGTTAAGGCCAAAATCCTATTGGCTGCTTACGACACATCTCTGCTCCTCAGCACACATCTTAGCTTTGGTGGTGTCTTACCCTAAGAATAGCACAGTGAAATTTTACAGTCAGACAATTCGACGATTAAAATAGTCATTCAGTCCCTCAACGATGATCTTCCTCTCCCAGGTTCTCAGTGTCGCACGACGAGGTGTCCCTCGGGAACACGTCGGACAACCTGGAGGCGGTCTCGGAGGCGGCGTCCAACCACAGCGTCACCTCCAGCTTGGAGCTCGAGACGGAGGACCAGAACGATAATCTCTCTGATATGGTCAGTGCTGGCTTCATTAAAAATGTTTTCAATAGTTATGTTTAAATTATGCGACCTCTTTTGGTGGTAACTTCCTTAGGAAAACAAAACAATGTCATGAACATCATGAAGCTATAAAGGACGTGAAGAATAAAAAGGCAAAATAAAAATATTATATGATGGTAGCTTAAAACAATCAAAGATATATCCTTCTCTTTCAGAAGAGTTCCGTCTCTTTTTATGCAAAAAATAAGTTATGTAATTCTTATTTTTTTTTGTACATATTTAGGTATCAGCGAATGTGAGTGGGCGTGGCAGTCCTAACATCTCTGGTCGCGAGACACCATCCTCGCAGGTTACTGATGGAGACGCGCCTCCTAGAAGGTGTGTATTGTTTCCCTTGGATCATTTTATTTATCTATTTCGTACAAATCGTAACAATGTAATGTTGGACGTAGCGTTCAAGTATTACGTAACGTAATTTTTGAAAATTTTAAAATGAAATGAAATTATCCGGCTTGAAGGACCAGTGTCTCCGGCTAGTAGTACTAATTTCTGTGAAATTTACGGATATCAGGGATGTCGCGACTCGATAATTATGAGAGGATAATTTTATTGTTTTTGTTAAGGATCCCTCCAAACGCGCCGGTGAACCAGGCCAGCAGCGCTCAGGCGAAGATGATGAAGCAGACCAGGAACGACATCGACGACAAGTTCTGCAAGTTTGAGATCAGGGTATGTTTACTCTTAAGCTGATATTTAGATCGTAAAGGATTTTGAACCTTAAACTTTGTGCAATAAAGCGTAAAACGTATATAAATCGATGCTTTGCGATGTTTAGAAATTGATTGGCTTATATTTAACTAGTAAAGGATAGTGAACCTTAAACTCTGAGCAATAAGGCTTCAAAAGATACTAATCGATGCATTACGATGTTTAGAAGTTGATGGAGGGCGACGAAACGATCAGCATAATGTCGGACACGTGGAGCACGGACGTGCTCGCGTCCGACTCCGAGACCATCGGCGACACCTGCGACCACACGCAAATACAGAACAACCAAGGTATCGTACATATTTGTAAGCTTGCCTTTGAGTTATAAATGATAAAGTTATTATAAATAATTATAAAAAAAACAAAATTAATTTTAAAACTAACTTATACTCCGTCCATTTCTTTAAACGACATTGGATAGCTCACACCCATGAACTCTCGTAATGTTTTAGTTCAATTTGAACAAAAAAGAATGTTGTACTTCATAGACGGTTACCTGAATGGGCACTCAGTGATGTGCTACGAATAACAATTACTATGACTGTGGCACCGATTACAAATAATGTTCACAATAAATCTAAGAGAATATTAAATCGAAATGCATGACTTATTTTTTGCGTACCTAAGTCGAATAGTGATTATAGTACAATCAGAATGGTACCACATTTGAGATACTTTACGACGGCACATCTTATTTTGTCAATCGTCGAGCTGTCAAAATTCGCTTAATAAAATGGTCGGATTATAGTTATTATACGAGTAAATGTTCTACCTTACCACAGTAAGTGGATAGTAGTAGTTCACTGATGTATACTTTTGTGTCAGCGAACGCGAGCAACACGAACGCGCCCGACGTGTCGGAGACGGCGAGCGAGTCCGCCTGGAGCATGGACGTGCTCGCCTCCGACAGCGACCGGAACACTGAGGTACCCGCTACTAAAATATAACCCCTTAAACGGCCATGACAAATATTTTTTTTCATTGGTTTGCGTTCGTTATTCGATGCCATAAGGTTCAATTTATGGGGAATAATTTTCCCTGTGCCTGTATGCATTTTGCGACACCAGTTTGACAAATGAAACGCTTTGGAATTAATGCGGCCCAAATGTCAGATTCATAAGCGCTACTATGGAACTGCAAGAGTTTATTTTGTCAAGTGCTCGCAAGTGTTTTCTGGCGTGACCGAACGTATAGCTAAATGAACTGATTTAACTAAAAAATCTCGTTAATAAAACTTTGGTCAAGATCTTATTGAACCAGGATCATAGTCGTAGCGTACCCTGGCCTGGGCGCCGAGGCAACCACCAAGAATGCAACCGTCCGTTGCATAGTTTTATAGATCTAATCATACATAGGGATAGACAGACGTGGGATAGAGGTTTTGTGTTATACTATGTAGTGATGCAGTTAGGCACCCAAATGACAATGATGTTTGTTTAGGTGGACACGGACGACTGCGTGTCCGTGGCGGCGCGGTCGGACACGTCGTGGCCGCGCCGGCCCTCCAACCACGACGACGCGCCTCCGCAACACAAGCCACAGAACCAGGTGAGACCGACTGGAAGCAAAGGATCGAGCTTTAACGCCAGGGGCGGGGGTGTTAAATAGTTGTGGTCAAGTTGCAATAATAAAATAATTACGTGCAATTAGTGGTCCACCTAAGTCTTGGAACCAGCTCAGGGGTCCTCATGACTAGTGATGGATACGGATGCGGATATACGCCGTCAAGATCCGCGGATATGGATACGAATACGGATCTTTTTTCCACGGCGGATATCCGCGAAAACGGATACGGGTCCCTGAAACATCACTACTCATGCACCCCACCCCCTCTCTGGATCCGCCTTGGTTTGGATGACAGGGAATGTTTTATCAGGGTAACGAAATGTTTGACACGTTTACAAAAGTCAATCTTTATGGAACTTTGGACGTTCTCTGATAGTATAGTTAACGAATAGCGCATAGTAAGAACTTACAGTACATCTTATTATGCCCTAATACACGTTGCGTGCATCGCGTCTTCGTGCTGCAGGCCGATGAAATTCCTATGGTATCGCCGATGCAATTAAATGGCCCTTATCCTCACCGTATATAAAATAAATAAATAAATAATAAATGCCTTGGACTAACACACCAATTGCCTAGCCCCAAACTAAGCTTGAAGCTTGTACTATGGAAGCTAGGGAACGGATAGACATACTTAAATACTTTTATAAACATCCATGATTCGAGTACAAATGCCGATGTTCATCACACAAACATTTGCCCCTAGCGGGATTCGAACCCGCGACCCTTGGTTTTGTAGCCTAAATAATGACTTAGTAAAAATCTTGTTCTGTATCCTTTTCACCGCAGAACGGCAACGTCAAGAGACCAGCGGATGTTGGCAGTCCGCGGCACGCTTCGCGCCCCGGTGCTGGCGTAATAAACAGGTAAATACAGATACAGATTAGCATTCGCATAAAATTATTAATAAACTTTATATCAGTTCCCCAGGTCCCACGATTATTTTTATTAGTAGGTCAAGCAAAATGTTCCTTAATTGTGACCAAATGCTGAAGTCATATCATAGGCCCACTACAGCTTACTGCTGGCCGAGGCCTTCCCCAGGTGGGGTGTTATGACCATAGTCACCAGCTCAGGTGGATTGGTGTCATAAAACATAGGAAAACGCCGCTGCCCATCTATCCGGAATGATGATGTTGATGATGATGCTCTTGATCCATTTCGACTACGGCGACTGTATCCCTAAGTGTGCTTGCATGTGGCTCCAGTAGGCAATTTATCTGGATTAAGAAATGAACGTATCACTTAGTCTTACGCTTACGACACCTACAAAAAGAAACTTGCAAATTGTACTTTATGGTATAGTAATAGAGTGCATAATCGCAGGGGTGGCGGATACCTGTCGGCGACGCTGGCGCTGTCGCGCGGCGGCGAGCTGGACCTGCCCGCGCAGCCGCAGCCGCAGCACTACATCGAGAACAGGAAGAGCATACTCGTTAACGGCTACCCGGTGAGTCTTGCATATGGATGGAGAGCTTTAATAAATAAATAAATAAATATTTCACAACAGCACATACATTGATCTGACTCCGTTCGAAGTACATAATGTAAGCACTTGTGTTACAGACATCAGGATCAACAGTGGTATTACAAATATACTTAAATATATACATATAACCCCCAGACCAGGACAAACAGACATGTTCATGCACACAAATGTTTGTCCTGTGCGGGAATCGAACCCGCGACCTCTTGCGTAATAGGCAACATCTTGACCATTACACCAAGCGGGTCGTCAAAGCTTTGAGAGTGCTTTAGAGGTTCAGCTATATCTCCATATCTTCATCCCGCCCACGAACTATCTGCGTGAGCGGATGGAGATATACGAGAGATACGTGGCTAATTATTTTTTCTGTGTAGGTGATGACGTGCTACGCGACATCAGCGCCGGAGAGTCCTAGCACATCAACGCCCGCGCAGCTGCCTAACGATGTGTTCGACTTCGTGCCGCAGAACGGGTGAGTAAATATATGCAATGACCATAAAAATTGCCATAATCACAATGTGACTAAAGTCTAACGTTGTTGCTCTGTTATTGTTTGGTCGGATCGTTCGTGAATTTATATGCAAACCACGTAGCTGAGGCCTTTCCGCCGGCGCCGTAGCGTGGAACGGGCGAAGCGTGGCTCCGGTTTCTATGCCAATACCTGAGTTATGAGGTTTGCCTATAGACTATGAAGACTTACTAAAGGGCTGTCACCCACCGATCACATGATTACAAAAAACCAACTGAACAGAATACCTCATTATCATTCTACCCCTCAGCACCAGCGAGCAGACTGAGTCCACAGTGGAAGGCGGGAGCACGCAGAACAGCCAATCGGACGCGACCAGCCAGTGGGTGGACGACAGCTTCCCGTCGCACCGGTCGCCGGACCGGCCGTACCCGTCGTCGTCCAAGTACCACATGCCGTCCACGTCCAAGCCGTACGACGACATGCCGCAGGACCTCACCGACCGCTCGCGCGACTCGTCCGAGAGCTCGTTCAACGCGCTCTCCGTCTCGCAGTACGACCGCCGGTACGACTCGGGTGAGTGTCCCAGTGTGCAAGAGTCCCGAGTAATCTACATTGCCACAAAGGAGTAGTTCCCACGCAACTCAACAGATGGCGCTGAAACGCACTCCTATACTAACTACCGCAAACCTACATCGCGCAAGCAGAATTTTCGCCACGACTTGGTATATACATTCGTATGAGAGATTTATTATTGAATGGGCGATATCCCTACAACTGGGATCGATCATCAAGTCGGCGTCGTCAATTATAGGGAAATAATGTTTCTACAGTGACAATGGGACATCAGCTTCCAGTAGTTCTCAGTTCATCGTGCCAACAAATTCATAAAATAATCAAACAATTGTAACTTAAAAGTTATCAGCTCTGGCTGCAACTTGTTTATTTATTCTCACTTGGTTTATCGATATTGGATATTTCTCCTTCGCTTTTTTAATGCAACCTTTTACTCATTTTAATATCATACATTTACCCACATACAGTACACACAGAAAATTCTCCTTCCAGGAATCGACACAGAACAGCCCGAAGCGCGTAACACGATAACCGACCTCATGACTCGGATGAGTTCCGCCACAATATCCACATCCGCCAACCTTGTCAACAACTTGACGTCTCGCATAGTGAAGTCCGAGATCCGGACGAGCATAGTCAGCATCAGCTCGTCGCGGATCGAGAAGAAGAGGGACGGCACGAGCAACATGTCGCTGAGTACGTTGTCGGTGAACAGTGCGGAGACCTCGGCATCGGATAAGAGGTATATTGTGGCTAGAGGTTTCGGCCGATATTTCTAATCCTGGGATTTCGGGATTCTCTAAAATAAATCCCGGGATCCCGGGATTGCATTGGTAATGAAAGTGGTAACAAAATAGACTTTACTTCTTCTCTTCTCTGACTCACGACATTCACTTTTATGGAAAAAGAAAAAGACGGAAAAAGAAAAGTTAATTAAAAATTGTATCAATCCCGTAAGTCCCCGGATTTGTTCAATTAAATAATTTTGGGACTAGCAAATGCCCGGGATTGAAACCTACTTGTGGCGACCTACCTACAGTTATGAATATACAAACTCCGGTGTATATTGTTACTTCAATTTAAGTCGTATTTTAAATTTTAATTTTGCCTATTATTATTATAGCTCAAGCCAAGACGTGAACTCTGAGAATGTCACGGAGAGGCGCGTCAGTCCTCCGCCGGTCAAGGCCCCGTCGACCGGCGCAATACCGAAGAGCATCAGCTTCGACGCGACGGCTGAGAAGGCGCAGAGGTATGCTTTATCTTTGCAGAACACGTTTCCCGGTGTTGGATCGGTTGATCGCCCAAGTGGTATCTACTAAGGGTCCATGCGGGGCAGTACCCTGGAATCTTTACGAAAAATCTGGATCTAACAGGTGATGAGAAATCCCCTAAATTCTCGATACGAATCAAAAAACGGATATTATGTGTCAAGATCCGTGGATATACAGATCTTCAGTTTCTTATACAAAACTGCTCTTAAGCGATAGTTTACACTTCTCGCCGCAACGGCACGCAGTAAATATTACGACTTGTTTCGCTCGGAGATTACTTTGGTTATAGTTAAAATGCTTTGAATAGTTTTTAAGTTCTTTCTTCCTCGATTCCATCATACATAATTTCGTCCTAAAATCTTTCCTTAAGTAATCTAAAGGAAAGATCCGTAAAAGATCCGCGTGAAAGTAAATGGTACGGATACGAATACGGATGGTCTTATCCAGGCGGACATCCGCGGATACGGATATGGATATCCGGAACACACTATAAGAAAGCTATATTATCACTGAGTAACATAGGCTACATTTACTAGTACTATTTAGTAAAAAAAATTCTACCCGTGCGGAGCCGGGATGGGCAGCAATAATTGATCAAAAAGATGCTGACGCCTCTTTTTTATCGCAGGGTGGGTTGACCCCACCCGTCATATGAGTTTGTTTTGTAGAAGGCGTATCGCAGGCGAAGAGAGCCTGGTGGGTAACCTTGACGAGCTGAAGAACAACGTGAAGCGATCAGGCGGGAACTTGCTGCACAAGATCAAGATGTTCCGCCAGAAGGGGCGTAACCACCAGCCTTCGAATGGTAAGCCACTTTGCTCTTTATTGGAACTTTGCGGTATTTTTGTTGTATTGTTTTTTCTATTTTATTGTTAGGTACATTGGCTCCTCTCTGCCTGATGGTAATCAAAAGAGGAGCCCTAACTGCCATGATAACGGATATGGTACCAAAATGGTATCCTATCCTCTCGCTTCTCTTTAAGGAATCCTTATATGTACTGTGTATATTATTTTGTCATTTACTTGTAACTTTTAATTTTGGCTTTTCAAAAGTATATTTGATGCTTTTATTCCTAGTTGCCCCCGAATGCGATTATGTTTTTATATTTTTTATTGCGTCACGTAGCTAAGTTAGAAGTAACAGCTTTGTTTGTGAAATAATTATGTAGGAGCCAGTCAACTTAAAAAAGAACGCTGTCAAGTTAGATTGGGTGTTTGTGCTGCAATTCGACTTTAATCTTTAGGTATTTATTTTTATGCCAAATTAAATAAAAGGCCCTTGTGTCTTAACAGGCCAGTTATCTTCCGACGTCAAAGTGGAGGAGGAGGCGCGCAGTGACGAGGGCGGGCGCGAGGAGAGCTCGGAGGACATCCTGGCCAAGTACCGGCGCAGCAGCGGCGACGCCGGCAAGCGCCGCCCCAGCCAGGCGCGCCGCCCCTCCGACCTGGACCCGGATCTCGATAAGTGAGTTACTATACACACCCGCCGTCTGCCACTATGGTACGGGCCAGCTATCCTCCGACGTCAAAGTGGAGGAGGAAGCCCGTAGCGACGATGGCGGGCGCGAGGAGAGCTCGGAGGACATCCTGGCCAAGTACCGGCGCAGCAGCGGCGACGCCGGCAAGCGCCGCCCCAGCCAGGCGCGCCGCCCCTCCGACCTGGACCCGGACCTCGACAAGTGAGTTACTATACACACCCGCCGCCCGCCACTATGGTACGGGCCAGCTATCCTCAGACGTCAAAGTGGAGGAGGAAGCCCGTAGCGACGAGGGCGGGCGCGAGGAGAGCTCGGAGGACATCCTGGCCAAGTACCGGCGCAGCAGCGGCGACGCCGGCAAGCGCCGCCCCAGCCAGGCGCGCCGCCCCTCCGACCTGGACCCGGACCTCGACAAGTGAGTTACTAAACATACCCTTCTGCTTGACACTATGTTGGCGTTTTCGATCTGAAGTCACAGCCTTATAGACTACAGGCCCATGGAAAAAAATATGGGTCATTTGAGCCACCAGGTGATTTATCTAGAGCATAAAAAAAGTTTTAACTCTGTGCCGTCACTTGTAGTGCAGATGAGAATCCAAAAGTATTCCGGCATCTGTGACATACTATTTCAGTATTGCTTCTAATCCATTAAATCCATCAACGCCGCCGTACAAAAATATGTGACATAAATGTACTCCCTCTACCTGTATTTGGTTTATTTATAAACTATTGCGCCGTAAGGGAGCGTTCAAGTATTACGTAACGCAATTTGGGGGGAGGGGGGGTCTTGTGAAACGTTACGATGCGTTACAACGGAGGGAGGGGGTCTTTCTTACAACATGTTACGTAACATTGTTTTTCTTAAATAAAAAAAATTAGGGAATTCAAATTCCCGAGTTGGCAACCCATTTACGTTTTACGGGGAATCCCTCGATTGTATATTCTGGTCGTCAAATTTATATTTGCAACTTAAAGGTAAAAATGGTCACTTGAGTGTTACGTAACATTAAGAGAGGGGGAGGGGGATTACAGAAAAACGTTACGGTGCGTTACAAGGGAGGGAGGGGGGGTCAAAAATCTTCAAAAATTGCGTTACGTAATACTTGAACGCTCCCTTACGTGTAATTTAATGGAGCGAAAATTTAAGATATAATATAAACAATTTGTTGCTATAGGTGTGAAGGCGTGGTAGATCTCAACGACCCAGAGGTGTTCAACAGCATGAAGCGGAGATTACGCATGGTCCTGTCCAACCCCGACCTCTACTGCGTCGAACACGTGCCAAACGTAAGTGCTTTCTTTCGCTTCTTAGTTAATATGATAACTACACTAGATGTATAGAACTACAAGTATACTTTTATCCGGCGCCCTGGGCCGTCGCCCAACCGTGCCCTACGCTATAACCGCTACAAGAGTTTTCAGTACCCTCTACCACGGAGATACCTAGATCAATGGTTTGCAGGATACCGATAATTTGTTTGTGTAAATTACAGTATCGAAACACGTACTTTATTCGATTCTAAAAAGAAACAATTTTGGGTGACTTACAATATAATTTTATTTGTATTTTTAATACTCTTTGTATTTTTATAAACAGTATGTGTTTCGTATTACAAGCTCGTTGTTATTGCAGCGGCTGACGAGCACGTCGCTGGTGGAGTGGGTGCGCGCGGCGGCGGGCGCAGCGGCGGGCGGCGCCGGGCCGGGCGGGAGCGGCGGCGAGGCGGGCGCGGGCGTGGCGCTGGCTGTGGCGCGCGCGCTCACGCCGGCCGCGGGCCCGCGCCTGGCCGCCGCGCTGCGCGCCGACCTGGCCGCGCGCCGCCCCTACGCCGCCTACCTCGCCTCCTGCCGCGCCGCGCTGCACCACACACAGCGCACGCTGCGCACGTACGTACACCACTCAAGTAGCACCGCTGTCGGCATACCCCTCACTCCCCCTGGACGCACCGGGCACGTGCCCAGGGCCCCGCGATGCCGACGCGATGCGAAACGGGCAAGTGGGTCAACTGATGGTGAATGGTGGACCGCTGCTCATGTACATCATCAATCCACAAAAGTTATAGATGCAAGCGTCGAAAACCCCACCCTCCCCGACTGAGCGCTGAGACCTCCTGGGAACGTGCAATGAGGATTTTCGCTTCTGAAAAATCCGCTAGGTGGCAAATAGTGACATTGACAGATATGTCAAAATTCACCGATGACATAGCAGGTAGACCTCACGCCTACGCATAGCCATCTAGCGGATTTTTCACTCGCAAACACCCGCATTGCTGTACTCCCAGCCAGATCACGATTTGAGGGTGACCACACTTCCTCGGTCACCCTTTAGCTGTGATGGGCTTGGTTCTCCAAGCAAGTCACCGCGGCCCAATGGGGAGAATAAAACCCTGGTCCCCCAATCGCCAATATGGCTTCGAGAGAGGAAGTAGTGGAAGCTTTTAGTGGGTAGTCTATGCGGCGGGACATGCGTAACGCATTTTCTTCCAATAAAAAAAAGCCAGATCACGATGTATTTGCACGTCTCACCTCACCGGAGGAGCGTACTAACATGCCTACTGGTGTTGCAGGCAGATCTTGGGCGTGCGCGCGGAGTGGGCGTGGTGCGTGCGCGCGCTGGCGGCGGCGCGCGTGCTGGAGCAGCTGGAGCGCGGGGCCGCGCTGCGCCGCCTCGCGCGCCACCACCACGCGCACCATGCGCATGCGCATCTCAACGGTACGTAAGCACAACACACGATTAATATACATAGACACACTACGTAGTAGTAGGTTGTAAGGGGTCGGCGAGGATACGAGGCATATTATAGGGAGACAAGCGAACAAGCATGTCACCTGATAGTCAGTGATCACTGCTGCCCATGGACATCAACAAATGCACAAAGTTCGCAGATGCGTTGCCTTCCTTTAAAAACCCCTGTAAGAGCTCCCAATTCCCGAATTTGAGTTTTTTAGACTAATTTAAGTGTTTTGATTGTCTCTCTCCAGGTGGTGAACTGATGGACGAGAAGGCGACAAGACTGACAGCTAGTATAAAGGCCATCACAGCCGAAATCAAGGCTGACCCCTCCTGGGAAGGTAAGAAATCCATGTTTCTTTTTTAGTTTTTCTGACTCTGTAATTCTAAGATATTTTCTTATTAACTGTCAATACGGTTTCTTACTTTTATCCTTATTTTTATAAGTGCTTAAAAATTTAAAATGAATCGATCCACATTATTGAATTCTTAAAGCGTCATCTTTTTGCCGTATTTATTATTATTAACCCGTATCGTCCCACTGCAGAGAAAGGCCTGTTACAAAATTAACAAAGAAATATATCTACCTTATTACTTGTGTGCGCAGGCGCGTCGGCGGCGGTGCTGGAGCAGGCGGAGGTGACGGTGGAGCGCGCCGCCTTCGCGCGCCTCTACCTGCACGTGCTGTTCCCCAACGGCGACGGCGACATCGCGCGCGACCAGTCAGTACTCACTCATGTACATTGATAGGCTTCATTCATAGTTCAATAGTCCTGTCCATGCGGTGCTGGAGCAGGCGGAGGTGACGGTGGAGCGCGCCGCCTTCGCGCGCCTCTACCTGCACGTGCTGTTCCCCAACGGCGACGGCGACATCGCGCGCGACCAGTCAGTACTCACTCATGTACATTGATAGGCTTCATTCATAGTTCAATAGTCCTGTCCATGCGGTGCTGGAGCAGGCGGAGGTGACGGTGGAGCGCGCCGCCTTCGCGCGCCTCTACCTGCACGTGCTGTTCCCCAACGGCGACGGCGACATCGCGCGCGACCAGTCAGTACTCACGCACCTACGTGAAATTGATAGGCTCGAATCACCCGTCCATTTTTCTTCATGCATACTTGCTACGACTAGGGATCTTGAAATTAATTTAAATATCATTTATGTTAAAAAAAAAATTTTTTTTTTATTTAATGCAGTCCAACAAATTTATTATATTTTTAGTTTATCGAGAAACTTTTAAAGAATTAGTGTAAATAAGAGGTTTAGAAGCGTGCTATGATATCTGCACTACTAAGAAGCATGGTGTGAACAGGGTTTCAAGATAGCCTGTCCGGCTCGATGGACCAATGTTCTCTTCCTTCACTGATAACAAAATTGCAAACAATATAAAAATATAAGCAATAATATTTTTTATGATGTGAACCCAGGGTGCTGAGCGAGCACATCCGGCGGCTGGCGACGTGCACGGGCTGCGCGCGGGCGGGCGTGCGCGCGCGTCACGTGTGGGCGGCGCCCTACCCGCGCGCGCAGCAGCTGCTACGACACCTGCCCGTCTACCGTACGCCCCGAGACAAGGTACCAGACTTCATACACATTCCTTGGTAATGAAGGTGTTTGCGATTGAAAATCCGCTAGATGGCAGTAGGTAGGGGTAGGGTGTAACTGATATGTGATTGGTGAATTTTGGCATGTCATTACATGTCAAAATTTACTTATGTCATTTAGACCTCACGCCTACGTATAGCCATAATTTTTCAATCGTAGAAACCCTCAATACCTTAGTTCGTCTTTTCCCTTTAAGTAAGAGTGTGTTGTGAAAGAGTGGCTTCTTCTGGAACTGTTGCTCCTTTCAGTAAATAGAAAAAGTCCCTTATCTATGTGATGTACTTGCAGGTTTATTATGAAATAAATTATTTGCATTTACGAGTATATACTCTAGCAGGCAACAGGAACCGCGCCGTGTACTTAACAGATACACGCTGTAATTACTGCAGATACAGGCAGTATGAGTACCACACAATTTGAATTTTATGCCGCCCTTATGTCCAGGGGCGTAAGAGCTACTATTCCACTAGATATGTTTAACCTACCGTACAATAATACCACTGCATCGTTGTAGATCGCGTGCATCATGCGGTGCGTGACGTCGATCATGGCGGTGCTGGGGCTGACGGAGGGCGAGGCGCCGTCCGCCGACGACCTCACGCCAGTGCTTGTCTACGTCATCATTAAGGTATACGCTTGTATATGAAGTTGTCATAACTATAGCATTTTTGAACCAAGCATCTTTTGCAATCCGAACAATTGTGGGTTCATTCAAACCACCTCCTGATCGGATGAATTTTTCTTTGCTTATAATTTTCAAAATTTTAAGATAAAAATATCATCTGCATTTGTGTTTAGGGGATCAGAAGTGAATATATACTATTTATAACTTTACGAAATAAGTAAATTAACTGCAATATCTTTTGCAAATAAAGAAAAACTATTCCCAATCACATAAGTCGTACTAGCAAACTCTGGGAAGTCTACTAAAGTATACTGGTTTTCTGTCACTAAATTTGAATGTAATTTTCAAAAAAATTTATTGTTTAATTCAGTTTTTATAGCCTGGTACACATTTTAGAAGTTTCGATGTTATTCTTGATTTTTTATTATTTAATTGTCTATATCCTAATTCTTTTTTTAAATTTAAATTCGTGTTTATTATTTTGTGTACTAACATAGCTTGTAATACTATTGTCACTAACACTATATGGACCCTGTCCGAAAAAAACGATTTTTATTTATTTATTTATCGCCCTGATCGACTAATGCATTTCCCAGGTGAACCCGCCCTCTCTCCTGTCCACCATCGAGCTGGTGAACGCTCTGGGCGGCGCGGCGCTGCAGGGCGAGGCGCTGTACTGGTGGACGCAGTTCTGCGCCGCCGTGGCCTACATCAAGACCATGGACTACCCGCGCGCCGACCAGCCCGACACCTAGCCCGAGCTGTCGCGCCTGGTAATACACGAGCTTATCTATCTATGGCTATACTGATATAAAACATATGAAGAGGTTGTTGTTGTTTGTTTGAACGCGCTAAACTCAGGAACAACTGGTACGCGATGGAGGTATAGTACCACCCGGATCGAACTGAAAAAATATTTTTGTGTCAGATAGTCCATTGGTCGAGGAAGGCTTTAAGCTATAGTATAACACTGTGCGGAAACCGAAATCAACGGGGACAAATTTGCAGGTGGCCGCTGTTGTGTTTCAAGCAGGTGTCCGGCGGGATATGTTCGAATTAGATCCGTGGCCAAGCGTCTCAGTGCCGCCACTATACGTCATATCGTCTATGGCTACTTCAGTCGTACTTTTTGGTTGAATTTGTCACAGCGAACATGGCATTCGGATAAGTACTTACTACAATTTTTAAAGTTTAATAAATTGCCATTATTCACTCAATAAACAACGCTCAAACATACTTTGCGATCCATAGATCGGTCTTTCGATCGATGTATTAATATATGTTTTGGTCCTTCGTACCGTATTAAGCCACCGCTAAGCTAAAACATTTGTTGCAGAGCTCAAGGCGTGTCCACGTGTACAGAGCGGCGCGCTGCCTCGCGCCGCGCCCGCGCCGGCACTCCGTCTAGCGGCCACTGCCATGTACACCTGTCGATATACACACACATACCAACCAACATACAACGAACTGCACGTAGTTCAAGCTGCTCATAGTATCACATTGTAACTTGCATCTAGAAAAATCATTAGGCCGATGAAGTTTCCTGAGAGGCTGTATGCCTGGTACATTAGGCTAAAATCTAAATGGTCATAGTATTTTTCACAAAGGTTGAGTTCGGTGACAGTTGTACTTTCTAAGAAAATGTAACTTTTTTCAAGCAGTGCCGGTTTTAACTCTAACAGCGCCCTGGGCGAGATTTCTGCGGCGCCCTCTACGACTAAGTAAACTTGAAACTATGAGGATAGGTCGGAAGCACATGTGGCGCTCCTAATATCCGGCGCCCCGGGCCGACGCCCAACCGCGCCTTAGCCTCAAACTGCTTCTGATGTCAAGACAAGTTTCACGATTTTCTTTTTCTATGCCTCTTGTTAGTATAGAATACTATCAATTTTCCTATAAATGCAAACTGTCACCCAAATCATTATTTCTGAAAAATACTATAACTTGTATGGTCTGTCTCTCAGATAGTCTTTTACAAACTTCGCAAAATGGTCTCAGCCCTGAGACAACAAGTCTAAAATCAAGTTTTTTTATATATAAAATTATTTTATATCAAATCTTTAATTAAAGGAACCAGTAAATAATTTATAATTTTCTCTATTGCATGACACTAACGCAAGAATCAATTGATGTCTTAAGTGTTTGGCCTTGTATATTTAAGTTAATAGGGCTTATTATTCATAGTTAACGAACTCCGATACTATAATTTATACGGTATAGAAAGTGTCACTCAAATCAAAACAAGCACGGTTGTCGTATTAGATCGTACAAAATAAATGAAAAAGTGCAGCTTCAGAAACACTCATGTGCAAACATACTTTCAGATCACGTGTAGCTTACTTAGAATGTAGTTTAAAAGTCGTAACTGTTTGTCACAACGCGTAGTGATAGTTTCAGCCTAACTCACTGTGGAAATCATCATTAAGTACAACGAACTAGAGGATCCATGTTGTGATCGAATTTTGTTAACAAATTGACTGGTGAAAGAAGAGTTATAAGGAGTAGTGGTAAAATATATTCAATTTAAGTCAAAAATCTACTAAAATAACTGTATCCAATTCTATTCTATTCCTCGATCAATTTTTAATTTACTCAAACCGAATTATAAATCAAATTAAAATTTGTTTTGTCTGATGTTGATTGTGAAAAAAATTCTTCAGAACATAAATTTTCATCTTGTCTTCTTGCATTTGTAACTGTGATATGAACCGGTAACTTGTCTCAGCACCCGTTTCAATTTGTTAACAAAATTAATTGATTCATTGAAAACTAAGTATCTTATCAAATAGTTAGATGAATGAGTAATGTATGTATTTAGTCTACATATGCGGATATGACAAATATCATTGTAGATGCATTTTGTAGAACATTATTTCCGTACGTATGTATACAAAATTAGTTCTCTGTTCGGGCTAGTGAGGGTTATTTCGCAAATTATTCCTACGTGTAACTGCCGTGTACACACAGATCTAACCCGTATTTATATGCGAGGCATGGCGGCAGGATATGGTGATGTCATTTCGCGTTGTAATGATATGCAACACACAACGTAACTTATTAGCCAAATATCGTATTAAATGTGTAATGAATAAGAGGATGCTAAGCGGCATAAGGAAAAAAACGTGGTTGGCCTAAATTAACACGTGTTTGCAACTTGGAAGTTACTTTTTCTGCAGCATATCTTCACTAAAAAGCATTTGTTTTTAAACTCTTTCTTTTCTAACTTGCCTTTCAGCAAATTAAAAAATTATGGCAAAATTGCCTTTATACGCTGTATATAATAATTATATTGTAGGATATGTACCTAGGCTTACAGTTAACATTTAGAGAATATTGGTTTCAGGGTAGACTTGGAGTGAATTATTAAAATTATAATAATATTGTTCGATCTGTAGAATTTGAGATACTAAGAAACATAAAATTCTATGCCAGGTAGCCTGAATACTTTGCTTATGAAAATGTATTTTCGTAAAGCTTACTGTAATGGGCCTAAAAGTAATACTTCAAGTTACTATGAATTATGGAGATGAAGTATTGAACGTAATATTTAGCCAACTAAATTGTTGCAAAAACATCTGTATAATTCGTAATCAGATATGTTGAACGATGTGATAGTCTACATTCTATACTAATAAATACATACATTTTAAAATGTAAGAGATACATTGCTTTGTATGAAACTATTCTGGCTGAAAACTTCAATACCGAACCATCGGTGGACTGTGATGTTTAGTGTTGGATAATACTCTAAAGAGCTGTATTTTTGAAGTAATTATGTATGAAAGAAATGGTGTGATATTTATAATATTGGATTGGAACTAATTACCCGGAGTTGTAGTGCTGTATATACAAAATTAGGCGAATATTGTAGAGTACGTCCAAGCGAGTTAGTTGGAAATTAAACGAGATTAGTTAGTAAGAGCAAATTTTTTCGCTTGAATCTCATGCCACATTGTGGTCAAAATCCTATTAGTCAATCAATGTCTTTTTTTGCCATTCTGTACCTTAAACAATATGGTGTACGTACCATATTAATTATGATTGAAGACCATCTAACATTTTAAAAATAGGACACTAAAGTACTCCAGATCTAGAAAATTAATAATATTTCCTAGGACACACGAAAATAATAAATACACTTTAGAGGTAGTTTCCTCAATATAGCAAGCAAAAGCCACTCTATGCTTATTCATGATGTGATTATTAAAATTAAAACAAAGTGTATTTTTGTATAAATCGAAGTAATAATATACATAATCAAATTATGTGCAGTTTCAATTTTATCGAAATGTACTCAAAGTATGTGAATTCAATAGCGATGAAATGGGTAGCTTTCTGCTTACGAGTTTGCAGAGGTTCCGGAGAGACCCGGAATCATTATTAATGCATTGTATTTTTATCTCAAATTCAAAATCTTTCGCAGCCGTAAAAAAAAATTTGCAGATTAAAAAAATCTTGTCTTACCAACCCGTCCTAAGAGCTGATTTCCTCTGGCAATTGTTTTTTTAAATTATTTATTTTTTAAATAAAAACAATCGAGTTGTATTTTATGGAGACAATGAGTAAGAAAGAATAGTTACGAGAGCCAGGTAATCAACTCGACGAGCTGCAATTGCTTTTCCACAAACTTCTATCTGCATTTGTTATAACAATTCACTTCCGTTTTAATTTAGTGACGGATATTTCGGTAGACAGATTTTTGTTTTTAATTGCAGGTGCTTTTCAAAAGGCTAATTGGGCTATCAGTATCACTTGGGTATATCAGTTTGACGACGAAACTGATGACCCGCTCGCTCCACAACCCGATAGTAAAGCACCTCAGAAGCATTCTGAATTCAGTGTGTATAATATTTACTATTTTCACTATTTATTAAATGTAGGTTAAGCTTAAGTTTTAATAGTTGTTTAGCACCGGTTTATTTTGCACTTATTTCAAAAGACACTAATTTTAATCTGTGTGGTCTTTTAACAATGTGTGGAAACTGGAAGGATTGAATTAGTTATAGCGATTTATTCACATATACGATAAATAAATAGAATTAAGTATCTTATAATTGAAATACGGTACAAAATCTTAAGGTTAACTTCTATTCCCTCCAGTTTACGCACTTTATCAAAGCCAGACCTTCTAACGTTAACCTGTTACGTAGGACGTGTATTAATATAATGTAACCTTGCAGACTTCCAAATTATTAAAAATTAAAAATGTCTAATAAACATAAGTTGATATTCAATGTTTTATTCATCCTTATAAATATAACCTATTTTAATGTTATATTATACTCATGAAAATTATTTTCCACTATCTTACGAATTGTCGTAGTTTTATTAGACTGGCATACAAGTAAGCATATTTTAACCCGCTGTTAGTTGCTACAACATAGTGTAATGCGAAATATGTATCTATTGTAATTGTAATCAAAGCAATGAAAATTATATTTAGCAATAAAATAATCAATTTGAAAACGTTTTTTCATTACTGCATGATGCAGGTCAGAATAATTTTCTTTTCGCGCGTAAAAATCTGACTTGACTATTATACCGATGGTTGAAGTTTAATACATTTTTATTCTAGAATAAGATTGATTTTACAGCTATTAATTGCTTTCGACCTCCATAAACCATAAGATCTGACTTGACTATTATACCGATGGTTGAAGTTTAATACATTTTGATTCTAGAATAAGATTGATTTTACAGCTATTAATTGCTTTCGACCTCCATAAACCATAAGATCATCCTACAATTACATCCTAATGTTCTGGTTAGAAAAGATATTTGGAGAGTAAATGAAAGTAATGTTTGGTCGCACATAAGTTTATTATGCACTATGATTTTCCATTTTTGAAAGTACACTTATATAAACAACACCACTTTGCAGCAGCAGGACACTGAAACAAAAAGGAAAACATAAATACATAATCAGTGAAAACCAACTGTGCACTGCACTTTGATTGGCATCAGCACAATTTTAACGTCATGGCACTCAGAAGTAGCAAATAAATTGTATGTATAACATCATTTTAACTCAATGTTGTTGCACTGATTCAAATGGTTTTAGTTATTGTATATTAATTCCCAAGTTAAAGGACTTAATGAATGGTAAGAACATGTCGTTATTTGATTTGTATGAAATGCTCAGAGAAATAATTGAAAATAGAGCAAGAGCGTAAATGTGAACTCACCTTATCACAGTGCAGGTTGTCTATGACCGTGGCCTCTCCTTCTTTTCTTTGTACAGCGCCAGGAGTGAAACATTGGCCACCTTCACTACCTGCAACACCACAACAGATTATCTAGTCAGCAGTTGCAACAGAAAACCACTAGCTCCCTATCAGGCTAGAGTTCATATCTCTAAAGAGAAACTCCTCTACAGCATCAACTGACAACATAACAGAGATTATACAACATACAAAATTCACACATGTGGTTTATCCTCTTCAACCATGTGGTATTTTTCTACTTCTTAAAAGCATGTTTTTAAACTTGTAGCTCACCTTGAACCTGACTCCGGGAATGTCACCAACGGCGTGACCCTTACGACCGAAACCTGCCACTAGGACTTCATCGTTCTCCTCAATGTGGTTGAGACAACCGTCGCGGGGCACGAACGCCGTCACCTTCTTTCCGTTCTTGATGAGCTGTACACGCACGCACTTGCGGATGGCAGAGTTGGGCTGCTTGGCTTCAACACCACTGTGGATAAACATGTGCTTTTACTACACAAATAACAATGCTTGCATGCAGTACGGAAGGCAATATCACTAGGACAACTTGAATGCTACATGATAAACAATTTAGATCAGTTTCATGAACACAAACATAATAAACATATGATAAGACTTAAGTACACATTAATAAGTACTAATCAATCAAATTTTCTAAGATACAGTAAACACCATGTATAAACTAGTATAACCTCAATCAGGGTGAGTGACCTCGGCCTTACTACTATTTACTCATCGCCGCTGCTCACGTGGAGGCGCGCGCCGCCACTCGCAGTATTATCCTGTGATTGTAGTGGGAACACATTCACAGGAAAAATACCGCGCATGGAAGCGCCGCTGTCTGCCCGACGCCCCCATTATTCTTGCTTCTTCCGCGCATCACTACACGCATTATACACTTGCCTTCTTAAATACACAACGCTTCATTAGCATAATATAACTGTACAACAAACAAGCTATGCAAACAGTTAACACTTCTCTAGATAAACTGGAGAAACGTACTTACACTTTCTCGAGAACGATGCCCTTAGCGTGAGATGCACCACCGAAGGGGTTAGCCTTCCATCTCGTGCCCATGTGTGCCTTCTTATAATCTTTGTCTGCCCATCGCTGCTCTCTGCGATGGTTCACGTGTTTCCGCGCGGTGCGGATACCACGGGGTTTACCTGAAATTATCGATGCCGCCGGTTAGCACTTATGTTCACTATTTTCACAAAAATCAACATACCAATTTTTAAACTAGATATCGTTTTTGGGATAACTTCCGTCGCACCTCATAATTATCGAACGGTTTGCGGGATGGAAAAAGATTAATTTTACACCACGAGAAAAACATGTCTCCGCCATGGCCGACAACTAGGCGTTAAGACATTTTGCTGATTTTACGAGAAAAATAACAAGAACCGATTCACTTTTATTATACAGCCGTGATCATAACACTAAAACGCACAAATAAAACCCAAAATAATTAACAAAACCACCGCATTTTTAACACAAAACTATTCCTTACCCATTTGGATAGCACGACACCAATCGGCTACGGATGGGAAAAGAAATTAGTCAGATGGCCAACCCCTCGCTTCAATTTGTCGCTTTTGCCAACTGCACAAAACCAATCTGGTGCTGCCACTCTAAAGTGTTGAATTATTTCGATGTCATCTTTTAAACAAGATTCCACCCGTAACAACAAAATTTACACTATGATTTTCACTTCAAATCGTTTTTTCATATTCATTTACTACATAATCATGCTTAATAGTATTTAATTCGAACAAGTAAAGCTAACAACTTAATTTTATTTATATTTGTACAGGGCAACACACTCAATGAATGAGTCACAACGAATTTTGACTCATTCATTTTTTATTTTTTATCTGTAAGACTTACTGACATTGACAGTGACAGTGACAATTTTATTCGACAGCGTTGCTTTTGTATTGTGTACATTTTCTGGAACTTTTTAGCGGGTTTTAATTTACAACGCATTTATTGGATTACAAATATGACTTTAAACCTAGGCAGAAAAGACGGTGGTCCGGGCTACGTAGGCATACAATTTTGTCAAGAGTGTAACAACATGCTTTACCCGCGAGAGGACAAGAACAACAAAGTTTTACTTTACGCCTGTAGAAATTGTGATTATAAGCAATTGGCCGACTCCAACTGCGTGTACGTGAACAAGATTATGCACGAAGTAGACGAGTTGACCCACATCAACCCGGACGTGGTGAGCGACCCGACGTTGCCGCGGACCAAGGACCACATGTGCCCCAAGTGCAACCACAGAGAGGCAGTGTTCTTCCAGGGGCAGACGCGGCGCGCCGAGGAGGAGATGAGGCTGTACTACGTGTGCACCAGCTGCAAGCACAGGTGGACTGAGTGAATAGTGTGTGTATCGGAAACTATTGTTAAGGTAAAATACTTTTATGAATACATTCTTATTTTTAAACTATCCTTGCATTTAATTAATAAAATAGAACACATCGTAAAAAATATTATTTCACTTAAATAAGTTTTTATTTAACTGACTACTTTATTGTCAAAGAATCTCTTTAAAGCAGAGCATGCATGTATCCAATGGTCCAAATCAAAAGAGTTACTAAAAGGGGTCATACACAATGAAACAAGTTATTCATTGTAATCATTTATTAACTAAAAATATTGCCAAGCATATCTGTTCTAATTATAACAGTAACAATTCACAGCCTTTGATTAAGTAATTAATGAATTAATAGACCTTTGCTGCTTCAGACTCAACGGGGAACAAATGCCTAACTACAACATAATAACATAACAATACAATTTTGTTGTCTGGTAAACTAATCCTACATCCTATGCGACTTCAGGCAGACATGTATATTTTATTTGGCACATTCATCTACTATGTTAGGCCTTATGGTGACTAAGTGCTCCATTGTAATTGCTTTATTTTCCAACTATTTTATATAAGGGACAAAAAATAATATATTTTAAGAACTCAAATTTATGATAATGGTTGCTTTTTACTTAGGTACCTTATATCTTACACACATCCTAACATTGTGAATATTTAGTGCCAAGTACATATTCATCAAATAGGTATAAGCAATATCATTATTAAATCTAAAATAGAAAAAAATTCTCTCTTGAGTACCCAATTTCTTAATAAATATATAATTCCTTCACTTAGGTTTCATTTTAATTATAAAAATACACATGGAATAAAACATATGCATATTCATTACAGTTAAATATTAATAACAGGATAAACTTAACAATTGTACAACAATATCATCAACCTTTAAGGAAGACGGGTTTTTATTAAATAAAAAGAGCAATGGGCTCACTTAGGCCTATTGTGCTTTGTACAAATTCAATGCAAAGCCTTCAATGGATCACTAACATTACATTTAAAACTTGCTTGTAAGGTACATATTCCAAAATAGATTCAAAATCTTGTATGGAATTTCTAAAAGCCTGCTGGATCATAAAATTTTATTTGTAAAAGGACCACCACACATTGGAAACTGAATGAACATTATGGTGATGTAGATTCTAATTTATACTGAACAGTAGGGACGCAGAGAAGACAAGTAATTGAAACTAAATTTTGAATTATGTGGTATTAAGTTAGTCAGATTGTCAATATTAGAAGAAAAATTTAATGTGGCAGTCCTGTACAACCAACTGAATAACAATAGCATAATGTACTAGAAAATTATTGTATTGAGTTTTGTGTTTTGTTTTTTTAATTGAGTTTTAAAAACGGCTTCATACTATTGGGCTTCTAATTCTATGGCAGGCATTAAATCTATATTTAGCTCTCTCTAAAACGTGTATGTGCGTATTGACTGTATTGCTCCGTTATTCTAAATATTTTTATCAAATTCAAGCTCAGGCAAAAACAACCGAGGTTCTCGACTACCTAATTGACTAAGCTTCAAGCTAGTGGACAATGCTATCAAATAGTATGATTGTGAGAAAACTTGAAAAGTATTTTAATAAGTTGCAAAGTTGTGGATAGAGACTTTAGTAAATGGGAAATTGAGAAATACACTTATATTTTTCGGAAATTAAATATGTAAGTCTCTAAAATACATAATGGTTTTGGTTTCATCCTTGTTCAATGCATAAAACTATACTAACAAACAAAAATTATATCAAATCCCCATTTACTAAATAAAACCCTTCATAGAGTTAGTGGATACATACAGAGAACTTTGGGACACTTTAAAATCCTACAGAAGAGACGGATCAGAAAAAAGCATTGAAATCTTAAATAACGTCCAAAGCTAAAGCTGGTAGCCCACTGTGAACAAAGCTTACTCTTGCTCCGCTTAGTTATCAGCGCTTTCACATTTATGATGTATGTATTATATTCAATTTATCAGCACATTGACTGTAAAAACTTGATTTCAAAAATGGTTAGTACGAAATATATCTTTGTCATCATCCATGTGATGTCGTAGCTAGCATCATTCACCGTGGGCGCCGTATACACAGCTCCGGCATAACTCGCGATTGTCAGACTTAATTACGTATTAGGTTTTAGTATCAAAATTGGTTAACTTGGTGTTCCCTATATTCGTTAACGAAAATGCTTAACTTAAACGTCGACCGAACGACTACACATCGACACGACACAACACTAACTGATATGAATTATGGACGTGGATTCGTAAGTAAAGCACTTTATGTGCGACAATGGGCGCTTCCTTTAAGGCAATATATCTCATCTAAGGTGAGAGCAGAGCGGCTGGGTTCTATTCAACCCAATATGGCTGTTCTTCGATACCAAAACAGTCGGCGTGCACTAAGAACTTCTATTTTTATTTTGTTATGATGGGCTCTCATCATATCGGATTCGGATCGGTACCTTCTGCTATAACATTTCCTGCGGACGTTAAGAGTTCTATCACCAGTCTATGAGTAACAACCGTCAAGCCATTCCTTTACTATCGCGCTATTGTAATTTTAACTCAATGGTTGTACGTGGCTTCAATCTGGAGCCGGCGGCCACGTATGGAGAACCGTCGTCAGTGCTCGGGCGGCTGGGGGACGTCGGGGAAGTTCTCTGGCAGCGGCGGCAGCACGTTGGTCTCGAAGTGGCCGGAGTGGTTGCCGGGCGGCGAGTAGTTGGCCACCACGATCACCTTGCCGGCCCGCGAGCGCGCCTTGCCCACGCCGAAGAAGCGTGTCGCAACCCACACCATTTGCGTGAAGTGACCTGGGAAATTAAACAACAGATCGGTTAGGTAGGTTTATAAAGTAGGTACATACCTACTAGCGGCCGCCCCACACTTCGTCCGCGGTGGAATTCAAATTCCCTTTTTTTCGCAATATAAGGTAGCCTATGATCTTTCTCAAGGTCGAAAGAACGTCTGTGCCAAATATCATCAAAATTGGTTGAGAGGTTTAAGCGGGAAAGCTTAACAGACAGACAGAGTTACTTTCGCATTTATAATATTAGTAGGGTCTAGGATATTTGTTAATTATTCATCCATTTACAATCGCTGATGTCTATTTTTCGACACTAAAACTCTTTTGTTTCTTATGCAATCGCAAATTCACTCGCAGAAAACCAATGATAAAAAAAATAAATATTAAGATCTCAAATTAATATCATACCTCCATTTACGTTCGCGTGGAGGACTTCAGGTTCCTTGAAGTAGTTATACTGACGAACAGCTGCGTACCAATAAGAAGACACTTCTTGCCCTGAACATTAAGAGGGGTTTATCACTACCATTATTTGTTTTACGGTTAGGTTCATGAGTGCTTAAAAAGAACCATTAAACCACTTTAATGGGGTTGTTTCTACTAACTGGGTAGGTATTACAATAGTTTATAAGTGTTTAGGTTGCTCGTACTTAATTGAACTCCATTCACAGCCTATTTTTTATTAAGATTCAAGGAAACCATGCCTCGCATTTGGTGGTTTACGTTGTAGAAAATAATATGCACCATCAACATCCTGGTGAAGCTCTTGAGCTTTACCTCGCTTGAATATTACAACTGAATACCTATAGGTCTACGCTCGTCGTAATACATGGGCATAAGTTTCAACTCTATGTGGTTTAAAAAGTTCATTCACCTTCGCCTGGGTAAGAGTCAAAATGGTGTTGATACCAGGGATACCTACAAATAGGTTATAAATAGGATTTATCTATAAGTTCTTCGGCGTTCTTTTGGCTCGTGTTTCAGTAGCGGCCGGCTGAACAAAATATGTAGTTAATAACGTGTCTCAATTAGGCTTCGCCCCTATCCGCTATTATCCGAAACTTTTTCGAATTCGCTTACGAAGATATTTTATATCGGCCATCCGATAGTTTCGGTTTCGGAGCTCCCTAACAACTCTGGTTGATACCTGTAACTTCCGGCTGCAGCGCGCTGACGGGCCGCTGGTACAGGTTCTGGCCCACGTCGCGGTCGTTCCTGTAGTAGAACTTGTTCGTGTGCGCGAGGTGATTCGCCCACGCCTGCGCGTAGTCACATAACTGCAATACAATAGTTCAATATTTACATTTTCTGTACTTTTTCCCAGCGTATGTTTAACAGTCGACAGCTAGTTAACCAATATATGACCAATAGAGAAGCGTCACACCTATGGTCAAAGTCTTTTAGGACAATATCACGAAAGGTGAAAAAATGGCGTATGTCTGCGCTAAAAATGTATTGATGTAGGTACTATTGGCTAGTGAACTTTTGACTTTCTTTCTTTCTTTCTTTCAACTTTCGCTGGCCCGCTCGCAGGCCCCTCTTTCCCACTGAACAAGTGCCCAGGGCCTCGCGATTGATTGGGGCCCACCAGACGGGCTACACCAGCTTCGGGGGGGAGGGGGGTGTCCACTACTGACAAACCGATGAACTGAAGAGTTTTAAAGGCCCTTGTGCCCAAGTACAAGCTTCAAGTTAAGTTTGAAGTTTTGAGTAATACCTCAGGCGCCATGTAGAGCTGCGGCGCGCCGTGCCTCTGGCGGTAGACGTTGTGCCAGCACAGGCACTCGGTGATGAAGTCGCTGTCCTGCCACGCCGTGCGCACCTCGCTCCACTGCACGATCATGCTCACCGGCCTCGTTCGTAGAACCTAAGCAGATGCATACATAGATGATACGGTTTTTTTATTTACTAGCGACCCGCCCCGTCTTCTCACGGGTGCAACTATCAGTGTTTCTCTACTATTTTATGCATAAATTATTCATAATAAACCTTCCTTCAGAATCACTCTCCACAATCACTATACCTATCTATAAAAAACGCATTAAATCCGTTGCGTCATTTCAAAGATCTAAGTATACGTGGGGATAGACAGTCGGCGAATAGCGACTTTGTTTAATTTGTACCAACTATGTAGCGACTTTCAACAAAAAAAAAATCCTCTTTCAAGAGATGTTGTTTTTTCAATGGAGAGTAGGCGCTACGACCATTGAAGGTGGACCCATAAATCTATATTTAACTCAAACCTACGCCTCGCGTTGTGAATTGATCCAACAATTTAGTTGCTATAGAAAAGTATTTAGAAGTTATTATCGGAGGCCAAGACTCACTTTGGGTCGCTGCGCTACAGTAGTAAGTAAGAAAAGTATAATTTTATTACGTTCCCTTGAGAATACCTACCTTTCCAGTTGATAGTACCTCTTCAGCCTTGGTCGGCCCTCACTAATAAAACTAATGATGCAAATCTACGAGGGCGTTAACGACTTTTTTTTTTACACTCCATTATGTAAAGCTATTTGTTTCGTGTTCAACATGTAACATAGCTAACCACTTTATATTAACAGGGACATTTACTTCTACAATATACAAGTCGTAATCATGGTTATCGAATATAGATTTAGTGTAGCATTTGAAATGTAACACTCATTTGAATAATGCTGTAGTTTACTGAGTCTAACTCCGTGTTCCGTTCATTTTTCACTAACACGTACAAAGTTACAATATGTAAGTGAAATTTAAATGCAGCAGAACCAGCTTGAAACTATGTAGATTTAATGCAATGGGGTAAGCTATCAAATATTAGGTAATGCACCTATGTAGTTTAGTTATCGAAGTGCAAACTTAGAATTCTGCTATACGAAATACCATTGCAAAGTTTCATATGCAGAATGCAACATCTGCAAAATATCACGTAACGTATCAGAACGCCGAGGAACGTTGGTATATTTATGTCTGTCTACCTACATATGTGCATGTGTACCTATCTATACTCGTATGTAACTATACATATATCAGGGCCATTGGAAAAGTTGCCACTTTGAGAATTGTAGAACTTTGCTATCGTTTCGACTTATATTGCTTACCCGAGTATTTAATATCTGTGGAGCGGGATAGCAAATATTAGTTGAAACGATAGCGAACTTCGAGTATGACCGCAACTTGTCTACGTACCCTGTTGTAGGTATACCTCGAGTGCCTCATGCTATTAAGTCCACGTGCACGGAATGGAACCGAGCCAAACAACTTATTCGGTAAAGTCCGCCAAGAGCGGCAAGCGGTAAAATATATTTATGTACCTATCCACTAGACATATTTATGCTGCTATAATATTTTAGAATGTCTTCATAAATTTAATAACTCGTATATTTTACCAGACCAACTAAGACTTCGTTATAAGTTGCTAAAAGAATATTCACCAATATTTTTAACGCTTAATTTATCATTTTTGGATCATAATAAGCATTTGAAAAAAACGCATGTCATTCAACGATGGGTCTCCGACATTTCACAGCGTTTACTATTATATTGAATACTTTATTGTAATACTATTTAAACATGGAGCAGAGTTTATTAACACAACAATACAATGACAAACAGAAACAACACAAAGACAAATGGTCTAATATTTTCAACGTTGAGTTCGGTTGCGTGTTCCGAGCCACTCCAGTAGGGCCAGGTCAATTTACATAATATCAACGTTTATTACCTATATGCATCGGCCAGGTGTATTTACAACGATAGAAGTTGAGCTAAATTGCAGTGTGGAGTTATAAAATGCTATTAACGTCTCACTTTTATCGCCTCAACGTCTAACTGACTTCTTAATGTACATAACTTTTGCCCAAGAAAAGTGGCATTTGCAAAACAAAGTCATGTTCCAAAGTTATATGTAGTAATAAAGACTTATTTTTGTGCTGGAAAAGTGTTCTACTTTAGACGATTATGACTCTTTACGGTCTATGTCTGTTTATGACTCTTTTTTGTATTGTATAACACACTTAATTGAACCGCTATTTGTCTATCATCAGTAGTAGTAGGCTTCATAGAAGCACTTATTAATAGTCAGAAAGCTACAAAATAATGACTCTACCACCTATTCGGAAAGCAGTTACTCGCGAAATGATGAGAGAAGAGATGTTATTAGACTTATGCCAAGTGCTAGGCTCCAAAGTTACAGAGACCTTGCACAACATTTGGAAAAAACCCCATGCACTAACTTAGCCTCCCTCCCACAAGTGTGCAAGTCGTCGAGTCGCGAGCTCTCGCGTGAGGAAGTCGGGCGAGTGGTCGCCCTCATTAGTGGAGCTAAAAGCGCACTCCACGTTCCAGCTGCACTCCCAAGGTGCGGTTTAATAGCCGATATTTTAATAGTACCAGAATACGTCAAAGATTTTGTACCTAGTACCTAGTTAAGGAGCGAAAACATTTAACTCAATTTGTTTAGGTGAAAAAACAGATTTAATTTAATGATAAACTCTTTAAGTGGAATTTTGGAAACGTGTTATGTTTTAAGGTATGCTGAAGCCCAAACTGATGTTGAACAAAAGCCAAACAGATCATTAGAACATTTTACTGAGTTCAAGACTTTCTAATGCATAATGAACAAAACAATCTTTTGATTTTTGACATTAAGGTCTCGAGAAATAGACCGACAAAAAACACTACAAAAGTTATGAAATGAAATAAAATATATTATGTAAGAAACAGCTTTACCCGAGCAATCCATATGTATGTGTGTATACACATTTTTTTGCCCTGCCACAGCGCTTATAAAGAGTAAATGTACACTTTTTACTCGGGTAATCAACTTGTGGTCTATGTGCATATTAAATAAAAAATATACGAGTAATGTAATGCTGTTTTACTTGAATGCAAGTTCTGCTTCTTCACTGTGCCACTCACTAGTCACGAAGCAATTAGTGAATGTTATTTTTAGATTTGCTTGGTTCTCGTTCATAAATGCAAACAAAATCGAATGAAAAGCGAGCGAGAACTTTTAGAAATATAAACAAAGTTAAGCACCGTACTTCAATGAGAGAGAATAAATGAATATTTAATTATCCTTTCAGACTTATTTACAATCTATCGAGAGTCGGAATGTCGATTTTCTTTAATATAGTTAGAGGATATAAAATCATTCACTATTTTTTTTATTCACCATAATCTTATTCACATTTATTTTCCTTGATATCAACTTACCTGTGGAATGGATATTATTTCTTTGAAAATTTTGTCAACTGTCCTTAGCTACAAATGACTGCTACGAATGTGCTACAGCCTACAAATGCTACGAACTGCTACGAGTTATGAACTCAACCTACGCTTTTAAATATACATGTTGATAATATGTAACTTCCTCCCTTGCTTTGATACAAAATTTACCTCCCTTTTACGGTGCCTCAGTGAAATTTCATTTGCATTATGTAAAGTACTCTGTTCTAGGAAACCGAGCTATTAGTCCACACTAAATAGCCTCCACAAATCGCTCCACTTTGAGAACTTATTTACACTGTGCCTTCGCCGAGAATTCACCGGAAACACTACTTTAGAGCGAAAAGCCTTCCACTTTGAATGGAAAAGGTTTTCGCCTTTTCTTTTATTCGGGAAACTGCCTTTTCACAGCTCTTTAGACTTGCCTATTAAGCGCCTTTTTTAGGGGCCATCCATAAAGTACGTCACACTAATTTCATGAGTTTTTGAGCCCCCCCCCCGTCCTTGTCACAGGTGGTCACATTTCTGAGACCCCCCCTCCCTAGTGTGACGTCACATGTTTTGCAATTTAACATCGAAAAATTATTAAATTAAAACAGCAGTTCCGAAATTAGTTTTATTACCATTTAAATTAAGTACTTTTTAGGGTTCCGTAGCCAAATGGCAAAAAAACGGAACCCTTATAGATTCGTCATGTCTGTCTGTCTGTCTGTCTGTCTGTCTGTCCGCCAGTCTGTCACAGCCACTTTTCTCCGAAACTATAAGTACTATACTGTTGAAACTTGGTGAGGAGATGTTTTTGTGAACCGCAACAAGGTTTTTTTTCTTTTACACGAAAATAGAAAAAAAAAATTAAAAAAGTGGGGGGTCCCCATAGTCAGAACTGAAACCTGAAATATTTTTTTTTCATTGAACATATACGTGTGGGGTATCTATGGATAGGTCTTTAAAAGTTATAGTAAGGTTTCTTATATCATTTTTTTCTAAAGTGAATACTTTGCGTGACAGACCCTTCCAAAGTGGAAAAATGTGTCCCCCCCCCCCCTCTAACTTCTAAAATAAGAGGATGACAAAACTGAAATAATTATATAATGTACATTACCATAAAAAACTACTAACAAAAATTGGTTTGAACGAAATCTATTCAGTAGTTTTTTTAAAACGTCAAAAATAGAATTTTATTTACGGAACCCTCAGTGCGCGAGTCCGACTCGCACTTGGCTAATTTTTTATGAAATCAACATAGTATCAAATATTTGAAACAATAACAAAATAAATAAACTAATGAATATAAAGAAAAAGAAACTCAATCATCTTCAGTCCATGGACTTTGAACCCAGTCCTTTAAATTATTTATAACTGGCATGGCAATCACTTCACAGTTCACTTCGTTTTTCACGTCAGGAACATTTGTGGTGTCAACATCTTTTTCATCAAACGCGATTAGTACCTCTAGATTTTGAAATGTGATGTCACGAAACTTAGGACCCCTCCCACCCCTTGTCACACCATGTCACACTTTGTCGACCCCCTCCCCCCCCCTTTACGTGTGACGTACTTTATGGATGGCCCCTAAGGCGTGAAAGAGCAAACGCGATGCGAAAGGTTTTTAAGTGTTTTATCGAAAGCTTAACTAGGTTGAAAACTAAATAATACCACTTATAATATTTACATAGCGTAGTCGATTCTTCCTTATAATACATTCGATGCTGGAAAACTAAAATCTCATTTATAATTGTTGAAAAAAAAGTTGAAAAAGCCTACCACATAGTAACAACGAATGAAACCAAAAATACCTTTCCGCTATCCGTCCCTAATTTACGTAAATACACACATGACAAGGTGAAAGTAATAAAATATAAAATACGTATGTATAAGCATTAATTAGTCTCTCAAGTACCATCTCAATCCAGCAAGGCAAGGCGTGCGATCCTTTGTTTAAGACCAGTCAATATTGGCGTACCCTCTTCACATCAGAGCCCTAAGGGTCTAGCCACAGCTACGGCGGCGAGCGGCGCGACGTGTGGTGCGTTGAGGCCGGCGACGTGATTTGCGGCAATATTCGCGCATCTCGCCGCCGATAGCTGTGGCATGCTTCATACAATTTCCTTTATTTGTTTTTTTCGCTCGCCACTTTCGCCGGCGCAAGACGCATCGCAAGTCGCACCGCTGTGGGCTGTGGCCAGGGTGTAAGATGAACCCTAACCTCGACTAGAATAGTCCAATAAGTACAAATGTGCTCTATTTTTAGACCGACGCTCTAGAAAACCCAATAGATGAAATAAAGTGGTCTATCGAGAAGCTAGCTTAGTGTGCGGTGTGAAGTAGATTGTATATTTTCCGATGGCGAACTTAGAACTAAGACGTGGCATTTGAAACTTTGTATTGCGTCACGTTAATTCAAAATTTCCGACATCTGGACTTTGAAGAAGTTTGCCTGGACCGGCTGGCATACTTGCGTGACATTTTAATCAATATCATAAGCCCCAATGATCCTAGGTTTTTAAATAACTAAAACATAGTATGAGATACATAATTTTCGGAGTGAATGTGATGTAGCAACAACCGGCACATACAATTACCATAATAAATATTTAATAAGGTGTTCGAGCCGCCAGAACAGAAACAATTATCACGAGCCCGCTACAAAGCCCTTAATACCTAGAATTACACGGAAACAAGCTGCTACCCAAGCACCAGAGATGTCCAGGTCAGATTTTTTTTTAATTTAAAAAAAAAAATACTGACGGATTTACAGAAGAATCCAAACAAAACTCATAGAAACATTTAAGTTAGTGTGATCACCACACGCGCGAAACAAAGTAGGATACATGAACCAATGCCCCGCGATGTCCAAACGGGCTTCCCGGGTTGGGTGGTCGTCGCACGCCTTAGGCCGCGGAAACAATAACTAATTTGTGTTATTGAAAATCAAACAATTATATCTACGTAAACGTAAACACTAATATCATACGACCACCATTCTGAGTAGACGAACTTATATATATCAGTTAAGGGGGAGTTTATAGTTTACTTTTCCTAGATTAAGTGAAGGCGAGATAGGCCTCGCTCCATCCATCAAGACGTCCGGCGGGAGCAGATAGCAAACGCGAGGGCAGGTCGTTTATCAACGAGACAACTCCTGCTGTTTATATAAATTGCTACGTTGCGTGGATTGGGCAGATAAGACGACTTGGGTGAACTTTGGTAATCTCTTGTAAAATATATAAGACATTTTAAAAATCATTTAATTTGAAATATTATTAATTTTTATAACATTTTAAAAGTCTATTAAAAACTGTTCTTTTGTGATTATTGTTATCATTATCGGTATTGGTAGATAATCTTGTTGAATGCGCAATGAATAAAAAAAACAATGAACGTACAAACTAACCTCACAATATATTTACGATTGAAAAATATCGAATTACATTAGAGCTTATAATAAGTCTAAACACAACGCGATTACGCGACCGAACCGTTGGTATTCATTGGAAAATCAGCAATCTTTTATGTACGTAGAAACGTAACGCAGCTACGCCGTAGCTACGATGGTCTTGCTACGAGTACAGCTGTATTGTGCTACGGCCTACGAACTACGAAACATGCTACGAGTGAATAATATGCAATATCAGCTGCACAATTCGCTGAAACAAACTGGATAAATACAATGCGTTAAGAGAATATCTCTATTTGATTTGCCATTCTAAAATTAGCACGTTTTATTTTTAACAAAACAACTGGTACAACAGCACGAAAGTACAAAACAAACATAGTATTCGCTTTAAGTCCCTAGAACTATGTTCATATAACTTTCTAGCTTAACTGTTTTAGTTTACGAACACGAGACAGCCCATAAACTCCTAAAAGGTACTAAAGGGAAGGCATTTCGCTTGTAGGAAGCGATGTTTACGATGCTTCAGTTGTTACTACAGTAGTGGGGCCACAGAACGGTAATGATAGTTATATGAATGAAAATGTGTCGTTTTTATTAAATAATTCTTACGTGTGTTTGTTACTTATTGAAAAGAAAACTAGGAAATAATAAACTTTTTGATAGTAGGTAGGTACTACTTATAAATGCAAAGGTCTTTTGTAATGACAACAGTACCATCGTTTGAAGGCGACAAGATTCAAAAAAAAAATAGTCTTGTTTGTATTTCGATTACTTTTGGACTTAGTCATATCTTTATTGTTTATCACTACATAGTATAAAACAAAGTCGCTTTTTCTGTCCCTATGTGTGTTGTATGTCCCTATGAACGCTTAAATCTTTAAAACTACGCAACGGATTTTGATGCGGTTTTTTTTAATAGATAGAGTAACTCATGAGGAAGGTTTTTATGTATAATATCATCCATTAAATAGTGGACAAGTACCACGGGCGAAGCCGGGGCGGGCCGCTAGTTAGTTATATGTGACAAAATCGACGTTCCTTGTATACGTAATTTGAAGTAAATATGGAATTGAATTCCATTCACGAAACAATGGCAAATGTTCATTGCGGTTGCGTGCGAGCATGCATTTCAACTTTAAAAACCAGTAGAAATTGCATGCTATTCTCAAAGTTCTCGATAGTTATTTGGAAAATACTTGAGTTTACTACTTTCAGGCCGCATTTCATCATTACTTTAATTCTGATCACAACTCGTTTCAAAATTAGAAGCATTTGACAAGACACAATTAATGGCCTGATTATTACCAACTTTTCAACTCGGCTGAATGAGAATAAACGCAAGGTTTCCGGCTTTATCAGAGATTTATATCCATATTGTAGTCTGGAATATTATGCGAATACAGGCCAAGGGCTTTGGCTAGCACGAGCTGTGTAACCTAGGGACTGCAATGCGATCAGTAAATATTCAATCCGGCGGGAATTGGTGCCAATATTGTTCGAACCAGAATGCATTTCGATACAAGAAATACAAGAATTACTCCAATATTTTGATATAGCAGTAGCTAGTGAATTAATACTTATAAGTATAACATATTAGATGCGACATAATTTTTGACAATGGTTAACTGATCAAGAGAAAGGGTCATTTCGCTTGTATAAAAGAAGTTTGGTCACAAATGTAACCAACATACTCGTAATTTTATAAACTTTTTTTAAAAACGCATTCGCACGTTTGATGAGGCAAAAAGAGTTTTACTGCAACTACTATATAAATAAACAAGTTCCCGTTTCATATTTTAATATGTAGATCAAATAAGTTTACCTTCCTCAAGTCACCGTGTGGTGCCACACAACATAATAGGATTCGTCGAGTTCTGGACGTAATAAAGTTGGGTACAACTTTACCAACAAACCAACCACATTTGCCCTTGTAAGTAAAGTTTGTATTAAAAAATACTACAATAAAACTTACAACGATAATAAGATAAGTCATCGCACCACATAAGACATTTGTTATTGCCGAGGTTCTTATTATTCTTTGACACAAACAAAAACAATCTTATCAATCAAGTCAGGCAAAGCTGCGTCATAACAGCTTAAGAATCTATTCTGCCCCTTCCCACCCACACTGCTGGATTTAAGCCTCTGTTGTTGACGCCAAACGTCTCGATTCAGAGCGATGTTTATGCTATTGACGCCCACGGAAGTAAATACTTATTTCTGACAGAAATCATTTATTGTTTAAAGACACAATTGAAAAACGTTTTAGGCACATAATAATTCGCTGAGCCTATAGCTACTGAGACCTAACGACTGTTGTCTCATGTAACAACAGGGTGGAGTCAGAATAATTGCAACTGACAGGCACAGCTGGAGTTTACGACCAGGTTAAGCATATCGTGCATATCGTGAATATTAGGCAGACGTGGGGTTTACCTACAGGTTAACGACCTACCGCACCTCACCGCACCTCGCAAAAACGAATAAATAAATATACCTCCTATTATAATATGTTTATTATGAAGAGATTAAAATGACAATCCACGCTATTCTATTGTGCCAAGCCAGGGTGGCGGAATCAGAAGGTCGCGAGTTCGCAACATTTCCGGCCGCAGGTCAAGGACACGCCGGCCTATTTCTTCCGCGGATCTGTCACAACAAGGCGCGTCAGCCGTGAAGCCGTCACACTCGCGCTTTTGAAACACTTACGAGCCAGGAATGTTTCATTCATATTCATATGATTGGGGTATAGAAAAACTTCGTCAACGTAGGGACAGGTTGGTAGAGTAGAGGGAACAAGGGAATATGTCATTATTGGATAAGGTGAAAACATAGGTAGCTACAACCGAAGGTAAGTATTTTAGCTGTAATTGAAAAAACGTTGGTTTTCAGTAGGTATCACTGAGGTTCCTTACTCGAACAAAATCACCAAAGATATTTTTGTCTCTTTGCCCACGCTTGACCCTGCCGTGTTTAATAATGAATGATGGTACTTATAGATTAGTTTTTAAAATTTGAGTTTTCTGGCATGTGGACATATTATAATGTATGCACCTACGATCTATCCTATCTAAACATATTGGGATATCAACCCTTAGGTATTCTCTTGCAAATATTTTTCTGGAGCTAAGCAAATATATGTATACTCTGCTTACCTTTTGTAAAAGTTTTGGTCTGTTGTCGAGTTGCTCGGGTTCGTTGTCGTCTTTATTCGTTTGTTCGTTGTTGTTTTTGTTGGAAGACTTTCTGCGGGAAACAAAAATATTTTTATTATCTTCTTGTTTTTGGCAATGGCACCAGGTTGTAGAGGAGGAGATTATTATGCTATAAAATCTTAAGTAGGTAGTAGGTAGGCATATAACTTAAGGCTTTAGCGTAAACAATGGAATACCTACGTACTGCACACTTCATGTATAATATTTATTCCTACTACACATTTTCACTCGAGCCTTCCTAAGCATTCTAAATGATATATGATTGTACGAACGCTGCTTAAGTAAATGAAAAAATACAGCGAGTCTACTTGGTATTTTCTCTGCGGTCGCGCCTAATTTAGCCACCTCCCTGCTTTTGTTTTCGCAAATGGTTGGAATTGCAAATAATGCCCCGTTCTGCGTGCCCGCCTCGCGTGCTGGGCTCGATAACGGCAGACAGGCGGTTCAAGGTTCGCGAAGGGGTGTAAGCTGGTTGTGTAACATACTACTATGTTATGATACTAAGTTGGATACTGTAAAAAGTTATAATTATAGGTAGGTAGGTAAGTAGTTTTTACCCTGGCTGTGGCCGCGTTATCAAGATTTCTTTTTTACCTTTTATCTCATGGGTGCATTTTATTGAGATAACTATTCTATCAACTATGTACGTCAGCCCATGCCCCTGCCTGCAAATCCCGTCAGTAGTTTGTAGTTTTGTAGCGTGATTGACAGACAAACGTCCTTAAAAACTAACTTTCACGTTTATAATAGTAGTAAGTATGATAAATGAATAAACAAGTGAAGTAAGTTGCCACTTTCTTTAAAGTGCACTATTGCACCACCCGACCCTATTAGCTAGATGGTGTATGTGTTTAAAAGTGTAGAGTTTATCCACTGAATGTACTGAGCAGTAAGAAAATTTATTGTACAACTGATCTAAGCTTCATCAAAAGCTGAACGTGCTCGAGAAGACAATTCAATATCGCATAAGATCTAGGTAGGTAAAGTCATCGTTTCGTAACTTCCTCTTCCCTTGCCATTACAAAGCAATCACGTAATAGACGGAAATCGCGGGGAGAGCCATTCAATCAGCAAGATTAGATTAGCTTTAGGTTTGGTATTTAATGAATTGAAATGTCTGAATGTTTGCATTGAATATGCTCTGAAGCTATTTTACAAATAAATAATGTAAAAAGTATTACTATAGAGTATACTTAATGAAGAAAATGGCAATTTTTTTCAAAAACCATAGGTACTGAACAAAAGGGAATCCCTAAGGATCGTCCGATTCTATATAAAGTAGGAATAATGAAGTGTAGAGAAGTATGATATATAATAAATAAGAAAGTTAACATATACAATTTGACGTACTATGACTGTAAGAAAAAACTCACAAATTGGCTAAAATCCCTCAGTTATTTGGAAACAGAAAATCTACTTAAGAAGATAGTATGACATAAGATTACTAATGTTTTAACACCTCCCTAGATACTAATGAACGTGATGACTTGATGGTGGTTGATTTGGATGGGTGGGACGGCATGAATTAAAGAATTAAATAATTGCTACACACAACATACACAATCACTCCACTCACAACACAACACTCACAACACAACACATTAGTCTAATTAATACATTACTCAAACATACTTATTAAATATAAAATAAATAAATGTTATCTAAATACTATTGGAAGAGCGGTAACCTCCTACTACAGGTATTCCATACTTAAAAGGAAGGTTACCAAAATGTGTTGTAAACGAACTTTATTTATGAAATAAAACATTTTTAGCACTTTATGGACAATAATGAACCAAAAATAATTCAATCGTTATCCTTTTACATAACATCCCATTTCATTGTGAACGAGCCACGCACAGTGAAAGTTGCGGGCCATCTCCTACTCGCATTGCCCTGGGAATTGTATCTTTATGTGAGCCCCACTCGATTGAGTGCTAATAAGGCCGTCAGACACTTTCTCTTTTCGCCGGCATGTAAATTTCCTGAAACGGGGTTAAATGTATTACGACCGTAAAGACTACGATTTATTTGTTCCTATCGTGTGTGCTGCGGTTTGAAATAGGTTGGTTCATGACTCGAATATTTGAACTTGGTTGAAATTGTTTTAAAATTAAATGCGTGTTTTATCCGTTAGAATTGATGAATTACTTATTGTAATTCAGAAAGTTATAGCCTCTAAAATGTTGTTATGCTGAATGTGGCAACGGTTTATCACATGCTTATTATGAGCCATCCCAGCACGAGCTGGGATTCCGCTGATGTCATCGCTGATGCAATTAGTACCAGTGTCGATCTAGGCAGAGGGACGATGTATTGGAGACTAGCTTTCCGCCCGCGGCTTCACCCTCGTGAAATTGGGCCATTAAGCAAAGAATATTTTTGTTTTCCCTCGGGAATATGATTTTTGCGGGATAAAAAGTACCCTATTGTTTAATCAGGACTTCTAACTTCACATCTGCAAAATTTCAAAGCAAACCGTTCAGTAGTCCGGACTTACGGCGTGAAAGCGTAACAAATAAACTTACTTTCCGATTTATAATACCTATTAGTAAGGATAAGGATATCACTGACAATGGCTGTATATAAGGATATCACTGACACTGGCTGTATAATCTAAGAATCCAGCACAAATAAACTTCTTTGGTGACCGCTAGTCCTTAATCAAACGTTGTGGTGTAACTGACCTGTCTGGCAGCATGGAGGGCGACACCTTCTTGCGCAGGTTGGCGAGCGCGGCCAGCTCCTCGCGCTTCCTGGACGGAGGCGGCGCGCCGCACAGCGTCACCATCGGCGTCGGTGCCGGCTGGGTCGCGCGCGAGAGCAGTCTGACAACAATCCATCACGTCACTCAATAAGGAAATACATACGACAGGCCCGCTGGTCTAGTGGTCCGGTCCTGGCTACTAACACAAAGGGTCGCGGGTTCGAATCCCGCTAGGGGCAAATGTTTGTGTGATGAACATCGGCATTTGTATTCGAGTCATGGATATTTATAAAAAGTATTCAAGTATGTAGGTATATCCGTTCCATATCGTCCATAGTATAAGCTTCGAGCTTAGTTTGGGGCAGGGCAATATTGGTATGTTAGTGCAAGGAATTTATTTATTTACATAAAAATATATTCCACCACCAATATATAATACAACCAATGCACAAGTGAGTGCACTAGGCAGTTGCACGCACTCCCTATTCCCTCTCTTGTAGATAGCAATTCAACATGACGGTAAAGACCCGGGGCAGACCAACGGCTTAACGTGTCTTCCGAAACAGAAGGAACTCGAGATGGACATTTCCGGTCATCTATCCCGGCCTTTGATAAACTTGTTTGCAAACTTGCTTGTTGCAAAACTATAGTAATCGCAGACCACGCGTTAACTGCTGCGTCAAGCTCTTCATAAATTACTGGTCTCTAACTCTAGTTGTCCACCTCTTAGGTTTACGTAGGTATTATTAAGTTCATAAAGTTCATTACAGAAATATTTACCCCTATCAGAATACAAAACCCTTAGGCTTATTGTGGTGATGCAGATAATTGTGTCATCGCGAGCAGATTATGTAATTATTAAAATAAAATAAATCCTGTAGCGAAAATACCGAAATATTCCTTACTGACACCACACATATAAAAAAGGAAAAACAAATTTACTAAGTAATTCAGGAGGTATTAACAATGAATGTTGATATTTCGATAGAAAAATAAATATTGAGATTTTCTTTTGAATTATACTTATTACGAAGAAAGAGTAAATCATTTAATTTTGCATCTAACAGGAACAATATTTGATCTAATTTTCCAGTTTTCAAATTTCATACAACTTTCATAAAAGCTGCACCTGGCTCGAAAAATAAAATCAGGTAACTACCTACATAATTTTTTAAAAGAATGTTTAACTTTTATCTTTACTTCGGCCAGAAATGTGAAAAACATATCAGATTCATGCACTATGAGAACCTCGAAATCAAAGTTCTATAGTTTTTAGTTCTTGTCTGATCACATTCCGCAAGCCAAATTAAACTTTAGCCCCTTCGTACACTAGGCTACACAAATCTCCGATACTCGACGATTTTAGTCTCCAAGCGACTACCGCCATACAAATTCGAGTCGCGCGACGAATGTCGGCGACGCGACTAGTGTACGAGCCTCAATGAATTTGTATGGCGGTAGTCGCTTGGAGACTAAAATCGTCGAGTATCGGAGATTTGAGTAGCCTAGTGTACGAAGGGGCTTACAAGTTGCATTGCACTGGGATTCCTGTTATCTCCTCAAGGACACACACTTGAGCGCTGTCAACAACATTTCACGACACTACACCCTTCATTCATGAATCCAAAGAGTTCACTGTCTATTGTCTTACCTTTTCGAGGCCGGCGTCCTCTTGGAGAGCAGCGTGTAGTCGTAGGGGTTGGACGTGGACGGGTTGTTGTTGGCGGGCGCGTAGTAGGCCTCCTCATCGCGGCAGTTGTTGACCAGCGCCGACTTGAGCGGGAGGAGCTCGACGGCGTCGGGGCGGCCGCGGGGCGCAGTCATCGCGGCATCGTGTGCCGCCGCCGGCCGCTTGCAGCCCACTGAGAGATATGACCTTGAAAATGCTGCAGCGTAGGGCTGCGACGCGCCGACCGTAGAGATGAATTTTGTCGAGTTTTATTTTATTTCTCTTGTCTGGTCTTGTCTATCGGCGGTAACGAAAAGAAAATATCTACCTACAGGAGCAGCTTTGACTAAGTCATTACCCAGCTAACAAAATTGGCAAACGATTGCCGCGATATTTAGGTAAGTCTAAATGGTAGGTACCTACCTACATAAAGTTTTCGGTAATTGCAAAATATAGATGTGTCTTTTGATTATTTGCCGAATACTTTGTAATAAAAGATTGCCTCTTATTTAATAAAATAAAGATAAAGCATCTATCACAAAGTTCATAAATATCATTCTTCGAACAAATATTCGGTAGGTTTTCCTCATTGGATAGCATCCCTACTCTGGCAGGGTGGGGGCGGAGGCATCCGAAGATCCAGAGTCGCCCGGGCCGCGCATGCGTCCTCAACCCGCGGTTTGACACTTGCATTACCTGTGTGCGTGTAACATTACCTACACCACATTTACCGCGCACCGCCTTATCAAAGATCGTAGTAAATAGATTGTGACTTTCCCAATTTCTTGTTTTCAATGAGTTTCAAATGACTCGGCGTAAGTATGATGGCGCTGTGGAGGTCCCTGACTCAATTAACCTTTGAAAGACCGGCTTCTTACCCAGTAGGTTACTAGTATATGCAGTGCCACCAGGTAACTATTTTATTTCGTTTTCGTTTCATGTGCTTAAACGTTAATTTGTTTAGGTATAATTAATTTGATAATTGTATCCCCACAGAAAACACCAGCTTTGTTGTTGAGTGTTATACCTCGCCGATCAAGCTATCTTGGTAATATGGATTGAGTAAATTAGACATACCTACCTACATACCGCCACGATATCTCTACTAATACATTTGGCGAACACATATCCTAAAAAGCAACAGGGTCTAGGTATGTAGTGTTCAGTTTCAGTACATACCTAATACTCGGGGAGCACAAGCGGGGCTTTTTGGAGTGACTCGAGCGTTTCAGAAAACTAAATAGGGAGAATCTTTGCATACTTAATGTGTCTACCTCTACCAAGTATAAACCACTACCTAATTAACTACCTGTTATATCAAAAATTGTAAAAATTGGCGATTTTAAAAGAGCAACTATCGAGTTTCTTGCTGCTTCTTCTAGATAGGTAGATGACTGCTTTCCGAAATCGGTGGTAGAGTCCTAGTGTAATTTCTTTTTGACGATTTATAAGAGCATCTTTGAAGCCTACGTATATAGAGAACTTTTGGTTTAATTTTGATGTAGTGGGGTATGTTGAAAAAAAGTTTTTGGGCGTGACAGAGATTCAAAGTGTATGTCAACTAAACCTGAATAACTGACCTATAAACTATCTGAATATCTGTTGTCGAGTTTTTCTGTGGATCGATATTTATTTTACCTATCCTGTCAACACACCCTGAACTCTGGGTGCAGGGTGCTTAAGATGGTGCAAAGATTCTCCCTAAATACTTTTCTGACACGCTCGAGTCATTTCAAAAATCCCCGCTTGGTCTCCCCTACTATAATAATAATATTTTAATTGAGTACTGTTCTTATAATCGTGCTATCTCTTTTCTATCTTATAAAAATCGAGATATCGGCCCTCTATTTTTCAATCCTATCAATGAGGGCTTCGCCTGATGGTGCACCGTTGCTCTAGACACAAGCGAAGTGTTAGAGAAAGTTTCACCACATATACACTACAGCTAAATTACCAAAAAAATAAATAAAAGTTAATCTAATGATTAGGTAAATATTTTTATTGTTTTGGTAATTTTAGAAAATGAATGTTGTACATTATTTATGTGCGTGTAAGATTTACGATTCCTGCTCGTGAATTAACTTTAAAATTATAAAATGTTGTTTATGATTCTACTGAATGAACGACTTTTTATTTCTCATTCATTCATTACTTTGTAAATGTCATCTTCAAGTTGTCAATTGTCAAGTTTAACTCCACTGTGTTTTGTGCAGTTTTGTGTTTACTTTTTATTAGTTTAGGAAGCATCAAAAAAGGGTTTTAAATATAAGATCCTTTATTAATATTCTATTATCGGTTATCTATTATTCTGACATAGTGCTGAAAATAAAATGTAAGTCCTTTATATCTTGCGTAAATTAATCCAGAATTTGTATTAGAATCCAAAGCCAATTCAGTGTGAAATATAATTCAAATCTGATATTAATTTAGATTTAAACTGCTCTTTTAAACCTATTCAAGGCATCTGTTACAAACTTTCTTATTTGCGAGCACTTGTTAGAGACCAAAATACAAAATCTCTTTCTGCAGTGATGCAATAATAATTCAGGGAAATCAATGAATCATCATCTGTAATTTTTAAACCGGCTCTAATAACCATTTAAATATTTATCGTCATTACTCTCATACATCTCACAGATTTACTCTAAAATATACAAGAAAGAAAAGTTTTACAACTACCCCTTTTAAACTCTCAATAATAAATTCAAAGAAGTCTAATATATAACTATTGAATTAATGTTTTGTTGTTTATTTTATAGATAAACGGAGCCATGATGCTTGTGGACAATGAAGCAGGCGGTGCGGGCTTCCCTCATGCACAGGATGAGCGGCCCAATGCACAACCCAGGAGCAATGATGAGAGTGCAGAGGTAATAAATTGATTAAAACCGAAAAAAGTTGTCTTTAAAAGAATTAGCTTTTAACTTTATTACTTAATTGCAGTATCTTTTTCTCTTTCCAGATTGGTCATGTATCCTGTATTCATCGGTGTTCATCAGCAGAAGCTAAGAAGCTTTGTATTTATGATTTACCTCAGAAGTTAAGACTTGGAGGAGAATATGATATAGGTGGTACCTACTCAGGGAATGGATCAGACCTGTGGTTCTACTACTCAGCATCTATATGTCCAGGATATAACCACCTGTTGAACCTATTTGTATGCCACAGAAGGATAGGAAACTTCTCTATAGGAGTAAGCTACTCAAATGACTTAACCCATACTGATAAACCTACAGAGACATCCGGATGGAGTGAGTTGCCTCCAACCCTAACTTGGTACACATTTAAAAGTTCACAACCTAATGAAGTATACTATTTAAAAACATTTTGCTTTACTGAAAAAAACATGAAATCATTGGAATCAAATACTCTTTTAATTCCAATTAATGTTATCATGAATTCTACTAACAGCATTAACCATAATGTTTTAAAATCTATAAAACTTCAACATGACTTAAGTGAACTTCTGACTAAAAAGGAAAAAACTGATTTCACATTACAGTCAGCAAGTGGGAAAAAATTCTCCGCCCACAAGATAATGCTTGTTGCTCACAGTCCGGTATTAAGAAATCTGATTAAGGAAGAAAAAAGTGAATTGTTCATTGATATTCCTGATAATGACATGGAACTGTTGCTGCAATTTTTGTATACTGGAACTATTAGGGATATACCTAATCAGAATTGCATTAATCTATTGAAGATTGCTGAGAAGTTTCAACTTGATAATCTGTTTTTACTCACACAGTATGCTCTTGGCGACCAGATTAATATTGATAGCGCTGTGGATATAGCTCTCATTGCGCGGAAATACAAGCTGGGCAAATTACAAGAAAAAGTTTTTAGTTTCATTAAAAATAATCACAAGGTAATGCAAACCAAAAGCTGGAAGGAACTCAGTGATGTTGAACTCACCAAGCAGCTAATCGAGCACATTTATACTGAGAGAGATTGACATATAGAACAACCATATTGTAAAATAAGTTAAGTTTGAAAAACTTTTTGTGTCTTTACGAGATTTTTATCTTAGTCATTGTAAAATTGTTTTTATTTCTTAAGATTTTAAAGCTAGGAATAAGGAGTTTGTGAATGTTTAAAACTTTATAATTGTATTAAATTCTTCATTTATGATATTATTATAATGTTATTTTCCCATCAAATGGATTTAGAGGAATGTTTGTGCATTTTAAACACTAAAAAGTACCCTTTATCAGATTCTTAGGCACCTGCCTGGGGCTATCTGATATCATTATTTATTTGTCTCTCACATTGAAATCTCTGATTGTTCTACTTAATGTGATTCAGTTATTACGGTATGCAATAAATTTAAGTAATCAAATGTTGGTTTGCTGTGTTATTTTTGTAAAGACGAGTTGACCTTTTGCTAAGAGTTTATGTAAGATTCTTAGGTTGCCCAATGTATTTTAATTTGAAGGAAATTTATAATAGTATACCTATGCATGAAAAAGGACTAGGTCTTTATTACGAATCTTTACTCAAATATTTTGTAAACAAATTAATAATGTATCTGTAAAGACAATAACGAATTCGCGCTCATATTAATTAAATTAAACATTTTTTTTTTGGTTGTTTTGTCCTTGTCAGGACAGGCAAAGTTAAATTAAACAATATTGTAACCAATATGCAGACTTATTTAATTTTTTGCAACTACCCTTGTTTACCATTCCAAATATAACATTACGGCTGTATATGCGTGTGTCTTTTCAATAAAAAAACAAAGTAGCTGAATGAATGATCAAGATTGAATGAGTGTACCATAGACAACATGGTGTAAAATCTGACAGCCCTTTTTTTCTCTCTTCCTCACCCCGTTTACCGCCCCACCGTCCCCCGTCAAGCGTGGCTAATCAAGGCACGAAAAGGTTTGTCAGCGATAATTAAATTCGTCTTTCTTCAGTGTTTTTGCGCTGGTTAAGTTCAAGTTTTCTGTTTCTAGTATAAAACACGTGTGATAAATAATTTAAACGGTAATTAAATCTTACTTAAACGATAGAATATCTGTTGAATTCAATTGTAGACAGTGAGCATTCCAAAGCAGTGACCATTTCAGTGTATCGTGTTTAAAATTAGGCAATTTGTCGTTTTAGGAAAATGAGCAGCTCGGAGGAGGTTTCCTGGATTTCTTGGTTCTGCACGCTGCGCGGAAATGAGTTCTTCTGCGAGGTAAATATGTTGAACGATTGTATTTTTACGGTTAGTTGATAAATGAAGTCGTATGGTGGAGGTAGCTCGGGATATTGATTCCATAATCGTAATTGCAGGTGGACGAGGATTACATTAACGATAAGTTTAACTTGACTGGGCTGAACGAGCAGGTGCCGCACTACAGACAAGCCCTCGACATGATCCTCGATCTGGAGCCTGGTGAGACTTACTTTTGTTTGATAATCATCCATTGTCACATCATGACGATCATTATCTCAAATTTTAAAGTGTCTCACCTAAATGTTGCTTTCTACTGCTCAAACTACTATTTGTCTTTTGTCTATGATTGTTCCAAGTATAACCTTATTTAAAATGTATTGTTCAAATTCAATCTTATCATTGGCATTCTTGGTTAAAGTGGTGAAATTTTTCACATTATTTGGAAAAACCTGAAGAGTTAAAACCATTATGGTCAGGAATCATAGTCTCTTTTGCGTACTAAGAAGGAACATATATATTTATTGTCACAACAACAACTATTAAATTGTCTCTTGATTTCTGTACAGAATGATCTTCTTAAATTTTTCATAGTCACCTTCATTGTCTGATTATGTTGCATTTATACTAAAAATTCCTTCGTATTCATTAATGATTTTCTTGTTTAGATGATGACCTAGATGACAACCCTAACCAGTCTGATCTAGTGGAACAGGCATCGGAGATATTATATGGGCTAATTCATGCTCGTTACATACTGACAAATAGGTAAGATACTCTTTGAAACTATACCGTACTTTAATTTATTGTTTTGAATATTAAAACTTTTGTTTTGATTTAATTAGTTTATAAATTGATGAATATTATGGTTTAAAATAATTCCATTACTCCATTTTATCATAAGAACAAATTATAGTCAATATATTGTTTAATTTTACAGGGGAATTGGACAAATGCTGGAAAAGTTTCAAGCTGGAGATTTTGGGCACTGCCCACGAGTCTACTGCGAGTGCCAACCCATGCTTCCATTAGGTAATTATTAGCCTATATACCATAACTTAGCTGCACTGATGTAATATCTTTCAATTCTTTTCTAAGAAGTAGAACTGTCACTTTGTCTACAATGGAAGCACCTTTCAGAAGTTTGAAACTTGACGTCTATATTATTACTTATCAAATATGAAGAAATTTCTTTTACTTATCAACAATACTCATTGATTCATTCTATCTGAATTAATATACAAGACGTGTATCATGTAATGAAGTACATTAAGCTCCTTTACCTTATCTCTTCATGGTGTGTCAGATTACTGTGGTCCTTCTAAGTTATATGTTAGAGGGAATGATACTTCCATGCATTATGAACTATAATGTCTCACATACCTGTGTGATAGTTAGGGAGCGTTTCTACAACGTGTAAAAATTGACCAATCACTTTGCTTAAAATACACATCTCACCTCCGCTCCGATTCTGCATGCAATTCTGCACGCATCCTAACATTAGCAGTTCTTGTAAAAAAGAAACAGCTATGAAGATAATTATGAGTTTGTTGAATATATGAATCTTGTCAGGTCTGTCGGACGTGCCGGGCGAGGCGATGGTGAAGCTGTACTGCCCGCGCTGCATGGACGTGTACACGCCGAAGTCGTCGCGCCACCACCACACCGACGGCGCCTACTTCGGCACCGGCTTCCCGCACATGGTGTTCATGGTGCACCCCGAGTACCGCCCCAAGCGCCCCGCATCACAGTTCGTGCCTAGGTCAGTTTGCTTACACTTCTTGGATGTTGTAAGCATGTTTGTGTTGTGATCAAAATGTCTGTAAAAAACTTTATATCATATCCTTCATGTATTTCAGTATTTACATGTATGTTAAATAAACTCATCCATTATTAAAATTCATAACATCAGAATCACAAAAATCCATTTGAGCAAATAATCTCCTATGACCTTGTGTTAACAAAAAACAGTTTGTTGCTATATTAATAAAGAGGCTGAGTCACTGTTATAAACTTCTGTTTAATCACTGATGAACAAAAAATAATAAGCCAATTTCCACCAGGTTGTACGGGTTTAAGATCCACCCCCTCGCATACCAGATCCAACAGCAAGCCGCGGCCAGCTTCAAGGCGCCGCTGCGGAGTGTCTCCTCCTACAACAACGGTAAACGCTAGGGCCGCGTGCCGCGCGACTCGCGCCCGCCCCGCTGACGCGCGCAGACCTCCGCTCCGCACCGGGGCGCTCGGCCCGGGGGCCCCACTTGTCATGCTAACCTCCGGCACAAGCTCTAATTCACTGGAATACGATACTGGCGAATGTGAAAGTTCGATTCGAGCTCACAAGCAGTCTACGACAACTCTTGCTCAAATAGTTTTTATTAGACGCGTATTCCGGGACCGTGTCGGGTGTAGCCGGACGAATTAGAGTATGTCGCCGATGCGTGTTTGCGTTTAGCTAAATGAAGAAGTTCATGCATGACATTTACACCAAGAAACGCCCCCGGGTGCAGACGTCCCCTACCAGTAAAAATGATAAAGACGTCGCGTCGCGCGTCTCCCTCCGCCGTATAGTCTGTCAAAATTTGGTGCTGTTTGTTTGTTGTCTCGACCCCTCCGTGCCCCAAGCTTGTTCACGTTGCGAGGTCGGCGTTCGAGCACCACTGCCAAATCGACCCTCGGTTGTTCGGTGACCTCGCAAAGTGAATTTTTGTGTTCCTTCTGTTTCTAAATCTAACTTTCATGCTTGTGTAGCTTCCACTTATCCCGGCGGTTTGGCTTTCGTTGCCTGGATAAGAAATGTGAAAAAATAACAGACTTCACTGTACATAGTTCAGTAGCAAAGGAGTGTCTGTATCGCGTAACAGTAGGTGTAACATCCATCAAATGTGTCGCTGGATGAAGGTAGCAGGTGGGAATCTGTGAAGAAAGATATTTTGAAAATGTTGTTTCTTTAATAAGCTATTGCTGCTTTACATGACTTTCAAAAACATGTATTTTTTTCTGAATTTAAATATAAATGCAGACTTACCATTTTTAGAAGGCTTTTGATTGAACATAATAATTGGCAGTGTTTAATTTATCAAAGATTTAATATAACACTCCTCAGATACTACGATTGTCATGCAAAGCAATGCATTTAAGCCAATAGGTTCAGTTATTCTAACATATTATAGTAAAAGTAACTTTCATCTTTTCACATTTTTCATTGAACACAATATTCATCCTTTCGATATTGGATTACATTTGTTTGGATCGAATTTGTTGGATATTGGTGGTCGGCATCACACGCCAGCAAGTGCCCATCATTGCGTAGAACCGTTGGATACTAGTAACGTCTCACGCGCAACGGTCGGCGCCGGCCGCAGTACACTCGCGTTCAAACGCAACACATTGTAGCTAATTACATTATTCACAGTAAGTTTGATGTAAATGTAATGTAGATTGCATATTTAAAAAGTAAATTAGGTTCTAGGGTTATGTAAGTTTTTATTTTTATATCCAAATAAGATCATTATAATAGTGCATAGATGTTCATTTCACATAACGCGTTTGCCTCGTGAGATTTATACTTTTCGTTTCTGTATCGGTTCCAGTAATTTTAAATAAACAATATGACAACTATTGGCCTTTTTTCTTGCTTATCCTGCATGTTAACCACGTGTTTCCTTCTGCTGAACGCATTCGTTACGGAAAGGATTTTGAGCGGCACTTTGGACTTGCGTATAAATAACACTAATCATCTAAACATTGTATTACAAACGAAGCTAAAAGGATCCATTTTTACAACAAGAGTAGTCATTTAGCTAGAAGAGTATTCGCTATTAGTCGAATAACAGTAGAAATGCTATAATGAGACTGTTCACGCATTATTGGGCTAACCAATCTGGCCGTACTAAGATGCTTTAATAAAATTTTGCTTCCTTTGTAGCCCAATATTGTGTGATACAGGTTCAGTTTGATTACATCAGAGAAAAGCCTGTGTCGTCGAGAAGGTACTGACAGTCACAATACGTGAACTAACATTTTAATAATAAAATGTTTGTTTGCCGCAGAAACGAAGACTACCAGTAACATTCCAAAATGATTATATACCCACCGAGTGCGCGCCTCCAGGGCATGACCCTGCACCCGACCGCCCCGCTCCGGCGCCGGCGCGGCACTAAAACAAGCTATCTCGACCTCTCGTTACTATAACTAATAATAATATTTATTACATAAATATAAATTACTCCTTATTTAATGACAGCTAATCAATAAAAAGAGTTATGTTTTAAATTCAATAAAGTTTATTTTTACGTTTTCTGTATTATGCTTTTCATTTGATTTTTGCCTAAATTATAATAATATGTAACTCTCAATTAGACAGTTCAGTTATTAACCCAAACAGACATTAGGAAGGATTACAATCACAGATAAGGAAAATATGTAAACAATCAACTAATAACAATTTTCTATTGGAAAATTTAATTTCTCTTGGGTGGTAATCATAAGTGAATTGCCAATGTTGCACATTGTGAAGCAATCTTAAACACATGAAGAATGTCCCTAGATCAACAAAACTTTTCAAATGCATTAGTAGTCTTAATATTATGTATGTCCCAGAACTAAGTTGGAACCAAGTATTCGCACAGCTGACGCATTAAGTCAGCATTGTTAATCTCCTTAAATGTGCTGGAGTGTATTATGGAAGCATCTTTCTTTATGAACTTAAGAGCTTCAATTTTGAGGACTTCAGAATTATACATGTCCGCTATGATAAATATTTCAATTGCATTATCTACCGCCAACTGTTGAGCCAGCGCATACTGTGAGATCTCTCTCAAGCCTTTGATATTATATCTGTCTGCCAGCATCAGCATGTTGAAGCAGTTACAATTATCTAAATCCTTTATAGTTCCTGTGTAAATATACTCCAATATAAACTGTAGGTCCTCCTTGCTCACATCTACTAATTTCACACAGCCATTCTGGCTCTCTGCAGTCTCTTCTTTGAGCATAGCTTTGAACACTTCACTGTGAGCACCTAACAACACTTTATGAACTTGGAACTTAGCTCCATCAGCAGATTCAATAACAAAGTCTGACCCAATAGGATCTTCTAGTAAGGCCCTGAAATCATGGTTCAACTTCACCTCATCAACCACACTTTGGCCAAGGCCATTCTTTTCGGAACAGTTAAAAGAGACTGCTATGAAAAGCTTTCTATCTTTTACCAAGTCCAAATCAAAGGTACTGAAACTGTAGGTAGTCAGATAATTCTGGGACATTTCTTTTGTTTTTGTAAAATTATGCTCTTTTAATGATTGTGATAGATAAACAGCTCCATTTTTTTTATCTACTTTCATATCAGAGCTCTGGCTTATTGCTATATCGAACTCGCATTCTTGCCGGTTACAGACAAAGATATGCACTAAGTGGATTTTGTGGATCTGCTCGGTTTTGTACATGAACCAATAATCAGCCACATCCTGTATGTAAGTGCCGCCGATGTCATAGAAATTGGGCCGGTGGCACTTCTGGTATATATTGTCGATGCACATCCATTTGGCTTCCCTTGTCTGGCACACTTTGTGACCGGTAATTATACTGGTGCTATCCTGAAAAAACAGCAAGAATATTCTGAAGTTTGTAGTCAGTTCACATCAATGAAATGACTTCAGAAATTTACCGACTCGGTAATAATTTACGATAAAAGGGTACATGAGTAAAAATATGCATAAAATTCGTAATACTGGGAACCGACGATTAGTCATCATCAACATCAATAGACCTAATGGACCTAATACTAGAAAATTATTCAGTCAATGAACGTTTTTAGTATACTTACAGGTAAACGATCACATCCTTCTACTTCCATGATGTTACAATATCGTCAATAATCGAAATCTGGTAGATTTGTATCAAAACCAAAAGTTTTGCAAGGTTTTCTCAATACAAACACAGCTGCTGCAGAGTGACAGACAGTAACTGGTCCGACTTTTTGTTTTTTCTGTTTCTCATCTGCCAAGAAAAAGAGTTATCATCGAAAATATAAGACTTATCGCAGATACCAATAATATATAACAAGGACGAATTGACTAATAACGAAGTATATAACAATCCCATCCCAGAGATACAGAAAAATACATAATGTAACTTTGGACCGGAAAGGGATTACCGGAACCCAAAGATTGTTTTTGTAACTAGCAATATTTGTTTTTTTTTACTATGTCGCGATGACAATGACATTTACTTCATTTTTATTTGACAGTTTGTGCATGGATCTCGATTGTTTTTAGTTATTTTTCGTTTCATAATTCCGCACCTATCATTAGTTTGAATTATATCCTAATGCTATGACAAATGCTGAGGCTATAAGCCTCTATTAATATTTAATATGGTACTAAACGCGGCTGTGCACATGCTGAGGTAAGTAAATTTCGTCTCAAACTAACCTATGACTAATACTCAGAATACAGAATAAACCAGAAAGAGCTTTCAATCAAATTTCTATGAAGCGCGTTGTGTCCAAAACGTCTTTCCCCCCTTGCGTCACCCACCCGCGTAGTGATACCAGCGCTCGATGAAGTTACAGTTTTTAAGAAAAATATTAAGTTCATGTACCTCGGTGCTGCTACAGTAATTTGAGAAAAACGTTTGAACAATAAGGTTTTTTCAAACAATTATTTCAAAAGTAACTAGCCTTGACCATCCAGTTTGTATAAATGCATCTAATTATTAATTTTATTTTGAAACTTTGTTTGTTTGGATGTTTGTCTGTCAATTACGCTGAAACTACTGGACGGATTTTAATGAAATTGAAATTGTGTGCAGGTGGGGTATGGGGTGACTTGGGTGATAAGCTACTTTTTATCCCGATTGAAAATGCTCCCATAGGATAAACCAAAATCCACGCGAATGAAGTAAAAGTATATTGGAAAAAAAATTAGAAAGTTTTTAAAGTATATTTCGTTTGAATATATTTAGCAACAATGTAATATGATACGCCTACATATATAAAATATGCTATACATCAGTCGAAAGTGGATAAATAAAAAGCACATGTTCAGAATTATTTAAAAATAAAATGCGACAGAAAAACCAAATCTAAAACCTTTTTTTTTCCACATATGATATTATGTTGTGACAACACTTACAAATGGTATGTGTTTTTTTAGGCAAAAATACTTAATTCAAGAAAATTTATTGAAATAAGTCCTGTAAAAATTTGGGTAATTTGTGGCAACACGCACAAAAGGTACACATAATGTTCATGACAGTTAAATTACGAAAAATAAAATTCAATATTTTAATAGAATGGACTGCAAATGTGATAATTACAGATGAACCGTAATCCAAACATTTTTTTTCGTAAACCCGGTAGCACTTTTGCAAGTGGGAACGACAGAGGACGGCATAATTATTAAAAAACTAACAGCTGCAATCAGATGTCAACAGTCCGGGCGTCGGCCATTGACTAACTGACAATTTAGTCGACCACACCTTTTAGGTGTACTTCGAACATCTTCAGACATGAGCGCGTTGACGGTTTCTGGTTTATTCTGTATTCTGAGGACTAATAAAGTTTTTCCAAAATGTTACTCCTTCTCTAATAATCATAAAATCTTATGTTCATGTAACCTTTAATACCCCTCTGAAAAGCATTTAGCCATATCTTCTACCAAAAAATTATAAGAGAGAATCTTGATTATCAATTCCAATCAGAAATTACCTACATTAAGCACTTACAGGAAAACTTTAAAGTGTTTAGTGCTATCACCTTGTATTATGTCACTTGGACAGCTTATGATTGCAGATAATTCTTTCATCATTCATCTTTATAATTTAGTCCATTTATTTTTATTTTTATAAGACAAATTATTTCCTTTAAACTTTCGCGTTGCATTATAATTATTTAACATTACAACGGGACTAAACGCGATATTATTTTTATAAGTACCTGAGTACTTACTGCTTGACGTTTCGGCTGTGATGCTACAGCCGTGGTCACAAGCGAACTTCGCTTAGTTTAAGTACTCAGGTACTTATAAAAATAATATCGCGTTTAGTCCCGTTGTAATGTTAAATAATTATAATGCAACGCGAAAGTTTAAAGTTATAAATTATTTCCTCTTAATTTTTTACTCTAGGGAGGCGGATGAATTGAAGCAAAAAATTTTGAAATTTAAAAGTGGAACATCAATGTTGCAAGAACGAAGCCTGTGGGTCACACAACAACAATTACAGAAGGTATAATTTACATTTCTCCTAACACAGGTATTTTACTTAAAAGGTAACTGCAGCAATTTGTTCTGTAATGTTAAGTAAGATACTTATAAAGATTTTACATTCCAATTTTTTTTTGTTTTGCATAGTAGTGTGCAAAAGTACAAAAGAATCTCAATAGGATACAAAGCTTAAAATACTTTCTTAAATGTATTCTACAAGTTAACATAGTTTTGTTTGGAACAGATATATCAAAAAGTTCTGGTGTTGGATCTGGACTATGCCCTGGAAAAGAAGGTGGAACAGGACCTCTGGAATGTGGGCTTCAAGCAGCAGATTGAGGCTCTGCAGGCCATCTCTAAGGATAGAAAGGTGATTCAATTGCTCAAGCTAGTAAAATATTGCTATTTGCTTTAAAGTTATTTATTAATTTAGATTATCTTTTCTTCATCATTCATTAAGATTAAAAAATGATTTATTAATAATAAAGCTCATAAATTGAATGGAAATGATTTCTTAAAATGCAGTTATGCATGTTTATGCATATGTATGTATGTGTGGTTATGTAAATTAATTTACTGTCTAAAAAGATGTGGTAATAATATACTTGTTACACATTGAAGCAAAGCAAAAATTTACTTCTGGAAATGTAATAATATCTTCATGAATAAAAATGGGCACATGACTTGTACCAATACACTTTAAAAAGTTGAAAGCATTGTTTCGTTATTGTATATTGTGCATTGCCTCCTTGGTGCCAAAACTGCTCTCATGTTTTTATTTTTGTTTAAATTTATAATTTGTTATCTACATCACATCTATACTACCTATAATAATATTCTTTCCTTTGTAGAACCCTCTGCGCAGTGAAGGGCAGGCCATGCTCTCATGGGTCCTGCAGGCCGCAGCAGGGTTCTACCTGTGTCTGCTGCATCAGATCTGCACCACTTTCAAATTGGACTTGCCATTCAGGTGATTGGTCAATTTGAAAATTGTTAAATCATAAGTGTGCCTCCTTGGTTTTGTATGTTTTATCCATTCAAGATAATACTTGTCCTTAATTTCTGGTCAGGGTGATAATCTCTTACTTTTAATTTAATCACGCACAAACCCATTAGTGTCGTAAAAAACGACTGAAAGACAATCTGGAGGATAAGAGGCATGATTCCCCCTACAAATGCACTGTTATTAAGAGGTGATACCACACTCAGGTGATAAAACACTCACTTTTCGAGTGTGATGGATATGTGTGTAAAGTAAGTAGGTTGTAAAGGGCTTCTTGTCCTCGATATTACTGCTCTCCAAAGTCAATGGTAGAATCAGTTTGGATATTATAATAATTATTCTCAATTCATAAGTACATCTTTGAAGCTTACTTGGATAGGAAGTATTTTCTTTCTTTCTATGGTCATAACCCTGAAAGTACAAGTAGTTATTGTGTTTGCGTCACCTCAGCCATACTAGCTGGAGTAAGATAGTAGTATATAAGTCCTAGTTCGCATAATTTTAACATTTATAGACCACTCTTCGGAGTTATTTAATTGGTCTCCCGTGCGTCACTTTTACATAGTAAGGAATATTGTTGCGTAGACGTCGCGCGTCGCTGCTGGGCTGGGTGGAGGGCTGGGGCGCGGGCGAGGCGGGCGGCGAGGCGCGGCTGCCGGCGCCCGCCGCCGCGCGCTACATCTGCCAGCACTGCCTCGTGCACCTCGGCGACCTGGCGCGCTACAGGCAGCAGCTCAGGGTAGCGCACTCCTTCTACAGGTATTGGTTATTATAATTTGTGTTTCTTTCCTTTTGGGGGTTAGGCGTATGAGCAGCTCGAGAGACCTTATTGACCAGCAGAAACAAATCACAAGTTATAGATCGAATGTATTTGGGTGAGCGAGCGAAGAGCTATGACCGACGTAAACGAGCAAGAGGTTCCTCCGCCCATGTACGATGTACGTCATCAGTCTCGCAAGGGTCGAATATGCGTTGACTGCTTTTAAAACCCCCCTTTCCTCCCCAGCAGCAAAACTGAAAGGTGGAGGTACTTCCCCAGATGAGCTGCTCATTCGAATGGAAGATCCACTAAGCTCTATCCTACTTTTTTCAAAAGTAAATATCACAACATCTCGTACATTAATGTGACTCCGTGAGTAGCTTTAAGTACTTGTGTTACAGATATCAGAATCAACAGTGGTTTTACAAATATACTGAAATACATATATACTATATATAACACCCAGATCAGGGCAAACAGTCATTTTCATGCACATAAATGTTTGTCCTGTACGGAGATCGAACCCGCGAGCTCGATCGCGACCTCAACCGTGATCAAGACTCTTGGTCCAACAGTCAACTTCTTGACCACTACACCAAGTGTTTCGTCATTGAAATCATGACGACCCGCTTGAATTGAAACAGGATCTTCGATTATCCTGATTAACATTACTTTTCATCATCAGACTTGTTGATGTCAATGTGTCTCGTGCGTGGTGCAGACAGGCGCTGGTGGTGTCTGCGCACTCGGGGCAGCCGTACAACCAGCTGGCGCTGGTGGCGTGGCGGCGCGGGCGGCGGCTGGCGGCGCTGTACTGGCACGTGCGCTCGCTGCTGGTGCGCGCGCCCTTCCCGCCCGCGCCCGCCAACCTGGCGCGCACGCTGCACGCCGCTGCCGCCGCTGCTACGCAGGCCAGGTACACCGACGCCTCCGAACTCATTAGGTTTCAATTTATTTTAATTCACATAAAACGGCAGATACCAATTACTTAAAGTAAGTAATATTTAGTAAAATAAAACCAAATTAAAATAATGAAATGAAATGAAATCTCATTATATTTAATAAATACAAATTAAAACAAATAAAAATTTACTTACTCACTTACTTAACAGCTAGCAAAAGATATGTCTATGGCGACAGCACAACAAAATACACTCATACGTTACGCTCACAAACTTGCATGCATTTGACAGTGAAAATTATATTTGATTGAATAATGATTACTGCGGCATCTAGATACATTTCGTAAATTGTTACGTAGTAATTAAACCCCCTTAAACCTACACGCTGGGTCGAAAGTCCCAGGCTCCGACTGACGTTCCTCTCTGTTCCACGCGATGGACCCGGCGCCCGCACGGAGAATCCATGGATAGCTAAGAAGTTTGTCTCATTGTCTTTGTCAATTACATTTTGGTAATAAAAAACTATAAAAACTGTTTTCAAAACATTAGTTTTTCCATAGAGAAGGTTTTTTTCACAATTATGTACCTTCACTGTACAATAATATGCAACTGTTTCCAACAGCGGCGCCGCGGGTCGCGAGAGCAGCCTGCCGGTTCTGCCGGGCGTGGAGGCGAGCGCGGCGTCCCCGGGGGCGGAGGCGCCGCGCGGGCGGCTGGACGCGCACACGTACGTCTCCGAGCTCATCCGCGCCGTGCACCTCATACACACCGTCGACCAGTCAGTAAACTCACTATTTACTTTTATTTATAGGTAGGCAAACGAGCAAGAGTGAAATGTAATTGGTGATTTCTGACATGACGTTGACAGATATGACAAAATTCACCAATGACATAGCAGTTAGACCTCACGGCTAGGTACTGCCATCTAGCAAATTTTTCAATCGGAAACACCCACATTCGTAAGGGAGCTCTGGCTACCCTACTCACCAGCAGAAACTTAGCACAAAAATTATGTTGTGCTATTTACTGCGGAATTCTGTAATATACTTCCCCATACGAGCAGTAGGTCCACTAAGCTCTAGCTCTAACACTAGCTCTTAAAATCAAGACCATTTACAGTTACACCATCAGATGAGAAAGAAAGGAAATAAGTCACCAGTTAACATGCCATATTCTATTTTTATAAAAGTTTTCAAACTTTTCCTAACTAGCTAGCTGAACTCCGGCTGCAGAAACCAGTTTTGCAATATTGTTTTATTGAATTTATATTTTATAGGTTGGACACTGCTGAGAAGATTGTGAACTCGCTCAATTCCTCGCTAACAGCGCTCATTGCGACGGACAGCTTCGAGTCCATGACTTTAATCAAGGTGAGATATCGTACCAGGCCACTGATGGTCATCTTACATTGCTTTTCAATAGTAGTACTTATGCCCCTGTCATAACAGTTTTATAAAGTGCACACTGTACTTGTACTATCGGAAGGAGCAGATGAATGCAAGTCTAAAGGTCACCAAAGGTTATATTGCCAAATAATACAAACTGAATTTAACACAAATACTGATGGTTACGAGAGGGAGTTCGAGTTAGCAAGAAACGTGACGGTGACGGAGCCGAAAATTGCAAAAAACTAAACACGTAGCAATCGTGCTGATTTACACTTAAGCATGAATAGGTGTAAGAGCTGATCTGCTCTAAGGTAGTTGCAGGGTTAAGTGTTCAGAGGAATTGAAATTTGGGTCTTGGCGCCATTGTGCAACGGACGACGGGGACTTCTAATTATAAATCTGTCATACGCAGATGTCGTGCGTGCTGATCTGGCTGGTGGTGTCGTGCACTGAAGACCTGAAGGTGGAGAGCAGCGCGCTGTCGGAGGGCGAGGCGGCCGCGGCGGCGCTGGCGGAGTCCCTGGCCGCCTCGGCTATGCTGGCGCTTCTGCTGCCGGCTTACACGCTGCCGGAGCCGCCGCAGCGAGCGCTACCTGCATGTGAGTCATTCGTCTGGATCATCATCGTCATCATCATCATCCTGACCGAGTGAACAGCTTAACGAAGACCTTCCTTGGATAGTGGATCGATGTCCGAAACGTTTCTTAGTCAGGAAGAAATGGACACTCCTGCCGGCGCTGGCACATGGCGCGTGTATATTAGATACCTTATTTTGACTCAACTGCTCACGATAATGTCCTCTACCGATGTAATCTAAACTTATATAATAATAAATCTGAACAGTTAGTTTGTATGTCTGGTTATTTGAACACTCTAATCTCGTGTTTTTTTGCGATTGTAAGTCCATAAGCATAACACAGTGTGCGGAAGACTAATTCCACGCGGTCCGACTCGCGGGCTAGTATAGTCCTTTTCCTTATCCCCCTAGACTATACGAATTCATTCTAAATAAGAGAAGAGATAATGATGTTTCTTTGTGCCCCCCAGTGAAGGTGTGGCTGGGCTGGGCGACGTGCGCGCCGTCGCTGCTGCGTCGTCCGGCGTGGTCGTCCCGCGCGGCGCTGCTGCCGGCGCTGGCGCACGCGCTCAACAAGCTCGCGCCCACCGTGCCCGCCCCGCTGCCCGACCACCACCTCTGTGAGTGTCGACTCTAGCTATCCTCCCCCAGTGAAGGTGTGGCTGGGCTGGGCGACGTGCGCACCGACGCTGCTGCGTCGTCCGGCGTGGTCGTCCCGCGCGGCGCTGCTGCCGGCGCTGGCGCACGCGCTCAACAAGCTCGCGCCCACCGTGCCCGCCCCGCTGCCCGACCACCACCTCTGTGAGTGTCGACTCTAGCTATCCTCCCCCAGTGAAGGTGTGGCTGGGCTGGGCGACGTGCGCACCGACGCTGCTGCGTCGTCCGGCGTGGTCGTCCCGCGCGGCGCTGCTGCCGGCGCTGGCGCACGCGCTCAACAAGCTCGCGCCCACCGTGCCCGCCCCGCTGCCCGACCACCACCTCTGTGAGTGTCGACTCTAGCTATCCTCCCCCAGTGAAGGTGTGGCTGGGCTGGGCGACGTGCGCACCGACGCTGCTGCGTCGTCCGGCGTGGTCGTCCCGCGCGGCGCTGCTGCCGGCGCTGGCGCACGCGCTCAACAAGCTCGCGCCCACCGTGCCCGCCCCGCTGCCCGACCACCACCTCTGTGAGTGTCGACTCTAGCTATCCTCCCCCAGTGAAGGTGTGGCTGGGCTGGGCGACGTGCGCACCGACGCTGCTGCGTCGTCCGGCGTGGTCGTCCCGCGCGGCGCTGCTGCCGGCGCTGGCGCACGCGCTCAACAAGCTCGCGCCCACCGTGCCCGCCCCGCTGCCCGACCACCACCTCTGTGAGTGTCGACTCTAGCTATCCTCCCCCAGTGAAGGTGTGGCTGGGCTGGGCGACGTGCGCACCGACGCTGCTGCGTCGTCCGGCGTGGTCGTCCCGCGCGGCGCTGCTGCCGGCGCTGGCGCACGCGCTCAACAAGCTCGCGCCCACCGTGCCCGCCCCGCTGCCCGACCACCACCTCTGTGAGTGTCGACTCTAGCTATCCTCCCCCAGTGAAGGTGTGGCTGGGCTGGGCGACGTGCGCACCGACGCTGCTGCGTCGTCCGGCGTGGTCGTCCCGCGCGGCGCTGCTGCCGGCGCTGGCGCACGCGCTCAACAAGCTCGCGCCCACCGTGCCCGCCCCGCTGCCCGACCACCACCTCTGTGAGTGTCGACTCTAGCTATCCTCCCCCAGTGAAGGTGTGGCTGGGCTGGGCGACGTGCGCACCGACGCTGCTGCGTCGTCCGGCGTGGTCGTCCCGCGCGGCGCTGCTGCCGGCGCTGGCGCACGCGCTCAACAAGCTCGCGCCCACCGTGCCCGCCCCGCTGCCCGACCACCACCTCTGTGAGTATCAACCCGTGGCGACACCTATCTACATCGCCACATAACTTAACGAATGGCGCTGACACGCACTGCGATATTTCCATACAAACCTACATCGCGCTAGCAGAGTTTCCGCCGCGACTTAGCGTATACACTACTACTCCAACACAGTGTAGTGAGGACCTCGGTCCCCGAGCTAGATCATCCGCTCGGCAGAGGTACTTCTATCTGTTAGGGAATAGGTGATTTCCCTATGAACTCCAGCCATCAACGCTATCTAAGGCAAAGGCAGACCCAGGAAGGGAGGTCATGAAACCAACGCCCCCCCAGGCTGGTTCCAGGACTTGGGTGGAGCTAGATACGGTCTACGGTCATCGCGTTCTTCATTAATTTGTCTCATTTAAAACGAGGCAAGGTCCTACGAGCCCAAAGATATAAACTCGGAAAATAGCACGATTGTTTTTTATCTCAATGCCTGCGAATTATGGTTCAATATTAGTTTAAGATTTATTATTTTACATATACATAGCGCATGCTACTATACTCGTGCCATTAAACTGTAGGTTATGTGCTTCCAATGTCCAAAAACTTTCATGATAACGATGATTGACAAATTAGTTACTTGGTTCTTTATAAACATCTTGCGTTAAAAAGTGCCACTCGGTATCTTATCTCTCATGTGTGTTATCAGACGAGAGCGTACCCCTGCCGGAGGACGAGGAGCTGCAAGGCTTCCTGCCGCTGGAGGAGGCGCTGCGGACTCTGCGCTTCGACACGGAGGCCTGGGACACGTACGCCGGCCGCGTGCCCGACCTGCCGCACCTGCCTCGCCCAGCCCCTGCTACTGCTGACACTTCTGCTACTGCAGGCGACGCCCCGGCGACAAACGAGCGGGACGCGCAAGATGCGCCGGAGGCAGTTGTCGACGAACAGTAAGCAATTTTTATAAAGAGACTTTTGACAGCTCGACGATTGACAAAGAATAACGTGCATTATGGCTCTGCGGTTCGACATGGAGGCCTGGGACACGTACGCCGGCCGCGTGCCCGACCTGCTGCACCTGCCTCGCCCGGCCCCCGCTACTACTGACACTATTACCACTGTAAGCGACGCCCCGGCGACGGACGAGCGGGACGCCCAAGATGCGCCGGAGCCAGTTGTCGACGAACAGTAAGCTCCTCCAGACGAGTCCAGTTTGAATTGATAGGATTAGTAGGTGTGGATTTGTATCCAATCGCACATATTAGTATGATTATCCGAACGCACCATCTATGAGGTGGCGCTGTAGTGCTTGACAGATGTGACTTCTTGTGTATAATAAACAGAAATCTGGTTAATTCCGAGAGTTTTATTATTTAAACTCGAAATGCAGTACGGTAGGGTAAGTTAGTAGTAGGTATTATTATTCCTACCTGCAACTTGTGTGAGATAGGTGATGCACATACTAACTATCTAACTTTTATTGCTCAGCGACCCCCAGTGTGTTATGACCTCCGAAACAAGAGACTTTCAACGGTAAAAATATGAGTAGGACCCCATTTCTTTCCAAGAGGGTTGAAGCGACTAGTCCGCGTTCAGCAATAATATGTATAATACGTCTCCCGCATACTCATGATAGTGATAAAGACTGATGATAACGTACCTAAACTACGTGTTTCCTCAGAGCGCGCGTGATGTCGTCAGCGTGCCTGAGCGGGTCGCCGGCGCTGGAGCGACGCGTGCGCGCGCACCGCCTGCTGCGTCTGTCGCGGCGACTTGCACAGCTGGTACCCGACCTGCTCGAGTACACCGATGGGTCAGTATTTATTCTTTAACATATACATATATCACAGCTAGGCAAACGAACAAGAGGGTCACCTGATGGTAAGTGATCACCGCTGCCCATGGACAATGGACATAAACAACCGTACAAGGGTCGCAGATGCGTTGCCTGCCTTAAAAGCCCCATAGCCTCCCCAACTGAGCTCTGGGCCCGTAGCCAAGATGCCACTTTGACGAATTCGCCATACGCTTTCATCGGTACTTATATTGCCCTCCCGCACACGAACTATTTATGTGAGCGGGATGGAGATATAAATCGCTACGAAAGCGTTTGGCGAATTCGTCTAAGTGGCATCTTGGCTACGGGCCCTGGTAACCTTACTCACCAGCAGAAACATAGCACAACAGTTTTTGTTCTTTCATTGTTTATTTATTATTCTGCCTTGTGTATGTTTTGGTTGGCGATCACAAACCCGGGCTCCGAGTTCAGAGAAATCAATACAAATTTTGCCCGACCCGGTAATCGAACCCACCGAACCACTTGACCATCGAGGCATTTACACCTTATATAGGCAAAAACTTAATTGTTACCGGTGTGTGTGTCAGTGCGGAGACGCCGCTGCGCGTGGTGTGCGCGGCGGGCGCGCAGGAGGGCGGCGCGCAACTAGCGGAAGCCCTGGCCGGGCTCGCGTCGCTGCCGCAGGGCGTGCCCGGTGCCGACGACGACGGCGACAGCGACGACGAGCCCGCGATGCCGCCGCCGCCGGTGGTTATATCTGAAGCTGACTTTAGGGAGAAGGGTATGATTGATGATATTTTACTAGATTTCACCCGTAGCTTTGCCCATGTTAACTTCTTCTTCCTTGCGTTTATCCCGTTTCTGTGCGGGTTCCACTATGACCATTTTGTTAAATTAGAACATCAAATTCCGTTCAATATTTTAGGCGTGACCGACAGACAAACATCCAAGCAAAGAAACTTTCACATTTATAATAAAAAAAAAGTGATGAAATAATCTAATCAATTCGTTAACAGCCTATGAAAACCTTAAAAGTGACTTCAAACTGCCGCTGCCTATGTCTCCTGACTAGCTATTAAATTTCGACCCGCCTACAGATAGCGTCCCGTCCATGTATTCAATGTGCATGCTACATTGTATGTACTGATAAGTTTAGTTTAAGTATAAAAGGCAAATGACGTAAGCCCGTAGGTGTTGTTGCAGTGATCGAGAAGCGCGTGGGCATCCTCAAGCCGCAGGGCTCGCTGGAGCGCGCGCGCGAGGAGCGGGCGCTCGCCTCCACGCAGGACGACCCGGTACGACACACACTTACTGCACTCATGTAGAATGCCGACAGATAATCCCGTATCTTGTTACAATATTAGCGATAACTTCCTCCTAAAACAATGGTGAAGCCACTTTTATCAAAAACCTCAAAATCAAAATTGGCAGACTCTCCTACTGGTTTAGTTAGAACATTTTCAAATAACTCTGGCTAATTGTAATGACATCTGTTCGTTTGAAATTGGAAACTCTTGTTTAACGAGTTCTGTTGGATGCTTTCTGGTGCTAGTCCACCATTCGTTACCAGCATGCGTTATTCCACCTTTAACCTTGGTTCCTTAAAGAGAAGCGTGAAGAAGTATCTTGCGGGCCGTTATGGCAATGCCAACGTATAGGACACCACTTTGGTACCGCATCTGTTGTCATGGCAATTAGGGCTCGCGCCAATATACCACGCATATTTATATGAAAAAAAGTCCGTCCTCCAAATAATATAAATGTTGTTTCAGGACACGGACGGCGGCGAGGACCTGAGCAAGAGCGACAGAGAGGACAAGAAGGAGACGCGCAAGCAGCGCGTCAACATCGCCATGGCCGCCATCATGCGCAAGCAGGAGGAGACCAACAAGCAGGTAACTTGACAACTAGTCCACATTTAACCAATCGTTTTTAATTTGTTAGTAACACTTATGTTTGGCAAATTTTGGCCGTACTCAGATGCAGATGGAGTAAGTTAGGGTAGATCTTTGCCCAGCAGTGGGACAATATTGGTTAATGAAAAAAAACACTTGATCTTGATCATGAATCTTCTCATTTACTCAAATAATAAGTATTGAAGAATAGAATTTGATTTTTTTTCTCTATGGAAACTACAATATTTGGTATAACATTAAACTAAGTTATTGTATTTATACAACTGCCATATAGAAATCTACTTAGAGAAAACGAAGTTGTTAAAAACAAACTTAATATGTATTCGCCAGGTTAAATTCGTGACGCCTCCGCCGACGCCGGAGTCGGCGACGGACAGCGCCGAAACGAAGGACGCCGACAAACCCAAGGTCATCCAGCCGAAGGCGATCAAGACGCTCACCAACCTGCCGCTGGGCCGCAAGACCGGCGGCATCCTGGCGCTCAAGGACAAGTCCGGCTACCCGCACCTCGTCAACACCGACCCCGACCCGCCCAAGAAGACTGACAAAGAAGACAAAAAGGAACAGAAGCCGCAGAACTCCAGTCAGAACTCGCAGAGCTACCAACCCACCTCGCAGAGCTACCAACCGAAGCGGCAAGATGTCCCGCAATCCCCCAAGTGGGGCCAGTACAACGACGGGCCGCGAATGAACTTCCAGAAGAACTACGGCGTCCCTACACACGGCACGGGGTCGTACAATCCCGGCAACCCGAGTTACCCGTCCCCGCCCACGGTTGGTGGGGCGGGGCACGGGCCGGGCATCCGCCTGCCCGTGGTCAACCCCAAGGAGATCGACGTGCGCACCGCCGCGCTGCAGAAGCAGAACTCGCGTCAGGACCTCTTCCAGGTAAGGAAGGAATTTGCACTCCTTATTCTATGACCATTATTGATGCTTAACATTTTTACATCATGCAATTTGATAAACAGACAATGTATGTTCTTAGTTGATAGGATACTTTTTATCCCGATTTAATGCTCCCACAGAAATTTTGATAATAGGGCAAAGCCGCGGGTAAAAAGTGTACTTGATCGATACAACTCGTTTGACCAGATGAAGTTATCTTTTTGTAATTATAAAATAACGTCATCATTATTAGGAAGTTACAAAGTAGTTGTTTCATGGTAAATTCAGTTCAAAGGTTAACAGCATTATTTATGATCGAGTGTTTAAAATCGCACAGAAAGGTCACTAATATATTATACTAATGTATAATACTACTAATCTATAATATATTTTTGTATCTTCCAGGACGGGCACAAGTTCGGCACGTACAACTACCAGATGTCGGGCGACAAGAAGAACTTCCTCAACGACCTGCCGCCGCGGTTCGCGAACCAGTACCGCTACTGGCAGGGCGCGCAGGACGGCCCCGACAACAAGTTCCGCGACGACAAGCCCGCCTTCCCGCCCGCCGCCGCCGCCGCCGCCGCCGCCGCCGCCGCCGCCGCCGCCGCCGCCTGGCCCGCGCGGGAGCCCTACGCGCAGCCGCCGCCCTGGTGGAAGCCCGACGCCCCGCAAGACTACGCCGCCTACTCGCAGGTACGGATGTTAAGCGACAAATTTCGTATTCAATAGGTTACGTAAAAGTATATAAAAAAAGAACTCCACCTATGAAAACAGCTAGTCGCGCGGCTGTGTGTGTTCGTTTTTCCACATAATGAAAGTTCCCGAGTCCGTGCAACAAACAGATGGAGCCACTCTCTGCGACTGTTTATTGTAAACGGTAGCCAATAGGATTTAATTTCTGAGATGGTGTCTGATATCACCGCTCCGCTCGCACGCACATCTCAGCTTTGGTCAAGTCTCATCCTTAGAATGTAAGGCTAAGTGTCCGCTAGCTCCGCTCCCACCGCCGTACCACCCGTAAGCTGCCTGAAACTGCTGTAAACTGACTTGTCGGTTTCACTGTGTGTGGGTACTCTCATCTAAACCGATTGAAGGTTTTAGTGTACATGGTTTTCTCAGTGATTCTTTTGGGAAATAAATATCTTTAAAGTAACGTCATTTTGCAACTGTACTCGTAGGCCGCCGGTCCCGCGTCGCAGAGCTTCTACTCGGCGCCGGGCTACCCGGGCGCGTACCGGGCCGCCGCGCCCGCCAAGCCCGACCTGCCCGCGCCCTACATGCAGCCCATGGGGCAGCCGCAGCATCAGACGCTACAGGTGGGGATTTATAGTAGACAAAATCATATTAATTAATATTTAAAGAAATATAGATAAAGGTAAAGTAATCATGTAAAATGCTTTAAAATAAATAAACAAAAAGTTTTGTTCCAGTTAATATTCTTCTCCTCCTTGAGTCACACTCCTTATAACTGAGGGCCGTGATCATTGTATGAAACGGCATTTCACTCTCTTGAAACTTGAAGTGTGCAGCAGGTTTCCACACATTTTCGCTGTAGAGCACTTATATTTTTGAAAATCCGGAGGTATGCCTGCCCCCGTTTTAACGAACGACCTCACGTACGCGGCGACTTCTCCACTAAGTATCAGCCTATTAATGTACCACTGCAAGGCGACCCCTCCATCATTTGAAATCATGTTTTCGTTACAAAGATGGGTTTTTTCCACTAGGATATCGATTATTCATCAATGATTTTCTATAACTTGTATTAATTTGCTATCGTTACTTTGTTACTGCGAATCTTTGTTAGTGTGAATATATTTTTCACCCATCCATCTATCTATCAGGGCATGGTCAACTCGCCGAACTTCAACTCGGCTCTGAACAGCTTCGGCACGTATGCGCCGAGCGTGGGCTACGACGCCGGCATGTACCCGCAGTTCGCCAAGCTCGGCTTCCCCGACCAGCAGCAGCAGATGTACCGGAAGGATCTCATGGACGGCGGCCTCGGCTTCGGCCAGAACGCGATGGACGCTCAGAGAAACATGGCAATGAAGTTCACCGATCTGAACCTCAATAGTGATACTGCTCGGAATAGTCTGGATCAGCCCGGCGTGAGTAATTTTAATTTAATTTATTGCTTAAGGGCGTGCAGTCCGCATACTAGTTATTCTGTATTGTACATATAATTTAAGATAAATAAATAAAATAACTCTGTTGTGCACATATATGATTTTTGAATACTTACTCAAATATTTTTATTACATAAAGATAACCAAAATAAAAAAAAATGCTAAGAGTGGCCTCTTTTTAATAATTTAGATTATGACTTCTTTACGATAAAAAAATTAAAAGAAGTCATTATAAAAATAAAGTTTAATCTTTGTTGCTCTACAGAGCCTTAATCTGAAGTGCACGGTTCTTGATTTCACTGTACACGTGACTGTCTATTTCGGTGAGCCGCTAATGTGTAATGACGTGGTTTTGCGCTAGGTCCCGGGCGGGTCGGGCAGCGGCGCGGGCGCGGGCAGCACGTACTCGCTGTTCAGCGGCGCCGACGCGCCCGCCTGGTCGCCCGCCGCGCACCACCAGCCGCAGCAGGTCAGTTATTTAATTTCCCGCTAGACGGCGTTACTTGGCGTGGCGTAATCTCAGATTATTAATGAATATAAATTGATAAATTGTTATTTGCACTAACACACCGATTACCTAGCCCCAAACTAAGCTCGAAGCTTGTACTATAGAAGCTAGGGAACGGATAGATATACTTAAATATTTTTTTATAAACTTCCATGACGCAACTTGTCGTCGATATCAATAGATGGAGTGAATAATTTGACAGTTACGCTATTCTTTTCCTCCATATTATAAATAACGTAAACTCGTAATCACGATAGAGCAAGATAGCAGACACACGAACTCGCGTCGCCTAAACTGTAATTTGGGATTACGTCATTATCGCGTGGCCGTCGTCTTCTATTGAGAGAGACTGAGAAGGAGAAGGTGCAAAGTTGAGTGAATTTTTGACGTTTTGGTGGAGACACTCAAACTTGACATAAGGAGCATCTATGGTGTTGATTAATCTGAGGGCGTAACATAACGTAGCGTCCAAGTTTGCTGTCATCGGTGAATAATTTGGTTAATTATTTTTTTAAAGTAGGATATTTTGGTAAACTTATTATAATCCACTGCAGTCGCTGTGGTCGGGGCCGGGTCCGTCGCCGCTGGAGCGCCTCCTGGAGCAGCAGAAGCAGATGAAGCCGCAGTGACGCCGGCCGCTCCGCCGCCGCGGCCGCTGATGCAAATTCACAGTTCGCCAGCTGATTGCAACCACTAAATTATTCGTTATCATAACCGAATCGGCGCTCGGCCCGCATTCGTTTTACCGGAGCGAACTCTCGAAGTAGTGTTGTATATTTAACCCTTAATCAGTCATAACATGGCTAATTTTTTCATTGGTTTTCGACCTTAAGTCAAGGACATAAGGTTCGATTTAAGGTGGGTACTGTTTCCCCCATATTTGAATTACCCACCATATTATATTGAACCTTAATGCATGTAAATAAGAGCCAAATAAATCCAAAACCAATGAAATTGAAAAAATGAATACATGTTCTGCCTTATATAGGGTTAAATATAACATAGTACATTGACCGGCGACGAATCCAAACATCTCATACGAAAGATACTCACCCCTAAAGTGGAACTCACACTTGAAGATACGGTTGAGCACATGCAATCTTTCGAGATGGTCGGAAAGTGTGATTATTATAATTGCATTCCTAATAACGGAAATGTTGGTAACTTTATTCCCGTTATTCATTATAACGGGTCAAAAAAGACAAACCTCAATAAGTAATTTTTCTGGTCAGTTATTGTAAAAGTCGTTCCTAGCGCGCTCATAGAATTGTATAATATAATTTTAAATCACGTTGTATATATTTTTCGTCACCGAGTTGTAAAATGTATTTGTGGCCAATATTGCCAACACAACATAAAAGGCTGTATTTTTTTTTTAATTACCATGTGCTTAAATTTTGTTGAAACTATCACTTGTCTCTGTGCTCACATGTATTATCTGTATCTTAACTCTGTGCTCACATTTGTTATCTGTGTCTTTAAGCTCTGCAGATAACACAGACTAGAAAAATATAGAATTTTGTATATATCTGTCGAGGAGATATCCTTAGCTCTACAAGAAAATATCAAATATGAATTTATCAATGAAATAATCCCACTGTCAATGTCTTTACTTTCAAATTAATAGTCTCTTCTTTTTTAACCATCTTCACTTATTTCTTAACTATCCGTGTATCTGAATTGTTAAGTTTTATTTTATACATTTATTACACAAGGTTTTAACTATAAAAAGCTATAAAATTTCGGGTATTTAATTGTAGAGCTAAGACTTTTGTTTTAAGTGAGTTTTGTTGTGTTTTTAAGTGAAAGTAAATTGAAGTAACTATTGTGAAACAATATTTTGTAATACAGCTATTTTTGTTATTATATTTGTGTAGTTTTACTCTGACCACAAACCATATACATATAAATGAGAAACATTAATCAGTCAATAATTTAAAATTTATTTAATTCATAATAGCCCTAAACATTTTGTATTACTGAAATACATTTCTATTGGTACGGAAAAAGCGAACTAATTTTCTATTTGCATATACAAAGGAATATTTACAATATCGCTACATAAATTAATAAATATAACCTTGAAAGTGAACATTTCAATAATTTCTTATCTTTTACGAAATTAACTATGGAAATTGTTTTTACTTTGTTAATTGAGTGGGGAATAAATTAGCTAGAATAAATTAAGTATTATAAGAAGGCTGACATTTAAGATCAATATTGTTAATTTTGTAACATTAGTACAATTAAAATGTCAGTCAGGTAGCAACACAACGATCGAGTCTCATATTCTGTCAGTAGAAGCAACAGTCACATAAATTCTAACGTAACACACTAGATATGTACAACAAATTGACAAGGCGACACACTCCGCCGGCACTCCACATTGCACGTGCAATTCTACTTCACAATCTTGCAGTTTGACAAAATCAGTGTAACTTGTATAGACTTAAAATACGTTACGTAGTAATCATACGCAATAAACTAAATTTACATAACGTTTATTCATGTTCGTCCCACCTCTCGTCCCTACTAGAGACGAACGGGAAGAAAAGTTTAGTTCGTAACCAGTGGTGGAGTTAAAAAATTTATAACGACTTTCTGAGCAAGATAGTCCCAGTGTTTAATTACTACACAGTAATAAAAGCATTTTTATAATCACCACCAGGGATGAACAAAACATTTTTGTCCCATTCGTCCTAACTGGGGAAGGACGGGAATAAACCTCGCTAATTAAGTAGACTGGATTGTTAAATAATGGCGTTTTCTAAATGGTAGTGTTTCCAAAAAAATATCAGTATACACAGTTGAGCTTACGAATGATTCCCGAATACTGTCTCTCGTTTGTATAACATTGACTAGTTATTTGGCCGGCTCGCGCCCGGTAACCAGGAAAACATTATTGTACTGTCAATTGGCACAAAATTTACAACCAAACACTTGTAAAGTCGTGTTGGCTCGTCTAAAGTAACATACAAATAAATGGCTAAACTTGAACGCTCGTCGCGATATCACCGTCGTCGTCATGCATAGAAACATGAAAATATAAAATCATTACACCATTACACTATTGTAACTATTTGTAGCAGTCATCAATCAATACAGCACAACTTATCGAAAACGGAAGCTGTTTATCAAATCATCGGAGCATCTGTAAAATTAGCTAGTTATGAACACAATCATCATAATTCTCAGATGTCCAGTACTGTGCAATCAATACGATTCTACGGAACCGGTATATTTATAGTTCCAAATTAACCCTTGTTAGCAAAAATCACTCTACGGTTTGAATGCAGTACTCGAATTAAATAAAAAGTGTTATATCTCCAAATCGCCACGAATAAACTACACAGTATTTGTAAACTATAAACCAGATCGTCCCATTTCAGACGTTCAGTTATCAGATCGCATTTTCTAATTATACAATGTGGCAGTAATGTTAAAATCGCATAAGACGCATAATAGTGAACGGGAATAAATCTCACACAAACCTATACAGATACATACATAATATTGTCAAGTAAACCTTCTGAAAACTCAACAAGCTTCTATCGCGGCACTCGCACGCACCCAACTACCACCAATATCGCACCTCGACTTCTTACAAGGATATGTCTACAAACGCTATACTTAAACAAATTCGTAGTTCAGACAATAAAGGTCAAGTGACATCTAGTCATCATGGAACAAAAGTGTGACAAACAATTTACGCATGGTTTTAAACATAATTATTATTATACAGATCTTAAATCTAAATAAATTACATAATGTGATAATATTATGTCAATATGCAATTATGCCTATGTTGACAGAAGTTAATCAACTCGCTGGCATTTAAACAATAAAATAAAATGTTAACGCACAATAATTATTATAAACATTGTTGTATAACAACAGAGTGTGAAAAGGTAAAAACACAATCGCTGAGATTTACATTTTGTTCGATTAGTTTCTTAAGCCTAAATGTATATTTTACACAACCGTGAAATAAGAATCGTAAGGTTACCTTCAATCTCATTAATAAAATACTGAAATATTTGGAGACCATTTTATACAGAGTTTTCAGTGTGAGCTAAGTGCGAAAAGATATCAGTCATTCGAGTCCGAACACACAAGTAATTTTCACGCATACCAAAAAGTCTGTATCTTCCTTGCAAATTCGCTCATATTATGCCTTCATACAAAATTAATTTTAAACCATATTTCTTTCCTTGAATTTCCAGTAAAGATATTTAATGCACTTATCAAATTGAAAGCGCAATATCATCGAGGATCAGGGCAGTGGTAAACAGGTGTGGTGCCTGTTTTTATTTTAAACATTATTATAATTTACTCCTTTACACGTTACCGCTATAAAATTGACGGTAAGGTCAATAATACCATATCTATCAAAAACTAAACATACTTCAATGACAAAGATCATTACATCAGTTCATTCCACGGCGCTCCGCATAGTCGCCCACCTCACGATGAGCTTACAATATTGCTATCCAAAGGCTTCATGCGTTTCACTTCAACAATCGTCAAAATAAATTATTGTAAAATATCTTGCAGGCCGGTATGGCGATGCAAACGGATTGGATAACACAATGGTATCGTCGTCACGGCAATCAGGGCTCCTCTTTTACTAACCATCAAGCCGGGTGGGGCCAATATACCATGTCAAAATAAAATTAAAATATGTGTGTCACTCACTAGTGATAACAAACCTCGCTAACAGATTTATAGACAATAAATATTTAGGATATCATTAATATCTCACTATAGAACACCGGGGGTCGCGGGGGTCTACGCTACAGGCTGTCGCTGGTGGGCGGGGCTTGAGGCGCGGAGGCGTGGCTGCTGGGCGAGGGAGGGGCTCACGTCTGTCGCTCGGCGGCGAAGTTGTACGCGTACTCGCGGTCCACCTCGAACCGCGTGCGCCGCTTGATCACGGGCAGCTGTGTCTATCGACAAATGTTCAACATTAACAATTGTAAAATAAGGCACATTTAATAACATCTTGTTCAGGTTACGCGTTAATTCAGAGTTCCGTAAAATTCTAGAGATACCTTTGTACTTTCTTTCCAAATATTTACCTCCAATATCAGAAAATACAATTTTCCGGATAATTTTGCTGAAACCGGCGTAAAATACAATCAGGAACCTAAAGCTTTTGTTTTTGTGACAACAAGCCATAATTTTCTAAAGTTTTTATCACGTAATATTACGTAAACATTTTGAGATAAAAGTACACGTCACTCGTCGGTGATAGCATTCACCTCGTAGTAGGGGAGGCGAAGCGGGGATTTTTGAAGTGACTCGAGCGTGTCAGATAAGTATACAGGGAGAATCCTTGTACCCTTTAATGTACCTCTACCGAATATCAACCCTTCATATGGCGGGGTATGCTGAGGGGAACCCGTAAGATTAGTAAAAAAAAATCGATCCTCTGAAAAACTCGAGCGCGGCAGATTAAGTAAATTACATGTAGAAAAGTGTATATCTAAATAATCTGCCGATTTCAGCGTGGCGTTGAGGAATTAGCGAGCTCTAAAGTTGAAAAAAAAAAACGTCATTTTGAAATACTCGAGCGCGCTTCTGTTTTTTTTTAACTATAGGAAATATTGTCAGAAGCATGAGAAACTACTAATCTGACGGTTTCCATGGGGCGATGTCGGTAAAATCGTGGTGGAAAGGTGAATCGTACAGCGGTTGAGATGAGAGCTGTATCTTCCCCACTCCGCATGTTACTTTCTTTCTCACACTTTCTCTATCTCCTCGCACCGTTCCCAAACTAACGTTCGCCGCCATGATGGCACCTCAGCTGATCACAACAGCGTGGTTGTCATAGAGTAAAGTAATCTATATTGGGTATGAAGAGAGAGCCCTCACACGCGATTTTTTGTAAATCGCTTATGTCAAATTTAATGTAACTTAGAGACATCCGGACTTAAATTTGTATATCTATATAAGCTACCTATACATACTATATATATAGATTACCTTGAGATAGAGATAGAGATACCTTGACCTGTATAGCTACCTGTACCTATATAGCTGTAGATAGATAAATAATTAGTTTATTGGTAAACTTATTAAAGTATTTTCTCAATAAGACTATTTCTCAGTTTGGACTTTTTATGGGAATCGATAATATCATAACCGAATCTTGTAAAAAAGTTCAAACTGAGAATGAGTCCTTTTCAAAAAATACTTCAACAAGTTTACCAATAAACTATATCTATTTAAAGTCTGGGTATCGTTAATAAACTATGTTTACCTAAAGCATTACTTCATCATTCGGATAATAGTTGTTAGATTATAAATTGTATAATGGAATTTGCGTCTGATCTCCTTTGTCATAGATGATAAGTTTAAAAAGTAAAAAGTGTTTGGTTTTTCTGCCGCTTGAGGCGCTGTTGTTGCTTTTTCCGTTTTGTTGATTGTTAAAGATTGTTTCTCTAAAACAATAAAGAAATCTTGCTTAATCGGACGTATCAATTAAAATAACCTGAACCCAATAATAGTGAATAAATATACTGGGTTGTTGAGCCATAAAAGGGTTTTTATTTGTAATGATGTATTTTTAATTTTGTATATGAATAAATTATAACTATTTTATATGAAAATGCGAATATCTTGTTATTCAATTTCGGTAAAAATGGTCAGAATAACGATATCCCTCAATATAAATGGCAGATTATTCTACAGAGGTACTATTGTATCAATATGAACCCCCTGCATAAAAATCTAACGCGCCGGAGTATTTCCATACATCAATTTTTTTTTACATTTTAATTTTTTTTACACGCTCTCCCCATCGCTAAAATACAAAACTTGTAATGAACTTTTTTTTCATTTTGAGACCTAAACTATCGAATCCAATAGGTCTCTAAGACGCTCGAGTAACTTTTTTTTTTTCGTTTTTCAACCCCTTGTTGTAGGCAACCCCCTCACATTAATCGTCAGATTAATATATAATGGTTATCAGGAATATAAAGCGCGTTTATACTGTTAATGGCTGACGCGCTCGAGTATTTCCATACATCAATTTTTTTTTACATTTTAATTTTTTTTTACACGCTCTCCCCATCGCTAAAATACAAAACTTGTAATGAACTTTTTTTAATTTTGAGACCTAAACTATCGAATCCAATAGGTCTCTAAGACGCTCGAGTAACTACAAATTTAGCATCCCGGCCTCCCCTACTATCGGGTTCAGTCGCCGGCTCACCCACATCGCTCGCGGGATGCGTCAATAAAGATAAACGATCAGTCCCTCCCAGGCCTTTCTCATATATTTTATTCCATTTCCAGCTAACGAGGCTTCTTATAAAATAGATTAGTTTGTACTCCGGAATTCACAAGAGCTACTCAAGATCACCCAGAGAACTAGACATCGGGAATTGGTAAACTTTCGATGACGATGACAATTTCACTTAACTGCTTTGTTTTATCATCATTATTTAATACAAAAATATTGAAGCACACAGATCACTCTTCGCGAAAAACGTGTTTAATCGTTGAAATCTGTATTTTGTTTCACAAATCTGTATTTTGTTTCACCAATGTAAACTTCCCGTCAATAGGACTCTCTTCCAGCTCGGGTTTATTTCGAACGAATGTACTTAGGTGAACGCGAGAAAACTCACCAACGCATCGTCGGGCAGTCCCCTCAGCTTGGGGTTGAGCAGGAAGGGCACGCCCTCGAGCCCGTTGTGCCCGCCCAGCGTGGCGTACTGCGCGGGCGCGGGCGCGGGGGCGGGGGGCCGGGGCGCGGGGGCGGGGGCCTGGCGGGGCGCGGGGGACGCGGGCGGCCGGGGCGCGGCGCGGGCGGGGCGCACGCTGTAGGCGGGGCTCAGCGCCTCAAAAACAAAAATCAAAATATACTTTATTCATGTAGGCCTCTGCAGGGCACTTATAAATCGTCAAAAATTATTATTAGCGCAAAGGAATGACTCGACCACCGACTTCGTAATACAGTCATCTCCCGAGAAGAAGCGGCAAGAAACTCGATAGTTGCTCTTTTCAATCGCCAAATAATTACAATAGTTTGTCTATACAATAAGTTAATATACTTGTATTAGGTCATACAGTTACCTCTTTCAAGTATATAATTAAAAATATATTTATCGTGAATAGATTGAGTCCCAGTCGACCAGTCCCCAAAGGCGGCACCTGTTCACAAGTATGACGTATGTGTCAGCCATCATCTCACTCAACCATTTTAGAGGGAATGAAATAACCCGCCACATAGCGCCACCACCCCAGAGACATTATAGTGCGCATGACTACCTCGTAGTCGTGGTCCGTGATGAACTCCTCGCCGGCCGTCGGCGACTTCAGGTTCAGGTTGCCCAGCTCCGAGATCAGCGGCGAGAGCTTCGGCGGCCGCTCCGGAGCCGGTCGCAGCCTGCAAGTTACGATCGGTACCGTTGTACTTGACTAGGTTCACAGCACATCCATCGTAGTTAATAATACTATGTTCTACATATTTAGGCTCCTCGAACACACTACGAAATACGATTAAGAATTTGGGTATTGAGCATCGAGAAACATCGAGCGTGATTATTTGACGAGGAAAACATGACCCTTACCCGAAAGCACATCAAGCACATAACTACTGACCGAGTTTCGACCGAACGCTTGGGTAATTTATTGATAACATAAATCATTAAAACAATGACAGTGTACTCAATATTAAGTACGGACCGCATGCTTTTAGAAATTTTATATTACAAGGGAATAAAGTTCACAATATGGTGTCTAGTACATCAGCCAGGCCCCTCAAAGGGCGTGGCCGCACGTGGTTTCCTACCTCCTGTTGGCCTCGGGCGTGAGGTTGCTGACCAGGTTCTCGTACTCGTTGTGCGTGGGCGACGTCTCCGCGCTGCCGCCGCTCACCTTGTAGCACACCATCTTGCCATTGATCTCACTGTGACACGAAATAACCACATTGCTATATTTTGCCGAGTAAATGGTTAATAAAAATATAATTCTTGCCGTTTGAAAACACGCTAATAAGTTAAATAAATATGACTTCTATCAGAATGTAAAAACTTTTGTTGACACAAATATTATAATGCGCGGATGGGACACCCTCAAAATCTACGATCCGTGGGGTACAAAGGCGAGGGAGGTCTCCAAGAAGGGCGATGGATAGAGCGAGCGACGGGCGCGCGTTGTCCTGATGCCACAGACACCCGCGATGCCAACCGTCTTTCTTGGTGACCTCACCAGACTCCTCTTTCTCACTGTGCACAATGGGCACGTGCCCAGGATCCCGCGATCGTTATTATCAAACCTGTGGCCAGAGTGATACAGGCCCACGTGCTTTCTAATAGGTGAAAGACGGCCCTGGACCTCCCTTGATTAGTCTTGCTTGGTCACATACCCGGCCAGTATGAACCCGTGCGGCGCCTGGCGCATCTTGGAGCAGACGATGACGTCGGTGACGGCGGGCGCGCGGCGCAGCGTGGGCCGGCTGACGCGCGTGCACAGCCGCCGCTTGCCCGCGCGCCCCGCCACGCTGAACCCCGCCGGCGCCGGCTCGCGCTCTCCCACCACCACCACTCCGTCCATCACGTAGCCTGGGACCCCTGGTGAACGCAGCACACCACATTAAATCATCATCATCTATTGCAGACCACTTCTAGACGAAAGCCTTCCCCATATGGGTGGCTATGTCCTATAGTCACCATGCTGGGAAGGCGTTATTCATGGTGAACTTTTGCTGCAATAGTTCGGAACGTCCTGTTAAAAAAACCTGGCGCTCGAAAAACAAAGTTTGCAAAGGAACATAGTTTACCGAATCCATATAAAAACCAAGAGCAAAAAAATTTCCTCATACTCGTACCTATGTGCAAAAAGATTCGTGACTAAGAAGTTAGGATATTCTCTAAAAATATTATTTGTTAGCCTGCAATGATTACATTCAAAAAGCATATGGTGAGATAATAACTACAACTTTATGTACGGAATGGTTCAAATGAAAAATAAATCGATCCACACCACAAACATAGTTATATATTGCTTATATAGCACATATGCAGCAATACATCATAAATAATAAATAAATAAATAAATGCCTTGGACTAACACACCAATTGCCTAGCCCCAAACTAAGCTCGAAGCTTGTACTATGCACATAATATGTATGTTGTGCAAAAAAACCTCTCGACAACAGATTGGCAGCAATCTGTGCCCCAACCGCCCATATGCATGCATTCAATCTGCCGTCGTCTATTAACTAACTAGCAATCAGAGCTCGCGAGTTAACAAGCTGCCCATCCTGTTACACCACGGCCTTCGCCTCTGTCGAAAGCGAGCGTGACACTTCTTAAGCCGTGAACCCGTTCTGACAATCGATACCAGCGTTACAAACCGACCTCAAAGAGAGCGACAGTACTTGAACTACTCCACCATATTTAAAAGCAAAAACGAATCGCTCTATTGACACATTTCCATTACGATTGCACTCGTATCTATAAAGTGCTATTTATTTAGCTTATCATCGCAATTTATTTGTTGTACAAATAAGTTGCAATTAACGCGGTACGGAATATACATTAATGCGGTTATTTCCCTCCTCTTGATTGATTAGTAAATACCAGCGGAAAAAAACATAGATTGATCATAAAACATTCATTATTGTAATTTTATAATGGTCGATGGGTTAAGACGCTAATCTTTGAGGATTATCATTGATATCGTTTTAGCCTTTTGTAGGACGTCATATGATAAAATATTTCATTTTCATTTGGCAATGTAATGTGTTCTATATATAGAACTAAACATTAGGTAGCAAAGATAGAAAAATCCATTTGAAAGATGAAAGGATATGAAACATGAAATCGGGGAGCCACACCAGGTGGTAGGGCCCGAAAAATACAAACAACATGAATTAAAAATGTATGAATACATTGAGGGGAAAGTCCAGTCAGATTTCCCAGGGGTCACCATCACAGTCATCAGTGCATGGTCACGCACGTCAAAACAATCTTCTCGTCTTTACAAACATTAGGATTGAGAACGATGTCTTTAACTGTAGGAATACACTAGACTGAAATAACGCGACCGAAGTGCATTACAATCAAAACGTATGGAAGTATGTACAAAAAATATTAGAAGACGAATGTCCGATATTCTCATTGTAAGTCATGCAAAAAGATTGGATTTGGCTCAAATAGCAATTCCAACTCGGTATTGATATTAGTGGAATGCTATACAATATAATTATTAACAGTAGTATTAAGTGACGTTCCACGCTGCACTCGCATGGCGGTGCATTCATTTGTGTGTGCATAATAATAACATTTAGTAATATCGCTATTTACATTACAACGTGGAGCGCTTAAATCATTCGTGGCGCTCGACCGCTGCACACAGGGCCGCCTGTTCTAAACAATCAGATGCAGCATCCACGCTCATTAGCGGAAGGTCCTCGACCTCTCAATGAGTTGATAAAGAATGGCATTGTGCCGGCAACCGTCCGAGGTTCGAGTCGAGGGCGAGACGCGAGCGGTTATCTCACATTAACCCACTTCGTCTAGCTCTATTGATTCAAACCTGTCTGCTCGAGAGAGGGCAAAGTACTACAACGTCTCGCCGACATTCATTGCACTTCAATTTCGTTAAGCGAGTTTTAAAATGTGTCTCACACGCGTTAAATACTCATTGAAGAAATGGAAAAGATTTTGATGAGATGAGACAATATGGCAAGTAGTCTTTATAACTGTTGCAAATAGTTATTGTACCTAAATTCATATTTATTTATTCATAAACTAGGCAGCACTAGCAGGCAAACTAGGATTAGATAGGATGGATTACTAGGCAAACAACAGGATTTTTCTGGAAATAAATGTAAGTAAATGTAATAATGTCTGGAACAAGAGTACCTACTTAAAAACAAGCTCGTAATTTCTGTTAAACGGTAAAGATAACGTAATATAAAATTAAATACAAAATTATTTACAGTTAATAAAAGATTTTTGAATCATTTTTTTTTTACTCAGCGATATCCAACTTTTCCTAAAATACTACAGCAAGACAACCAACGGTGTGACTCCGAATGTGGTCAGTACAAATCCGTCCGCGAATACAAGGTCGGCCGTTAACGCGCGTGATCACAGATTCACACGGTAACAGTTTATCATAAATTAAACTGAACAATTAAGACTTCATTCCTCCTCCCTACACGTTTTTGCTGTTTTAGCTTATTCCAAAATTAAAAACACTGTTTTTGTAGTCGTTGTATTACATAACAACTCAAAGCAACACATAGGATATGATAAACTTAACAAACAGGTAATTTAGAAAGTTGATTTTGTTCCGGACATTGCGATATCTAAAGAAATTCAAAGCTCTCGCTGATTGCAGTACATAATATTTCATAAAAATGACCCAATGTTTTAGATTTATAAAGCCTTATTATGTGATAATGATCATTAATTACAAAATGGAATTTCCACTGTGTGGAAACACGGCCAGATTTAATAATAAATGTTTTCATTTCCATAACTCAACAAATTCAATGATTAAAACAAAAATATTATTAACATTTAGAAAATGTACAAGTCGTTACTAGTGGGTCCTTGAATCAGACGTTTACTCGTAGTTAACTTTCTGCATTTGACATTGTGTCGAATTTCGAAAGTACCTACAATATTGCAAAGCAATTCAATTTCTTGAGTCGAGTTTAATAACAGCAATTTTATTAGCTACATAATATCATGTTTATCTCAGCAGTGCATTAATTCTTTACCGATGGGTCATACTTTTATTACGATACGTACCTACGGTGCAAGTATTTGATTATAAATATGGGATTCCTTTGCTCTGTAGTGTGACATCAGTAGGCTGACCTGACATTATAATACGAGACAGGTATCAATCGATATGAATACCACCAGGGCCTCTTTATGGTGGTTTTGTCATTGTCACCAGGACACTTGACCGCGATTTCTTCCCGCTTTCGCTCTACCTTAGTTCGAGGACAGCACACACCACATACCTACTTACATTCGATTGCTTATGCATCCGGGGGCAACGGCTTAACAAATTATAATTCAAATTTCATCAGATTTAGAGACAGTGAGCTACGTACCTTCAGATTTAGACAGGCAGATGTAATGACTCGGCTTCTTCCCGAAGAGTCCATTCTGCCTCAGCAGTCCCGCGTCGGCGTCCTCGTCGTACGTGCGGCTGACGGGCTTGTACCCGGCCGGGCACTTGGCCACGCTCTCGATGATCTGCAGCGACAGCAGCGGCCGCTCGTCCGGCAGCGCGTCGCCAAGCTTGTGCAGCACCTTCGACATCCTCGCTTAGGACATCATTCAACTATCAGTCTTCAAGATTGCACGCTGGTCGCGTTCGAGAGGATACTCTCGTTTCAGTCTCTTTTAGCACCCTGGAACAATGTTTGAACCTTGAATTTCCGACGTAGTCAAAATCACCATATTACAGAATACCACAGTGAAGTAGCACTTCGTAACTGTTGTGCTTTGTTTCTGCTAGTGAGTAAGGACGCCAGAGCTCAGTTGGGGAGGGTAGGTCTTAAAGGCAGGCAACACATCTGCGCGTCTGGTGCGGTTGTCGATGTCCATGGCTGCCCATGGACATCGACAACCGCGCCAGACATGATCACTTACCATCAGGTGACTCGATTCCCCCCCTAACACATTATAAATATGTAAAAACAAACACAAACGGCAACGACAGACGCGATCGTTATTCACTTTAGGTAAATAGGAATAAATAATACGCACACAAAATTTTTGAGGACATTTTCGTGATTAACGGCCGTAACGGTTTTAACCACTTCAATTCAAGGTTAAGGCGTCTAATCTTTCCTTAATCAATTGATGTACCAAATGCAAATTACAGACATACATTTACAAAAAAGACAATTAAATTGACGATATCCGCATTAAATTGCAAACTGCAACTAATATAGGTAATGGACAAAGATTACTAATGATTGCTTCCGCGCTTTTATGTGGGCGCGCCTACGGACAGAACTTAAATTGAAAACATAATAAGTAGGTCAGACTTACTAAACACAATGAATCTAACAAACAAATGAGGTTCAAACGGCTAACTTTCTCTATGTTAACTGTTTCAAAGATTGAAATTGCAATGTAAATAACCAATGTTGCAAATACTACAATATCCATTGTTCAGTGAATGAATGGCATGCTAGAAGTACTAAAACCGAGTAATTCGTCCAGGGAGGCGCTGCCGCCGCGCCGTATCGTGTGTTTACTCGTAAATACGTAAATTAGCTTAATCACATTCATGAAAACCAACTATGAATGAAACACATTAACCAAATGATGTTTTGATTACTTGAATGGGAATGTAGTGATTAAGATTTTCAAATAAAACATTTCATAGTAAGCAGGACATGTTATATCCAAGACCAGCATTATCTTTTTAAGTATCTCCTTAATTCATTATCTTGGTACAAACCATACCATGGATTAGAGATTCCTATTTTTTTTTTAACAATATACTGCTATAGGCATAAGCAACTCTGGTTTTATACACTCAGATAGCTAGTATAGGTACTCAAATTGGACTGTATAGATTGTATTGGATGTAGGGAGAGTCCCTCCAAGCCTAAGCATATTTGCTTTGTTTATCTTATTTCTGTGGCTAGCTGTACCTATTAAACCAATCTCAATGCATTACTCATACACAATCAGGTTGGCAAATGTAAATATTTGTCACAGAGTGTAATTCATGAATCATCAATTACATGATGAATAAAATTTTTAAGAAAAGGTAATGTATTATTTCTTCAAATAATTTTTCTTGTAAAAACAGATATTTTTTTTATGGTACAGTCCACTGTAATCCTGGCAATCACTGCCTTTTCATTTACATAATCATTTCACTTGTAAATACAATATTTTTTTATGCCGCAGTCCATCTGAAGCTAAGCAATCACGAATTAAAGCAGTCAATTTCCTTAACAGTAATGAAATGATCAGAAATTTGTTTCACTTTCAACATAATTATTAACATTATGGTTGTATAGTTCTTAGAAAGGGGACAAGTAACAGAACAGAGTGAATCATGAATCAGCACCTGCTCTCTGTAGCCATCATGCTAATTGCTACGCAGCCCACTTGTATCATTCATAATTCTAGCCTAGACTGCGGCTTGGTAAATCCTTTCATGTTTTCTGGATTTAATCTTAGCAAAGGATATTTTTCAAGGTAGGTAAATAGGAACATTGATTACAATTTGTAGTTAAATTGATTATTTAGATGTGTTGTAATTTAAAGAGGGCTTGCCTGGAATGCAAGTGGTGCTGGGTTTGATTCCCGCCTGAGCCACCTAAGATCTGTTGATTTTTTCTGTGTTTAATTTTTATAATTTAAAGATGTTGCCATTAAGCCAATTTACTGATTAATTCATTTAAAATTTGTTTATATTACATCATTTTATAAAATGACACATTTAATTAAGATGTTGCATGAGTACTTACATTCAAACATAAGAGTGGTACAGAAATAGCATACGATTACATATCACTGATATCATCACACACTAGTAACTCACAAACAGCACACAATGACCTCATGAATTTACTACATTAATTATTTAAAAAGTATCACTTAAAATTTACATAACATTGAAAAAGCCTGCAAAATGTATTTTAAGCGATGTATTTCACTTGGCTCAATGAGTACGCGGCGTGCGACCGACTTGGCACCCGGCCACGGTAATAATTCGGTAAACTACAGTCGCGTGCGGCGCCTTCGCTGCAAGCGGACCAATTAGAACCAATTTGTGAACCTTCAGCCGACGATTATCACGAACAATGACCCGCCACAGATCCGACGAGATACGGTCCTACAAATACACCGTTATCTCATGAAATAATAACAAAACTTACCGTCGTCATGACATCACGCGAACAAATTCACTTTGTTAGTCCTAGACCTCTATTTCTTTGTAAGATGTAGAATTTACAACAATGATTGAGGTCACTAAACTTTAACTTCTTAAATTAAAATTTAAAGGATAGCAATCAAATTTTGTCTAAACATATTCACAAACACTGTTTCTTGCAATTTTTCCTAAATATGTTTTGCAACTTGAGATGGAATAAAATTCTTCTTTGATCTTTGAAAATATTTTGACAACAAATCCCTGTGTGTGTCACTTCGATAAAATGGCAGATCGTTTTTTCTTTGAAGCTCCAAAGTAACAGCAAATGAGCCAATTGTTTATGGCCTATAGACTTGAAACATGTCATTTTTAGCCATACTAAGAAAATACAAAAAAAACACGTAAATATATTGTCTTTTGAGGATTATTTTTTAGGCTTGGTGGTTTGGAAAATGAATCACAGCGATGTCGTTAAAAACAGGCATCTCCTTTTACAAATGCCTTCCTTTACCGTACTTATATTTCTAAAACATTATTTACTAGCGGCCGCCCGCAACTTCGTCCGCGTGGATGTCGGTTTTCATTATACGAATGTTTTTTCCCGCTAACTCCCGTTCCCGTGGGAATTTTGCAATATCCTTTTGCAACTAAGCATCAAGTTTAATAAGGGACCTGCATGCCAAATTTCAAGCGTCTAACTCAAGTAGTTTCGATTTTCCATACAAACTTCCACCCCCTCATTTCGGGGAAGTGGGGGGTTGGAATGGGTCAAAAAGTAGCCTATGTTCTGTCTCAGGGTCTAAAGATTGTCTGTACCAAATTTCATCAAAATCGGTTGCGAGGTTTAAGCGGGAAAGCGTAACAGACAGACAGACAGACAGACAGACAGACAGACAGACAGACAGACAGACAGACAGACAGACAGACAGACAGAAAGACAGACAGACAGACAGACAGACAGAGTTACTTTCGCATTTATAATATTAGTTGGGATTCTATTCTTATTTATTTGTTTTAATGATATTTGAAATTCGTTTTCCATGTACAACGACTAATTTTAAGAATTTCAGTTGCATGCTCTTTTGCTAAGATGACTCTTTAAAACCGAGACTAAAGAAGTTAAACATCAGGTCTGGTGTCCCCATACGTAGTCCCCAAACAATGGCGGGGCTCTGGGCTCGTAACTTCATATTGTAAAAGAGGGGTCTGCTCTCAGGGCTGCCGAAATAAGATCCAAAATCAAAGGTCTTTAATGGTTTTCATTAGGTATCTAACTATCTAAATAACGGGCTGCGTTAAAAGACATGAAATTATAACAATTCTTTAATGTATCGAAATACGGTGTTAAAGAGACTAATACAAGATATATCACTTGCCTAATAAATAAAATATGAAGTTCTTCACAATGTAAAGTTGTATTACGCCAAATAAAACATTTCATTAACACAAGCAGGTAACTAATAATTATGATTTATAAATAATATCAAAATAAATGTACAATATCGCTTATGATTTCATGTAGTGCTCCCGTATTTTCACTTGTAACAAATGATGAAACCTGCATGAAAGTGTAAGGTATACTTGTCAATTTAATAAGAATGTAAGGTATTTCGTTGGTATCTTGAGGCTGACATCTGGATGTTTAATAGCAAAAGTATTAAATTGAATTCTAAAAAAATTTGAATTTAATTGCTGGAAAAATGAATAGTCCAATTTTTATTAAATACACGATCGTCTAACTCCGCCTTCAACAGTTTTATGCTGTATATAAGGCGTCAGGATAGGCACACTACAATTAGTTAAGTAGGTATACTCGTAACAATAGTATGATAACATTCTGGGTGATAGTGATGATTAATTACAATCACACATCAGCAAAAATGTAGCAAAAGACTTAAAATTTTACTATTTACTTGAAGACACATAAATTGTGTTATAACATCTAGGTGAATATAATATGATTCCATGTAACGGAAATATTTGTCTTGCCACTCTTGCCAGCCAGCCAGCACTAACAATTCTCATTGCAAAGGTATAGTGAATTTAAAGTTGCACTGACATTTCTAACAATACATAACTTTCTTCATTGAATACTCGTCATACAAGGCTTTTCAAGTAAGATGCTACGTCAATGTTCCTATATCGCCCCTCTCGCAGGTTGGTATGTTATTCCAGGACCTTGAAAGGCAATGGGGTGGCATCAGCCGTCCCGGACGAGGCACTGAAGTATGGCGAGACGTCGGAGAGGTAGTTCCGCGGCAACAGCCCAATCAGCAAGGCGATCTTTGCTGCTATTGGAGCCTTTTCCTCATCATCGATTATGGTGTCCTGGTCAGGCATTACCTGGGAAAAAACATTTAATTAGTCAAAACTTGGACTAAATCAAGTAATTAGAACACTAATGATTGTGTTAAACGATTAAGTACCTTATCAGCAATGTGTTTCTGGATCAAACCATCTCCGCCTACATAGAATGTGGAAAATCCATCATACCACCTGAAATTAAGATAAATAAATTGTGAAAGCCATAAATATTCAGATTGAATGAAGTCACAAGTTAGCTGAATAATAATTGTTGTTTATAAAGTGAAAGTCTAAGAAATCATTGATTGGATTGGTTAAAGAGTTTATTCTTTTTTTACTGTCATTAAAAATCAATTAATTTTCAAAGCTGTAGATGTAAATAGTTCCATTTTCGATACTTGATAAATTATTTGTACCTAAATAAAAAAAACTTACAATTCCTGGTCTTTGAATGCCTCTTTTAGGTTCCAAAGCTTGTATTTCCAGAACATGAAGAATACTTTGAAACCAGATATGCCCCTGATACGCCATCTGAGCCTGCAAGTACAAAAATATTGCTGAATTAACAAGTGGCTATGTGAATTTTACAAATAAGAATTAAAATCTATTGTGCCCAGTGGATAAGAGGGGTCTTGCTTCGCGTGAAATTGTTCGGTCAGTGACCGGAGTCGCCGGGTGTAATCATCATTCTAATAATTTACTAATTTTAGAGTACATTTCGATGTTATTATGCAGTCCATTGTGCAATTATTTAACAGTATTATAGAATCAATCAGAGAACAGTCTTTAAGAACATTTTTTTGTGAAAAATAAATAAACCATGAAAGTTTTCACATAAACATTCTATCATTTAAACATTCCCTCCCCACAGCAGGTCCTTCCAGCCAGATTCAAGCTCAGGACCCAACATCAACTAAATTCAACAAAACAGTCATGAATCCATTGATATACAAAAACCCAAGATACACAATCAACGTCTATAAACCGTCAACATCAGGATAGTGCCCAATTTTAAATCCGGCACCTTTTTCAAATAGTCTTGCGTCACCCGCGTCATAGCAACGTCGTTGACAATGCCGAAATGCGCAATGAAAAATTGTACAAAAAGTACGACAAGAACGTTAGAAAAGGGTGGCATTTATTATTTTCGGTAAGTTAAAATGTTTATTGATTCGTTTTAGTGGATTTTATAACTTAATAAGCAACGTAATATATTATTTCAATTTAATTTGTTTCAAAACGTCAGTCACCGGCTCCAGTCTAATATGGCAAATTCCAATGGCCGTTCTTTCATTGTCAGAACGATGCATTACAATCCCCTTTTATTTAAGTCGCATTATAAGAAGGCTCTGTTCGTATTTCAAAGGAGACGAAATTTTTTTGTGATGTTTATTTTTTTTAATATGTTTTTGCACATATCGTTTTGATATTATAACAAGTATATTTATATACATCAATTGTATTTTTTGTATTATAATATCGTTTTTAAGCGAATCCCATAAATTGTTATAGAAGATTTTTTCATTTTTGTTTCGTCTCATCTCCAACCATCCATTCAATTAGATTTCAGTTGGAACTTTGTTTATTAATCATATGTTCTTATAGATTTTTGTGCATCATTTTTAGGGTTCCGTAGCCAAATGGCAAAAAACGGAACACTTATAGTTTCGTCATGTCTGTCTGTCTGTCTGTCTGTCTGTCCTGGTTAGTTCTCCGCCGTTTCTGAACCGATTGCCACGAAAATTGGTGGAGAGATGTATAGTGATAATTCAAGAATTGGTTTTTAACATTATCGAAAAATAATCATTTTTTACCCCCCTCCCATACAGCGAAAAGATAAATCTAAAAAAAAATTCGACTTAACCCTTTGTGTAGGGTATCGTTAAACAGGTATTTTTAAATACAATAAAACTTGCCTAGAAAGCATGTGGATCAAACACCCCAGTCTCGAGATATATTAATACAGAGTTAAAATAAGAGGGTCCCCCCCCCCCTTAACTTTTGAAATACTATTACAATAATTCTGAAAAAAATGTCCTGTATACCTCCAAGTAAGTACTTTCAACGAAAACTATAGCGAACTCTGTATCATACATAGTTATTTTTATACAACTCGACCAACTTATGACGTGCAGTTGCCCTTATTAAATGTTGTCTTAATCGGTCGGGCCATCTTTTAGCTACGGAACCCTTTCATGGGCGTGTCCGACACGCTCTTGGCCGGTTTTTAATTTAATTTATGATATACAATAAATTTAGGTGACGAAGAGAAGTTCTATATTTACATAATGTATTTCTTATTCTTTTCTTTTTAGTATTCCTTGTGGAACAATACCATGCTGGCAATGGACATCAATCGTCAGCCAACAAAGGCGTGAAGATTCATTAAACACGTTTTAATTTTAAGTTTAAATAAAGTTTTGCGGTACTTTGTTAAATGACTTCTTGCCATTTTTATGTTTGTATGAACATATTATTAATTTGCTTTAAAAATGCTTGTATATAATAATAAAACAAATATTCGTCTCCACTCCTAGCTCTGTTCTATCTGTGAAATTATGTCATGTCAAAGTTTGACTTTTGGTTTTGGTGACACTATTAACAGAGGCGGCTTTACCCATTGCGAGGCCCCGGGCGACAGGTCTTTGCGAGGCCCTTTGTCCTACGGAAAAGTAACTTTTTTTTTTTTTCGCCTCCGGCGTAGTTGGCTCAGGGTAGAGGTGTGCACCGGTTTCTGGATCACGTTAGGTCGGTCAGCCGTTCCCCGATATTACGCAGATTAAGCCCTTCCACCCTTTTCAAGCATATAGCTCTTGCGCTCCATTCTGGCTGGCCAATTAAGGCAAGCCGGAGGTGGGGGAGAAGATGGTAAAGTTCCCTCGGGAGGGTCCGTGGTGTCGCCACACAGCAACACTTCGCCACAAGCTGCCCTTCGGGGACTGACTGCATTGATGGAAGTTATAATTCCTCAAGGAAGAGCTCCAACTTCCATCGGGCGATGGGCTCGTCACATCCCTAGTCGCTTTATTATTAATAAATAATATTATGCATTAAAAGTTTTACAAAATGAACAAACGCAATAATAAACATCACTTAAAATATTAAAAGTGATGTTTGCGGCTTTTAATAAGACTAAATTCTTTTATAACAGCACCATAATCTAATGAATGAGCTACGTCATTTTCGATTGAAAGAATTGCTAGCGCTGCAAGTCGATCTTGTGTCATCGAACTCCTTAAATAAGTTTTGATAATTTTAAGCCTCGAAAAACTCCTTTCAGCCGACGCAACCGTAACAGGTGTAGTGGCAATGATCCTTAATGCTATTTCTATGTTGGGGTAAACTTCAGTTAATTTTTTTTCTAGTATGTATTTTAGCACCGATATAACGTCATCGTTTCCTTCATACACGCGGATAAACATATTTAGTTCCTCGTACAATTCATGTCCGTCAATGTCACTATACGATTCTCCTACTGTCAGAGATACTTGCAAGTCACTGCAGTGCTTCAAAAGTTCACTCTCACTTATTTCCTTTAACCTTTTTATATTATACAAAAATCCAAATATGGTCTCATGATGCTTAAGTGCCTCAAACCTAGGATGGCAGCTTGCGCGCACATTGTCGACAATAACATTAAAATAATTTATTCTGAAAATCTCTTCCGCATTCAATTCTTGATCTTCATCTTCCGCTTCATAATCAAAATGTCTTTTTTTACGTCGTCTTCGGACTTCTTTAAACTGTCTGTCAATATCATTTTCCTCCGCTATTTCTCTCGCTGTTACGAGGGATGACTGAAAACCATTTTCTCGATAATTATCGAGCCAATTTGTGAATGCGTCTAGGTGTTTTATAGCCACATCTAAGTGCATGTTTTCGCTTTGCCACGTTTTACTAATAACATTTATCTTAACAAGAATGTCATACCATATGACAATCGAAACTACAAATTCGAAGGTAGTAATTTCCTTTTCAATAGAATGACATTCACTGACCAATTGACAATCTGTTGTATTTTCTGCTAAATCTTTTAAAGCATCACAAATATCACTTAGTTGGTATTTAACGGCCTTTACCGATTCTACCCTACACTCCCATCTAGTTTCAGAAAGTGGTTTTAGCGATAAGGATTTTACATGAGCATTTAAAATAGCCCACCTCTGACTTGAGCCGGCGAAAAGAGTGTACAACCTTTGTAGCAAACCAAAAAAAGATTTAGCTTGGACACAAGACGACGCTGCATCTCCTAGGATGAGATTCCAGCTATGACTACCACAAGGCAAAAAATAAGCAAGTGGATTAATTTCAATAATACGTTTTTGAACACCACTTTTTTCACCACGCATATTGGCACCATTATCATATCCTTGGCCTCTGCAGTTTTGCAATGATAAACCTAAATTTTCTAATTCTGTGATTATATAATTAGTCAAACTTTCAGCTGTGGTTTTTTCAACGGCTATGAAACCAATAAAATGTTCTTCAATTTCAGCCGATTTCGTATTAAAAAATCTTATAATAATTGATAGTTGCTCAACACGAGAAACATCGCGAGTACAATCAAGGATAATAGAGTAATATTTGTTGTGAATTATTTTTCCAACAATTTCAGATTTCACGTGACTTGCCATTAATTGTATGAGCTCATTTTGAATATTTTTTCCGGTATAGTGGTCTTTAATCGTTTTATCTTTTACTTGTTGTAAGTGAAGTCTCAGCACGGGATCAAATCGTGCTATTAACTTTACTAAATCTATAAAGTTGCCGCTTGTCTCACTTGAACCAGAGTCAGATGCTAACTTCTCTCTATGACCCCTGAAGGCCAGATTGTGCGATGCTAAAAAATTTACAATTGCGAGCAATCGTTCTAAAATATCTCTCCAACGTAGCCTTTCTTGTTCGATTTGTGACTGAGCCAAAGAGTCAACAGTGGAACAGTTTCTTAAACCATTCTCTAAATCTATCCATTTCAGCATGCAATCTTTGTGATGTCGACTGGTTTCGTGTGACTTCAGGTAATCAGCCAAATGTTTCCAATTACACATTCCTTCACTTGATCCAATCTTTGTATTTTCTAGTCCGAATAACCGACACGGAAAGCAGAAAACGGCATCCTTTGTTGGTGAGTAAATCATCCAGCGCCTGTCGAGCTTTTCACCGTTAATTAATATCTTATAATAATGATATTCATTGAATCGCCGTCCTTTATCATTAACGGGAAATAGCTCGACTTTACTCCGGATTGGACCTCTTAATACAATCTCAGTTCGGTCTACATCTGTGATTGTTTTGGGCCACATACCGGGGTCATTTTGAGGGTTGAGATCTTGCATTAAGACTGTCATGGATGTAGACATAGAGTCTGGTTCAGATTCGTGTTCTCTGGATATCGTTGATGGCGGCACCGGTGACCTAACAGACAATGGTGTAGTTAAATCATCAATATCATCTTCCTCGCTGTTTTTAGTTGATGACGGCGGCTGCACCCATGATGATGTGGAAGGAATGTTTCCTGTATAATTATCTTTATCATCACTTTTTACATATTTATATAAGGATCCACGAAGATTTTCTTGAACCTGCTTTCTTTTGATGGCTCGTTTCCTTTTGGAACTACCCGACTCAAATTTTCTGCCGGTATCACGATCTCGGGAATTCATTGCGTAAACCTTGTATTGATTCGCGCATACACTTAATAAGTTATAAGAAGGTGACACACTGAATTATAGCTTACTGAATATGTACTTAAAAAATACGATAATTTACAATTTGAAACACTAATAAGAACGTAGTTATATTATAATATAAATACTTTTAATATACCTAAAAATTAAAATACAATACTTAAATTTTTAACACTATGAGCAAAGAACGAATTATTAATAGTTTACTATTAATGTATTTATTAAATAAAATATAAAATACTTACAAAACACTTATTAAACTATAATATATTTTAAGATAAAACGCTATAAGAAAGAAAGAGAAATTTTTATACAATTTTTATTTATGTTCGTTGGTGTAGCATCAAATTTGAAACTCTCATCGCAAACAAGAAGCAATGTTAGGTTAACAACATATGAGAGACCTTATATGAACGGAAAACCGAAACGCAACCGTTATATATCGTACTGGTCCTGCCATCTGTTGACAGGCGGCGGAACTACGTAAACGCGTGCTAGTCCTAAGGCGCGAGTTGCGTTATCAATTTTAAATGTTGTCGTGTTACATTTCTTTTTTATTTGGGGGGGCCTCGCGCTTGGAGTGGGCTGGGTCACTCCAAGCGCGAGGCCCCTCCAAGCGCGAGGCCCCGGGCGGTTGCCCGGTTCGCCCCCCCCTAAGGCCGCCTCTGACTATTAAGTGTTACTTTTGTTCGAGACTGTGCATCTTGGGTTTTTGTATATCAATGCATGAATCTAACAAAATACAGAAAAAGACTAAGTGACAAGTCTAAAGTCTATGTTAAATGAACTAACCTGATGGATGAATCCTCAGGATGTGCAGTTATCTTCATAACCTCAAACTTGACATAAGCAAACTTCAGATGTCCTACGGTCCTCAGAAGTGCAATCTGCCTTACATATGGGAAGATGCCTCTGAAAACAAGATTGATTTTTATTTACAGTATTTCTGAGTAATAATACAAATTATTGAATGTAGTAGTGTAGACACTTACATTGTGGTGATTCCTCTAATATTGTTTACAAATACCAAATTGGGATGGTAGATGGAATAATCTAAAGGTTTTACAAACAAATCTGGCATCTGAAAAGAATCATTCAGTGTGAATATAAAATTTTATTCAATTTATTAAGGATAGACAAATTTCTTGATTTATTTAGATACTAACGGTTTTTGAAAGGACATGAAATATCTTCATCAGCTGTTCCTCACTTGGCCTCCCATCGGGGCTGAGTTCGGTGGACGGCGTCGGGGAGGGCGCCACTGGCCCTGTGCAGTATGCGATGGCATCTCGCTCAAAGTCTGACAGACAGGTTGGTTCCAATCTCTGAAATTCAATGTTTTCAAATTAATAACTAAAGTATTTAAAACTAATTCAAACACTGCATGAGATAAGGAGTTAACTTAATAACTAAAGAAGAACAAAGTTCATGTCCATCATGAATTTATTATTATTTATCTGCTGTATAACTTTTAGGAGATGTTGTGAGCGGTAAAGTGTAGCTTTATTACTTACATCATTATTATATTTTGTGATATCCAAGCTACCAGCGCAAGTATAAGGATATCTATTTAAGGCTTCAGGCATCCTCTGCTCAATATAGTCATCAGAAGTGAGGCCTAGAGCTTTCATATGTATGCTATCCTGGCTGCTGTAGCTGTCCATAGCTCTGACATCAACTTTAAAAGCATCCAAACTGTCTCCAAATCCTTTCTGTGACTTCAATTGATTGTAATTGAGAAGCTCGCTAATGTACAGGTCGTCTATGTTGTGCTCTGTGGTGCATTTCGGCGCCAGTTGGTAGCTGGATATGCGGCGCCGCGGCAGACACTGGAAATAAATAATTGTTTACATAACTAATCCAGACACGTTTCAAAAGAACGCATAGAATCGATATTTTATCAAAGTTTTTATCAGAACACATAAACTATACAGAAGGAAATACGTGCAACGCACGTGAACTCTGATCGTTCATTTTACACTTCTCTAATTAGTTCAATGTCAAGGAGTAACCAAAGAAATCTCGTAGGGAAGTTGAACAAGGACGTAAACATTGCAGACCATAGCGAGTTCGAATACATTTCTTCACCAAGTGCAACAAATCTGTGTAATACTTACTTCTTCTAGAAATTGTGTTCGAACAGGAATTTTTCGGGATAAGCGATTGGAGTGACTTTTGGTCGAAACGATTCCATTAATAGGAAGAATTTTGTGAGACAGGGTACGCAAACATATAGCCATTTTCACATCGAACTTTGTTCACTTTTTATCGTTGAATTCGGAAAATATTCGAAAAAATGTCGCAGAAATTGAATAACATGTCGCACCGCAAATGACAGCTGACATTAGTTTTTCTAAACGTCAAGTATTTTATGGCAATAGAATTTTCGTAATGGCATTTTCATGTGTGTGCAACCTTTTGAAATCTTGAGCTTAGTCGTAGATAAAGTAAAATGTCAGATGTCAGATCCTGACATTTCATGAGAATTTTTCTGTATGTCATTGTCAGTGTCAAATCAGTGAAAATAGAATGATACCAGTGCTGCCACCTTAGCGCTTTCGGAGTTAGATCTAGCGCTTTTTTGGACCTCTTAGCGCTGAAATTTCAATATTAACTCCTAGCGGAAAATATAGCGCTTTTTTGGCAGACCTAAACTTAGTACTAATGATAATATGATTTTACGCTTTTTTATTACTTTTGATTCTAAAATGATGAAAATTTGCATTAAAATTAATAAATATAAAGTTTTTGTCAATTTTGTTTCGATTTTTTGTTTATGAAATCTAGCGGAATCTAGCGCTTTTTTTTTGTTAATGCATTCTAGCGGAATCTAGCGCTATTTTCAAGCACTTATAGCGCTTACTGGCTTCAGAGAGGTGGCAGCACTGAATGATACTGTGTGCATTCCGATTTAAAATAAATATAATTAATTTAGTGCGTTCTATAAGTTTTCTGAGGCTATTATAATGTTTTTGCACAAAGTTTTCCACAAAATCAATGGAAAATTATTATCCTCCAATATAAACTCGGTAAGTTTAGAGAATACTGAAACTTCTGATTATTGTACTAATGAGAGTAATGAGTTTGTTATTTGAGGATCTATCTCGTGACTGTTTCGTTGTTTTCAGTGTGTGTCGTGCAATGTGGTTGCCCGGCTCAAACACACGAAGGATGAGCTTAACGAACACAAGGCGAAGGTGATGGGGCGAGGGCTGCCTGAGAAGAAGCCCCTGCCTGGAGTCAAGAGCATAATCCTAGTCGCGTCTGGTAAAGGAGGTGTGGGGAAGACCACAACAGCAGGTTTGTGCGAACAGTGTTTATTTATAGAGCATTGATAAAACACTTCCTTCTTAAATAAAAACATCTTAATGATTCAGATAGGTTTTGTGTTTCTTAATGTTTTTATTTTGTCATTTTTCATATTACTCTCTTGTCACTGTAGACAGTAGTTTATAGACCTATCCTGAAACTGCTAGTAGACTCTTCTGATATATATTTTTTTATGTTATGCAGTGAATCTCGCATGTGCTATGAAAGTGATAGAACCAGACAAAGAGATAGGACTCCTGGATGCAGATGTGTTTGGCCCGTCGGTGCCCCTGATGATGAACATCAGTGGGGAGCCCATGCTCAATGATGACAATCTCATAGAACCATTATTAAATTATGGTGTTAAGTGGTAAGTTTGCTTTGCTAGAGTTGAATATTGTGAGTTTTATAAAATTAATTTAGCTTCATTATTATTTTCATACATGAAATAAATGATATTATGATGATAGATTAATTAGCAATTTTCTTTTCAAAAACATTTGTTACTAAGTAATAAATAATGAATGAGTTCTATATTAAATTGATACCATTAAAGCAGGTGGTGAAGCAACATAAATAATTTGTTCATTCAAACAATAAGACACAGAACAACCCCAGATGTCCATCAAATTAAATTGGTATTGTGTGAGATTCAATCTTAGAAGTCCTGATGCCTAAAGAATCATGCTAAAACAAAAATTATTTACAATGTTTGTTTTAGCATGTCAATGGGTCTGCTGGTCTCCGGCGAGAACGCGGTGGTGTGGCGCGGGCTGATGGTGATGCAGGCGCTCGACCGGCTGACGCGGCACGTGGCGTGGGGCCCGCTCGACTGCCTCATAGTGGACACGCCGCCCGGCACCGGCGACACGCATCTGTCCCTCGCACAGAACCTGCCTATTGATGGTGTGTTCATTTATACAAAATGGTGGTGTAAATATTATTTTAGCAGCCATTATTGACTGATGCACATAATTTAAAATTTACAATTTGAATCCTATGGCATTTACTGTTAACATTATTGGTCTTTATGTCTGTACTTGCAGAAAACAATACTTGGAGATTAGATACGATTATTTTAAGGATAGCTTATGTCATTTAACTGAAATGGAATATGCAAAAGCATTTAATATGGTGGCCTGAATTTAAACGATTTTGTACGGCAGGTTAGTGCCGGCAGACCCGACGGCTATTCTCTCAGATTTCCTGCCGCGGCGGTGTGTAGGCACATTTAGACCACTACACACATTTGAACGTGCAAAACTTACGCAGCATTTGTTTATTACAGGAGCACTCGTCGTAACGACTCCTCAATCGGCGGCGCTTCAAGTGACTAAACGAGGCGTGAACATGTTCGAGAAGCTCAAAGTGCCTCTCATTGGCATGGTCGAGAACATGTCCCACGCGATATGCACTAAGTGCGGCACCAAGAACTTCGTGTTCGGAAGCGAGACCAAGAAGAGCGCCGAGCAGATGGGCCTCGAGATCATAGAGAGCTTCGAAGTAGACCAGAACATGTCGGACTGCATCAACAGCGGGAAACCGGCGATATACGCGCTCCCCGACAGCATACACGCCGAGAAATACAGACAGCTAGCAAACAAAGTGTTCAAGTACATAGAGAATAAGGATAACGAACAAGCGAAAGCGAAAGAACAGTAGGACTGCACAATATTCTTAGTAGATGTTTTTAAATATTATTTAAATATACAAAATAAATCTCGTTTTATTTATAGTGGTTGTTTTTATGATTGCGAAGTTCATTCTCCCAAAAATCGAGCATCATCGATCGTTCGAAATCCTCCATGTTCACTGATGCACCTGCCTACACTATTAAAACACACCCAGTACACTATTGACCAAAAAAAATAGAAGTCAACATTCACTTGCTAGGACAAAATGTAGGTTTTTCAATTATTTTAGCAATAGGTTATGTTACTTAAATAATTTGAGAAGGATGTGCATTATTTGAACAATTCATAAGGATTAATGAAACATACTTTAATATTATGTAAAATTTATTCGGAACAAAATTATTTTGCTTAGGAATCCAACTTCTATGGCCAAATTAAATATAAATAAAAAATACTATAAAAATATTCTTGTCTTTTAAATACTTCATAATGTAGAAACAAAAACATACCTATGCATGTAAATATAAGAATTTGTCAGAGCTCTCGTATATGTACATGATGTCGGTCCTTATTACCTTATTGAAAATTTAATCAACTTTATTACAAATTATATTACATCCTAGGGATTCCTCATAATTAGTCGGTTCTCAGTCAATAAGTACAAAATACATAATATTTACATTGACATCAGACATCATTACATCACATTAGGTAGAAAAACAAAATCGGAATGAAACCTTTTACATCAAACGCAGAGCGCGCGTCCGACCCGCGGCGCCGCGGCGGGGACGCTCCCACTGCCGGCGCGACTCGACGCATCAATGAATATGACACCCACCGATATTTAAACAATTTAAAGCTAATCATAGAGTCACACAAAACAATTACAATATTATTGATCATATAAACAGAGTCGAGTTTCACTCGACCTGCCCGCGCCCCCGGACCCGGCACCGCGAGGACTAGACGCCCGCCTCAGTCAGCGAACATACACTTACATGCAAATATATAACATTCCCCTACTAAAATATCTCTCCTGCACGGGGTGGAAGATAAAAAATTGCGCGCGGGAGCACTCCAGCGGGCGCCGGGATCGCCTTGTAGAATAAAAAAGTTTACATGGAGGAGATAATAATGATAATATAAGGGTAGGCGAGACACGGTCCCGCTGCAGTGCTGCCGCGCGTACACTGACACACAACACGAGGCGCGGTTGCGGCCGCCACTCACTCACACGCCGCCGCCCGCCCGACACTAGTGATGCGAAACATAATATGCGGCAGAATGCACAACTTTACCCTGATACGAACATAAATAAATTAGTAAAGTCAAGAACGACAGTCGGAAGCAACATATTTTAGAACGAGGAAGTAGAACGCTCATACATTAAAAACATTACAATACACTTCGATACTATTATTTACACAAGTGCAGAAATTCATATTATCATTGTTATACAATATTAAATTGACGTTAAATGTCAGCCTCCTTGTAACTGATAACGTAATATATGTGTGAAGCGAAACGTGCCGATAATCCAGGTGACTCTTTACTACTGATAAGAATAATTTGTACCTACACGGCTGATATTATAGCCGCACTATTAATTTAAATGCAAATGATTGTATAATAAGTTCAAGTACTATGCAGACGTATTACTTAAAAAAATCTCTTGTCATGTTCGCCGCGATGTTAACGAATCAAAAAATACATTAACTAGGTACACATTTGCACAAGTGGTTATATGTCGATTACAGCAATGGAATTTATCAACTTGATTAAAGAAATGGTTGTGACGTCACAATAAATTACACACATACTGTATATGATAAAATGGGACAGTTGATTACATCTCCAATTACATGTTTCAGCTTACAGAATTGGGCTCTCAGGCGCATGAGCCGAGTATCAGTGTATTTCTTGATTTTTACAATTCTGGCTAATACAAATCTGAAAAATACAAATCTGGCTTTTACTTCACGCAGCGGAGACTCTTAGAGCCTTATTCTTGAACATTGTGCGGGTCCAGCCAACGTTATTTAGTATAAATGAGGCACTTATAGAAGAGTAGGGGCAGGTCTGGCGTCTGCCGGCGACTAGGGGCGGTGTCGGGCGGGCGGGCGTCGCACAACAACTTTAGGTATAATATCAAGAGTCTCTGCGCTCTACCAGCGCTTCTTGTGCTCGTCCATGCTCACGCCGCCCGGGCCTAGGTACACTATCATCAGCAGGCCGCCGATCACCGACAACGTCTGAAAAATAAAACGATTCATATGAAATAAAGAATTCAAGGGTTTCTTCAAACAAGCATTGGTCGAAAGAAAAGCCTTGAGGTTTTTTTTTGCTAAAAAGGCCAAAGCAAAGGTATGATGATGGTATGTAGTTGTTTAAAGCTTTTATGCAGATTTCTATGAAGCCCCATTTCAGGATCAGATAAACATAATTTAGTATTATGTATTTGTAGTAGTTTGCGTCGTTAACTGAAAGTGTTTCAGTTTTTTGTTTATTTTAAACATATCCCTCTTTCCCATCGATTGGTGGGGCCCCCAGACCAGAGACTAGAAGCCCCACGATTACCTAACCAGACCTTTAATTACCCATATGCCAGGCCATTCAGTAGGTGAAAGACGGCCCTGTACTCAAACTGTTAATACACGATTTAGTCAGTCAGCCCACCTGGAAGAAGTCGTATTTGAGGAAGTCCCTCAGCGGCTTGTAGGAGGGCACGCTCCACCACGCGTTGTGGTACAGGTTCAGCACGGACAGCACCAGCACCAGCATGAGCGCCGACAGCTTGGTGCGGTAGCCCACCGTCACCAGGATCATCAGGATGCTGCCCAGCAGGTCTTGCACGATCTGGAATGGACAGAGTAGGTATTAATAACTTGTGCCTGAATCGATTGGAACACGGGGAATCCTAGTTCAGACAAATTCGTTTTATTACTATATTTATAATTTTTTTCATTCAATCAGCCTTTTTTTATACTTGGTGAATGCTTTTACGCATCCTTGCTCTCGGGAGCAGAGGTATGTGTGAAAAGTGGAATGCTTCACGATTTTGCATGTCATCCTTGCGCAGGGACTTATCTTCTCTGTATCATTCCAATCTTGGTATGTACTGCGTAAGCAAGTACTCATTCAATCAGCCTATTGCTGTCCACTGATGAACGTAGACCTCCTCCAAAGAACGCCAGCCATCCCGGAAGGAAGGTGGCGGGTATGACGTGAATGCGGATCGCACAGGACCCGGTTTGTTTCTGTTTATTTCCTTTAATGTATTATAATTAATTGGTAGTTTTTATATTTATGAAGTAGAAAAAAAGTTTCTGTAGAACTTTGACACCAAAACAATTGTCAGTCATGCCAGGCGTAGGTTGTCAATTATGTACATATTTATGTCTAACTAGCGGCCGCCCGCGACTCCGTCCGCGTGGATTTCTGTTTTTCGAAATAAAAAGTAGCCTATGTTCTGTCTCAGGGTCTAACGATTGTCTGTACCAAATTTCATCAAAATCGGTTGCGAGGTTTAAGCGGGAAAGCGTAACAGACAGACAGACAGAGTTACTTTCGCATTTATAATATTAGTTGGGATATCTATGCATGGTTAATTCAGTTTTCGTATGGACACATGTAATGTTTAAGTAGACATTATTTATCTGTCTATTTTCCACAATTAAAAGATGTTAATGTTTATTCTTTTCGCTTAAAATGTTCAATGATGCGACTAGTTGTTTTCTAATAATAATAATAATAAATAAATAAATAAATAATAAATAAATGCCTTGGACTATAACACCAATTGCTTAGCCCCAAACTAAGCTCGAAGCTTGTACTATGGAAGCTAAGGAACGGATAGACATACTTAAATACTTTTATAAACATCCATGACTCGAGTACAAATGCCGATGTTCATCACACAAACATTTGCCCCTGGCGGGATTCGAACCCACGACCCTTGGTTTTGTAGCCAGGGTCTCTAGCCACTCGACCAACGGGCCTGTCTATTATATAATAATATATATATATATTTAATATAAACACTAAGATAATCTTGAAAAGTTGAGAAAACTCTGACTGAACGAAGTAAACGCTGCGCTGAAAGCCTTTTCATTATTGCTTATTAGGTACTTGACCTGCGATAAATATAAATCGGTTCGTGGCTCAAACCACGTACTGAGATTGGATATCTCGACGAGCCAGAAGCACGTCGAACGATAAGGAAAATGATACATCTTTTCCCCCTTGGCGTCTGACGGCAGTTGAGATAGTCCGGTTGCTTGACCATCGTTAAAACTCATTCAATTGACCGGAAGCAGCTTATAATAATGACTGAACATTATCTTTACTAATACCTATAATGATGTTGAAGAGTTTGTTTGCCTGTTTGAACGCGCTAATCTCAGGAATTACTAGTTCGAGTTGAAAAAACAATTGTGTTGGATTGACGAGGAAGGCTTTAAGCTATGGTATAACACTATAGCGAACGGAGTCCCGGGCGACCGCAAGTAGAAAAAATAAATATATTAATCTTGAATCAAGGAAATAATAATACCTTAACAGTAACATGACATGTTATCTGCTTTTAGAACTTCACATAAATTACGATTAACTCAAAATATGCAACGAGTTAAATGATAAATGGTTCCTGACCCAATAAGAATAAAGATTGCCTTTAACGTCTTAATATTGATGTTCTACTTCAACAACTAGATATGGCCTGTAAGAAAGAAGTGTCGGATCTTGAATATGTCTGATATATTAAATAACGAGAATCAAAGTCATGTCATAAAATGTAATCGGCGCTATCCGCACGCTTGCTCGTGTGACGCAAGTCCTATAATAACGATAATGAATACTTATTCAATATCTTGAACGAATATAACCGGTTCACGGTGATATTTAGGTTAGCATGGAAATAAACGCTGTTATAATGATTTTTGCTACCATTATGTATTAAAAATAACATACGTAAGTTGTGTTAGTACAAAGGCTCGAACACAGAAATTGTGTCACTAAATTGTTGAAATACAGGGTACTTTACTTGCCGTTGCTGACCAGTGACCACCACACTTATCAAATGTGGAATGGTGATTATCACAATCCCAACGCTGTTCTATTATCTATACTAATAAAATAAAGCTCAAGACTTTGTTTGTTTATTTGAACGCACAGATTTCGGGAACAACTGGATCAAATTGAAAAAATATTTTTGTGTTGGATAGTCCATTTGTCAGGGGAGGCTTTAGACAATAAAGTAAACACTATTTGTGAGAAATCCGAATTCCATGCGGACGGAATCGCGGGCGGCCGCTAGTGAAAATATAAAACTTCAAATTTTGTCGTTGTTGCTGACTGTACTTACTACCGTCAACAGATGTGTACACGGGACAGAAGATATCCTAAATGAATTTCCTAATTCTATAACTACGTTGATAGTAATTGACAGTTTACATTAATTTTAATAATTCATACATTACAGTTGTTGTAATAACATACTGCTTGTCGGAAACATACGGATGATTCGCGGTTTTTGGCAATAGCACAATGATTGCGGAAATATCAACAGTTTAGCCACGATGACTCGTCGATATTGCTGCATGATAGTATATCCTATTTACACAAAATAAATTGTTGATTTCAACGCACAATAGGAGTTTTCTTATTTTAAATCTGGGCCACGCTTTTGTCTATTGAATAATTTAGCATTTATAATGTTAAAGACTAACAATGTTCCGACACGGTTGTAGTCGAGTCAATTAATATGTTGTTTTTAAATTACCGCCTACATCTTTACTCCACCGCGTCATTTTCTTTCACCTAATTCTTAGATGACTATGGGGCCAGTAGGTTATTTACATCAAAGGAGCGCATGATACCCTGGTCCACAATAGGCTAAATACGGTGTTTGAGAGTAAAACTTGGTGTTTAGTGGGAAGTAGCACATACCTCTGCTCCTGGGCAAGGCGTAAAAGCATTCACCAAGTATAAAAAAAAAGAAGAATGTAGGTAATTTACATTACCGCCCATGGGCACGCCCGCGAACAGGCTGCCGCCCTCCACGAGGCATAGGACGCTCCAAGATAGGGCTCTGCCCATAGACACTATACTGGGCAGACAGGCCCGTGACCGCAGTATGGTATGGTTTTCTAAGCGGACTGACCTGGAGGAACGACACCTCGAAGCGCAGCAGCGTGATGAACATAAAGGCCAGGAGCACTCGGCCCGCCAGTTGCAGGTAGGTCTTGGGCTTGTTCTCGCCGAGGCTGGGCACGCCCGCGAACAGGCTGCGGCCCTCCGCGCGCGCCTCCGCCAGCACCAGCAGCAGCGCGCCGATCAGCGCCAGGTTGCGCAGCAGGAACTGCATGTCCCATAGTATGCTGTACGCGAACGTCTGAAACAACGGAGAACCTCATTGACTTCACTGACTTGCTACAATAAGGATGACACCCGAACTCTGCAATAGAGAACCTGGTTAATATAACTTTATATAAATCAAGTGGAATGAGTTGCGCAAGATGGCTGGCAGGAGCTGGATGCGAGGATTAGGCTAAATGGAGCGCCCTAGGAGCTACATAGGTCCAGCAGTAGACTGTGATAGGCTGATGATGACTATACAAATCAGGGGGACACTATTAGTCACATATCTAGTACGACAAAAGAACATGGTATGACTTAAAATTTCTTTAAATGGGGATGTTGACTCCACCATCATTTGACTTCTATTTGTTTACTGTGATAACAATTTCTTATGGGAATTGTATGAGATGCAGACTCTATGCCAATACTCATTCAGTTACTCAGATTGTCATATAATTTGTGGAATAGTGTAATAATATGAATAGGGACATTAACAGGCTTTAAATCTACTAATTGTTGAACTCATGAAATTGTCAAAACACAATGTACATATTATATCATTAATAATTTATAATTCATACAATAACTCGAATCATTATAATTGACAATAAATTATTAGCTACAAACCTGTAACACGACGATGAAGAATAGAAGACCACAAGCAATGTCAACCTTCAATCTACCGAGCACCATCACGCAGCCACCCAACTGACCGAATAAGTTTACAATCTGGAACAGAGAAAAAATTATTAAAATACTCTTAATTACAAGAAAACGACTGAAACAAAATGCGTTTCAAAGACCAGAAAAACCTTTCTGGTGAACATTAAGGGCAGAAAAGTTACTTTTGTGTATCTTGCCCCTTTAATTTACTTTTTGTGCTTTTATAAATCTAATGTAATCTAATGTTTATAGGCTGAAAGTATGTGGTGCAATTTAGAGAACCCTGATAATATGAAAAGCAAGTGTCAGTGACTATGAGAATGTATGTTGGTGCACCAATCAACAAATTATCACTTACACAACTAACTGGAATTTATAAAAAGAATTTTTGATCAAGATTTGTAAAAACAAACATTTCCAGCAGATTGGTGTCTGTTTAAAATATTATTTGTACTTGATCCAAGTTCTTGTTTAGATCTATAGATATTTTATAATAATAGAAACAAATTTTATAAGGAGTTAGCACATGTCTGTCAGATGTAATTACTTTTACCTTAAATTATTTTCTACAGTATAAAGTTACATTTGTAGTTAACTAAAATGACTTGTTTGAACATAATTCTGAAGCATAATGCAGAATATTACTCACCACGAAAACGGTGGCAAGGAATTTCCCACAGCCCCATGACATGTCCATATAATCCCGCTGCTCCGACCACTGGAACCACATCCGGAGTCCATCTTCCAGGAATGTGGATATGAGGCATAGTCGTGCCACGGTGGGAAGCACATTTTTTCCTTTTCGGATCACCTGTGACAATAAGAGATAATCAATACATAGTATAAAACAAAGTCGCTTTCGCTGTATGTCCGTCCGTATGTATGAATAGATCTTTAAAACTATGCAACGGATTTTGACGCGGTTTTTTTAAATAGATAGAGTCATTCTTAAGGAAGGTTTGTATGTATAATACATGTAAGTAAATACCACAAGCGAAGCCGGGGCGGGCAGCTAGTTAATTAATAAAATGATAATTAAGACTGATAGTAGTAGTAAGGGTTGTTCCTAATTTATATTTTAACTAGGTGAAATCTTGATACGAGTTAAAACATACCAGTACAGAAATACACTTACTTAGAAAAAAACACTATAAGGGTGCATAACTACTTAATGGACCTCTGTTCCCTCTCTCTCTCTCTTTCTGACCAAAGTCACCTCTTAGAGGCACCTTCAGTAAGTGAAAGTGTGTCTTTGAAGTGAAAATACCTAATTACTGTGTTCATGGTGCCATGTATGGATATGGTGGTCTTCAACTTTAGTATAAATTTATTTAAGTTGTTGGAAAATATACTTTCATAAGGTTTTAAGGTAGATGAGCTTAACTTCAATCACAACTCATAGTGGATTTTATGCTACAAATATTTTTGTACCTAGCAAATAACCAGTAACAAACCATTTATTATAATATTCACATTAAGTAACTTAAGCATTAAGTAACATACAAATTAAATGGGAATTCCAATTACACACTTTGAAGGTACTAAGTATCATTAAATCTTCTTTATTAAAATTCATCAATATTATTCTGGAATATGTATGAGGTAGACTATTAACATATTTTAATTTATGTTTTTGTATTCATTAATTTTATAACTTAGATATCATCACACAATTGCAATGGAATTCAATGTGACCCGCTAAGACATTCACAGGACAGTAAATAGTAAAAGTGAAAGTGGCATTCATGGACCTGTTGCTGAAATGAGCTGGACACAATTTGTACATATACACAATGCACTCATTTTTTGCAAATTCAAAGATAACACTGACATACAAATGATTGGCAGTGATATTGTAAACTTAAATAAAGGTAGAAATATAAAAAGTGTGTGGTACCAAGGAATTGAATTCTCTTTCACATGGAAACTGATTGAACTGTAGGCTCAAATGTTATAACGAAAGCCTGATAAGTAGGTTAAAAGGGTGAAACAACCATACTTTTGAAAATCTACAGATGTGTTTGATATGAAGATAGTACAAGGTTCTGACTGACCAAATATTTTCTATGCGATTGGTCGTAGCGCTGGCAAGTGTCAAACTATTTTTATTAATAGGAAGATCATTCATACATCCTCAACAATAAGCGCCAACAAGAAAATAAGTTCGGTGACGTGACAAATCAAAGTACATAATATTCAAATGTAGTTTACATATTGAAGTAAAATCCTAAACATCTCCTGTGCCGTAAGTCTCACTTACCTGATCTGCTAAATCTTCCGCCGTTGAGACATATTCATTTGGAATTTGCATTTTTGTCGTATAATCACAGTCACAACCACTTCTTACACCAAAAGAAATTTCACCTCCTCGTCACGTCAGTCGTTAGCTGTCGAATGACGTGTGGTTATTTGGTGACACTTCCTGTCGATTTCAAATTTCTTATTGGTGTTTATTGGTTATACCTGAATAGCATTACAACAAAGTACTTTTAAAAATCTTTACGGTATTTTTAATGAATTTTGTACGTATATTCAGTGAAAAATATGATATCTAAAAGTAACATGTATCATTTGAGCGGATGTTTTTAATGTAAATGTCAAGCAAGTTGTCAACAAGTGTCAAAAATGGGCAATCGCGTTTTGTTATTCCTGAAATATGATTATGATGGTTCTTTTCCATTACATCGCACAGAAACTTTTTCAGCATATTATTTTCTTAAAAATCAACAGTTTCAGTCAAAATAATACGCGTTTTGTAAAAAGAACATTATAAGATCACACAATAGCTATTAACTCCCTTGTCTAAGTAGGTGTCAAAATAATAAAAAAAACAAATTTCAAAGTCATCCTCATGTCAAGCTGGATGTGATTGTGTTGATCTCAGCCGCCTTTATTGTTATTTTTCAATTATTTGTAATATATAAATGTGGTAAACCTTCTTAAAGACCTAAGTGCAAGATAGTTTTACTGGCATATTAACTAGTTTCAAGGGAAATTATAACCTATATAGTTTCAGGTCTTGCAGATCCACACTCCTTAAAAATGCTTGAAGTAACATGTAACGATCGTCTTGGCAAGAAAGTAAGGGTCAAATGCAATCCTGATGATACAGTCGGAGACCTGAAGAAGCTGATCGCAGCACAAACTGGTACAAGACACGACAAAATAGTACTAAAGAAATGGTACACTGTATTCAAGGACCACATCAAACTATCTGATTGTATCCTTTTATAAAACTGACATTTACGACTAAGATTTTATCTGTAAGAAACTGAGTAGAAGAAACTGTCATATCTGTATAAATCCATACTAATAATATAAAGCTGAAGAGTTTGTTTGAATGCGTCAATCTCAGGAATTACTGGTTCCAATTATAAATATATATTTTGGTTTGGTATAGTCCATTAGTTGAGAATGTCTTTAAGCTATAGTATAAGACAATGCATGCGGGACCATTTTCCAATAGGAAGGAGTCGCGGGTGGATAGTATACAGGGTGGCATTTTGAAAAGAGTTTTGAAGGGCAGGTCCATTACCATTATTGTCAGAAAAAGACTTTTTGAAGCAACCATCCCTAACTTTTTAAGTTATTTTGAATTGTATTCATAGAATTTAGAAAAATGGTCCAATAGTGTAATTTGATCCTAAGAGGATCAGTACTTCAAATTCAGATAACACATTCAAATTTCAAATTCAATTTATTTATTAAAGACAACAAGATCCATTTTGTTAGTAGACAACTAAAATCTATGTTAGTACTTAATTTTAAACCCAAATTTGGTACATTTGACTAGCGCCCAGACAAGCGGATATAAATACATTTGAGAATATTAACTGTAAGCAATTAAATAATTTTCTTAACATATATGATCAGATGAAATCCATGATGGCATGAACCTGGAACTCTACTATCAATGAGAAATTATTGTCATGATAAATTAAGCCTGTAAATTTATTTATACTAAGTAAACTTTGTTCATACTAGTTGGTATTTTGTTTTTATTTATTTATTTATTGCCAAACCATAATGCTAAGGATGTTATAAAAAATGCAGTACAAATATGGACCCTGTCGGGTGAGTGGCAAAGAGTAGGAGAGAGGAGGACGCCGTCATTCAATAGTTGACATTTATTTATAAAGGTTTTATTGTGTAATATTTCCTTAACATGCCTTACAAATAATTTCTCGTCATTGATACCTTTTATAGAGTCTGGCAATTTATTATATATTTTTATGGACATCACTAGAGGGCCTGATGAGTGGAGTTTGAGACGGGAAGAAGGTAAAGTTAGTTTGTTTTTATGTCTAAGTGTGTATTTTAAGTTTAAGTCTTCTCTCTTGGTAAAAATTGGGATATTTTTTAATAAATTTACATATTTCTAATATATACATACATGGCAGAGTGAGTATTTTATACTTTGAAAAAAATGGTTTGCAGCTGTCTGTATTTTGGATGTTAAATATAATTCTGATTAGTTTTTTCTGAGTGATAAAGAGATTGGGGGCGTCCGAGCTGTTTCCCCACACAACGATACCATAGCTGAGTGCCGAGTATGCGTATGCGTAGTAGGCACTCAGGGCTGTTTCTATATTTGTAGATTTTTTGACTTCGTAGAGGGCGTATACAAATGGAGATAGTTGGGCTTTTATTTTTTGGATATGAGATTTCCAGTTTAAGTTAGTATCTAGTATAATGCCTAATAATGTTATCTGGTTAACTTGTTCAAATTTTATGTTGTCATATTTTAAGTTTATGTTTATATTATTATATATTGTTATTGTTTTATCCCAATAATACAACAAGTTTTGATTACAAATCCATGTTTAGGTCTTCTGTTTTTTTTTCATGTGATTAGGAGGCAAATGAACGAGAGCGTCATCTGATAGTAAGTGATCACAGCTGCCCATGATCATTAACAACCATACTAGGGTCTGAGATGCGTTGCCTGCCTTTAAAAAAACCCATATTTTCCTCAACTGAGCTTCAGCGACCTTAATCACCAGAAGAAACAGCCCAACAGTTATGAAGAGCTACTTCACTGTGGTACCTATTCTGTAAAGTGGAGGTACTTCCCCAGACGAGCAGCTCATTCCAATGGGAGTTCCGCAAAGCTCTACCTCTCTCAAAACTGTACTGCATTATAAAAAGCTAGCAAAAAGTTCAATGGTGTAAATAAATGTTTTGTCATTGGTTGGGTGACCGAAAATGTTCAATTCGAGCGGTATAAGCAAAGATAATAAGCTTATAACTACATACTTACATGTTTTTTTTCACGTCAACATAATATTTGCATCTTGCAACACTCACTCAGTTCCGGAATCCGGATAAAGCACCGCCGCCATTGTGAATTTGTGTGTCAATTCTCTTGTTGTCATTTTGGATTCTGCAGAATTTGTTCAATAATGCTTTACGTTTTGTAAACCGATCATTTTAATAACATTTTTCGTCTTCTACGTTGATGATAAGTATTTAGTATAGTTATAATGACTGACTCTGAAGGTGAGCGTTGTTCCAATTTCGTGCCAAGTGTGTCGTTATTTGTGTCACTAACATTCCTTGTTTTTCAGAGTACAACCAACAGAAGCCTGGCAAAACGAGTAAACAGCACAATGTATTACCAATATGGGGTAATGAACAAACTATGAATCTGAACCCTTTAATATTAGCGAATATCCAAGGTTCTAGCTACTTCAAAGGTAGGTAAGCAAACATACCAACGCACAGGAGTTGTGGATTGAAGTAACACGTTAATTTTTGTTTATTTTATTTCTGTTATGTTGTGTTATCCGTAGTAAGGTGTAGGCATGCTATTAACGTAGAATGTGTTGTCTGCAGTGCACTTATTCAAGTTGAAGACGTACCATGAGGTGGTAGACGAGATCTACTACCAGGTGAAGCACCTTGAGCCGTGGGAGCGCGGCAGCCGCAAGACTGCCGGCCAGACTGGCATGTGTGGCGGCGTGAGTATGTTATTCGACATTTTATCTACTGCAGACTAATTTGTAACAAGGGCTTAGTTACAATGTTACTTTATTTAAAAACTTTTAGTCTAGCTTAGTAATGAAAATTATTTCAGTGAGTTCTTTAAGCCACCATTGCAGCTAATTGTAATTTTTTAAAGGTACGAGGTGTGGGAGCAGGTGGGATAGTGTCCACAGCATTCTGTCTCCTCTACAAGCTCTACACCCTGCGCCTCACAAGAAAGCAAGTCAACGGGCTCCTGCAGCACACTGATTCTCCTTACATAAGAGCCCTCGGTAGGTATGGAGTACTCAATGTACTTTCCACACAAGTGATTAATGTTTTCAACTGTTGCAGGAGTAGCAAGCCTTTCTCAGATTGAATTGGTCTGCTGCAGAAACCAAAACTAGGCACTTTTTGGTAAAATTTATGATATTCTGTTTGCCTGAAGTAATAGAATCTTTTTGAGGATTCCAATATTTACCATACCAAGATCTTAAAGATACTACTTAACATCCAGTTCTATTTTTGTAAAGAGTAACTGTTTATTCTACCTTTAATAATCCAATCAATTTCATAATTTATTCTGAGTAGGTTCTGTAGTTTTTATTTAACAATAGTATCAAAAAGTTTAATTTACAAATGTGATTCCTCAGGCTTTATGTATATTCGGTACACACAACCTCCGGCTGATCTGTTTGACTGGTATGCTGACTACTTGGATGATGAAGAGGAGGTGGACCCCCGAGCTGGTGGTGGTGGCACCACTACGATGGGCGCGTTGGTGCGACAGATGCTCATCAAGCTGGACTGGTTCAGCACACTATTTCCAAGAATACCTGTGCCCATACAGAAGCAGATTGAATTTAAGTAAGTGTTTATTTATGTTATTTTTAGTAATTATAATCAATACAATGAAAACTAATACAAAGTAAAGTAAGGTATTATCCTATTAATCTCTCTCTGTAGGGCAAAGGCCTCCATCATTTAAAATGTATATGATGGCAAAGATGGGTTTTTGCTTAATCACCATGCTTGCCCGATGCTGATCAATGATAAAGAACCCTGGCTCTGTTTGGAAAAACAGACAAAGTTGCCCAACCTGGTAATTGAACCTGGGACCTCAGGACTACGGCCCTATATGTAAACCACTCGATCATATTCTAAATTTATATTGGAAAATTGTCTAGGTTAGCAGAGCACAACAGACACTCGACAGCAGCAAAGCCAGCACCACAGCAGGACAACTACAACAACCGTGGTGGCACTAGTGGGAACAACTACAACCCCGGGCGCATGGACTCCGACCGGCGCGAGCATGACGACCGAGACCGTCGCGACTATGGCGACGGTGACAGAGATAGGTAAACTATTTTTATAGTTTTACAACTAGTTCATTAAAAATTATAATATATTTCCCTAGGATCTTTTTACCAACTTTTTCTGAAACCAAATGATTTGAGAGTTTTATTCTGTACAAATTTTTAGATGGCATAAAAAAGTACTGTAACTGACTTAAGATTTTTAGTTTATAAAACAAGCTCCATCAATCTTGTGTGCATTTCTGCATTACTAAATCGAAAGTACTATTTTCAGGTATCCTAAGGATAGAAATAAGCGCGACGACAGAGAAAGGGAGAGAGAACGAGATCGCGACAGAGACAGACGCGACCGCGACCGCGACCGTGACCGCGACCGACGCGACCGGCACCGCGAGCGCTCGCGCGACCGCCAGCGGCACAGGTCGCGCTCCAGAGACCGCCGCTACAGATAATGATAGGCTAACATTAAGTTAAATGTTGCAATAATTGTGTCCTTGAGAAATAATAATATCTGATGTTCACAACATTTGTTTTATTAACGTTCACCCTGACTGAGTCCACGACTAAGGCTTTACAATGGAGGTCGATATTTTGTAAAGTTTTTACTTTATCACATTACTAGCCTTCCGCCTGCGGTTTCATCTGCATGTTTCTTTTTTCAAATATCCCCCCTTTCCCCCGGGATCGGGATCTAAAGTACCCTATGTTCACCGGGGATACTGTAGATAGCCAGGGAAAGAATTATTGAGTTGAGTTTATTTGTTACATACTAAAATACAAATGTAGATAATGGTAATATTTGTCTGACTATTACATGCTAATATCAAAACAATATGCTTGGCTCAGATTAATGGTAATCATTATTCTGAGATGCTTGGTCTGTAAAATTTATTTTGCTTACCAGTTATTACAAAACCAGATTATGTTTCACTTATTGCATATTTTGTTGAGTCAGCTTATGTATTGGGGCCACTCAGAATAAATTTATTGTGAATGCTGATATTCTCTAGTGAAGTAAAAATATAATATAGCTCTAGAATAGCAGCTGACATGCAGACTGTTAAGATTTCCAATCTTTAAATTAGTAAATTATCTCATTTTGATAAAATATATTAAATAGTTTTAACTTATATAACTAGGTAATGAATGAAAGAATGTAATTTTTGATAATGGTGTATTTTGCAAAATAATTTTACGACAATTTATTAAAATACAGAATAAAACATAATTTAAGCTTATGCTCTAAAATAATTAAATATTTATGTAAATCAGATGCTGTGAATCAGTTTTTTAAATGCTTGTTTAAAAGTTTATGCAGCAGCACCCTTTGCATTTTCCTGTTGCTCAAACTTAGGATATTTCTGCTCCACATCTGCCCAGGTTATTTTGCTGTTTGACAAGTCCCTCACTACAGCAGGTACCTCAGACAAGGGCAATCTTACTTGGCCCATGCTATCTCTTTCTCTGAGTGTAACACTGTGGGGCTCTTTCACTGTATCAAAGTCGACAGTGATAGCATATGGGACACCCAACTCATCAGTCCTGGCGTAGCGGCGACCAATTGATCCAGAGGAATCATCCACCTTGTGGGACACATCTACATCAGTCAATTCTTGGTTCAAGGTTCGCACAAAAGGTTGGAATTCAGCATTTCCACTAAGGGGTAAAACAGCACACTTCATAGGTGCAACAGTGGGTGGCAGTGAGAAATAAGTTCTTTGCTCATCCCCCTCCCTCATCTTGAAGTTATGTTCCAAAATGCAGTAAAGAATCCTCCCGATGCCAAATGATGGTTCAATCACACTTGGTATGATTTCTTCCACATGCACTGTCTTCTGAGTCTTCTTTACACTAACTAGATTGGAAGTTAGTTTGAATTCCTTGTTTGGAGTTGCTAATGTGTACTCCCCTTCACTATCTAACTTGGATTGCAACTCTTCCAGTGCTGCAGAGTCCAAAGCAGCTAATGCATCATTGATAGTTTTAGCATCTTTCTTGAATTCTTTACCAATTGCTGCTTTGTTGGCAACAGCTTCTACAACTTCAATTTGTTTAGGAGCTGGAAGCTTCTTCTCAGCAGCTAGCCTGATGCCAGTGGCCTTGGTGTGCTGTGTCAGGTCATATGCTGACCTGTCTGCACAACCCACACATTCTATCCACCCATAACTGGACAGACATTCAGCATCCCAACAGTCGCAGGCATAATGAGCCATCTCATTACCCATGTGTTGCCTAAACCTGAGCTTCTTGGGGTCAATGCCTACAGCGAGCAAGTACAAATGAATTCTGGCCATGAAGTAGCCAAGGGTTTCATTATTAACAGTTCCATTGGCAACAGCTTCGCCAATGGTAATTATTTCAGCAGCCTTCCCCTGCTCTTGATTGTTTGCTGAGTAAAGCAGCATCTTTGTATCCTTGATTGATTCAAACTTGGGATGGTCTTTGGAATCACAGAAATGCTCAATTTCACACATAGTGAACTCTCTGACCCTCAATAAACCAGAACGGGGAGATATCTCATTACGGAATGAGTTGCCAATTTGTGCAGCTGCAAAAGGTAGCCTGCCCTGGTTGAATTCCAACAACCTCTTGAAGTTAACAAATATTCCTTGAGCAGTTTCTGGCCTTAGGAAACCTTTTACTAATCCCGAGGGACCAATCTGCGTGTTAAACATAAGATTAAACTCAATGGGAGGAGTGAGTTCATTGCCACTAATTGGAGACTTCATGTCGAACCTCTTCATGAGAGCAGACATCTCATCAGCAGTCATTCCATCTAGTTTCACAAGGATATCTTCAATCTCAGTTTTAAGTTCAGCTTTTGTATTCTTTTCACTCTTGATCTTTTCTAAATGAGCCTTAATCAAGTGGTCGAGCCTAAAGCACTCTCCAGACTTAACATCTTTTGTCATGAGATCAGCGAATCGCTCAACATGCCCTGATGCTTTCAGTACAGGTTCAGGGGTTAAGATAGAGCAGTCCACTTCCAACATCTGCTCCTGCAGGATAAAGAACTTCCTCCACAGCTGGATCATGTTGCTTTTGAGGGCACAACCCATTGGTCCAAAATCAAATTGGCCAGTTATACCACCATAGATGGCAAAGGATTGGTCATAGAAGAACCTCCTCTTAATGAGATCTTCCATTTTGGCGCGGTCAAACATTTCTTCCGCTGGCGCGAGACTCAACTCTTTGTCCTCTAGCACTTTTTTCCTTGCTTTCAATTCAGCAACAGCTTTCTTCACGTCGATTTCAGGAGCTTTGTCTTCTTTCAGTTTTCTGACCAAATCTCCCTGCTCCTTCACACTGGCACGCAGTGGGGCAAGAATTTCTTCGATTTTCGGATCGGCCATGATTATCTCTCGGAGAGGATTAGGTATTTTTATTTTTCGATGGAGTTTGTTAGTACCCCAGTGCTGCAGGCTATGGGAGGGCCTAAAATGTATGAGAACAGCTGGCGGATATTTACTAAACACACTACACTTATATATAAGAGAGAAAATGTTTCTCATTAGTTATGTTATTTCTGATACGTTTTATAGTCAAACATCTGTTCGCCGGCTAAGCTAATTTCTTTGAAATTATTGTTCGCGTGGTGCTGACGAAACCTCGCGCAACAAAATATTTGTTTGACACAGTGCTGCCACCTCTCTGAAGCCAGTAAGCGCTATAAGTGCTTGAAAAAAGCGCTAGATTCCGCTAGAATGCATTAACAACAAAAAAAGCGCTAGATTCCGCTAGATTTCTTAAACAAAAAATCGAAACAAAATTGACAAAAACTTTATAAATATAAATTTTAATGCAAATTTTCATCATTTCAGAATCTAAATTAATAAAAAGCCTAAAATTATATTATCATTAGTACTAAGTTTAGGTCTGCCAAAAAAGCGCTATATTTTGCGCTAGGAGTTAATATTGAAATTTCAGCGCTAAGAGTTCCAAAAAAGCGCTAGATCTAACTCCGAAAGCGCTAAGGTGGCAGCACTGGTTTGACACAAGACACTTCTCTTTCGATTGAAATTCACAGCAATGGACTATTGGCCTGATGGATACAAAAAAATTGGGAATCACAATTTGAAAATTATTGTTATGTATCTACATACAACCTTAGTATATTACTATTTTCTGGAAACGATGAGCTATAAAAAAAACATTTTTTTTAGAGATTTCTTCAAATGTTTGCCTAATAAAATCAATAAAGCAAGCAAGACCGAGAGTCGAGAACTATACAGAGGAACGAGATTTCACAAAGAGATTATAATTTTCATATTATCATTGAATGCGACCTATCCTGTCTAATTTCCAAAAAATATGATAAATTCTTGGGACTTTTAGAGAACACTCTTTTAAAATTATTATTATGGCAATATCAAGCTTTGATTTATGGCAACATTAATGTTTGCTCTCTTTTTAACGTATTGTGAAAAATAGAGACGGAGACACTTTTAGTTTTAATTATTTGTTTTCTTTTCATATATCTCAATTTTGACAGCACAAAGGAGTCGGCCATTTTATTGCTGGCCTGGAGAAGCTGTGGCAAATCGCCCAGTTTAGTTTTGTTGAATATTTATTGAGCTTGTTTTTCTAGATAACTGTTATAACTTTGTACAAATCGGTATACGTATCTAGTGTAAGTTTTAAGCGTGTTTATGAATTGAGCTGCTGAAATAATGGACGATCCGAATAGGATGATGGCGCATAGCGGTGGGCTGATGGGTCCGCAGGGCTACGGCTTACCAGGGGGCGAAGGCGCCCCCGCGACTGGTGAAAGTGAAGCGCGCAAGCAGGATATTGGAGAAATTCTTCAACAAATCATGAATATAACGGACCAGAGTCTTGATGAAGCGCAAGCGAGAAAACATACATTGAATTGCCACAGAATGAAGCCTGCCCTATTTTCAGTACTGTGTGAGATCAAAGAAAAGACTGGTATGTAAAATCGAACTTTTTACGCTTGTTTTAACCAACATCTCGTTGAATGCTGATTAAAGAAAGTGTTTACATGATTTGATAGACAAGCATGATGCTATTACTTCTGTATGTACTTAGTTATTTTGTATGTAAGTATATCTGTATATGGGTTTTAACAATACATAATTTCAATGTTCTAGTCCTGTCGCTCCGCAACACGCAAGAGGAGGAGCCTCCAGACCCACAACTCATGCGTTTGGACAACATGCTCATAGCTGAAGGAGTGGCAGGCCCAGAGAAGGGTGGTGGCGCCGGCGCCGCCGCCTCTGCCTCGGCTGCTGCTGGCGAATGGGGTAATTTACCTTTAATTTTATATGAATGGTGTAGCTCCACAATGACTAAAGTTTGTAATGTAAAGGGTGAACCCTACTGAAGTAATAATTAATTAGCTTAGCTGTAGATACCCTCAGTGTTGTATTCATTGTTATGATTATTTTACAAAATAGTAAATATTGTTCATTAAAATGCTTAAATAATATTGAAAGTTCTGTTTTGATATGAATCAGCAAAATTTTACTGTATGTTCCCATACATTTGGAACTCGACAAACTGCTTGGATAATGCATGGAAAACTGGATGATTTGCATGATTTGAGATACCACCTACCTCCTAAATTGTTTTCTATGATTTGGGCTGTTTATATTTTCCCAATCATATTGCATAAATAATTTAAACAAAGACAGCAATCTTGTAAGCATTGATAGAAATCTGGGATCATAGAAAAAAATATGCCACTGGCACATTTTAGCTCCTCAGAAACTAAAGATTCCTGTTGTTACTGCTGTACTGAACTGAACAGTCTATACTATATATACTATACTTATCCTATCTATACTATACTTATCTCTTAACCTAACAAGTAGTTAGCAATATACTAACACTAAATGTACTGGGACGGAGGTTGGTTGCATGTTTTATTTCTGCCCTGTCGCTGCAACTTAAGGCACTGTGGCCCAAGCAGATAACGCGATCGAGCACTCGGACTACCGCGCGAAGCTGGCGCAGATCCGGCAGATCTACCACCAGGAGCTGGACAAGTACGAGAACGCGTGCAACGAGTTCACCACGCACGTCATGAACCTGCTGCGCGAGCAGAGCCGCACCAGGCCTATCACACCTAAGGTATGGATTGAACTCCAACTAACCAACTTACTATGATAATCAAAAGCCAAAATAAAAAAAATCTCATAGCAAAACCATGCTGAGTAATTTTCTAGTGAAAGCCAAATCATTTAATTTGGTTCTCAATAATGTCAGTAATTAATTAGTAATCGCGATAAGTGGCCAGGAACTAATGTTAACAAATGTTTTTGTTTTCACACCATTTTATGTGAGAAAGGAATTGAATCAATAACAAGCTTTAAAAGCTAAAACCACTTATAAAAAAAATGCTTTCTACTCTAACTGTAACAGCTGTTTGTAGTAGCATGGTAACTGACTTGACTTCCCCTGAAAACATAATATATTCAAAAAAGAGTTACTGTTTTCACAGGAAATCGAGCGCATGGTCCAGATCATTCACAAGAAGTTCAGCTCTATCCAGATGCAGCTGAAGCAGTCCACTTGCGAAGCCGTCATGATCCTGCGCTCGCGGTATGTGCCACTGAAGTCTTTAACTATTTTGATATACCAAATAATGTGTTTTTTTATCTAATGTGAACCAATATATTATTAACTTTGATTTTAATTTGTGTTGATGTTATGCAAGTTACATGTATAAGTTATTTTTGTTTTATTGATGTAGTTTTAAGATAATAAAAAGTTAAAGTTGGTTTTCGTAACATTTATGCCCATAGCCAAAAAATAAAAGGGCTAACTAAACTAAAAACATATAAAAAATATTTCCGCCGCAGCCACAGCGAAATTATGTCGCGGAATACTTAACGGTCATGACTTGCGCGTGATCAGCTCAACTTTGGCCTCGGGAATCACTATACAAAATTACCGCTTGCAGTTTCCTGGACGCTCGCCGAAAGCGGCGCAACTTCAGCAAGCAGGCGTCCGAGATCCTCAACGAGTACTTCTACTCGCACCTCTCCAACCCCTACCCGAGCGAGGAGGCCAAAGAGGAGCTCGCCCGCAAGTGCGGCATCACGGTGTCGCAGGTACGCACTCGCACTCTCGCACTCTTGCAGCTTCCTCGACGCGCGCCGCAAGCGACGCAACTTCACCAAGCAGGCCATCGAGCTGCTCAACGAGTACTTTTACTCGCACCTCGCCAACCCCTACCCCAGCGGACGCCAAGGAGGAGATGGCGAGGAAGTGTGGCATTACTGTATCGCAGGTACTCGCTTGCGAGCCCGGCCTTACGACGGCTAATCACTCATGCGGCGGTATTCGTCGTTTTCAAGTCAACCAAGTATCTCGAGTCTTACGTATGGATGAGCTGCGATTCCATTTTTAAATCAAGTTGGTGTGTCGGGATTTCCGGAAATAGATTAGCTGCATGAGTGATTAGCCTAATGAACACACCCTTGTATTTTCATCTTAGCAGTAGCATTTTAATTATTTATTGTGTCACGTTAGAACACGGTAATTTGCACAGTAAATTAATGGTATTGTGAACTTTTATAGGTTTCTAACTGGTTCGGCAACAAGCGCATTCGCTACAAGAAGAACATCGGCAAGGCGCAGGAGGAGGCCAACCTCTACGCCGCGAAGAAGGCCGCCGGTAAATATACGTTTTCATTTCCCAGTACTTGATACTTTGATGATGTGACATGCGTAGTCTGAACCTTCCAATGCCTTCGAATACTTGCAATGTTCGCGTACTGTACTCTGGTTTCCGCACACAGACTTGCCTTGGGTTGGCGGGGGCAGGCGCGATGCTAGCACACCGCCCAGAGCCACTTCATATTACAGTAAACAAATTGATTAACTAAAAATCGTCATATTAACATTCAGTGACATAGTTAATACGTTCTATGACGACAAACTGTTACTGAAGTTATGTACACGCTAACCCAAAGTCAAATAAATACCAACTAATATTTAAATTGGAAAATAAAAAAACACAGTTTTCTATTTTATTTCTGACACTACATAGCAGTTGCCCTGCTACAATCTTAATGCAGTACTTTAAAAGTTTCAATGAACTTTAAATTTAATCCAATAATAATGATAAACTAGCTCTGGCAACAGAAGGTTAAATAATTTCTATCATATAATAAGACAAAACTACTAATTATAACATTAATGAATGAATTATTGTTATACATCTACAAGTGATACCAAAATTTTAAATTATTAAAGCAATGACTTCCATGTTAATTTATGTGAGATTTTAGAACTCTTGTTCTATTGAAGCCTCATAAACATCTTAATGTATCAGTTGAAATAATGAACAAGTATACCAGTGGAAATGTGAGTTTTGTCATATTATGTGCACGGGCGTAGACGTCGATTACTGGGTCAGAAGTTTGGTGGTGAGTTCGTTGCTTGTGTGGCAGCAGCAGGCGCGTCGCCGTACTCGATGGGCGCGGCGTCGGGCACGGCCACGCCGATGATGTCGCCGGCGCCCACGCAGGACTCCATGGGCTACTCGCTGCCGGCGCCCGGCTACGACCAGCCGCAGCCCGGCTACGACGGCTCCATGGGCTACGACCACATGCACCAGGACCTGTCGCCGTAGGCCTACGGTGCGCACGCCCACAGCCCGCCCGCCTAGTGTCTGACAGGTGCGTTCGGTTCACACTTGCCGTAGCGAGCCAAATTAAACAAATACGGTGATTGACTGACAGGTCACTTCATTTAATGACAAAAACGCAACATTGTTAATAAAACTTGATGAATTATTAAGCTATGATGTCATAAGATACTTTTTTAGTTTCGAATTTAGATCCAGTCAAACGCGCAATTGTTTTGTTTGATATTTAAGTTTTATACAAATACATTATTCGCAGCTGATTTAAATGATTGATCAATAGGATTTTCATAGGAAAGTAACAAAAAGATTATACAACAATTTTGCTCTCATTGTCATAATTAAGTGGTCAAAGCCGAACAACAAGTTCGACAAAAAGTTCGAACTGCTAAATGCAGGAAAGCGGTATCATCGCCAGTATAGCTTGTTAACAGCTACGTCGTTTGTTGCAGGTTGCGGGCCGACACGATTGTGCAGCTTCCACTGAATTGCCATTTACATTAACATACATACTATTCGTAGGTAGCGGCCCCGGCCGCGCTCCTATCGCCTTAGGTCATAGGACATTGTATACTATTACCTTAACATACACTAGACACACACTCTAGCGAACGTATTTTTGGACGGAAATGTAATCAAATGTATTTTATTTGTATTATGATCGATCTATACGACTGTACTCAGTATTCGTTTTAATCGTTCTACTTTATATGTTTTTATTCATTTTTAATATACATAGTTGTATTTTTATTACTTTTCGGATGAATTGTTTTTATTAATTCTTAAACGCGGCAGTTATTTTAAGTATTATTATCGAAACCGGTGAATTGAATGGAATATTTTTATATTTTCTAAAGTAATTATTTGGGCAGTATTAGTAATTTATAAAGCATCACATCGATCGGCGGGATCTCGCGTTTCTAAACGTTCACTAATTAATCGTCTCTATTCTATGGTGGATATAGATATACGATAGGTGTAAGCTATACTAGTTTAATATTTAACTATAAGTATTCAGATATTTTGTGCTAACTAGTGTCCTGTATGACGCCTGCGGCGGGCGCCGGTCGCGCGTCGCCCCGGAACGCCGCAACGTGCGCGATGTCGCTGGAATGACGTCCCCGACACTCGCGGCGTGCGTCCGCCGCGGTCGCGTCGTCTTGTGTGCAATTTTAATATTTTATTAGTGAAGGTTGTGTTGGTTCTACGCACACGAAGCATTCGGGCCTCTGTAACGGTTTACTGTGACTATACATTTTGACGCGATACATTGTTTTCGTATTTTAAACGGGAGTTGTGAATATCAGAACAAAATATTATATTTTATGCGGTGCTACGACTTTGATAGCACAAAATTTTATTTTTTCATATTATAGCCATAAGTTAACGTTGATATTTTGATTTCGTCGTTCCGATCCATCGAAGCGGACCTGCAATGTGACGTATTAGTTCCACTTAGTGATAGTTTGGATATGAAATTTTGCTAGTGTTAAGTTGATGTGTTCTAAAACAAAATATCTGAAACAGTATACGAGAAACATAACGAAAAATTTAATTGAGATGTTTAAATTTTGCTGTGGAACATTGAAATTGTATCACGTCGCTGAAGTAAATGCTTTAATCTGTACACGTATACCACAGAAAACTATTTATTACAAATACTGGTTTTAGAGTACCGTAGCGGCGACGCTACGCGCAAGCTCAGCGGCGTGGCTCCATGTATACGACGAGAGTTCAATGTTATTGCGACCACCAAGATTGACTAAATACATTTTTGTGTAGTTAAACATCCTGTTGTTTCATTTATTATTATTTTATTATTCCTTAAAAAAGCAGCGGTGCACTGCACCGACGATATATAAGAGTCTATATCGTAATTCATAGATCTTCTTTTGAGGAGGTTAGTATTGATTTCGACGAATTTAGTACAATTTTATATCCTGTAGGTTAATGATTTTTTCAAACCTATGTCTCCAGAAAAACGAGTAAATTTTCGAACTCATTCAAAAGATTTTGATCCAGAACTTTACTTTGCAGGCAGTTGTGATACTTTTCAGCATTTAAAACTGAAGTGATTATTTTGTATACATTCACAATGCTTGATTATGCGATTAACTTACTTTAAACGATAAAAATATCTAAACAGAATAAACTTTGCGGAGATAATATCGAATTAGCGCATATGTACTTGATTGATAATACACGAAGTTGTTTGTTGTTATCACAGTGCGACCTTGGCCGTACCTACCTGTCACAGAAGTTTGGCCTGAAGTTGCTCAGTGCAGTAAAAACACTTGATGAAGTCACTGGTCGCGTGAATCATTAGTCATTACATTTCGTGTTATGTTGAAATCGTTTGGAGCCTTAACAAATTCTTTACTGCAAAAAACAAGTGAGTATTGCGGATATTTTTTTTTCTAGGTTACATATTTTGTACATATTTAAGTAGGTAAATGGAATAAATAAATTAAAGGAAATAAATCGAAGATAGCACAAAACAATAATCATAGAGTCATAACATTTAGCCAAAGCACAGATCAGGCCAAAGTAGTAATAAATGCCTATGAAATTAATGCTTGAATAGGATTTTCGGGAACACCCTTGCTTGTGGTATGTATGGTCGAAGGTTCGAGTCACTCGCTGACTTAGTAGAGATCACAGAGTACTTTTTATTATGTAGAGATGCTACGAGTCACAGATAATTTAAAAGTGACACTGCTCTTTTTTTTGCAATAAAGAAATACTTTAATGCAGGGTCATTTTAAATGGGCCGAGGGCATCCGCCTTCCTTTTTGGTAGACAATAAAATAATTATTAGTTCAAGAATGCTTCAAAATATTATTGTTTTGCAATATCACTTGGTGATATACTGTATAAACCACGGAACAGAAAAAGTTTTTTCTGTTCCGTGGTATAAACGATGTATAACTTATACATCGGTGAATTTTTCATTGAAAAAGATCGGTTAGTCCTCATTTATAAACAAAGCATACCTACCTACTTACCTAAATAATTTACTTTTCTTTAGCGCAGCCTGTACACCATGTTAAACTACATACGCCTCTATTTTTACAGAGTAGTTGGGTCTACGAGTGTAATCTCAATTCGTTAATGATGAAGATACTTATCATTTTAACGCAAAACAAAAACCGATATAATGTGATAATGAGTTACTACAAAATTGTTTATTTATTCACTTGTGGTCAAAGCAGTACATATCTGCAATTTTAATCAAAAGTGAATTTATAATGTCATTAAATGTTAATACTTATCTGTTGCTTTGGCTTTCACTTTTCTGGATCCTCGCAAGTGGCAAATCCGAACGCCTCAATGAAGGTAGAGCGAGGTTTTCATTTGTTGTAAAGCAACACTATTACTTTCAACACCCGCCAGAGTCCCCACTGACCACGACAATAAGGGTAGTTAGTTTCACAGTGTTCGGAAGACCGGGAAAATTAGAAATTTCTCGTTCTGCAGAATTGGAGAAAAGAAATTGAATTTGATGGAAAAAATATTTATAGAATCAATATTTCTATAAGAGATTTATTAAATTTATTACGCGATAATTTCAGAGAATTTCGAATTTTTGATTGTGAGCCGCAAAAGAACAGCGAACTTTGGCATCATGTACCTACCTACCACCAAAATTAAAGCGAATTGGCAAATGGGAGTTCTACTCTTGCCTTCTTCATCTCAATGCCCACCGACAATTGAGCAGAACTGAAAATTTTCGATTTTCCCGGTCTTCTGAGGCCTAACTTTCAAGTCTTATAGCAATCTATAAACCGGTGAGTAAGAGAGATGCCGCTTTACATGATCTAAGGCGTTCAAAGATCGCTTTAAGACTTGATAGTAAGGCCTCTGTACCTACCTACACTGTTAGTAGATGTATAGATACGCGGTTTGTATCTTGCTAGAGGATAAATAAATAAATGCCTTGGACTAACACACCAATTGCCTAGCCCCAAACTAAGCTCGAAGCTTGTACTATGGATGCTAGGAAACGGATAGACATACTTAAATACTTTTTTAAACATCCATGACTCGAGTACAAATGCCGATGTTCATCACACAAACATTTGCCCCTAGCGGGATTCGAACCCGCGACCCTTGGTTTTGTAGCCAGGGTCTCTAGCCACTAGACCAACGGGCCCGTCATAAAAGTCATAAAAGTCCTACGTACTAAACATCGTCATTTATTAACGACTCATGGGTGTCTACCCATTATTAAATATGTGATGTCCTATACGTTCCTCGAAGCCAAACGATACGAAATTCGGCTATGATTCCAGCGTCAAGGATGACCAGCGTACACAGCGCGTGGAAGGAGGAGGTGTACGACGTGCCCATGTCCGTCATAATAAGGCCGTTCATCCCGGAACTCAGCGAGGATAAAGTGAACTCGCTCATGGAAACTATACAGGTACATAATCAATGCAATAATCTATTATGTGATACAATACCTACTATGCAAGGGAATGCACAATATGCACAAATACCTACAATGAATAAAAAACTTGACAATCGATCGTTATTTAAAACAATAACAATACGTTTCATTATCTTAAATCATATTATGATACCCTATCGTTGTATTATGCAGATGCAAAAACAATAAAAAAACAAAAAGATAATTATTAAATAATAGCAATATATCAAAGTTAATTCAAAACACACGATAATATACCGATAGCAGATTATTTATATTGTGAAGAAATTTCAATAACATTAAACAATGATATTATCAAATACCTTTATTTGTTTCAGAAAGAAGAAGAGATCGGCAATGTCCCGCCTATCGACATATTGTGGATCAAGGGATCCGAAGGCGGCGACTACTACTACAGTTTCGGCGGCTGCCACCGCTACGCGGCGTACAAGCGGCTGAACCGGCCCACGATCCCGGCTAAGCTCATCAAGTCCACCGTCACAGACTTACGAACCTATCTGGGGAGCAGTACGCCAGACTTGAAGTAACATTGAGCACTAATTTACTAAGAAAACCATTGACGCTAAATACCGAATGATATAATTAATGTAATATAACTTAAGGAAAAAATCGTGTTGCCCAGTCTTCATTTCATAATCTTGAAAAGCAACTTATTTTATACTACAGAACTTTTACGACGAATTTTTGGGCATTAAATTCTACACAGCTCTAGCCTAATTAAAAAGTAGAACGGTTATGAAGCAAGGTATTTTAGAGCAACACTGGTGATGGGAACCAAATATTGTATTTATAAAGACTGAAGTTGTGAATAAACTGAATAAACTGTGACTGTCAATATCATATTCAAAACGATTTGGTAAAACGATTAAAATTCGCATGTCTCAAGGACTTTTGCTTCGAGGCGGTCAAATAAAGTACTATTTAATTATCATGTTGTACAAATTACCATTTTAAAGATAAACAACATTTTTACTTTTAATTATTTGATCCAAGCGCTCACACGATATCAATGATATTTAATCTCTATGATATTATTACCCACTTCATCCGGCAAAGGATAAACGCTATTGTTACTATTTAAATAAAATAGCATAATATACTCGTATTTTTTACAAGTTATATACTGCGTTTTCAATAAAACTAAGATAAATCTCCAATTGTGTATTTATTGTGGAGTTGCACCTTACCTAACTACAGAACAATGAGATATGCCATTTCTGTATAATATATTTACAAACATGAACATAAATAATATCAAAATACATTTATAGTTGACTCTGAGAGCGTCCGCTCACCACTCGATCATATAATAAAAGCACATGCAAATAAATGAACACAAAATAATTCGTTAGCACCAACAATTATTACAAGCATGCTAACAACACAAGTCTGATTCCACTCATAAGTGTAAATTCACATAAATATTCAAAATTGGTGTTTTACGCATAAAATTCGTGTTATTCTTGTATTGGTATCGAGAGCATCGGAAGAGCTTACAGCTAGTGTCATGTTCACTAGTGCGATAAAATACATGTGACAAAATAAAAATATATCAATCACATTAAATGCACTACTATATTTATGGACAAAACATTGATTGGACCTTTTCTCGATTTGTATGTCGTATGTTATGAAAAATATAACACGATTACATATTTGTGCTCACCAAACATACTTCATATTGTATGGCTAACACTTCTTCAAATAGACGGACACGGATAAAATCGTAGCCTGATTTCTCGTTATTGACACAATCGACGTGCATACAAATTAAAAATACAAGTAGCAGAGTCACGATTAGGTGAATTCACAGCATTTGTACACATGTCAAGAGCATCAATATATCAACCGAATATTCATACATACTAGATGTATGCATTTTGTATACAACAGATACCTTTTCAAATGGTAAAACATGTTTCATTTGCAAAATCTCATTTCATCTGATAAACAAGCAACTAATCATTGGTATCACACTTATTTTTTTCCACTCGGGTAGCAATACAGAGACATCTTGATTTTGCAAACAATCGTTAATATCACGTTATTCGTTTTCGTAACATCATCGGATATAAATATTTCTTACCTGACAATACACAAAAAATATTTTACCTAATATGAATTACATGAATATAATAATATATCATTTATTATAACAGTTTTGAGAACTCGTTGAATTATAACTTCTTATTTAAATTATATTAAGACACATTAATTTACTGAATCAATTGGATGTTAACATTGAAGAGATCATAGTTGCTGCATCACTTCCCACAGTTTGGCACCAAACAATCAAGTTAATTGCATTGCATGAACAAGCATCCTCGACACACTACACCAACCAACTTAATACAAAAAATATATATCTATTATGATACAACAACATATATTGTTTATATTTGCGTATTTTATATTTTTAACGTCATATAATAATATAATTTACACATCAACAACGTCCGAAACCCTGTCAACACGGACAAGACTATTTTTTTTCTATAATATTTCATCTGTTTTAAAATATGAATTTGATTTAATTTAAATATAATAATAACTCTTTTTCACAACTTCATATAAAGCGGTGGTTTTATGTTTAGATTCCTACTTGATTACATTGAAGCATTTAAAGTGGCACTATATTTATTAAAACATGTTTTTTATTAATTACATACATTTTATACTCATTAATATTTTATTATGACAATTTTAATGGATGTGGCCTTGGTGGGTAATGTGAATTCTGTAATTTTATTCGTTCCTTAAAATAGTATCATTGCTTAATATTTTTATTAGTAAAATCGAGAGGGAAAATCTCAAAAAGAGTTTGAGATATTTAATTCTATACTGGCTTATCTAAGCCATCAAACTTTGAAGCCACCTCCATAATTTTATATACAATTGTTAGAAGACTTTTATTGCGAGTCGGAAAAACAGTAAGTGACCGTACACGAAGATGTAGGCCTAGTCTACGTATACGGGAGGACGATATTAATAACGCTCGACAATTTACCTTAACTAGTATTTATATGCTTTCTGCTCTAGAAACAGTTAAAAATAATAAGTTAACAGTATTTACATAGTGCGAGACACAGATCCAACACGATTATAATAATTATGACAATTTCCTAACACAGCTACGCCTCCGGAAATATGGCAGGCAAAGACGTAAGAATATGATCTAGTAAGTGAATGGCTGCCTCGTTCTACTCGTCCATGGGATGGACAAAGGATTGGTTAATGATGACGCTCAGGAGATAAAGAAGTTTTAAAGACGATCATTTAAATTGCTAATAATTACAATTATTATATTTATGTACTTTTATTGAGCGATAATAACTCGGCAGTGTTCATAGAGCACGTTAGGACAACCATTCAATGGAATGTAGATAAATAAATTATTTGATTGAACTAAATAGAAAGAGCTTTGTCAAAAGTACGGTCAACACCTCGTCAGATTACTACAACTGTCAAACTTTAATATAACATTTCGGTGCAAGGTTTCGTACTTCTGGATGCAAGATTTATTGCCCACATTTTGACAGTTTCATAGTCACTGGCAATGCCATACATCTTTAAGGAAAAAATGATACCATAAGCTAGATAGAGAGATAACTTTACCATTAATTGGTTTTAAAATTTAAATATTACAATTTGTGTTTTTTAAAGAATTAGACACAGCAGCAGAAACAACCTGATTTGCGTGTCAAACCATTTGGCACTTTATCTCACTATTGTTATTAATAAGTCATGGACTGAAGAATGTTTTAAGAATACTACAACGCTACAGTAAAACAGTTCGCTACTTATATGAAAACAGACGCAAAATGTGGAGTCACGTGTACGAACAACGATTTGAGCACTAAATTTGTCATGGTGTTGATGTTGTGCATATTTTTCAATGATACTACCTACCTATAATTCCAACTACTTTTCGTAAGGTCCGACCTCACTCGGCGTCCTTCTCAATCGTAGCCCCGCCTCGGCCGCCGCGGCGACGGCGGGCGCCAGTCTCCCCCACTTATATCAATATTAAAGCATTTTTACGCACCATTAAAACATCCTACTCTGCCGAAACACGTCCCAAAGAAAGAGAGCCGAGGTCGGATCGGCCGACCGGAAATTTTAGAGCAATCAAGAGTCCAAAAGTTTCAAGAAGAAATCACAGCGCACCCCGCGGGCGCGCACTTACCTTAACACACCTATACACACTCGGATAATATACACGGCGACTTACACTTAAATAATTTGAATATCGTCTACCTAGTCGACTTAGCTAAGTGTCCCTACGCTTAATTCGATCGAGATTGCATTTCACCTATGTACTACGACTCGCGCCCGGAGGCGGGAACGCGACCGCGTCAACATCGCCGGGAAATAGGTCCCGGGGAGCTCGTACAAAAATAATTAGGCGGTCCGATCCGTCACTTCACACCTCGACAGGCGGCACTCGCGTATTTACACTGCATCTCGTCTCTTTCGCGCGCACCTTCCCGTCTCGTTGCCCGGCAGCCGGGCGGACCGGGTCGCTTCGGGCGGGCGTCAGCTGGCGGGGCCGGGGCGGGGCCTGCGCCGGGTTCACACGAGGTCGGGGTCGTGGTCGGGGTCGCAGACGGGGCCGCAGCCGGGGTCGCAGGCGGGGTCGCAGGCCGGGCCGGGCACGCGCGGCGCGGTCGCGTAGTGCAGCTCGCGCTCGGCGAGGCAGAGCTGACATCAGTCCAGCGCGCCGATGCACTCCGGCTCCTCCCGCACGCACTCCTTCGGGAAGTACCCCGACCGGTTGTCACCCTGCCGACACGCATTCTCATCATTTTCCGCATCGCTGCGTTTTAATTTTTACTCGCGATCATCGGTGAATATTTCGAAGTATTATTAAAAATGGAAAGAAAAACTAAGCGGAGAGCCCACTTGTATAAGAGACGTCGAAGTACCTTCGAATTGACCGATGGAAGTACCTAAACGTTTACGTCCCGCCATCTAGCGGAAGTATAACTCAGAAACACCTCGATTTTATGGCCTACAAAGTACCACTTCGTATGTGGAACAAGTCACGTACCTTATCGAGCGTCCGTCCCTTCCACCAGCCGCGGCTGTCGCCCTCCTTGCTGAGCACGAGCACCTTGGCGCCGGGGCGGAGCGCCAGCTGCGACGCGTCCAGCGGCCGGAAGTCGTGCACCACCGTCGCCACCACGCGCCGGAACGGCCAGCGCAGGTTCGAGTTTAGACTGGGAACGATTATGTGTGTATATGAGAGAGAGAGAGAGAGGCAAGCGTTGGTATGACTTGTGCACTAATAAATAGCTTGGATTTGTAGTAATAATAATCGATACTTATCGTACATTTTACATAATTATTATGTAACATAAACTATTATTGGGTCATACTTCTGTAAAAGGTTTTAGTTTACCATTTATACATTCATTGCATTCTGGTGGCTTCAAATTTCTGATATATGTATGTTGTAGCAACAACAAAATATAACCAATGTAAAATCTACAATTGTCAAGTTCACATAAACATGTACGCTTAATGGGAATCATCAGTTAACCCTTCTTATGTTCTACATAAGAGTTCCCACATAAAAATAATCCCTATCGCCCTTGACCCAGGGTCGACAATCCACAAAAAATTAAGGCTAGCACGCGCTACTTACTCTACACAGCACAATTTTAACAAGTTGCTACAAGGAAACCAGATACATACCCGACAAAGTTCTCCGACAAGCTGGTCTTCTCGTAGTAGGAGACGAGCTCGACGATGCTGCGGAAGAACCGCGACTCGGACAGGAAGTAGTGCGGCACCTGGTCGATCGGCTTGTGGCACACACGCATGTGCTTCACTGTGTTGTCCGTCCTGGGAGAGGTGCAGTCATTAGTGAAACCGCAATCAGGATGTTTCTGAATTGGGGCAAAGTTATGCTGTCTGATAGAAATGAAATTTCTAACTGACCACCTGGGTAGATGGATCGGGTGATCCGTTGATAACAAAGGGTTAAATAAACAAATAACAGTACAGTTGGAGCCTATGTTTACGTTACGCCATCTAGTGAAATCACCTTCAAAATGACTAGAAACGTCTTGATGAGAAAGCGATAAAGTTTAAATTAAAACATCCGGTTTGTTGGATCTAATTGTATGTGTATATATCTTGTTATTAGTATGGATTTAAAAGTAAAGTTTAGACACATAATCAGCCTATTCATGTCTCACTGCAGGGCAATGGCCATCATTTGAAGTCATGTTTTCTTTGCAAAGATGGGTTTTGGCTCCATCACCACGCTTGGTCAATGCGGGTTGGTGATCACAAGCCTGGGCTGTGTTCAGAAAAATCGAGACAAATTTTGCCCGACCAAGGAATCAAACATGGGACCTCGATACCTCGGCCCGGTACTTAAACCACTACACCAACGAGGCATTTAGATACAAAATATACTTTATAAATATCATAGTGTGTCTAAGTAGTTACTTGAGCGAGAGCGCGTAGTGCGTGTCGGTGTCGGCGTGGTGCGTGTGGTGCGGGCGCACGCGCAGCAGGAACGTGCCGTCCACGCGCCGCTCCAGCCGCATCGTCGCCATGTCGCGGTCCATCTCGCCCACGTACCTGCGCAAATGTACCACGAGTTATATTAAGTGATATCTGTAATAATATATAAAGCTGCAGAGTTTGTTTGTATGTTTGTTTGAACGCGCTTATGTCAGGAACTACTGGTCCGATTTGATTTTTTTTGTGTTGGTTATTCCATTTGACGAGGAAGGCTTTAGGCTATTGAAAATCGAAATACACGCGGACGGAGTCGCGGGCGGCCGCTAGTGTAACATATTTAGAGCGAAGGGGAAGTACCTCCACCTTACAGAAGACCACAGCGAAGTAGCTCTTCGAAACTGTTTTGCTTTGTTTCTGCTGGTGAGTGGAGTGAGTGAGATCTCCTGAGCTCAGTTGGGGAGGGTATGGGGTTTTTAAAGGAAGGCAACGCATCTCCGACCCTTGTACAGTTGTCGATGTCCATGGGCAGTGGTGATCACTTACATCAGCTGATTCTCTTGTCTTCATATCACATAAATAAATAAAAAAACCGGCCAACAGCGTGTCGGACACGCCCATCGCAGGGTTCCGTAGCCATTAGATGGGCCGACCGCTTGACACATCATTTAGTGAGGGCAACTGCACGTCATAAGTGGGTCGAGTTGTATAAAAATAACTATGTACGATACAGAGTTCGCTATAGTTTTCGTTGAAAGTACTTACTTGGTGGTATACAGCACATTTTTTTCTGAATGATTGTAATAGTATGCCGATACTGACCACATGTAGTAGTGCAGCGCGTGGTCGGGCTGGTGGTGGTGCGCGGGCAGCGGCGGCGCAGGCGCGGCGCTCCCGCCGCAGCGCCCCGACAGCGCGATGCACTCCTTGTGCGCGCACGCGTTGCACACCGAGCTAGTAGTGAGGTGCAGCGTACTATACTGACCACATGTAGTAGTGCAGCGCGTGGTCGGGCTGGTGGTGGTGCGCGGGCAGCGGCGGAGCAGGCGCGGCGCCCCCGCCGCAGCGCCCCGACAGCGCGATGCACTCCTTGTGCGCGCACGCGTTGCACACCGAGTGAGTATATAGTGAGGTGCAGCGTAGGATACTGACCACATGTAGTAGTGCAGCGCGTGGTCGGGCTGGTGGTGGTGCGCGGGCAGCGGCGGAGCAGGCGCGGCGCCCCCGCCGCAGCGCCCCGACAGCGCGATGCACTCCTTGTGTGCGCACGCGTTGCACACCGAGTGAGTATACAGGGTGGAATCTTGAAATGGGTTTTGTTGGGCAGGTACATTAACCGTTACAGTTACAAGAAAACGTCGTTAGGCAACCATCCCTAACTTTTTGAGATATTATGACCTACATTCACAGATTTTGTAAAAAAGTTACAGTCAGCAAAAAAAGTGCTGAAATTGGCAAAATTTTTTTTTCATGCCAATCGATCCTATTTCATGTAAGGATCAAATGACTCTATGAGACCATTTGAGGTTTGAGTACTAGAAATGTCAGAAATCGCAAAAAACTTTTCCCATACATTTTGTACTAAGAATTCCAAAAAAATTTTATCGTCCCATTCGATCCTGTTTCATGTATGAATCAATTCTTTGTATCAGACCATTTAAGGTTTGACTACTAGAAATGTGAGAAATAGGTTTCGAAAATTTTCAGTACCAAATGTATGGGAATAGTATTTTTGCGATTTTTGCCATTTCCAGTACTTAAACCTTAAATGGTCTGATACAAAGAATTGATTCATACATGAAACAGGATCGAATGGCACGAAAATTTTTTTTTTGGATTTTTTAGTACAAAATGTATGGGAAAAGTTTTTTGCGATTTCTGACATTTCTAGTACTCAAACCTCAAATGGTCCCATAGAGTCATTTGATCCTTACATGAAATAGGATCGATTGGCATGAAAAAAAAATTTTGCCAGTTTCAGCACTTTTTTTGCTAACTGTAACTTTTTTCCAAAATCTGTGAATGTAGGTCATAATATCTCAAAAAGTTGGGGATGGTTGCCTAACGACGTTTTCTTGTAACTGTAACGGTTAATGTACCTGCCGAACAAAACCCATTTCAAGATTCCACCCTGTATAGTGAGGTGCAGCGTAGGATACTGACCACATGTAGTAGTGCAGCGCGTGGTCGGGCTGGTGGTGGTGCGCGGGCAGCGGCGGAGCAGGCGCGGCGCCCCCGCCGCAGCGCCCCGACAGCGCGATGCACTCCTTGTGTGCACACGCGTTGCACACCGAGCAGAGGTAGCCCTGCAACATATCACTCCATTTCATTAACCCACTCCACAAAAGCTCGAGCAATACACTGCATCCCCCTAGGGGGTCTGTGAAGACCTCACTCCACAGAACATTGGGCATCGCCTAAAATTGGTGTCTTTTTATTTCTCGCGTCCACCAACCAAACATGGTAATATATATGCTTGAGCTCATTATAAACGATATTTACAAAGGCAGTTTATGTGTAAACTCAGTCCCAACTGATTATTTTCTATGGGAGTGTAAATGTTCTACCTCAGTTTGACAACCTATATATAGTACAGGAAAGAATATGTATTTGAACTTGACATAGAATAATTGTGATAAAAATATATTTTCAGAAAAAGAAAACATTACTACATAACTTCGATCGATGTAAAGTTTGTAGTTAACATTTTATCGTTTGTAAAAGAAATATTACCTGAAATATTCTGCCTTTGAGGAACTTTGAACAGTGATGACACGTCGCCGGCTTCTCAAATGTGTGTAAGACGAATTTGTGGTTTGTACTTCTACAGCCCGAGGGCTCCAAATTATCTCTGAAACAAAACCATTCTTCAAAATAACATTTAGGAGATTTACATGATCAAAAAATATGGAGATCGAGTACCTATGTTACATTTCTAGAAGCTGCCAGTCACTAGAACTAAGGGACATTCCGAATCATGAGCAGCGTTCCCGAGCTCGACATGTTGGAAGACTATTTTCCCCTAGGCTGCTTGCTCGAGGAGGCATACATTTAGCAAGGGACTGCTATTGGCTGATGATGACAACAACGATAATAAAGATGCTGGCTTCGTAGGACCCAATACTACAACGGAATGTTACTCACATAGCGTCCCGGATGGCCTTGACCCACTTGCGCTTGCAGTCGTCGGTGCGCGCGTAGAGCGTGAAGGTGGCGTCCTTGGTGCGGCGCACGAGGTAGAAGTGCGAGGCCCAGCGCGCGTCCGCCCGCAGCGTGCGCCGCCCGCAGCCCTCCTCCACGCGGTACTCCGCCAGCCGCACGCCCACGCGGTACGAGTACTGGTTGTCCTGCAACCGACCGACCGAAACACTCAACATTGCATCCGCCGACCCGTATCTAATAGAGAATCAGGTTTCCGGTACCGACGAACTTATACGGGACGATCGGTGCGGGCACAATATTTCTATGTAATTTATGAGGCCGATTATAAATAAACAGGTTTCCGACTCAGAGAAAATCTTCTTAGGTTGAACTCGTATTGATTAGTCCCGTATAGGTTTTTCGGTATCGCCGACCTGTTTCTTTATAAAATCACCGGTTAAACCCAAAATGGTGTATCGTGTAATGTATTCCATCGTGGATGTTTAAAGAAAGCATGGAAGGCACGCGAGCCCGACACGATTGAAGATGTCGTAGGCCGAGCGCTGTCAGGGCGCCGGTGGGAAGGAAACATGTAACGCTCGTAGTGACGTCCACACGTAGAGTACACATCACATTTCACGATACATTTACGACTTAAGACTAGTCCGAACGGGTCCTGAACTTCTACGTTTGTTGTACATTCAAACAATTCATGCGACAACAATATCCTACGTCCTACTGAAAAGCCGCTCACGACAGATGGTGGAAGTATCTAAACAGTCGATTTACTGGAAGGGAACGCCAATCCGAACAGACAGACAGACGAGTACATATTTGCATTACATACCAGCTTTACAATCTGCAGATTTCGTCCGTGAGACTGCCAAATTCAAACAGAGAATAAAGTTGGGTGAGATCTGACTTTCGTAATCATAGCGATGTATAAGTACTGGAATAGGACCAGAGTTCATATCGCCAGACGAATTAAATTATCATCTCTACTTTTAAAATTTTGTACAAACATAGCTTTCGAGTTTAATTGGTACTACAGATCCTGCCATCTACAACTGCGCAGGCCTTTTGCTTTTGGGAATCAACTCTGTAAGCGCGTCAATGTAGGCGGGAGAGTGACATCGCTCGCTTCCAATCTCTTCGACGAACACGTCGACAAAAGTCGTCAAAGTGGCATCTTGGCTAGCCTACCAGAGCTTTTGGCTGTGCGTTGATAGATCACTAAATCAGTCTGTCACCTTTGAGTTCAATATAAATATTTAGCTTAAAAACCGACCTTGACCGGCTTGCAGAGCAGCATGAGCTTGTCGAAGACGAAGACGTATCGTGTGCGCAGCTTCTGGTCCTCGTGCGCCTTGACCTTGAGCTCGCCGTCCAGCAGCAGGCGCCCGTACGCCGCCAGCCCCGCCCCGCCCGCGCCCAGCGCCCCGCCCTCCCAGTCTATTATACTCTCCTGGTAACACAATAAACAGTTTCTCAACCATTGGATCAAGTATACATACTCGTATGCAGGCTGGAATTTTGTAATGCCACCTGTACGAGAAGTACTATCAAAACGGTAGATAAAAAAAATTGCTCAAAGGAAACATTCCTTTAATTTTGAAAAGAAAGAAAATTGCCATCAAAGATGTTTGCAAATTCGCTTGCAGCACACGGGAATCGAATAAACTAAAATCTGTAAAAGTTGCACCCTGTACTTTTATTGCATCGTGATTGTATTATCAAATTAGTATGATTTTTGTTTTAATTAGTGTTCATTATTTCCTTAACCTTCAATATTATTATGTATACAGTAAAATAACCGATTACAAATTTTGTTGTATACTTTATTTAAAACATCGCGTATTCTAAATAAGGCTTACCTGTACTTTGGCTAGCAAGGCGAGCACTTCGCTATCCCTTTTAACTTCGTTAATATATTGTGCTACGTCAACCATTGCTTCTTTCGCACGTTCCAATCCTCGAAATTCTTCATGATTCTGTAGGAAAGAAAACATCGTGACAAAAGTGAACATCGCTGAGTACATAGTCTAGTGAGGATCGAGGACCCACAGCAAAACCATGGTCCTTGGTTCTACACAATATCCATGACTACATACAATAGACATACAATAAACATCTATGACTCGAGTACAAATGCCAAAGTTCATCACACAACATTTGCCCCTAGCGGGATTCGAACCCGCGACCGTAGGTTTTGTAACCCAGGTCTCTGACTGTATGGCGAGGGCAAATCAAACGATTAAAATCTATCGTAGAAATGATGAGTTTAGTCACCGGCTGCGTCTCGTGCACGAGCTTGTCGAGCAGCAGATGGTACTTGAGCACGCGCTGCATCGGCACGGACAGGATGTCGCGCAGCTGGATGCGCCCGTCGCTGTGCTCCTTCTGGCATTTCTGCAACAACACAAGTATACTCGTTACTATCTCGACTGTTCTTGGTGACTCAATCATGTAAACAATAATTTAAAATATACTTTTTTTACGTAGGCCACAGTTAGGCACTTATCAATAGAGTCTCATACAGTTCCTCTTTGTCATTTTTTTTACGTGAAAGGTTGGCAAACGTATGATAACCTGATGGTAAGCGATCACCTCTGCACATAGACATCAACAACCGCAAAAGGGTCGCAGAATCGTTGCCTGCCTTAAAGACTCCTTACCCTCCCGAACTGAGCTCTGGTGACCTTACTCATCAGCAGGAACAGTTACGAAGTGCTATATCACTGTGGTCTTCAGTCAGCTTCCTCTCTACAAGAGAGCGTTGCTTGCCTTAGAAAATATATCCTGCTGAATTGAGCGCAACACCAGGCAGGTGGTAGTACCAAGTACTAACTATGCTCTATCTTTTTTAGGTAAATAACGCAGGCGTCCGTCGCGAGCTTGAGCTAGGATATACATCAACACGTACCGCCAGCTGCTTGCTGAACGTGTTGTCCTTGGCGTCGAGCGTCTTGAGCGTGTCCTGCGCCTGCGTGAGGTTGGAGCAGTAGTCGCCGTACAGCAGCAGCCGCTCGCGCCACGCCAGGAACACGTCCGCCGGGCGCGCAGGCCTCCGTCGCGAGCTTGAGCTAGGATATACATCAACACGTACCGCCAGCTGCTTGCTGAACGTGTTGTCCTTGGCGTCGAGCGTCTTGAGCGTGTCCTGCGCCTGCGTGAGGTTGGAGCAGTAGTCGCCGTACAGCAGCAGCCGCTCGCGCCACGCCAGGAACACGTCCGCCGGGCGCGCAGGCCTCCGTCGCGAGCTTGAGCTAGGATATACATCAACACGTACCGCCAGCTGCTTGCTGAACGTGTTGTCTTTGGCGTCGAGCGTCTTGAGCGTGTCCTGCGCCTGCGTGAGGTTGGAGCAGTAGTCGCCGTACAGCAGCAGCCGCTCGCGCCACGCCAGGAACACGTCCGCCGGGCGCGCAGGCCTCCGTCGCGAGCTTGAGCTAGGATATACATCAACACGTACCGCCAGCTGCTTGCTGAACGTGTTGTCTTTGGCGTCGAGCGTCTTGAGCGTGTCCTGCGCCTGCGTGAGGTTGGAGCAGTAGTCGCCGTACAGCAGCAGCCGCTCGCGCCACGCCAGGAACACGTCCGCCGGGCGCGCAGGCGTCCGTCGCGAGCTTGAGCTAGGATATACATCAACACGTACCGCCAGCTGCTTGCTGAACGTGTTGTCCTTGGCGTCGAGCGTCTTGAGCGTGTCCTGCGCCTGCGTGAGGTTGGAGCAGTAGTCGCCGTACAGCAGCAGCCGCTCGCGCCACGCCAGGAACACGTCCGCCGGGCGCGCAGGCGTCCGTCGCGAGCTTGAGCTGGTGCTGCGGCGGAAAACCTCCGGGCTCCCGCAGCTCTATCCGTTATCCTAACACGAGTGGGCGAGTCGCTGGTGGTTTAGTGGGTACGTCCTGAGGGGCGAGCCCCACACTATCCGAGTGCCCAGGGCAGGGCCAACCGACCCCCGTCGGTCGGGTGTGCATAAGGGGGTCTCGACGCAGAGACCCACGTCCTCCCGGCAGCCCCTAGGCTGGGAGGGCGGCATTCCACCAGCGAAACCAAAAAAAAAAAAAAAAAAAAAAGGATATACATCAACACGTACCGCCAGCTGCTTGCTGAACGTGTTGTCCTTGGCGTCGAGCGTCTTGAGCGTGTCCTGCGCCTGCGTGAGGTTGGAGCAGTAGTCGCCGTACAGCAGCAGCCGCTCGCGCCACGCCAGGAACACGTCCGCCGGGCGCGCAGGCCTCCGTCGCGAGCTTGAGCTAGGATATACATCAACACGTACCGCCAGCTGCTTGCTGAACGTGTTGTCCTTGGCGTCGAGCGTCTTGAGCGTGTCCTGCGCCTGCGTGAGGTTGGAGCAGTAGTCGCCGTACAGCAGCAGCCGCTCGCGCCACGCCAGGAACACGTCCGCCAGTCGCGGCGCGCCCGACCCGGGCACGCAGGCCTCCGTCGCGAGCTTCAGCTGCCGCAGCAGGCCAGAGTGGGTCTCGTGCAGCTCCTAAGCAAGTTGGATGTAGACACATTGCATTAAACAATAGAACTCAACTAAAACTCCAAATATTCTTTATTAAAATAGGCTTCACAGAAGCGGTTATTAGTTGTCAGAAAACTAGAAACTAATGACTACTACCGATTCGGAAGGCAGTTACTGGCGAGAAGAATCAACAGGAAACTTGAGAGTTGCTCTTTTCAAATGCCATATTTTTTTTTACAATGGTGTTCAGATATAATTATGCTAAATATTCGCTTTCAATTATTTATATTTGGATAAGCGGACCCTTGGAGGTCTGAGCAACCAAGAATAATAACGCTCAGATGATGATGATGTAGATAATATAGGAAGTATCTCGCATCGATTCACATTGGATCGCTGAGCCATCGACGACCGATTTAATACAAAAATAGAAAGCAAATAGTTTTGGGAGTTGTTATGACTAAACACGATAAATTAAATTAAATAGACGAATCTATAATGTGACAATGTAATATGCTAGTACTCTTAATGAAACCAATATCTCTCTCCAATCAACAACAAAACCAGGAATTGAAATACCTATCATTATAGTGCTATCCATTACTAAGAACACCCTAGGTTACCCACGCTTACTCGTATATGATATGATAGTATCAAATTCGTCAAGTTACAACAACAAACAAAATATTACCTACATCAATGGCACGTGTCGACTTATTTGCGCAGTTCGTGTTCTTGAATATGAAAAGCTATAAAATTAGGTAACACGTTCAAATTGAAAGACAATACATTGAGAGCATATAAATAAAGCAAGTTGTGGATATTTGAATCCGCCCACGTTTTTAAACAAAACATCTCGAGAAGTGTGCATTTGATATTCAATGCTTTTGCATACGTTTACAATAGCTGAAAAAATTCATTTAACTGGATTCACCAAAGATAAAGTAGAGAAAATAACGCGAAATGAAATTATTTTTGAATAAATTCAAGCATTATATGTAAATTGATGCCTGGAGGAAGTCAACAGGGAGCTGTATATTATGATGGATGGATGAATAATTGAATATGCTTACCTTTATTCCAAAGAATATGACTTGGAGTTCAAGTGGTTTCAGGTACGGCGTGAGAGGTCTCAGGAAGTACTTGATTATTTTACTCAAAACGTCTACGTAATTGCACTCTGTGTCGACCAGTTCCCGGATAACGTAATCTCTTTTCTCTAAACTGTGCGACGACGTCGCTAGCTGCAACACGAAAATACCACTATTACTTTATAGAACTTAAAGTATTAAATCAAAAGACAAGCGTGTGAATAGCTATTGCGTAAACTCAAAAATAAAACGCGTAAAACATTCTAAAGCAAAACTCTTACTAAAAACATGTGTATCTCTAAGACTTCCAATTAACTAACTACAAATGGAAATTATTTTTTGAAACAACGAGGAATAACGTGCTCATGAATAATTCAGTTTGCGCGCGAACGATACAGAGACTTTTACTTGCAGAGACGAAGGAATGTCATGGATGAGGAACCGAATCGACGACGGCCGTCGGTAAGCGTTTAATCCGGCACTTCATCCATGAAGCGTTCTTCGGTGATACTCGGATGCATTTAAGTGCACTCATCATTTCTTTTTGCATGATTCAAGTGCGAATGGGCACACTAGCCGTTATTAAACTACATATTCATTTTCATCATCTTATTTTACGACTAGAGCTGACCCGTGTCATCTGCAACATGATAGTGTAGCAAAACTTTGAAACCTTAGTTTCATCAGAAAGTGTGTAAGGTCAAGTTAAATTGTTCTTACAATGTAATTTTAAAGGCTATGAAATGTAAATAAGTTATGTATTAAACTAGCGGCCGAGTACATGCTTCGCTACGTGTGGTAAATGAAGAACCACTCGACCGATTTAGTGCATACTTCACATGAACCATCTACTAAAGAGTCCGAAGAAACTCTGAAAATATGGATTGGATATGATAGGCTGTTCTTTAATTAAAATGTGACAACGAAAAATGCCACTTATATTTATATATCAAATCAAAGCTTAAAGATGAAGTGTAGGCATTATTAATAAGCACGGTATTCCTCGTCCATCATCTAAAAAAAATGCTAATAAAAAGAAAAAAAAAACTAAAGGCGCATACTGTGTTGAAAGCGGGCGGGTGTTGCACGGCGGCGGGCAGGTCGCGCGCGCCGCCCTTGACGGCGCAGAGGTCGTGGTAGATCTCCTCGTCGTGGATGCGCGCGCAGTAGCTCGCGTACTCACCCACGTCGCCGCCGGGCGAGCACGCGCCGCCGCTGCCAACCGCCGGACAACGTCAGCGAAACTACCACTACCGCCTATCGTGCCCTCACTATACTCGATGCCAATACAATATTACCGTGATTATACGAATGACAACTATCTATTACAGAAAGAGATATATTTTGATCAATAAACGGTACTAACTCTGCATAACGTGCGCTAGACATTGCCGCTGAGCTATTAGTAGTAATTAGCGCACTGGCGCTTACCAAACTACGAATGGAAATAAATAATTTCTTTACAATCAGGGTTTTTGCATTGACATCAAATATACCGACTTCCGGATCCGTTCTCAATAGATTCTGCTTGACTGTTACTAATGAAAAATAACTGCGAAGCAAATCTGATTCGTTACCCTGTCTCTTTGATTTCAGAACTTCTCCAAATCGACACGGTTTTCAAAGTTCAAAGAATGACGCAGTTTGAGAGCAAACAATAGGTTTGTGACGCCTCGTGATTTTGTTTTCCAAATATGCTGTTCGTCGCAATAAATCAACTAAGAAACTCGAACTGAACTTTGGAATCAGACTAAACAAGAAAGGCGAAATCGGTCTAATAGTTGATCACTCGAGATGCTTGATGTGACAACGTGAATTGGGCTCTCTAACTCCTAAGTTTCATAAGCCGCCTTACATTCTTTACGTCAGTAACACAAACCTCTTTGGTGCTCATTTTGTGTTACTACTTTGTTCATAGTTTCTTACTTACTTTAGTTAAGGTTGCGCTTTCACGCCTCAACACTATCTTACATCCATAATTCATGAGGTATATGATATTAGTTTCCAAGTTTGATAACGGATGAGGAAGGCTACGTACGATCCATCATGGAGTGATCGCCGCGAATACGTCGCTAGCCAATTCGATCATTCATACAAATTAATCAATTGCATGATATATTTCTTACCACAATTTATCAAAAGAAATAATAAAGAGAAAAACGTGTAAATATACTTAAGAGCAGAAATAGTTTTAGTTGTAAAAATATAATGTAAACAATGCTCCACCAAAGCGTTCAACATGCTGAGTGCGTACCGCATATAGATTGTTTTGTTTTGTTAACATCACATCCCATATGCTAGCAATCGACCTTGTTGAATCAACTTCAATGAGAACGAACAGGCTTTTCATGGATAACGTAAACAACTGTCTAGCAAACTCTTATTCTTAATCGACCAGGAAAAGCTCCTCACGCTATTTTTTCTTTTTAGTATTTACCGTGTGCAAAATAGACAAAACATAAATATTAGGGTAATCGAACTATTCGCATTCTTTGGGTCAGTCTACTGGGAATACAAAATTTTGGTAGCTTAAGACGAATTCAGATTGCTCGTGATCAGTAAAAAAATCATGGATTTGGAAGTTTTAGCGAAAGATAACTCAGACAGAGCTTCATCTTTCTTTAGATTTATTAAAAACTTCGTTCGGTCTTCGAGATCTCTAAACAATTTTTAAAGTTAGTATATTTTAAATATTTAGAATTACAAAATACGGACGAAAGTGAATCCTATCATATATTTTATATTTAGATAACTGAGTTGCGATTATTGAGCGAGGATCCAGATGCCGAGATACGAGATAGCGCAACTTGCGCAAACGCATTAGGCCGTCGGTACACTGAATAGTTTACACATTATAAAAAAACTGTGTAGCCACTATACACATTGCAAAAGAGTAAAAACACAAGTACTTATGGGTAAGAACAAAAATAAAAACTATAAATTCATCATGCCGCCTTATTCATAAATGGGAGAGGAATATATCCGGTATATATACAGCGAATCTTTCTATTGTATGGAGAAAGATGATATGTAGCTCAAAAAGCATTTTAGCATTTTCCTCATTTTCTTTTACGAATTGGGCGGTGAACTACAATAATAAAAACACTCCTCTACTAAGCAGGTCATCATTCACGCCTACGTGTGAAGAAGCGAACTAATACATGAATCTATCTGGTCGCCAAACACAGGTCGCGCCAATGTTGTTCTTTACCTACTTGCAGATAAAGCAAAAATGTCAATAACATTCTCAGAAGTCGCACTTATCATATCAGTTCTGAACAAGTAATGTACTAAAGCTCTTGAAATTGACGAGTTTTACAAATTTTGACCGTCAACGAAAAATAGAATTAACGATACGTGTACGTTTTTGCATAAACTTATTGCGCGTTGCCAATTGGAATGCATAACGGAGTGACACAATATGGAAATTGCGGAGATATGCCTAATTCCATCACTCATGCTCTTGACACAAGAAATTTACAGGTTTTTTGTATGATAAAATACCTACATTTATCATGGGGACGTGATCAATCAGTATACATTCGTTATTTTGAATGCCACAAATTATAGCAGCGAGTGGGTTCAAAAGTAGACACTCATTAGTTACCCAGTGCGTCAGTTATCAATTTTAAATAAATCACGTTTTTTTCATTATGTAATCAAGCTGCATTAATACCAGATTAGCTTTAGATAACTATTTTAATTAAACCTGACTAAGCGCGTACATTTTCAGTAAAGAACAGCATTGGTATCGACTTTGTAAGTATCCGCCAGGAAATTTTTGTAAACAAAAACACCTTCATAACAACGATTTCGTAACAGCACTGAATTAATGTTCCGAAAAAGAATGTTTCTTTCGTGCAATTAGGATTATATTTTCGTTGATGATTTCCGGCGGATACTAGTGTACGTTCGCATAGATATCTGAGGCCACCTCGGGCATGGCGGAGGTGAACTTGACATAGCAGAGGTCCTCGTATATTTCCTCGACGCGGTCCTCGCAGGTGGCGCTGGGTATGGTGAACTGCACCCAGGGCACCTCGCCCGCGGGCCCGCCGGCCGCGGCGTCCGCGCACTCGCTCATCACGTACGGCGACGTGTCGAGCGACATACACACGCTCGTGCTACTACAAGTTACCAATACTTTGGATATTGCCTTTAAGACATTTCGAGAGATCTAGTATAGACAAAAATGTTGTACTTACACAGATTGCAGGTCTTTGTAAATGTCTTCTTCAGACTGGGTCCTATGTGCTGAAAAGGGTCTGTAAAACATTTATAATTATTATAAACCAGTTTGCCTAGTAACATCAGAACTTAAGAGGCTTAATAAGCCTTTAATTAATGATAAAATGTTGACGGTGTTTAGTAATGGTTTATATTTAAATTAACACAAGAAATTGAGGTGTGTGTTAGGAAAAACTATATCTTTTAATTTGTATCTAAATGTATTCACAGGAAAGTTAATCTATAAAAATGTATGGAAAACCCCATAAAGTATTGAATACTCACTTAACATTCTTCACTTGGGCTTTAGGACATTGGCTCAACTTGGCCAGAGTGCACAGGACCCGGTGGAAATTTGACAAATCAAAAAGCATTGATGGGTCAAACAAGTCTGTCTCTCGCAGCTCAAACACCTCATGGCAAGTTCGCAGAAAAACTTTGATGTTGCGCATGCACAAGAACTGTGAACAAGTAATAATGTTAACTTAGTATTTATCCAACTGTAACAATATCCCCTCCACACAAGCAGCATTTTGCTAATAGTATTTTGAATAAGGCTTGCATATTTCTAAAACTATGTACAATTTTCTTAAATGACTATGTAGTCACTTAAATTAAATACTAAGAAAAATGCTGGCCCCTGATGCCATAAAAAATTGATGTCTTTCCTTCAATTAAAATAATAAAAGACACTTAAAACAGGGATCAACTTAGGTGAAACAGACTATATCACCTAAGTTGATCCCTGTTTTAAGTGTACACTTCTTATATGAAAGCAAACTATATTTCAAGGCAATAAGATCCACAATCACATTTTATGTTATTCCATAGGATCTTATTACTTTAGAATAGTGTTGAAGTTTCCTTTGAAGGCAAACTGTCTATGGGATCATTTTAGCTGAAATGTACAATAGAACCTTAACATAATATGATTGAGAATGTACTGTCTCATGAGTACATAAAGTTGATAATTTCCAAATCAGAACTAAATGGATATAAAGATTTATTCAGATAAAGCTTTGTCAAACAAGTACACTACTACAATGAAATTTCAACATATTTCCTGTGCTCTGATAGGGGAAACAACACTATGTTCTTCATATCTACTATAACATAATCTAGAAACAAAATATTGTAATAGTAAACTTGTAATGATTATTAATTATTTTAAAAACACATTACTTACATAATTTTAAATAACAATGATAATGTTTTTTGGGCAACCAAGAGCTTGACCTTTAAGAAAAAGGACTTATAAATACATTTGATAGTGTGTAAGTGTCATACGAAACAGCCTATTCATTCATAAGTTTACGATGCAGATAACACCGGAAAATATACCAGGAGTAGTATTGAGTCAGTCAATAGGGGCATATCAATGACTTCTTAATGCCATTCATCACTCTGCACTGTATGCATAATTAAATGCTACTGATGTATAAGTCAACAAACTCTTACCTGTTGATACAAATACACACTATACGAATTTTAACTAATATTCTATAAAACAACGTTTATTGTACATAACACGAAAACCATATTTGAATAGCTGTTTTAACACAACTGTGATGACTACAAAATACAATTGTCCGTGAATTAGTCGCGCGTCACGGGCGTTTCACAAATACTAGCCAAAATTAATGGTTTTATAATAATTAGAGCGAAGGTCACAGTGGACGGGGCTCGGTTACCTGCGCCATCTGAGGCCGTTGGTTGACGTCCTTCATGTCGATACAGCCCGGGTGCAGCACGTTCAGCAGGTTGCACAGCAGCACGCCGTCGCGGAGGGTGTACGCGAGATCATGGATACTGCTCTTCTCCCAATTTGCCTTGTGGTCCGGACGCAGCAAGCCACATCTAGTGAGCCAGGACGCGCACTCGCGCCAGAGTTCCTCGCCGCCTGTCGCCATGTTTTATGCACGCCACACAATGCACATCGATAGTATCAGTTCGAAGCACAGCTTTTTAATAATCAACAAGCCATCGTTAAACAAGGGTTAATTGATAATTGACATACAAATTGATACAACAAACACAAGGACCCAGCCAGAACAAGATTTTTTTGACAACTGGTCATCTTGCTTGCCATTGTTAAAATAACGTTGTATTTTTTTTATTGGCGTTTTGTTGAATCATCTCGTTAGATAATTAATTCTTTTTACGTTACTTGCTCAGCAATTTTGACTAACCTAATTTTCTGCTACGTTTTACTATTTAGTGGTCTTGTAAGTTTATTTCGCTTTAAACTAAATGTTTCTGAGGAAAAAATACGAAATCGTAATTTTGACAAGTGTCACGGTTTTTCGGTCTTGCAACATTAGTGTAGGCGGAGTGACGCGACTACATGTCGAACGAACGATTTTTCGTGAAATTTTATATTGTAAAGTGAAATAAAGTGATCATTTCTGTGCTAATTTTAATAAAGAGGCAAGTTAATTTCTGATATTATGTTATTGAGTCAAACCATGTTATAATATAACGAGTAAATCCCTTATCAACCAATGACACACCCATGTTTAAGTATTTCCGATCAGTACCTAATTTCTAAATTTCTGATAGCAAACTTGTTGCTAGAGAACCCTTATTCTACCTGTAGACCACGAATAAGTTATGGGATGTCAATGCACATCATATGCATCCTGCGGAAGTCTATATTTGTCTTGTACCGTTATCCTTATTAGGTTTATTTTGGAGCATTACGTCATTGTGCATAAGAGGGGAAGTGGGTATGAGGCACGGCTAGACCGGCAGCTGTTTGCTTGTGTTAGTGCCGGGGGCGACGGAGCGTGCCGGCCGTGGAATCTGGAACACGCTCTGTACCGACGACCGCAGTCGGCAGTCGCGACAGGCCGCCGCTCGACTTTCCATCGATTGATAATTCTACAGTATCTAGATAGTGCCTCGAGAATACTGATTACAACACACTGCAGTGCTGTTTTTTATATTGATTGCTTTCTACACATTAGGTATGTGTATTGAATTTTGGTTCTGGTGTAAAACATAGTCAATACAGTAATTCAGTTACATAGATTATCACTGTTGCATATTAATAATACTATAATGCAGTATTAACACAATTATGATATTATATATTGAATATTACTTCTGAATTCCATACCAAAATAATCTTTTCATAATAAAAAAAAAAAACTTTATTATTAAGTTGAAGTTGTAGTTTTTATTGAAACATTAGTGATTGTTTTTTTATTGTAACAAAAAAAAATACAATCCAACTTATTGGAAAATGAAATGGTTGTGGCAAAGTCTCCCCACCCAGTGAACCACACCCAAACTGTCACATACTAGTCTGTCTGTACATAGTCAGTGAGCATTGCAGCTAGGATTGAAATACAATACTAGCAGGTATTGATTTACATAGGGAGAGAAACTAAACAGCTGACTGGCATATCTAGTGGCTAACCAGTTTAAAGCTTACAAGTTATTGCTTCCTTTGAAGTTTTAATTTGGAAAAATTAAATGAACTAAACTTGTTTGTTTGCTTGTGATATTGATGCCATCCTTTTATTATTTAGTTGTTTGTATTGTCTAAAGACTTAGACACTAACTGAATACAGAAAATATATTTTGAAGAAGATGGTTTTGAAACTCTTTTAAACATAAATTACTTTGTCCTATACATATTTGGGACCAAAATAACACAGTTTAATTCAAAATATGAACAACATTCCTTAAATTTTTGGATAATAATGATCCTAATTTATGCAATTAGAAATACATCTCATAACAATTACCCATTTGACATAAATGTAAACTTTAATATGAGTGTAACATAAATGAAGCACACAAAATATTACTTGACCCCTTTTAACTATGTAACATAAAAATATGGGACAAAACTTTACTTAGCTACATTTGTAAACTATTTGGTAATTATCTCATCTATGGAGATTACAGCATAGTGGTGTGTGAGTCACAAGGTCAAATGATGTCAGCGGCAAGCACTCCTCTGTCAAGTGTAGCCTGACCTCACTGCCTGTGAATAGATACAAAATAATTGATTAGATAAAGGTTTCTTTTAACAAATGCAACTAAATGCTGTTATCTGGAATATTGTGATAAAAATGTCTTGCATCTTATTTATTAATAGAAATTATTCTTTGTTTTTATAAATAAAACAAGTGTTCATTTCGTGTAGATTTTTTGTGGTTCTGATGTTTTTTACTAAATGTTTCTAATTTTTCTTAAATATTGGGGTCATCAATAGGCTAGTTGCCTCATATCACCATTTATAAAATCACTTTTAATTCGAATATTATTCCGTACAAGGGTCCAAAATATGTAAACTTCATTAAATGTAAATATGGGATTGCTGCAAAAATTCAACTTAAACCCGACACATTTTTAATTTTCTTTCTCTTGATTGAAAACACCGTCCACCATGATTCTAAGTCACCAATATTGTAAACAACACAAATTCAAACGACAGTTTCGACAGGTTATTCGTGGTTTTTTATTTAAACGCGTTGATTGTTGTTTATTTCACTATTAAAATATTAAACACTTCACATTTATTGAAAACAAACCTGCCCAAAATAGATACTTTGATGGTTGCAAAATGTTTTGCTTCAAATTCTGATTCGCAAATTCTCATCACTGGGTACTTTAATCCACAACTTCTTATTGATGTATTCTTACATTCACGCACGATACAATAGTGGTAATTCATAAATGTATCATGTAATCTCTACGAAGACATGGTTTTAATTCCGATAAACACTTTTTGGTTATGTCACGCGTATTGTTGACAAGAACAGTGACGCCACGGCACAGACCATCATGGCGGACGGCGTTTACGGTAGTATAGGCACCGTGCGTAGCGATGACTATGCCATCTCGTGACTCATATTCGAACTGACCAAGCTAAATGTCAATCTCAATGTCGGTAATTCTACTGTCAAACCACGGAAAACACCGTGCCTTATTCTGCCATCTAGTGACTCGAATTCGAACTGACCAAGGTAAATGTCAAATTTTACTGTCAAACCACAGAAAAAAAATCGTGATTTTAGCGCCCTCTATAGTTTCTGCACGGTGCCTATAGTGAAATTAATAAATTTAAAATTCAAAATACAGTTGGATAGGTGCTTCAAAAAATTTTCATATTTTTTTTATGTTGTAATATAATCGTAATGAACCGTTCTATCAAATAATAAAAATAGTGGCAACTAGCCTATTACAATAATGTATTGTATGATGGAGCATTCATTAACCATATGCATGACATATGAATTTAAAGTTTAGGAATAATTATTTGGCTGGCTTTACTTTACGGTGGAGATTAAATCTGTTTTAGAAATGACCTAATTTTTATTTTTACTAAGAGATTATACCCATTTAACTCTGATGACTGATGAAAACGCATTTAGTTTGTAAGTAATTTTTTAATTGTTACAGTTGATTCGACGCATCCATCATGGAGCAGATCCCACCCCCTAAGGAGGTGAAGATCCTTGAAACAGCTGAGGACATTCAAGAGCGCCGTGAACAGGTAATACAGCCTTTAAATTTAAATTTACTCCAAAAAAGCCATTACACCACTGTAATGTTCTTTTCTTGGTAAAATGAGATAATAATGGATTTTAAAAAAGTACAATTTAATCTTATCTATGTAATATGAGGTAATAGTGTATACGTAACTAAAGTACAATTTAATCTTATCATTGCAGACTTGATATAGCAACATAGTGATTAGTCCTCAATGGATTGATAATACAGTTTATTCTATTATTAATATTAGATAAAGGATTATCTACTGCTTCTTTTCACACTGTGGGAAAATAGCATTGTGTGAAGTGAAGCTCTACATCCCTGCAGGGAGTGGCCTACCTGTCATATAGGGTGTGTCCTAAAACTTTGAGGACTATGAACAGCCAAATCAATAATACTACTAATTTACTCATAGGTGTTGAACCGATATGAGGACTTCAAGCAAGAGGCACGCGCCAAGCGTGAGAAGCTGGAGGACTCGAGGCGCTTCCAGTACTTCAAGCGTGACGCCGACGAACTCGAGTCCTGGATCCAGGAGAAGTTGCAGGCTGCTAGTGATGAGAGCTACAAAGATCCGACCAACCTGCAGGTTTGTTATTGATTATAAATGAAGTATGTAATATAAATCTAAGATATTTTGATATCTAGTATGTACATAGATTTTATACATAAAACAACGGACTTCGCTTTGGAGATACGGAATTCATATGGAGCTCCTGATCATGACCTTCCTACTAAAAATAGAATCAATAAAACGAATTCGTTAAAGGTTATGTGAGATAAATATACGAAAACAACCAGATAAATTGAAAAATTTCTCCTTTTCTTTGAGTCAGTTAGACATTGATGGATAGTTTTACCACCCATTAAAATTGCTAATTGTATGACAGATAGTTCATACTGACTACTTGTATTGACTTCTTTTCTGGGATTAGTGAACCTAGCAACTGAATGAAAACAACATTTCGTTTTATAAATTACCAGTTACCCGTTCCAGCTTTGCACGGAAATGATAAATGTCTATGAATGTCATAAATCTTCCCCTTTATGATTTTAAGCAAAACGTACAGTGAACATGTATTGATACATTTAAATGAGTAAACTAACCAATTTTTTTTTCCTTTAGGCTAAGATCCAGAAGCACCAAGCCTTCGAAGCTGAAGTAGCGGCGCATTCCAACGCTATCGTCGTCCTCGACAACACCGGCAGCGACATGATCTCGTCGGGGCACTTCGCGTCGGACACGATCCGCCGGCGCCTGGACGAGCTGCACCGGCTGTGGGAGCTGCTGCTGTCGCGCCTCGCGGAGAAGGGCATGAAGCTGCAGCAGGCGCTGGTGCTCGTGCAGTTCCTGCGCCACTGCGACGAGGTCATGTTCTGGATCCATGACAAGGTCAGTATTACCCGGCAGCGACATGATCTCGTCGGGACACTTCGCGTCGGACACGATCCGCCGGCGCCTGGACGAGCTGCACCGGCTGTGGGAGCTGCTGCTGTCGCGCCTCGCGGAGAAGGGCATGAAGCTGCAGCAGGCGCTGGTGCTCGTGCAGTTCCTGCGCCACTGCGACGAGGTCATGTTCTGGATCCATGACAAGGTCAGTATTACCCGGCAGCGACATTATCTCGTTAGGGCGCCTAGACGAGCTGCATCGCCTGTGGAAGCTTTTGCACTCTTCTTAAAAGAGGGCTACTCCTGTCAATAGTAAAAAAAGTGTTTAAGTGAGTTTGTGTTTACAAATGGCATCACGTATGAGTTGGTGTCTTCATGCTTAGCGTCAATGAAGATTGTGTTAATGGATGGATAAACGAAACTGTTAGGGTCTAGCCACAGCTACGGCGACGACCGACGCGACGTGTGGTGCGATGAGGCCGGCGACGTGATAATAGTCGTGCATCTCGTCGCCGATAGCTGTGGCATGCTTCATACAATTTCCTTTATTTGTTTTTTTCGCTCGCCACTTTCGCCGGCGCAAGACGCATCGCAAGTCGCATCGCTGTGGGCTGTGGCCAGGGTGTTAGGCTAGTTTAATTAATACTTGTAGTAGATTATACATACAACACTGATGTCATGAACCCATTCATGTTTTGTTATTTTAAATTCCAAGTCCAGTGCTTAAGTGGGCTATAAAAAGAAATTGGCCATATTTCAATATTAATTCCCTAAATGGCGATTTGTGGGCGCAATTGGAGTGTTATGTATGACTGAATGTGGGAGTTCAATTACTTTTGGTTGTAACCGTTACCACATCCATAGGCTTATTGCTTTACACAAGTCATTCATGACCGCCTTACTAGTGGCGCTTCGTGGTTTACTACAAAGCATTTTTTAGTTTGAATTTAATTCTATCTTGTCTTTGGTATATTAATTTAATGTTTAATGGGGCATGATAATTAATATTGTACTGTTTTGGTTGTTAAATGGTGTATTTTCTACAAATATTTGAATAATACATTATTGTTTATTCCGTCCATCGTAATTAAATTTCAAACTTATTCATAAACAATATAAGGGGGTTTGACGCATAGTTTAACCCGCAACCTAACCAATAGCAACTTTTACTATGACAACTACATACTAGAACCGTTTAACAACTCAAATTGTCACTTGAACCCTATTCATTATAATTTTAAGGTTATATTTACATTGCAACTGTTCTATAGGAAACGTTCGTGTGCGCGGACGAGTTCGGCTCGGACCTGGAGCACGTGGAGGTGCTGCAGCGCAAGTTCGACGAGTTCCAGAAGGACATGGCGGCGCAGGAGTACCGCGTCACCGAGGTCAACCAGCTGGCCGAGCGGCTCGTGCTCGAGGGACATCCCGAGCGGGAGACTATTGTCAAGAGGAAGGATGTGAGTATTGACTTTTTGTTTTCATACACAAACCGTGAGGGAACCTGAACATTCAAATAGTTAACTGACTTTAGTTCAGGTAGATCTGAATGTGTATTGTGATCCAATCTGTCTGGTTTCCCTCTAAGGGTTACGGAAGTCTAATGGCAATCACTTCACTGTAATAACCAGACTCGCCAAATCCTGGATCATGGTCAAAGTGGACCCTGCACATAAACGGGATTAACTATGCCATCTGTATCAAATAAAAAAAATACTTGAATAATTTTCAGTTTTTGGTAATCCGGCAGTAAAACTGATTTAAATCAATTTTGTGAGGATAATCCCTTAATAAATAAGCATGGCAAGACTCGATTTTTCATTTGTTGTCGACGCTTAGTCAAAGATAATAAAAATTTAAATTTGAATCTAGAATTCATCCAGTCAATTTATCATTCCAGTTTAACGTTTAGAAAATTTACTACATCAATTCTTTCCTTTTTTTCCAACAGGAGTTGAACGAGGCGTGGCAGCGACTCCGCCAGATGGCTCTCATGCGGCAGGAGCGTCTGTTCGGCGCGCACGAGATCCAGCGGTTCAACCGCGACGCGGACGAGACCATCGCCTGGATCTCGGAGAAGGACGTCGTGCTCGGCTCCGACGACTACGGCCGCGACCTCGCCACTGTGCAGACGCTGCAGGTATAATGAAATGAAATAATTTAGTCAGCAAATTGATTCACTTAGTTGATTCTTTTGCATTTAAAAACTTAACCCTATCAGGAATGACTGGTTATTACTATGCAATATGTAGCCATAATTTATGTTGTGCCTGTTTAGTTCATGATGAAATGATAAACAAGGAAATCGTCCAAAAGTTCAAGGTTGAAAACCTACAAACAATATTTAAAAAATACCAACATATTTAATGAAGTCCTTGTGAATATTTTTATTTGTAAATAAGGAAGCCTTGACTCGCTGCCTCTAACGAGTCAAAGTTGAAAGTATTTTTTAACATGAATCTAGATCTATGTAACATGAGGCAGTTTTGGGGATTTTTGTACGAAGTTGCTGTTTTGCAACCATGATTTCTTCGCCCCTAGTCATATAGCCTATCATTACAGCTATCTTATACATCCATATATCAATATAAATAATGTGTAACTGTAGCAATAGCGCTGTCTCCTCTTATACAAGTGTTAGCTTTAAAGGGGAGCCTCGATGTAATTTAAGTAGTAAAAACAATGTAATTAACGAAAGTAATAATTAGTAATAATTTTTAATTTGGTCCGATTGTCACCCTCGATCTATAAATATTATGTACAAGTTAAAAATTGTGTCTTGGTATACAAGGCACGTTATTACTCGCTGATATAACAATATAACGCGTCTTTCCTCCGTTTAGCGCAAGCACGAGGGCGTGGAGCGCGACCTGGCGGCGCTGGAGGACAAGGTATCCACCCTGGACGGGGAGGCGGCGCGCCTGGCCGCCATCCACGCGGACCACGCGCCCGCCATACACGCCAAGCGGGACGAGATCACGCACGCATGGCAGAAGCTGCTGCAGAAGGCTACCGTGAGTTGCGTTAACATTTTTTAAAGTTTTTTATTTTCTTATTTTAAAATGTTTAGGTGAAATGTAAAAAAAATTGTATTAATCAAATTTTGACACTTAAACAGCCATATCAAATGTATAATTTTTTATTGAATTTCGAACCTAATTCATAAGGTTCCGTTAAAGGTGGGAAGATATTTCCCTATATCTCATTAAGGGTTAATGCTTGATAAATTAGAAAAAGAAATTAATTAAAAATAAAAATACTACTACTTATTTTAATTTTTACCAAATGAGCCTATGTTGAAATTAGGCAGCTGTGTATTCTCTATTTCTAGTTCAAAACATGGATAATCAAATATCAAATCAATCAATCAAGCCCAAGTAAACTAAGTTTTTAATTTTGCTTATTGAAGCAAATGGAATAATCATTGTTTCCCATTAGGTTACAAAAGTATAAAATTCACTTCTTCTGCATCGGCTCTTCAAATGTAATGACTAAAACGCATTGTACTTGTGGTGCAGGAGCGCCGATCGGAGCTGGAGTCGTCGTACGCGCTGCACCGCTTCCTGGCGGACTACCGCGACCTGGCGTCGTGGATGAGCGACATCCGCGCGCTCATCGCCGCCGACGACCTCGCCAAGGACGTGCCCGGCGCCGAGGCGCTGCTCGAGAGGCACCAGGAGCACAAGGTACATAATGTGCTCACTTTTATTAAATGTCGCGATTTATTATACCCCTTTGGTAAAATCCACACTGAGTTATGTCGTTTTAGCTCACAACACTGATTAGTCAATTGTAACATTGAAGCAGAGGTGATAAACCTCATTCTTCAATTCTACCTTAGCAGAACTTTTCACAATTTTGACACCTCTCGGCTTTTCAATTTTCATGTGCAAGCTTAAATGAGTTTGACAATATTGAAACGGGAATGAGTGAAACTAAAAATGAATGATACAGAAAGTGCTTTTTATATATTAAAAATATGTAGTTCTTTGTAATAGTAAAAAAACGGACTAAAGTTAAAGTTATCTTATTAAGTTAAAAATATAAATAAATAAAAAAATAAAGTTATATGTAACAAAGTTTTCTACATGTTACGACTCATGAATCGGTATCTAATCGATAGATTTAATTGAGTCAACAGTGTTTTGACGTTTCCCCGTGTGCCGGCAGGGCGAGATGGACGCGCGGTCGGACGTGATGGTGTCGTGCGCGGCGGCGGGGCGCGCGCTGGTGGAGGGCTCGCACCGCGGCGCGGGCGAGGTCGCCGCAGCGCTTGAAGCGCTCGAGCGCGACTCGCAGGCGCTGCACGCGCTGTGGGACCAGCGCCGCGTGCTCTACCTGCAGTGCATGGACCTGCAGCTCTTCTACCGCGACACCGAGCAGGCCGACGCCTGGATGCACAAGCAGGAGGTACGGAGTCTGCTTATTGATACTTTCATTCTATGTGTGTAGTTTTCAAGGTTTGGCAGCAGAGTTAACCCTGCTGCGGTCACGCTCAACACACAAACTCTAGGGCAAGCTGGGGAGATCCTGGCTATGACCAGCCTGGTGCCGAATAAAAAAAAAATTACAAAAAATACCGGGAAAGGGAGGGGATAGGTTGACTGCTATCACACCCTGAGCCTAAAGCTGGCTACGCCCATGGCGCCTGCTCAGAGTGATGACTATGGAACATAAAAATCATAAATTTACAGACTCCAAGTTCTATGTTTGTTAAGACTACATTAAACACAATATGACATTATGTTCCAAAACTAATTCGTATCGACGTTTCATTAATATTTGAATAGATTGTTACTCAACTCCATAGTATTTTTCTTTTATAAACGTAAAAGACAAACAACAAACTATAGCTTTCGATCCTTTTATGCAGGCTTTCCTCGCCAACGAGGACGTAGGAGACTCCCTGGACTCCGTAGAAGCGCTGCTGAAGAAGCACGAGGACTTTGAGAAGTCGCTGGCGGCTCAGGAGGAGAAGATCAAGGCTCTAGACGAGTTCGCGTCCAAGCTCATCGAGGGACAGCACTACGCTGCCGATGACGTTGCTCAGCGACGCGAAATGGTGAGAACAACCTTTTTAACTATGAAAGGTCTTTTACTTTTTTCATTTGCTCTTGTTCTTAAGACAAAGACATAAGGTTCAACTTAATGTTGACGCTTAGTTCCCCATGCAACCTAGTTCAACTGAGCTATCGTAACACTTTTATTACTACGACCAAGGGTTACAAAAATAAATCTTTTTAGTTGCTGGAACGTCGCGCCGCTCTTCTAGAGAAGTCCAACCAACGCCGGGCGTTGCTTGAGGACGCGTACAAGTACCAGCAGTTTGAACGCGACTGTGATGAGACCAAGGGTACGTAATGATACTTTTATTTTTAAATAATAAAGCTACAGTCGGACAGCATTAATTAAGCTCATAAAAAAAATGAACGCCATTAGATTAGCATATTATATTTCACAACATCACATGCATTGATCTGACTCTGAGTTAAGTAGCTGAAGCACTTGTGCTACAGATATCAGAGTTAACAATGGTATTACAAATATATGATTAAATAGATACCTACTAACCTACATTACACCCAAACCAGGACAAACAGTCATGTCCATGCACACAAATGTTGTTTCCGTGCGAGGTTCAAATCCGTGACCTCTTGGTTTCATATTCTACTTCTTGACTACTACACCAAGCGGGTCGTCAAATGGATTTGATTGACTCATTCATTTGTTTCGTTTATTCAGGCTGGATAAACGAGAAGCTGAAGTTCGCGACTGACGACTCGTACCTGGACCCGACGAACCTGAACGGCAAGGTGCAGAAGCACCAGAACTTCGAGCAGGAGCTGCAGGCCAACAAGCCGCGCGTCGACGAGATCACCGCCGCCGGCCAGCGCCTGCTCGAGCAGGAACACTTCGCGCAGCGTGAGTACTTAATAACTAAATAAATAAATTCCTTGGACTAACACACCAATCATTGGTGAATTTTGACATATCTGTCAATGTCATGTCAAAATTCACCAATCACATACCAGTCAGACCCTATGCCTACCTACTGCCATCTAGCGGATTTTAAATTTGCGGATTGTGAATTTAAAAAAAATATGAATAAATTCCTTGGACTAACACAGTAATTTTTAAATGCTTTATAAAAATCCATAAATCGAGTACAAATGCCGATGTTCATCACACAAACCCCAAGTGGGGCAAATGTCCCAACCCGCGACCCTGGGTTTGTAGCCCTGAACACTAGACCAACGGGCCCGTCAAATTGCTATTTTAAGAGAGGTAGAGCTTAAAATTACATGAAACATGACAACACACAATCGAAACCTGCTGCTAACATAATAAATTATTTCCATACGAAAAATAAACGGAACCCACAATACAAATCCTACATTTTGGCGTCATCAATCGTTTTCACTTAATCCAGCTCAAATCGAGTCGCGCCTGGGCGAGCTGGCCGGGCTGTGGGAGAAGCTGGTGCTGGCGTCGGAGCTGAAGGGCAGCAAGCTGCAGGAGGCGGCGCAGCAGCAGCAGTACAACCGCGCCGTGGAAGACGTCGAGCTCTGGCTGTCAGAGGTCGAGGGGCAGCTGCTCAGCGAGGACTATGGAAAGGTATGATTACTTTTTGCGAGTTTCCTAAGGAAACCTATAAAGAAACTCTACGGAAACTTTCCTTCTCAATAGGTTACACTGTGTTTTTATTTAACGGAATTATATGCGAAATCAGGCGTCCGTTTGCGAACAGGGTTGTTGTAATACGGCCGAAACGTCAAGCAGTAAGGTATACATATGCTACCTAATTAATACCACGTTAAGTCCCTTTGGCGTGGATGCGGATCGCACAGGACCGGGATGGCTGGCGCACTTTGGGGGAGGCCTACGTTCAGCAGTGGACGGCAATAGGCTGATTGATTGATTGATAAGTCCCTTTAATAATATTGGTTTTATAATATATAATGTACGCGATAGTCTCAAATCTTAGGTTACAGTAGCTACGGGGCTAAGAACCTATTGTCATTTTTTATGACAACAAGGATTTGGCATGAAAAGCACTAGAATCATTCTCTAAATACCTGGAAATCTGATCGAGAGTTATATCTATTAACTGTGTTAAGATGCGACCAGTAAATGAATACCCACTGATCTTGGATAATACCCGGATACACCAGGACGTATTTAGTTTAGTAACACGGATGACAAAAAATTACTGTATTTTTGTAAACATTTTTCTACCATGGTCCTAATGTATCCGGGGCTATAGTAATATGACAGCGTAGTTAAATCATTTCCATCCCCCCAGGACCTGACGAGCGTGCAGAACCTGCAGAAGAAGCACGCGCTGCTGGAGGCGGACGTGAGCTCGCACGCCGAGCGCATCGAGGTCATCCGCGCGCAGGCCGAGCAGTTCATCGACAAGGGACACTTCGACAAGGACAACATCAAGGCTAAGCGGGTCAGTACAACCGGTTACCGCTACTTACAGAAAACTACGGTCGCTGTGCGTGCAGTGCCAGTTCCGAATACCTAGATAGAATCTCCATTATCTTCCCGTGGTTGTCGTAACAAGCGACTAACGAACATTTCTGGGAATCGTCGCCATTATTCCCTTTTTGCAATGACCGTTCCTAATACTATGGTTTCCAATATGGCCACCTGCTCATGACAGGTTGATGATTTGATAAGTAGTGCCATACTTACAATGACTAAATGTTAACTCAAATCAGACTAAACAGTAATGAATGTCATCGCCTAAAGTCTCTTCAGACCCTTATGGTCATGAATACTTTTTATTTTTATTTTATCGGGAGTCAAACGAACAAGCGGGTCACCTGATAGAAAGTGATCACTACTACCCATGGACATCAACAACTGCACAAGGGTCAACGGACACCTTGTGTTCCCCATGCATTGTGTACTACAATATCATTATCTGTTCAAAGGACGCGCTCGTGGGCCGGTACTCGGCACTGGACAAGCCGATGGCGATCCGCAAGCGCAGGCTGCTGGACTCGCTGCAGGCGCAGCAGCTGTTCCGCGACCTGGACGACGAGGCCGCCTGGATCCGTGAGAAGGAGCCCATCATCGCGTCCACCAACAGAGGTACGGTGACCCCCGTTTCAAAGATACGACAATATTATATCAACATTAAAATACGATATTGTTGTCAATTTGAAAGGTTAAGGATGGTTTATCTTTAGGTCTTCAGCACATAAGGGACATTTAGAAGTAGATATCATTTCCGGCAGATCTTTAACAAAGATCAAGAAAAGGTCCTAACTATCTTCCCTGACGTACACCTGATATGATAAAGTACTGCTTTAACTTAGAGCCATTTAAACGAACGTACCGACAGATCATTTAAATAACTACAGAATACTTTAAGAAGGCTGGGCGGGAAACTTCCCAATGCCAGGTTTTCTAACGTTTCTAAGTCAGCTCGTCGTTTTCAATTAAATCGAAAGCTTTTCAAAAGTCTAAGAAAGTTGCGACAACTATAATTAAATTAACGTTCGGATTATTCCCCGGCAGGTCGCGACCTGATCGGCGTGCAGAACCTGATGAAGAAGCACCAGGCGGTGACGGGCGAGATGGCGCAGCACGAGGCGCGCGTGGAGGCCGTGCGCGCGGCCGGGGCGGCCCTGCGCGACGCCGGCCACTTCGCCGCAGACGACATCGCCGCGCGCCTGTCCCATCTTACGCAGACCTGGCAGCAGCTGCAGGACAAGGCCGCGCAGGTACTACTATCAGATCCTACTCGTCATTCCGGTACAGGTGGTCTAGCCAAGCCAAGCTGCCACTTTGATTATTGTCGCTATCGCTGTCTCCGCGACTTATATCACGTTCCGCTCAAAGAGGTACGTCGCATGCGGGAGAGCAATATTAGTCGAAGCGATGGCGATTGCGAGGGCGATGGTGGTCGATATGGCAACTTGGCTACACCACCCGGGGGTCGTACATATATAATCCGAACTACGTACGAGACCGAGTTCCATACTAAAATAACTGCTTAATGGTGTATTAAACACTAAGGTCCGATAAATAACGGTTTGACATCTGCTGCTGATGCATACTTGACCCTAAGGTCGCAGTTGTCTGTCTGTCACATAGCCATAAATAAAAATAAAAAAGCATCGATAGATAACTTCTTTCTGAAGTAGGTGGTAGAATTTTAGAGTGGTGTTATAATTATTGTCGATTTATAAGTGCATCTTTGAAGCCAACGTAAATAAACGTTTTGATTTTGATAACTTACGATAAAACGTCCTCCCCCAGCGCAAGCAAGACCTCGAGGACTCGCTGCAGGCCCAGCAGTACTTCGCGGACGCGAACGAGGCGGAGTCGTGGATGCGCGAGAAGGAGCCGATGGCCAACACGCAGGACTACGGCAAGGACGAGGACTCGTCTGAGGCGCTGCTGAAGAAGCACGAGGCGCTGCTCTCCGACTTAGAGGCGTTCGGGAACACGATCAAGTCGCTGAGGGAGCAGGCCGACTCTTGCAGAGTGAGTGAAATAATTGTGATGTTTGCTTCATTTGAGTATGCTCCAAGTTTTTAGTAAGTTAAGGGAATAGACATTTATTTTCTCAAAGAATAAAGAAAATATTCACTTGAAGAGAAAACAACAAAGATTTAATTATAACTAATACATGCCACGTGGCGTAACGTACTTAAAAATATAATACTATATTAGCAGTTATTATAAGTATAAAGCATAAGAATAAATCTACGATTACTTTATTGGCAAAAATCGAGAAAGCTTTTTGAAAAGGCGTCAAAGTAATTATTTTATTGTTCACTTAATAAATAAGACTTATAGACTTAAATTCATATAGGCCGTTAACTGCTTACAATACTATTATGAAAGTTCTGTGCCATGAAAATATTACATAACAGAGCCGAAAAACATCAAAAGTAAAAAAATGCTATCACTAAGAATTACATAAGCACATTCATTAAGCATTTTTAGGCTTTAGGGAGCGTTTCCACATAAGCTGAGTAAAAATTGACCACATAGCGCTCTAAATACACATCTCATCTCCGCTCCGATTCTGATTGGTCGATTTTTACACATCTCTGCTCAGCTCCGCGCAGCTCAGCTTAATTGGAAACGCACCCTTACTCTCACTAACTACTCTTATAAGCTAACGCGTTTATGTGTGGTGCAGCAACAAGAGTCGCCAGTGGTGGACGTGTCGGGCAAGGAGTGCGTGGTGGCGCTGTACGACTACGCGGAGAAGTCGCCGCGCGAGGTGTCCATGAAGCGCGGCGACGTGCTCACGCTGCTCAACTCCAACAACAAGGTAACGTACCGCAGACCTAACCGCAGTTCTGTTGAACTGTAGAGTACTGTAGAACTAAGTCTGGCAGGGAACTAAGGTCATTGACATAGCTCTCTGGATTAGCAAGCTGAAGTGGCAGTGGGCTGGACAAGCCGTGGAACCGACAACCGTTGGGGTAAACGAGTTCTGTTCAAAAAACGATGTGTAGGACGCCCTCAGGCCAGGTGTGTTGACGATGACTGGCAGGAGCTGGATGCGAGTCGCCGAGGATTGGGCTAAATGGAGAGCCCTAGGAGAGGCCTATGTCCAGCAGTGTACTGCGATAGGCCGATAATGATGGTGATGGTGAACCGCAGTACTTAACTGATCGTTAGATCGGCCGCCATGTTCGGAATCGGCCTGAAGGGTATTATTATTATATGTAATGTGAAGGTGCATGTATGAGGGGCAAAGGTGGGCCCCCCTTGTGCTTAAATTTGACCTCGACATATTAACGTTTATTACTTCAAAGGGAAATCAAATTATATGCCAACATTGGTCCCAACATATGAACGGCGCAATAGCGTTCTTTGTTGGATATTTTATGTAGTAATGTGTTCGTGACACTTTTAGTTCACATAGTTTGTAAAAAGAGGGCGCTAGTAATTAAGTTCAAGAATGCGAATATAGGGGCGCTGTTAATTTATATTGAATATTTTTTAGTTCCAAAATTTGTCAACAGATGTCGCTATGCCTATTTAAATCACGGTGTCGTTTTGATTTTCCGTTTGACTAGGCTGTTTCATACATTTTTAAAATATACTCTCTCACTTTACATAGTACAAGTTACTTGGTGGTTTTATTTCTATACCCCAGAGTAGCTACATCAGAACAACTAGTTCAGAGAGTCAAACATTGGACCTCCGAGTCCGGATATTTTTGTTTACCGGCAGTAGTACTGCCACCTGCGTACTTGCAGTGGATCGCTGCAGATAAAGTACGCAGTGACCACCGACAGTAGTCGGGTCGGTCATTCTGCAGTTGCAGCAGTGCAAGTGGTGGTGCTGGTGGGCGGTACCAACCAGTGCAACTGAAGGAGCTGTCGAGAGGAAGGAGGAGCTGAGCTATCGAGAGGAGGAAGGCGTGGCGTCAACCGGGACACCTGTTCCAGTACGTCACCAGTGTCAACCAATTGTGGTGGGTGTGATTGTGAAGTGCAAAACTGTAAGTACAATTTTCAACCTTATTGCAAAGTGCAAATAAAAATAGAAGATCAGTGCAAGTTGTTTTTCGAGATTAGTTATCAAGCAAATTGGACTTTATTAATTAGTAAATATTAACTTTAAAAATAATTTTAAGAATATTGTGACTTAGAATAATTTTAAATTCAATAGTTAGGACTTAGAATAGTTTCATTAAAAACGGAGGTACGGGGAACCTATGCCCGATTTCACCCAGAATTTAGAAGCAAAAAACAGTTGTAAAAATTACTAACTAAACATTTAACATTAAACTAAACATTTAAAACATACTTTTAAATGTTTAGTTTTTTTTTATTATTAATTGTTTTTATTATTGTAAGATTTTAAAATGGAGAAAGCTATTAATGGTCAGAGGGATTTAGCCAAGTCTATAGAAAGGGGTTTAGTCAATTTTAGAAAGAGTCAAAAGGACAGAATTAATGTTGATTACTTAGAAACAAGATTAGAAATTTTAGAAAAAGACTGGCAATTGTTTCACGAAAATAATTCTAAGTTGTTTGAAAAATTTGTACCTATTGAAATAGAACAAAGTGATTATGTACAAAATGAGTTATATGATAAGACAGAAGATACATATATTTTTTATAAATCTGCTTTAAAAACCGAATTAAGAAAGTTATCATCAGTTCAAACCCAATGTGTATATAATGTTGAGAGTGAGTCCAAGAGTTCTTTTGTAAAACTCCCTAAGATATCTATTCCATTTTTTTCCGGTAAATATTCAGAATGGCCCACGTTTAGAGATCTTTTTACTTCACTTGTAGATAAAAATAAGACGTTGGATAGCGTGCAAAAACTGCACTATCTAAAGGGGCATTTATGCGGTGAGGCAGAACAGTTAATACGGCACACGCCTATTACTGGTGATAATTATAATCAGTGTTGGCAGTTATTAGAAAAGCGATATAACAATAAAAGATATCTGTCAAATTGTATTTTTAAAAAGTTGTTTGCTCAAAAGAGATTAAATTATGAGTCTGCATCGGGATTAAAGGAACTATTGGACAATACCTCGGATTGTCTTAATGCGTTGAGTAATTTAAACGTAGACGTGACTACTTGGGATATAATAATTATCCATATAGTAACTTTTAAACTCGACAACGAAACGCGTAAGCAGTGGGAGTTGACGGTTTCGGGCACCGACTCGAACGAATTGCCCACAATCAATCAATTCAATGAGTTTATTGAAAGCCGTTTTAGAGCGTTAGAATGTTTAGATTCTAAAAGATCACCGTCATATCAAGTTCATACAAAGTCGCTATTGGTCACTGATAATAACAACAACAATTCATTTAATTGGCGCTGTGAATTCTGCAGCGAAGAGCACAAACTATGCTTTTGTAAGGAATTTTCTAAACTAAAGTACGATGAAAAACGCGAATTCGTTATTAAAAACCGTATGTGCTTTAACTGTTTAGGCGGAAACCATTCTGTATATGAATGTAAGAAACCTACCAGCTGCAAAATATGTAAACGACGTCATCACTCCTTACTCCACCCCCCGTCAACGTTTGAAAACAAAGGTCAACCCATCGCGAAGTCAGATCTACCAAGTACTAGTTCAGCTGCACAGAATGAGACACCAATAGTGTCATGTTTATCAACCGGCAAATTACATAAACCTAAACAGGTCTTATTAGCCACCGCGTTAATAAATGCCGAGGCTAAAAATGGTGACTGTCAGGTAATACGAGCATTACTTGATCAGGGCTCTCAGGCTTGCTTTGTCACTGAAGCCACGGTGCAGCTTCTGAAATTAAAGAAAAGGCCGTTAAATGGGGTTATTTCTGGTATAGGGGAGGACAAATCTGTAATTTCAAAAGGAGTTGTTGATTTTATAATTCAGTCTCGAGTAGATCCGTCGTTCAAAATTCCGATTAAAGCGTTCGTATTGAGCAGCATTACTTCGCAGATACCTGTAAAATCAACGCAGCCAGTTAATTGGTTAGATTTAAAATATTTACAATTAGCTGACCCTCAGTACAATGCTTCTAACAAAATTGATATTTTGTTAGGTGCAGAAGTTTATAGTTCAATTTTAAGAGAAGGTGTTAAACGGTGTCCAACTGCGTCATTGGTTGCACAAAACACTACATTAGGATGGATACTCTCTGGAGTAATAACAGATAGTAGTCATAATAAGGACAATGACATTAGGGTCATGCACGCGCAGGTCAACGAAGATCAACTGTTAAGAAAATTTTGGGAAATAGAAGAACAGCCAGCAGAGTCAAAGAACATTCTAACAGAAGAAGATCAGCGATGTGAAGAGCATTTTCACTCGACCACTGAAAGGACACCCGAGAGTCGCTATATAGTTGGCTTACCTTTCCGGGACGACTCCCCCCAATGTAGGAACTTTGGATCAAGGAGTATAGCTGAAACGAGATTTAAATCATTAGAGCGAAGACTTGGAAAAAATCAAGATCTTAAGGACAAGAATAAAGAAGTAATTAAAGAATATTTACAGCTTGGTCATATGAGACCAGTGAAGGACAAAAGGACGGATGAGGCTGTCTACTTACCTCATCATGCGGTCATTAGAGATGACAAAACTACAACCAACAGGAGGACAGGCTGTGCAGTGCAAGCATGGAAAAGGGTGTGGAGCTATACAAGCAGATAAGCGAAATATTAGAAAAGGGAGGTTTTAGTTTACAAAAATGGAACAGTAACAATTTGGAGTCAAGGAAGCAGATAGAACAAAAAGAACATAATAAAGACAGTACAAATATAAATACAGCAAGGACAACAGAAGCACAGGACAAATGTATAGTACTACAGGAGAAAGGTAAAACAAACATTTAAATTAAGCTAGATCATTCAATTAAAATAGTGGGACTTACCTGGAACCGCGACGACGACTTCTTACAGTACTCCGTCGATCTTCTTTCAGCATCAGCAGCAGCACCTGAAACCAAAAGAACAATTATATCAGAAATAGCTAGGTTGTTTAATCCACTAGGCTGGATAGCACCTACTGTGGTATTAGCAAATATATTTATCCAACGTCTTTGGTTAGCTGGTGTATCATGCGATGAGAAGCTATCTGCAGAATTAATAAACGATTGGGATACTTACCGCGACTCGTTACAAGAATTTACCAAAATCTGGATACCTCGTTGGGTCGGTACGGCACCTGATGATATTGATGCCGAATTGCAATTATCGAAATGAATATTTATTATTGTCGAATTAAATATTTTTCAATAGTTTGATAAACAAAAAGAACTAAAATTTAATTTAAAACAAGACTACTCATATCAAGAATAATTTAGAAGACGCCATTAAAGTACATTTAATTACAAAGCAAGAAGAAGAAGAAAGGTCAATTAATAGAGAACATTATTTAGTAGCATTGATAATAATTGATATACAGTAAAATAAATACTTACGCAATGGCACTTTATACCTGAGTCGGCCAAGTTCCGCCTTAAACTTGTGATAGGTGATTTAATCTTTCCGTTAACGCCAGGTCATTTCCTTAATGTACAAGCTTTTTTAAGTCCAACAGAACCGACTTGAGAATACATTTTTGAACTCTTTAAGTAGATGGCAATTCGTTCAGATCATACCAAATAGGTCAATTAGTTTTAATAAAAGAGGACGATTTACCCTCTTGTCGGTGGTTATTAGGTCGAATTTTAAAGAAACACCCAGGTGTAAATGTTATAACCCGTGTAGTCACGCTGCGCACTAAATTATCGGTAATTAAAAGACCAACTTCCAAACTTTGTATTTTGCCAATAGCGATGTAACATGTTATAAATATTATCATTATATTCTATTATTGTAAGTGTTAAGTCAGAAAAGTATGTTGTAATGTTTATTCTTAGATTATTGTTAATAGTTCATTTGAGATCTCTGTTATTGTTTAATTGTTTAGTCAAAGTCAAAGTGTTAAAAGTCAAATATGTTTATTGCAAAGTTTAAGTTCTGTGTAAAATGTTTATGTTGTTATTTTAATTTGTCTAGGACATTCTGTCAATAATGTCCTAAGGGGGCGGTATGTTCGTGACACTTTTAGTTCACATAGTTTGTAAAAAGAGGGCGCTAGTAATTAAGTTCAAGAATGCGAATATAGGGGCGCTGTTAATTTATATTGAATATTTTTTAGTTCCAAAATTTGTCAACAGATGTCGCTATGCCTATTTAAATCACGGTGTCGTTTTGATTTTCCGTTTGACTAGGCTGTTTCATACATTTTTAAAATATACTCTCTCACTTTACATAGTACAAGTTACTTGGTGGTTTTATTTCTATACCCCAGAGTAGCTACATCAGAACAACTAGTTCAGAGAGTCAAACATAATGTTTTTATTTCAAATAACATATAACATTATTTGAAATTGAAATATTACAAGTAGAAACTTGTGAAGTTGAATGTCATCTATTTTACTATCTAATGTAATACATTGTATCAGATGAAATTGCTTCTGTATGCTAATTATCTAGAATTAATGTTGAGTTATAAAACCCGGTGAAAGGGTCAAACTAAAATCATCATTCTCTTGCCCTTAACCCACTCTACTAGGCGGGGTATCAAACTATCTTCAAACGGTACAAACTACAATATTGTTAAGAAGTTATGATGTTTTATCTCTTTCAGATCTTTTCTTGAACGATATGCAAACTACCGCTCACACTTTAGCTGTTGATAAAACATTATGTACCAGTGTATACTGGTATAGTGAGTGAATGTTATGAAATTTTCGTGAGATACACGTTTAATCTCTGATATCGTACAGTTTTCCTCGAATGCTAAAAATCAACATCTGCTGTTTAACTTCATATTTCAAGTCAAAGAACAAGCATCAGTTGAAAATAACTTCTATTTAAATTTTTGCTAGTTTAGGTTCAAAAAACTAAATTATGTCTTAAGAAGTATGGACGAAACTTTATGCTGTAGTTACATAGATATACTATTCCGTGGTTGGTATTGAACATTCAATTCCTCAATTTGCCATGTTAAATCGCTAGTCATTTGTGAATTGATATTGACGCAAGATATGGCTTATACTGGCCTCTACACACACCCGTATTTTTATCTGTAATTTAACCCAAGTATGTTGCGATAACAGAACAATTCGTTTACGTTATTTTTACTGAATTACGTCAAGCGCCACTTTTAACTTTATTATTAGCAAGTAATTTATTTCCGTATTCTCTTTTAATCGACATCGATTTATTTTAAAATCTTGGACATTGATAAGATAATAGAAGTACACGGATTACAATATGTATCGTACAAACAGTCAGTCCTGAATTGGAGAGTAAATTACAATAACTCTAAATGTATTGTGACCGCTTCTAACCGAATATGTTTATGTAACGGAGGCGCCTGCGATCGCGATCTCGGCATTACACGCTGAGAGCGCCGCGCGAACACACGTCATTATCGACCGACGACTGAAAATGTAGTTAAATAGAAATACGAAGTACTCTAAACTTGTGAAATATTCTGTGATAGTGCCGTGATAATAGTGTAGTGACAAAATGATAGTTGTTAGTTGGATATTTGTGATGCTGGTAGAGAATATTTTTATCGATCGGCGATATGATAAGAAGAAAAAATGGTCACAAGTGAGTTGGGTCGTCTTGTTTACATATTTATTTTCGCATTTGACTAAAGTATTCGTATCTTTTATGAAAAGCAAGCTGTTGATACTCATTAATTCAATACAGTTTGGCACGTTTACTTTAAACAGTGAAATTTCCCAGATATTTTCACAATGATACATCACAAGAACACATTTCCTTTGGGAGTTCTCATGTTTGGCTTGTGTTACCTGCTGTGTTTCATTTGGGAAAACACGGGTAACTCCATTATATACGAGATTGAAATATTTCTTTATCAGTTATTAACTGCCTATTGTACAAATTTTATTTCGTGCAATAAAGTTTAAATAAATAAATAAATAACTGCAAATGTTCACAGAAAGTAATGAATTTGACCTATCTTGTTAACTATTTGAGAATGTTGATTATGAAAGAAAGTTACATGCAGCTCTTAAATCTTACATCTGTAACCCTTTTATAAGTGCGCCTTAAAAATAAAACGCAAATTTTCTTACATTTGTTATTGATGAACCCTTGTTTTGTCATGCATATGCAATATGTACCTATGTCATGATTGTAGTAATAACCCTATGCTGTTTTGTTTCCTTAGGATTGGTGGAAGGTGGAGGTGAACGACCGGCAGGGCTTCGTGCCGGCCGCGTACGTGAAGAAGATCGACGCCGGGCTCTCCTCCTCGCAGCAGAACCTTGCCGACTCCAGCTCCATCGCCGCTAGGCAGAACCAGGTAATTTGTTGTTCTTTTTCAATGTAATAGGGAGGCAAACGAACAAGATGGTCGCCTGATGGTAAAAGATCACCGCTGTCCATGGACATCAACAACCCCACAACCATAGCCTCCCCGACTGAGCTCTGGCGACCTTACTCACCGGGAGAAGCATGGCAACAGTAACAAGTGCTATTTCACTGTGGTCTTCTGTTAGGTAGAGGTTCTTCCTTAGACGAGCGGCTCATTCGAGTGGAAGTTCCACTAAGCCCAACCTCTCTGAAAAACATCTGTTGCTGTTTACAATTTGTTTAGCTTTTTGGGTTCGATCCTAACCTTGAACAATATACATACATTGGAGCCTGTTACGTTCTATGTACTTTTCTAATACGAAAAATATGATTGACTGAGAACAGGGCAGGCGAATGATGACGGTGTCGACGCCTGCGGTTTGTGGTTTACTTTTATCGCTTTTTGGACGAAACAAGTACATAAGAATAAATTATGCATAGTTTCGCTGTTCGTGACACTGATAAAATACCTACTGTTCATGAAACAGGCGTTTGTCATGTAAACACGAAATCAAAATTCAAGTATCTTATTTTCGATTACATTTTGTGAGATGTTTCCTGTTGTATATTTTTTATCCATGTAGCAATGGGTCGTCATTGTGTTTTACAATTTTGAATACATTACAATATCTATTTTATCATTTACATATTTATTCCACTTGTTCTATCTTTGAGAACAGTTACAGTGAGATGCACTAGAAGTCGATAATCTGGCCTTATCTCTCCACACGTTTAGTTATTCAAACAAAGTTTAATGGCAAGTCGTCACGTCACGTCGTATATGAGTAATAATGAATAACGACAACACATGCTCGTGAGTTACGAATAACATGCTTATTGTTAGGTAATAGATAACTGCATTATGAATCTGAAACCTGAAGTTGTCTGTGTTTTTAGGGTTCCGTAGCCAAATGGCAAAAAACGGAACCCTTATAGTTTCGTCATGTCTGTCTGTCTGTCTGTCTGTCTGTCTGTCTGTCCTGGCTCGTTCTCCGCCGCTTCTGAACCGATTGCCACGAAAATTGGTGGAGAGATGCAAAGTGATAATTCAAGAATTGGTTTTTAAAATAATCGAAAAAGAATTATTTTTTACCCCCCCTCCCATACATCGAAAAGTAAATTGGAAAAAAAAATTCGACTTAAACCCATCGTGTGGGGTATCGTTAAAAAGGTATTTTTAAATACAATTAAACTTGCCTTGAAACCATGTGGATCAAACACCCCAGTCTCGAGATATATTAATACAAAGTTAAAATAAAAGCGTCCCCCCCCCCTTAACTTTTGAAATACTATTAAAATAATTCTGAAAAAAATGTCCTGTATACCTCCAAGTACGTACTTTCAACGAAAACTATAGCGAACTCTGTATCATACATAGTTATTTTTATACAACTCGACCAACTTATGACGTGCAGTTGCCCTTACTAAATGGTGTCTTAAGCGGTCGGGCCATCTTTTAGCTACGGAACCCTTTCATGGGCGTGTCCGACACGCTCTTGGCCGGTTTTTTTGAAATTATATTTTTTTTAGGGTCTTTATTATGTTTAAAATAAGTTCAATATATATAAAGAATGTTTTTTGAAATCCGATACATTTGTGATTCTCATGACAAAGAAATATTTTATTTGCCATGTAAATACATCGGCAACGCATCGGCGGTACCCCTGGCGTCGGGGATGTCCATGGGCGGCGATGATTGCATAACACCAGGCGACCCGCAAGCTCGTTCGCAGTCAATGCCATAAAAGGAAATACTCATAATAAACTGTGTGTTGTAAAACTTAAAAGGTTTACGTCGAATTATTTTTTGGATCAAATTGTCATTGGATCAAATCGTTCTCATATTGAATCCCCTTTCTCTATCTCATCATCCATACTATTTGCAATACAAATCTTAACCAACTCCATCTTTTTGTGTACAGATCGAAGGTCAATATGACAACCTGCTGGGCCTGGCGCGCGAGCGGCAGAACAAGCTCAACGAGACCGTCAAGGCGTACGTGCTCGTGCGAGAGGCCGCCGAGCTCGCCACGTGGATCAAGGACAAGGTACTGTTACTTACTGGTGATCACTGTAACAGACAGAGTCTGGCAACAGAGTAACGACGGAGCGCGCCCTTTCATAGAACATACTGAGTCGCAGAAAATATTTACCTGCCTAATACAAACCTACTTACGTAATACAGGGCCAGTTTCATCATACATATAACATAGGTTGTCGGGCTATGCAACAGTTTAGCTTTCAGAAACTTGCACAATATCTAATAGACTACCTAAAAATTTTCTTGGAGGGGTAACTGGCCCATGATCAATAAACATTAGTTGGTATGAGAAGAGTCTTGAAGAAAGCCTGAAAACCAACAATGATATTTTAAGGCTGAGATGATGACAGGCTGATGATGATGATGATGATGACAGGCTAAGTACTTCGATGCGCCATGATTAGGGCTCGAATTAATAAATCGCTTTCAACTCTGAGATTGATCTTGATGGAGGACTTGAAATGCTAATTTAAAACAGCAACTCAAGTTCGCACTCAAGATCTATCACAGAGTTGATTTATTATTACGAGCGAGACTAGTGCCTTTGCTCTAATAGTTGTAAACTAACTCACCACAATTTCACAGGAGATGCACGCCCAAGTCCAAGACGTCGGCGAGGACCTGGAGCAGGTGGAGGTGATGCAGAAGAAGTTCGACGACTTCCAGAACGACCTGCGCGCGAACGAGGTGCGCCTCGCCGAGATGAACGAGATCGCCGTGCAGCTCATGACCGTCGGACAGACCGAGGCCGCGCTCAAGATCAAGACGCAGATGCAGGTCAGTTACTCATTTCAATTTCAATTTATTTCGTATTTATTTCAATTTAATACTCGTATTTGTGTAATACGGTCATCATAATCGTAGCGCTTATCCCGGTTGCATCCTCGGCCATTGCCATGGAGTCCAGGTTCCGCTAATTTTTTGTGTAACACATTATGCGGAATAAAACGCGAATTCATGTTCCGTCGTGTTCATAATATTGAATGGTGATCTAAATATTTATGTTATAGCCTATAAGTGGTCCTGTAGTTGACTGAATAAATAAATAAATTATAAATTATAATATGAGATACTTTTAAATGAAAGATGACACTATGCTGAAGATACGTCGCGTAATTTTGTTTAGAAAATTAATTGCCGCCGAACTCTTGTTAGGTTTTTGTGGCAATAAATCGGTCCAATATATCAAATATTTGAAATATGTTCATAAAAAACTTTTAACATCAACTATTTATTTATAAAGAAACTTGCATGGCAATATTTTTTTCTTACCAGAACTACAGTGTCTGTTGCTGTTGAGAAGTAAGGCAGCCAGAACAATTTTTGTTAAATTGAAATTTGTCTTTAGTCTATTGAAAATAAGATGCCTTAACAGTAGATAATCAGGCTTTCATATGATTGTTTAATCTGAGATGAGATCATATTGCGTAATATTTGTGCACTCCAATGCATTGGTAACCGATTAGATCATGCTGCGTTTGTTTGGAAAACAATGATATTTTGAAAAAGCGGATACCGCATTATACAGCTAAGAATATTTTTTCTGATGAGGCCGTTAGCTATAATCAGACCACAGTCGTTTTTTCACTGTTGTGAATTTTTTATTTTTCTCTGTAGCTTAAAACATATTCGGATGCTTTTACATAAAATACCAGGGTTTGTTTCTTCTTCTATCTCTAGAATGGCGAAGTATTTGCTTTTATTTAATTTAAAATTATTGTTTAAGTCCATCGAAGTAAATCGTTAGATATACCCTCGCCATACTTCGAAATTGGTTCTAACATAAGAGCGACAGTCGCTTCTTAGAGCGAGGCAGCACTTTGTCAGTCACCCGTTTAAATTTATGGTCAACGTAAGTACTGTCTCGCTCAATGAAATAGGCGATGGCAAATCTAACTATTTCAACAATATATGTGTAAGTCTCTTTTGTGTGCGTTTGTATATGTATGGCTAACGGTGTCACTATTGTCCTCAGGAGCTGAACTCGAAGTGGACGTCGCTGCAGCAGCTGACGGCGGAACGTGCTGCCCAGCTGGGCTCGGCGCACGAGGTGCAGCGCTTCCACCGCGACGTGGACGAGACCAAGGACTGGATCGCCGAGAAGGAGGCCGCGCTCGCCTCCGACGACCTCGGCCGCGATCTGCGCTCCGTGCAGACGCTGCAGCGTGAGTCATCACCATCAGCATTTAAATAAGAGTGTTTGGCAATATGTAGGCGTGAGGTCTAACTGCAATGTCATCGGTGAATTTTGACATATCTGTCAATGGCATGTCCAAATTCACCAATCACATATCAGTTAGACCCTACGCCTACCTACTGCCTCCTCCAAGGAACGGCATGCACGTCGGTCCTGTGCAAGCCTCGAACAGGTCTTACCCGCCGTTTTCACGATATCGGTCGACCACCTGTTAGGGGGATGACCTCGTCGCGCGACGTGCACCGTGAATGTATGCGACAATATTGCACTGTCATCATCAGCCTGGTGAAGTCCACTGGTGGACCTAGGTATTTCCCAATCCGGCTTGTCCGGCGTGGTGAATATGGACATTACGATAAAACACACCGGAACACTGCTGCTTGTGCCCCGGAATGCCCTTCGGTCACTTATTACGACAACGAGCGGGCGGTACGTCATCTAGCGTAAATACGTATAACTTGGAGACACCTCCCTTGCAAGGATTATTACATTTCACTATTCGATGACAGGCAAGCACGAGGGTCTTGAGCGCGACCTGGCCGCGCTGGGCGACAAGATCCGCCAGCTGGACGAGACGGCGAACCGTCTGATGTCCACCCACGGCGACTCGGCCGACGCCACGTACAGCAAGCAGCGCGAGATCAACGAGGCCTGGCAGCAGCTGCAGGCGCGCGCCAACGCCAGGAAGGAGAAGCTGCTCGACTCATACGACTTGCAGAGGTGTGTATGATGACACGTGACTTGTATGTGCATTTTAGGTAGACGATACAACTTGCGGGAGCACAATAGATGCGAGGGGCGTTCCATTTGAACACACTGGACCTTTCTTGAACATTGTCGGCTCGATGAGGACCAAATAATGTGCGTGACCAGACATATTAAAGGGCTAACCACTGTGCACTTATCTCGGAGTGGGGTTGAAGAAAAAAATATGGATTGAAGGAGAACCGTATTTCCCCTTTGCGACTTTCAGAAATATCAATAGATTGGATCATTGTTTTAGTTAGCACGACATAAATTTAAACGTAATTCGCAGATTCTTATCGGACTACCGCGACCTCATGGCATGGATCAACTCTATGATGGCCCTGGTGAGCTCGGAGGAGCTCGCGAACGACGTTACCGGCGCCGAGGCGCTGCTCGAGAGACACCAGGTGAGACATAATACTTCATGCCAAAGTCAGATTGACACATGAATATGTTTTGAACTCTTCATTAAGAAATGTCATTTTTTCATTTAATGTGAATTCCCCCTTATTTGCAAGCAAAAAAGAAAGTTGCTGCCACTGTTTTCATGTACATTTCCATTCATTTGTCAAGTAGTATATCGCATTAATGTAACCTCTAGATGTTTCTAGGACTTGTAAAAATATACTTTTGTTTATGTTGGCAAAAGTATGTCCCTTGCCCCATTTCATCTGTTGACATATTTTCGGAAAATAATTAAAAATAGTTAACTTATAAAACTGTTCTGCCATGTGCCAACATATTTCAAGTCAAACAGTCCTTAAAACAGACCTAAAGCTAAGGTAGGTACAAATATTGTGAGATGTCGCACTCTAAACGACGTGAAGGGATGGTGGAGTATAACCGAGTGACTGTTTCTAGAGCCAGCGCCTGGAGATAGACGCGCGGTACGGCATATTGCCGCAGGTCAGACGCATTGCACGCATGTGTGCCACCTAACTGTCGTTCAAACAAATATAATCAACGGGTTGCCAGATTTACTGAGTACTAGTTTTTGTAGTAAAAAAAGGCCAATACTCATAACTGGAATGTTTTACATTTTTTTAAAGTTTAGTTTACTTTCATTTGTGTTCTGGTTTTGTGCATTATTTCAATTTTCATTTAGTTATTAATAGTAAACTCAGATCTTAAAAACGTAGTCAAAGCAATTGCAATTTAATAGTATGGAGAATTACATACTTTGCGGGGGCACAATTTGCATTAATTTTTTTAATAACTTTACAGCTATATTCTCATATGAGAAAGTATAATTCCATAGTAATAATATGTCGTCAGGTCGGTTGATCTGGCAACCCGCGCACCGTACGCAATGAACGAACGTTCACTTCTATCGATGTGCTGTATTTAGGACTCTTCTTCTTAATCATACCATAGTAAACACAGATTCTACTAAAACAATATGGTGGGTTTAGATGTTTATTTTCTAACACAAACGATAATAATCACCAGATTTTAATTAACAGTTTTGATAATAATTTAAGATGCTATAATTAGTACTATTAAATATTAATGTTTTCAACAGTTTTATTTTCAAGTGTAAGATCAGTGTTGTAATAAAAAGTCACAGTTAAAATGTTTCCTGTGAGATTTCAATATTTTCAAATTCAATTTTGTTCTTTTTGTAGCCAAGATGTCACATTTTATTACTTAGTCAGAATTCTTATTCTCAAAGTATCTTTTATAGTTTTATTCTGTGTGTTGTTTTTTGTCTGGTGTTTTTCCTATACTTATTATTTCTTTGTGATATGTTTTCGTGTGTGTTTGTGATTCGTTGTTTTTTTTATATTCAATTATTCCCTTTATTACTTATATTGATATATTTATCAATTATACTTGAGGCGTGCTGACATAAGAGTCGATGTGTATACACGTTGGTCCTCATGACTGTACAAAGCTCCTACATGTATTCCCAAATGTAACGCATACGTGTCGTATCCAGGAGCACCGCACGGAGATGGACGCGCGCGCGGGCACGTTCCAGGCGCTGGAGCTGTTCGGCCAGCAGCTGCTGCAGGGCGGCCACTACGCCTCCGTCGACATTCAGGAGAAGCTCAACACCATGGGCGACGCACGCCAGGACCTTGAGAAGTCAGTATACTTGTTATAATTATGTAGTGTTACAGATATAATTAGTGTAGGAATCTGTAATGAAAGTTCTGTTCATGAAGTATGGTTTTATGTATGTTTTTCCCGAGTTTTTCGGTTTCCTTTGTTATTTTTTCGGTCAGCAAAGAAATCGAAGTACAGGATTCACGGTTTATGTGTGAACTATCTTGTAGAATCTACCGACAGTATGTAGATAACGCCTGAGTTAAACCGTTTTGAGAATGAGCCTCGAAATTTTAAAAATAACGGTTTTGCGCTGTTTGACAACCCGCCTAAATTGAAGCGAGCACGTTATGAACACCCTGGTGTTTGTTAATCGCGTACTGCCCGAAAATCTCAACAACGGAGTGTTCGGGAACCGCATGACGGGCGTAACATAAAAAAAAATCTGTAAGAAGTTTATTTATTTATTTATCCATTATTTAGGAGAGCCAACAAAGCATACACCTTATAAGGGCTATCATAGGTTTAAATTACATTCAATAGTGTTGCCTTAATTAAAGTTCGTCTCTCTGACTTAGTTTCACTCTCATAGAACAAATAAAACATTAGTTACATGTTGTATTTATTCGTGCAGGGCGTGGGTAGCTCGTCGCGTGAAGCTGGACCAGAACCTGGAGCTGCAGCTGTTCTACCGCGACTGCGAGCAGGCGGAGGGCTGGATGGCGGCGCGCGAGGCGTTCCTGGCGCCCGTGGACGCGCCCGACACCACCGCCGCGCCCGCCGACCACGCGCCCGACAACGTCGAGCAGCTCATTAAGAAGCATGAGGACTTCGATAAAGCCATCAATGCGCACGTACGTATCGCTTTGCCCTTCGCCTTTTTGTTTAAATCATTTCATTAAAATATAAGTTTAAAAATTATAAACAATGCAAAATAAATTCATGTGGCAACTAGGTCAAAATCAATTGTGATGTGACTCGCAATTCCAGTGTTGCAAAATCAATAATGATGTTATTTATCATTTCATTGTAACTTTTAGTTCCGTGTCGTGAATTTTATGATTTCGATCCAATATAATACATAAATAATCAAGTTCTAAAGATCTGGGGAATATTTCAGGTGCCCAGAACCAAGCCAGATACAGTTAAGATATCTATATAAATTGTTAAATCATATTATTTGATACCACTGCAGGAGGAGAAGATCGCGCAGCTGCAGACGCTGGCGGACCAGCTGATCGCGTCGGAGCACTACGCGGCGGCGCCCATCGACGACAAGCGCGCGCAGGTGCTCGACCGCTGGCGACACCTCAAGGAGGCGCTCATCGAGAAGCGCTCCAGGTGAGGACGGACCTTATGTCAGGAGCATAAGCGATATTATTGTACTGCAAGTGTGCATCTTGACGCGCTTCTGACCGTACTGCAAAACTACGCTCCCTAAACTGTGGCTTACCAAAATGGAGCAATATTCACAACAAGTAACCGTTTTTTTATTATTGGGGACCATCGACTACGTATACAGTGAATACTCAAAAAAATGCCTTTTTTTTTCTAAATTCCCATGACTGTAAAAACCAGGCTGGTCAACTTAGCATCTTAGTCGCAGTGTACCCTGGGCTCCGAGGCAATGGCCAAGGATGCAACTGGAAGAGGCGCTAGGATGATAATGTTCCAAAATTGATCTAGGTTTACGGTGATCTATACTCTGTCCACTTTATGAAGCGTCTTTTGACAGCTCACGCCCATGAAAGTTCGAATTGTTTTCGTTCAATTTTCGAAAAAAGAATATTGTTCTTCATGGACGGTTACTGCCAACTCAGTGATGTGCTACGAAAAACGATTAGAACGATTGTGCCCCCGATTACAAATAATCGATAGAAATAAATGCTATGAATAAATCTAAACTTCTTCATAACATGTTCATAAGGTATAACGTATATTTTACATAGAAAGGTAACAACATTTGGATTTAAATTTCTTTTACTAATATGACTTACTTGTTTTATACATATTTAATTTATAAACTCAAATATATGGATTTATATTTGTTTACAATAAATCTAAGAGAATGTTAAATCAAAACGCATGTTTATCGAAATCGGTTATTTTTTACGTACCTAAGTCGAATAATGATAATAGTACAATCGGATTGTTGACACATTTGAGATACTTTAGGACATCACCAATGTTGTCAATCGGCGACCTGTCAAAAGACGCTTCATATAGTGGACAAAGTATAAGTTACGCACATCCGTATGCTACGTATGTCTGAATAGAAATACCTAATCAAAAAAGTATCATAATGTAATCTTTGTATTTTTAATCAGGCTTGGAGACGAGCAAACCCTGCAACAATTCTCGCGCGATGCCGATGAAATGGAGAACTGGATCGCGGAGAAACTCCAGCTCGCCACCGAAGAAAGCTACAAGGTATTTCCTATTCATATCGCGATGTACCTATTACGTTAATGTTGGCTATCGGGACCTCTGCAGAAGAGATGATTTTATAGATCTACTAGCGGCCGCCCACGATTCCATCCGCGTGGATTTCGATCTCCAATAGCCTTCCTCATCAAATGGACTATCCAACACAGAAAGAATTTTTCAAATCGGTCCAGTAATTCCTGAGATTAGCGCGTTCAAACAAACAAACAAACATACAAACAAACTCTTCAGCTTTATATATTAGTAAAGATTTGGTGTAGAGTACAAGGGCAGTGAAGATACCACGCGCGATGCTGCCCGGCAAGTTTTGGATCATGAGTCAATCTTGCATCACGCTCTGCGCGTGCAAACCTCCCGTCTTTCAAATCTCTTTTTACATGAAGCCCAACATAACTTAGTAATATTAACTATCTATTTAATGTAATATAGTTTGATACATAAATGGTTTGTTTTCAGGACCCGGCGAACATCCAGTCGAAGCACCAGAAGCACCAGGCGTTCGAGGCGGAGCTGGCGGCCAACGCCGAGCGCATCCAGTCCGTGCTGGCCATGGGCGGCAACCTCGTCTCCCGCGGGCAGTGCAGCGGAAGCGAAGACGCCGTGCAGGTACGAACATGGTGTAAAGCATTTATAGAATAGAATAACGTATATTCAGTGACACACAAATAAAACGAATTAAACATAAAATAAATAAAAAGTACATTAAAATAAACAATGAGAATGTACAAGGGCAAGAAAAAATGTGTCACCAAATATGTTTTCACTTAGCATTATGCCGAAGGACAGTGATGCTTCGACGCTAATCTTCCGTGCAAGAGCTACATTTGAGGTGTAGGGAAATGCCATTTGTTTATTATTTAACCTGTTACCACAAAAAAAGCTTTTATCGATTTTCGACTTTATGCAAATCAGTTCAATGCTTAAATTTTGAATCGTCATAAAATGGCCTTAGGTATTACATTTAGAGTTGCACATAAATTATAAGCAAGGACAGATAGAAATTAGTAAGTAAGTAAGATAGTATAGCTCACCTAGATATGTCTTTTTATTTTTATGTTTTCTACTTTAGGCTCGCTTAGCATCCATCGCGGACCAGTGGGAGTTCCTGACTCAGAAGACGACCGAAAAGTCTCTCAAACTGAAAGAGGCCAACAAACAACGCACGTACATCGCCGCCGTCAAGGACCTGGACTTCTGGCTCGGCGAGGTGGAGTCGCTGCTCACCTCCGAGGACTCGGGCAAGGACCTCGCCTCCGTGCAGAACCTCATGAAGAAGCACCAGCTGGTTGAAGCCGATATTGAGGCACACGAGGACAGGATTCAAGGTGAGGAGTTGAGTTTTGCAAGAAGGTTTAGTTCTAAGATTTTAAAATACAAAGACGAAACGCCTATTTTGATAGAATGGTGAAGTAATCGGGACGGACCCTGGACTCCGAGGCAACAGCCGAGGATGCGACCGGGACAAACGCTAGGATGATGATGGTGAAGTAATCGGGAATGCCGGCGCGCTCCGCACGCTTGCGCTGGCTCCGAAGACAGCCGACGTCGTCCGGGGAAGAACAACCTGCATCAAAGATTAATAACTTTCTATATAGCATGTTTTTTACACTTTGTTGTAGGAATAAGGCGTTGATGTAATTTAGATAAGTTTGTTGAATTAATTCTTGTTCACTCTGCCTTCATTTCTTTCGTCGATTCATAGTCTGTCTCGTTAAAATGTCTTATAGCGTAATCGACAGCTAGGGGCGTTATTGCATATCGTGTGCTAAACAGTAACGTGTTCGCTTAGATATGAACGCGCAAGCGGACGCGCTGGTGTCGAGCGGACAGTTCGACAGCGCGGGCATCGGCGCGCGACGCTCTGCTATCAACGAGCGCTTCGAGCGCGTGCGCAACCTCGCCGCGCACCGCCGCCAGCGCCTGCACGAGGCCAACACGCTGCACCAGTTCTTCCGCGACATCGCCGACGAGGAGTCCTGGATCAAGTACGTGCACGCACACACACATACACACGCACACATACACGCAACCTCGCCGCGCACCGCCGCCAGCGCCTGCACGAGGCCAACACGCTGCACCAGTTCTTCCGCGACATCGCCGACGAGGAGTCCTGGATCAAGTACGTGCACGCACACACACATACACACGCACACATACACGCAACCTCGCCGCGCACCGCCGCCAGCGCCTGCACGAGGCCAACACGCTGCACCAGTTCTTCCGCGACATCGCCGACGAGGAGTCCTGGATCAAGTACGTGCACGCACACACACATACACACGCACACATACACGCAACCTCGCCGCGCACCGCCGCCAGCGCCTGCACGAGGCCAACACGCTGCACCAGTTCTTCCGCGACATCGCCGACGAGGAGTCCTGGATCAAGTACGTGCACGCACACACACATACACACGCACACATACACGCAACCTCGCCGCGCACCGCCGCCAGCGCCTGCACGAGGCCAACACGCTGCACCAGTTCTTCCGCGACATCGCCGACGAGGAGTCCTGGATCAAGTACGTGCACGCACACACACATACACACGCACACATACACGCAACCTCGCCGCGCACCGCCGCCAGCGCCTGCACGAGGCCAACACGCTGCACCAGTTCTTCCGCGACATCGCCGACGAGGAGTCCTGGATCAAGTACGTGCACGCACACACACATACACACGCACACATACACGCAACCTCGCCGCGCACCGCCGCCAGCGCCTGCACGAGGCCAACACGCTGCACCAGTTCTTCCGCGACATCGCCGACGAGGAGTCCTGGATCAAGTACGTGCACGCACACACACATACACACGCACACATACACGCAACCTCGCCGCGCACCGCCGCCAGCGCCTGCACGAGGCCAACACGCTGCACCAGTTCTTCCGCGACATCGCCGACGAGGAGTCCTGGATCAAGTACGTGCACGCACACACACATACACACGCACACATACACGCAACCTCGCCGCGCACCGCCGCCAGCGCCTGCACGAGGCCAACACGCTGCACCAGTTCTTCCGCGACATCGCCGACGAGGAGTCCTGGATCAAGTACGTGCACGCACACACACATACACACGCACACATACACGCAACCTCGCCGCGCACCGCCGCCAGCGCCTGCACGAGGCCAACACGCTGCACCAGTTCTTCCGCGACATCGCCGACGAGGAGTCCTGGATCAAGTACGTGCACGCACACACACATACACACGCACACATACACGCAACCTCGCCGCGCACCGCCGCCAGCGCCTGCACGAGGCCAACACGCTGCACCAGTTCTTCCGCGACATCGCCGACGAGGAGTCCTGGATCAAGTACGTGCACGCACACACACATACACACGCACACATACACGCAACCTCGCCGCGCACCGCCGCCAGCGCCTGCACGAGGCCAACACGCTGCACCAGTTCTTCCGCGACATCGCCGACGAGGAGTCCTGGATCAAGTACGTGCACGCACACACACATACACACGCACACATACACGCAACCTCGCCGCGCACCGCCGCCAGCGCCTGCACGAGGCCAACACGCTGCACCAGTTCTTCCGCGACATCGCCGACGAGGAGTCCTGGATCAAGTACGTGCACGCACACACACATACACACGCACACATACACGCAACCTCGCCGCGCACCGCCGCCAGCGCCTGCACGAGGCCAACACGCTGCACCAGTTCTTCCGCGACATCGCCGACGAGGAGTCCTGGATCAAGTACGTGCACGCACACACACATACACACGCACACATACACGCAACCTCGCCGCGCACCGCCGCCAGCGCCTGCACGAGGCCAACACGCTGCACCAGTTCTTCCGCGACATCGCCGACGAGGAGTCCTGGATCAAGTACGTGCACGCACACACACATACACACGCACACATACACGCAACCTCGCCGCGCACCGCCGCCAGCGCCTGCACGAGGCCAACACGCTGCACCAGTTCTTCCGCGACATCGCCGACGAGGAGTCCTGGATCAAGTACGTGCACGCACACACACATACACACGCACACATACACGCAACCTCGCCGCGCACCGCCGCCAGCGCCTGCACGAGGCCAACACGCTGCACCAGTTCTTCCGCGACATCGCCGACGAGGAGTCCTGGATCAAGTACGTGCACGCACACACACATACACACGCACACATACACGCAACCTCGCCGCGCACCGCCGCCAGCGCCTGCACGAGGCCAACACGCTGCACCAGTTCTTCCGCGACATCGCCGACGAGGAGTCCTGGATCAAGTACGTGCACGCACACACACATACACACGCACACATACACGCAACCTCGCCGCGCACCGCCGCCAGCGCCTGCACGAGGCCAACACGCTGCACCAGTTCTTCCGCGACATCGCCGACGAGGAGTCCTGGATCAAGTACGTGCACGCACACACACATACACACGCACACATACACGCAACCTCGCCGCGCACCGCCGCCAGCGCCTGCACGAGGCCAACACGCTGCACCAGTTCTTCCGCGACATCGCCGACGAGGAGTCCTGGATCAAGTACGTGCACGCACACACACATACACACGCACACATACACGCAACCTCGCCGCGCACCGCCGCCAGCGCCTGCACGAGGCCAACACGCTGCACCAGTTCTTTATTTATTTATTTATTTATTTATTTATTTATATTTATTTGGAAGACTAACAGCTAAAATAACAAATGTAAGTGTTACAATGAATCCTTATATGCTAATTATAAGTCTCCACCTATAAAAATCCAGTAAAGCTTGAGAAAATAACAAAATTAAACAGAATATGAAGTACCTAACTAAGAAGTTATCACTCTGAAGACATTTAAGAAAAACAAACAATGATAATTCACCTAAATATTATCAAACCACATTAAGTGAAGAGTTTGAGAAGATACCAAACAACGAATCATTATGACTTAAAATATTTATCAGCGAGTCGGCGTTTGAGCGATGCGGTACTGGTGCAGAAGAAGTCGAACTCTGGTGGCAGCAAATTGAATGCCGCACTGGCACGCTGCAGGAACGCGTTGCCGCGGTAGTTCGTGCGCGCGCTCGGCACCACGAGTCTAGTGTTCTGGCGTAACCCCGGGTGACTGTGCCGGATACCTATTTTTGACAACAACTCGCCACTGTCTATCGACCCATTGGCAATGTTCACAAGGAAGCAAAGATCACTAATATCCCGGCGCTTGTCGAGCGGAAGAAAATGGTATCTTCTGCAACGATGATCATAATCAACAGAGTACTGACCCGTTTTGTAATCAAGGTATCTTAGAAATTTTCTTTGAATACCCTCAATACGCGTTTTATATACATCATACTGAGGGTTCCACACCTGGGAGGCGTACTCAAGATGACTACGGACGTATGCGCAATATAAAATTTTAATTACCTTGATGTTTTTGAAAACAGAAGATGTCCTCATAATGAAGCCTAGAGATTTATTCGCTTTTTTGACAATGTGGTCAATGTGTCTATCAAAAAGTAGTTTTGAGTCTATAAAGACACCCAAATCTTTAATGACATCATTTTTTAAAACGGGTAACCCCCTTATCGTGTACCCTTTTTCTATCGGTTGGCGTTTTCTAGAGAAGGATACATAAAAACATTTGGATACATTGAGGTCAAGTTTGTTACAATGGCAGTACCCCTCAAATCTAGTTAAATCAGATTGAAGATCATTAATATCTAGTTGATTACGTATTGGCTTTAATATTTTCATATCGTCCGCAAATAATAAAATTTTAGAATGAGTAAAACATTTCACTACGTCGTTAATAAAAATAATAAATAATAGGGGACCCAACAAGGAACCCTGGGGCACCCCGGATGGTATGGGTAGCTCAGATGAAGCGTAACCCTGCAACACAACCGTCTGACTACGGTTCCGAACGTATGAGCAGAACCATCTATATAAATCTCCGCGGATGCCTGCTGCATATAGTTTGTTCAACAAGATACTATGCTCAATCCGGTCGAAACATTTACTGTAATCAGTATAGATGACGTCAACCTGCCCAGCTTCCTCCATGCCTTCAGTTATGTATTCCAAGGCAGTAATTAGGTTAGAAGCTGTAGAGCGTTTCCTGAGAAAACCGTGCTGCTCCTGCGCAAAAGAACCCTGGACACACGAATATAACTGATTGTATATTACCCTTTCGAATATTTTGGCGAATAAACAAAGCTTGGATATGGGCCGATAATTTTCCATTTTTGATTTATCTCCCTTCTTGTGTATCGGGGTGATAAACGCAGACTTCCATATAGAAGGAACAGCACCATCCCTCACGGACCGCTCAAAGATTGTGCATAAAGGCTACAGCAGACTTTTGGAACACTGTACTATAAATATCGCCGGAATATTATCCGGGCCAGCAGATTTCGTTAAATCAAGCTTCTCTAATAGTTTAGATATTTCTGCTGGATCAATAATAACAGAATTGATACTGCTGATACTGGTTGAGCTGTCATCAAACACTGAATACTGACCAAGTCCATCATCGACAGGGTTACGAAATGTCGATTGAAAGTATTCAGCAAAAAGCTGACAAATTGATTCACCTGTATTAGCTTGAACGTCATCACAAGTCATCACTGCAGGTAGGCCAGCAGTTTTCTGTTTACTTTTAACATAATTATAAAAAGCTTTAGGATTTGATTTAATTGACGTTTCAATATTGGAGATATAAAGATTATAAGCTTCTTCCTCTATTCGCTTTGCCCTGTCACGTAATAATACAAAACTAGCATAATCTGCGCGGTTTCCGTAAACTTTGAATTTTTTGTGATACTTGGACTTTTCTTTAAGGATTTTTATTAAAGCAGAGTTGTACCATTGGGGATAATGCTTAGGGTACACAATTTTAGTAGGTATGAAGTTATCCCTTAGGCTATAAAGAATATTATAAAAATAATTTACTGCCTGATCAATCGTGCCTGTCGATAATGGACTCCAGTCAGTTTGGTCTAAATTAGAACATATCTCGTCATAGTTGGCACGATTAAAAATATATTTAACAAAAGCTTTATCGGTCAACTGTGGCAGGCCAGCAACATCTGACTGGATACATAAAGGGACGTGAAAAGAGTCCGCCGGTACTAGAGGACTATCACATGAGCTAACATAAACCAATGAATTAGATAATACAAGATCAAGTACTCTGTTCATATGATTATGCTGTGAGTTATATTGAGAGATGCCGCAAGAATCCAAAATATCTATAAACTCTAGGACCTGGTTATTACTTATATTGACTGGCAAAAGCCCTTCACTCTGGCTGGATGTTGTCCATGTTACTGTGTCTGCCAGATTGAAGTCACCAAGAATAAGGAATCTATCCAATGGGTGAGATAAAACAATGTCTAACAGTTTATTTCCAAAATTTTGCAGTTGTTGCTTATGGGAGTAACCAAGATTTTCATCACACAAGTAAACAGTGCCAATGTGCAGACGCTGCGCAGTGGCGGAGTTGTGCCCCATCGAAATAGTAACCCATAGGTCCTCAGCCTCGCTGCGCCAGTCGTACTGCTCACTAACCACGAAATTACGTCTAACCGCGATCAAAACTCCCCCACCGTATTTTTGCCTCGTACGTGAATAATCGCGATCGCGCCTCCACACTAGGTACCTTGTATCAAACAGTTCCGCATCACTTATTCCATCTAACAACCAAGTTTCGTTTATGATAATAATATCATAGGTATTGAGGTGTACGCTTCTAAGAAAGTTGCATGTTTTTGTACGTAGTCCCCGTGCATTTTGGTAGTAAATGTTAAGAGTGGCGCCTTTTAACAAAATTCAAAAACAAATTAAATAACATTATAATGATATTAGAATATTTCCAATAGAATGAGCGGTAAATAGAAATAACAAAAGTAGTTACACAACAAATAATTAACTTGAATAGGTATAGATCCATAAAATGGCATTCCTCATTGCACACAAAAGATCTATTGAAAAGGGGAACAAAAGAACTCGACAGCAACAGCGATAACACTAATTGGTTAGATATTACAACAATAAACAACCCTGCATGCAAGGAAATAAGGCACATTTTAATTTTAAAGTTGCAACTAACTAGAAGCGCATTCACTACCCAGCAACACATCACACCTTCGTCGCTCGCAAAACAACCATTGGTTCTCAAAGTCTCAAAACTCTTAATACAAAAAACTAGTTTAACAAAGATTAGGTACATAAAATAGTAACAATGAACAATATACAAGTAAAATGGCACATCAAGTATCACCATTATTGTGATAACTTTTTCAGGTCTTTTTCCGACTTTATATGAATAATGGGAGAGGTATCCGATTTCCGGGCGAATATCTTGGTATGCCTGACCCATACGTACTGAAAACCCTTTTCTTCCTTTAATTTGCGAGCTGTATTTAGGAGGGTTTTATTGTGGATCGTTAAGTGATCGTTAATATAAATTCGTTCACTGCCCTGTAGACCAAAGGTAGTTGGCATCAAAGGAGATTCTTTAGATGCTGTTCTTGCTGCAGCTATGAAGTCTTCTTTGACATATAGGCTATTGAAGCACACAATGATGGGTTTAGTATGATTAGGATCACGCGTGGGAACTCTTGTTATAAAATTTATAACTGCTTTGGGTATCGGGTAACATATTTTGGCTCCTATAGCACCGACAAGGTCAAAAAGGTTCTCATTTTTTGATTCCTTAACCCCTTTTATCTCGACGTTGTTTCTTCTGGATCGTTGCTCCATATCCCTCATTTCTAACTCCATTTCATCCAGCCGTGTCAATAATATATTATTTTGATCCTTCTTAGCATGCTCCAGCTGATGCAGTCGATCTTCAATCTCCTTGACTCGCGACGCAAAGGTGTTAAGTGAGTCATTCACGACTTGTGCGATATTCTTAAATTCCGTGAACTCTTCTCTCATAGCTTTAACATCCTGCGACAGAGTATCAAACAAGGTAAACCTGGTTGCCAACGCTCTGATCTCCTTCAGAAGTGTCATAGTTGAAGGGCTTTCGGCAATTGGCGATTGAGACAACACCGACACAGATGAGGACTCCCCGGTGGGTAATATTTGCTTCCCAGACTGAACGCACTTAGAACAGCGCCATGAAGACTTCCGTTTCCCAAGCTTCCGAAAACCAGCTTCGGTGACTCCCGCACAATGATAGTGAAAGTCGTGGTCACATGCAAAGCAGTGAGTCTCCTCCATCACATCCTCACTGCATATAGGGCACAATTTAGATTCCATAATATGGGAATTTACCAAGCAAACAATATGACGGGTCGTTATCACAGTTTGCGAACCACTGGAACGTGTTGCGAAAAATCAACGCGCGTGCGTACGATACCGAGTCACGAACAGAACTGAACTTCTTCCGCGACATCGCCGACGAGGAGTCCTGGATCAAGTACGTGCACGCACACACACATACACACGCACACATACACGCAACCTCGCCGCGCACCGCCGCCAGCGCCTGCACGAGGCCAACACGCTGCACCAGTTCTTCCGCGACATCGCCGACGAGGAGTCCTGGATCAAGTACGTGCACGCACACACACATACACACGCACACATACACGCAACCTCGCCGCGCACCGCCGCCAGCGCCTGCACGAGGCCAACACGCTGCACCAGTTCTTCCGCGACATCGCCGACGAGGAGTCCTGGATCAAGTACGTGCACGCACACACACATACACACGCACACATACACGCAACCTCGCCGCGCACCGCCGCCAGCGCCTGCACGAGGCCAACACGCTGCACCAGTTCTTCCGCGACATCGCCGACGAGGAGTCCTGGATCAAGTACGTGCACGCACACACACATACACACGCACACATACACGCAACCTCGCCGCGCACCGCCGCCAGCGCCTGCACGAGGCCAACACGCTGCACCAGTTCTTCCGCGACATCGCCGACGAGGAGTCCTGGATCAAGTACGTGCACGCACACACACATACACACGCACACATACACGCAACCTCGCCGCGCACCGCCGCCAGCGCCTGCACGAGGCCAACACGCTGCACCAGTTCTTCCGCGACATCGCCGACGAGGAGTCCTGGATCAAGTACGTGCACGCACACACACATACACACGCACACATACACGCAACCTCGCCGCGCACCGCCGCCAGCGCCTGCACGAGGCCAACACGCTGCACCAGTTCTTCCGCGACATCGCCGACGAGGAGTCCTGGATCAAGTACGTGCACGCACACACACATACACACGCACACATACACGCAACCTCGCCGCGCACCGCCGCCAGCGCCTGCACGAGGCCAACACGCTGCACCAGTTCTTCCGCGACATCGCCGACGAGGAGTCCTGGATCAAGTACGTGCACGCACACACACATACACACGCACACATACACGCAACCTCGCCGCGCACCGCCGCCAGCGCCTGCACGAGGCCAACACGCTGCACCAGTTCTTCCGCGACATCGCCGACGAGGAGTCCTGGATCAAGTACGTGCACGCACACACACATACACACGCACACATACACGCAACCTCGCCGCGCACCGCCGCCAGCGCCTGCACGAGGCCAACACGCTGCACCAGTTCTTCCGCGACATCGCCGACGAGGAGTCCTGGATCAAGTACGTGCACGCACACACACATACACACGCACACATACACGCAACCTCGCCGCGCACCGCCGCCAGCGCCTGCACGAGGCCAACACGCTGCACCAGTTCTTCCGCGACATCGCCGACGAGGAGTCCTGGATCAAGTACGTGCACGCACACACACATACACACGCACACATACACGCAACCTCGCCGCGCACCGCCGCCAGCGCCTGCACGAGGCCAACACGCTGCACCAGTTCTTCCGCGACATCGCCGACGAGGAGTCCTGGATCAAGTACGTGCCCGCGCACACACATACACACGCACACATACACGCAACCTCGCCGCGCACCGCCGCCAGCGCCTGCACGAGGCCAACACGCTGCACCAGTTCTTCCGCGACATCGCCGACGAGGAGTCCTGGATCAAGTACGTGCACGCACACACACATACACACGCACACATACACGCAACCTCGCCGCGCACCGCCGCCAGCGCCTGCACGAGGCCAACACGCTGCACCAGTTCTTCCGCGACATCGCCGACGAGGAGTCCTGGATCAAGTACGTGCACGCACACACACATACACACGCACACATACACGCAACCTCGCCGCGCACCGCCGCCAGCGCCTGCACGAGGCCAACACGCTGCACCAGTTCTTCCGCGACATCGCCGACGAGGAGTCCTGGATCAAGTAAGTTTGCACAAACACAAACTGATGCACACTATGAACGTCTACACGCTCACGTACACACGCACGCGTGTAACGTATCACAACACCTCAGATTATAGTGGTTTGAAGCCCTCTGATCTCGAAGAACCAAGTTTCTTACAATATTTAGCATATTTTTTTGAAGATGTTAACGTATTGCGTCGACCCCAAATACAGATAAACTGGGAACAGGGCAAGCTAATGATGATGCTATTCTTTCTTTTTTCACCCCATTGCATTAATGTTTACTAAAGATTAAATGTACTTACTCAGGGAGAAGAAGCTGCTGGTCGCTTCGGACGACTACGGGCGCGACCTGACCGGCGTGCAGAACCTACTGAAGAAGCACAAGCGTCTGGAGGCCGAGCTGGCCAGCCACGAGCCCGCCATTCAGGGCGTGCAGGTAACATTCTTTACTAATAATTTACAAAGTTGTGCTTGTTATGTAATGAAGTCATCAATGAAATTAGTTATTTATGACAGTCTGGCTACTCTCACGATACACGAAAAATTTTAACCGTCCTTTCTAGTTTTTATGTTTATTTTAGCACTCCATGACATTTGATGTTTATCCACAGGCAACACATTTAGTGTTGCCTGTTTGTTGTTGAAAAAAGATGCTTTGGTTAAATTTTTACTTAAAGATAGAAAAAGTAACGAAGGACTAATAGTATTTAACAGGACCTAACACTACAAACTTATTGCTTGAAGTTACAACAACCGCTAACAGTCCGCTAGTGACCACGGTTGTTCTGAAAATCTTATATTAACGTAGGAGAGTTTTTCAGAACTACTAACGTTTCATTCAGAACGTATTCCAATTTACTATTTGACTGCAACGATTTCTGATATACATGCTGACCGCTGTGATAACTTCAACAGGAGGCAGGCGAGAAGCTGATGGACGTGTCGAACCTCGGCGTGCCGGAGATCGAGCAGCGGCTGAAGGCGCTGGCGCTGGCCTGGGCCGAGCTGCAGGCGCTGGCCGCCGAGCGCGGCGCCAAGCTGCAGCAGTCGCTGGCTTACCAGCAGTTCCTGGCCAAGCTGGACGAGGAGGAGGCCTGGATCAGGTACGCACACCGTTGACGGTATGCCGTGTATATTGAATTCAACTTGTTTATTGCATTTCACAGCAAGATACAGATGTTACATATCGTCGGCTTAAGTGTCAGTCCTCGTAACTTTTTATATTTTTGTGTGACTAAATTTTTCGCGGTGAGTTTTTGTGTCTTTTGTAAAATTTGATCTGATGGAGTTCCGAGGATTGACACTTTAGTCGACGATATAAAACTAATGTATCTTTGTGAAGCATTCTTGAGAAAATTGGTTAATTTCTCAATTACTGACTTTACTAGTTAACTAGTCTATAATTTTAATATAAGATTGCTACCTCATTTATTCAGTGATTTTACCGTTTACAAAGTAATATTTCGCTGGTACTTAGGCCTTTATCTTCAGGGCCGTATTTCACCTATTAGGGGTCTGGATACATAGGACTTTCAACGTCTTGTTTGTAAAAGTGTGGCCCTCATAGTCTGGTCTGGAGGTTCCAAACGATCGCGAGGCCCTGGGCATTTTGTGCCCATTTTGCTCAGTGGGAAAGATGGCTTTGAGTATCTTCATGTCAAATCAGTGGAGTGCTCGTATTAACCGTGCGTTGTCGTTGCAGCGAGAAGCAGCAGCTGGTGGTGGTGGGCGAGTGCGGCGACAGCATGGCGGCGGTGCAGGGGCTGCTGAAGAAGCACGAGGCGCTGGAGGCGGAGCTGGCGGGGCGCGGCGAGCGCGTGGCCGAGCTGGCCGCCGACGCCGCGCGCCTGCTGCAGGCCGGCAACCTGCACTCCGACGCGCTCTCGCACCGCATGCAGGCGCTGCAGGTACACACATTACACTTTTTTTTTGACAGGCCCGTTGGTTGGTCGAGTGGTCAGAGACCCTTGCTACAAAACCAAAGGTCGTGAGTCCGAATCCCGCTAGGGGCAAATGTTTGTGTGATAAACATCGGCATTTGCACTCGAGTCATGGATGTTTATAATAAATGTATTTAAGTACGTCTATCCGTTCCCTAGCTTCCATAGGACAAGCTTCGAGCTTAGTTTGGGGCTAGGCAATTGGTGTGTTAGTCCAATTTATTTATTTATTCACATTGCCAGCCATTCATCACTTGACCTTTGCATGTCGAACAACGCAAACCCACTCAAAGTCCGCTGTCTTCCAGCGCTCTTTCTTTGAGCCGTGGATTATATCTGTCATCTATAGTTATACTCAATAAGTTAATGTCAAGATTTCAATGGGTGTGAAAGTCCCACCTAGTTCCCGAGATTATCGATTAATAAAATATAACCCTGGAATGAAAATATTTGACAGTACAACATCCGCTAGATGGCGCCTTCAAATGTCGATTTTTAGTTGATCAATCGCGTATACGTTTTTCTCGCTCATTCAATTGTAACGAGTAAATAAGAACTGCTCTTTATCTAATCCTCAAACACGTAGAAATTTCATTGTACAACGAGCTCACCGACCCCCGTATTCGCAGTCCAAGCTGGAGAAGCTGACCGGTCTGGCGGAGCGGCGCAAGGCGGCGCTGGTGGACAACTCGGCGTACCTGCAGCTGCTGTGGAAGGCGGACGTGGTGGAGTCGTGGATCGCCGACAAGGAGACGCACGTGCGCTCCGACGAGTTCGGCCGCGACCTCTCCACCGTGCAGACGTTGCTCACTAAGCAGGACACCTTCGATGCTGGTGAGTTACGCTCTGGTTATGGTTTGAGCTTAGTATTATACTAATTATTATCATCCGAGCTCAGTTGAGGAGGATATGAATTTTTAAGGCAACGCATGTTACTCGTAGACCCTTGTGGATGCTGCTGATGTCAGTGTGTGATGTGAACCACTTGCTCGTTCGCATTTCTCTCAGATTAAATAAAAATGTTTTAATTACTTATTTTATAATGACAAATTGATAGTGAATGATGTTCTCCTGTTTATGTATTCTTATTTTTTTTTTTTCACTCAGGAAACATGGGACGTTTAAGCACTGTTGACAATTTTTCAAAATTATAAACAAAAAAAGTGCATTTGATCTTAGGTGGCTCAGACGGTAATCGAACCCAATGCCTCTTGCAATCCGGGCAAGCGCTCTGACCTTAAAGCTTATTGACAATATAATTTTCGCTCGTAATATGCAATTTTCTAAAATCCTTAAACGCCCTATAACTCCCAAATCCAATCATAACGTACTTTTACCATTTACGGTAGTAACGGAGATGTTCCTCCTCAGGTCTGGCCGCATTCGAGCACGAGGGCATCCAGAACATAACCGCGCTGAAGGAGCAGCTGGTGGCGGCGCGTCACGGCGAGACGGCGGCCATCGTGAAGCGGCACGGCGACGTCATCGCGCGCTGGCAGCGCCTGCTGGCCGACTCCGCCGCGCGCAAGCAGCGCCTGCTGCAGCTGCAGGACCAGTTCCGACAGATCGAGGAGCTCTACCTCACCTTCGCCAAGAAGGTACGGACGACACCACGCCAGAAACACTTTGGACTTTGGACCGCTCTTATATCAACGATATTAACGCTGCATTTCAACTGCAGTCAGGGTTTTCGCAAATGAAATATCCTCTAGGGGTAGGCGTAAGGTCTACCTGGTATGTGATTGGTGAATATTGACATGACATTGACAACTATGTCAAAATTCATCAAAGACATAACAGTTAGAGCTCACTCCTACGTATTGCCGTCTAGGGCATTTTTCAATCGCAAACACCCCCATTCTTTACCTTGACGTGCGTCATGTGAGTGCGAAATGAGGCCATGATGCGACATTATATAAAAACAAAGGATCACAACAAAACAATATGTACTTTTCAAACAAAATTAAAGCCAAGACTGCAGTTGAAACATTTGGTCGCATATGACCGCTAACTTTTATCAGGATGACTTTTATAATTCTTTACTCACCCACGCATATCAAAGTTTGGCTCCTAGAGCTAGTCCAGTAGATAGAAGGACTTGGCTTAAGTCACCAAACCACTCGTGATTTAAAAAAAAACTTTAAAACGGGTGATGTTCCTCTGTTCCTTTTAAATTTTATTCATTTATCATATAGCATTAATTAAATAAGTGATCAATATTGTCTTTAAATCCTTAAACCGTGTTTGAAGCGTTTAATATTGTGGCGTGTTGTAATAAGAGTTTCGTTGTGTACAGGCGTCGGCATTCAACTCGTGGTTCGAGAACGCGGAGGAGGACCTGACGGACCCGGTGCGCTGCAACTCCATCGAAGAGATCCGCGCGCTCAAGGACGCGCACGCGCAGTTCCAGGTCGGTATTTTACAAAGAAAGCCTTTTAATTTTAAACCTCTTGCTACAGGAAATCCTTATGTTACTGCAGAATTTTATAATCCTACTTTGAGGAAGGCCAGCTAAATACATACACATCACCTGTGTGTAGCTGATTTCCTATAAGCTCTCCTTGAAATATTCTTCCTTCTCGAGAGAAACACTTAAAGGGTGCGTAAGGTCCCAAAAACGTATGCTGGTCCCTTAAAAAAAGTTGATAACTTTAATGTATCATTTTTTTTATGTCTTTGAATAAGCTACTATTTTGGGAACTAGCTACTCAGGACGTATTGACCAGTGTAACATCACGCGATGTCTCTGAATTTGCTTCTATAATGGCTACTAGCTAGTCACGACGTATAAGGGAGTGTTTTATCACTTGTGTGTGTGTGCAGGCGTCGCTGTCGTCGGCGCAGAGCGACTTCGAGGCGCTGGCGGCGCTGGACGAGCAGATCAAGTCGTTCAACGTGGGCGCCAACCCCTACACCTGGTTCACCATGGAGGCGCTCGAGGAGACCTGGCGCAACCTGCGCAAGATCATCGGTAAGGTTTATTGCTGTCTAACTTTACACCGGCCATCCGGCATTAAATTGGGACCTATTGTTCGTCTATCATAATTTAAAAATTATAAACTAAGAAATAAATATCTGATCTTTGGCGGCTCAGGCGGGAATCGAACCCAGCGCCTCTTTCAATCCGGGCAAGCGCTCTGACAATTAAGCTACCGAGACCGTTAGTGGACCTGACCAATTTCTCCTTGTTATTTGCTTAACGCTCAATGCTATCTTATTGAATCAATGAAAGTTGAATAAACGAATGTTGAATTTGCGCGTTCATTTTTTCAACAGATACATTCTGCCATTAGTCTCGATAAAATAAAATCACACTTACTGTAAAGTTTAATTCTACTTCATATTTTATTTTCTTCTATACATAAGTCACAGGTTAATATTCTGAGAAGAGTAGGTTTATTGACTTAAACTCTTTTGCGTGCAGCGGAGCGCGACGTGGAGCTGAGCAAGGAGGCGCAGAGGCAGGAGGAGAACGACAAGCTGCGCAAGGAGTTCGCCAAGCACGCCAACGCCTTCCACCAGTGGCTCACCGAGACACGGTACTTACTCACCACACCCACTGTCCAATTTTCTTGGAACAAGTATTTTTTGTATCACAGAACGCATTTACGCGCCACAGCGTGCAGGCTCACTAGTCGGGCGAAAGCCGCTTTTTGCTCATTAACGTGACTTCTCTCAAATAAGGCAGTAAGCGTCAGGTAGATAAAGTACTCAGGGTAATCAGGGACTACTTGGTTGCATATATTTATTTGAGTACCTTGAGTGTCACTATCTATAAGACGTTGACTGGACAATGATGGGAAGCCAGGTGGGCGTGCATTATGGCGAGCCCTGCATAGCCCGCCTGAACTTCAGCGACGGGTAAGCCTGATGATGTCGGCGCATAAGATTTTTAGGATCAGGGTAATCCCTGAAGCAAAAAAAGGCCTGCAGCACTCTGTGTGTACGGGCCAGCCGCACATTACTCACTGTACTTATATTTTACTGTAGCGCACTTATTTAGCTTGTCTAGCAATATTCCGTCAAACCTACATTTTAATTTACTTATAATAAATCAGTGTTCAATCAGCACTCGTCGGGTTTGGTTATTTGGCTCTCTTCGGAGCCACCGCCCTTCAGCGTCCCTAAGCGTTAGCGTTAGCATCCCGACTGTAAGGTTTATCATACATCCTTGTGGTGGACCTTACATTCTTTTGGTCCTTCGAGTTTACGTACAAACGGGACCTAGCGCGAGTGAAGTCCTGTGTATAGCGAACTAGCGGAAACTGTGTAAAACTTTCCACGTCAGCGTCACGTCACGTCACGTTACACGTGTCAACTCTGTGAACATTTCGAGTGTTTGTGGGGGCTTCCAGCAGCGAACCTGTGGTTACCAAGCTCACACAGCACACCAGCGTCAGCGAGCCTATCTTTTCGTGAGTCGGGAGACTCGCCTTACAGCAGCATTCAAGTAAGATCGTTCATATTTTTCTTGCTTAACAACGATGGCGTTCGAAGCATTATTTTCTCGTCAAGGAGAAATCGTCAGTGAGATACAGCGTATCGGAACCAATTTCGGTAAGGATCCGGCATTCCGGAAGACATCTCAGTATTTAAATATACGATTAGACTCTCTAGATCGACTATGGGGAGAGTTCGAGCAAAACAATACGGAACTGGAAGCAGTAGAAAATAAAACACAAAGGTACTTTTTAGAAGCGATATTCGAGCGTACAAAAATATATTACAATGAGCTTAGGGAAAAACTTATGAACTATGAGACAGAAGGGTCAGGGTCAGGTACAGAGATAGGAAAGAAAATTGCCGTTTCAAGTTGCAAAGTTGATGAGCGTTTGTCCCTCCAAAGGACTAATTTTCGAGCATTTAGACGACTGTTAACTAGCATTAAGGTGAGTGAAATCTCAGAGAAATGGGAGCTGGAAGATGAGCTACGCAGCATTCAGTCGAGATGGCAGGATATCGACAAGCTACACCTAGAAATAGATAACATTCTAGAGGGTAAGGATGAAATTTACCAAGACGAATTCGTTAGACTGGAGCAATTATTTAAGCAGATGAAAAAGTCTTTAAACCAGAAGCTGTATACTACATCTCATATTCAGCAAGCTACTCCTCTCCTGGAAATACCTACTTTTTCTGGTAATTACAACGCTTGGCCGACTTTCTTTGACTTATTTTCCGAGTCGATCCACAATAATAATAGTTTATCCAAAGCGCAGAAAATGCAACATCTTAAAGGTAGAGTCAAGGGAGAAGCAGAGCGTTTGATTCAGCATTTAAATATTTCAGCGGATAACTATGACGTAGCATGGGATATCTTAACCCATCGCTATAATAACCCGCACGTACTTTTCACTACGCAAATAGAGACATTCCTCAATCAGCCCAGCATCAGCAAACAGACGTCTAGCGAGATCAAACGACTCTATGACACCACCACCGAATGTATTCACGCTATTCACAACCTCGGCGTGGACACCAACACCTGGGATCCAATTCTGGTGCACCTCATTACTAAGAAGTTGGACAGCGATACCTACAGCGCATACAAGGAAGCACGTAAGTCTCCTAGAGATTTAGCCTCATTGGAGGAGTTATTAGCGTTTCTCGAGAGTAAATTCATGGCTCTCGAACCAATCCATAAGCGAGAGAGAGATAGCATAGCGCCAACAAGACCATCTCCAGCGTTTCAGCCTAAACATCATTATGGTCAAAGGAAGACTTTTAATAACTATAGTCGACCATCAAAAGGGTATCAAGCTGCCATAACATCCACGGGTAGGTGTCCCTTATGCAATTTCAATCACGAGCTCTATAAATGTTACAAATTTAATAAAATGCCAGCGGAAATTAAATTGAGGACAGTGACAAAACTAAACCTATGTCGTAATTGCTTATTCAGACACTCAAGCGATGAATGCACTTCTGTTAAAAGGTGCAAAGAGTGCAATAACGAGCATCATACGATTTTGCATGACGCACATACAGGGTCATCACCCTCGACCGCGTTACATGCGGTTGAACCTAAATCGAAGTTGTTGTCGCCATCTCAACCTTCACCTTCAACTAAGCACCATATCAACAAGCCTCATGTAGCCAATCATGTTGGTACTAACGACGAAGAGGTCTTATTAGCGACTGTCATGTTAAAAATAAAGGCAGTCGATGGTAATTACGTCACACTGCGGGCACTGTTGGATCAGGGTTCGCAGATTACTCTAATATCGGAGAATGTTGCACAGATGTTAGGGTTACCTCGCACAAAATTCAGCGCATCGGTATCTGGCGTAGGTATCAGCCCTAAACAAAGTAAAAGCCTTGTGACGCTCGAGTGTAAATCTATTTACGACGATTATAGTTTTAATACAGAAGCGTGTGTTATACCTCGAGTTATCAGAGACCTTCCGAACACCACTTTTTCCAAGCGATCATGGCCTCACATTCAACATATGAATTTAGCGGATCCTGAGTACAATATTTCTAAGCCAATCGATATTTTATTAGATGCCAGCGTGTACTCAGATGTAATTATGAGCGGATTGGTGAAGGGAGAACCAAATGCACCCATAGCCCAGCAAACTAAGTTAGGTTGGATTTTATCTGGCAATATAAAAACCTTTCACTGCAACGTCGTTATCAATAATATAGAAGACATAGCGAAGTACTGGGAGATCGAGGAGATCCCTAGTATGAGTTCTGAGCTCACGAGTGAGGAACAATATTGCGAAGAGCATTACGCTGCGACCACTAGGCGGCTCGCAGACGGTAGGTATGAGGTAGCCCTACCGTTAAAACCTAACTATAAAGAAAAACTTGGATCCTCAAAAGCAAAAGCAATAGCACAATTTAAGCAATTAGAAAGCAAAATGGAGCGTAATAAAGCGTTATCAGCGAGCTATAAGCTATTCATAAGCGAATATAAAGAGTTAGGTCTTATGCAGCCAGCAAGCGAGAGTCGTGAGCCTCCGTGTTACTTACCACACCACGGGGTCATGAAGCATGATTCAACTACTACCCGCCTTCGAGTAGTATTCAACGCCTCGTCAAAAACAAGTTCTGGTCTTAGCCTTAATGACGTAATGGAGTGCGGTCCTAACTTACAGCGTGATTTACAAATATTGATATTGACCTGGAGGCAATATAAATATGTTATGACCGCCGACATTGAGAAAATGTTTTGGCAGATTTTGATAAGACCAAGTGACCAACACCTTCAAACAGTCATCTGGCGAAATTCGACACATGAGCTACTCCAGGAATACGTTCTTACATCAGTCATATTTGGGGCAAAGGCCGCCCCATACCTAGCGATGCGCACGCTCAGACAGCTAGCTAAAGACGACGGTTTAAAGTATCCTCTTGCGTCCGCAGCTCTAGAAGACAGTTTTTACATGGACGATTTGTTGACTGGCCAAAATTGTCTTATGAAAGCGAAAGAATTGCAGTATCAGTTAATAAACATCTTAAAAAGCGCAGGGATGAATTTAAGGAAATGGTCAGCCAACCATCCTGATCTATTAAACCATCTATCAGCGAGTCAGCTTGACGTTCCTTACGACTTTAGATGTTCCGAGTCCCGAAAAACCTTAGGGCTCCGATGGACACCTTCATCTGACTCATTTGTGTTTACAAATAAAATCGATTTCGATAGCGAATGCAACACAAAGCGACAGCTTCTTTCATTAATATCAAAGGTGTTTGATCCACTAGGCTGGCTCTCACCACTAACCATTAGAGCTAAAATCTTATTCCAGAAAACATGGTCGTGTGATTTGGGATGGGATGACGAAGTCCCAATAGAGATTAAAAACGAATGGGCTGAGCTGCGAACCGACCTTCAAAACGTAAGTGAATTTGAGATCCCTAGATATTTAGGGGATACACAGCAAGCATTTCGACTGTACGGGTTTTGCGATGCGTCCGAGAAGGCCTACGCCTGTGTGGTCTACCTAGTAGCGAGCGACAATAAAGGTGCGTACACATCGCGACTCGTCGCAGCAAAAACAAAACTTTCTCCACAAAAGAAAAAGGTCTCTTTAGCTCGCTTAGAGCTATGTGGAGCACTACTCTTAGCCCAGTTGTTAAAAGCCATAATAGCAACTTTGGAAAATAGCATCAATTTACAAGTTTACGCCTGGACTGATTCCATGGTGGTGCTTGGGTGGCTTCATGGGAATATAGCGCGCTGGAAACAGTTCGTTGCAAATCGTGTGCAACAAATAACTGATATAATACCAGCTTCAAATTGGAATCATGTACGATCTGAGGAAAACCCAGCTGATTGTGCTACCCGTGGGTTAACCGTGACCAAGCTTCAGAATATTCAACTCTGGTGGAGTGGCCCGCAATGGTTGCTTAATTTTGATCCCAATAGCGTTAATAACAACACGTTCGAGGAGCCGTCCATAGAAATAAAAAAGGTCAGTGTAAACATAGCCTTACAACAATGAAGTCCAACATTCATTAACGATTTATTAGAAAACAATAGCTCTATCACGCGTGCCGTGAAGATAGCGGCATGGGTGTTACGTTTCACAGCGGCGCTCCGTCACCGAGCACTCGAACACGATACCTACCTATCGACAACGGAAGTAAACAATGCATACGAGTTAATTATAAAACATATTCAAGCGAATGACTTTGAAAGCGATTTATTAAACATTAAAATCAAGGGTTACGTCCGGTCAAACAGCAAAATAGCGAGCTTAAATCCGTATTTAGATGAGAATGGGATTCTGCGAGTTGGTGGCCGCCTTGGAAATGCACATGTTAGTACATCTGCTAAACACCCGATAATATTATCCAGCTCCAGTCGCCTGACTGACTTAATCGTTTATCAAGCGCACGTTACTACCCTGCATGGCGGACCACGACTAACCTTGTCATATATACGAGAAAAGTTTTGGATCATAAGCGGTATGAGAACTGTCAAGCGGCAGCTAAGGCAATGTGTCAAATGCCGCCGCTATAGCTCTGAAAAACACCAACAAATTATGGCTGATCTTCCTCGAGCAAGAGTTACCCCTTCCCGCCCATTTACAAATTGCGGCGTTGACTTCACTGGTCATGTAGACCTAAAGTTAAGCAGAGGTAGAGGGGTAAAGACGTACAAAGGATATGTGGCTGTGTTTGTTTGCCTAGCATCAAAGGCAGTGCACTTAGAGTTGGTGTCTGACTTATCTACCCCAGCGTTTCTAGCAGCTTTTAGCCGTTTCTGTGCGCGGCGAGGGACACCCCGCCGTATGTATAGCGATAATGGCACCAATTTCATCGGAGCGAAACGAGCATTAGATAAGGAGTACAAGGAGATATTAGCCACTCTCAACGAAGACTTCTTTACTAACATCAGCGGTAAAAACATCGAATGGTCATTCAATGCTCCAGCGTGGCCAAGCGCAGGTGGCTTGTGGGAATCGGCCGTCCGGTCCTTCAAGAAGCACCTGAAGCGAGTATTAGGTGAGCAAAAACTTACCTACGAGGAGTTCACAACATTACTCCAACAAATTGAAGCCGTTCTTAATTCACGTCCGTTATTTTCCCTAACCGAGAATCCTGAGGATTTATATCTTACGCCAGGTCACTTTTTGATTGGTGACTCTCTATTATCTCGTCCTCAAATGGACCCAGAAAATCTTAGCCTTCCTGCACGTTGGCAACTAGTGCAGCATATGAATAAGAGCTTTTGGAAGCTCTGGTCTTCAGATTATCTCCAGCATCTTCAGGTTCGGACTAAATGGCGAAAACCAAGCAGTAATTTAAAAATCGACGACATAGTTTTGATAAAGGAAGACAACTTACCTCCGGGCAAATGGGCACTTGGTAGAGTGCAAGAGTTGCATCCTGGCAAAGATGGCTACGTCAGGGTGGTCTCTTTAAAAACTGAGAGCAACGTGCTTAAGCGTCCTGTAACGAAATTAATACCTCTGCCTGTTTACCACGACCATAATGACAATATAGCGAAGAATGATAAGCACGATCCCCAGCGGTGTCACACTCCAGCATCTTTGAAAACTGAAAGAAAATCGAGGAGAAAACGAAATCTTTTAACTAATTTTGTCTCTCTAGCACTTCTTCTGTTTGCTATGTTAATACCACCATCGGCACAGCAAAATATCGTCAGCAACACGACATTAATCAATAACGACCAAGCGCTTTATTTTGATAAGATCTCGGATCTACAGTTTATCCGAGACGAGTGGAAGTTAATAGTATACTATAATCTTACAAGCTACTGGCAAGCCTTCAATGACATAAATACTTATATTAGGCATTTAAAAGGTATGACTTTAAAGTCTCATAATTTGCAACATAAGAGCATTACCGATCAATTGGCACACGAATTAACTGAGTTAGAGCACTATAACCAGTTACTCAGATCCCCTTCCAGTACACGCCAGAAGAGAGGATTAATAAACGGGGTGGGGTCTGTACTAAATTGCTTCTTCGGTGTCTTAGATAACGAATTCGCTCAACAGTACGCTAAAGACATTGAAAAAATTAACTACAACGAAAACCATCTTAAACGACTAATTAAAAATCAAACTATAGTTATAGAAGCCGAATACAATATAATACAGCGCAACGAACAAATAATGAACACACAATTTTCTGCAATAAATAATCACCTGAAAGAAATAACTAATGAGTTAAATAAAATTCGCTCTGACGTCGACAACGGTCTCTACATTACGTCATCAGCTTTAGCGGCCAATATCATCCTAGAGAACTTAAGACGCACGCAAACCTCTCTCATCGATACTGTGACCGATATCACTCACGGTCGCATAGACACCCACTTGTTACCAAGCGAACAATTAGAAGCGCAAATTAATTTTATATCGGGCCAGCTACATGGTGATCTAAAAGTGCCAGTAGAAATAGAAAATATTAGAAACTTATACAAACTACTTAAAGTATTTACAAGCGTATATAAAACTTACCTTATCATTGAAATAAAAATTCCTCTAGTTAACAGCGAAATATATGAGCTCGATAAAGTAGTCAGCATCCCTCGTAACGAAGAAGGAAACTCATATCTCACCGTACCTACATACCCTTATCTAGCATTTAACTTACGCAAAGAAGAGATTATCTTCCTAAAAGAATACGACCTACAAACCTGTCTTCATACATCTGAAGAGAAAACATTATGTTCCTTAGATAAGCCTTCATATGATTTAGACCTCAAACAACATTTATGCAAACTAACTTTAATAAATGCAGGCGATCATGCATCACCCTGTACCTACGAACGAACGCCTTGTAACAATCGATGGATAAAGTTACATAAACAAAACGTGTGGCTCTACTCCTGTTGCAGTAAGTGCAACGTCCGCTTATTTTGCCCAGCTGGTATGATAGTTAGCGAATTAGAGGGCAATGGCATAATTAATATAGGTCAAGGCTGTACGCTCAAAGGAGACTCATTTACGATCCACGCTCATAATGATTTTGTAAAAAGTGTTAAGATACAACCTTCTATCGAAGCCCCTGATATGTCAATATTGAATAGAGTCATAAATACTTCAGCGCCAATTTATAACTTCACTACCGAAAGCCACGAGCAAGCCTATCGTGAGATAATGAGCGAGATAAATAATATTAAAAAGGAATCGGAATCTGATCTCAGCATCCACGATATCCATCAGTATTCCATCAGCTATGGAATAGTAGCGATCTTACTGATAGCAGCGGCAGCAGCGATATATCTTCGAGTCAAGAGGAACAGATCTCAGCGTGTGGGCCTTCCGAGGCTCCTAACCCCTCCCGTGGGGGAGGCACCGGCATGCGGTCATCGCCGATGTATGTCGAAAGTGCAAAGTGATAGTGAAGTGCGTAAATCAGTGAGCATGGGCATTCTTAGTGTAAACAGAGGCACGGCGCCTCCTAAACCCCCGCGATCAGTGTCGATCCCTATGATCCCTATACCCAGTGAATCTTTTAGTGAAGATATCAGGCCATCCGGGAGCCAAGTCGATTAAGCGTGCGGACTTATAGACAATTACTAATAATATTTCATCTTTGTTATTTATAATAATTTTACACATTTACTCATTTATACAATTTTTTATATTTACAATGTAACAGCTGAATTTAGTTATTTGAATAATATTTTCTAGCTTTAGCATTATGGTTTTATATCTCACTTTGTTTAATTGTTATATTCAACAATATTTTGTGTCCTTGCTGTTCATTTAAGCGTAATACTTTGTTTGCTCTTTTTTCTCGTTGGCAAGATGTACGGGCCAGCCGCACATTACTCACTGTACTTATATTTTACTGTAGCGCACTTATTTAGCTTGTCTAGCAATATTCCGTCAAACCTACATTTTAATTTACTTATAATAAATCAGTGTTCAATCAGCACTCGTCGGGTTTGGTTATTTGGCTCTCTTCGGAGCCACCGCCCTTCAGCGTCCCTAAGCGTTAGCGTTAGCATCCCGACTGTAAGGTTTATCATACATCCTTGTGGTGGACCTTACACTGTGGGCTCATCGATGAGGGACGCTCATTGTCTATTAAAATATCTCCAAAGGTTTTGACAGCAGGAACAAAGTATGATTAATGAACGAAATTGTTTATTTTATTTTATGTTATTTCAACTGGTGCTTGGTGTACAGGTACCGGCTGCTAGGCTGGGACGGGTAAAGTACAGAATATCTCGTGTTCTTTATACTAAAAGTTTAAAAACATGCAAACAGCTTCGCTGGAATTGAACAGTGTTGCAACGCGCCCAACAAAATATGCGATGTTGTACTCTGCTTCTGTCATTCAGTACTTGATGTGCGCACTCGTATTTTACTACATACTGTGCAGCTTAAAACCCTAAAATCTGGCTTTTCTGAATCTTTACAACACGGTATTAATATGTAAATAGGTCTACTACTAAGCTAACTTATATGTGAGTGTTTTAGTTTTGTTAATTTTACTAATTTAATTACATACATCACTTTAATTTAACATTGTATAATTTTGACAACAGAACATAAAGATGAGCTAAAGTTTGATGTAAACACGAATATAAACAAAAATCAAACATCCAATCTCTTGGCAACATTGTAATGCTGGAGGTTATACATATGAAACCAGGCAACCATATTGTCGACGTTAATTTATTAAAAAGAGCACATAACGGGACAAAATCTACGAAATTAATTAAAGAAGTGTGTACGCTCTCGTAAGCAAATTGAAGTAATAGCCTAGTAAGCTAAATGTGTATTAACACTCCAAAGCATACTTACACTAATGTTATAAGAGAGCGTACACACTTCAACAGCTATAAATAAAAAAAAAATACTGAATATATTTCTGGAGCAGATTTGTGAGTCGTTTGGATTGTTTCGTCGTGTGAGTCTGAGGTATCTCGTGTTTTGCAGCACATCGATGATGGAGGGCACGGGGTCGCTGGAGCAGCAGCTGGCCACGCTGCGCACGCGCGCGCAGGAGGTGCGCGCCCGCCGCGCCGACCTGCGCCGCCTCGAGGAACTAGGTACGGCTCAATCACTGACAGCTTTGATCAATATCTTATAGTCCTCATAGCCGTATTCGGTGATGGCGACCCGTACTGGTTACGAGCATGTGCTCTTATATGACTTGCGAAACCGAACTTCGTCTTAAACACCCGTCTGATCATTATCAGCGAAATTCTTCAGCCACGCCCAAAACCATACACATCAACTGATGTTATACGGACTCATTTTAAGCTCATGATTTTAGCGAGCACAATTTTTTGTAAGTCATCATCATTGGCCACAGCATGGAAGGGAGATGATTGAGCAGTACTACTGAATCTGCAAGACACCAAAGTACAAATTAGAAAAGGGAATCATTTAATATTTTTCTAATGCAAAGTATAAGCATTTAACTTTGCCTCTTTATCTAAGCCTTTGAATTATTGTTTGGTGACTCAAAACCTTACTATTTTGATACTCTAACCAAGATAAACGTAAACGGCTTGGAACCAGGTGGTCCAGCCAAGGTATCACGATACTTCGCTTTCGCAAAAGTGGCATCTCAGGTAGACCACCTATTCGAACTCAATATTTACTCGTGTGTATTTCCTTAGGCGCCGCTCTGGAGGAGCACCTGATCCTGGACAACAGGTACACGGAGCACAGCACGGTGGGGCTGGCGCAGCAGTGGGACCAGCTCGACCAGCTGTCCATGCGCATGCAGCACAACCTCGAGCAGCAGATACAGGCCAGGAACCACTCTGGTGAGTGAGACTCTACTTCACTACTATCCATGGTTATGATCTTTTCACTCTGAGTGGAAAGATATTAATTTAAAAAACATAAGGTAACCATACATTTTCTGCAAGGAATACCTCTCAGGTTAATGAATATCAATAGGATGCAACAAATAATTTGACAGTTATGCTATCCTTTTACCCTTATTATGAATCACGTGTGATAGAGCAAGATAGCAGAAAAACGTACTTCTGCTGCCTGGACTGTCAAATAAATGTGAAATTATAGGGGAATTTCATATACCTTGTCCGACTATGTAAACAACATCTCGACGGGCCCGTTGGTCGAGTGGTCAGAGACCCTGGCTACGAAACCAAGGGTCGCGGGTTCGAATCCCGCTAGGGGCAAATGTTTGTGTGATGAACATCGGCATTTGTACTCGAGTCATGGATGTTTATAAAAGTATTTAAGTATGTCTATCCGTTCCCTAGCATCCATAGTACAAGCTTAGAGCTTAGTTTGGGGCTAGGTAATTGGTGTGTCAGTCCAAGGCATTTATTTATTTATTTATTATATTTATTATTTAAAATAAACAATGATGTTGTCTGTTCCCCAGGCGTGAGCGAGGACGCGCTGAAGGAGTTCTCGATGATGTTCAAGCACTTCGACAAGGACCGGTCGGGGCGCCTCAACCACCACGAGTTCAAGTCGTGCCTGCGCGCGCTCGGCTACGACCTGCCCATGGTTGAGGAGGGACAGCCCGATCCCGAGTTCGAGGCTATACTGAGTAAGTTACTGCGATTTGTTGGAGTTTCACACCGTTCCTGCTCTCAAAGTTATCTCACTCTTCACACATCTTAATGTTTTTTTTTCTGACTCCAACTTGACAGTTACCGTCGTCTTATAAAGTTTAATGGATCTTATATGTATTACCCCGCCAATGAAGAACGAATCTAAAAAGGCGGCACTAATCATTGCCTTTTGTTAACACAATTCTATTTTCGATTCGTTTAATTGGCGGAGGTTATTATGCCTAGTTCACATAATTTGGTAATGAATGGCAAAATTTTAACTGTTTATTTGGTGAGTTTGTAGTTTTTCTTTTCTTTTGTTGTCAAAATTGTATAGCAAAAGTTTATGTAATCACGAGGCTTCCACAAAATTTAGATTCCACAATCAATTGCTTTGAAAAAATGTATAAAAGATGAAGTTAACACTGGAATGTTCTTCTTCCTGCAGACGTGGTGGACCCGAACCGCGACGGGCAGGTGTCGCTGCAGGAGTACATGGCGTTCATGATCAGCAAGGAGACGGAGAACGTGCACTCGTCGGAGGAGATCGAGAACGCCTTCCGCGCCATCACCGCGCACCAGGACCGCGCCTACGTCACCAAGGACGAACTCTATGCGGTCAGTATGAGATACCTAGTTAGATTTTAGAGGATTTGCTGTCACTAAGGAACCTTTACCTTTGCCGATTTTTTTCGGTGTTTTTATGCGTTAGGGAGGCAAACGAACAAGAGGGTCACCTGATCGTAAGGGAACACCGCTGCACATGGACATCAACAACCATATAAGGCCCGCAGATGCGTTATCTGCCTTTAAAAACCCCCCCTCCCCAACTCTGACGACCTTACCAGCAGTAACATAGCACAACAGATATGATGTACCACTTCAATGTGATCTTCTGTAAGGTGGAGGTACTTCCCCAGACGAGCGACTCATTCAAGTGGAAGTTCACAAAGCTCTACCTCTTGTAGCTCTGTTGCTACCTAAATATTTTCCTTTATTCTAAGATCCTACTCAGGTTCCTACGTTTACAGAGTTTACGGACTCTCTGTTATAAGAGTTGTTTGCTAAAATGATTTGCTGTATTGATATTTTAAGTAAATACACTTAACTTTGATATAAGCTTGTACTGTGAAGACAGCGTTATTGTTTGACAATTTAAGTTCATTATGTTTGTATTGTAGCTAACAAGTGTTTTTTCCGTTCCACAGAACCTTACGAAGGAGATGGCGGACTACTGCGTGGCGCGCATGAAGCCGTACGTGGACTCGAAGACGGAGCGGCCCGTGCCCAACGCGCTGGACTACATCGACTTCACGCACACGCTCTTCCAGAACTAAGCCCGCCCCGCCCCCGCGCACTAACATTAAACCACCAATCAGCATTGTGACTTTCATTCGTGACGTGCACCCACCTCCACGCACTCACCCGCTTGCCTATTTATTCCCCAATATTTAGACTGATGTGACAAAAATGCATTTGAAATCTAGATCGGTTAGTTAGTTCGACCGGGCAGTTGTGCCTAGTAGAGTTTCGTCTCTGGAGGCCGCGCCGTCCATTTGACGCGCGTCCTCGCGATGCTACTCGTGTAGCGCCCTCGTTTACCTCGGGTAAACACCGGTAGGGTTTGAATTCCTTTTCTCTGAGCCTAGCAGAGAGATCCGAAGCTCCCTAACTTAATTTTAAAATTTTACACTCTTGACATTTCACGTAATTGCATTTCGCCACATTTACTTTTGCTTGGTAAGAATAAAGTATTATATTGTACGTTAAAATATATTATCATTGATATTAAATTGGTATAAATTCTATGATAAGTTTCCATTGCTAAGATTCTATTTATTTTTTGTAATCCTATATTCGTAACATCAATAAAGTATTTATTTCTAATTTGATTGTTTAAATTAAATGACATCATCCATTTATAATCCGTATTATTATAGTTTTGATTACATACAATAAATTATTTATTATACATACATTTAAAATAATTGTAAATTTTACACTATCACTATTATATATTCGGCTAATAAATAATGTTATTTGGACACATAAGTAAGAAATCAGCACTTCTTACTTTTCCAACCAAAACTTTACAAAATAATATCTATTTTTTTCTCATAATTTTTAATGTTCCCTATTGCTATTATTAATATTTGTCGTTAATATTCAAGTCTTATATTTTGTAATTGGGGTCATTATAATTACATATCGTTCATAGAAAAAGTTAAATTTAGTTCCTACAAAATACTACAAGGTCAGAGTGCATTAGTTATAATATGAATATATATTCCTATTAAATGTTATTAAAAAAAAACTATACAATTTATTTACAAAACCATCAGATGTGGGCTTTGGAAAAATCCAGAACTACCGAGTTTACATCCTCATAATCAATCGACAAAGAAATCTAAAATAATATTCATAACTGCAGGCGCATGAGAGCATTGATCGAGAATAAATATTATAAAAGCCAGCCTTCGACCAAATTTTTAGTTCAAAGATAAATATATATCTTATCAATAGAGTCGATCAAGTGAGCCTAAAGCCCGAATACCCGGTAACAATGGCTTGGTGTCGATCGCCGAGTACTACTTATATTCGATCCAGTCCGAGAGAATTATTAGCAACGTCCATCCAGTCCCACTGTGAATTGATTAAAAAAAGGGATGTATTGTTCACTTCTCCCGAGATTGGCAAAATTTGGCCGCAGACAGATGGGGGAGACCTTTGCCCAGGTGTGGGACAATATTGGTTAATGAAAAAAGGGGGGATGTATTGCTGATGGACGTTGGGAATAATCCGAACACGTCGCGTTTGGGCGTATTAAGCGTAGAGGTGCGTCTAGAGCTGCGCTCGTTGCAGCAGCTTGAACTCGTTGGGCGAGACGTGCGGCCGCAGCTTGTCGAGCAGCGGCGCGGGCAGCGGCTGGCGCGGGTGTTGGTGCGAGTGCTGGTGCGAGGGCGGCTGCAGGTAGGGCAGCGACAGCAGCTCGCGCACCGAGGGCCGCGCGCGCGCGTTGTACGTCAGGCACCACTTCAGCGCCGCGATCAGCGACGCCGGGAGGTCTGCCGGGAGAGCGACGCGTTAATAAAATACATTTGTTTTCTGGTGTGAACCATCTGCTCCCACAATAGTCCGGTTGAGCTGACAAAGTAGCCTTCAGCTGCAGCTAACCTAGCAAAGACCTCACCGAGAAGAAAAAATAATAATTAAAAAGAAGAAAAAAAAACAATCCATCTGCCTCGTTGGGATCCGCGTTGGCCCGAGCGAATCATTTAATACGCAATTTCGCTTGTATTGGAAGGTGGTGATGGGCCAGTTATCCCACACAACTAAAAAGGATATCAGACAGTTACTATCAGGCACTGCTCTAGGCTAACGAAAATAGCTAAACAATTTATTGTATTCTATCAAATAAGAATTCATCATCAAAATTTAAGAGGTAGCTCTTGTCGGTGAAGCAATCTCCACTCTTATCTGGATGCTACGAATTACTATTCCATTAATTGAAGATGAATTTGAAAACTATAAAACAATTGTAAGCTTACGCTCAACGGGCGGGTAGTCGATCCTGTGGTTGGGATCGAGGATGGCGGCCAGCTTCGCGAGGTTGGGAATGTGTCCGAAGGGCGTGCGCCCGTACACCATGCTGTACAGGATGCAGCCCAGCGACCACACGTCCGACCGGAATGAGATCTGACAATATTATGGAAAAATGCAGAAAACCAATATTGTCTATGATAAATAATAAATAAGTTCTTTGGACTAACACACCAATTGCCTAGCCCCAAACTAAGCTCGAAGCTTACACATTGGAAGCTAGGGAATGGATAGATATACTGAAATACTTTTATAAACATCCATTCATGTATATTAATGCCGATGTTCATTACACAAATATTTGCCCCCATCGGATTCGAATCCGCGACCCTTGGTTTTGAAGCCAGGGTCTCTGACCACTAGACCAACTGGCCCGTCAAATGATGATGATGATGATGATGATGATGATGATGATGACAATGATGATGATCCTGTCAGCACAACGAACCTTGATAGGCGCACTGCCGTCGCCGGCAGAGACGCCGTAGCCGCCGGCGCCGCCCATGAGCGCCTCGGGGCTGATGTACGAGTACGTGCCGGTGGCCTGCGCGCGCACCACGCTCGTCGCGTCGCTGCTGATCGCCGACGCGATGCCGAAGTCGATCAGCTTCAGCTGCCCGCACACCAGGAGGAAGTTGGCGGGCTTCAAGTCTGCGTGGATTACTCCTGCACAACAGAATATTTTTTATGATAATTTTATTGCATTTCGTCTTATCCTATTCTAGAAGATACATCGCTAATTAAAACATCAATTCATAATGTAATTATAATCTTTCCTGCAGTGTGTTATATACCTATTTTTCCGCTAAAAGTGTAAATACAAATAAACACAAGAAAATCCCTCTATTATAGAAACAAGCTGAAAACTAAGAACCATCAACACTTCAAATTGGGCAAGTTAAGTATCATTTGGACTTCTTATTTTATTATGCTTTTCTTTATTTGTCATATAATTTCGAACTGATGATGCAGTTGAATATTGTGAGCTATCCCATGACAATATGAAATTAGATGTGAATTTGGTTATCTTGTCAGTACCATGCTCATGTATGTAGTGCACGGCGTGCAGCATCTCCTCCCAGTAGTGCAGCACGAGCGCGGGCGGCAGGCCGGCGCCGCGCGCCTTCAGGAACGACGACAGGTCCGTCTCGCCCACCTCCAGCACCATGCGCAGCAGCTGGTTGGTGCGGTCGTACTCACTGGAACAGAAACAGTTTGATGTGGCAAAGATTTTCTTTGTAAAGTTTTAGTTGGACTATTAAGAACAATTATGTACAGAGGAAATGAATAAGCCAACTTTTTGTAGTTAATAAATAAAATAATTAAAAACCTCTTGTGATTTTTTTCAGTAGGTAATAGAAAATATCTTGCAAATTAGTTATCCAAATAAAATGTAAATCTTTAAAATCATATTAGTTCCCATGGTAACTTAACAATGCAAATGTAGTAAAATTGATGGGTAAAGTATCTGAGGCCAACAGAATAAACAATTTTGACAATATTTAATCACTTCAATTCTTAACACAGCTACAAGAAAGAGTCTTAAAAGAAAGGATATAATCCAATAACTGGAAAGAGGACTGCACTGGGACACACACTCGGCCTTAGCTTTTACACACACAAAAAATCTGCTCATAGTCCAGGCCGATCTCAGATAACATATCTATAATAATAATATAAAGCTCGATCTATAATATATAAAGCTCTATTATTCTATAATATAAAAATGAATTGCAAAACGTGTTGGTAAGCACATAACTCAACAAACCCTGGACCAATTTGGACAATTCTTTTTTTAAAATGTTTGTTGAAGTCCAAGGAGAAAAAATCGAATAATTGCTAGGAAAACCCTAGAAACAGCCCTGCCAGATTACAATCTTTTTTGTCTGGACGAAGTCTGTCTATCTGTGTGTGTCCTAGTGGAAAATAAAATTGTTAACACAATACTCACTAATCATAAAGCCTAATAACTCTGTCTGAGTTCTGCAGTTCCCGGAGCAACCGGACTTCATTGATGTAGCCCTGCGCCAACTCCTGGTCCGTGGCAAGGTACACACACTTCACTGCATACTCACAGGAGGTGCCCACTTCCAGTACCTTTAATTAAACATTTTGTCAAACAGTTGAAATTGGAAATTATTTTATTATTTTATATTATTCAATATTGCTCATTTAAAATTTATATGAATGGAAAGCCAGTATTATAAACTAATGGTTATAAACAAGCATTCAACAATGAAATAAATTAGTCAATGGCTAAAATGGTCAATAGTAATTTAAATGAGTAATTAAGAGGTAAATGAATTTAAATATTGTTGCTTACCTTGTAAACTTCACTTGAACCACCAGTTCCTAATTTTTTTATAAACATGTACTTCTTATCCTTGATACTAGTAGTCTTAAAAAGTATTTTAGGGTTGTTGCCCCCTGGCCCTTGTGGGTATGATGGTGTGGCAGCATATGTTGTGGGTATTGGCTTTTTATTTACTGGGGTCTCTGGGACAGGAGCTGGCTTACCCATAGGCGTAGGTGCGGATTCCTGCCGAGACACTGGGTTTGGTGCCTCATCCTTCTGATTCTGTGTAAACAACTCACACCTCACTCTATCCCTATTTTGAACAAGTGCCTTCTGTGGAGTCTTTTTTTGGCTTTGCTTTGTATTCGAACCAGGGGTAAACTTCCTAATGCCTGACTTGATTTTAGGTGTTGCTGTTTTCTTTTGACTACTGGCTGGTACTTTACACATTTCTGGTGTTTTTTTATGCACTGAGTTTGTTCTATTTTGTAATACTTTACTATTGTTGTTGTGTGACATAAGTGCGCTGCGGCTTTTCATCTCGGAGTACGGATGTATGCTTTGTAGACTGCTTTTGTGTGAGCTATGAAATATGCTGCTATCTTTGTTGGGGTAAGTAAGGTTTGACGCATCGTCGTTCACGTTCTCTTTGTTTTGGTCCTTGCTGAGTGTTTTTCTTTCTGACGCGTAGCCCATGATATCAGATTTGGGCTGAGATACTCGAGTGTTAGGTGTACGCAATTCATTGTTTACTTTGATTGGAGACGGCTTTTTCGAAACAGTTTCACCAAAGGAATCGTCGCTTTCATCAGCAGAACTAAAACTGGAGTCCGCAATCTTCGTGGATTTCTGTAAAGGCATCAAATTGGCTAGCAAAGCCGACATCGGCATAGGAGCAAACTTGGTGCTATTAGCTGTGGATTCCGTATTCCCACTCATGGTTTTGACAAAGTTCACATTTGCTATAAAACTAGAAACACTAATCTATTTATATTTCACAAATCAATCATCAAATTCATCAATAAAATCTATGCTTTATCACACTGAACAACAAGAATCCGTTACGAAAAACAACTTTTTGAAATGTTTTGACTTGACATTGACAATGACAGTAAGTTAAGGTTTTTTTTTAACTAGCGAAAATATGTATTCTTAAACAGCCAATGATTATTTTAATTGAAAATTTTATCAAATCATTTTCTTTCTTTGTTTTATTATACAAACGATAAATCGTATTTATTCATTTATTAACATTAGGCAAAGAGAATATGCGGCCAGCAATAAAAACATTCATAGGGAGTCCGTATAAATCAAACAACTTTTGCTTCCTTTTCAATGTATGTATTCTCATAAATTTTTAGTTAAATTTTTTTTCCTAATTTCTATACATATAAATGTTACTATATTATTCTGCTTTGTCGAAATCTTTTGTCGTCGGTGCCCAAAATCTATATCTATACTTATAATAAATCTGTAGAGAGGTCAATTCTGTACATTAAATATATTTTCAAAATAACTATCAGGGGGTGATAGTGATCGATACTGATGCCAAAAATGCAATCAGTAATTTTTTTGTCTGTCTGTCTGTCTGTCTGTATGTTCCTTATAGAAACAAAAACTACTGGATGGATTTTGACGAAACTTGGTACAATTATTCTTCATACTCCTGGGCATATTATAGGATACTTTTCATCACGCTACAATCAACAGGAGCAGCGTAGTGAAGGGAAATGCGGGGAAAACGGGAGAATTTACTCCATTTCTTAAGCTTCAGTCGCGTGTGCAGCCTTAATGGTTTAAGTCACATAGAAATCATGTATGACGGAAATATTCTACATATAAAATTGCCTAAAAAATATCCCCTAACAGCATTTGTCTATCTTTTATGGTTGACTCACAATAACACGTGTAACTCATGATCCAAATTAGTTTGAACGCGCTAAGCTCAGGAACTACTGGTTCGAATTGACAAAATATTTTGTGTTGGATAGTCCACTTACAATATGTCGAGGTAGGGTTTAAGCTATCTATAGTAACACTGTGTGCGGAAACCGTTACACACGCGGACGGAGTCGCTGGCGGCCGCTAGTAATAAAATAATTGGTAATTTATCTTAATTAAACTAAAATAAAATAGCTTCTTTTAAATATAAGTAAGAATATATAAGTTTTATTAATAATATTACATTGATTGATTGATGTTACAATAAATTGTAATAAATACAGTCATTTCTAAAATATGTTTTTATGTACAATTACAAGCTTAGTCTAATGACAATGAGATTATCCGTCGTCCCCGGCGTCCTTCTCTGGATATCTGCACTCCGGTGTACCGCACTCGCACTTCATCCACTTAGACTTCACAGACCAGAACTTGTCGCCGTAATCGAACCTGTGAAAAAAGTTGGATGTAAATACTTTCGCTAGTAAAATCCAACATACTGTAGGGACACAACATTGTATTTCGCTGACTTAGCGTATAAGACCGCGAGCGAGACTCAGGACGGCATCATCGCCAGTCGTTCCCCGTCGCGCTCCTAGCTAACTCGCATTCCCATCTCAACTCATTATAATTGTATTAATTCGTATCTAAATTCGTGTAATGAATATTTGGCAAATACAATCATTAGTGACCTTCGGACTTTTATTTATCTGCACCTTCTGAGAGTCAAGTTACGCACAGTAGTCAAGTAATAGCAACCCAAGTGCGTACAGTGGTGACCCCGACGTGATTTTTTGGGAACGGCTCAATAGTGAGTGGGGTGCGAGCATTATAGCTAGGAGCAAACAACTTCACGGACCGTTCGCAGTAACGAAGAAATAAGTGTAGTGCCCAGTGGAGAAGAAAATAATAGATAGTGATCAAAATTTCAAGATGGCTCAACCTTCAAAAAGCATCGAAACACCAAGAACCGAATTGGCAGGAGTATCAGTTTTCTCAAGACTACCAGAATTTTGGACAGATCAACCGCGTCATTGGTTTATTCAAGTTGAAGCAATTTTAAATCCTCAGCATCTCAGCGACCAGACTAAATACGACCTTGTTATTGGAAAATTAAGTAAGGAAGCGATTGGACAAATTACAGATTTATTAATGCAACCTCCAGAGACAGGAAAATACACAGCTTTAAAGGAAAAATTATTACATGTTTATGAAGAATCGGCTACAAGACAGATACAGAAATTACTAAGCGAGATGGAATTAGGAGATCAGAAACCCTCACAGTTATTACGGCGAATGAGAGAGTTAGCACGAGGTAAAATTCCGGATCCCACTCTCTGCATACTTTGGCAAAATAGATTACCAGCATCGACGAGAGCAGTTTTGGCAGTATCAGACAGTAAAAATTTAGACACATTAGCGAACACAGCAGACACGGTAATGGAAGCCACGAAACCTTTACAAATTTCGGATATCGAATCAAAATCAACTGGCGATTCAGCAGTTTTGGCAGAAATAGCAAAAATTAGTACACGCCTAGCCAATTTAGAGGCCGGTAGTAGCAGTTCACAAACACACAGGCAATGTCAGTGCGAAAGAAGAAGTAGAAGTTCATCAAGGAACCGCTCAATGAATTATCGGCGACGTTCAGCATCTCGGGGGAACAGCAGGCGCACACCAGATAGTCCAAATTGGCTCTGTTCCTATCATTTCCGCTACAGAGAAAAAGCTCAGCGATGTATCCCGCCGTGCGCATGGAAGAATCAGACCCAGGGAAACTAGCGGAAGCGCAAGCTGCGGCGGAAGTTTGTGCTATTCAGCCTTGTCACCGCCTATGTGTCACCGACTACAACTCCAGACTTCGATTCCTCATTGATACAGGTGCTAACATTTCAGTTTTACCCGTTAGTAATAAATTAAATAGGGAGGAAAATTTAGATTATAAATTATATGCAGCAAATGGTAGCGAAATTAAAACCTATGGTATTAAAACTTTAGAATTAAATTTAGGGCTGCGACGAACTTTTCGTTGGACTTTTGTAATAGCAGATATTAAACAACCAATTTTAGGCGCAGATTTTTTAAGTAAATTCGGTTTATTAGTAGATTTGAAAGCGAGGAAATTAGTAGATAGCGTTACAAATTTAAACATTCATGCATTCGTTGTTGATTACAGAGAACCCGCTGTGAAAACTTTGGAAGACGGACATCCCTATCATTCTCTGCTGACCAAGTACCCAGACCTCACGAAACCGATCAACTTTAAGGAGCCGCCGAAGCATGATGTGTGCCATCATATCGAGACAAAAGGTCCACCTATTTTTACTAGAGCTAGGCCATTACCACCGGATAGATACAAAAAGGCCAAGGAAGAATTTAGAATTATGCAGGAATTAGGAATTTGTCGACCTTCAAAAAGTCCTTGGGCCAGTCCTTTACATATTGTGCCGAAAAAGAATGGCGAAATTAGACCGTGTGGTGATTATAGACGATTAAATTCAGTTACAAAACCCGATAGATATCCGATTCCGAGATTACAAGATTTTACATATTTATTGTCAGGCAAGAAATTTTTTTCAAGGATAGATGTAAATAGAGCTTATCATTTTATACCCGTAGCTGAGGAAGATATAGAGAAAACAGCGATAATTACACCTTTTGGCTTATTTGAATTCCCTAGAATGACTTTTGGTTTACGTAATGCCGCGCAGACTTTCCAAAGATTTATGAATAGTACGGTATTTCAAGGATTAGACTTTGTTTCCAGTTTTATCGACGATGCCCTGATTGCCAGTGATACTATGGAGCAGCATCAGGCGCATTTAGAAGCAGTTTTCGAAAGGTTAGACAAATATGGTATTACAATAAATATTTCTAAATGTTGTTTTGGACAGAGTAAATTAGATTTCTTAGGCTACGAAGTTTCAACAGAGGGTATTAGGCCACTGACAGATAAAGTTCAGGCAATTAAGGATTTTCCGAGACCGCAGACAGTTCAAGATCTTCGTCGATTTTTGGGTATGGTCAATTTCTATCGTTCGCATATTCCCAGCGCAGTAAAACACCAGTCTGAGTTAAGTAAATATCTCCATAATAGTAAAAAACGCGATAAGACGCCAATTGTATGGAATAATAAATCTTTAGAAGCTTTTGAGCAGTGTAAGTCGAGCTTAGAGAACGCCGCTACGCTGTCTCATCCTAATGTAAATTATCCTATAGCACTTATGACTGACGCGTCAGACACTTGCGTAGGCGCAGTGTTACAGCAGCATAACGGAAAAGTTTGGGAACCGTTAGGTTATTTTTCTAAGAAGTTATCAGAGTCACAGTTAAAGTATAGTACGTATGATAGAGAATTATTAGCAATCTATTTGGCGATTAGATATTTTAGGAAATTGTTTGAAGGACAGCAGTTAATTGTTTTTACAGACCATAAGCCCTTGACATTTGCATTCAAAAAGTTAAATAGCGATAAAGAAACTCCACGGCGAACCAGGCAGTTGTTATTCATCAGTGAATTTTGCACAGACATCCGATACATTAAAGGTAATGATAACATTGTTGCGGACTCGTTATCCCGTGTCGCGACAATTTCCTGTCCCACAGTAGTCGATTACAGCAAACTTGCAGAGTCGCAGAAACATGACGAGTACATTGCACAAACAACTGCAGCTGCGAACACCAACAGCAAGGTAAGCATTAAAGGTATTATTCTGCCTACTAGTAATGACACCGTGTATTGCGAAACTTCTACGAATTGTGCCAGACCTTACCTACCGCAGGAATTTAGGAAAATAGTTTTCGATTCATTTCATAATTTAAGCCATCCGGGAATTCGCACAACCAGGAAATTAATTAAACAAAAATTCTTTTGGCCCGGTATGAACAAAGATGTAGGTAAATGGGCAAAATGTTGTATATCATGTCAGAAGTCTAAAGTAAATAGGCATACTTTATCAGAATTTAATGAGTTTCCACCGGTTAACCGTTTTGAGCATGTTCATGTAGATATTATTGGTCCTTTGCCCACGACAATGCAAGGTTATAGATATTGTGTTACTCTAATTGACCGTAGAACTCGATGGCCAGAAGCATTTCCAGTGCAAGAAATTACAGCAGAATGTGTAGCTAAAGTTGTATTTGAAGGATGGATTGCACGTTACGGTTGCCCTGTAAAGATATCAACTGATCAAGGTAGACAGTTTGAGAGTAATTTGTTTAATAGTTTAATGAGATTATTGGGAATAAGAAGAATACGTACTACTGCATACCACCCACAGAGTAATGGTATGGTAGAACGTTGGCACCGGTCGTTGAAAGCCGCACTATCGGCGAAGTTAAATAATTCTTCATGGGTTGACGAGTTACCGTTAGTTATGTTAGGTCTTAGGTCAGCGCTAAGGAGCGACAACAGCATTAGCGCGGCCGAGATGACTTTTGGACGCACTTTGAGGTTGCCTAGTGATTTTTACGACGTCACCCAAGTAGAGGATAGTTTGGATAGCAATCTAGTAGATAAAATACGTAGTGCAATTAACAAGTTTAGGCCGACCGCAAAATCTCATATTAGTCGTTCTTTCTTTGTTCATCCAGATTTAAAATCATGTAGTCACGTTTTTGTTAGGGACGATACAGTCAGACGACCCCTTAAGTCTCCGTACGATGGTCCATATCCTGTTTTGAGGCGTAATAGTAAAGTATTTTTGATCCAGTTGCCAGACCGTAAAGTATCTATTTCGATTGATCGTCTGAAGCCAGCCTATTTGTTGAGCGATAATGATAGTGATGTTTGTACGCCCATCGTAGAACAGACGGTAGAACCAGCGGATATAATTGTGAACCGTAACAGCAATGAGATAAAGCCCATATTAAAGACAAGGAGTGGTCGTGTAGTCAAACCACCAGTAAGATTTAATTTGTAATTTGGCAATGAATTGGTATTTCGAAATTGTTATTGATTTGTCATTGTAAAATTGTATTTTGAGTAAAGATGAAATTTTACTAAGTTATTATTTTCCTTTCCAAAATGGATGATAGGTAATAAGATACTTAGTCGTTAATTAATTGGAAATAAAATGTTATTTTTGTGATGTGTTACTATGCGTTAGAACATAACATTGAGGTTACGCATGTATTGCAGTTATGTTGAGTGTGCGAAAGGCACGACTCCTAATTTGTAGGTCAGATAGTCAGTATGTACGAAAAATGCTATTGTTACTATTTTTGTAGATCACGGAGAGATGTAATTTTAAATTAATTTCATTGGTAAATTCATTCTGAGATATTTAGTCAATCTGTAAACATGGGTATTGGAAAAAGTAAAGAAGAAATGGCCATTGCCCAGGCCCAAGTTGTTACCAATACGACTCAAGTGGAGGATAAGATTCAGTATTTGATAATTATAGTTTTGATTGCAGTCATTTTAATGGTGTTTATGGCTTACTGCTTTTTAAGACAGCAGTGTTTGAAGTCTACTAAAACCTGGTTAAGAAGACAGGTAATTGTTACCAATGGTGGTCTGGAAGCACCCAGCATCAGGGTACAGACTGCACCAGTTGAAACAGTGCAACAGCCTACAGTGTATTGAGAGTGAGCATTTTGTGAAATTTTATGTTTGTTTGCATTTTTAAACGTGATTTTTCGTACAGACTGACAAATCTTGTGTGATTGATATGTGTGTGTGTTAGATTATTTTTTGTCACTAATTGATCAAAAGGTTATTGTAAAATTATATAACTTCAAATTTAATTCTTTGCGATGTTTACTCTGAATATTGTTTGTAAATCTATTTTTAGAACAGGTCAATTGTAACAATCAGTGCAAAGAACATAGCTAACGCGATAAGCAACCGCATTCTTTAGGTCTCAAATTTCATTCACTGAAGCGTACTTAGTAAACAAGTTGTACTTTATACTGATTGCGTTAGGGTTGTCAAAATTAACTTATCAAAATTATAGTAGCTACTTTTATTATTTAAAAATTTTTTTTGGATGTAATAAAATTTTTGGGAAGGGATGTTATGTAGGGACACAACATTGTATTTCGCTGACTTAGCGTATAAGACCGCGAGCGAGACTCAGGACGGCATCATCGCCAGTCGTTCCCCGTCGCGCTCCTAGCTAACTCGCATTCCCATCTCAACTCATTATAATTGTATTAATTCGTATCTAAATTCGTGTAATGAATATTTGGCAAATACAATCATTAGTGACCTTCGGACTTTTATTTATCTGCACCTTCTGAGAGTCAAGTTACGCACAGTAGTCAAGTAATAGCAACCCAAGTGCGTACAATACTAAAAGTAAAATACGTAATGCCAAAATGTGTCTTGATTATGAGTAAATGACTGATTCAAAAGATTTAAGAGTAAATTTCGAGTTTCTTGCTACTTCATTGCTTTCCGAAGTCGGGGATAGAATTCTAGAGTAATGTAATTTTTTTTGTTTTTTTTTTAAATTAATAGAAAACAACATATTTGACACCAAATACATATTAATAAATTGAAAAAGACTGTTTTCTCTTAAAGACAAAATTTGTTGTTATATAAAATGTAAGATAAAATAATCTTTTAATATTCAGAGATGAACTCACGTGAGTTCCTCGCCAGCCTGTATATCCCTGACAGCAAAGAGCGCGATGGCGGGCAGGCGCAGGTCGCGCGCGTGCGTGAAGACGCGCACGGGCGCGAGGTTGGCGCGGCAGCTGTGGTTCACGAACCGCGCCGCGCCGCCCCACGAGCATGCGTCTACGCAGAGGACGGTCTTGTCCGCGCATTGCTGTAATAACACTCATGTTATGAAAGACAAAAATGAGCCACCGAAGGGATTTATGCATCAAAATGTATTAATGTGATACGTAAACAGAAATGGTTTGAAAATTGTGGAAAATTAATGACAGCCGCATAATCTCCTTATAACCCGTTTTAACATATTAAAAAAGTTCAATGTTGTCGGCTGTAGCTGGCTGCGATGTCTGGTATTAAATTTCTTTTTTTCAGTTAAAAATTACAATGCTTGCTCTTTGTAATATTTGACGGCACATAGGTACCGTTAATGCAGCTATTTCATGCATATCCCTAACCAAGTAACCAAGTCAAGATCCTATTTCAGTTACAACAGGGTGATGATGATTATATTGAAGGGACGTACCTCGAGCAGGTCGGGCTTGACGTCGAGCGCGAACAGGTACTGGTCGTTGGGTCGCGTGTCGGCGGCGGCCAGCGGCAGCAGCTCGCCGCAGTACAGCGCCGCCGCCTGCCCGCGCGCCACCGCGCTACGAGCCCGCAGCGCCCAGCCACGCCGTTCTGTACGGAACACTTCCGTACGCACGAACACCGAGCCGAGACGCTTGAGCCGGGTGATCAGCATGTTGCTGCACTTGCGCTAAGAACAGAAGAAAACATTATCAATATTACGCATGGAAAATAAACCCCCAAAACTTGGATGACTTTGTTGCAATTATTATAAAAGCCCTCGCAGGAAGAGGCGGTCGAATTAATCCATCAAATGAGTGAACATAATTTTATTACTATAACTAGCGGGCGCCCGCGACTTCGTCCGCGTGGATTACGGTTTCTTCATCACCTATTTTTCCCGTTAGAGGTGGATTTTTCAAATAATCTTTAAAAGGGGATGCCTACGTCATATTATCTTTATGAATGCAAAGTCTCAGCCCGATCGGTTAAAAAATGACAAAATTTCATACTAACATTCATCCCCTATTTGACCCCCTTGGGGGTTGGAATTTATAAATGTGATTGCTTAGGCGATGCCTACGTCATAGCAGCTTTATGTATGCAAAATATCAGCCCGATAGGTTTAAAATTGACAAAGTTTCATACTACCGTTCATCTCCTATTTTACCCCCTTGGGGGTTGAATTAGTCAAAATCCTTTCTTAGCGGATGCCTACGTCATAACATCTACCTGCATACCAAAGGACAATGCCCATTTTTGTATGGGGATCCGTACCATCTTGCGTCACATTGAATTTACTCTCAAGAGCTTCGTTTTTATTCATCCTTCCATTACCAAAAAGATTTTGTCAAATATTTAACCGCATTTTCGAAAAAATCAAAAAAGTTAGAAAACGCCTGATCATACTTTTTAGCAATGTTACATCGTTGTGATTGGTATAATTTATGTATTATATACATAAATGTGAACGCACTTTAATGCGACGGCCGCGCCGGGGGTCCTGGGTTCGAATTCCGGGTTGGACCGATGAAATATTGTGCTCACAAGATGAAGTGGTGTCCATTGCAAAAACACTTGCCGCTGTGGAGAATCAAGACTTATTCGATATGTTCTTCTTCCATTAATACGTGATAATGAGACACCACAGCCAAAACAAACACTTTGATGGCCAACTTCTGGCCTGTCAATTGTACCACCTTGCATTAGCAAGAGGCAATTATGGCATATAATATGTTCTGGGGTAACCTAAAAGAAGAAAGACTTGTTATTCTGTATGAATTTATTTAACCTATTAACATTCAACTCTCGTTTAATTATGATAAATGTATTATCATAACGGATACTAGGCCACTAATATCAATATTATTATCATGAGTACTTAGAATATAATAAAAAGTAATAAGAATGTTTAATAAAGAAACTTACTGTAGTAGGTGTTACCCATGAGTTTAATACTTCGCGTATATTTTCGTGCACATTTCCGACCGAATGTACCATTGTGTTCCTTGGTATTGCCAACGAACAGTTGATACACCGACGCCGATTACTCACTGAAGTCATATTGCTTCTTTCATCCACTTTAACTAGCCGGACAACTCACACCAGATCTATCTGGATTCGCCACAACACAAGTCACGATCTCAACACTGTCGTTATAAAAAAATATAAGAAGAACGCAAACGCAGCAGAAAAACAACGATCGATGGTCGATACAAACAATCAAACACCAAAGACAGTCTGAAAATCGGTGCTCCGAAAAGCCTTGACAAAATGTAGTTCATAAAATACGAAACGTCTATTTCATAAAATAAGTTGATTTAAATACAATTTCTTATAGTTTATATGCCCATTATTTTCTATCGTGTATTATAATCTTTGTGAAATGTTTGGATAGGCTAATACTAATTAGATGAACAAGATTTTTATTTTAATTGTCAGGTAACAATATTGAGTGACAACTATAACCGGAATTCGGAACGAAAAAGTTACGGGAAATGAATCATGCGGAAGTAGGTAGGTCATTTGATTACAATTTATTTTTATTTTTTAAACGCGGTTAAAAGAAACGGTAAAATGCCAGTAAATGGTATAAATAAATAAAACTTAATTTTCGGTGTGAATCTACTTTTGACGCAATATGGTACGGGGTTTGGGCATTGTTCTTTCAGCCCGATCCGTCCAGTGGTTTGGGCTGTGCGTTGATAGATCACTATGTCAGTCAGTCACTTTTGAGTTTTATAGATATACACTGGTCAGCAAATAAACCGAGCCACATGCTACCTTGGAACTCTGATTCAATTTTCTCAAAAAGTATAAAACTTACAACTATCAAAGTTATACCAACAAAAAGGGCGTTTCATGATGGTTAAAATGTTTGGAAGTTTATTGGGGTTAATCATTCATTTAGTGTTTATTACGCATTTTACAAATCAAGAGTAATTTTCCAGACGTGTTAATCGTTGATAATCATGAAGTGAAACAAAAATTAAAGCGAGAAAAACAGATTTTTTTTTAAAAAAAGTTACTGATCAGTATTCAGTATTCCCTCCCCTTGCTCAGACAACTGCCAGCATCCTTGTATTCATCTACCACACGAGCCTGACGATGAAATCTTGAGAAATCGCATTCCACTCCTCTTCAATTGCGATTCGCAGCTCGTGAAGGCTTGTATGAGCGGGCACCTGGGCTCAAACAAGACGTTTCAGTTCGTCCCGTAAGTGTGCTATCGGATTCAAGTCCGGGCTTCGACCTGGTCAATCCATCGTACAAATGCCAACGTCTCGTAGGTACTGGGTCACCACATGTGCAACATGAGGTTGTGCGTTATCATGCATCAACTGCATATCCTGCCCGATAAATCCTGCGTAAGGAACCGCATGATCAGCGAGGATTTCAGTAATGTATCGATGAGATGTCAATCCACGTGTACGGCCCGTCGGTTCGATGAAAACTCACGTTGTATGTGCGTTTAACGAGATGCCGTCCTAGGCCCTTACAGATCCCCCTCCATAAGCAACAGTTTCTCGATGCAACACTGAGATCAACGTTCTCCATAGCGACGATATACTCTCTGACGTCGATTAATTCCTTGTAGACTCACCCTGGTCTCATCAGTCAAGAGTACATTGCCCCACTGCTCTAACGTCCAATCCCTATGCTCTCGAGCAAATTCAAGTCGTGCTCTACGGTGGGCTACCGTTAATTTTGGATCTGTAGCAGCTCTCCTTGGAGTCAGATTTCGTTCAGAAAGTCTTCTGCTGGCGATATCTGAACTTATGACCACTTGGCGTTCGTCACGCAGACTTCGTTGGACTTAAACTGCGTTGAGGCGGCGATTTTGGCCAAACAGTAAGTTGGATATAACAATCATCTGCTGCTGAAGTAGCCCTAGGTCTGCCCGTACCTGGTCGGCGATTGAATGCTCCAGTCTCTCAAGTATCGTCTGTAAGCCCGTTGTACCGAAGATCTGCTGATTCAAAGTCTACGAGCGACTTGACGTTGCGAAACGCCTACTTGAAGTAGTGCTACAGCTTGAGCTGCTCCTTGCGGTGTCGTATCCATTATTGACCGAAAAAAATAGCAAAAAAACATGTGTCTGGAGAAAATAATGGATGGCAACCAAAATATCACTACTAAAATCCGACTACCTTCATTAAGAAAAAAAGAACGCCATTTGCAAACTCTAGTCAAAACAGAGCAAATCTTTGGTATTGTGTTTGTTGCTTGATTACAATGTGAATTGAGGGTACTTTTGATAAATTTGTGATCATTTCTCAAACAACATGAAACGCACTTTTAGTAGGTGTTAGTTTGATAGTTGTGAGGTTTATACTTTTTGAGAAAATCGAATCAGAGTTCCAAGGTAGCGGGTGGCCCGGTTTATTTGCTGACCAGTGTAGATAATAATACCCTCCTAGCCGAATTCGGCCACGGCGGCCAATCTTACAATTTGCCACTTACGCGGGATATATTATAGTGCACAAGCGCATGCGCAGGCACAGGTTTACTCCCTATTCCCTCACTCCCATAATTCGGTGGGACAGCAGTCTGACACGACCGTAGAGAGATCAGTGCTTTCCGAGGCACGGGGGTGTAATTACACCGCCAACTTCCAAACTCCGGTCTGTATCTGTGTTATCACATCATGAAAACATAGACACAATTTCACCGGTCCGACCCGGGATTCGAACCCAGGACCTCCGGCGCGGCCGCCGCATTAAAGTGCGACACACTAGCCACTGCGCCACGGAGGCAGTATTACTTTAAGTTAGATAGGAACAGGAACATTTTTTATCCTTTTTTTGATATAACTTCATACGATTTGTTTAGCCTCATCATCATCCTCCTAGCATTTATCCCGTTTCTGTGCGGGGTCCGCTTTAATCATGATCCAGATTTCGCGCGTCTGTTTATTACGATTCGTACGAGATCGCCGTATACTTTGTTGAAGCAGGGGACGATCCTGGAGGATGGACCGGCACAACCCAGGGCCAGGGAGCCATTAAAGCAACAATCCAAGAAACGTTGGCGCAAAACCGAGTAGAAGCTGCGCACTAGCAGTTGTGGCGGAAGCTGCGCACTATGACCACGTCCCCCAGTCATGAGGATACGACAAAGAAGAAGATATACTCTGTGCCAAACTTTTCCGTTGGACCCTTTCAACGCTTCCAAACTGTGGACTGCCGACAGTTTCGATGTGTAGTCACCGAGACATATCACTTGCATACCTTATCGCATCGGCAGGTGGGGTTACACTCGAACAGCATGGGCGGGTCGTGGTGCGGGAAGGCGGGCAGCAGGCGCCCGTTGGCGCCGAGCCAGCGCCGCACGCTGAGCACGCAGCACGCGCACGTGGCCGCCGCGCACGCGCCGTCCGTGCACGAGCAGCCCTGGACACAATGTCAAAGTTATTACTGTCAAGCTACATGTCAAGGTCGCCGCTGTTCAAAAGATTCAAAAAGGAGAACAGTATTTATAAAAAAAAACAGTTGCACACATCAGCGCACTGACAGTAAAATTATACAGCCATAGAAAAAAACAGAATAAGTGAACTTTTTGAAACCAGATAAACAATATTATTAACTTTTTAAATTCGGGATTGCAGGAGATGCTTTATAGATTTTGTGCTTTTTTAATTTATAGGTAAATGATTATTAGAAAATAATTTCAACCTCGTGACGATAATGCTCCAGTAAGCAATGATAAAGTCGACCAGAATGAATGATGTTCTGATGAAAATAAAAAGTCACTTATTATTTAAAACAGCACAGTGGCCGTTTTAAATAGTTTTGATAGTTGTCTCCATGACTTTGCACAACAGTGAGGTTATAGCAATGGAGCGGTAATTTGAAGGGTCTGATCGGTCTCCCTTTACCGGGACCGGCTGCAAATTAGCCTCTGTTACCTGCAAGCTCTGTATGGTGGTGTCTATGCTGAGCGGCTCGGGCGTCACGTGGTCGGCGACGTACGTGAAGTCGTCCGGCAGCGGCGCGTCGTCAACCTCGTTCACGCACGGGATCGGGTACGCCTCCGCGCCGTTCGATATGTCGCTGTCAACGGCACATTTAATGTTGTAGTAACACTTACTTTTACATAATTAATACATACTTTACTTTATGTGCAAGTAAAGATTTTTTTTTCAGTTTTAATAGATGTGACCAACAAATAATGCTTTAAAAGTACCATGAACTTTATATATTTTTTTTATGTCATAGGCGGCAAACGAGCTAGCGGGTCGCCTGAGCAATCACCGCCGCCCATGGACATCCGCGACACCAGAGGTATCGTTGATGTGTTGCCGGCCTTAACCCCATACCCTCCCCAACTGAGCTCTGGCAACCTTACTCACCAGCAGAAACATAGCACAACAGTTACGAAGTGCTACTTCACTGCGGTCTTATATTGGGTATTGATGATGAATTTTAGATTGCGGTATGTTATCTGCGCCACGTATAAAGTTCGCGGAAGACAGTGGAGGGTTGCGGAATGCAGGCTCGACTCGTGAACCAACGTCTACTTGTCAGGCATGCCAGGCGACGCCGTCTTCGTCGCCACCGCGAATCCCGCATAGCACTTTTTACGTTACGTAAAACGAGCAAAAATCCTATGTAATATGGTATTTGACTGACAAGTCAAATCACCTACTTTTTTAAATGTAAAAAAATGTAACCTTGTAGGAAATGTATGAAATATTGAATCGTGATGTCACGATGCAATAGTGTCAAATCAATACTCTTTTAACTTCAATTAGCTGTAATAATTTGTTACAAGCTCAATAGTTACTGTGAGATAAAAAATTGTGCCTAATTTTTTATTTCGACTTTAATCAAAGAATGTTATAATTTATTTCGTATGCAGTCAAATACCCAATTAAAATGTCAGTTATCCGTAGTGTCTGTTATCTGTATTCCTCACCTGGACAGCAGCTTCCCGCGCTTGAAGGTGTCGTTGACAACGAGCGTCATCTGCATGTTGAGCGAGATGGCGCTCTGGCACGCGCCCGAGCACACCTCCACCGGCAGCGAGCCCGCAGAGTTCTCCAGGTCCGTCTGATACGAGGGGAAAGTCATTTATTATTGATTTAATAAAAATTGGCCAAGTGCGAGTCGGACTCCCGCACTGAGGGTTCCGTACAAATGACGTATTAAAAAAACTACTGAATAGATTTCGTTCGAACCAATTTTCGTTGGTAGTTTTTATGGTAATGTACATTATATAATTATTTCAGTTTTATCATCCTCTTATTTTAGAAGTTAGAGGGGGGGTACACACCTTTTACCACTTTGGGAGGGTCTGTCACGCAAAGTATTCACTTTAGAAAAAAGTGACATTAGAAACCTTAATATAACTTTTAAAGACCTATCCATAGATACCCCACACGTATATGTTCAATGAAAAATAATATTTTCAGTTTCAGTTCTGACTATGGGGACCCCCCACTATTTTTATTTTTTTTCTATTTTCGTGTGAAAACCTTGTTGCGGTTCACAGATTACATCCACTCACTAAGTTTCAACAGTATAGTACTTATAGTTTCGGAAAAAAGTGGCTGTGACAGACTGGCGGACAGACAGACAGACAGACAGACAGACATGACGAATCTATAAGGGTTCCGTTTTTTTGCCATTTTGGCTACGGAACCCTAAAAAGTAAAAAATACCTCGTCAAAAATTTCATATTTATTTATTTATTTAATAAGTTACACCAACAGCATACATACAAAACACATATAGAGTCAGTTATGATGTGTGCTAATAACTTGAAAACTTACCCGTGCTCCCCGAGCTAACAGAATGACCACGCAAGAGTAGTGTCCCTGGCGTGCGGCGACATGACTGTTAAAAATAAAGTACATAAATATTGTGAAAGCTAAGAAAAGTGACATTATTCCATAGTGAACAGCAATATAATTGCAAAACTTTTATTTTATTATTATTATATTTCTAAGGTTGGTTTTATTTTAAACGAATATAAAGGTCGTCAGGTGGACTCTGTATACTCCGATTTCACTGAAGCTTTTGAAAAAGTTAATTATCTTTTGCTGTGTCAAAAGCCGGTTTTGTGATATAGGCTTCATGTTAATTTGAGGTGGATTTTCTCATACTTGACTAGACGAAGTCGGCTTGTTGCACTCAAAAGTTACAAGACTGGTCTGGCCGATCATCATTTCGGATGTACCTCAAGGGTTACATATGGGGCCAATACTGTTCATAATTATAATAAACGGCCTTATCGGTTGTCTTATTTATCTATGGCATATGTGAGTGTGTCGGTGTGTCGGTGTGTGTGTGTGAGTGTGCGTGCTTGTGTGTGTGTGTGTGTGTGTGTGTGTGTTTGTGTTTGTGTGTGTATGTGCACGTACAGCGGTGTGTCGTTGTGCTTGTTGGGCAGGTCGCGGGCGTGCGGCGCGGCGGCGAGCAGCAGCTGCAGCGGCGCGGCGCGTCCCGCCAGCGCGCACCAGTGCACGGCGCCGTTGCCCTCCGCGTCCACCGTGTCTGCCGACGCACCGTGAGCCAGTAGTAATCTGTGGTATTTAACGAGAGTTTAACGGATGGCAGGCAAGTTAGACAAAATATTCGGCATACTATAATGGTACGGATATCTGAATTACTAAATTGAAAATAAACCACAAAATAGCTCATTTGGTTTTTTCTTAACCGACATGTCATAATACTTAAAGCAAGTATGTATATGAACGGACCCTCTTCTTTTTTTATGCATACCCGTTGCCGGGGGGCAGACTGATAATATGGGGCTCCCTTATCGTCCATGATTGGGAGGAATCACGTTAAGTAGCACGAAGCTTTTTTGCCGACCCTCCCTGAAAGTTAGAGTGTCGCGCCCCTTTCAGATTCGATCAGTCGACCTCTGATCAACTCTAATTTTGGGCTGTGTTCTAGCGCACCGAGCTGTCAGTCGGTTATATGTACGGTCCCTTTTTTTATCGTTGGAGAATGCCTTGACGCACCATGACACCAAAGGACCAGCGTAGCCTGCGGCCACTAAACTCCAACGGTTTCCCCTTTCGCTCGCATGAGGACGGATCGCTGCCAGCCGCCGGTGGGCGGACCTTACAGGGAACAGCAAGAAGACATATTATACGAAGAATTGACTACGAGTATACCTGACCACGTCGGCATGTCCGTTCTCCGCGGCCCAGACGAGCGGCGTCCACCCGCCGTGGTCCCTGGCGTCGGCGGCGCCGGGCGCGGCGGCGTCTAGCAGGAGACGCGCCACCTGCGCGCTGCCGCACTGCGCCGCCACGTGCAGCGCCGTCATGCCCTCCGGACCCTGGTGGTGTGCACATCGAGAATCTATATACTACGAGTAATATATAAAGCTGAAGAGTTTGTTTGTTTGAACGCGCTTATCTCAGGAACTACTGGTCCGATTTGAAAAAATATTTTTGCGTTGGATAGTCTATTTGACGAGGAAGGCTTTAGGCTAAAGTATAACCGAAATCCACGCGGACGGAGTCGCGGGCGGCCGCTAGTAACAAATAAAGGTATAACAAAAAGTATAATTGAATTGATAAAATTCTTCCTAAAAAAACTTGTACACCAAGGGGATGTTGACAAAACTAGTCATTTGACTTTCTTTTATCCAGTGTCAAAACGACTTAATCTATGAAGTTCATATGTAAATAGAACACTGTGACGTCATTTTAAAAATCAACTGATTTTATTTAGTAATAATTAAGTATATAATTTTTATTCATTAGATTCCTTATCTTATATATAAACGAAGACATGATGTAGAACGTAACAAATGATTTCTGTTAAAAATAAATCCCTTCATAATCGAAATAAATATTGATATCATACAGAAAGATAGAGTATATGTGGCAATTCTCACCTGATAATTAACATCACAGCCTGCTGCGATCAGGTACCGGATCACTTTAATAAGTTCTTCATCACTCGCTTTGGTCGCCTCACTCTCTGCTATTTTAACTTCATTATCACTCTTCTCCTCTTTCTCGTCGCCCTCTTCTACCTCTTTCGATTCCAATTCTTCTTTCGATTCTTCCTCATTAATTTTTCTGCTCTTTAATGGGCTCTTCTTTTCAGACTTTTCCAACAAAACTATAAAACAATTAAAGGCAAAAAAATTGGGAAAATATTTAAATTTATGACTTTTTCCCTGATATACATATATTCTCTTTTCGTGTCTTTCTGATTGTTCAGTGATTGATTGATACACGATGATTTCCATATGGAGAATCTGAATTTAAGAAAAATTATAGCGTGTGTGTTACATTTCGGAATAGTCGTCTCACCTACATCAGCTAAAGTTTTGGATGTAATTACCACTAACATTTTCAAAAGGTGGAAACTCACCCACTGACTGAGTTTTAAGCGGATGAGTTGCCACCTAAGCTGCTGGATATCCGCGGGTACAGATATCCGGAAAATATTCATATTCATTGATTAATTGCATGCTACATTGGGTACAAAGTATTATAAAATGTGTACACTGGTCTTAGGTATTACAATGTAGCGCCCTGTAAGGGCGTTGCACATTTGAGAGTAGAGAAACATCACTAGTGTATACTCACCATGTACAGCCAGCAGCAGCGGCGTCCGCTGCGCGAGGTCGGGCGCGTCAAGATGCGCCCCGGCGGCGCGCAGGGCGTGCAGCGCGGCGGCGTGCCCGCGCCGCGCGGCCGCGTGCGCGCTCGTGCCGCCCTCCAGCCACGACAGCGGCGCGTTCACCACCGCACTACATACTGCAAGTACACGACACGTTAATGAGACGTTCACAAGAGCGGAGCCACACTAGGGTAAGCTATTGCCCCACATATAATACTCCAGTCAAAATAGACATTCCAGTTTGCATTAATTCCCAACAAGCTGGATTTTTGTGCAGGCCTTGAATACGTCATTACAAATGATATGTCAAAAGTCCCCATCGATCCCGCTTGTGCGTTGTTTTTTATTCGTGGTCAAAGGGCCCAAATTTGAGTTTTTTGCTTATATCTCTGAAACTAAGAGAGCTATCGAAAAATAGTTCCGGTAAAGTTTGTAGATCGTAAAATTGTCTACTTAAAAGATCTCCACACTTTTCTTCTACAAAGCAGCGCTGTCGAGATATCGTGACTTAAAGCCGCAGGAAAGTCGTATTTTCGAGTAGCCCACATTATGCAATTACAATAAATTGTGTTGAGTAGTTTATCTGGAGCAGGTGGCAGTTAAGTATGAATTGGCTCTAAACTATTATTTACCAAATTCCAGCCCCAATTTTCAGGATTTAGATCATTGAAGTCAAAAAAGACAAAATGATGTATCAAGCTTGCATTCATTCCCAACAAGCGGGACTTTTGTGCAGGCCTTGAATACGTCATAACAAATGATATGTCAAAAGTCCCCATCGATCCCGCTTGTGCGTTGTTTTTTATCTGTACTGAAAATCTTCGGATCCTATTTCTAACCTTTCTGGTAGTCAAACCTGAATGGGTTCCATAGAGACTTTTACTCCTTACATGAAATAGGATCGATTGGCGTGAAAAAAAATTTTTGGAATTTTCAGTACAAAATGTATGGAAAAAGTTTTTTGCGATTTTTGACATTTCTCGTACTCAAACCTCAAATGGTCCCATAAAGTCTTTTAATTCTAACATGTAATAGGATCGATTGGCATGAAAAAAAATTGTCAGAAATCGCAAAAAACTTTTCCCATACATTTTGTACTGAAAATTCCAAAATTTTTTTTTCACGCCAATCGATCCTATTTCATGTAAGGAGTAAAAGTCTCTATGGAGCCCATTCAGGTTTGACTACCAGAAAGGTTAGAAATAGGATCCGAAGATTTTCAGTACAGATAAAAAACAACGCACAAGCGGGATCGATGGGGACTTTTGACATATCATTTGTTATGACGTATTCAAGGCCTGCACAAAAGTCCCGCTTGTTGGGAATTAATGCAAGCTTGATACATCATTTTGTCTTTTTTGACTTCAATGATCTAAATCCTGAAAATTGGGGCTGGAATTTGGTAAATAATAGTTTAGAGCCAATTCATACTTAACTGCCACCTGCTCCAGATAAACTACTCAACACAATTTATTGTAATTGCATAATGTGGGCTACTCGAAAATACGACTTTCCTGCGGCTTAAAGTCACGATATCTCGACAGCGCTGCTTTGTAGAAGAAAAGTGTGGAGATCTTTTAAGTAGACAATTTTACGATCTACAAACTTTACCTGAACTATTTTTCGATAGCTCTCTTAGTTTCAGAGATATAAGCAAAAAACTTAAATTTGGGCCCTTTGACCACGAATAAAAAACAACGCACAAGCGGGATCGATGGGGACTTTTGACATATCATTTGTAATGACGTATTCAAGGCCTGCACAAAAATCCAGCTTGTTGGGAATTAATGCAAACTTGGGTCTAAATTTTGTCTATTTTGACTGGAGTAAAGGTGCCTTGATGAAAAAAAAATCATTTTTTATTCAGTTACAACAAATATCTGGGGGGGGGGAGGCAGCATTAATATTGTATAGGTTTGACTGCTGGACATTTAATGTTCTTATAGCTCGCGTCACGAATAGGGAACCCGAGTGCTACCCGTGCTTGTTCCGCCAGTGATCTTGTTTTTGTGTTCGTATTCAATATGTCAGAGGCTATCGATCGATTAATTGAAGAGTAGGTATCATCAATTAATCTACTACATCAGTGATGTAGCTCTAGAATTTTAAATTAAAAAAATATATACATTTTATTATTACCGGTAAATGTATGGCTCGAAGGACCATATGGCATCATACTTTAAGAAAAATAACAACTTATGTACTCACCAATCTTCGGTAGCAGCTGTTCCAGCGTCTCCCCGGCCAGGATAGCTTCAGCCAGCCTCTGCGCCGGGTCGGCAGCCAGCAGCTCGTCGTAGTCCGCGCGCTCGTCACCGCACAGCCGCTTCAGGTCGATGGGTGGCGAGGGGAGCAGGTCCTCGGGGATGACCGGCGACTCGTCTAGAGGCTCCGTCGTGGAGAAGCTCAGGTAGGCTGGAGTGCTGGAAAATATGATTGGTTTTCATTTTGAAGGTGGTTTCTTTCGATCAAAGTGTAGGGAAAAGACGTCAAGTAAAGGAGATCCGGAATAAGTGTGTTTGTCTTTAAACACTCAAAAACACATTTCATCATCATCATCATCTGCCTATCGCTGCCCACAGATGGACATAGGCTTCTTCTAGGGCTCTCCACTATGCCCGATTATTTTAAATCATTAGGGCGCAGCTCTAATATTCTAGCCAGATATCTGTGCATCACCTAGCCGCAGCTTCACGTACTGAGAGACACTCACCACTGCTCCCTCTGGTCAGGCAGGAAGATGCGCTTGTTGCTGCAGTGCATGGCCACCTGCACCTTGCGGCAGTCCTTGTTGACGGGCTGCCAGCGGTACGAGCGCACGCCGCAGTGCGGGCAGCCCGGCCGCAGCTTCACGTCATTGTACGGGAGACCGCACTCCAGGTGGAATAGATGGCCTTTGGAGCATTGGTAGAACGTGCCCTGGTAAAGAGTAACATGATGAATTAGTTACAAAGATATAGCCTAAGTAGGTTAGTAAGTAGGTAGGTAAGAGCTATTTCACCAATCCATGTTGATAAATAAAAATACGTCTATAAGTGTCTGCAGGCAGCTTACCAGGGAAACCGCTGCTTGATCGACAGAAGAGAGACTGGTGCTCTAGATAACTGTTGGAGTATGTTACTGCATGGTTAGGGTTAACTGCGAGCATAACAGACACTCGTGCAGCGCACGTGAGCACGTAGGCCGCACGAGGCTCCGCCCGCCGCAGCAGCAACGCCCACCTACCCACGCACACTTCCTCCATGCTCCCCATCGTCTCTACCCAACACAGATGGCTGCGCACCATGCCAGACGTACCTGCGTGCAGAACAGCCCGCAGGCCGGGCAGCACATGTGCCTGGCGAGCTGCGCGGCGTGCAGCGCGCAGGTGAGCACGTAGGGCGCGCGCGGTGCGAGCAGCCCACGCGCACGCCCTCCACAGACAGACGTACCTGCGTGCAGAACAGCCCGCAGGCCGGGCAGCACATGTGCCTGGCGAGCTGCGCGGCGTGCAGCGCGCAGGTGAGCACGTAGGGCGCGCGCGGTGCGAGCAGCCCACGCGCACGCCCTCCACAGACAGACGTACCTGCGTGCAGAACAGCCCGCAGGCCGGGCAGCACATGTGCCTGGCGAGCTGCGCGGCGTGCAGCGCGCAGGTGAGCACGTAGGGCGCGCGCGGTGCGAGCAGCCCACGCGCACGCCCTCCACAGACAGACGTACCTGCGTGCAGAACAGCCCGCAGGCCGGGCAGCACATGTGCCTGGCGAGCTGCGCGGCGTGCAGCGCGCAGGTGAGCACGTAGGGCGCGCGCGGTGCGAGCAGCCCACGCGCACGCCCTCCACAGACAGACGTACCTGCGTGCAGAACAGCCCGCAGGCCGGGCAGCACATGTGCCTGGCGAGCTGCGCGGCGTGCAGCGCGCAGGTGAGCACGTAGGGCGCGCGCGGTGCGAGCAGCCCACGCGCACGCCCTCCACAGACAGACGTACCTGCGTGCAGAACAGCCCGCAGGCCGGGCAGCACATGTGCCTGGCGAGCTGCGCGGCGTGCAGCGCGCAGGTGAGCACGTAGGGCGCGCGCGGTGCGAGCAGCCCACGCGCACGCCCTCCACAGACAGACGTACCTGCGTGCAGAACAGCCCGCAGGCCGGGCAGCACATGTGCCTGGCGAGCTGCGCGGCGTGCAGCGCGCAGGTGAGCACGTAGGGCGCGCGCGGTGCGAGCAGCCCACGCGCACGCCCTCCACAGACAGACGTACCTGCGTGCAGAACAGCCCGCAGGCCGGGCAGCACATGTGCCTGGCGAGCTGCGCGGCGTGCAGCGCGCAGGTGAGCACGTAGGGCGCGCGCGGTGCGAGCAGCCCACGCGCACGCCCTCCACAGACAGACGTACCTGCGTGCAGAACAGCCCGCAGGCCGGGCAGCACATGTGCCTGGCGAGCTGCGCGGCGTGCAGCGCGCAGGTGAGCACGTAGGGCGCGCGCGGTGCGAGCAGCCCACGCGCACGCCCTCCACAGACAGACGTACCTGCGTGCAGAACAGCCCGCAGGCCGGGCAGCACATGTGCCTGGCGAGCTGCGCGGCGTGCAGCGCGCAGGTGAGCACGTAGGGCGCGCGCGGTGCGAGCAGCCCACGCGCACGCCCTCCACAGACAGACGTACCTGCGTGCAGAACAGCCCGCAGGCCGGGCAGCACATGTGCCTGGCGAGCTGCGCGGCGTGCAGCGCGCAGGTGAGCACGTAGGGCGCGCGCGGTGCGAGCAGCCCACGCGCACGCCCTCCACAGACAGACGTACCTGCGTGCAGAACAGCCCGCAGGCCGGGCAGCACATGTGCCTGGCGAGCTGCGCGGCGTGCAGCGCGCAGGTGAGCACGTAGGGCGCGCGCGGTGCGAGCAGCCCACGCGCACGCCCTCGACAGACAGACGTACCTGCGTGCAGAACAGCCCGCAGGCCGGGCAGCACATGTGCCTGGCGAGCTGCGCGGCGTGCAGCGCGCAGGTGAGCACGTAGGGCGCGCGCGGTGCGAGCAGCCCACGCGCACGCCCTCCACAGACAGACGTACCTGCGTGCAGAACAGCCCGCAGGCCGGGCAGCACATGTGCCTGGCGAGCTGCGCGGCGTGCAGCGCGCAGGTGAGCACGTAGGGCGCGCGCGGTGCGAGCAGCCCACGCGCACGCCCTCCACAGACAGACGTACCTGCGTGCAGAACAGCCCGCAGGCCGGGCAGCACATGTGCCTGGCGAGCTGCGCGGCGTGCAGCGCGCAGGTGAGCACGTAGGGCGCGCGCGGTGCGAGCAGCCCACGCGCACGCCCTCCACAGACAGACGTACCTGCGTGCAGAACAGCCCGCAGGCCGGGCAGCACATGTGCCTGGCGAGCTGCGCGGCGTGCAGCGCGCAGGTGAGCACGTAGGGCGCGCGCGGTGCGAGCAGCCCACGCGCACGCCCTCCACAGACAGACGTACCTGCGTGCAGAACAGCCCGCAGGCCGGGCAGCACATGTGCCTGGCGAGCTGCGCGGCGTGCAGCGCGCAGGTGAGCACGTAGGGCGCGCGCGGTGCGAGCAGCCCACGCGCACGCCCTCCACAGACAGACGTACCTGCGTGCAGAACAGCCCGCAGGCCGGGCAGCACATGTGCCTGGCGAGCTGCGCGGCGTGCAGCGCGCAGGTGAGCACGTAGGGCGCGCGCGGTGCGAGCAGCCCACGCGCACGCCCTCCACAGACAGACGTACCTGCGTGCAGAACAGCCCGCAGGCCGGGCAGCACATGTGCCTGGCGAGCTGCGCGGCGTGCAGCGCGCAGGTGAGCACGTAGGGCGCGCGCGGTGCGAGCAGCCCACGCGCACGCCCTCCACAGACAGACGTACCTGCGTGCAGAACAGCCCGCAGGCCGGGCAGCACATGTGCCTGGCGAGCTGCGCGGCGTGCAGCGCGCAGGTGAGCACGTAGGGCGCGCGCGGTGCGAGCAGCCCACGCGCACGCCCTCCACAGACAGACGTACCTGCGTGCAGAACAGCCCGCAGGCCGGGCAGCACATGTGCCTGGCGAGCTGCGCGGCGTGCAGCGCGCAGGTGAGCACGTAGGGCGCGCGCGGTGCGAGCAGCCCACGCGCACGCCCTCCACAGACAGACGTACCTGCGTGCAGAACAGCCCGCAGGCCGGGCAGCACATGTGCCTGGCGAGCTGCGCGGCGTGCAGCGCGCAGGTGAGCACGTAGGGCGCGCGCGGTGCGAGCAGCCCACGCGCACGCCCTCCACAGACAGACGTACCTGCGTGCAGAACAGCCCGCAGGCCGGGCAGCACATGTGCCTGGCGAGCTGCGCGGCGTGCAGCGCGCAGGTGAGCACGTAGGGCGCGCGCGGTGCGAGCAGCCCACGCGCACGCCCTCCACAGACAGACGTACCTGCGTGCAGAACAGCCCGCAGGCCGGGCAGCACATGTGCCTGGCGAGCTGCGCGGCGTGCAGCGCGCAGGTGAGCACGTAGGGCGCGCGCGGTGCGAGCAGCCCACGCGCACGCCCTCCACAGACAGACGTACCTGCGTGCAGAACAGCCCGCAGGCCGGGCAGCACATGTGCCTGGCGAGCTGCGCGGCGTGCAGCGCGCAGGTGAGCACGTAGGGCGCGCGCGGTGCGAGCAGCCCACGCGCACGCCCTCCACAGACAGACGTACCTGCGTGCAGAACAGCCCGCAGGCCGGGCAGCACATGTGCCTGGCGAGCTGCGCGGCGTGCAGCGCGCAGGTGAGCACGTAGGGCGCGCGCGGTGCGAGCAGCCCACGCGCACGCCCTCCACAGACAGACGTACCTGCGTGCAGAACAGCCCGCAGGCCGGGCAGCACATGTGCCTGGCGAGCTGCGCGGCGTGCAGCGCGCAGGTGAGCACGTAGGGCGCGCGCGGTGCGAGCAGCCCACGCGCACGCCCTCCACAGACAGACGTACCTGCGTGCAGAACAGCCCGCAGGCCGGGCAGCACATGTGCCTGGCGAGCTGCGCGGCGTGCAGCGCGCAGGTGAGCACGTAGGGCGCGCGCGGTGCGAGCAGCCCACGCGCACGCCCTCCACAGACAGACGTACCTGCGTGCAGAACAGCCCGCAGGCCGGGCAGCACATGTGCCTGGCGAGCTGCGCGGCGTGCAGCGCGCAGGTGAGCACGTAGGGCGCGCGCGGTGCGAGCAGCCCACGCGCACGCCCTCCACAGACAGACGTACCTGCGTGCAGAACAGCCCGCAGGCCGGGCAGCACATGTGCCTGGCGAGCTGCGCGGCGTGCAGCGCGCAGGTGAGCACGTAGGGCGCGCGCGGCCCGGCCCGCCGCAGCAGCGCGCCGCCCTCCCGCGCCGCGCGGTGCGAGCAGCCCACGCGCACGCCCTCCACTGACTCCACCGCCTGGCAGAACACCGGCTCTGCACCGACATAGACAACGAACTAGTTTATTGTACTTCAACAAAACAAAGAAACATCAATAAAATTTATACGTCTTCTGTAAAAAAAAAACTATTTGTTTCCCACTCGGATAAATGTTACTAAGCTCCTCAGATTTGCTTTAAGCCTGAGAAGGGACCGACGTCTTTTCGGTGACTTTCATGTCTGTCTCCGTTATTAAAATGAGCAAGGGACGCATACTAATTTCAGAAGCCCGTGCAATGTGCAGGCTTCGGGAGTTAAATAAAAGGAATGTTTCTTTCGCAACGTCCGTGTAATAACTGTCTAATAAATGGTTATGCAGGCTTATATATAGGGAGGTGTGACATACACTACACCCGCCTCTTCTCTGATATTCCGTTGGTAATGATTATCTAATAAGATAAAACTACAAATCCCTTAATACTTTTGATGCTACCATAAAAAAAGAAACAACCCATAAATGTAGTACGCACCAACAAGATCAGCCTCAGCAGCGTAGACGTTACTCGGCGTCTCGCAGAAGCATGTAGCGACTATCGCGGACTCGCCCTCGGGACACGTCGCCTCCGAGCCCTCGTCCCCGCCCGCCGGTTCACTACGACACATTACTCTGTATGATCTAATGATCTAATAGTTCATAATAAACAAGACCATTCTGCTTAAATATAAAAAAAAAATTACGAATTCTTCTAAATACAAGTTTACTCATTTAAATGTATGCCAGAATTGATTTTGTGTTTGAGATTATACATAAACCAATACTGAACTAAAAAGGTAGGGCTGAAAAGGTACATACCCATTGTCGTCTTCTAATTCTGGCTCGGATGAGCGCCTCTGCGCGGGTTGATCCCAGCCGAGATTTTTCGCACGACGCGGCAAGTTCTCCCTATATCAAGGAATCCTTTTAATAATCGGTCCAACAATTAATATAGTAATGTTAAATAAAAAAAGTTGTATTAGACCTGTTACTATCATCTCGCTCCACTATTTCTGGTTGTACTTCTTCATTTCGCAGTAAGCGACTTCGTTTGCGCGACGGTCTGTATTCCCTAAAATAAAGAAACACTGTAAGTACAATGCTTTTCTATAGTGAAGGCCTAAAAAATGTAGAACCTTACCAATCATTCACATCATATCTGGTTGATCTTCGTGAAGATCTTCGCAGAGTTTCCCTGTATTCAAATTAAATACAGTGAACCCATGTCCTCTGTTTAAAGGAATTTAGCTACATATTGCTGTGAACGCCAACTACTGCTATTACTTTATACTTATAGGTACTGTGTATAAAGTAAACTAAGCATACATTGTGCATATTTTACCAATACAGAAGCTGGCAAGAAGTACTAGGCTTATAGCAGAAGAAATATAACATTTCTATGCTTACTTTTGATCATCTTCTACAAGAATAGGTGAATCGTCCCGTCCTCCATATGAAGCAAAGGCCCCACTAGACTTTCTGGTTGAACGTCTAGGCCTCTTGGCATTGGAGGATTCCACAGAACAACTGAAGTCCTCATCGCTGGTGTCCTCATCGGCCTCCAGCAGCTTGCTGATCACTTCAGAGTCATCATCCATGTCCTCATTCTCATCATCTTCTTCAAGTTCTTCCTCATTTTCATCTTCTTCTTCATTTTCATCTCTGTTTCAAATGACCAAAGTTTAAAATCCAATTTCAAAATTAGATATTTTAGAACTAGATCATTACAACCAATAAGTAAGTTATTTAGTAATCACATTAGGAACTTGGTACTTACATCTCATCAGCTTCATCCTCCAGAGCCTCAGGGTTGATAGCTTTCAGGCCAAGTTCACATAGATGCTTCAACTTCATCACAGTATTCGGGCTTTGTTTCTTCTCTGGAGTACTCTCTTCCAGTTCTAGTGCCTCTTCTTCCAGCTTTTCCTCCTCCAGCTGCTTGCTGCTCCGTGTCTCCTTCTTGGCAGGAGGAGCAATCTCCACCTCCAACTGCATAGCTCGAGCAGAGTTCCTTGTAGTTCTAGTTTGTGGCCCCTCCATTATGTTGTCAGGTTGAATACCTAGACGAGCATTGTTCTGGGACTCCAAGCCCATTCGCAGTTCCTCATTGGCAAGGATTTTGGCAGTAGGCTTAATCCTCCGAGACAATCTCTGCGTAGGCCCTGGTGCAGTCTCATTGTATGACTTTTCTTTCCTGGCTATAGCGTTGGCGAGGACGTTGTCAGACGAGTCCTTGCTCCGCCGCCGCGTCGAGCGCTTGGGCGTCGTGTGCGAGCTGTCTGATGTCTCATCAGTCTCAGACACAGATTGGCTCGAGTTCTTATCTTTCTTTGGCGTTGACATCTCAGCCTCCTCAGACCATTCCCATTGGTTCTTTTTCCTGTTCGAACGCCGCGGCGAGAACTCCTCGTGTTTCTCCTCGTTTGGTACAATCTTCATGTTGCTATTCTTCTTGTCAGAACGAAACGTTAACACGATGCGAGGTTTGGGGTCCTCGCCATCGCTTTTCCCGGATTTCTTTTGCTCGCTCTGATCGCCGCTGACGTCGGTTGAGGACTGACCTTTGTCGAGTTTTTTCTTGGACGCGACTGGTACTTCGTCTTCCTCCGTGTGCATGTTGTCAAGGTCTTCTACTAGTACTTTCACTTCACTCCTCAAAATATATTATTACCCCTGCTTACATTGGCGGCAAGTCCAATAAATCACAATTTTATATTACCAATCTGTCCGTAAATAAAAAAACAAAACCCACTTGGTTCGTATCATTTCATTAATTTATCAGAGTCTGGAGTGCCCATTTGAACAGCAAAAACATTAATAACGACCACTTAGATAATGACGACACCACTATACTTAGGAAATATGATTTTAACTTAAGATATATTACAAAAATGGGATTTTGTACAAAAACACATACTCCAAACAAATAAACCTTAATTTTTTTGTACCACCATTTTACAAAGTTTGTCAAATTGTCACACACATACAATACATCTGTCAATCAAAAAAATGCTTCGGATAGTTGTCCGACTTAACCGACTTTGCCTGGAAAACAAGACAGAATACTTAATGCTATTATCTTTTAAAAAAATATAACTGACAGATAACACTGACATCTGCCCTCTTGACATTTTGTTTATCAGCCAGCTGATTACAGCTGATTTCCGTAGATAAAACTTGGTTAACAATTAACTATTTAACATTCTGAACGTGCAGATTTGAAAAACTTGTTGTTGTATTCGAGATATAACAGTATATATCAAGTAATTTTATTTGAAGTCACATCGATTGATTACTTCAATTTATTTGTCAAGTTTTTGTGGGGTTCGTTTTGGTAATTTAGTATTTCCTTTTTAGAAATAATTGTGAATTGAACCATGAGTCTCTTCCTAAGTCCCGAGCACATGCTCCAGGGGGGGTACTTCCACCCCACGCTGCGGAAGCTGCAGGAGCCGGACACGAGCATCGAGCCTCATAACATCATGTACCCGGTGTTCCTGCTGTGAGTACGACGCGAGCGGAAATCAGCCACTGTCGTCAATTACCGACTATGCTTTGAATTGTAAATCAGTAGAAACTCATATTGGAGTTACCTTGGCCTCCCTGCGGCCCTATTTTGAATTCAATATTACTGTGTTATACCCATATCAAGACAGATCTGTGAAGCATATAGCATATTTGATTTTATTATAACAAACTATTCTTTGTTATAAAGTAAACCAAGTATACTTTATACTTCACTTTTTATCACAACACAAACAGATTTTTTTAATATTATTATGCGTACATGCTGAAGTCAGAACAAACTTAATTGCTTTGTATATTGACATCAGAGTAGGCAACATTTAACTTATGTTGAACTTTTCTGGAAGGATATGAGAACTGTAGACTAATGAATGGGTATAAAATGAAAAGATAATTTCTATTGTTTTACAGAGAAAATGAAGATGCTGTCCAGCCTGTGTCCAGTATGCCTAATGTGTACAGATATGGAATCAACCAGCTCATCCTGGCGCTTAATGACTTAGTTTCGAAAGGACTTAAGTCCATCCTCATCTTTGGGATTGTGGAGACTTTGCCCAAGGTGAATTCTTTAATACGACCTCCCTAGATACCCCAATATTGGAAGCCATAAAAAAATATTCAAGTACTCTTAAGGGGCTTTAGTCAAAGCTGGATATTAAAAACAAATATCTTGCAGACTTCATTTTTTTATGTGAAGAAATGATTTGCCATCTTTTTATAGCAAACCATTCAACAATGTCATGACAGAAATAGAGAATTATGGTAGTCTCATTAAAATACTAACTTTGCCATCAATATCATTTATCACAAAGATTCACAGTTCACAGACACAGTCCTTTATTTCCAGAATGCTAGAGGCTCCAGTGCTGACTCATCTGACAACCCAGTGATAAAAGCATTACCCAAGCTGCGTGAAGCATTCCCACAACTACTATTAGCTTGCGACGTATGCCTCTGCCCATACACTTCGCATGGCCACTGTGGCGTGCTCACGGCCAGCGGAGCTATTGATCATGCAGAATCCACTAAGAGGATAGCTGAGGTCGCCCTCGCATATGCTAAAGCAGGTAATTACTGTTGAAATTTACAAGAGCATTTTTTTTAATTTTTGGGAATAGCAAACATCTACATGATATTGATTACATAATATAACATTGGCTTCGTATTAGCCATAGATAATTATGTCGTCACTTAAATACATCCACAGGTTAACAATACTAAACTTAAACATATAACGCCTTTCCGCCTTTGATTACAACCCTGTAAAACTTTTCTTTCACGCTTTTATTTACTTTCATTTGTTACCACCACAATGCGACCAGTAGGTTATTTTTTTACTAATCATTTCTGGTATCCAAGTACTAGCTTGAAATAATGCCCTTTAATTTGGAACCCCGTTCTTCAAGGTTGTTGTAATGAGTGATGATTTCAGGTGCCCACGTAGTAGCGCCGTCAGACATGATGGACAACAGGATAAAGGCCATCAAAGATGCACTAGTAGCAAACAAACTACAGAATCAGGTAAATGACACTATAGTAGGATAGTAATAAGATTTTATGAATAAATAAATAAATGAAATAAATGTTATTGAAAGATTCAGTACAATTTCTTCCTTCTTGTACAGCCTCTTGCGCAGAGTTTTATCCGACCCAATTATTTTTGACGAGCCGTTTGGTGTAGTCTTCAATTAAGAGGTGCGGTTTCGGCCCCGCACAGGACAAACATATGTGTGCATAAATATATAGAACATGTCTATTTGTCCTGGTCTGGGTGTATTTAAGAATATTTGTCGTACCACTGTTGATTCTGATATCTGTTACACAAGTGCTTAAGCTACTTAACATGGAGTCAGATCAATGTACTTATGTGATATTGTGAAATATTCATTTATTTTATTTATACATATTTGTTTAATTTTATGGAACTTGTTGCTCCCCATGGTCAGACCATGTTCATCCTTGTAGTTGTGTGCGTCACCTCACCTCAACTTATAAATATAGAGGTACAATCTAACTAATACTTCCTTCGCTCCAGGTGTCAGTGCTGTCGTACTCGTGCAAGTTCGCGTCGTCCATGTACGGGCCGTTCCGCGACACGATGAAGAGCTCGCCCATGGAGGGCGACCGCAAGTGCTACCAGCTGCCGCCCGGCAGCAAGGGGCTGGCTGCTAGGGCTGCTGTGAGTATTTAATAAAAAAAATAAAATAACTTTATTTTTCCACACAAGTTACATTCACAAGAGGTAATATTATAGTATTGGATTTGATAGTGTGTGAACTGGAGCCTAATGTAGGGCGGCCCTGTATTTCAGGACTCCAGGTCTCACTCACGCATCTACGAGTAAGTACATAGAAGTTCACAAGTTCAAGAATAAAATTAAATTACAATTTTGAATTTAGAAGACACTATATTAAATATTAGGAAACATTATTATATTCTATAGATCTGCTCTGGAACCGTGTATGTATTATCCGAATTTTCTGTGTGTGAGTGCGCGCGCGCGCGAGTTTGTGTGCGTGTATGTGTGTGTGTGTGTGTTTGTGTGTGTGTGTGTGTGTGTGTGTGTGTGTGTGTGTGTGTGTGTGTGTGTGTGTGTATGTGTGTGTGTGTGTGTGTGTGTGTGTGTGTGTGTGTGTGATATGCACATATACAATAACTCACAAAAATATTACATCTATTTAATGATCACAAACAATTCCGTTTCGTCATATTTTAATGAAAGCCAATTTGTTACCAGAATTTTACATTCATACCTTGTCCTGTGGTATATCTTTATTTGCTTATTAATTTTATTATATATATAAGGTGCCAAGAAGTACAGTTGTTTAGTAATATTTAGTGTAGAAACACACCTAGTCGAAAAAGGCTTTGAATAGTAAATATATTTCGGCCGAACTTCGGTCGCGTATTTTCAGCATGGTGTGTTTCTTTATTTCTTTATTTAGGCTTCAGTCTAGTTTGATGAAAAATAAATGTAAACAAAGATCTAGCAAAATCTTCATTACGCTTAGTGAAGCCACGTCGTTATTAAAACAATGATAGGGTTATCATTTTTACACTATAACTTTATAGTTATTGGGCCTTTAAGTGAGTAAAAAAATTAGTCGAAAGATCTTTTCCTGGGTGTCGTAAAATATCACTTAATGGCTCATCTAGTACGGGCAATACCTTACTCCTTAAACTTAAACATCCAACACACTGGAGTCACTATTCCGCCTGCCGGCCGGTGTGGTGACATGGGTAACCGCCCGTCTGAGGAAGATCTACGTCCAGCTGTGGACCGAGACAGGCTGATGATGTAGAATGTTTTAACCGCAGGCACGCGACGTGGCAGAAGGCGCAGACTTCCTCATGGTGAAGCCTGGTCTGCCATACCTGGACATCGTCAGGCAAACTAAGGACATGTTCCCGAGGCATCCGTTATTTATTTATCAGGTAATCGTAAAATAACATTACTCACGTTAAGCCGTTAGACATGGGTATGATACAGTTGGTATGGTTTCCCTTGTGAGGGTTACGGAGGTCAGACGACAACTCCATATTATAATAACCAGGTTGGTCAATTCAAAATCATAAACGTAGCGCACCTACCCTGGGCTCTGGGCGCTGGGAGAGGCGCTTTGATGATAATGATGGTAATATATAACATAACTGTCTGACTGTCTATGACATAGCGAACATGCTAAAACATTTGCTAATGCGTTATAACAACTTTTCTAGAGCAACGTACGTCGTCTGACCTGGTTTCAGGACATTGACGATTACTGTTTACACAATAAGTTAGTGCTAATGTGTGACGCGTATTACGGAGACAGGTAGTGTAGAAACACTCTAGGCCGAAAATACGCGACCGAAGATCGGCGCGACTACGCGGCAATGCATTTTCTAAACGATATAACGCGACGTAATTTCGGCATGGTGCGTTGTCAACCATTTAAAATGCATTGTACGTCAAACCGTCTAAGCTTGGCTTTTAATAACCAGCACAAAATCTACTAACGCTGTTTGTCTTTTTCACAATTTAAAAAACAAAACGTAGTTCATCAACATTTGTTGTGCAGAAGTGATGAAAATATTTTGATTATTTAATACGCCATTGCAGGTGTCGGGTGAATACGCTATGATCTCGAGGAGCGGAGACAGCAGCGAAGTGCAGTCTACGCTAATGGAGACGCTCACCTGTATGAGAAGAGCAGGTCAGTATCTAACTACTAAAGAAAAATATATATTTAATACACTATTACCTTTGACATTTTGTTAATCCAAGTAAAATACATTACCGCCGCAGCATAAATGCCTATTAGCTTATTTTCATATCATCTTAACGTAATAAACTCGGCTTCTTTGCGGATGTTAGACATAGAGCATACAATATAGTGGTGCTTCCACTTGAAAGAACCTTCGTATTTAGCAGAATCTCGTCTCAGAAGGTCAAGAACCACTTTATAATTGTATCTATTTAAGTATATGTATTTGTAATACCACAGTTGATTTTGATAATCTGATGTCTGTACTGTAACACAATTAGGCTACTTAACACGGAGTCAGATCAATGTATGTGATGTGATGTTGTGAAATATTTATTATTTATTATTATTCTTTTATTTGTTTTCAGGTGCCGATTGCATCATAACCTACTTCGCACCACTTATTTTAAGCATCATATCTGAGAAAAAGTAAATTTGAAATCAGTTAAAACATTTATGTAAGAGAATTTTAATGCTACATGAGAATCTGATATTGTGTGTACAATTTCTATGATAATTCCAGAGATGCTTCCAATACCTAACATTATTATCTTTAGATTATAATAATGTGAATAGTATATGTGTTATGGTTTCTGTGATAGCTGGTTCAGATTAATTGTTACGTGTAGCTTAAGGAGAAGCAGCTTAACTCCATACCCTATTTTATATCAAACGGCTTTATTTACAAAAGCGATTTCGTCAATATAAAATTTCAAAACAAATTATTTCGCTTTAGTTATCTTTGTGATAGCGATAAAAATAAATGAAGTTTACTAATTACGTAATAAAATTTTAGTCTTCTCTTTAATTGATAGGTTTTGTAATTAAGGTTTCTCGTTTTTTTGTACTTGTATCATTTTATGTCTGCCACTAAAGATATACCTAACATTTATAATTTTGTCACAATCACATTGTAATATAATCTGAATGAGGCCTACACCAATTTAATGGTTGAAAATGGCTAAGAAGAAAGAAGAAGAAGCCATTCTAATGTGTTGCATAATAGATTATTTAGTGTAGGTAGGTAATCGGTGCTAAATTCTTCTGATAAGTTTAATAAAACTCTTTTGTTTTGGGTTATTGTAAGTACATTTACTGTTGTTGGTATTTTTAGTAATAAAGGTTCATAATTTATTTGTCTTGTTTATTACCGTCCCCCGATCCATTTCTCCAAATAATTATTAAAAAGGATAACAATAAAAGATATTCCGAACTGACTAACGCCAACATCACTCGAATTTACTAGAAAGCGAAAGTATTGGACATTATCTACATGAAGAGATAGAGTACTAGCCTACAATTTTTATTATTACCAAATTTTTTGGTAACTGATGATGATTTAAAATATATCAATACACCAAATGCATTTTTAAGCATCAATCCACAATTTAATTTGTACCGTAAACCGTAACATGCATGCATTCTTCTCTAAGTATCAACAAAAGAAAAGAAATTTCTAGAAATACATGTAGGCAAATATGTAGTTAAAACATGTTTGTAGGATAAATATGAAAATAAGGAATTAAGCTAGATATGTACATAGCGGAAATCTTTTTTTTTCATACGTATCCACTTTGTACGATAAACTTCTGATCAAGAATGAAGTTCTATGGCAAAGTTACGAGAATTAAGTGGGAAATACTTATCATAAAATTATAATATAGCTAGGAATACAAGCTGTGGGACTATCTACTTTCCTCCAAAACTATAGCTGACTAGACAGTTGGATACCAACTCTGTTGGAATATGTATCTAAGTAGTGTAGATACTTTGTTAAAATTTAGTCCATCATAGAAGTACAGTTTTAAGCAATTAAAATTTTACTCTTATTCTTATTTAGTAAATGTTGCTTGTGTTCTATATAATGATTTAATAAAATACACAAATACAGAGTCCACAGAATTTTAGGAAAATGTTTAAAATTAATATGAATGATGAAATATGTACCAAACTTTTTACATAATTCGTAAATACCGCGTCTCTGGACGTTTCTTTCTTGTGCCAGTTATGAACGTGGGCCAATAAGATTGCGCCAAATCGCCAGACTTATTCCAATCAGGTACTAAAGGTCGAAAACGTCATCGTAGAAGCAGCCAATCGCGTTCGCCCACGATCAACACTAGCGCTAAATAATAGGAGCGGCGGCGTGTCAAACTTCAGTTCTCCACGAAAAATCGAACGTGCAAGATCAGAGTATAGTGAAAATTCGTGCAAGTGTTCATTACAAGTGCTGTAACGTGGCTGAGGACTACAATTTACGGAATAAGCAATCTTCATTCATCGTTTGTATTAATTGGTAATTATATTTTTGTATTCCATATTGGTTCTAATTATAGTATCATTAAATAAGAACGGGACTCCTAAGAGATTTGTAATTTATTCATTTCGCTTCATTCGTGCATTTTAAACTATGAAATTACGATTTCTCATTAACCTTTCGTATGCGGGAAGGGTGCGTAAATCTGTACCCGTCGTCTGCGGCAACATAGCGCGAGTTTAAAATCTGCTGTTTTAATTGTCTTTCACGAATTGTCGGATCAGCATTCCTTTAGAGTTTTGTACGAATTGGTAAGAGAAAGAAACTTATCGCCAGCGAAATTTCTGGATGCCGAGTGGGGCCGGTTCGCTGCTCTATATCTCGAAGCTTGGGGAAGCACCGTTATCCTGTATTACTTATGCCGTTAAAGTAGCATTTCCATTGAACATTCCCTTTCTTTGGCATTTGTGGGTCACGATTTCGGCGGCCGGTGATGTGTGACGTGTCCTCTTATACGATTACGTGTCTCGTAGGTTTCATTGAACTTGACTTAGCTTGAACTTTTTTTAGGTTGCTATGGATAATGGTTCGGATTGTTAATTTTATTGTTTTTGCAGTGTTGAAGAATAACGCAGTGAATATGCGGTGGAGTTTACTAGCGCTCGCGTGCTTGGTCGCGGCGGTGTGCGCCGACGACAAGAAGGAGAAGGACAAAGACATCGGCACCGTCATCGGTATTGACTTGGGAACCACCTACTCATGGTAAGGGATCCTTCTTTTTGTCATTTTTTATTTTACCCCTTATTTAGTCTTATTAGAATTTGTAACCTCTAAAATGTCTTGAACAGCTAACTAGTACCAATTAGCTACCAGCTACTTTCTTAGCAATTAGTGTATAGTATTTTTCTCAAATTACTTATTACATCTTGAATATATTTTCATGAGAAACATAACAGTTTTTATTTCAGTAAAGTATGATGTGACCCATACATAATTTAGCTGATTAATGTACCTGAGATAACTTTCCACTCTCGAGACTTACAATATTCATGAATGTCGGCATTTCAAACCTTTTCTGGGATCTAATAAGCTAATAAATAAAGTAAAGAGATTAATATTTTTACAAATGGAGACCAGAAAGTTTTATTTTTATAATTTCCTGATGAGTTCCTTTGTACATAATTTTAAAAGCATACCTATTTTCTATCATTTCCAATATAGCTACTTTCAGGTGTAGCTTAATTTGTTGAGACACAATATTATATTTTATTTTGTTTTTGTCTACAGTGTTGGTGTTTACAAGAATGGGCGAGTGGAGATCATCGCCAACGACCAGGGTAACCGTATCACGCCATCGTACGTCGCCTTCACCGCCGACGGCGAGCGACTCATCGGTGACGCTGCCAAGAACCAGCTGACCACCAACCCTGAAAACACTGTTTTCGACGCCAAGCGTCTCATCGGTCGTGAATGGACTGACTCTACTGTCCAACACGATGTTAAATTCTTCCCATTCAAGGTTGTTGAGAAGAACAGCAAACCCCATGTCTCAGTGATGACAGCTCAGGGTGACAAGATCTTTGCACCTGAAGAAATCTCTGCTATGGTCCTGACTAAGATGAAGGAAACTGCTGAAGCTTACTTGGGCAAGAAGGTCACCCATGCTGTTGTCACTGTCCCAGCCTACTTCAACGACGCCCAGCGTCAGGCTACTAAGGACGCCGGTGTCATTGCTGGTCTCAACGTCATGAGAATCATCAACGAGCCTACTGCTGCCGCCATCGCCTATGGTCTTGACAAGAAGGAAGGCGAGAAGAACGTGCTCGTCTTTGACTTGGGTGGTGGTACCTTCGACGTGTCTCTGCTCACGATCGACAACGGCGTCTTCGAAGTAGTAGCTACCAATGGTGACACTCACTTGGGAGGTGAGGACTTCGATCAGAGAGTCATGGAGCACTTCATCAAACTGTACAAGAAGAAGAAGGGCAAGGACATCAGGAAAGACAACCGTGCTGTGCAGAAACTCCGTCGTGAAGTAGAGAAGGCCAAGAGAGCTCTTTCATCCAGCCACCAGGTCAAGATTGAAATTGAATCCTTCTTCGAAGGTGAAGACTTCTCTGAAACCCTCACCAGAGCCAAATTCGAGGAGCTGAACATGGACCTCTTCAGATCCACCCTCAAACCTGTGCAAAAGGTACTTGAAGACGCTGACATGAACAAGAAGGACGTTGATGAGATTGTACTTGTAGGTGGTTCCACTCGTATCCCCAAGGTGCAGCAACTGGTCAAGGAATTCTTCAATGGCAAGGAGCCTTCCCGAGGTATCAACCCCGACGAGGCCGTCGCTTATGGTGCTGCCGTCCAGGCTGGAGTGCTCAGTGGTGAGCAGGACACTGATGCGATCGTACTTCTCGACGTCAACCCTCTTACCATGGGTATTGAAACAGTTGGTGGAGTCATGACCAAGTTGATCCCCCGTAACACTGTTATTCCCACCAAGAAGTCTCAGATCTTCTCTACTGCTAGCGACAACCAGCACACTGTCACCATTCAGGTTTACGAGGGTGAGCGTCCTATGACCAAGGACAACCACTTGTTGGGCAAGTTCGACCTTACTGGCATTCCACCAGCGCCAAGAGGCATTCCTCAGATTGAAGTCACCTTTGAAATTGACGCCAACGGTATTCTCCAAGTATCTGCCGAAGACAAGGGTACCGGCAACCGAGAAAAGATCGTTATTACCAATGACCAGAACAGATTAACACCTGAAGATATTGAGAGAATGATCAAGGACGCCGAGAAGTTCGCTGACGACGACAAGAAACTAAAGGAGCGCGTCGAATCTAGAAACGAGCTCGAGAGCTACGCGTACTCAATCAAGAACCAGCTCCAAGACAAGGAGAAACTCGGCGCTAAAGTCAGCGACGACGACAAGGCAAAGATGGAGGAAGCCATCGATGCGGCGATCAAATGGTTGGAAGACAACCAGGACGCCGACGCCGAGGAATACAAGAAACAAAAGAAAACCGTCGAGGACGTCGTCCAGCCGATCATCGCCAAGCTGTACCAGGGAACGGGCGGCGTGCCACCCCCGGGCGCGGGCGGCGACGACGAGGACTCATTCAAGGACGAGTTGTAACCTACTCACAGACTGTAAAAAATCGCGTGATTGTAGCATAATGTGATCTCCCGGTCACTACGCGCCGCGCACGGGGCGGGGGCGCCTCGCCACATGCGCTGCGGGTATCAGAGCACGAATACGGAGTGTTTCAGCTCGTGTTGTGTGTGTGTATTTATTTTGTGCGATGCGGACGGATGCGTGGTGGGCCCGGCGTGTCTTGCGGTTGATCCGCGGATAGCGCCGCGCCCGTGAGTGGACGGATGAGCGACTGTTGTTATTGTATAAATTGATGCATTTTTATTTTTAGTAAAAAGCAATAGCTTCGCGTGTGAATTGTGGGGGCCCGTTTCCATGACTGTCTGTAAATCGATTCATTTGTCTTCCTCGAGTTAGCTGGTTGATTTAGAGACATGAATCGATATAGTCTCAATTCACTCTGGAGGCTACCTCAGTGTTCTATTTTGTATGTATGTATGTAATGAGACTGCAGAATTGTTAGTTTATAATTAGCAAACTAATTATTAATAATTATGTAGTAAATAAATAATTTCAATTGAAGTACGAAGGAGTACAGAAAAATAAAAAAACAATTTTCTATTAAAACTTTTTTTTATTTACTGTCCCAAATATAACTATCTAAAATGAAAAAAATAAGCCTATCACTTCGGAACACTCCCGATGCAACGATAGTACTTTTATGAAAATAAATTAGTTAAAATAAACAATTATTAGAATAGTTAGGTACATGCTCTATGTAATTTTAATTAGTCAGCACGTACGTTCCGCAATTGAGAGCAAGCTTCTATATCGAACGCTGGCGCAGCGATAACAGCAGCCTGAATTTTCACCTGCACGTGATCTAAAAGCAGTAAAAATATAAAACACGGTCATTGGCTTAAACAGCAGTTAGGGCTTGCATAGGTACCTATAATAACTGTATAGTCGCGTCGCGTCATAGTCATACATAGACAATGTCTACAATACTGGAATTTTCTAGAAAGAATCTGCTGAAGATGCAGGTCAATGACTTCTGAATTTAATAACCTGTTTTGACAAGCGTATTACTACCATATAGTGGTAGTACAAATGTATTACTGAATGATTCTCAACGTATCATTAAGTAATAGCATTACGTGAAACCCTGTCACTCTACCGGACCGATACCACCCAATACAACTAGGTAGTATCTCTGTAATTTATGTGAATGTCATGGCAGCAATTACCGACTGCGTGTTACCAGCCGCGATCCATGGCAACGCCCCAACGCGTGAGATGACTGTTTTGTTGCTAAATGTTATTATTCCTGTTGTTTATAACTACTTAAAACAGTCTTAATGGGACAAATGTGTTTTAAGGCATCCAAATAACGCAGTTTTTCCTAACTGTTAGTTTGTTTCTATGCGCGTTATCAGGAGTGGAGCCGGCTTAACAGATTTTGATATCGCTTCTAAATTTTATTTTATTCTCGTTTCCACCAATGGGGCCTGGTGGGGACAATGGGGACAATTTTACGAACAAAATAGGACTAAAATATGGTAATCGTTTTTTTCGTACCTATTCATGTTTAGTTTCTCTACTCTCTACCTATATCTATAGATATAGGCGCTATCTCGTTTTGCCACTTGGTATGTAGGCGTAGTCAATGATCGTAAAAACTACCTATAGGTTTTGTAGCGTCAATCTCGACAGCGGTGATGCCGGCAGCCGCTCGCAGCTCAGCCAGGGCTTCCGTGAAGTAATAGTCCAACTGTAAACGTGTAAAATCACCGTCAATCCCCAAATACAGTCGAACCGGTCATCGGACTAGATAACCATTAGCCACCCACTATTATTATTATTTGCTTTCATTAGCACAAGTTACGGATGGACTCGACTCGTGAGCGCGGTGACCTAGTTTGTGAAGAAACCGTAAGTGGAAAACTAACTGTAAGTATTTAGGTCCGTATAAAATTGATGGCTCACAAAGTTTTATAAGCTACATATTGGCAAAATCATCATTTAGATCTTCAGCTTACTAAAACGAAAATGCATTCTTTAAAATATCAGTTAAGTTTTTTATTGACAACTGGCGACCCGCCTCAACAACGCACGGGTGCGACTAAGTTTATTAGTGTTTCTCTCATAAATTATGCACGTATTAGACATAAAAACCTTGCTCTTTAATCACTCTATCTATTTAAAAAAACCGCATCATCATAATGCGTTGCTTAGTTTCAAAGATTTAAGCATACAAAGGGACATAGAGGCAGAGAAATTAAGCGACTTTGCTTGTTTTATACCTACTATTTAATGATATCAAATCATTACAACTGAAAGAAGTGGGCATGCTGACCTGGTCAGTTCGTGTTACTTATTTATTATTATTTATATTACATTATCGCTGAGTAACACAAGCAATATTTAGCTAAAACTTATAATATTTAGTTTTTTATATTTATGCCTACCCGTGCGAAGCCGGGACGCGTCGCTAGTAGGTATTGTAATAGTGGCCGATATTCATCTCTTGTCTGGTTCATTACATTTCACTTCATAGCAAACGAAAGCGAAAGTGCCTACATGAGTTGATAGGTAGGTAGTTAGCAAAAAACTGTAACGAATTTTGTGAAACGGATTGATCATTTTATTCTGACAGATCACTTCCAATGATGTAAAAAGTACCTATTTAAGTCGCAGAAAAATCATTTAAATCTTTGAGTTTCGCTCAAAGATTCATTATTTCAGGCCACTGGCCATGGCATTTTTAAATAATTACATTAGATTCAGGCAAGATCACCTACTTAGAACTTCTTCTTTTACAAGTACCTACACGTTCGCATGTTGGTAACAATAGCCCGCCCCCACGAGATGACAATTTAAAAGTTACTTATAAAAATAGTAATAGCTAGGTACATGAATAAAACACAGAGAGGTGATACAGGCAAAAGAAACATCGGAACTGTTCTATCTTTTTTTAAATAAATAAATATTAGCACGGTATATTGGCTCCTCTCTGCCTGATGTTAAGCAAAAGAGAAGCCCTAACTGGCAACGGATGTGGTACCATAATGGTATCCTATCCGTTGACATAGGAGGGATAAGGTAAAACAGTTCTTCAAAACACTCGCCGTGGTAGATGCGGTAGAAGACAATAAGGAACCTATCTATCTATACCAATATATAAAGCTCTTCAGTTTGTTTGTTTGTTTGAACGCGCAAATCTCAGGAACTACTGGACCGATTTGAAAAATTGTGTAATTGACATGTACCTCGTTGTCGATCTGTGCCTCGGAGTGGCGCGGGTGCAGCATCACCCGGGGCCCCGACCCGGGGGCCGCGGGGCGCCCGGTGCACCAGTCAACCGCCAGCGACTTCAGCCGCTTCTTACACGTCTCTTGATCTACGTTCAAGAATATGATCCTAAGAAAGAAGGGTAGGTATCCTTAATATACTTACTTCTAGGAGTAGGTACATCTCAACTCTAGTCTCTATGTAACAATTTTAATTGAACACTTCTTAACATACCCTACTTCTAATTGTTTTGTTTTTATAGATTAAAAAAATATTTATTTAATCCAATCTACATCAGCTACAGTCTACACCCTCGGAAACATTAAAATTTAATTCTCCTTACGATAAAGTCGAGATGCACTTACTTAACATAGTACTAGCTTATTCAAAAGCATGTAAAGGTATCGTGAGCTGCAGAAAACGCTTCAATCTAGGTACTCCCGTTATACCTACCTCACGTAACAAAGTAACTCGATAGTCTCAATAAGATCAAAACAATTACAATACCTCTTTGTCCAAGACCAAGTAATATAATACCGAAAGTACTCTGATACTTTCACTTCGAAAGCGGTTTAAATCTACTCTACCTCAACTTGATTTAGGCATTGCTAGTTGTCTAGGTTTCTAATCGAGATAAATCTAGATATTATTACGAGTGACTCGGTTGTTTACCGGTTAGGTGGAGTGGTCATATTGTCTAGGGCTTCGAAGTCCATGCCGCTTGTGGGATATCCGCTGAGGACCCAGCCGACATCGATGCAATCCTTTTGGCAAAATATAAACACTTTTTTATCCAGAAAGTTTTCTAGCAAGAGAATAACAGATAAGGCGAAAATATCAGTCGATAGTAAATATAAAGCATTTATCGTTGGTATTCCTTTATTATATTAAGTTCATAGTTTATCTTTGTGTGTTCATCTCAATCATAAGGAGTGGTAAAAAATAAATTATTTGGTGCAAATTCGACTTTAACTAACCCTCTTCATTATACGACGGTTTACAATTTCTGCCTTCAGCGCTACACTGGCGCCGAAGTTGCGAAGTTTTTTACCAACTTCATCATCTCTTTCCATAGCTTCTCGGTAAAGATCTTCGAAATGTACTGAAAATAAATTATAATTTATATTGCTTTTTGGTTAAGTAAAGTGTGAAGAAAACGTAGGCATTCCATATCCCCGCCGCGCGCCGACCACTTGGTAGGTACCCCTTGCCACTCTTTGCCCTTGCCCCGTGTGCTGCGGATAGCGGTGAGGGCGATGTTGCATCTCTTACTGTAAGGAGGCGTCACCTTATTGCTCGTAGTGTTGCTACTACTTTTAAAGAAATGTAAGAATTTCATACGGTAAATTAGTCCGAAGTGTTTAGCGACGGCCATAGCCTGGGTGCGGCAGCCGGAGCCGCGCGGCCCGATGAGCAGCACTCGGTAGATGCCGGGGGCGCCGACCACGTGGTAGCCCTGCCCCGTGTGTTGAAGACCAGACGCACACGCGCGGATCGCGTTGTAGCACTTCACTGAGATGGCGGCGATGTCGTCTTCCGGCTCAATGTGGATCTCCTGATCGAAAATCGGACAAAGTTCTCACTACATATTGGCTTACAGTGACAAGGTTCATCAAGGAAACTTCTTTACACGCTATAACCAGCTAGCTAGTAGCTAGGCCTGCAACCACCTCTACCCACTAACTTATAATCTTCCAATGTGGATCTCCTGAAAGGCTACGGCTCCAAACGACTTACAGTGACAAAGTTCATTAAGGAAACTCCGTTAAGAGCTATAACTACAAGCTTAGCTAGGTCTACACAACCACTTCTACCCACTAATCCTCGGTCCGATTTCTCGACCTAAGTGATTAGGCCAGAGTATCTGAGACCTAAGAACTGTCGTGTCATGGGTAGAATTTGAGTTAAAGAATTCAGATATTCCAGAGTGCACTCACTTTAAGCGTCGCCTTGTACCCGTACTTGAGACCTTCATAGTCCTGCTGGAAGAAAGTCCTTGAAGGTGTGAGCGGGTTCTCAGCGGGCGTCGCTGGCTCTGGGGTTGGCATCAGCGCGAGGGTCACAGTTGGAAAGACGCCGTCTTGCTGCAGGCACCGCGCCTCACGGACCGTGCAGGGATGATCTAGTGAGCCACAGTCATGGTCAAGTCAATTTTTAATAAATCTCTTGTACAAAAGTAACTATGAAATTAAGACAATAGAATCACCTTCCTGCATGTCAACCCTTACCTAAATATTATAAAAAAAAACTCATAATGTAGAAAAACTTCATGCTTTTGAAATGCATTGATATTGCATAATTACCACCACATTACTAGAAAATTAAATCGTCAGCTTATTATTAACATGAAATATTTTGAGACGTGCAAGTTATTCGTCTCGAAAATTGATTTACAAATTAGCACACACCAAACATAAGCCATCCAGCCTGAGCCACGATCTCCTTGGTGGTGAGCTGCTTGGTCACCGTGGACATCATGGCCGGCGACACGCAACCCGGTTCGTAGTTGTCATCCTGTTCATGGCAAAAATGTTTACTTATTGATGATATTGATATGTCCCCCCCCCCCCAAGGGCTTATCAAAAACATAATTGTGCTTACTGTTAGGCTATGTGTGTAAAGTTATGAACCATTATTAATCTATCAGTTTGGTTTAAAAATGTGATCTAGTTATTAGTTTTTGTCTTATAGAGACTTATACGTAGATGGTAAAATTGGGTTCATACTTAGAAATGTTTTGTTACATTGTAAAAAAAAAGTACCCTTGTGTATCGATCCATTACGCATCGCCGTGTGATTACGATGTACCCCAGGTCTTTGATTAGCTCTTTTACCAATGCCTTGATGTCTGAAAAGGTAAAACAGTTTTATCACAAATATCAAAATTTATAAACTGATTTAATTCTTCAGCCAGCCACCGGATAAATGGCTGAAGGAACTCACCGATTCGAAGCTCGGGAGACACCAGCAGCATGATTCGGTCTATATCCTTAGTCATATACAAGTGGCGACCGAGGAACATTTTTATGTGTTTTAGGTGATCCTTTGGTAAATTTATAACGAGATCCTCTACTAGGTCCTGCAATTTAGATACAATACTCTCTTAATGTCAGTATCAGAGAAAACATGTTCCTACCTAACCTACGTATGCCTAGCATTATATCACCTCCGCCCACAAACACGGTTTCCTCATCGAAGTAGGTGATAGGGAGCTAGAGAAGTCTAAACTTATAGAAAAAATATACAAATACCTTGAAAACTTTATAAATCCTGTACTTTTCCAGGTAAGGTATAAACTTTTCGGGCATGCTAAGGGGCCTCCTGGTTGCGTCGGTTTCAGTCATAGCTTCAATGGGCAGTGCTTATTTTCGCCTTAATCGGAAAAATATAAATCCAATTCGTAAATTATGAAAATAAGAAAATGCGTTCATTAAGGTTCAAAAGTCCAGACTTATCGTCATCTACTGACACTGACATGAAAAACGAAAACATAAAGAATTTATTTCTAAAAACAGTATTTAACACATCGGCACTTCGGGAAAAAAAAATTGGAAATAAAACCAAAAATACCCATAAGGTACCTGCGGCAATTAAGGCCCACTTAAAAGAAAATGGCTATAAATCTGAGAATACTGCGTATAAGATATCAAAAACTTATTGTTTACATAGCTTATTTATGTTGCTGTAATAAATGGTGTAAAACTATTAAGAAACGCATGTATTTTAAAAAGTAAATATACTTTTTTAAAACCCTTCTCAAGGGCCTTATTATACTACGGTTGTATATTAAGGCCCATATAAAAAATCGCTTTATTTTTTAATACAAGTGTCCTAAATTAACCTAAAAATCAGTTAAAATAAAAGTAAATGGTTGTTATTTACTCATTTAATCATTTTACTTTATTTATTAAACGTGAGCCTTATTGGCCTCTTAATATTAATTATAGTCAATTAATTGATATCAAATAACTAGTGGTCCTAATTAAGTTACTTAGTAGAAGCATGTTTTGTACATGCTGTGCTTCTACTACATTGAAAACTTAAAATAATCAGTTATTTTCTTATTAAACAAAGAATTTTTTTTTTCATATTAATTTATAAGACTTATAATCAGACTTTAATTAAAGGTAAGTACCTAACTGAGTTCTCTATATAATATTCCTAGAAACAAAAAATATACTCTTAAAATAAAAGTAATATGTAATAATCTTCTGCAAACAAAATCCAAACAAAACAATAATTAAGAAACAAATTAAATTATACTGAGACGGTATCATCTTGTTAAATCACTGTCCCACTAAAATTTTATTTTTCTTCGGTCCACTGAGCTCTCTTCTTTGGACTTTGGAGACATTTTAATGAAAATCTGTAACAATCCCAACTAATATTATAAATGCGAAAGTAACTCTGTCTGTCTGTCTGTCTGTCTGTCTGTCTGTCTGTCTGTCTGTCTGTCTGTTACGCTTTCCCGCTTAAACCTCGCAACCGATTTTGATGAAATTTGGTACAGACAATCTTTAGACCCTGAGACAGAACATAGGCTACTTTTTGACCCATTCCAACCCCCCACTTCCCCGAAATGAGGGGGTGGAAGTTTGTATGGAAAATCTAAACTACTTGAGTTAGACGCTTGAAATTTGGCATGCAGGTCCCTTAGTAAATTTGATGCTTAGTTGCAAAAGGATATTGCAAAATTCCCACGGGAACGGGAGTTAGCGGGAAAAAACATTCGTATAATGAAAACCGACATCCACGCGGACGAAGTCGCGGGCGGCCGCTAGTGATACATATATTGACAATAAAATTTACATAGTTCACCTGGAACACAAAAAACAAGCAATCTGATACTCAAATATTAAGAGGCCAATAAGGCCCATGTACCGTTGAAATGGGCCTTATTAACCTCATGCCATGTTTTTACAAAATAACCTAATAAACCTAAAATCCCTAACTCTGAATCGGGACAGCCATTTCCTTTGTATTGTACAACACATACATAAAATAATAAATACAGCATTATAAGTGAATTATTGAATTAAACGTAAAAATACTTACAGTTTCTTGATACAAAAATTATAAAATTGCACAGTAGCCGGCCACTCCACCAACGCATCGCAGGTGACCGGCAAGATAGCGGCGCTGGCGACTGCCGACCAATTTGGAGAAATTCACACAGACATTTTGCAAGTGTGCGTAAACAGTGAAGTTTTATAGAAATGTATTTCCGTGAAATTTAAAATGTGGGCCTTATTACCCCCTGGGCCTTATTTACCGCAGGTACCTTAGTAAGTTTGTAAAACAATTTATTCCTTAATTTCAACGACATGAGAATAATCTAATTTAATATTCATCATTAAATGTTTTGCAGGGGCTTCACCCGCAGATTGAATATTACGTAACTTCTACTTACTACCTACCACCTGTTATTATAATAAAGAAAAATAACTTAATCGTTTGAAAAATCCTAAATAAGACATAACTTAAAAGAAATAGAATTCCCACTTGGAAAATATAGCTCCGTGTAAATTATATTACCTACTCAGAATAATAAAAATAAGGTTTCAACGTTGAAGTTAAAAATTTAGACAGCGGCGCCGCCGCCGCGCCGTTTCATGCTTGGGAAGTCAAATGCAGGAGCAGCCATCACGGCTGCCTGGATCTTCACTTGAACTTCGTCTGAAAGTTAAATAAATCGCAATAAATAGCTGAAAACAGTGCAGTCGCTCTTCTTGATCTTGATCAACTCAGTGTCTAAGCTTCACAGAGTTTTTACTCGTAAACGCCTGTATTTAAAAAATAGCATCATGGAGAAATACTGCTTGCTGTCTTTTTTACATGGCAGGTACATTCGACCGATTCTGCTTACGGGAAGAATATTTGAGAAATTACTTACCAAAGGTTTTAGCAGCGTCGATGTTGACAGCTGTGATACCTGCCGCTGCCTTCAGTTCATCCAGCGCCTCCGAGAAGTAATAGTCCAACTGTAAACATATTTATATAAAAAAAACAGCTCAATCCCAAGTAACACAGGTGAGCTGCACAAAAGCTGCATAGAAGATAAATTTTGAACCTAAGGCTGATTAGCCAAGCTGCACAAAGGCTGATTAAACTGCTATACAACCCTTGTAATTCCAAAATAGGCCCCAAATTAACCAGCCTTAGGCTGATGAATGTCTGCTTAAAGGCTGTCTACGTCTTGTAAAAGAGCTGCATTTAGGCTAAACCAGCTTAGTTGTGCAGCTTATTCTCTACTTTTCAGCCGCTATCAAGCTTTTATCCATTGGTAAGTTTCATTGGGGCTGGATAGTGGCAAAAGAAAAAATAAATTAAAATGAAATGACAAAATGTCTTAGAATTTTATAAATTGTAATGGCGTGCCCGTGGATGCTATAATTGCTGGAATGGAAAATTATATTATAGTGCGATTTTCTTATTATACTATGTGTTCTAAGTACGGAGAAAGTTTTACTGTAAATGTATATATTAAATTACATCTCATTTTTCACGCGCCCTTCATATAACGCCTATTTAAGATATAATCGAAAGAAAATTGTGCGCTGAATTTTTTTGTGAAATCACTTTATGTCTACAATTTGATTATTTGTGACTCATAAAATTAATATTTATAAAGTTATAGCTAAAACAGCTCATAATAAAAAACCCAAAAGCTTCTCAATTGCAGAAAACATACATTATTTTATCATCCGATTACTATCAAGATCGCACACAATGGCTGCCGTTTGTAAAGCAGCTCTGGCTCTTTGTTTCAGCTGTTATAATTCTAAAGACTGCACACGGCTATCTATGGCAACCGTTGATCAGCTCATAGCTTTCTTATGTCTGTACAAAGTATGAAATAGTTACGTAGATATAAAAACATTTTTTTAGTCTCCTTTGCAAACATAAGCGTGTTAAGAGTTCCCAAAACGGTCATTATCAAGCTTACTTGAATAGCATTTAAAGAGAATAAACCTACTCTTTTAAACAACCTTTAGTTTTGGTGCAAACTGTTGTACAGCCAACGTCTGCACAAGAGCTTATAAGTTACCTAATTAACCAAACATATACAAGCTTAAGGTTTTTTTACAAGCTATGAGAATAACTTGCAACCAGTGGCTGGACAGTAACTTTTTAATTTACTGTTATAATGCTAAGAGTATATTGTTGCTATTTATTGCAGCTCTTAATCAGCAAGGCTGTACAAAACTAGAAAAAATCACTCTTGCACAGTCTTCAGCTTAACCCAGAACCTTTATATATCTCTAGTGGAGTGTTATTCTGGTTAAAAGCTTACTTATTTCTGAAAATTCAGCCTGTGTGCTACTTGGGATGCTTGTAAGTACATACATAAATCATTACCTTTTAAAAAAATGCAATGAAGTTCGATCACGCGATAATAAAATATGATCTGAGAATTTTCTGGGACTCACATAACAGAAAACATTTTCACCAAAGACGAATTGAGAACCTCCTCCTTTTTTTAAGTCGGTTAAAAAGAAGAGAGAAAAATTCAGGAACTTCATTATTTTGGAAGATTTTTCATTTGTCATAATAATTTTATAGTTTCAATGGAACCAGCAAACCTCTGCGTCAATTATAGCTTCGTTATTCTTGGGGTGCTGCAGATGGCGAGGCCCCAACCCTCGAGTGGCTGACTGCCCCGTGCACCAGTCGACCATTTGAGACATCAGGCGCTTCTTGCACGTGTCTGCATCTACCACTAGGAATATAACGCTGTTGACAAACCATTTTTTTTAGATCAATTGTTCATGAAGTCATTTAAATATACATTGTAAAGAATCTCTTTGAAACTATTACCGGTTGGCTGGGGTAGTCATGTTGTCAAGGTGTTCGAACTCTGCGCCGTTGGTAGGGTAACCAGTCAGAACCCAACCAAGGTCGATACAATCCTGAAGAATGATAGTACCTATGTATTAAGTTAAGCGAACCTACATACCCATCTAAATCATTTTTATTGTCTCAGTAGAACATTAGGTACTTCAAAAAAAAGGTAACGCGATCGTTAATTTTATTGAAATGAACTAGTTTCGATTTCTAGATCATTACGGGGCTTCGTCAAAGACTGTACTTATTTCATTCCTTTTTCTCGTCTCGAACGAATCGCATAAAGTCTCGGACTTCGACTTCCAATCAAACAGGTGTTACAAACCTTTTTCATAATACGACGCTTTACTATTTCTGCCTTGAGGCTCATGCTCACACCAAAGGTGCGAAGTTTATGTCCAACTTCGTCGGCCCTTTCCTTCGCTTCGTTGTACATATCAGCGAAGTTAACTGAAACATCATGTCAGGCTTAAAAAGCGATTCAAGCTGAGTGTGATAGAAGCTACTTCTTCCTCGACTCATCATCGCAAATTTAGTTAAGAATGTTTGATGGAGCTCACACTGGGAAGATAAATTAAACTCTTCTAAGGCTAACTACAAATAATGCCTACCAAAACGCATTTTATTATTGCGTATCTATCACTATGTAAAACCTCAAATGTTTTATATTAAAAAGTAAGACATTAAGTTCCGTATGGTATAGGCATGCACAAAACTAACACTTGTCAACAAAATTAATGCTTATATGGCAAAGTAAAATAATAAAATAATAAACATTTCTCATACGATAAACCAATCTCATGTTGCTCGCCAGCGCCGCAGCTTGCGTGCTGCACCCGGCGCCCCTCGGGCCGATGAGTATGACGCGGTACACCCCCGGAGCCCCGACCACGTGGTGGCCGACCATGGTGTTCTGGTGTCCGGCAGTGCACGCGTGAATGGCGTTCATGCATTTGGTCGATATCTGCTCTTCATCGGTGTCCGGAGATATCTCGACGAGCTGTCAAATAGGGATCATATTGTGAATTTCCTGTATTTTACGGAATGAGAATTTAAGAGGTCTAATTTCTAGCTGTGGACTGCGATAGGCTGATGATGAATGATGTATACAGAATGACTAGGGCTTCATATTGAACTGTTTTATCTAACCACTTTCGATTAGATTGCATTCGATTAGGTAGCTTTGCTTATTATTCCTGAATTAAACCATTCGATATTTTTTTATAATAGTACTCTTTTAAATAGGCTTTTATTAAAGTACATCCAGAGGCAAGCTAATTCATATAGCATACGCAGCAATAAGAATCTGTGTACATTATATTTAACCAGGATCGCACCCTAAGATCCCACAAATCATCAAAATTAATTACTTTCAGTGTAGCCTTGTAGGCATATTTGAGTCCTTCAAAGTCCTGGTCGAAGAAAGTTCTTGAAGGTGTAAACGGACTCTCGGAAGGCGTGGCTTGGTCTCGCGGAGGAGCCAGCACGAGGGTCACTGTGGGATAGACTCCATCCTGCTGCATACAGCGGGCTTCACGCACTGTGCATGGGTGATCTGAGGTAAAGGAAGATTTTGAACTTTGGTGTCAAATATAAAACTGTAAATTGGGCTGTCTTTTCGTGGTCTTACTAATTTCTCTTATTAATAAGACCATTATAAAACAGTTGTAAATAGGTGCATACTGCGCAAGTATGCTTGGCAGTTACGTGTTTCAAAATCCGCTTCATTAACCCGAAATCATTTGTGGTCACCACAGTAATCTGTGATCGTAAGCTACTTGAGCCTAGCCAGCTGTCAAACTTATAAAATCTGCCCGTAAATTATCATTATATAAAGAGGCACACACCAAACATTAGCCAACCGGAGCGAACGATGTGCTCTCTGCTGGTCATCTGTTTAGTGATCGCTGACATCGTGACTGGAGATATGCATCCTGGCACATAGTTGTCGTCCTGGACACCAAATACTATAATAAGTTATGATTTTAGTAGAGGATATGCGAAGTTTTCAAAGTATAGAATAGTTAATTACACAAATACCATTTCATAACGATCCATCACGTAGCGACGTGTGATGACTGCGTATCCTAAGTTTTTCATTAAACCTTGTACAATGGCCTTGACATCTGAAAAAATGTATTAATTGATGGAGTGCCTACGTGGCCCGCAAAATGTTTAAAGCGCATTTGCTGAAACAATTTGGAAAGGCGTTTGTAACGTGTCAGAGATGGACGAAGTTAAGTTAAAGTAACTAGTCTTTTCGTCATAAGCAGTCCAAAACTATTAACCCCAGAAATATGTTTATTTAAATATTAAAGGTGAACCTATTTTTAGTTCCGGAGAAACCAATAACATGATACGATCAACGTCCTTATTTGCGTGTGATCGCCGTCCAAGGAAAATTTTCATATGTTTCAAGTGGTCCTTGGGTAAATTGACGATAACATCTTCTGCCATGTCCTAGAATATAATTTAAAATGAGTTTAATTAGGATTCGTAGGATAAAGGAAATACCGGAGGCAAGGATACCTACTTTAAAGAGTTTGTAAAGCCTAAACTCTTGAAGATATGGAATATATTTTTCCGGCATGTTGAGAGGACGAACTGATGCATCAGTCTCAGTCATACTTGCTGGATAAATTTAATGAAGAGAAAAGATATTTCTTAAACCCTAACCCTGCTTTGAAGATGACGGACGAGATTAGAAATGACTTTTAATGTGCTCTTTTTTGGCATCTTATGTTTTGAGTTGGAAGGATTAATAAACCCCGCTAAAATGATTTCAAATGTTTGCTACTAGTAAATAAATCTGAACATTGATACTACCCGGTTTGTTAGACATGCATTCCTGAGACAATTTTTTTGTAGATTATGACAAACTCATCCCTTGTGTAAAATGTCTCAATTTTGTTGCCGTAAAAATTAAACGAGCATTTCTGAACGAATTATAAACTGTCAGCGAACTGTCAAAAACACGTGGCACACGCCTGGCTTTCTGTCAACGTCACACAAACTAAGGTTATGTTTTGATTGTGTTGGATACTGATCTCTGTAATATCGGATGAATTTAATGGCCTGTCGTTCGTTTCGATGTTGTGACGACATCCGATGCCAGAGGTCATATGTCGCCTCGTTTCATCGATAAGTCGTCGAGTCTCGTGCTTATTTAATCATATAGACATGATCAGTCCGGCATTTGCGGCGAGGTCACATTTTTTGTTCCAAGTGCAACGCTACTGCGTAGCGTTCCAGTGCCTAAGCAGATAGCCGATGACTGGCATCGGCTTATGTCGTGCTTTAATAGTGGGTAGACTAGGTATAAGAATGTACTCCACAAAGCATACTTACGAGGTAAGTGGCGCTTCCTGCTCAATAAATAGCCCTTCAACTAAGCGATAGGGACCTAGTAATAATTATGATTGATAACGAGTTGTTTGTAACAGTGAATGGTTAAGTAAATCAAGTATATGCAAACTTTTAGAAAGTATTTTCAAGTTGTGCAGATTTCATTTAAATCAGGTATTTGCGTATTTGTTTTAGGATGCTGTAAGCAAATTGAATTCTCTACAGTCAAACAAAGCTACAATAGAACAAATACAGAGAGACATTAAATCAGGAAGAGTAAGTAATTTTATTTAGGACTTTCCTGTTTAACTGTAATATTTTAATATAATATTTTCAACATTAAATATTGAATACCAATATTTTTCTATCCAAATTGTATTCATATAAGAAATTGAAGTTAAATTTAACTCATTAAGTACAATAATTTTGTTACAGTACTTTTTAACAATGTTTTTTAGTTTTAAGGCATTGCCTAAAGAACCTCATAATATACCTTATTTTTAATATCAAATTAGGTAATAACAGTTCATTCTTTTTCAGAAATGTACCAATTTAAGAGATATGGAAAACTACTTATTAAGGACAGGGGTAACTTTGACGAATTTAGATGAATTGTCTGTGATACATGTAGCAGGGACTAAGGGTAAGGTATGCTTGTTTCTTCCAATATTAAGTAAATGTCCCTTAATTTTTTAAAGTTTAATCTCCAAAGTGTACACTTTGTATCTCTCAATGAAAAAATACTACAAGTATTTTTTTGTTAATGTTTTATCTATCACAGATGTTTACATTCTAGAGGCAGTATAAACTTGGGAATATTCAGTTTAAACCTGATTTTGATAAGATTTGTTACTTGTTTACATTGGGCAAAAATACATTGCTATAATGTTTATTATAATCTTATAGTGTTTATTAATTTAAATAATGTGTTTTCCTTCTTTCTTTTTCATGCTATTTATTTTATTTGAGTGTCATCTGTTTTCGTAATATGTTTTTATAAATAACTAAACTATCCAGGGCTCGACGAGTGCAATGTGCGAGTCGATCCTGCGGCGGCACGGGTACCGCACGGGGTTCTACTCGTCGCCGCACCTGGTGGCGGTGCGCGAGCGCATCCGGCTGGACGGGCGCGTCGTCGCCGAGGACGAGTTCGCGACCCACTTCCACCGGGTCTACGACATGCTGGAGGCGACGCAGGTGAGACTGGTGACAGCGGAAGCTAGTAGGTGCTTCAAGCAGACCCTTCTTTCCCACTGGGCTCAATGGGAACGTGCCCAGGGCCCCGCAATCGATTGGAACCCGATTGGGGCCCCAGATCAGGGTCTGGGGGACCCACGATTATGTAACTAGAGCTTTAAAAACCTATGTGCCCAAGGCCTAAGTAAACTATCCACAAGCGCACCTCAACGTCTCATGCTAGTTAGCGTGGCCACTATTTCATCGCGAACCCGTTGCCGTTCTAATATGCCGTTCTGAAAGCGAACCTTGGTTCCTTCAAAAGAAGATCGAAAAAGTATATTGAAATAAAAAAAATATGTAGGTAATATAGTTCGTTTAGAACAGCTACTAATAAAACAAACAGAAAAGTTTGATACTATCCTACAACAAATGAGTACCCTTTTGGGCCTCGTAACCACACTGCTTGATAAAATTTCACGGAACTGAGCCTCAGGATAGCCACGTGGAACATAAATGGTCTAACACCGAACAAACTGGAACTGGAACTATTAATGGACAATAATAAACTAGATGTTGTACTTATATCCGAAGCACACTGTACAGAAAGAAGTGACATCAGGATCAAAGGTTGTAATACATATGTCACTACACATCCTGATGGAACTGGACACGCCGGAACAGCCATTGTGGTAAGGAAGTCTATCAAACACCATGCGATGCCTGAGTATAAAACCTCTCATATCCAGGCGACCACTATATCAGTGGAATCCAAAAGTGGATTTCTCAACCTTTCAGCAGTCTACTGCCCACCGAAACCTAAAATAGATGATTCTAAATTTAATGATTATTTTTCAACCTTGGGAGGCAGATTTGTTGCAGGGGGCGATTGGAACGCCAAACATACTTGTTGGGGATCGAGACTGACAACAACTAGGGGAAGACAACTTAAACTAAGCAATGACACAAATAACCTTACGTACATCTCGACTGGTGAACCAACGTATTGGCCTACAGACCCGAATAAGCATCCCGATCTGTTGGACTTCTTTATTGTTAGAGGATTGTCACAACACTACTTCAAGGCTGAATCATGCCTTGACAGTAATTCTGATCACACCCCAGTCATCCTGACTCTAAGCGCAACCCTCATTGAATATGAAAGGCCAGAACACCTATATAATAAGTTTACTGATTGGGAAGGCTTCAGAGAGTACATAGAGGAGAATATCAAGCTACATATATCCTTAAAAACGCAAGAAGAAATAGAAGATGCAACATTCTATATAACTAACCTCATACAAAAAGGATGCTGGCTTAACACTCCCAGCCAAAGTAAAATCCAAGTAAGTCGCAATGTACCACTAGAAGTAAAACAAAAACTTTTGGAAAAAAGGAGGTTAAGAAGGGTTTGGCACCAGTCAAGGCATGCAAGTGACAAGGCTGCGTTAAACAAAGCAATCACTGATCTAAGACAAATGCTGAATAACATACAAAATGATACACTGCAGAGGAAACTTGAGAACTTGACAGCTACATACGCAACAGAATACTCACTATGGAAAGTCACGAAACCCCTAAATAGACCCCAGCAGTTTAAAGCAGCACTGAGGACCGGACATGGACAATGGGCTCGAACTAGTAAAGAAAAAGCCAAAGCATTCGCAGACCATCTGGCCAATGTCTTTCAGCCGAATGAAAGTGATCGCGCAGACGTTGAGAGAGAAATAGACGAAACACTGTCCCAGGATTTTCAACTATCTCAGCCTCCAAAACCAGTGACAATAAATGAGGTGATCAGAACCATAAAACAACTTCAAAACAGAAAAGCTCCAGGGTTTGATTTGATCACCAAGGAAATTCTTGTCCAACTGCCTCGAAAAGCAATGGTTTTTCTGACTACTTTGTACAATGGTATACTTCGGGTGCAGTACTTCCCTAGACTATGGAAAGTATCAGTTACAACTATGATACATAAGATGGGAAAGCCTAAAGAAGAAGTTACATCTTACAGGCCGATAAGTCTGCTGCCGACTCTCTCCAAGGTATTCGAAAAGTTGCTACAAGCCAGAATTACGCCTATACTGATCGAAAACGACATTATTCCCCAACATCAATTCGGATTCAGGCAACAACACTCAACTATTGAGCAAGTACATCGGGTCTGTGATATAATCCGTAAGTCACTGGAAACAAAAGAGTACTGCTCAGCTGCATTTCTAGACATCCAGCAAGCCTTCGACAAGGTGTGGCACAAGGGTCTACTATGTAAGATCAAACGGTCGCTACCTCATAGTTTCTACCTACTGATGGAGTCATATCTGTCTGACCGCACTTTCCAAGTTAGAGAGGATGGAGATACGTCGGCAATCTATTACAGTAAGGCTGGTGTACCCCAGGGCTCAGTCCTTGGCCCAGTGTTGTACACTATATACACAGCGGATCTCCCTGAGGTACGCGATGTTACAACAGCTACCTTCGCCGACGACACTGCGATATTGGCTAGCCATAAATGTGCTCAGATAGCTTCCAACAAACTCCAGATTAGTCTTCGGGAAGTAGATGACTGGCTCCAGAGATGGCGAATCAAGGCAAGCGCTTCTAAGTCTGTGCACATTACCTTCACACTTAGAAAAGGAAACTGTCCACCGGTGACCCTCGGAAACAACGTCCTCCCTCACCATGACACTGTCAGATATCTCGGATTCCACCTGGATAGACGTCTTACTTGGAAGAAGCACATCAAGATGAAGCGAGACGAAGTAAACATCCGATACAGAAATATGTACTGGTTGATGTCGCGCAACTCGAAGCTTTCAGTCGACAACAAGCTCCTAATATATAAAGCTATACTAAAACCAGTTTGGTTGTATGGAATCCAACTGTGGGGAAGCGCATGTGCCACAAGTTTGTCCTTCATTCAAAGGCTGCAAAATGGCATACTGCGCACAATGTCGAGTGCTCCTTGGTTTGTAACCAATGCTGAACTTCACGCGTCACTGAATATCCCAACAGTTAAGGACGAGATAAGGAGGTCTGCTTCTAACTACAGAACCCGACTTGAGCACCACCCGAACGACCTAGCTACCGCCCTAACAAAAATTACGTATCAAAAACGCCTCAAGCGCCATGATATACAGGGACTCGAGAAGCGATTCTGAATTGTGGGAGAGTGCCCCGCTGGGGAGAACCTCCTGACTGATACACCTCACAGAACGGATCTGTTTAAAGTCCCAGGACTGATTGCAGATAGGACACAAAAAAAAAAAAAAAAAAAAAAAAAAATAGTTCTACAATATGGTGGAAGCTGAGAGATCTGTTCTGTAATCTGTAAGTATTATAGCAGTGGCTAGTAGGTTGCGCAGTGGAGAGAGATGACATGGGCATAGCACACCGGTAAGATGTTATATTATCTGCGCCATCCACCCCTATTTTTATTAAATACGGTGGAAACTACTATACGGTTTGTTACGTAATTATTCCTTTCGTCGCGATGACGATACCAGAAGACTTCATCGTTAATAGCCTCAATTAATATACAATGGACTTGGATTTAAGCAAGTAGTAAGAACATGACGTCACTGCGACGGCTGTAACTCTGTAAGTAATTGGTAATAATGAGCACGAGTACATATGTATTTGAATTTAAGCCTTTTACAATGTTGGTCTTCGAATGAGTTGTGATGTTAATAATATTGTGTGTTTGTAGACGTAAAAAATACGGAAGTTTTACAAAGTGAATTCGCACCTATTTTATTAGATTTTTATGTCTTACAGAATGACATCTTCATGCAAATTGATAATGTCGTTCCAAATAGTACTTGCCTATTATTAAAACTAGCATTAACATATTTTTTTATTAGCGTGACTAGTAAAATGTCTAACGCGAATGCAATAGGTAGGTAAATGAATGACGCATTGCTCTATCACATGAGTTACAAGTCACGATTTTTTTGGATGCGGTTATTTATGAACACGATTAATGCACTCGAAATAGTAAAAAAAAAATATTTGTTATTTTCAGTTCTTTCAGAATGATTGAAAGGCAAACATCCACAAGAAACAAACAAACTTTCACATATTTTATACCTTCGCTCTCTAAAATAAAGTTATATTTTTGTATTTGTATGGTGTTTTTGATCAAACTCAAGAACCCATTTATTCATTATTTAAAATAATTTGACAGGAGTACGAAGGCGACATGCCGCGGTACTTCACGTTCCTCACGGTGCTGGCGTACCACGTGTTCCTGAAGGAGAAGGTGGATGTGGCCATCGTGGAGGTCGGCATCGGCGGCCAGCATGACGTCACTAATGTCATAAGGTTGGGTTTTGATAATGTGCATATTGTTGAACAGGAACATTTAACTAGTAGCTAGAATATACCTGATCATTTGCAATAACCAGGGGCATGTCGTCATAACGTTAAGCTTGTTCGTGTGATAGCATGTGCAAATAAATAAATTTATTAATTAACAACTTATTCGTCAGGAATAGAGTCTCTATGAAATTTGTCTTTATGAAATACTGCATTGAACAGTGGGCCACTCTGAAATCGAGTTATTTCCAGAATATAGCACATGTACTTTTGGAAAGTATCTGGCTCATGTGACCGTCTTATTCTAAAAAGATGAATTCAGGAGCAAAAGCTTTGAGATTGGACCGAATTTATAAAACAATTTAAATTACTAATTTTATTTTCTTTGATTTTATCATTTTTTCACCTTCCTTTAAAGTGTAGGCCTAAAGAACTTCACATCCATATTCCATCAAAAGTTGTGCAATCAATTTATTAGATTCACTAATAAAGTGAAAAAATAATTTCCTATCAAATGTCACGCCTTATCATTCCCTTACTCTTTTCCTTCAGAAAAGTTCCTGTAGTGGGCATATCGGCGCTCGGGCTGGACCACACCTCAATACTTGGCTCCACGCTGCCGGAGATAGCGGCGGCCAAGGCCGGCATCATGAAGCCGGGCTGCGAGGCCTACACCGTGCCGCAGCCGAGCGAAGCCATGGACGTGCTGCGCAGAGTCGCCAGAGACGTCAAGGTAACTCCACTGCTGGGCATAGGCCTGCTGGGATCCACGCTGCTGCAGATAGCGGCGGCCAAGGCCGGCATCATGAAGCCGGGCTGCGAGGCCTACACCGTGCCGCAGCCGAGGGAAGCCATGGACGTGCTGCGCAGAGTCGCCAGGGACGTCAAGGTAACTCCACTGCTGGGCTCCACGCTGCCGCAGATAGCGGAGGCCAAGGCCGGCAGCATGAGACCGGGCTGCGAGGCCTACACCGTGCCGCAGCCGAGGGAAGCCATGGACGTGCTCTGCAGAGTCGCCGGAGACGTCAAGGTAGGTCCACTGCTGGACATAGGCCTGCTGGGCTCCGCTCTGCTACAGATCACGACAGCTAAGACCGGCATCATGAAGCCGGGCTGCGAGGCCTACTCCGTGCCGCAGCCGAGGGAAGCCATGGACGTGCTGCGCAGAATCGCCAGGGACGTCAAGGTAACTCCACTGCTGGACATAAACCTCCCCAGATAGGGAGTTTTAGCGATGATATCCTGGGCAAAACTCCACCCTGGGCGGTCAGGTTAATGATCGATAAACACACAGGGCAAAACTGCTGCCAATCGTTATTCGTTCCGAAGTGTCCCTTAGTCGCTAATTATGACATCCACAGCAAGTAAGCAGTGAAAGAAATCAAAATAACGGTACTAATTCAACCGCCAAAATAAAAAAACAGAGGGCCTAACGTTTAAGCGGATAATAAAAAATCCCGACTTTTCTTTTCAGTGTACACTAAACGTCGTGCCCAACTACAACACATACACATTCCCTAACGGATACAAGGCGAAGCTACAAGTGAACATCGAGGCTTACCAGACGAACGCGTCCCTCGCTATACAATTAGCCCACGCATGGATGAGATCCACCACGTTACAACATTCCAGAAAACGGAACGTGCTAAAAAAACTCATCATGAAGCAAAGTTTAAGCGGGAAAATAATTCAAAATGGCTGCGATGACTTAGAATCTCCTTTCGTTGAAGATGATAAGAATTTAAGATTAGAAGGCATGGTGAGTGAGGTTCCGAGTGAGACGGCGATAGGGCTGGAGCAGTGCAGGTGGCCGGGCCGCTTCCACGTGGTCGAGACGAGCTACGCTAAGGTCTACTTGGACGGAGCGCACACGAAGGAGTCGATGGAGATATGCGCGCAGTGGTTCAGCGATAATAACAAGTTAGTATTTTGATTTGTGACTGTTCGAATGGTCTATTTGAACTTGCCCTCATCCAAAACGTGCGTGAAATCAACGTTTCTTTTTGTTATTTGTCTGGAAATTTGATAACTTACTGCACATTAGTATATTTATCGTTGATTCTGATGCCCATAAAACATGCCTAAAACATGTAACTATTTCTTAAACTATCAGAACAAACTGAAACAAGGGTTGATGTTTAGTTTTGATTAAAAGAAACAATCACCATACGATATTCACTTTAGGTGCCTACATAATACACCTGTCTGACTTATACACGCTCCTATTGTAATTAACCACTTAGGATCATCTATCTAATATCTTCGTGTGTCGTGACTTATGTTACCTAACCCCATACAAAAACTTTTCCAAAAAAATTCAAAAACAATAAAAATTATGGTACTTTTCCCCCAGAACCTCGGATAAGGTGCTTATATTCAGCGCGACGGGCGACCGCGACCCGGCGATTCTGCTCGGGCCGCTCACAAAGATCGACTTCGAGCACGTGTACTTCGTGATACCGACCGCGCACCGACGCGCCGCCAGGCACAGCGACAACTACACTGCGGTAGAACATGATGATCTTCTTGCCAGGTTACTACTGTTTGCAGCTATCAGTCCGCGGATAAAACATCCAAAACAACACGTTGGGCGCCAGCGTAGCTCAATAGCGCGATCGACTTCGAGCACGTGTACTTCGTGATAACGACCGCGCACATATATGTACACTGACGTCGAACATGATGATCTGCTTGCCAGGTTACTACTGTTTGTAGCTATCAGTCCGATGAAGACAGCCAAAACAACACGTTGGGCGCCAGCGTACGTGCTCAATAGCGGGCTTATCTGGTAAACAATTGAATACCACTTGAAGATACTGTAATATATTTGAATACGTTGTACTTCTGTTATTTTTACTTCTTTTTCCTTTATTTAAAATCACTTCGACACTTTATACGGCTCTTTCGATGTACTGGACACCATAATTTATCATTGCCTGATGACAAGGTCCATAAGATTAAATTTAAATAAATCTGGAACACCTTGATGATGATTATTGATGATGATCATCATCGTCATCATATTATTATTGCCTAACAACAAGGTCAATAAGGTTAAATTTAAATACTGCTGGGCCACATTACTAAACAAAACATTTCCTTACCCAGGTGTCAACGCAACGCAGACGCGTGGAACCAGATCAAAGGCAGCCACCGCGCGCAGACACACGTACTGGACAGCGTAGCAGCCGCCCTCGCTCATGTCAAGAAGTCCGCCCAACCGCCCGCTGTGCTTGTGACCGGCTCCCTTCATCTCGTCGGACATTCTCTTGCTATACTAGACCCTCACCTCACCACCTAGCAACTGGCAATCTTCACTCGCGAGAAAAAAATATGGAACCAGTTGACCCTCACTTCACCAAATTGACAATATTCAAGACAAAGTGCTAGCAAGGTAAAACAAATTGATTGGAGGATCTACAGCTGTTCATAATCAGCCCTGGTTTATGAAAGTACCTGTCAAAAAACACAAAATCCATATTATGTATTTTAATGTAAGTGCAAATGAATTAAATGTTTGTGATACATGCTTTAACCTGTGTTTTTGTTTTGTTAATAATGTGTTTTTGTCACTTTTGTGTAAAATTTATCAAAGAAATTTGGAATACCTTGTGCTATGAGGCAAAATTTATTAAAGGAGTTAAAAATAACAATTCTAAACCCAAATTTTGTAAAATATTTATTATATTCTAATATCACATAATTTTTACAAGACCAAAGTATAAATCTACATTGAGTAGTTTTATCCTACAGTTAATTGTTTATCATTAGTATCTAATAATCTGTCAACATCTGTTAGCCATGATATGAGTCTATCTAAATATCCACCATCCTGTTTGTAGCTCAATAAAAGTAATTGCAGATGTTGGTATGCTGTAGGTTGTTCTAATAAGTATTCTAGCCTTTTATTTTTTAGTGACAATAATTTTATGATTATTATAGCAATAAGTGTCCATTGGATAGGCTTAAACATAATATTATTAGCTTTTAGTTTGAATGTGTTCACCAACAGGCGCACATCGGAGCTAACTGACAAACTCAACAAGCCTAAGGACTTGAGTATGTCAGGCAGAACCTTGTTTAAATGCTCCCATACAATCCTACGTCTGAGGGCATTTTGTGCATTCTTGTCAACCAATGGCAGCTGAGTCAAAAGACCATCATCAGGCTGATTTTCTGCTGGTTTTTCAACAGCCTCGACTTCTGGTATTTCAGTTTCTCCGGCAAAGAATGCTCTTACTTTCAATTGCATTTTTTTACTTTCCTCTTGCAGTATTGTGTAGTCAGGCAAAGGTTTGGTCTCCTTTTGTAATGTTTGTGCATCGTATCGTCTGTCTTCTAATTCAAGCATGTTCAGTTTTTTACATAGTGCTTGGTACTGGTCATAGTTGTTGGAATTATAGAAAACACTTTTTGAATAATCATTTAAATACTCCTTAATACAGTCTCCCTTGTCAAGGAGTAGTTCTTTAACTTTTTCTTCACCGACCAGGAACAGCAATGTGTCGATTGTGAACCATTCTGCTAAGCATTTCTCTACCTCTATGGCTAGCACTGTTACTGCCGGCTGTTTCTTCTTAGCAACTGTTTTATTAGCAGGCTTAGAGGTTTCTTTATTTTGTATTGCTGTTTTGTCTTGTAGTATTGGGTCTACCTTTCTTTCTGGTTTTTCTACAATGTCTCCTACAATGCTAAATGGATTTCTTTTAGGTTTCTTCTTCTCTGCATCTTGTTTTGCAGGTGATGCTGTCTGTTCTACTGAAGGACTTTCAGGTGTGTGATTTTCTTTACAATCTGCACTCTCTATATCAGTTTTGAATGAAGTGGTATCTGTTTTTGGATTTTCATTTTTAGTACTTAGTCCAAGTCCATTTTGATCGGTCAACTTTTCTGATGAATCTGTAATAATATTATTCAAATTGTCCAGTTGACTATCAATATTTTTGTCATCAGTCATTTCATTGAGAGTTGCACTGGCAAAATCATTGATTGATGTAAAAGGTTGTTCAGTTTTGACTTTGATTTTCTCAACCATAGCTAAATCAACTTCTTGACCGAGACTTCCCGCAGTATCCAATGGCAGTAGAGTAAATTTCGGCATCTCTTCATACTCCCTGAACCAGAGAGGACTTGTGAGCATCTGTTTCTTGATATACATTGCAGATTTGTAGCATCCATTACTGCAAAAGCTTTTTCTAGCAGTTATGTCGTACACTTTATTAGTTTTCACTGAAATTCTATACTTTTGCTTAGGAATGTCTTTCATTGAAATATTGTTTTGGCAGAGAGGATAACCACACAACTGAATGATTGCTCTCTCCTCTATTATATCTTCAAAGTGGGATTGATTGATGTCTAGCAAACACTGGAGGAAATATTCCTCAGTAATACTTTTCTCAAGTAAATTTTCAACAATATTCTGAGCTTTCGCGTTGCATTCTCGTTTTTTTACAATCGCTTGACGTATCTGTTCTTTGCTCATTTCCTCAATCTTCGTTGGCTTTTTCTTAGGTTTGCTTGCAGTATTCTCCATATTTTAAATCTAAATTGTAAATTGACCAACTCCTAAAATATTAATTTGAATAAATTCAAGGAATAAATTCGAGTCTTGGACGTCGTCGACAAATTCAACTTATAATTAGCGGTGGGCGATTATGAGATATACTAACGAAATCATTCGATTATGAAAATGTCTCGAGATATCTCGATTATAACAATTAGTAGTTACTAATACTAATCTACTTATTTAGTACTATTACATTTATACGTATTAGTAGAACTAATATGAAGTCAGTCATGCACGAGCGGTTGCAAGTTACTATTAGTAGGTACAATTAGTAGATTAGTATTAGTAACTACTACAAGTTACTAATACTAATCTACTATTAGTCGACTTACTATTAGTAACTTGCAATCTACTAATAGTAGATTAGTATTAGTAACTTGTAAATAGTAGTATTAGTAAAAGTAACTAAATTAGTATCTAATAATTTAGTACTATTAACTTTATACGTATTAGTAGTACTAATATGAAGTTAATGGTCAGTCATGCACGAGCGGTTGCAAGTCGATTCATACTATTTACAGGCTTTTCAGCACTGCTGAGTAGTGCAAACAAAATTTACTTAAAATTTATGTAATCTAAATCTATATGTAAATTTACTAATATAGTATAACAACTATATAACATTTTGAGATCAAAAACAAAATGATCTTACTTAATACTTAATCAAAATAAAAATATTGCAAATAATATTATCAAAATATTGAACAAGGTTTTTTTTTACACCTATGTTAATACTACGCCAAATACAATGTTATTTTTTTACGGTTATATGCTTTTCGAAGCCTCGAATCGAAAACACGATTAGTAGTACTAATTAGTTACTAATTCATTCGATTATGAAATTGTATTAGTTACTAATTCCATAATCGATTATCAATATTAGTAATACAAAATTAATCGATTATGCCGATCAGTCATTATCGCCCACCGCTACTTATAATTTGTCAAATGTCAGTTGTCAAGCCAACTTGTCAGTGCTATTATTTTCACGGGAGGCAGGTCAACTGACTAGGAATTTTAACATCAAGTCCATACTATAAACCAGGGGTGTCCAAACTAGATGGGACCCAGGGCCAATAAAAATACTAAATACATTGGTGGGCCGCAAATTATTTGTAAAAATAAAAACAGTTTATAATGATTTGTTATTTTATTAAGTAGGTAGATAACCTACTGTTTTTTAATTTGTCTTTTACAATTCTGTTAATATCAACATTAATTTTAGTAGTAGCTTGGCGGAGTGCGTGCTTAAGTGAAGTATCTGTCAATGAAGACCTGTATTTAGACTTAATAAACTTCATTGTCGAATATGCACTTTCACAAAGGTAGGTACTGCCCATCATCGAACCCATTTTTTGTCCGAAATTCGTCAGTTTCGGGAAACGTTCAGCGAGGAGTTTAAAAAAATCAATGCCTGTTTCTGTTCTGCCCTTGTAAAAGGGGTCTGATTGCAGATCACACAGATCCAGTTGATAATCAATGCTTACAGTCTCAACTGCGATTGTTAATGGTTGAGTGAAGAGTGCTATATCACTCTCAATTTTTTCAAAATCTGCGTAACGCCGCTCAAATTCGACGATTATTTTGTCCATGTATTTGAGGTGGTCCAAGAAATTACATTCTTCAAAATTTTTCATCCTTAAATAATGTTCTTTACAAGTTGGAAAAAAAGGAAAATCATCTTGTTGTAGAGACGTCTTGAACAATTTAAGTTTATTTCTGAATACATTCACATTTCCATACAGGTTGGCTATATTGTGGTTTTTACCTTGCAATTTTAAATTTAACTCATTCAAATGTTGCGTCATATCAGTTAAAAACGCAAGATCAGCCAGAAACTGAGGATCTTGCATTTTATCTTGTAGTTCAGAAGTGTCAGACGATATCTCATTTTTTAGAAATAAAGGTATTTCTTTTCGTAAGGCAAAAAAGCGTTGCAAGCACTGGCCAGCACTTAGCCATCTGATTTCTGAATGCAATAGTAAATCTCCATAGTTTGCATCGATTTCACATAAGAAGTCTCTAAATTTTCTATGTGTCAATGATCTGTTTCCACCTCTAATCAAATTGGTTATCTTTATAACAACTTTCATAGCATTCATTTGACGCAACGATTTTCCACACAAGGCTTCTTGGTGTATGATGCAATGGAACAACGGGCAATCAATGCCATTTTGTATTAGAAGTCCCGCAAATCCTGTCACTTTTCCGGTCACAGCTTTTGCCCCGTCGGTCACAATGCAAGAACACTTACGAAATCCTCCATATTCTACAATAGTTTTGTTAACTGCTTCAAATATATCACTCCCCGAATTCTCGAGTGAATAGTGATGTGAGCAACGTAATCGAACATATCCAAAACATTCGATTTTGATGCGAGAAAAATAATTTGCTTGTTAATTTTGGAAACCGGACTTTTTTTGAAGTCAGTTAAAAAAGGTTCTACGGGCCGCAATCAAACAAGCCGCGGGCCGCATGCGGCCCGCGGGCCATGGTTTGGACAGCCCTGCTATAAACTATTGTACTGATTTTCGAACTAAGCGTAAAAAATAAATTGTCAAACTGACAGTGACAAGCTGGCTGACAAGTTTAGCCAATTTTGGTCGACCTTGTTGTTGTCTTTTCGTACCTTAATTTTAATTATTTTTACTAAATGAAAAATACCTTTCACTGTTATGTACCGGACGTCTAAGTAAAGTAGAGCACGCAAGTTCACTGTGTATTTTTTTCTCTTTAAATATTGGTGAGATGTTATCAGTGCCCTGTTAAATCGTTATCAATAGCTATGGATCATTGAACCTAGCGTAAAATCATATTTGATTTGATGGTAAATTTATCTAGTCAGTTATCATTGTAACTATTGAGATATCTTTTAGACAGTTAGTAAACAGCTATGTGGTTTGAAGAAGGATAGAGTAGGTTATTTCCTGTAAAAGTAGTAAGGTAAGATAAACCTATTTAATTCGTTTGGTTAAAGTAAAACTTTCACATAATATCGTGTGAAAGTTTAGCTTCTATTACCATCAATTATGCAGTACATTAGAGACTTGAATATGTATATGAATCTGTATATATATGAGTGATAAAATGCAATTCACTACATTGTTGCTGCTTTTATAGCTACTAGATATGCTTATAATTAACTTGCCCAAGGCCTGGTATGTTTGTCTCATGAGATAGGTATTATTATTAGTTTATTGACACTAGCCTGGCCTGGTATTTATTATAAAAATGTTTTTCACCAAGCATGAATAAAATTGACATTAAATAAGAACACACAGAGGACATACATGAATAACAAAGTATTTTCATTTAGATTAGGTAGGTTGAAAATTAATAAATGTCCTTTTAGTCATGGTCTATTTATATTTATAAAAATGTTGATAGTTTATTTTAAAAATGGTAACTTTACTACTTAAAATGAGATAAAAAAACATTACAAATACCAAAACAGAATTTAATTTTGCACATACCACTGATGCATTGTTTGGAAAAAAAAAAGCTTTTTAGGCTAATAATATCTTTTTGAGGAAATATGGTTATGCCAGCCTCATAACATCTTATAGTTTTATAACAATTGTACTTAATTATACTTATTGTAGTAAGTATAAGACTTTGGTGGACTTGGGTTAAACAAGTTGTAAGTAAATATCAAATATTCTGGATAGAAACTAAAGAGGTTTGTTTGTTTTTTTCTTTTCTTTCTACTTATAGAATTACAACTTACACTATTGTGATGTAACCATCAAGGAAAGTATTTTGTGGATCTTTTGCAATTTCATTCAGTGTTTAGGGCCTTGATAAAATTGTCATAACTATGACTTATTCAAAGTAATGAAAGAGTTTATAACTTTGTACATGTTAAACAAATAATTTCATGAGTTTATTATCTTTGGTATTACAGAATAATGCTATCTGATGTTTCTACATAATATTAACACATACATACATTATCCTAGAACTCATTGCATACATAATTAGAAACAGATAAGACAAAGTTATCTAGACACAAATTGTATTGTGAATTATTTGTTTTCATTTCTTCTTGCACTCCTACAAAACATTACATTCAATTTCTGGGGTTTAAATTAACTAATCAGAAGTGTGCGCGGCGTCTGCGTATTCTTTGGCTAGGTTTTTTTTTTAACATCACATACATTGATCTGACCCCGTGTTAAGTAGCTTAAGCACTTGTGTTACAGACATCAGAATCAACAGTGGTATTACAAATATACTTAAATAGATACATCGATGGTTATAATGTCAAAGGGCTTAAAGGACAAATCGCTACTTTTCAGGAGAGCCAAAAAACAAAAAAAGTAGAAAAATTAACACAACTTTTTTGTCTTTAAAGCTATCGCTTTCGCTTAAAGACCATTGATTTTGTTTTTTTAAGCCGAACTGTATGCGACCGTCTAATACATTCCAGATAGCGTAGTTTCTAAAATAGATGTCCTTTAAGAACTGTAATTTTAACATTTTGTCTTATAAGCTTAACATTTTTTTTCTAGTAGTTGTCGACTATGGCTTAAAGGACTGCTCTTAAATGGTCCAAGCATAATATTGTCCCTTAAAACGTTTTTCGCTTTGAAATTGTAATAATTATTGAGAATTTGAAATATAAATAGAAAGAATAGAAACACCTACAGAGGAAGTTTTGAACATGGTGGCTACTAACAGCAATTTTTAGGGTTCCGTAGCCAAAATGGAAAAAAAACGGAACCCTTATAGATTCGTCATGTCTGTCTGTCTGTCTGTCCGCCAGTCTGTCACAGCCACTTTTTTCCGAAACTATAAGTACTATACTGTTGAAACTTGGTGAGTAGATGAATTCTGTGAACCGCAACAAGGTTTTCACACGAAATATGAAAAAAAATAAAAAAAACGGGGGGTCCCCATAGTCAGAACTGAAACCCGAAATATTTTTTTTCATTGAACATGTACGTGTGGGGTATCTATAAATAGGTCTTTTAAAATTATGTTAAGGTTTCTAATATGACTTTTTTCTAAAGTGAATACTTTGCGTGACAGACCCTTCCAAAGTGGAAAAAAGTGTGTCCCCCCCCCCTCTAACTTCTAGAATAAGAGGATTATAAAACTGAAATAAATATATAATGTACATTACTATAAAAACTACCAACGAAAATTGGTTCGAACGAAATCTATTCAGTAGTTTTTTTAATACGTCAAAAATAGAATTTGTACGGAACCCTCAGTGCGGGAGTCCGACTCGCACTTGGCCAATTTTTTTATTTTAATATTGTCATATCGATGGTTATAATGTCAAAGGGCTTAAAGGACAAATCGCCACTTTTCAGGAGAGCCAAAAAACAAAAATAGGAGAAAAATTAACACAACTTTTTTGGCTTTAAAGCTATCGCTTTCGCTTAAAGACCATTGATTTTGTTTTTTCAAGCCGAACTGTATGAGACCGTCTAATACATTCCAGATAGCGTAGTTTCTAAAATAGATGTCCTTTAAGAACTGTAATTTTAACATTTTGTCCTTTAATCTTAACATTTTTTTTCTGATAGTTGTCGACTACGGCTTAAAGGACTACTCTGAAGTGGTCCTAACATAATTTTGTCCTTTAAAACGTTTTTAGCTTTGAAATTGTAAAATTATTGAGAAGTTGAAATATAAATAGAAAGAATAGAAACGCATTAACGACGCTATTACTTTTTTATTTATTGAAAATTACTTGCCACAGAGTTTTGGAAATTGAGTTTTACTTATTGCTACTATAGGTAGTCACTGCATACATACATTTTGTCAGTTTTTGGTCCATCAAATTATCATGTAGGGGAGAGGGAGGCAGTGTAGTATAGGGGAAGTTTTGATCATGGTGGCTACTAACAGCAGTTTTTAATATTGTCATATATAGAATAAATCATCAAATTGTAGAATAAACGCATTAAAAATGATATTTACTAAGGCAGTATAGCTGTAAACTCAGTCCGAACTGAGTGGGACAAGCGTAGAACTCCTTGCTTCATCCACTTTTCTATGGAACTGCAAAAGTTCTAGCATGTCACATTCAGTTTTGACTCCGGTTATAGCTATACTGCCTTAGCTTATATCGTTTGGAATGCTCTCAAGAATATAAATTTCGATATTTAGTTGATGGACGCAAGCAAAACAGAAAAACGCCATCTCCCCTACAAAAATTGGCATTGTCTTCTTTTTCACAGATTCAATATGGGGCAATTGTGACAAATGAGAGGATAGAAAAATATATTTTCTTTATTTCAAGCTAGTTCTTGATATTAAAATATACATAAATATAAAAACTTCTAAAGTTAAATCTTGAAAAATATAGGATATATACATATCACACAAGTATATAGGTTATAATGATAGATAATACTCCCTCAGATGAAAAATATATAAAATTTATATAAACTTCATACATTTCATTGCACCATGGTCAGAAGATGAAATATGACCTTTAAAAATTTAGCTTAAAGGATACTAATTTAATACAACAGTTGCAGTAAATGTCCTTTAAGCCTTAAGAAAATTATTTAGCTAGGCTATCTATGTCCTTTAAGCCTAACAGGTGCGACTAAAATTATACGTGTGTAGGCTGTAAAGGCCAGAAAACTATTGTTCTGTCCTTTAATCCAAAAGTGCAAAAATGGCTGATTTTTGACCGTGAATATCTTGCTCAATATTGGGAATAGAAAAACCTTATATATACCAATCGAAAGAGCTCAACAAGCTCTATAGGACTGCATCAAAAAGTCATTTTCGCCAAAATGTCCTTTAAGCCCTTTGACATTATAACCATCGATATATAGAGTAAACTCATTAAAAATTATATTTGCTAAGGCAGTATAGCTGTAAACTCAGTCCGAACTGAGTAGGACAGCGTATAACTCCTTACTTCATACATTTTTTCTATGGAAGTGCAAAAGTTCTAGCATGTCACATTCAGTTTTAACTCAGGTTATAGCTACACTGCCTTAGCTTATATCGTTTGGAATGCTCTCAAGAATATAAATTTCCATATTTGGTTGATGGACGCGAGCAAAATAGAAAAACGCCATCTCCCCTACAAAAATTGGCATTGTCTTCTTTTTCACAGATTTAATATGGGGCAATTGTGACAAATGAGAGGATAGAATAATATATTTTCTTTATTTCAAGTTATTTCTTGATATTAAAATATACATAAATATAAAAACTTCTTAAGTTAAATCTTGAATTGCAGGAAAAAGAAATAGTATATATACATATCACACAAGTATATAAGTTATAATGATGGATAATACTCCCTCAGATGAAAAATATATAAATTTAATATAAACTTCATACATTTCATTGCACCATGGTCACTTAGAAGATGAAATATGACCTACAAAAATTTAGCTTAAAGGATACTTATTTAATACAACAGTAGCAGTAAATGTCCTTTAAGCCTTAAGAAAATTATTTTGCTAGGCTAACTATGTCCTTTAAGCCTAACAGGTGCGACTATAATTATACGTCGGTAGGCTGTAAAGGCCAGAAAACTATTGTTCTGTCCTTTAATCCAAAAGTGCAAAAATGGCTGATTTTTGACCGTGAATATCTTGCTCAATATTGGGAATAGAAAAACCTTATATATACCAATCGATAGAGCTCAAAAAGCTCTATAGAACTGCATCAAAAAGTCATTTTCGCCAAAATGTCCTTTAAGCCCTTTGACATTATAACCATCGACATACAACACCCAGACCAGCACAAACAGACATGTTCATGCACACACTTGTTTGTCCTGTGCGGGAATCGAACCCGCGACCTCTTGCGTAATAGGCAACATCTTGACCATTACACCAAGCGGGTCGTCAATGGTTTTAAAACTTTTCAAACTAGGCGAGTCGCCGAGGATCGGGCTGAGTGGAGAGCCCTATGACCAGCAGTGCACTCTGATAGGCTGTTGATGATGATGATGAATACTAACTCTGTATGCGACAATAATCCAGAAGTTGTTGTTGATCGTTCAGAGCGATGGATGCGCAAAATGAAATGCATGTTATTCCCTTCTGATCGATAGCTACAGGACCCTGTGCCTGCAAATGAGGCAGATTTAAGTGGGTTGCTACTGTTGTTTAAATGTATTGATAGGGTTATATGTCTATATTGCCTATTATTTATGTATCTAGTCTAGACCAATTACGCTATCTATGGGTTCCTTCACTAGATTAGTCCATTAAATTCGTGCAATAAACTTAACAATCATCCTTTTAACGCGATAACTTAATAAACGTCTTTTTAACGCGGAAACTTTCTCGTTTATACTATAACGAAGTTCTTAGTTTATTAGTAGGTATCAAAATATGCTATTTCAATATTTTGATTAGTTCTATTGTGACCTGACCGCTATTGTGACTGCGCCTAGCTTAGTCTTAGACCAAGACGTGCTGCGAAAAATAAATTCGGCCGTGTTTTGCTAACAGGCCGTATTAGTACCATTGTTCATGTTCTGTTTATATTCGAGAATAACAATAAATGCTGTCACAATTTGCCGATTGGAGTGGGCGAGATAAGCGCTGAGCCACTTATGCGCTTGCGCCGGTTCCGCGCGGAGCGCCGGACTAAGCGTCACTCGGTTGATATGCGTGAAATGGACTGGAGTCTAGAAAGCGATAAATTTTAAAATGTTAGTGTTTTTATGGTGTGACTAGTTAGTGCGGCTTATTAGCAATTTTATGGACTTATTTTGTGATTTAATGACGATGGTGATGAAGTGAGTGTAGTTGGATATCGATATTTTGTGAACAGTGAGTAACATATATCTTTTTAATAGTTATCGTAAATAGTTGGGTAAAATCATAAAATGAACTTCGATTGTAGGGCACTAAACTTTAAAATGATCGCTATGATGTGGTTAGCACAGACGCACTTGCACTTACACTTGTGTAGGTCAGGTCAGGAACAGCCCTAAGTGTTTGAACATAAGCATGACCTACCTATTTTGTTTCAAAAGTTGCAAAGATAAGTTAGTGAAAGTACGTTATTATGATATTAAAACCGATATTATATGGACCAGATACCAGATTGAATCTATGCCTTATATTTAAAATAATAATTGCCTATTTCGAGAAAGCAATAGAAATAGATAGGTATAAAGTATCGACTCTTATCACATTTTGTACAGATAATGCTTATGTATTAATTACTAATCTTTCCCGGTTACTTTGTGATAATTATACCTGCTTACTATTTTTTTTATTATCGTATTTATAAAAACATGTCACATGCACACCCATCTCATACTTATGTTTTTCAATGTAACATGTTACAATAAATAAATCAATCCCCGATATAAATATACAGTTTGTTTTTATGTCACACTCGCAAGATAAATTAGTTAAATTAGATAACAATCCCTACAATGTCTGTAGAGCAGCATTGTTGAACAGGTCATGATTCGGCCCTACTATGCTTACAACACACTCTTATGTTATTATTATGTATGCAAATAACTTTATATATGTATGTAGGTGATGATATACCTAACCTATTCTACCTATCCTACCTACCTAACTTGTAATAAGCTATTAGTTAAGATTAAAATTTAAATTCCAAAGTAGGGTAAAAAATGCGTGGAAATACCGTTCAACTACTTCATTGGCATAATTATTTTCCGAATTATTTTTTCTTATCTTTCAATTGATTAATATTGTCTGTTTCCTCATCGTTGTATGAAAGTTGTTATAAAAGTAATATATTTACGAGCGCTTGTTGAAAATAATTCGTGTCTGCTCTTCTTTCCAAGAATCTATACTAATATAATAAAGCTGAAAAGTTTGTTCGTTTGATTGAATGCGCTTATCGCAGGAACTAGGTAGTAGTACTACTAGTTAGAATTTATTTATTTATTTTATTTATTTATTTATTTATTTATTTAGGACAACTTACAAAACATACACCAAGTAAAATATATATCATACAAGTAATTATGTTCCTGTTATAGTGCTGTTTTAATTACAAGTTGCCACGGCATGCATTATAATTATGTAGAAAACAAACTTAAATTACAATGATTGAAGAACATCAAACACAATCCTCTGAACAGTGCGTAGCGATAACAAAACCGGCTGCAGAGCGACACGCAAGTACCAGCCCCATGGAAATCAAACATTATACTTTGAGCCACATTTGTATCGTTATAAGGTTTAAGATCAATTGACATAACATAACGGCTAGCACCAGCATGACCCGTCTGCGTCCTTGACAGATCAAAACAAAATAAGTGATAACTATTTCGATCATAAGATATTATTAGAAACAAACATGCAATTAATTAAATTACAAATAAACGAATACATAAACCATTGCATACTATATTTACAATTCAGTAAATATGAATTCCTATGCAAAGATATGCATTTAAATACAACTATGTGCCTCAAGTGACTTCTTGAAGATGTTTTTTTAAATTTAATTTGTACTTTAATATTTTATATCTAAAGATGTCGCAATCAGTTTTGTGTTGCAATGTATTGTAAGACTTTTGTAATCGGATGAGTGGTGAGTTGAGACCAAGATTAGTGCGCTGGAGCGAGGGAGAGAAAAGAGAGAATCTACTTTTACGTGGTAGTTTCAAAGGGGTATTGAAGTTTAAGCAATTTAATAACTGAGGGCTATCTATAAGACCATTAGCAATTTTAAACAGGAAAATAAGATCAAGGTATAGTCTGCGCTGTTTAAGGCTAGGTAGTCGGTAATGTTTGAGACGGTCAACATATGAATGCAGTTGCTTGGCCTTTTTATCTTGGTAAGCTAAGTGATATAAAAAACGCTTCTGAACTCGCTCAATTGATTTACAATGAACTTCATAAAAAGGAGACCATATTATGCATCCGTACTCTGATCTAACCAAACTATTGTATACACTTATTTTGGTATAATTATCTTTGAAATCTTTACATGTTCTTACAACAAATCCAAGGCACTTAAAACCTCTTTTGACTATATTTTCTGTATGCTTGTTAAATGTTAGCTTTGTATCAAAAGTAACGCCTAGATCTTTAATTAACTTAACCTGATTAACTAGTTTGTTTTGGAGCATGTATTTATTATCTGTTTTTATTTTATTGCGTGTGAAGTGCATGTGGTAGCATTTATCAGTGTTAAGCATCATTTTGTTATAAGCGCACCACTCAACTAGCCTGTTCAAGTCCTCTTGGAGTAGATCCACATCAGAGAGAGAAGCAATAGGTTTTGCGATTTTAAGATCATCAGCATACAAATAGCTCGAACAGTTCAAAAAGCATCTAGTAACGTCGTTAATGAATATTGTGAAAAACACAGGACCGAGGTGAGAGCCTTGTGGCACCCCTGAAGGAGCAGAAATTGGTTCTGACGTAAATCCGTTTACGACTACCTTAAAAGCACGATTTTTTAGATAAGAAGCGCACCATTTTGTCAAGCCGCTTCCAAACCCAAACAAAGACAATTTTTTAATAAGGATATCATGGTCAACCTTATCGAATGCCTTAGAGAAATCTGTATAGATAACATCCACAGGCACACGACTATCCATAGATAGGGATATATCATTAAGAAAAGATGACAGGTTTGTATCAATAGAGCGACTTTTGTAAAATCCATGTTGATTAGGTGATAATAGCGGCCGAACATGCCAAGATATTATGGGACACAACAATGACTCAAACAATTTGGCAAAGATAGGCAATAATGATATAGGCCTATAATTGTTAACTGCAGCAATATCTCCTGACTTGTGAATAGGCACTACTAGTGCCTATTCACAAGTCAGGAGATATTATATATTATAAGAATTGAAAGTCCGTTAGTATCTTTAAGCTATCATTATATATATTTATATAAAACATATATATTTATATAAAACATATATATTTATATAAAACGCATACGCCATACGCCGATGGGAACATTAAACTTTATTCGATAAACAATCTGCACAGAAAAATCATAAAGTGTACTAAATAAACTTAGTTGCTAAATCAACAAAATGCAATAGGATTGCCTGTATTTCAGGCGGTAAAAAAGACTTAAGTTAAATTAATTAAATCTAAGCACTTTAAAAAATTCCTTAAGCAAACACACATAATTATAATAAGCAATGAAATATGAAATGAAATAATGAAATAATAATTTATTCAGCAATTTGATTCACTTAGTAAATTATTTTGCACGTCAATACTTTTTTCACCCTACCAGTATGTCACAATACAAACTAACGTCTACCTTAATATTCCTTGTCTCCAGCCGCCATCATCCAAGATGCACATGTGGATGTGGTTCGGGTACGACCTGGGCGAGTTCATGTTCCCGGGGCTGAACATCAGCACGCGCTGGTCGTTCGCGCTCACATGGATAGTGCTCTTCTTCGTCGCGCTGCTCTTTGAGGCCTCCAAGGTAAGTCTATCCAGCAATGTATGTGTACCTTGTCTCCAGACGGAACAGTCTGGGTGGGGTTCGGGTACGACCTGGGCGTGTTCATGTTTCGTCGTTCGCGCTGCTCTTTGAAGCCTCCAAGTAAGTCAGTTCTAAAGTCAACATCACCCTAGCGCTTGTCCCAGTTGCATACTCGTCCATTGCCTCGCAGGCAAGGGCAGATCCAGCTTTGACGCTAGGGATCACTAGTCGTGGTAAAGTCAATATAAATAAAATAACTATGCTCAATTAGTGGTCCACCTATGTCCTGGAACCAGCTCAGGGAGGTCATGACCCCATCCATGATCCATGACATCGTTATTACATTGGAGCTATTATCATCTGACCATCATAACCCTTACCCAAAAACCAGATTTTTTGGATGATCGTCGGGACTTTGTGCCGTATTATATTAACTGCAGAATGTTGACCTACGACCTCTCATGAGAGAAATAAAAAGATGGAAACTTTTTCAGGTATTCTTGGCGAAGATGCAGCGAGAAGCACACAAGAAGCTGTACCCGTTAAGGTCGGACGAGAGGCGGAATCTTCTAGGAGAAAGGTACCTTTACTTTATTCCCTCCTAGTCATGTTAACTAAAGATTAGTTTATGAACTCTTTGTAACCAAAGTGAATCAAAGTAATTATTTTACAGGGTATTGAATTTCTGTACATTGACAGTGCAGAAATTTGAATAGATTTTGTGCAGTTGCAAAATATGCAATTATCGCAAAAGTAGCTCGACTTGATGCACCGACAGCATTGAGTGTAGAGACACATCAGGCTGTAAATACACGACTGAAGTTCGACAGCAATGCATTATCTATACAATTTTCGACGCAATTTAGGCTACGCAACGTAATTTCGGCATGGTGTGTCATATTCCATTAAAAATATTGAAGGCGTAGTCACGCCGAACTGCGGCGTGGTTTTTACGGCTAGGTGTGTTTCTTTTCTTACAGACACGAGCTTTTATATTTTTAGTTCATCTTAAATGGGTCTGGAATGATTGAAAACCTCTGATCGAATAATTTATAAAAATAGTGTCCAATTAAAGAAATTAAAGAAAGAAAGTTTTATCAACCAAATTTCCTGTTTGGTGCGGGATCTCTCGCACACATTATCGTAATACAGAAACTGAGCTTAATCTTTATACTCAAACAAAACTAGAAAATTGGATTAAAACCAGTTCTTTAATAATATTGAATCATGTTGAGTCTTTAAACTTCACTTATCATCCTTATAATTGTACATACTTGCATTGCTATTTATACTTTTGAAATAGTTCGACTCTTCTACCAAAGACGCAGATGTAGCTATTCACTGACACTAGTTATGTTTATTAAATTTCTCTATCTGGTATTTGAAATAGTTGTTCAAACAATGCAATAATAAAAGGAGGACTGCTCGAAGATATGGAAACATACGCAGACAATAGGCGAAGCCGGCACACCTGCACTCGCTAATCTCAGTCTTGCATTGTGCACTATTTAAACAAAACCATAATGTAAACCAAGGCTAGTAGCAATTGTATTAGAATCATAGTAAATATTATTGCCATTGATCACGTCTGCTTTGCCCTGCCGTGTAATAGATACTACCCTCTTCCCGAGCGTGTAGAAATAAATAATAAATAAGTAAATATTTTTGACTAACACACCAATTGCCTAGCCCCAAACTATGCTCGAAGCTTAATTGTTACTATGGAAGCTAGGGAATGGACAGACATAGACATACTTAGATACTTTTATAAATATTCATGACTCGAGTACATTTGTATGCCAATGTTCATCACAAAAACAATTGCCCCTTGCGGCATTGGAACCCGCGTCCCTTGGTTTTGTAGCCAGGCTCTCTGACCACTAGACCAACGGGCCCGTCGAAGGAAGAAGCGACTAAGAGACATTCGGGGGTTGGGCAGCAGCGATCCCCGATTGTTTATCGTCCACAAATCTGCCCAAGTGTGCTGATGGGCAATGGGCATAATCTTCCATCTGGATGGCATACGTCCTTTGTTGTGCTTTCATCATCAAGTCATCATCAACAGCCTATCGCAGTCTACTGCTGGACATAGGCTTCTCCTAGGGCTCTCCACTCAGCCCGTGTTGTGCTTTGCTATGTTTTTTTCCAAAACTAACGTTGTGCGTCGTGGCTACTAATTATATGAAACCACGCAAAATCCATTATCTGACACTTAATTAATTTGGAGATATAATTATTTTGACATGATTTAATCTGCATTGTTACCGCGCATGTGTGATACTTAGTAATTCAAGGACATCTAGTGAATTGTTGACAGGTAGCATGATTAATGGCTAATCCGCTTCAAAGTGAATGTTTCCTGGGCAATACATTAGTAGGTCAATGCCGAGTTATTTCTTGCTCAAACAATACCTTTGATCAGATCCGATAATTAACATCAGAAAAATACACAAGTGATTTTGTGTAAAGTCCATCCAATTTGTAGAAGTTCTTTAATATCTGTGAGAATTCAGGAAACAGTTTATTATAGTCTTAGGCTCCTATTAATAAATCGCACTCAACTCTGAGCTCAATCTTGAGTTGCTGTTTTGTATGAGAATGACATATCAAGTTCGCGTTCAAGATCGAGCTCAGAGTTGAGTGCGATTTATTAATACGAGCCTTAGTTCAAGAATTAATTTTAGTGTGACTTAAGTGCTAAAATGTTGGCACTCGGTATGGAAGTGTTAAGGGAAAAGCGTTCACGGAGTATGGCCCGGTCTCCATCTTGGTCTTTCGTGTAATGCTAGCGGTACACAATTTTGTATTTAACAATGTAATAGTATTTTATTGTAAGTAACATTGTTTTTTGTCGCAGGGAGCAGGGCGGTATCATGGAGCCGACGACGAGCCGCAACGCCAGCACGGGGCCCGTCAGCCGCTGGTCTTCCTTTCGAGTCAGGTCAGTACTTATATAAAAACAGTTTTTATTAATGAAAAATTGGCCAAGTGCGCGTCGGACTCCCGCACTGAGGGTTCCGTACAAATTCTATTTTTGACGTATTAAAAAAACTACGGAATAGATTTCGTTCGAAACAATTTTCGTTGGTAGTTTTTATAGTAATGTACATTATATAATTATTTCAGTTTTATCATCCTCTTATTTTAGAAGTTAGAGGGGGGGGGGACACACTTTTTTCCACTTTGGAAGGGTCTGTCACGCAAAGTATTCACTTTAGAAAAAAGTGATATTAGAAACCTCAATATAATTTTTAAAGACCTATCCATAGATACCCCACACGTATATGTTCAATGAAAAAAAATATTTCGAGTTTCAGTTCTGACTATGGGGACCCCCCACTTTTTTTATTTTTTTTCTATTTTCGTATAAAAACCTTGTTGCGGTTCGCAGAATACATCCACTCACTAAGTTTCAACAGTATAGCACTTATAGTTTCGGAATAAAGTGGCTGTGACAGACTGGCGGACAGACAGACAGACAGACAGACAGACAGACATGACGAATCTATAAGGGTTCCGTTTTTTTGCCATTTTGGCTACGGAACCCTAAAAAGGGTCAGCCTGATCAGCAGTAGTGATTGGTTGGAGTGATCACCGCTGCCAATGGGCATCAACAAGTTTACAAAGGCAGCAGACTTATTGCCTGTCTTTAAAACCCCATACCTTTCCCAACTGGGTTTTGCCCATTAGAAGCTCTTGTAAACAATCCTGCGGAAATGATACAACTGCTATGCTTTTTTTGGCCGGTGAAGATTCAAGCATATCTTGATTGACACGCGTGATTCGAAGCTTGCTTTGATTATGTCATTGAATCGATGCGGAATGTTCAGATTTTTTTGCGCCAAATCACTGATAATTTAAGAACATATTATGATATGTCATAAAGGGCAACAAACCTATAAATAATAATCTTTGACAATAAACTGCTAAGTCAATATGCATTATATGTACCGTACATAATGTACGTACAAATGTTTCTTTTGAGCGTGGATTGAACTCACGACCTTGGCAAAGCAGCTGCCAACTCAACAAATCAATCGCAAAAAGTGTGTTGTCCGAGCCTAGAATAGTAGGTACTACCCCAGTTCTTTCCGTTGGTGTCGTAAGAAGCAACGGAGGGCAATTTCAGAGGATGGGCAGCAGTGTAACTAATGGCATAACTTCCATCAGGGGGAGGACTTTACGCATGCTCCGCCCTAAATCCGAGTGCGACTACCCACTAAACACCAACGTACTTCCTGTGTTGGTTACCTGGTCGCCGTCTACCAGGTTAGCATGCACCCCATATCAGTGGGAGGCCAATATTCAGCAGTGGACTGATGATGATGATGATGATGATGATGTGCGCAGGGTGCTGGTGAACTGCAACCAGTCGCTGATGTTCGTGGCGCACAACGTGGTGGGCTACCTGCTCATGCTCGCCGTCATGGTCTACAACGTGCATCTGCTGCTCGCCGTCGTCTTCGGGATGATGCTCGGTGAGTTGCAGACATAGAAGGATCTGAATCTTTGAACCTTAATCTGTCAAACGAATAATAGTTCTAAGATTGTACTTTATTTAACTAGGCTCAACCTTGACTTAGCTGAGGCGAGGAATTCTGGATATATCACTTATGTACTTTGGCCTTTAGTTTACTGGAGAAGAAGCTGTCTCCTTTAAAAAAGAAAGTTTTCCTGACGAAAAAAGGTGTGTCCAAAACTATGGTAAGACTCCACCACAGCGGAGATGTGCCGTAAGTAGCCAATAGGATTTCAATGCTGAGATGGTCACGTGTAAAGGCCAAAATCCTATTGGCTGATTGTTTCACGTGTGTCGTTACACATCTCCGCTTTGGTCACACTCTAATGAAAAGATGAATCGTGTCGTAATGGGTTAAGAGACTGAAAGACCATCTCATATGTTTACAGGCTACTTCTTGTTCGGCACGAAGCTGACGCGGCTGCAGATGCAGTGCCTGGGCACCAAGCGCAACGTCATCTGCACGCCCGAGTGCGACGACACCGGTAAGACACTGGAATGTCGGGACAGGTGGTCTTGTTGCCACATTGACTATTGTCGCTATTTATATCTCCATCCCGCTCACACAGATACTTCGTCTGCGGGATGGCAATAGTAGTCGAAGCGATGGCGATGGCGATAGTGGTCAAAGTGGCAACTTGGCTAGACCATCTGGTTTGCGATTGTACCAATAAGCAGGCCGCGTACCAATCTGCTAACGAGCGTGAAAGAGAAGAAAGTGCTGAAGTGCGAAATGTTGTTTTAAGATTAACTCTCTCCTCAATCGCTACACCTCTGGTGTCGCGGATGTCCATCGGCGGCGGTGACTGCTAACCATCAGGCGACCCGATAGCTCATTGCCGGCTATGTCATAATAAAGACTCTGTTCCGATCATAGAAATACTTCTGTAGGATTATGTTAACTTCGAGTGAACAAGTCTTGCACGTGACTCTGTTAAGAGAAGACTTACGTCGTCATTTCGACGACGACAGACAGATTATGTTTATGAAATTTGGAGTTTGCAAATGGGGCCATTGTCAATCAATATTCAAATTCAAAGATAATATGTATTTGCATAATGTTATAGAAAACATGATACCGAAGCATCTTATATCAGTCAAGTTCCGTCTGAATCATTTTATCCAGCAGACTTATTTTATATTTCGAGAATAGTTTTCCGCTTGCTAGGCCGCTAGGGTCAGTTTCACACCTAGTCTTCAGCCCATGCATGTTAGTAACTTTTAAAAGTAGGAACTTATAATCCTGTGAGTCACAAATTAATCAAAAAGCTTCAAAATATAATGACCCTAAACCTCCAACGGACCCATATTCCTTTACATATAAACTAGCGACTATAGACCGGAATCAAACTAAGTGACCCCTCCCCCCTCCCCCTCCAAGACCGGTGCAACACGGAGAAGTGCAGCTGGGAGGTGTGCGAGGGCAAGCTGTGCAAGGAGATGGACTCGCTCGAGACGCAGCAGGCCGCCACGCCGCTCACGCCGGAGCCCTACCGCCCCAAGTACTAGACACGACTTAGTTGTACCCGCCAGTAGGATTGTAAAAGTCTAACCAACGTAATACTGGTGATTATGACAAATATAGTTGCCTTTAGTGAGGTGTTTAGCACGATTTGTTTATCTGATGCCTGTTTTAGTTACGTTGCTTGATACAAGTAGTAAGTAGTTTGACACCTCTGACAGTAGTGCCCGCCAGTAGTACGAAAGTAACACTGGTGATTATGACAGATGTACATAGTTGTAGTGAGGCATTATATTTATTGCACCGTCAATCGTGCTAAAATCAAATTATTGGCGATTTTTCTTGCTACATTTTGTGACTTGAGCAGCATTGTTTTTTTTAAAGTTGGGCTTTTATTTTTTTATTAGATTCATGTAAAATGTAACTTTCCTTAGCACTATTTAATATAATTTAGCTCCGCTGTTGCCACCTGGTCTTTCCTCATATCTTGTCATCCTATCACATAAAAGCAGTACCTATAATAATAAAAAACCATTACCCATAATCATTACTAGATTTGTGCCTCGATATTGCACTAGTAGGAGCAGCAATTCTGATTTTAGTTTTTTTGGATTGTTTAATTGTAGCCACTAGCATTAGAATTTTACCTAAACCCGAGCGCCTCAATCCAAATCAATTCCCATAGTAAACTTTCTTGTCAACCTTCTTTCCAGCTGAAACGTCCACCCCGCCGCTCCTCGACTCGGCGCCGAGCTCGGAGACGGACCTGTACTTGTGTCGGACGCGCACGTGCGTGCCGACGCAGTACTTCCCCGCCGCCGCGCCCGCGCCCGGCTGCTCGTACGGCGCCCCGCGCTGCCCGGCCAAGATGGCGCGCGCGCGTCGCCCCGACGTCAGCTGCCACGACAGCGACAAGGACGACAGCCCCGGCGTCGAGGACGCGCAGCTGCTGCGCACCGAGCGCCCGGCCTGCTGCAAGAAGAAGGAGCCGCCGCCCGAGGAGTCCTGCTGCAAGGTCAGCCCCGAGGTCGTCGTCCACGAGCCGAGCCCGTACGAGGAGCGGGAGGAGGCGCGCGAGGAGAGCCCGCAGATCTCGTGCTGCCGCAACGCGAAGGCGCCGTCGGAGAGCCAGGAGCAAATCTTACCGTAGACAATCTGTTTCGGAACTTTTCTTTGAATAGGCAAAGGAACCTGAGTCTGTCCAGCCGCTTATGTCAGATGGTCGAAGTGTTCAGGCTTAAATTGTGACCTCCAAAAGTCTTCCCCGACGAGCGTAGCTCCAATCGTTTATGCTGTATATTTGAACAAATTAGTGTAACCTATAGTGTATACTAGCCGTTACTAAATGTTATCGTTTGCTCAGCGCTTGTTGCGAGTGTCAACACTCGGCAATAAACTACTAAGTAGTTGTAAGTAGTTATATTTTTCGACTATAGCGTTATAATAATATAAAAAGTGACTGAAAGTTAGGATATTTTTAGTTTTCGTTAAGTTTTTGTAAAGTTTTATTTTTTATAGCCCTGTATGAAATGTCAGATGAAAATGTATGTATAAAAAGTCAAGATTTTTAGCATTCACTAACGTGTATACTTGCAGTCTTTTACGAATTTAGTTAGATTTTATTTGAATTATCGAGATGAAGTCACAAAATATTTGATCATGTAAATCTAACGATCTAGGTTTTGCAGCCAAAGTGAACTCTTATTTTTATTAATTTAATAAGGGCTCTTACTCAATATTAATTATATTGAGTGCAACAATTCTAATAAGATGTTATTTAAAAAGTGTCCTTTATTAAAATAACGAGACGAAATTTATAAAATTTATCGTCGATGCAGGAGGCTCTAAAATATGTATAAGTATGTTACCACTAAATTAGTAATTCACGACATATCACTACACTAAATGCTAGTATTGTAAACTGCATTATTAAGGTTGCTTAAAGACAGAACTTGGTGAGTAACGCAACTCTCTCGTCAAAAAAAGATCACATAGGATTATTGTAACTAACCTCAAAGGTGCTCCAGTATTCATAATATTTTGCAATATGTGATACAACTTAAATTTCGCGTAGTTGTATATAATAACTTCTTATATACCTTCATTAGCGCAGTCATTGAAGCGAAAAATATGGTCCAACCTCCGAATTTTTTTACTGTGAACCGATTTGCATGAAATTTTGGAATTAGTTTCATTGCACCCTTAAATTCAAAAGTGAAAATGATTTGAACGCCGCAACTACCCCTGGAGTGGTTGCCACCCCATCTCGGGGGTGAGTATTCTTTTTTTAAGATAACCTCGGATATCTCGGAAACTAATTTTAAGCAAAAAATCATCTATAAAGTTTTTCGATAAATCTAATACTTTTCAAGTTATTGGCAATTGAAAATTCGCAATTTTGTCATGTTTTTCTTCGGTTTTTTGCAAATATCTCCAAAATTAAAGGTTTTATCGAAAATTTTATGAGGAACAAAATTGTAGCTGGTAAAAAATTAAATAATTTTGTTTATCCTAAAGTTTTCTATGTGCAATATTAAGATATATATTAAAGATCGTAGCCGTTTTTTATTTTGCGTGCAATTTAATCGATGTGGTCAATGTCATCTAGCGGCGAGCAGATGCATTTTATGCATTCTTATAATTAAGAGTTTTGTAGTGCTTGAAATAAGCTTTCAAATGAGTACAATTAAAAGTCTTTTGCACGTAAAATAAGTAAGCTGTATTACAAATAAGAGGATCATCGAATGCTTTTTCTTGTAAATCAATGGGTTTCACAAGTGCCATTTCCAAGCTATTCATGCTATCACAATTTCTAAAACAGCATTGAAAAGGTAATTAGGAGAACTACAACATCCTTTATTGCAATATATAATTAAAAACGTTTTTCGAAAACGGTGAAGGGTTAAAGGGTTTAAGAGAGGCTGTGATTGCCGCTGCCACGCGCTCTTTAAACAATCATATCTCCGTCAGTTTTTGTTTAACAGAAATAACAAAGTTACCAAATTTTTTGTCAGAAAAATACCTAAATTTTTTATCCATACACTTTTATACGCATCTGTCGTAATTTTTGAGATATTATGATAAGAAGGTGGGTTTTTTAAAATATGAGATTTTATATTTTTATTTTAATCCTGTCTATTTTGAAAAATATGTGTCCTAAAGCAGCCAAACTGATACAATTTATCAAACACTTCATAATTAAGTTAACTCTTGGCGGAATACGAATAATTTCAATTCTGGTGGAAATGGCACTTATGAAACCCATTGTTTCAAAAGAAAAAATATTGGATGCTCCTCTTATTTGTAATACAGCTTACTTATTTTACGTGCAAAAGACTTTTAATTGTACTCATTTGAAAGCTTATTTCAAGCACTACAAAACTCTTAATTATAAGAATGCATAAAATGCATCTGCTCGCCGCTAGATGACATTGACCACATCGATTAAATTGCACGCAAAATAAAAAACGGCTACGATCTTTAATATATATCTTAATATTGCACATAGAAAACTTTAGGATAAACAAAATTATTTAATTTTTTACCAGCTACAATTTTGTTCCTCATAAAATTTTCGATAAAACCTTTAATTTTGGAGATATTTGCAAAAAACCGAAGAAAAACATGACAAAATTGCGAATTTTCAATTGCCAATAACTTGAAAAGTATTAGATTTATCGAAAAACTTTATAGATGATTTTTTGCTTAAAATTAGTCTTCTTATCGATATCCGAGGTTATCTTAAAAAAATTGGCCAAGTGCGAGTCGGACTCCCGCACTGAGGGTTCCGTACAAATTCTATTTTTGACGTATTAAAAAAACTACTGAATAGATTTCGTTCGAACCAATTTTCGTTGGTAGTTTTTATGGTAATGTACATTATATATTTATTTCAGATTTATCATCCTCTTACTTTAGAAGTTAGAGGGGGGGACACACACTTTTTTCGACTTTGGAAGAGTCTGCCACGCAAAGTATTCACTTAAGAAAAAAATGAGCTTAGAAACCTCAATATAATTTTTAAAGACCTATCCATAGATACCCCACACGTATATGTTCAATGAAAAAAAAATTTTTCAGTTACAGTTCTAACTATGGGGACCCCCCATTTTTTAATTTTTTTTTCTATTTTCGTATGAAAACCTTGTTGCGGTTCACAGAATACATCTACTCACCAAGTTTCAATAGTATAGTACTTATAGTTTCGGAAAAAAGTGGCTGTGACAGACTGGCGGACAGACAGACAGACAGACAGACAGACAGACAGACATGACGAATCTATAAGGGTTCCGTTTTTTTGCCATTTTGGCTACGGAACCCTAAAAAGAATAGTCACCCCCGAGATGGGGTGGCAACCACTCCAGGGGTAGTTGCGGCGTTCAAATAATTTTCACTTTTGAATTTAAGGGTGCAATGAAACTAATTCCAAAATTTCATGCAAATAATAATAATAATAATAATAAAAACACTTCCATCAATGCAATCAGTCTCCGCAGGGCAGCTTGTGGCGAGCTGTTGGTGTGTGGCGACACCACGGACCCGAGACCTCCCGGGGGAACCTTACCATCTTCTCCCCCACCTCTGGCTTGCCTTAATTGGCCGTCCAGAGTGGAGCGCAAGAGCTATATGCTTGATGGGTGGAAGTGCTCAATCTGCATAATAGCGGGGAACGGCTGACCGACATATCGCGATCCAGAAACCGGTGCACACCTCTCGGCACCCTTAGCCAACCACGCCGGTGTTGCTCCCTTGCTGCCCGCGATCCTAGAGGCCGCTTAGAGTGGTAGCTGTTTTGGGGTGCCCATCTAGTGGGAGGCGAGTCACCGTCTGCCAGGAGTAAAACATTGAGACATTTTGCATGGCAGACGTCCGTTGTCTCAACCCATTGCCCAGATAATCAAACCATCAAACCACACTCAATAGACCTGGATTTTGTTTTCCTTTTAATTCTGCAATAGTTCTTACATTTGCCAAGTGCTGTCTTTGACTAGATCTGTATTTAGTCAAAGATAGAACCTGGCAGATGTACACATTTCATTTAGATCAAATGGTACAAAAAAGCCTCTGCGCTGTTGGCTTTGGCCCCACGCATGCTTCAAAGGACCGGGTCCCTTTGGACCCGTGATCTCGAAAGAGTACCTACAATATAAAAATCAATTTATTTTCCACACAACATATTGTACAGGTACATAGTTCCAAAGATGAGTTAATTACAGGGCTAATAAGCGTGTGTGGAACTGGAGCCTAAGCTAGGGTGACCCTGTATTTCAGGACTCCAGGACCCACTCGCGCATCGACGAGGAAATTCGGGGCATGTGCCATCGTGTGTGCATATGTGTGTGAGTGTTTGTGTGCGCGTGTGTGTATGTGTGAGCGTGTGTGTGTGTGTGTGTGTGCGAGTGTGTGTGTGTGTGTGTGTGTGTGTGTGTGTGTGCGCGAGTGTGTGTGTGTGTGTGTGTGTGCGAGTGTGTGTGTGTGTGTGTGTGTGTGTGTGTTATATATAGCACGTGATATGAATTTGATATATACTACATTTGTTAATAAAGACATACAGAATAATAGTAATAACAATAGATATATTTAAAGTTAGAGGGCCGGCAAAAGCAGGGATTCAACTTTGTGATAGTCTAGTTGGAGAAGCCAATTTTTTATAGCATGTTTGCACTCAATTCGTGGTTTGGAGTAAATACCCAATACCGAATTTATTTTGTTATAGAGGAACGGGGCAAGAAAGTACCATTGCCTTCTGATGAATGTTGTGCGGCAGGCAATGGTGTCGCAAACCTTGTAGGATCTACGTTTGGATTCGGATGGGCTCGCCACATATCGGAGCTCGGAATGTTTTAACAGCGTGGCGAATTGGTCAATACGCGACACACAAACTACGTCGCTCCGCGCAATAAAATCAATAAAAGTGGTTTAAGTGATAATTAAAACAAGTGAAGTGTGTGTAGTGACTTATAAGTGTCCAATTCTCCAGGATTCATGTGGGCAACACTGTATCCCTAAGGACTTCGGAGATACAGGACACCAAACTCTTCGCTCAATACCATCTCAGCGGCGCAACGCACACACTTCACAAAACCACCATCAGGAAGCCTGGAACAAGACCTTTCTGCGGACATTTAAACCAGGCTTCTACCACCAGGCAGTGCGGAGATAGGGGCATCCAAAGGTACGGCTTTTTCCATACAAACGTGGTGACACACTTTTTGAGGTTACACGTGCCGCTAGTCTGGCGCCGTGACCATTACCTACGTCACCAAAGCCGTACCTGAAGACCATCTTCAAGGCTCGAGGACTGCGGAGTACCAGCGCTGAAGACAGCCACCACCACATCGGAAGGTACTCCAGGGAACTCCTCAACCACCAACAGCAGAGGAAAAATTCCACCACCATCAACATCAGGTGAACGGGAATCTCCAACCCTCCTCGAGCCACCCCCAAACTCCACACCCCCAAAAAACCCACCCCTTACACAAGAACCTACCCCTAACATAAGTTAACCTACCCTTACCCCGCCAACCCCTACCCCCTCAACCCTACCCCTCACCCCTCACCCCCCCGCACCCCCCCCCGCAACAACCCCCCCCCCCCCCGCAACCCCCGCGGAAACCCCCCCCTCCCCTCAAGGGTACCTCACCCCCTCAAACCCTAACTTCGCCATTTCTGGGCCAAGAGACCCCGTGTTTGGGCTCATTTTAATCGGCATACAAAATCCAGTCGATTGGCCTCTAGGGTTTTGAGGATTTCCTTCTTCAAAAACATCTACAACCACTTTTCTACACCAACATCTACGGGAACCAGAGCGGCGTCCATCGGCCGCACAGCCACTACCCTGATACATAACTTTAAGTTACCTATAAGTAGTTTTTAATTAGTTCTAAGTAATTTTATAACTATAACATACTAACAGCAATAACTAAATAACTAATAACACAAACTAACACCACAATGTCGTCGCCGTCATCGCAGTACAACACCACCCCTGCTGCATCTACATCCACAGAGGCAGGGCACTGCTGCGATGCTTCGGAGACGGCACCCCGCCGGGTCTCCCCCCAGCGTGACACCACCGTCGCGCAAGGTAGTGGGAGAACACCGGCCCCCCTCCTATCATCACCACCCCCAAAAACCTCTCCAGACGACAAATATCGGGGGCCGCAAGGCCCCCAGGCTAATCCCACATCAATCCCTTCCCCAGTGGAAGCAACCGACCCGGCCTCACTGCCTGGTCACTCGCATACACACAAACAGACAAAACACAGGGCCAGTGCTAGAGTGCAAAAGCGTACATGTGTAGCGCTAGGCGGCAAAGGTCCTATGGACTTATGCCGCACTATAGCACTGGGCAACAAACATTCCAAAAAGACGGCAACCGGTGGTCTACGTAGGGTGGCGTCGCTGCGAAGTGCCCGGGCGGCAGCACGCGAGATGGCTTCGGACGATGCTCGCCAGCTCGCGGACATGTCGCTTTTGGATACCTCAATCGTGACGCCGGTAAAACCACCAAAAAAAACAACACCGGACATGACCTCCCCCCCTCCTCTACCCTCATCACCTATACCGTCAGAAGTGGTGATTCCACAAACCTTTCCCCGTAAAGACCATTATAGCGTCGTCCTCTCCACAACACCTGAGAGGAAAACTCAGTCATCAGAGGAGGAAGGTACTACCGCTCCCCACCCATTGGAGGAAGAGTCGCAGAACATCTGCGAATCTCAGACTCAGGACGGGTGGGGGTACATAGGTAGTCAAGGGGACACCACGGACGACGAAAGCTGGACGGACATCGACAGCGAGATAGGCAGACCAAGCGTCCTACCACCACTAGGAGGAAGGACGGGAGTTTGCAAGGATCTCGCTACAGAGAGGGCGGGAGTCTTCTACCAAAAAGGGAAAGAGGCTCTCGAAAGCTCTAAAACCCTAAAAAAGGACCTAAGAGCAATAGCAGTAGAGAGCCTCGCTAATCTCTACGAACTGGTCCTCTCCCTAGCCGACTCCAGGAACAGGCATCGCCTGAAATTGGAGGAGGAAAGGTCGAGAGCAGCCAGGGAGCTGGTCCGTCTGGAAAGAGCGCACTGTAAGCAGCTTGTTAAACAACAACAGGAGTTTAACAGGCAACTCAACGATACCAAAGAGGCCTTGACGGGAACCCACAAAGCAGTGGAAGGAGTACAGGGCTGGCTAAACTTCGAGATGGACGGATTGATCACACTGATCAAGACTGTTCACGCTCAGAAGGATAGTCCAGTCGAGCCTCCAAAACCCCAAACACCTACGGAATCGTTGAGGAATCAGTGTGCTCACACAGACCAAGGGCCGGCCCTGGAAAAAATCCAACAAAAACTCGGGGATCTTGCGAATGAGATCCACTATCTGGGACTGACAAAACGGGAGGAATTCAGTGCACGGGAAGCCGGGCACTCGGCCAACTCAGAAAAACCAACAACCACACCACTACCTCAATTAGCGACCATCATGGCGGGAGTGGAATCGCTCGGAAAAGAGCTTGAGAATATCAAGCAACTCCTGAGCGGCCCAAAACCAGCCACAAAAAGTGAGGTAGGTGAGGTTGTTCAATCAGCCACAAAACCAGTGGTGGATAGGACCCGCGAGATCCTCGAAGAAATCAAAGAGGTCAAAGAGGTGGCCTACACAAATGGAGGCCCCAAGCCGGCAGGAGCGATGGGCCTTGCTTCAGAAATGGCCATAGCCGATACGGCGGCTCAACTAGAGAACCTGATAGGACCTCTGAGAGCTGACGTATCGGAAGTGGCCAGCCAATCTAAGGCCCTTAACAAAACCCTGACTTGGGTAAACTCCTCCCTAAAAACAAGGACAACGCAGCAGAAACCAGAGGCTCCAACATCATATGCCTCAGCTGTAAAAGCCCAACACCGACCCTTAAAAGCCAGACACTCCATAATAGTGTCTTCGACGGATCCCACTAAAACTGGAGATGGAGTCCTGGATACTATAAGGACCACACTAGACTTCAAAACAACAGGAGTCACCGTCGACAAGGTAAGGAAGGCCAAAAACAGCAAAGTCATCCTTAGCTGCGAAAGGGAGGAGGACGCCAAACGCCTCCATCAACATATTAAGACAAACAAATCACTACAGGTTAAAGAGGCGTTGGCCACAAACCCCCTAGTAGTGGTTAAAAACGTCTTGGCGTACCACACCAACGAGGACATCGTTGACACCATCAAGGCCCAGAACAAGAAATTGTTCAACGACCTAAATGGCGATGAAAAAACCTTAAAGGTGCGGTACAGAAAAAAGGCACGGAACGCGCTACAGTGCCATCCTGTGTTAGAAGTGTCACCACCACTACACAAGCGCATGCTGGAGGCGGGATCGGTCCACATAGGTCTCGAAAAGAGACCAGTCGAGGACCAATCGCCGCTAGTACAGTGTGCTAAATGCCTTGGTTTTGGGCACACCAAAACACTCTGCCGAGAGAGCGACCAACTCTGCAATTACTGCGGAGAAAAGCACTCCTGGCAAACGTGTCCAAACAGAGAGGCAGGTGTACCTCCACAATGTAAAAATTGTGCGAGAGCCAAGGTCGACACTTCCACCATCACCCCACATGTGGCTTTTAACCCTATATGCCCACAGTGGCAAATATGGGATAATTTAGCGCGCTCCAGGATAGCCTATTGCTAAGGGCGCCTCAACAACACTGGGCTCATCCACCCAAACCAATCAAGGACACACAAGGCTTAAATTCATCCAAGCCAACCTCAGGCGGTGTAAACGGGTCACTTCTGAACTCCTTCAAGCAGCCGGGACACATGGAATAGCGGTTGCACTGGTGCAGGAACCTTATGTGGGCTCCTCAGGAACAGTAAAGCAGTTCCCTGGCACTAGAGTTATCCAATGTTCCATTAACAGGCAAAAACCGGTCAAGGCCGCCATAATTGTGTTCAGTGACAGGCTCAGGGTAATTCATGACCCACAGCTCGTAACTGAGACGGAATGTGCGGTCTTGTTGGAAGCCGGAACCCTAAAGCTAGGAGTTGTGTCCTTGTATTACGAGGGTGATCAGCCCATTGAGCCTTACATAGATCGTACCAAACTGGTATGTCAGGGGCTCAAAACCACAAATCTTCTACTCGGAGGGGATGTCAACGCCTGGAGCCCCTGGTGGGGAAGCTCTTCCGAAAACCAGAGAGGGGAGGCATACAGCTCCTTTCTCAATGAGCGGGATTTCCATGTCCTTAACACCGGCAACACGCCAACCTTTGAGGAGTATAGGCAAGGCAGGCTGTGCACCAGCTATGTCGATGTTACAGCCTGCAGCACCTCACTGCTAGGAAAGATTAAAGGATGGAAAGTCGATCGATCCCTGACAACATCAGACCATAATGCTATTTTGTATACCCTTGAAGTGGGAGAAAAACTGACCCCAGTAAAATACCCCACAACAAGGAAGTATAACACTAAAAAAGCAAACTGGTCAGAGTTTGATCGACAATTACATCAATCCCTAGCAAACAAAAACATCACACCCTCTCTTATATCAGGGATAACATGTGGTGAGGACATGGAAAAAACGGTTGAGGACTACACAGCCGCCATCAGGGAAGCATGCGAAGCATCTATCCCAGTGGTGGCAACTAGGCAAGGGACAACCAAACCTCCGTGGTGGACTGATGCGCTCACCGAGCTCAAAAAGGACGTGCTCCGCAAAAAGAGACGCATCAGAAACGCCGCCCCACCGAGAATAGAATCCGTACTGCAGGACTATCACGAGGCCAAAGCGCTTTATGCGCAAAGGACACTAGAGGCCCAAACTGATAGTTGGAAGGAATTCTGTTCCACTCAAGAGAGAGAGAGTATGTGGGATGGCATATACAGAATCATAAGAAAAACAGCAGGTAGACAAGAGGACATGCTCCTCAGAGGGACGGACGGGAAAACTCTTACCCCGGACGAATCGGCAAATCTTCTAGCCGAAACTTTCTACCCAAAGGACTCTGTATCTACAGACTTGCCACACCACAAACTCATCAGGCAACTCACCAGGAACGGTTCGCCTGAGGAGAGCCACTTGTCCGCAAATGATCCACCATTCACGGTGCCAGAAGTGGAAGCTGTGCTAAAAGCACAGAATCCAAAAAAGGCGCCTGGTCCGGATGGATTCACTGCGGACATATGTGCCAGGGCAATTCGTAGTGAGCGGGAGATATTCATGGAAATAGCAAACAAATGTTTGGCTATACCATATTTCCCCAAACTATGGAAAACAGCCCATGTGGTCATCCTTCGTAAACCAGGGAAGGAGGACTACACCCACCCAAAATCCTACCGCCCAATCGGACTACTTTCAGTATTGGGTAAAACGGTAGAGAAACTACTAGTGGGCAGACTCCAATGGCATCTACTTCCAACCCTCAATCCAAAACAGTACGGTTTCATGCCACAGCGCGGCACCGAGGACGCCCTCTATGACTTGATGGACTACATTGTGAAACAACAGGCGCAAAAAAAAATCGATCATCATGGTCTCACTCGACATAGAGGGTGCCTTTGACAACGCGTGGTGGCCGGCTCTCAAATACCAACTGATAAAACGTCAGTGTCCCAAAAACCTCTACGGGGCGGTGTGCTCGTACCTCTCTGACAGGAGAGTAATAGTCAATTACGCAGGGGCATCAAGGGAAAGGGAAACCAATAAGGGTTGCGTGCAAGGCTCCATAGGAGGCCCAACCTTCTGGAACCTAATCCTGGACCCTCTATTGCAACTCCTGTCGGGGGAACAAGTCCACTGCCAAGCCTTCGCCGACGACGTGGTCCTAGTTTTCTCCGGGACGACCGTGGCCGAAATGGAGGAACCGATCAACACAGTGCTCAGTAAAACAGTAAAATGGGGAAAACAAAACAAGCTGAACTTTGCAGCCCATAAAACCAATGCAATGCTGCTAACGAAAAAACATAAGTTCAGTCCCCCAAAAATTCTAATGTCAGGGGTACAACTACCACTTGTTGATCAAATAAAACTCCTCGGTCTCACCATAGACAAACACCTAAACTTCAACGCGCATGTTACCGCCGTTTGTAAAAAGTCAGCGAATATCTATAAACAACTGGCATGCGCGGCGAGGGTTACGTGGGGTCTAAACGGAGAAATAATAAGGACCATCTACGTGGCGGTCATCGAACCAATCATGACTTACGGGGCATGTGCCTGGGCCTCAGCCAGCCAGCTCCAGATGAACAGGAAACCGCTGGAGGCAATACAGAGAGGCTTTGCGCAGAAGATCTGCAAAGCTTACAGGACCACATCATTGACGGCAGTCCAAATTCTCTCTGGTACTCTCCCGCTGGACCTGCGCATCCAGGAATCAGCCACTTTTTACAAGGCTAAAAAAGGAATATCAAGCGACTTCCTACCCCCTGGCAGAGCATTGGAGGGGAGGGTGGAGTTTAAGGACTTCCCTCACCCATCTAAACTCATAGCTACGGAGTATGAGCTCCTTGAAAACATGGACTCTCAAACCCAGGAAACCCTTAACATCAAGGGCCCACAAATCTACACCGACGGAAGCAAATTGGACGGCAAAGTCGGTGCAGCATTCACTTGGTGGGAAAATGGGAAAGAGACCATGTCTGACACCTTCAGCCTGGACCCCACTTGCACGGTATTCCAATCAGAACTCTATGCTCTCCATAGGGCCGTGCTGCGGGCGAGGGAGAGTGGGAGCGGAGTGGTGAATATCCTAAGCGACTCTAGGTCGTCACTGGATTTACTGTGCGGCTCCGCACTCCTTCATCCCTTAGCAAAGGCCATAAAAGAGAACATAGCAGTGATGCGTGCCAGTGGGCAAAAAGTGAGACTATTCTGGCTCAGAGCACATGTGGGAACAGCGGGAAATGAGAGGGCAGATGAGCTTGCAAAAACAGCAGCAAGTTCTCCAACATCAAACCCAGACTACGCGGAAGTTCCGCTGTCCTTTGTCAGACGAGAGATCAGGAACGAGTCAGTCAAGAAGTGGCAAGACCGCTATGACACTTCCTCAACGGGCTCAACCACAAAACGTTTCCTTCCTGATGTGGACAAAGCGTACCGCATAGTGAGAGGAACTAGGTTGACCCCGCTACAAATTCAAATTCTGACGGGACACGGAGGTTTCGGGGAATATTTACACCGGTTTAAGTTGCGTAGCAACCCTGGGTGCGAGTGTGACCCTAACAAAGTAGAGTCGGTCTGGCACTTACTGCTAGAATGCCCGCGTTTCCAAATGGCTAAATACAACCTGGAATGTGACCTCCAAACTGAGCTGAATGAGGACACAATCCCAAAATTACTGGCGGGTGCTGACACAAGAACTAAGTTTCTTCAGTATGTAGAAACAATAGCTCAAATCGCTACCAGAAGAAACAGCACCCTCACACAGTCACCAGACGGACAACACATCCCAACCCACCAAACTCATAACATAACACATCCAACAACTCAAAATACACAAACCCTACAACAAAAACAGCCACCACCAATAAACTTGTTACTTACTGCCGAACCGGGACATCCTGGAATACGGCTGAGGGGTGTCGCCCTATTCATGGACGATGTCTCTGAAAGGGTGGGCATCGCATTCTGCAACGCCAGGGCTAAAAACAGTGTCTGCATATCGCCGGGCCTCGGCGCGCTACTAAACGGCAGCACCTTTAAAATTACCATTAGGCGCAGGCTATTCAACGAACTTCCAGAAGTAGCGATTGAAGGGCAAACCTGCAGAATAGTGCGAAAGAATAATAAAACTATCGCACTCTTCTGCAATGAGCTTAACACTACGGAGTTCGAAAAAGCCTGTAAGGTGCTGGCGGGTATTGGCGAGCGGGGAGCGGGGGGGATGTCGACACCTAAAAAAATCAGCGTCGACGCGATGGTTGTGGGCTACCAAAAGGGCAACACAGAGGACTACCTAGGTGCCCTATCGGCCTCTAAATATCATGAGGTAGTGGTCTATGAGGACAGAGGCCAAAACCTCAGTCACCTTAGATCTAAGCCCAACAGCCAAAGCGCCGAAACACCACTAACAGACTGCTGGGATCACCCGATAGTCGGAACCGACATCAGTGGATCCGAGCGGCTGGAAAACCGAGTGCGCCAAGAAGCCGAAGAGGCAAAGCAGAGTGCTGACGATCCGGAGGTAGAGGAACAAAGGGAAAAAACCCTATCCTCCATAACATCCACCCTCAGCAAAGCATTCCTCCAAATCCCGGAAATAGTAACTCAAAAACTTAAACAACTAAAGAGCACCACAGCAATTGAAAAAGCTGTGGAGCTCTTTACAACACCTAAACAAACCCCAAAACCCAACACACCACCAAACCGTGACCGCACCCTAGCGGACATGGGCCAGGTGACCCCTCCAATTCTTAGGCTCACGGAAGGACCACAAGACCACATGTTAAATGCCTTCATTGAATTCGTAGCGGTAACAAAAGCCACTCGCCAGGTAAACACATTAGTATGCCACAAGATCCTGCAAACTTATAGGCGAGCGAACTTGGGACTGCTGCGGGTTCAACTGGGGGAGGCTGAGGCAGCGGTGTACGACAACGACAAATCCGTGGTAATACATGGACAAAAGTCGGGGTCGTATATGGCAGCATACAGCGAGACATGTGGTTTCGTAAGTCTGGACGAGGAACGGAGCAATGAGGAGGAGGGGAAACTTGTCTTCAAAACACCACCTCATGACCCCATTGTGGTCTTGGCGAAGTGCACAAAGGTAATGCTAGATGACAGGATTCTCGAAATGGCAAATGCTATATCGGGAGACCTCTCAGATGGCAAAATACCGGAGCACTGGACCAAGCCTCAAATCTCTTGGGTTAATGGTGTCCCAGGGTGTGGCAAAACTACCTGGGTGATGTCCCAAATTGACACCGAACGGGACATCATCGTGACCACCACAACTGAGGCAGCTAAAGACCTCCGTGAAAAACTCCAAGAAAAGATTGGAGATAGGGCGAAAAAGAGGGTAAGGACTATGGCTTCTCTTCTAGTCAATGGAATGAGTGAGGGTGAATTGTGTACACGCCTTGTGGTGGACGAAGCCCTCATGAACCATTTTGGATCCATAGTCCTCGCCATCCAAATTGCCAAAGCCACGGAGGTCACACTATTGGGAGACAACAACCAGCTCCCATACATAGACCGGTGCAACTTGTTTCCACTGGAATACAACAGACCCAATAAAATCACTCCCATAACCAAGGAATTGCTGTGTACATACAGGAACCCTCAAGATGTCGCATATGCTCTCAATGAGATCTATAGCGGCATCTATTCAGCAAATGCTCGAACAAAATCTCTGACGCTTAAGAGATTCTCCGGCGAAGTGATCCCAAAATCGGAACGAACTTTATATCTCGTTCACACCCAGGCTGAAAAGGCAACCCTAATCGACCAGGGATACGGTGCCGACGAGGGATCACGGACCCTGACAATCCACGAAGCTCAGGGACAAACATTCGAGCATGTGGTCATAGTGCGCACAATTCCAAAAAAATCCCACCTTCTCCAGAGTGTCCCACACGCTGTCGTGGCTATCTCCAGACACACCAACACCTGTGTCTATTTTACTGATAACACCAACGACGATGCCACGGCACGTCTCATAATGAGAGCGGAGAGAGCCACGACAGCGAACATAAGAGACTACAACTTGAGGATGGCCATGCGAAGGGGAGATGCGGCGGTGATAAACAAAATACATAGCCAAATCTCCGAAGATAAAACCGCAGGGGTGTCCCAATTGTAAGTCTTAAAATTCTTACAATTGGGTCTTTCAAATTATCATCAACAAATAATAAGATCACGGCGACGACAGTTGGACAGTTGTACGGTTATATTTAAGTATGACTGTAAACTAAATACAATATTTACAAGAAAAAAAAAAAAAGAAAAAAAAAAAAAAATCTTTCTTTGTAACTTTGTTAACTTAAAGTGCATGTTAACTTTTACATTGTATGTATGTATAATGTGTAACTTGATATATATAAAAATAAAAAAAAGGAAAAAAAAAACAAAAAAAAAAAAAAAAAAAATACCTACCTACATTTAAACAAATACCAACAAACAATACCACAACAACAAAAAAAAATATAAAAATAAAAAAAAAAAAAAAAAGTAAAAAAAAAAATGTTTATAAGTTACACATTTAGTTTAAGACTCTTAACTTTATGATAAAATAATAACTTCTTTAATTATAACTTCCACTTGATGTATAAATCTATGTCTCTTTGCGCGGAGAGATACTTTATATTTAAATAAATTAACATAACAATAATAACAACCTAACATAAAAAAGGCACGGGCCAAAGAGCCTGTGGCAATATTGTTTCATTGAAAAAAAAAAAAAAAAAAAAAAAAACAGCGTGGCGGAAGGATGAACAACCTTCTGACAGAGAGAACTTGACATTCCTGGTAGAGATCATCGGTTGGGTAGCGAAATGGTTTCTTCATCATTACCTTTAGAATAGATCTCTGAGCTCTTTCTAGTTTTAAGATGTTTGTTTTACATATTCCACCCCACGCACTTATGCAATAGCTCAAAACTGATTGACCTAATGCAAAGTAGACGGATTTGAGTAACTGCGACTCAAGAATGTTTCTCAACCTTTTGAAGACCCATATGAGCTTTCTAGAGCGATCTGTTAGAAGGGTGATTTGTTTTTTCCATGACAGGTTATCATCCAGCAGTATACCCAGGTACTTCACTTGATCAACTCTCTGCAGCTCCAGGCAGTTACATTCGGAAGAACTGTTTGTTCTTGTCAAGCCACATGTGTGCGCCTTGATTGAATAATTAGAAGGCTGCGCTGACTTTCTGATTGAGAAGGTTACACATTTGGACTTCGATACATTCAGTGTTAGGTAATTCCTTCCCAGCCAGACAACCATATGTTGTAGGCCTCTCTCAGCGCAACCCCCCGCCTCAGCCCAAGTCTTACCCCTGAATATGATCGCTGTATCATCTGCATAGGAGAAGATAGTGCCATTGCTTGGATGATAGTTGCAAAGCTCGTTTATATATAAGAGAAAAAGACTCGGGCCAAGCACACTGCCTTGTGGTACGCCACACACAATGGGAAGTTCAGAGCTACTGTGCTCACCTATCTTGACTCGCTGTCTCCTACCCGTCAAGAAACTGTGAAAAAGTTTTAGTGGGATGCCTCGGATACCAGCGGTTTCCAGTTTCTTTAGCAAGATAGGCGTAGAGACGGTATCGAAGGCCTTCGCCAAGTCCAGGAAGATGCCAACACACTTCTCTTTGTGGTCCAGACTTTTAGCTATACTACTAACAAGTTGTGATCGGTTCACAGTAAAAAAATTCGGACCCAAAATGCTTCATTGCCTGCACTACATGGTGGAAGTTTTTAACAGTAGAGACTTGCAAAAGGATGCTTGATGCAGTTACACTCACATTAACCGGCAGCTCATTAGTCGAGATTCGAAGTGTAAACAAGTTTATTTGTTAAAATTAAAACTGACATAGGGTTGAAAGTATACAGGGTTATTTGAAAAACACCAATAACCCCAAGAATTTAAAATTTATGTTTATTTTTATGAACTCGTAGAACAAATGTTGATAGTCGTGGGAGGTTGTTGTTTTACAAATATTCATGTATATAGCAAAGGGGTGCTTTTGTTGTAGATTTTACATAAAATTGTAAGGGCATATTTTATTGTTCATCGTGCCTTATTTATTTGTCTTGATTTGCGTGCCAAATGTTTTGAATGTTGTATATTATAGTTTATTTAAAAGTACCTTGATACTACGTAAAATAATAGAACTGTTGCAATAAAGAGACAATATTGTAATAATTAAGCAGAGTTTTATTTTAATTTGCGATGTTTAAAAGGTTATTGAAAATAAAAACCGATAACCGAACTAAGTATCAATAATATTTATTTTATCAATATAATAATAGAACATTATATGAATGGTATTAAAATAATGGCTTAACCTAGCTTACGTCTAATTGTTTTTGTTATAAATAATCACAATAATGCGGCGGGTACGGCTTCACTGTTCCAGTTATTTGCGTTGAGATTCAACCAAGTCCCATACAACTGTTTACATTACACTTTAATAATTACAATTACCTGCTCAAACTGAAGTAACAATCATTTTATTAAACTTAATCATTTAACTTACAAGATATGGTAATTGGTATGATAAAATATTAACGTGCATAAATTCATAAGTTTGTATTTATAACGGCTTACCTGACCATGTAGTGACTGATATGGGCTAAATACAAATGCGTGAGGATAACAGCCGCACCCAGAACTGCGAGGCCTTTACAAACAATAGTTACAACAACGATATAATTAAATAAATATGGCAATAGTCAAACACCGGCGGTACAACGCGTAACTTCAACGGAGCACAATGAAACACTGCGTGCTAACTCAAAGCCTAGGTAGATAATTCGTTTGCGTTTATGGGGAACTATGTTAATATAATTATTGATACGAAACCAATTCAATTCAATTCAAATGACCGAAAATGTAAGGAATATGTATCATAATTACAATCCAATGGATATTGTAGTATCACGTAAAATAAAAATTATATTTTTCCTTAAAATTAAACTATGACTCATGAAAGAAATTTGTATTCGAATATTTATTAATTATTCAATTTTTTTAAATGAAGGAAGTTAAATACGTTTAACTCATATTTAAATTGAAGTTGCGCGTATGCTCCGGTACAAAACGGTACAATAGCGGTCGAAAGGTTATCACTAACGTTATATCGACTTGTTAAAGAGTGATTAAATAGTTTAAATAAAACTGGAATGAAACAAAAATGTTACAAGTTAGTGAAAAGGAAGACCAACTAATATCCGTGCTAGATAAAAGCTAGGAAACACATTCGCGACAAACGTCTGGATTTCTCTGGAACATCTAAAGCATCTTTATACTAGCTATTTAGGGAATATCCAGACATATGGCGCTTACTGTGTCACTTTTTATAAATTACAATCGCTACACATATTCTTCTTACACTTCATTCTTAGATACTTACAAAGACATGGCAATAACTTGTCAGGTCATTTTGAATGTGGCAAAATATTTTTTGCCATCAAATTGTTACCAAGTCTTCGTCTACAAGTCTGTTTCAATATAACTACTTTATGCAGACTTGTATCACACAGCTTCATAGAAAAATAAATTATAAACAAATTACAACATGTCCTACAGCCGCGAGCAAAAGTATTAGGCACCCCTATTAAAACACTGGAACAGCAAACTTATGTAGTGATAGGCTTTTAATGACTATGCTTTTGTTTGAGGGGTATCATTTAAGTTGAAAATACATCAAAAACATTTTTTATGACATGCAGTTGTGCAATTATTAATTATTTCTCGAAAAACGTTATTTTTCAAAATCTTTATTGTAGTGCGTTAATTTTTTTTTATAAAAATACACTTGCTGTATGCAAGTGTTTTTAGCTGATTTTTGGAGAATAACATTTTTACCGTGAGTTATGCCAAAAAACAACGAAACTTAGTGCCGAACAGCGCCTAAGATTTTTTTTTTGTCTGAACAAGGCATGTCACTAGTGACTATAGACCAAGAAGTGAAATGTTCTCGCTGCGCAGTGCAATATTCAATAAATCAGCTAAGAGAGACCCGATCTCATGAAAACAGGCCAAAACAGGCAGAAAAAGAGTTGCAGCTGATCGAGATAACCAGCTAATGATTAGACAGTCTTTGCGGACCCCCAAAAAAACTGCTATTGACCTCGCTGAAAATTTTCAGGGGGCAAAAGGCACACCTGTAAGTGTTCAAACGGTGAGAAGATGACTTCTTAAAGCTGGATTAAAAGGTTGCAAAGCAAAAAAGGAGCCATGGCTGTCAGAACACAGCATGAAAATTCGGCTGGACTGGGCCCTGAAACATAAAAATTTGATGGTGGAAGACTGATCCAATGTGTGGTGGTCAGGCGAATTCAACTTTAACCTTTTGAACGCCACGGTCGGCACTGGACGACAAATGAAAAAGTGCCCAACACGCCACCGTCGTGTATGGCCGACGAGAAAACGACATTTTTAAAACACAAAATAAACATACTAAATCAACTTTTCTGTGTTTCTTTTTCCTATTATTTAAAAGTACTTTAATGATGTATTGTAAAATGGCACGAAGATATATCCATCAGTTACATTTCACTAGCAAAAATTATCACTAAATATTGCTAACCAAAATGGTGTTCTCCTCACGCCACAGTCGGCAAGACACGACAGCTAGTGATGGGTAAGTTAGGTAAATTAAATTTTGAATTTATGAAATATTTTATTGAAAGCAGCTTACTACTACATCGGAGGAGCTCGATGGCGCAGTGGTTAGCGCACTCGGCCTGCGGTTGCTAAAGTTAAGCAACGTTCGCAGATGCCAGTCATCGGATGGGTGACCGAAAAATTTCATCTCGAGCTCCTCCGTGCTTCGGAAGGCACGTTAAGCCGTTGGTCCTGCGCCTGATCTCTACGGTCGTGTCAGATTGCTGTCCCACCGAATTATGAGAGTGAAGGAATAGGGAGTGCACCTGTGCTTGCGCACTCACTTGTGCACTATAATATATCCTGCGTACCTGGCTGATCGTAAGATCGGCCGCCATGGCCGAATACGGCCGGAGGGTATTATACTACTACATCGATAATTATTTTTTAATAGCAACTATTTGTATCTGAATATTCTTAATGCGTAATATTTATGAAATTATTGAAAAATGATAACTATTTATATCTATCGATCGATAGTTAACTGTTCACTCTCGCGCATCCCTACGGAACAGCGCATAGACAGTTACCTGTACGCCACAGTCGGGAAGACACGTCAAGCGGTGACGTCATTAGCGCTACGGGAGACTGCTAGAGATGTCCTATCCTATTATAATTTATAACGGGGAGTGTAATATGAATTAAAATGGATAGCAGTCAAATGACTACCGAAGAACTCCTTCATGTGTTAGGAAGTGTAGAAGAGGATGATGAATAAAACTTTCAAGATCTGAACGCTTTTGTTTCATTGGGTTACCAAAATACCGACTTATATTAGAAATTTCATTAAGAGCGCGAAGGCACTTTTGAGCTCCTAGATTGAACTACTGTTCTAAACAAATGAAATTAAAAAAAAAAGAATGTTATCTCTTAAATAGTCGAATAGTTCGTAGCGGCCTCTGATTTTTTAGATGTCATTGATTTTACTTAGAAATTATTCTAAACCAAAAAACGTCGAAAATCGCTTTAAGATCGCTGTGAATCTCACCTATACGATAATATTGTTGAACAAAATTTATACCAGAATAATTGTTACTTCATAATATTTCATAATGAATTTATTATCTTATTTCGATAATAACTATAAATACAACTGCAAAATTACTACAAAATATGTGCCGGCCGTCCGAACTCAGCTTTTTCTCGCAGAGTGAAAATTTGTTATACTAAGCATGAATTTATTATCCTATTTCCATAAAAACGATAAATACAACTGGAAAATTACTATAAAATGTGAAAAGGGGCATTTTACGCAAAAATCATGATCGAGATGTAACAGGCCTCTTTAAGTAAAAACGGAGAAAATCAACTAAAGCTAAGTAATTAATTCGTACTCCTAATAGACAACCCTTTCTTTACCTTGTTGTTTATAATTTATAATAATAATTATAAGTTTACTTGAAATGTCACATCATTACCTCGCACGCAAGAAAGCTGTCAAAGGTCGTGCCAACCACGCCAGAGTCGGGTCTTCCCGACAGCGAATGCCTACACGAACGAGATTAGTGATGTATCTTATTATTACCTGATTTATTCGTTTGTAGTTTTAATGTCTACTTTTACTTTGTATAGAATTTTGTACCTGCTGTTAAATAATACGAAAACAAAAAAATATATTTAATTTCAAAGATATGTGACGAATAGCAGAGATTAAATCGGTTATTGACAACTTATCGATAACATCGTTGGCATTCCTATTTTATTTGTAGGTATTTGCTCTGAATTTATGGCTTGGCGTGGGAAGGGCGCCGATGCGTTTGAGCACTGGCGTTCATAAGGTTAATGTACGGCTCTTTAGTTTACATACCTTACATAAAAAACATAAAACCATTGAAAATTTACTTCTTGATGTAAATTGTACTGTTTCAAAAATGAATCTGTTTTTCCCTATCAAACTGATGTTTGGAACTCCCGGTGCAACCTACGTAAGACGAGGAATAGGTGAAGATTACGACGAGGACTGTGTGTTACCCACTGTTAAGCACGATGGAAGCTCCATCATGACTTGGGGTTGCATGGCAGCCGATGGCGTGGGCGAAATGTTGCTGTGTTAGGGGTGAATGATCAGTGAAAAGTACACAAGAGTCTAAGTAAGAGCTCTAGAACCATAAATAACGAAGATTTATGGCGATATGAACTACGAAGGCGTCAAATTGCAACAAAACAACGCCAAATTGTCACAAATCTGCTCACTCCATGGCCTGGCTGTACCAAAACAGAGTGGACCTCTTAGGCTGGCCACCACAATCACCAGACCCCAATCCAAGGGAGCATATTTGGTCAAAATGAAGAAAAAGATACGTAGACACTCTGTAACCAATAAAACATCAAGGGCAAGCAGCATTAAAAAAATAATAAATGAAATAACCCCTGAATAATATTTAAAGTTGATTAAATCAATGCCTGTAAGTGTAGTTTCTGTGATCAAATCTAGAGGTAGACCAACTAAATTTGAATAAACATGACATTTTAATAAAGCTTTTAAATAAACAAAAGCATTTTATTAACAATACCTTACACAAACACTTAAAACTAACAGTTCAGTAGGGTGCCTAATACTTTTGCTCGCGGCTGTATAATTTTACATGATTAACATTAGAGTGCAGAGTCAAAACGTGGGGACATCGTCGTCCTCTCTATATAATTGCATTATGCTAACATGCATATTTTATGTAAATAATATAATACGCAAAATGCTAAGAATATTTTAATAAAGACATTGCACTAAGAAGGCAACATTTTAAGCCAATCAAATGATGTTCCACACACAATGTATGACAAAATGTAGAACTCTCTCTCGATTAGTTAATTTTAATTTATGCTTAGTGTTAAATTTAATCATATAGAAACAAATTCTCATATGACATGTAGTCATGATTTTTTTATCCTATCAATATTTCAAAGTAATATCACATTAGGTCGTTAATAAATTGTCTGACCATTTTTTATTGAAATATTGGTCATAATTTGCATCCAATAAATCCTATTTATATTCACTGGATTTGACGTCCTTTATAATTAGTACTACAACAAAAAATAAAACATTTCGGTACCTTATACAGCAAGTATTAAGTTTTATAAGAAAATTCTAGGGCCTACCACATGTGGCAGCAGGGTGAAAAACAAGTATGCATACTTATAAAAATTTTGTTACCAACGAATACTTTGTATAATACTTTTGTAAAACCAAGCAAAGAAAGAAAACAAGGAATACACACTACAAAACAAGGGAGGGATCAACACGAAATGCATCACTCGGGGCGAGACGTCACCGCGGGCGATTCGGGGATCTCAAACGACCGGGGCCGCTAGAAACCGTTAACAAGCGATGCCAAGGTACTAGAGACTGGTATCGGAATAATTTATAATTTTGACCAGAATCGTTCCAATCGGAAATAACTATGCACGGCTTCGGATACACCATAAAACCTCAAACTGAAACATCACTCACATCCCCATCCGAATCTTCAATCCGGGATAGCGCCGTCGACCGGCGACCGGGCACCTCCGGGCCGGGGCGGGCTCAGGCCATGAGGTCCCAGAAGCGCAGCAGGCGGTCGCCGGCGGGGTCGGCGAGGCCGGCGGGGCGGATGAAGGTGAGCTCGATGGTCTTGAAGCGCGCGCGCAGGTCGGCGTCGAAGGCGGCGCAGTCGGGCGGCGGCGGCAGCGGGCGCGCGGCGGCGGGGGCGGGGGCACTGCGCAGGCGCGCGGCGAGGCGGGCTACGCGCGGGCAGTGGTGCCGCGCCAGCGCCGCCACCTCCCACAGCGGCGCGCCCGACGCGCGCGCGCGCGAGCACCGCGTCTCCTCCATCACGTACGGGTCGCCCGACACTGGGGGGAGAAACACGCCTCTTATAAGTGGCTTTCGACTCGAGACGCCTGCACAACTCGCAGACGGTCGATTCTTCCGATAGGTTATCAGCCTTTTTATGTCCCACTGCAGGACAAAAGGCTCCATCATTTGAAATCATGTTTGCGTTGTACAGATGGGTTTTGGCTTAATCACCACACTTGCCAAATGCGGGTTGGTGATCACAAACCCGCGATGTGTTCAGAAAAATCGTCAAAATTTTGCCCGTCCCAGGAATCGAACCCAGGACTTCGAGACCACGTCATTAAACCACTAGACCATCGAGTCGTTTCCAATTCCAATTCAAACTTCATTTAAACAAATCAACCTATAAATTTTGAGCAAGGACGAAAGAGAAGTACTGACTATTAAAATCCAAATAACAAAAGCATCTGATACGTACTGACGGCGGGCGCGTCGTCCTGGCAGATCATGCGCTTGAGCGGCGGGTGTCGCAGCAGCAGGTTGGCGAGCAGCTGCAGCAGCGCCGCCGCGTCCTCCGCGCCCGCCACCAGCGCCAGCCGCGACACGCGCTTCGCGAACGCCGCCACCAGGCTCTCCGGCAGGTGACTGGATATCGGTTAACACTTTACTTAGATGGTCGTTTTGGAAACTCAAGTTATAACTTAGAAAAAGTGCACAAACAAGTGACTGGTCAGTTTAAGTTTTATAACGTAAGCAAAGTTAAGATGCGTCATCAACTATGTATATCATTATAGCCACTCATAAGAAATTACAGTCAGTACCAATTACTTACGCATTAAACATTTTATAAGCCAGATGGAATCCTATCACAACACCAAAGTAAAGTATAACATAAGGAAAAACGATTTGCAAAACATCAAAATATCGCTAAACATACTCCAAGAGACAATTATGCAATGAAAACTCACGTGGAACTAAGGAAGATATCAGCCAGGTGCATGAGCCGCTTCTTGTAGCGCGTGGCGAACATCTCCGGCTCGAACATGGCGTAGAGGCGGTCGTACATGTCCGGGTAGCTGATGTTGTGGTGCCGGACCAGCTCGAGCACGCCTTGCAGCGCGAGCATGCTTATAGGACCACCTGAGGAAGGGAAATATTAGGTTAGTCCAATTATAAATAATAGTAAATTCCTTGGGTTAACACACCAATTGCCTAGCCCCTAAGCTCGAAGCTTGTACTATGGACGCTAGGGAACAGATAGACATACTTAAATACTGTTATAAGTTATAAACAAAATCCATGACTCGAGCATAAATGTCGATGTTCTTCCACTAACATTTGCCCCTAGCTACATTCGAACCCGCCAACTTTGGTTTTGTAGCCAGGGTTTCTGATCACTAGACTTACTGGCCTGTCCAAACATGCCCGATGTATGAAATTCCTTGAATTTAGTGGGTATTTTATTCAGTAGGAAATGGTTGTGGCTCGCGTAGCGCCGCATGTACGTCATATACATCGCACGTACGGGGCCGCGAGTACTGACCGGCGTCGAGACTGTCGCACAGCATGTCGGTGGCCAGGTGCGGCCGGGTCAGCAGCGGCATGAGCCTCTCCACCAGCAGCAGCAGCGCCGGCACACGCCCGGGTCGCACGTACGGAGCCGCGAGTACTGACCGGCGTCGAGACTGTCGCACAGCATGTCGGTGGCCAGGTGCGGCCGGGTCAGCAGCGGCATGAGCCTCTCCACCAGCAGCAGCAGCGCCGGCACACGCCCGGGTCGCACGTACGGAGCCGCGAGTACTGACCGGCGTCGAGACTGTCGCACAGCATGTCGGTGGCCAGGTGCGGCCGGGTCAGCAGCGGCATGAGCCTCTCCACCAGCAGCAGCAGCGCCGGCACACGCCCGGGTCGCACGTACGGAGCCGCGAGTACTGACCGGCGTCGAGACTGTCGCACAGCATGTCGGTGGCCAGGTGCGGCCGGGTCAGCAGCGGCATGAGCCTCTCCACCAGCAGCAGCAGCGCCGGCACACGCCCGGGTCGCACGTACGGAGCCGCGAGTACTGACCGGCGTCGAGACTGTCGCACAGCATGTCGGTGGCCAGGTGCGGCCGGGTCAGCAGCGGCATGAGCCTCTCCACCAGCAGCAGCAGCGCCGGCACACGCCCGGGTCGCACGTACGGAGCCGCGAGTACTGACCGGCGTCGAGACTGTCGCACAGCATGTCGGTGGCCAGGTGCGGCCGGGTCAGCAGCGGCATGAGCCTCTCCACCAGCAGCAGCAGCGCCGGCACACGCCCGGGTCGCACGTACGGAGCCGCGAGTACTGACCGGCGTCGAGACTGTCGCACAGCATGTCGGTGGCCAGGTGCGGCCGGGTCAGCAGCGGCATGAGCCTCTCCACCAGCAGCAGCAGCGCCGGCACACGCCCGGGTCGCACGTACGGAGCCGCGAGTACTGACCGGCGTCGAGACTGTCGCACAGCATGTCGGTGGCCAGGTGCGGCCGGGTCAGCAGCGGCATGAGCCTCTCCACCAGCAGCAGCAGCGCGCGGCGGTGCGTACGCGGCTCGCCACACAGCGCCCACTGGCACGCGAAGTTCCAGCAGCGGTTCGCGTAGCGCCGGCACACGCCCGGGTTGTAAGGGAACGGGGCTTTGTCTGAAATAAAAACATTTTAGTTATGATGGGCTGTGATAGTGGAAAAACCGAAACATTATTGATAGGTAAACAACAAGCCCAACTGGAAAATTATTTCACAGAACAGCAGCAAGGAGAAGCTCTTTGATGTCAGAGTGATTAAGTATGTATCTGGAGTAGACAATTTAAAATAAATTGTCAAATTTAGTTGTGTAGTAGCCTTAATCTTATTAATGATCAAAACTATTTTGTTAATATTATTTTTATTTAGGATGGATTTAATTTTATTGTGACTGAATTTCATTTACCTTCAGAACCGCACAGGATCTTTTCTTCTTTCTCATCGTTGTCCCTGTTATGTTTGTTTTTATTTTCAGTCTGTATCTCCATCATAAGCAGCTTGTCCAGTAATTCCAGATAGTTCTGCATGTAAGTTGGTGTTGGTGATCTGCAAAATGATAAATTTATTCAGAAACATATTATTTACTAAGCAAATACATATAAATATACAATAAAGTCTTAAAGGATCTGCACAAATGTAAAGCTTATGATAATGAAAATTCATATTCTTAAAATAAAAATAATAAGTGCAGTAATGAACTTACTTTCTGTAAGCAAGAGTTGAAAGAACCTTAAGGCCATACTGCTGCACATCTCTGTACTCTGTAAACTCTTGGAAACGTGTGATGGGGGCTGACATGGATTGATCAGAGTCTAACAGCATGGTGAAGATGTTCTAAAACAAAAGAAAACACAATTTCAGTGAAGAAAGTACTGAAAAGAACTTCTTAGTCTTGGGTTGGTCACAGTAAACAAGAAAATTTCATAATAAACATTACACAAGAAAATATGTATGCCTTGTTTATTATGACTTATGTTGAGTACTAGTTTTACCACTTATGTAGTCTTGATTCTAAGTAGTTTTTTACATTCAATAAAATAATAGAATCACATTTCCATTCCAAGTTCTCACCTTGAGTCTTACAGATGGGAAAAAGTATCCAGTGGAGCTTTCAAGTGGATGCTTCCCTTCAGCCTGGAGGAGCTTGCAGACGGTCACCAGAGCTTGGAGCCGAGAGTTGGTGCATCCTCGCTTCACACACTCCAGAGTCCTTGTCAGCGCTGTCTCGTAGCATTCGCGGAGCCATCTCGTATACTCTGCTTCTGGGCTTTGGTCTGTTGAATAATAGTCAAACTAACCACTTGTTTAACTATTTTTATTTCCAAATTTATACTAGCCATATCATATAATAATACAAAATATATGTAATAATTTTTATCCAGTATTATTGCAGTTTTATTAGAATTACTAGGTACAATGTACAATTTATATTATCAAATAGTATTGAAATGTTTTTATTGGAATTGATCATAAGCAAAAGTTTTTACAATTCAACACAACAGATTCTTAAATATTCCTGTATGTCTGTTTCCTTCTGTATTTCACAGCTTGATAACAAAAAAGTTTGTACAATCAATATTATTCACAGCTGACTTGCAAATATATTCTGAATGGTCTGAGTTGTCTTCCAACAACACATGTGACCTTGGACTGTTTAGTCGAGGGGCCGACAAATTTTGCAAATGCGAATTTTCACAAAGGCATGTATAGAACACATTTTATTATGTAAAGTTTATATAAAATGAAAAGCAGACTACGGCTCCGTTCGGTAACAAAAGTAATTACACAAGTTTGCGGGCTGTGCCCACCGCAGCCTTTATATAAGCAAATAACGTCACATGTCGCAAAATGTGACCACTGTAAGGCACTCCCATAATAAACAAAAACATGAAAAATGTACATAAAAATTCCCTTTCACCATAGGAAACGTGGTATTAACACTTTTATTGTAACAAAATCAATAAATAGTACAATAAACTACAAATAACACTAGAAAACCGCTTGTGTAATGAACTTACTGATTGGCTTCAATGGGACTATTTCCTCAATCAAGTCACCGCGTCTCAACAATTCCGTGAATATCACTTCAATTGTAAGCAATAGCGGTGAATAATTGTCTGTTTCAGCCTGAAATCAAAGTGAAAAAGCATTAATTACAAATGTAACCTATGACGCAGTTTACATATAAAACTAACCACCCTTCAAAGAGTAGATGCTTACCTCAAACATTTGCAGGATGTCTGCAAGATTATTGGCATGTTTTCTAGAGTTTAAAAACTCATTTGCCTTACTGCGTAATTGTGCTGAAACCATTTTTAACTGATTTTGTTGCACAGCAGCGGCCATTTTTGTATTGGAAAGAATTTGTCAGGCAAGGTGACAACCTAAGAAATTTTTATGCGTTCAAAAATAATTTATAAAATGTGCGGAGGTGTAAATATGCGATAAATCTATCTATAGATTTAATTTACTTGCATTACAATAAATAATACTTGAAATGTATTGTTATTCTTCTGCCATTTCTTAAAATACTAGGAAAAAGGAAACGCCATGAGCCGATTTTTTTCCAATATGCATTATTTTTAATCTGTGCTCATTACATTTTTAGGTTATATCTGTCCTGTCAAATTGATAACAAATGAAGCGGCGGCATTTGTTTTGATTGCATTTCCACAATATTTTGAATTATATTAAGTTTTCTTACAATCAATATTATAGTATATCATAAATAATGGACGGCGATCTATATGATGAGTTTGGTAATTATATCGGACCGGATTTGGAGTCAGATTCAGACGACGAGCAAAGTGTTTACGGACAAGACAACAGAGATGCTGATGAGGATGCCATGGAGGAAGATGACGACGCTGACGCTGAGCCCGAGGTAGCTCCTATGTCCGTCGTGCTCCACGAGGATAAACGGTAATAAATTCCATAAAGAAGTTACCCTTTTAGAGGTTATGATATTAGTTTACAAGAGAGCTTGTTTTCCTGTAAATTGTTGTTTTACTATGCTTGATAAACCAGAAGTTGTTGTTAATTACCTACTTCTGTTCAAAACACACGTTTTGCCTGATTTGAGTTAGTGAGTTGTAGAAATTCTACTGCCGTACCAGAGCATACCCTCAGCTGGTATTTTTTTGCTGCTCACTTTGTATATTTATGCATTTTTGTAGATTCACCTATATATCTGGTTAGTTAATATGGAATCATAAATCAATGATTTTAACATTAATAATAAAAACCAGGCTTGTCAATTCAGGATTATGTTTGTAGCGTACCCGCGCTCCGAGGCAAAGGCAAAAGGATGCAATCGAGAGAGGCACTAGGATGATGATGATGATTTTGTAGTGTAAATCTTAGTAACTCATAAACACATTTCCAGATATTATCCCCAAGCGGTAGAGGTATACGGACCTGATGTGGAGACTGTGGTACAGGAGGAGGACACGCAGGCCCTAGACAAGCCTCTAGTGGAGCCGGTCAAGCACAAGAAGTTCCAAGTGCAGGAGCAGCAGCTGCCGGAGACCAACTACGACATGGAGTACTTGGCCGACATGCTGGACAATACCAACTTGATGAGGAATATCACACTGATGGGACATTTGCACAATGGTATGAGTTCTGTCTTTATTGTAACTTTGCTAATGTGCTTGAGTATTCATTGTAAGGGAAAACAATGAAAAATACTTTTAAAAAACGAATTGTACCATAACGCATCTGTAAAAAGATTAAAATTTTTACATTTATTCTAAAGTAGTTACAATAACACTAAATAATCTACCTCAAAAGTACAGACTTATGTCTGTAATGGGGCCCTCTTTAAGAAATAATACAAAAAAGGCTTATTTTTATATTAAAAATAGGTTTGGGTTTATAGAACTTCATTCTCATACAAAGTTACAATTCATTTACAATGAGATATAGAATAAAACCAATATAAATATAAAAATTTCTAATTGATTTTGGTTATGTTGTTAATTTCTTATAAATAATTAAATTAATAATTTTATTTGAATGTTATCAGACATTATCAAAATAAATCATTTTGATTTCTCCTTAATAGTACAATTCGATTTACTTTCAGGAAAGACATCATTTGTGGACTGTTTAATCAGACAGACCCACCCAGGCACCATTAACAATGACACTACAATCCCTATGCGCTACACCGACACACTGTTTGTGGAACAAGAGCGTGGCGTCTCCATCAAGTCTATGCCGGTCACGCTGCTTCTGAAGAATATAAAGGGGAAGTCACACCTGCTAAATATTATGGACACCCCAGGACATGTTAACTTTAGTGATGAAGTTACAGCTGCTTTGAGGATATCTGATGGTAAGTGCTTAGTTTGTTATGAACATAATTAAATGTTTCCTTGAAATCATATTAGATACTTTGTTGATGTTCTTATTAAAATTGTCTTAATACACTGGTCAGCAAATAAACCGGGCCACCCGCTAGCTTGGAACTCTGATTCGATTTTCTCAAAAAGTATAAACCTCACAACTATCAAACTAACACCTACAAAAAGTGCGTTTCATGTTGTTTGAGAAATGATCACAAATTTATCTAAAGTACCCTCAATTCACATTGTAATCAAGCAACAAACACAAAACCAAAGATTTGCTCTGTTTTGACTAGAGTTTGCCAATAGCGTTCTTTTTTTCTTAATGAGGGTAGTCGGATTTTTCTTCGGATTTTTTTGGTTGCCATCCATCATTTTCTCCAGACACGTGTATTTTTGCTATTTTCTTTGGTCAATAATGGATACGACACCGCAAGAAGCAGCTCAAGCTGTAGCACTAATTCAAGCAGGCGTTTCGCAACGTCAAGTCGCTCGGAGACTTCGAATCAGCAGATTTTCGGTACAACGGGTTTACAGACGATACTTAGAGACTGGAGCAAACTATCGCCAACCAGATACGGGCAGACCGAGGGCTACATCAGCAGCAGATGATCGTTATATCCAACTTACTGTTTTGCGAAATCGCCGCCTCAACGCAGTTTAAGTCCAACGAAGTCTGCGTGACGAACGCCAAGTAGTCATAAGTTCAGATACCGCCAGCAGAAGACTTGCTGAACGAAATCTGACTCAAAGGAGAGCTGCTACAGGCCCAAAATTAACGGTAGCTCACCGTAGAGCACGACTTGAATTTGCTCGAGAGAGTAGGGATTGGACTTTAGAGTAGTGGGGCAATGTACTCTTTACTGATAAGAGCAGGGTGAGTCAACAAGGAATTAATCGACATCAGAGAGTATACCGACGCTTTGGAGAATGTGGATCTCAGTGTTGCATCGACGAAACTGTTGCTTATAGAGGGGGATCTGTAAGGGCCTGGGACGGCATCTCGTTAAACGCACATATAGCGTTAGTTTTCATCGAACCGACGGGCCGTACACGTGGATTGACTTCTCATCGATACATTACTGAAATCCTCGCTGATCATGTGGTTCCTTACGCAGGATTTATCGGGCAGGATATGCAGTTGATGCATGATAACGCACAACCTCATGTTGCACATGTGGTGACCCAGTACCTACGAGACGTTGGCATTTGTACGATGGATTGACCAGCTCGAAGCCCGGACTTGAATCAGGTAGCCTACTTACGGGACGAACTGAAACGTCTTGTTTGAGCCCAGGTGCCCGCTCCTACAAGCCTTCACGAGCTGCGAATCGTAATTGAAGAGGAGTGGAATGCCATTCTTCAAGATTTCATCGTCAGGCTCGTGTGGTAGATGAATACGAGGATGCTGGCAGTTGTCGGAGCAAGGGGAGGGAATACTGAATACTGATCAAAAACTTTTTTTAATTTGTTTTCTGTTTTTCTCGCTTAATTTTTGTTTCACTTTATGATTATCAACGATTAACACAACTGAAAAATTACTCTTGATTTTTAAAATGCGTAATAAACACTAAATTAATGATTAACCCCAATAAGTTTCCAATCATTTTAACCATCATGAAATGCCCTTTTTCTAGGTATAACTTTGATAGTTGTAAGTTTTATACTTTTTGAGAAAATTGAATCAGAGTTCCAAGGTAGCGGATGGCCCGGTTTATTTGCTGACCAGTGTAGATTTAGTGATGTGATGGCAAATTATTTCACTGAACAAAAATGTTCCTTGGACTTGTTCAGTAAATCAGCTGATGCTGGTGACAATATATGATCTTAGTCAGTCAGGTTTCCTTAGTTTGCCATACATCGATTTTTGATAATCCAGAGGTGCGTGTCTGACACACGCACGCATGTGAAATGGCGCTTTTACCACTAGGCTACCGAGCTGGTGTCTATATTCTATCCACCAAATTCTGAAAGTAAACAGATTTTGACTAATAATAATTTTACTGTCAACAGGCGCAGTACTGTTCGTGGACGCAGCAGAAGGCATCATGCTGAACACGGAGCGTCTCCTCCGGCACGCGGTGCAGGAGCGCGTGCCTCTCACTCTGTGCATCAACAAGGTGGACCGGCTCATACTGGAGCTGAAGCTTCCGCCCGCGGACGCGTACTACAAGCTAAGGCACATCATAGACGAGCTCAACTCCATGCTGGAGACGCACCAGCCGCAGGACAACCCGGATGAGCCGGCCACGGTCTTCTCACCGTTGTTAGGTAATGCTGGTTGTATAAATTTTTTTTTTTTCTAATTCTAAATTTTGATGAGACTTGAACCACCATTGGTGGTTATGCCAACCTCTTAGGAGCATTCAATGAGGTTTATATACCGAGAGGCTCAGAAAGCAGTACATCTAGTTACTAGTATATAACACAAAAATTATTTAACGAGACTAAACGCGATATTAATTATGTAGTATATGTATACTACTTACTGCTTGCCGTTTCGGCTGCGTTACAGCAACCATGGTCGCAAGCGAACTGGTGATGCGGGGCGTCGTCTGCTCAGGCGTCGTTGTGAATTTTCTTCTGATACCCCTAACTCGTCACTTATTAAATTGTCACCCACATTGTCATGGCACACAACACTTACAGTATCAGGGTTTGGTCTAGACCAAGTTATCTATCTTCTTTTCTTCGTCTAGACTAGACCGAAGCCTAGAACCAAATTTCTAAAATCTACTATTAGTAAACTGAAGAGTTTATTTGAACGCGCTAGTCTAAGCAAATGCTGGTTTGAATTGAAAAAACCTTTTTGACATTATCATTACCACACAGTTTCTTACTCGCTCCATCTCCCCAGGCAACGTGTGCTTCGCGTCGTCGCTATACGACGTGTGCTTCAGCCTGGAGTCGTTCGCGGCGATGTACGCGGCGGCGCACCCGGCGGCGGGGCTGCGCGCCTCCGACATGGCGGCCTGGCTGTGGGGCGACGTCTACTTCAACGCCAAGACGCGCCGGTTCACGAAGAAGCAGCCGCATGCTTCCGCGCAGAGAAGCTTTGTGGAGTTTATATTGGAGCCGCTGTATAAGATATTTGCTCAGGTATGACTGTTTGCTACATTCGATTGTGTGGCGACACCTATCTACATAGGCACGAAGGAGAAGTTCTGGGACAATTCAACAGATGGCGCTGAAACGCACTCGCATACTAACAACAATATATTTTCATACAAACCTACATTGCGCAAGCAGAGTTTCCGCGGCGACTGAATATATACACGACTACATCAATACAGTATAGTAAAGACGTCAGTCCCTGGCTAGACCACCCGCTCGGCAGAAGTACTTCTATCTATAAGGGAATGGGTGGTTTCCCTATAACTGGTGACCCCGAACATGGATATCAAAGCAGCCTTCACATCGGAACTCCATTACTCCACCATCTTGGTCCCTTATTCCTTCTGATAGTCCTTCTAATATACTTATTATACAAGAGCGACAAAGCTCTTTTTTCAACTCGAGATTTCTTTTTGGAAAAAAAAATCTAGCTTAGATTCTACAATAATTGACTAAATTGACAAATATTTCCGCTTCAGGTTGTAGGTGATGTCGACGATACATTACCAGCAGTGTTATCAGAATTAGGTATCAAGTTGACCAAGCAGGAAGCCAAGCTGAACGTGCGACCGCTGTTGAGACTTGTTTGTAGTAGATTCTTCGGCGATTTCTCGTAAGTAACCTGATGATTTCTACCTTCCACTTGACACCAAGTATCAAGAGAAATTAACAATGATTTCAATGATAAATATAAGTTTATAATCTTGACTTCTGATTTTGGTTTCCAACTAAAACTAATTCATTAATTAACTTGGATTCATATCTGGCCTAGAACAATAAGTACTACCACTTTTGAACATTTCTTCCCGTGGATTTAATACTAAATAAAATCCGGAGGGGTAATGATACCCAAAAAACGGATCTCCGTCCGTTTTTCGGCCATGGCGGCCGATCAAATAGGTACGCGGGATATGTTATATGCACTCACTCATGCATTCTAATATGCACACTCTCATGTTCGTCCGTCAATCACGCTGAAACTACTGAACGGATTTAGATGAAACTTTTTAACCTGATTAAATGCTTCCGTAGGATAAAACAGGAATCTTGATAAAAGAACGAAGAAAAAGCCGCGGGTAAAGACTAGTTAATAAATAAAATGTCTCCTGACCACAGCGGGTTCGTCGAGATGGTGGTTCGGCACGTGCCGTCTCCCCTCGACGCGGCGGAGCGCAAGGCGGGGCACGCGTACCGCGGCGCGGCGGGCGAGCTGAGAGAAGACATGCTGCGCTGCGACCAGTCCGGCCGTCTGCTCGCGCACACCACCAAGATGTACCCTACCGATGATTGTACCTTCTTCTTGGTGAGTTTTGGAACGGACTATATTTATTTTAACCCATTCGGTGCTGTTATGTTTATAGTTTATAATATAACACCCTGGCCACCTTTTGATACTATGTTCTTAATTTTGAATATTGTTGTTTTATTGTCATATCTACTATGTGTCACTTGTGTCTACTATCGCCATTGGAAATAAACTATTTCTGTGCAACTCTGCCTGTTTAACTCTAAAAGGTGCCATACGTCTCCATGTTTTTTCTTGTTTTGTAGTGTATGATGCATACATTCTGAACAAACGTGCGGTCTTTTTCATGACCCTTACTAATATTATTAATGCGAAAGTGCTGACCCTAGTGGGGCATAATACACCTACATAAAGCAGTGGAATATGCCCCTCTAAATTGATTCCGTAGCTAATAAATTTAGCCCATATTAACTGCAAATTTTGAAGCAGTACAATCTGCCCCAACATTGAGGCGCCTTAGTGGGGCAGAGTGGAATAATTTGGTTCTTCTATCTCCTGTAAGCAAAGTTCAACACATGATTTTTTGCAGGTCCTGGCTCGCATAATGTCGGGCACGCTGTACGCGGGGCAGCAGGTGCGCGTGCTGGGCGAGAACTACAGCGCGCACGACGAGGAGGACTCGCGCGTCATGAACGTCGGCCGGCTGTGGATATACGAGGCGCGGTACAAGGTCAGTCGCTGGCCAATTGCATATACAGACACGTCTTTCACATTGGAAACAATGGGCTCGTGCCCTGCCCAGTGCTCGCAATCCATTGGGGCACCCAGACCAGGTCCTGGGGGCACCACGTTTACCAAATAACAGGTTTAAATGCCCATGTGCCCAGGGCTCCTAATAGATGAAAGACCTCATTGAAAAGAGAGGTAGAGCTTTGTGGAAATTCCACTCGAATGAGCCGCTCGTCTGGGGAAGTACCTCCACCTTACAGAAGACCGCAGTGAAGTAGCACTACGTAACTGTTGTGCTATGTTTCTGCTGGTGAGTTTTTAGGTTGCCAGAGCTCAGTTGGGGAGGGTATGTGGTTAAGGCCGGCAACACATCAACGATACCTCTGGTGTCGCGGATGTCCATGGGTGGCGGTGATTGCTTACCATCAGGCGACCCGCTAGCTCGTTTGCCGACTATGACGTAAAAAAAAATGCCCTGTGCACACATAATCATCATCAGTGTCATCATCATGTCATTGACGCTGGGGCACGGGCCTTCCTCATGGATAGTTGGGACGTTGAGCCAAAGTTTTTCATTGGTCGGTTTATTAACGAGTGCCAATGCAGCCAACGGTTTATCGAGCCTTCTAAAGCTCATCTGAGCTCGAAGTGAAAACTAAAGAGGCATGTGTGATCAGATGTTTTTTTTTCCTTATTGATAATTTTAAAAATTACTTTTATTTATCTTCGTAACGGTATGATTCTACCTCGTTATACATAAACAATCCCTAGGTGGAACTGAACCGCGTGCCGGCCGGCTGCTGGGCGCTGATCGAGGGCGTGGACCAGCCCATAGTGAAGACGTGCACCATCGTGTCCGCGGACGAGGACGCGCCGCTACACACGTTCCGCCCGCTGCGGTTCAACACGCAGGCCGTCGTCAAGATAGCCGTCGAGCCGGTGAATCCATCTGAGCTGCCCAAGATGCTGGATGGGCTGAGGAAGGTAAGCTACGGTGATGAAATCCCAATGGGTGTCACCGGTTCCCCATAGATCCCGATGGATCCCCTATAGAACACTGGATCGGCAATGGAACTTCCCATGGATCCCCAATTGAGACCCTATGGATCACGGTCGAGCTGCCAAGTTGTGCACATTCCTCCCGCTGTGATCCGCATAGTGCAGTCGTGCTGCATCGTGTCCGCGGACGAGGACGCGCCGCTGCACACGTTCCGCCCGCTGCGGTTCAACACGCAGGCCGTCGTCAAGATAGCCGTCGAGCCGGTGAATCCATCTGAGCTGCCCAAGATGCTGGATGGGCTGAGGAAGGTAAGCTACGGTGATGAAATCCCAATGGGTGTCACCGGTTCCCCATAGATCCCGATGGATCCCCTATAGAACACTGGATCGGCAATGGAACTTCCCATGGATCCCCAATTGAGACCCTATGGATCACGGTCGAGCTGCCAAGTTGTGCACATTCCTCCCGCTGTGATCCGCATAGTGCAGTCGTGCTGCATCGTGTCCGCGGACGAGGACGCGCCGCTGCACACGTTCCGCCCGCTGCGGTTCAACACGCAGGCCGTCGTCAAGATAGCCGTCGAGCCGGTGAATCCATCTGAGCTGCCCAAGATGCTGGATGGGCTGAGGAAGGTAAGCTACGGTGATGAAATCCCAATGGGTGTCACCGGTTCCCCATAGATCCCGATGGATCCCCTATAGAACACTGGATCGGCAATGGAACTTCCCATGGATCCCCAATTGAGACCCTATGGATCACGGTCGAGCTGCCAAGTTGTGCACATTCCTCCCGCTGTGATCCGCATAGTGCAGTCGTGCTGCATCGTGTCCGCGGACGAGGACGCGCCGCTGCACACGTTCCGCCCGCTGCGGTTCAACACGCAGGCCGTCGTCAAGATAGCCGTGGAACCTGTGAACCCGTCCGAGCTGCCCAAGATGCTGGACGGACTGAGGAAGGTAAGCTAGGCTACGAGTGACGAAATCCCAATGGGTGTCACCGGTTCCCCATAAGTCCTCATGATCCCCTCCAGAAGACGGGATCGCCCCTGGAACTCCTCATGGATCCCCTGGGACACCTATGAATCCCCAGAGACAAGATCACAGTCGAGCTGCCCCAGCTGTTCACATTGCTCCTGCTGTGACCCACATAGTGAACACCATCCCAAAGGGTCCCACCGGATCCCTATAGATTCCCATGGATCCCCAATAGATCCCCTGGGACACCTATGAATCCCCAGAGACACTAGGAATCACGGTCGAGCTGACCAAGCTCTTCTTGTTCCTCCCGATGTGACCAGCATGGTGAAGATTTTAGCAATCACCTCTGGATTCCCCATAAATCCTTCGAATTCCCTATGTACCCCCGGAGGTCCCAATAAATCTCCGGATTGCCTATGTATACCTGAGAATGCCCATAGAACTTGAGCTGGCGGGATCACGGTCTAGCAGCCTAAACTGTTCAATGTTCACGTTGCTCAACACAAAAGAATATTAATAGAGTATCTTTTTCTTCAGGTGAACAAGTCTTACCCGCTGCTGTCGACGCGCGTGGAGGAGAGCGGCGAGCACGTGATCCTGGGCACGGGCGAGCTGTACCTGGACTGCGTCATGCACGACCTGCGCAACATGTACTCAGAGATCGACATCAAGGGTGAGGGGATATTTAATATATCCATAAGAAATCTATTGTATTCTTATTCTAGATTCAAACATATTGAATAGTATGCAAGTGTTCTCATCTGCGTGTTTAACGTGAACAAGCGCTAAGGTTGAAAAAGCATTCGCGCGTTAAAACTAAACAAGATATTTTTTTCCATACAAAAAAAAATACAAGCCAATCTTATTGTTAATTTACTTACACATTTTGTCAAAACTGATATATCACTTTCGTGTCATCGAATATCAGACATTTTCTCGTAAACTTCTGTGTGAGAGACTGAACAATGTCAGTGCATGTTAAAGTCTTTGGCAGAAATGGTCCAGAAGCTGATCAAGTGACTTCATCCGAATGACGGTTTTATTTGCAAATGAAATATCCGCTAGATGGCAGTAGGTAGGTGTAGGGTATGGTATGTGATTGGTGAATTTTGACATGACATTGACGGATATGTGACAATTCACAAATGACACGCCTACGTCTCGCCATCAAGCGGATTTTCAATAGTCTCTCATTATCACTCATTATATCGACTGTGTTTGTGCTAATCCAATTTCCCCCAAAATACATTTATAAATTAACTTTTTGTCCCCAGTGGCGGACCCGGTAGTCTCCTTCTGCGAGACGGTAGTGGAAACGTCCTCGCTGAAGTGTTTCGCGGAGACGCCGAACAAGCGCAACAAGCTGACGATGATCGCGGAGCCGCTGGAGCGCGGCCTGGCCGAGGACATCGAGGCGGGCGCCGTCTGCGTCACCTGGGACAGGAAGAGACTCGGCGAGTTCTTCCAGACCAAGTTAGTAACACGTGTTTTCATGTTATAATACCCTCCGGCCGTATTCGGACATGGCGGCCGACCTTACGATCAGCCAGGTACGCAGGATATATTATAGTGCACAAGTGAGTGCGCAAGCACAGGTGCACTCCCTATTCCTTCACTCTCATAATTCGGTGGGACAGTAATCTGACACGACCGTAGAGAGATCAGGCGCAGGACCAACGGCTTAACGTGCCTTCCGAAGCACGGAGGAGCTCGAGATGAAATTTTTCGGTCACCCATCCGATGACTGGCATCTGCGAACGTTACTTAACTTTAGCAACCGCAGGCCGATGCGCTAACCACTGCGCCATCGAGCTCCTCAATCTTTCATGTTATAGGGAGGCAAACGAACAAGAGTGTCACCTCATAGTAAGTGATCACCGCTGCCCATGGACATCAACACCGCACAAGGGCCGCAGACGCGTTGCCTGCCTTTAAGATCCCATGCCCTCCCGAACTGAGCTCTGGCGACTTTACTCAGCAGCAGAAACATAACATAATAGTTACGTAGTGCAAATTTACTGTGGACTGTAAGGTGGAGGTACTTCTCCAGGCTCATTCGAGTGGAAGTTCCACTAAGCTTTACCTTATTTAAATTCGGAACATCACTACTACTAAGCTAACCCTGCCCATTATCTCATAAGAGCATCAGCATCATTGGCTGGCTTCCGCGGGGCACGCGAGAGTGCCCTAAAAAGTTGTATGTTTTTTCTGCATTTGCTATCTCTTTTGTAAGAATTAATATATTTTTTATTGAAAACATTTGATTATGGATGTGATATTAAATAGTAGCTTATAATCAATAATTTGTTTTGCAGATACGACTGGGATTTACTTGCAGCGCGTTCCATCTGGGCGTTCGGCCCAGACGCAACGGGACCCAACATTTTAGTCGACGACACTCTGCCCTCAGAGGTCGATAAGCATTTGCTAGCTTCAGTCAAAGACAGTATTGTGCAAGGTTAGTATTTTGTGAGCTAAATTGCGGAATTTATATCAGCTACTAAAAGTATGGGTGAAGGTCCACCCTGTCTTACCCCAGATTCCAACTAAAAGGAGTCTGAGTACATTTTCCCAACAAACAAAGTAAAGTAGTAGTAGTAGTAAAGTAGTTTATTTTTTGCAATTTGATTTACATAGAAATTCTTTTGCACGTCAAATCTTTTTTTACCTACCAGCACTTCGACGTGAATGGCCTGCTGAGAAGAAGTGCCGCAAGAAACTCAACAGTTTGCCTTTTTTTAAAAATAATTACATATTGTATAAATCATTATTTACATGTCATCAAAATAATAAAAAAATATCATGTCATATAAAAACAAAACAAAAAAAACATATAAATACAAATGTAAGAAATTAGACAACCACATGCGCAGAGTGGTAAGAAATTGTCAGGCCCACAAATTCTTGTCGATATCATTTAAATAATCTTCTATCTTATAGTAACCTTTTCTCATTAAACAATTCTTAATTTTAATTTTAAATTTATGTAAAGGTAATTCAACAAGATTTTGTGGTACTTTGTTGAACATTTTTATGCTTAATCCTACAAAAGACCTTCCCGTCTTTTGAAGTCTGACACTTGGATAGGCAAGTCTGTGTTTATTTCTTGTATTGAATTTGTGAGTATCAGATTTTTTAAGAAAATGTTTATTATACTTTCGAATATATAAAATACAATCAAATATGTACTGAGAAGGTACTGTTAAAATATTAATTTCTTTGAATACATCCCTAAGTGAGTCACGAGGTCTAAGGTTGTAGATCGCACGGATAGCTCTTTTCTGCAATATAAAAATTGACTCAATGTCAGCAGCAGAGCCCCACAACAGTAGACCATATGACATAATACTATGAAAGTAACTGAAGTAAACCAGTCTTGCCGTTTCAATGTCAGTGACATATCTTATTTTTCTAACCGCGTAAGCAGCAGAGCTTAGTCTTCCTGCTAGTGCAGTTATGTGAGGACCCCATTGTAACTTGGAATCGATGGTGATTCCTAAAAATATGGTTGAATTGACAATTTCTAGTTTCGCATCATTCATAGTAATTTGTGTATTCATTTGCCTTACATTAGGCATCATAAATTTAACACATTTAGTTTTTTTAGCATTGAGTAACAAATTATTGGTACTGAACCATTGTGACACCTGCAAGAGAGCTCCGTTTACTTTGTCAAATGTTTTTTCGTTTCTCTCTGTTTTAAAAATGAGAGAAGTATCATCAGCAAACAAAACTATCTCACAGAGGTCCTTGGTAAAATATGGAAGATCATTTATATAAATAAGAAAAAGCAAAGGTCCTAATATCGAACCTTGGGGCACGCCCATTTGCAGTTTAGCACCGGCAGAATTGGTGTTTTTAATATTGACTCGTTGCATCCTGTCAGTGAGGTACGATTCAATTAATTGTAAAGAAATGTTTGACACACCGTAATGTTTTAATTTAATAAGTAATATTGAATGATCAACACAGTCAAATGCCTTTGACAAATCACAAAAAATACCTATAGCATTCTGTTTATTCTCCCATGCATCAAGTACATGTTTCATAAGTGCAATACCTGCATCGGTTGTACTCTTGTTTTTAGTAAAACCGAATTGTTTTGCATGAAGTAAATTATTTCTATTAAAATGTTCTAATAACTGACTAAAAATTATTTTTTCAAAAATTTTACTTAATGAGGGTAATATTGATATTGGTCTAAAATTTGATGGGTCACTTTTGTCGCCCGATTTAAATAAAGGTATTAACTTACTATATTTCATTAAATTAGGAAATTTATTTTCATCGATGCATTTATTAAAAAGGTAAGCCAAATGGGGAGAAATAATTTCAATTATAGATTGTATAATATCAGTTGATATTCCCCATAAGTCCTCAGTTTTCTTTTTATTGAGGTCTTTGAATGTTTTTAATATAGTGATTGGGGAGATGTGATCGAAATTAAACGTAGTCTTACATTGATCTACACAAGAAGCTAAGATTTTTTGAGCTTGTTGTGTACTAGAATTTAGCTGACTAGTGGTTATTATAGGTATGTTTGAGAAAAAAGTTTCAAAGGCATTTGCTACTTCCAAATCTGACTTTATAGTTTTATCGTTAATTCTAAGGGAGTAATCATTTTCATATGACTTGAATTTACATGTTTCTTTGTTAATTACATTCCAAGTAGCTTTTATTTTATTACTTGAGTTATTTATTTTATGTCTCAAGTAAATAGACTTGGCTTTATTGCAAACTTTCTTAAAAACTTTAGAATACATCTTAACATATTCTATCACTTTTGGATCTTTAGAATATGCTTTTAAACCATACAGCTCATACAGTTTATTCCTACTTTTATATATACCTGGAGTAGCCCAGTCACTAAACTTAGTTTTGGGATTATTAACATTAACATGAATAGTCTTTTTAGGGAATACTCTATTAAATTCAGATGAAATGAAGTTAAGTAAATTTTCATAAAGAACATCTACATTATGGCTATTAAAAGAAATGTCGGGGATTTTGTTAACAATTTTATCTTTAAATCTCTCTTTACGCCCCTCAGTGACAGGTCTACATATGATGTCAATAGATCTAGGAACAACACAGTTTTCAAATTGAACCTGTTGTCCGCAACAGTTTTTTTTAACGTTATACCAATATTCTGAATAACTCAGAAAGCAAACTAATATATAGTATTTTTATTTAATTTATTCCACAATACTTTACTATGATACAAGGTCAAATCGAATTCCTTTGACAAGTCTAGAAAAAACGTGTAACTGACGGTGCCCTAAAGACACAATACTTCAGACTTAATAGGAAACCCAGGTCAAAAACCAAACTGGGCATCATGCATAGTGATGTCATACCAAAACTAGACCTTTGATGTCGACTGTCTGTCATGTTGCGATTAATGACATCCTATGCTGCCGACAACGGTATTCAATTCACTTACGGACCACTAAAATGTAGATCCGCGGATACGGATCCGAAAACGGATAATTGGTGTCGAGATCCTCGGATACAGATACGTATATTCGGAATATCACTACTACTAATCTTCACCTGCCCATCTATATCTATACTAATATATAAAGCTGAAGCGTTTGTTTGTATGTTTGTTTGTTTGTTCGTTCGTTTGAACGCGCTAATCTCAGGAATTACTGAACCGATTTGAAAAAATCTTTTTGTGTTGGATAGTCCATTTGACGAGGAAGGCTTTAGGCTATTGGAAATCGAAATCCATGCGGACGGAGTCGCGGGCGGCCGCTAGTTATATCATAAGAGCATTTAATTTCCAGGCTTCCAGTGGGGCACGCGAGAAGGCCCGCTGTGCGAGGAGCCCATCCGCAACGTGAAGTTCAAGATCCTGGACGCCGTCATAGCGCAGGAGCCGCTGCACCGCGGCGGCGGCCAGATCATACCTACTGCTAGGAGAGTCAGTAATACTTCATTAAACGCTTTTAAATATGTTATGTTTATCGTAAAAATGACTCCCACTCTTGTATTCCTTGTGAATTTTAACTACATTCGTAGGGAAGATGTAATTTGTTTAACACTTTCATGTGGACTTCTGATAACACCAGTTCCAACTTGCGAGTTAGAGCTTTATTTCTTTTGTGCATTCAACCATGATGTCCACCATATGTTTTTGCAGACAAAATAAATGTTATTTATTAGACAATTTTAAACGTCAATAATAATATAATTAAAAGTGCATCTTTGTAGCCTACGTAGGTAAATAAAGAACTTATTGATAATCATATTATAACACACGACTTCTATGTCATTTGTCTATTTGCCAAATTCGTCACTGGCAACACCTTCACTATACCAGTGTTGCCAGTAAATACCGTCGTGTGTTGGTAGGTGGCGTACTCTGCGTTCCTGATGGCGACGCCGCGGCTGATGGAGCCGTACCTGTTCGTGGAGGTGCAGGCGCCCGCCGACTGCGTGTCCGCCGTCTACACAGTGCTCGCCAAGCGGAGAGGTGAGGAGGACTGCATTTTTTGTATTGATGAAATGTTGTAGATAGATTGTCTACGAGCAGCCGCCTGCGACTCCCTCTGCGTGGATTTCGGTTGCCGCCACTTGCCGCACACATAGTGTTATAATAGGTTATAGCCTTCCACGTCAAATGGATGGAGTTTTTTATTCGAACCAGTAGTTCCTGAGATTAGCGCGTTCAAACAAACAAACAAACTCTTCAGCTTTATTATATTAAAAAGAATAGATGTTGTCTTCATAGGCTCACTCACTCGGAGAAGTGATGCTTCCTTTCTATTTTAATGGACTTGTCCCGTCACTTTAGCTCGTACTTACGACTCCGGCCGGCAAAGATTACATTATACCATATTCTATGTGTAACGTTTTCATTTTTTTAGCCTAGAGAAAATATCTATTTATTACGTGTGACGTTGTTTACTTTAAAACAACCCATTTTGGTGCATGACAAGTATTTTAAATTCCTATGTATACTTGCAGGTCACGTGACACAAGACGCGCCCGTGCCCGGGTCGCCGCTGTACACGATCAAGGCGTTCGTGCCGGCGATCGACTCGTTCGGCTTCGAGACCGACCTGCGAACGCACACGCAGGGCCAGGCGTTCTGCCTGCAGGTCTTCCACCACTGGCAGATCGTGCCCGGCGACCCGCTGGACAAGACTATCGTGATCAGGTGAGTTCATGGGCGTACCCAGGTCCTGGGCCAGGGGGGGCGGGGCAAATCAGATTTGAATAAGCCAGGAGGCGCGTTTTCTTATATTTTGCCTCTAGGTAACATACTTAGAAGTGACGACAACACCACCCGGGCGGGCAGTTGGAATCCAACATAATGGAAAACAGAAAAACCCTTAAATAGGCTTTGTTTAATTTTTTTATTCACTCAATATGGGAGACGATTATGACATTCTTTCCATATTTTTTTAAGACTGCTGCATTGGATGATCCATTAACTTACAGTTATGTAAAAAATTTATTGAAACGATCTATTTTACATTGTAAGAGAACTATAGACAGAGGGTCTTTATGCTATAATTAACGCTTTATTTGATTCCCAGGCCGCTGGAGCCGCAGCCGGCGACGCACCTGGCGCGCGAGTTCATGATCAAGACGCGCCGGCGCAAGGGGCTCAGTGAGGACGTGTCCATCAACAAGTTCTTCGACGACCCTATGTTGCTCGAGCTGGCGAGGCAGGACGTGCAGTTGAATTAATTATAAATAAATATTAGCTTTAATGTCAGTGTGTTTTTGAAGTTTTATTTCATTTTCCATTATTTTTTTTAAAAGCCTAGCCCCAAACTAGGCTCGAAGCTTGTACTATGGATGCTAGGGAACGGATAGACATACTTAAATATTTTTATAAACATCCATGACTCGAGTACAAATGCCGATGTTCATCACACAAACATTTGCACCTAGCGGGATTCTGGGATCTTACTATAGAAGGTTGACTGGTAGAGAATGCCATGAAGCATTAAGTCCGCCGTTTGTAAAAGTTTTATATCGTGCAATAAAGTTTAAATAAATAATAAGCTAACTATAAGGAAATCAACGCCATATGTATTTTGTTTATGGTTGGGCTTTACGCTTTCAACTCCGTTTACTTGCAGGCTAATAAAAAAAAAAACAAATGTCAAAGTCAAAACCACGACGAGGGACCCACACGTTGATTGATAAACAAAAGTTATTTCGTTTAAATTTTGTAGCAAAAGCGAAGCCAATAATTTCAAAGTGCAATAATTCTTTGTATTCAAAATATAGTACGTGCAACCTATCATTAATTTATAAAAATGGCACGCGGAAAGGACAAAAAGAAGTGAGTATATGGAGTACCCTCGAGTCTCGTGTTGTTTTTGTAACTTTATTTATTTTGTTATTCGAATTTTAGGCGCAAGTTAGAGAAGAAGCAAGAAGGAGAAGATGTTCCCAAGAAATTACCACATACACTCGAGTCTTTGCGAGAGAAGGATGAGACTATGCTCGCTAATGCCGACGAGGAGGAACAAGAAGAGGTTAGGATTTATATTTTATACAACTAATAAGTATATTGTTGAATTAATTGTGAAATAAAGTTTATGCACAATTTATCATAATTGTAACCTTGCAATATAACATTTTCATCAATTAAATTCGATAGCTTATTGACCAGACTTGGAACAATATCAGCAAGGAATTGTAACCAAAGAGGTTTGAAAGATGGGTTTGGGATACCATATTGAATATTCCCATAATTATAAATAAATATTTCAGTTCACAATCATATATCTGACTCCGTTTTAAGTAGCTTAAGCACTTGTGTTACAGACATCAGAATCGAAAGTGGTTTTACAAATATACTTAAATAGATACATATTACATCCAGACCAGGACAAACAGACATTATCATGCACACAAATGTTTGTCCTGTGCAAAAATCGAACCCCCAATGTATAATTTTGTATAATAGGCAACATCTTGACCATTACACCAATCAGGTTGTCAATGACTCTTAAAGGTTTGATTTATTTCTTAACTAGCGGCCGCCCGCGACTTCGTCCGCGTGGATTTCGATTTTCATGATAGGAATGTTTTTTCCCTCTAACTCCCGTTCCCGTGGGAATTTTGCAATATCCTTTTGCAACTAAGTATCAAGTTTACTAAGGGACCTGCATGCCAAATTTCAAGCGTCTAACTTAAGTAGTTTAGATTTTCCATATATTATATATTTACAATTAATAACACATCACAATGTTTACGTATCATAAATATATTTTCTACAATAATGAAAACTGTTGCCATGGTAATCATATTTATATTTTCTACAATAACGAAAATGGTTGCTATGGTGATATTTGAATTGACATTTGAATATATTTTCTACAATAACGAAAATGGTTGCTATGGTGATATTTGAATTGACATTTGAATATATGACACCATACAAACTTCCACCCCCCATTTTAGGGAAGTGGGGGGTTGGAATGGGTCAAAAAGTAGCCTATGTTCTGTCTCAGGGTCTAAAGATTGTCTGTACCAAATTTCATCAAAATCGGTTGCGAGGTTTAAGCGGGAAAGCGTAACAGACAGACAGACAGACAGACAGACAGACAGACAGAGTTACTTTCGCATTTATAATATTAGTTGGGATAAAAATATGTTTTTAATTCTAGGCACAAAAGGATATGGAACTAGATGAGTTATCATCATACTACCAAAATTCATATGAACCAAAAGTGCTGATCACATTCTCCGACAACCCTCACACTAAAACTCGTATTTTTGGTAAAGAGCTAACTAGGATCATACCTAATTCAATATCTAGGTATAGACAGAGGTAAGTGCTTAATAAAGATTAATTTAAGTTAACCCATTTTATTAATATCAACCTTGATATACAGAAACCCAAGATAAGGTTTTATTTGCAAATAATAATGTTAATAGTTTTGACACATAGATTTGCAGAGTTTTTGGTGACAGAATTAACTGTTACTTTTGTTCCAGACTGTGCATCTTGGATTTTTGTATATCAATGAATATGAACAATCTAAGACTTGTTTGTTTGATTGATAGCACATTTAGTAAATAAAGGGCTAGGCTAGTTTGTGAGTAAGAGGTAAACAAAGATTTTACCTTCTTGCATTTGCTCAAAAAAACTGAGAATTTTCATTAATTACGATTCAACAATATAGACATTAGACACAAACTATTTTGTAGTCAATGGGGGTATTGTATTTATAATTTTGTCTGTACTTATTTTAGATCATCAGTAAAACGCATAGTTCAGTCTTCCATAAGAGAAGGAGTCACAGATGTCATAGTGATCAATGAAAATCAGAGACAACCCAATGGGTTCTTACTCATCCACCTGCCAGATGGGCCAACGGCACATTTTAGACTTTCCAGTTGCAAAATTACTCCAGAACTAAGGAAAGACCACAAAGAAATTACCAATCACAGGCCTGAGGTAAAAAACACTTTCTTCTTACTAGTAATTTGGATCACAGCATGATATGCAGATACAAATGAGATTTTCTATGGTGTCATCCATTTTACATTTGACTGTTTTGCTGCAACTATGTTATAGTGGATAATTCAGCCTTTAATGTGTTTTATTATTGCTATACATAAAGTAGGGTGACAAATGTTCCGAGTCAATTAACATAGTGAGCATTTGTGCAATCTGGACGACATTTCAGGGAATTTAATGATCCGAGCTGCTGCTCATTTTTGGTGCTCCAACCAGCTTTTCAGGGGAATCCGTTGACTATTATGTGGTTCTGTCAGTAGTTTTGATGACTATGTTCCACCAATTTTAGAACATAGCGTTACATGGAACACAGGCGATATGCTCGACGCGAATGTAACATTTACACATTACAACAGCTTGTAACTTTGCTCAGTCAGAGTGCCGACCAATAGAATCCATTGATCATAGAAAGAAAGAAAGAAGAAATATGTATGTGAAATAATGTTGTTAAACTTGCTATTTCACTTCACTTATCATGTAATTGTGTGCAGGTAATCCTAAACAACTTCAGTACCCGTCTCGGGTTGACGGTGGGCCGCATGCTCGGCGCGTTGTTCCACTACGAGCCGCAGTTCCGCGGCCGCCGCGCCGTCACATTCCACAACCAGCGGGACTACATCTTCTTCAGGCATCATCGGTTAGTTTACTTGAATTAATTATTAACTTTTCTTTAATTCTACACGGTCAAGTAGACTGTCGACGGTCACGGTTGGTGAACATTTTTTAAAATGAAAATAGATTAAAATAATTTTCAAACTGTACTACTAAACTTTATCATAAAATATAATACAGAATTTAAATTATAAAATCTTTTATGATAATAATTACTATATCCCTAGATTTTGTTGTTGTCTATATGAAAAACTGTGTCAGATTTGCTCTTGATCTGCCCTTCATATGCGTTAGCAGTATTGGATTCGAGTCCCTTAGCGCTATCTTTCGACATGAATTGCCTGGCCTGTCCCGTCTTCGGCAAAATGTTTTGATATTGTAGGCATCTTATATACCGACATTTAGGGAGTGAGCTCCCGATGACTGGCACAGTCATGTTGCAACTGTGGACGGTTGGCACTATTTCCCAACCAACCGTGCAGTTGGCACTCACCCCATTTAGGGCTGAGTCAGAAGACGCAAGGAATTGCGTCCATTAGTCAATGGGGGCGTTTGGCAGAGAAAAGCGCTAGGAAGCGCTAACGATTAAATAAGCAAAATGGCGGACTGTGTCAGCGCAACTGAAGACTGACTGAAGATAGCAAACATGCCCTGGCCGAAAACTGGTAGGCTAGCCAAGATGCCACTTAAGAATTCGCCAGACGCTTTCGTAGAGACTTATATCTCCATCCCGCTCACATAATTAGTTCGTGTGCGGGAGGGCAATATAAGTCGCAACGAAAGCGTATGGCGAATTCGTTAAAGTGGCATCTTGGCTACGGGCCCTTTACGTACAGTTTGTTTGACACAATCCGCCATTTTGCTTATTTAATCGTTAGCGCTTCCTAGCGCTTTTTTCTGCCTAACGCCCCCAATAATTAAGGGCTTGTTCATTACCAGACTACAACTCGTTTTTTGACAGCTACGAGTTCACGAAAGACGGCAAGCGCGCCAAGCTGCTGGAGCTGGGCCCGCGGTTCACGCTGAAGCTGATCTCGCTGCAGCAGGGCACCTTCGACTCCAAGCGCGGCGACTACGAGTGGATCATCGCCGGCCGCCGCCACCAGATGGAGACTTCCAGGAGGAGGTTCTTCTTGTAGTTCCAACAGATAGTGAATAAAGTTGATTTTAAGACTATTTTTCATTTTTATTTACTACTAGCGGTCCGCTTCGCACTGGTGCACATGGTTTCATCCGCGTCCCGAGGGAACTACTACTCGTACTGGGATCAAAAGTAGCCTATGTTCACCGGGTATAGTGTAGCTAGCCAACAGTGAAATAATTATTCAAATCGGTCCAGGTACAAACGAGTTTTGTAGTGTAGACTAGTCGGTCGGAATTGTCAACACTGTATCCTGAGGGACAGGCTTGGAGGGGACTATTGGGAATATTCGGTTTTTTTAGCCGCGTTGTCAAGATTCCCGTTTTATTCCATGGGAACATTTACTCGGGATAAAAAGTATCAAGTCACCTCAGTCAGCTCCATATATCAAATTTCATTAAAATTCGGTCAGTAGTTTCGGCGTGATACATTAGTTTTATAGTGTATGATTCTCTCGACAACTTTCAAAGCTTCGAACTTTTCCTTTTTTGCTAGTTTGTAGAATTTGTATGAGATGGGATTATCGGAAATGGTGTTGTGCGTAGTGTATTTTCTTAAATGAAACATTTTATTAAGTATAAAATGTATTGATTCAATATTTGTTATTGCCCATTTAACACTCGCGAGCAAAAGTTTGGAATAAATTACATGAAATTGGATCAGCACGATCTTGCTTACTCAATATTTATCATAAAAATTACAATTTTAAAGGTTTAGCTGTTAAGTTTAAATTGATATCAAATTTATTCAAATCTACCCAGTAATTAAGGAGCTATCCCGGATTAAGTGAAGGAGGTAGAAAAACAAGCAAATATGGAAAAATAAATGAATGAATAAAACAACAAAATTTTATAAATAAAATTTATTTAGGCTTAAAATTAATTGTCAGTACTTAGTATTCCCTCCCCTCGCCTTAATAACTGCTTGAAGACGACTCTTCATAGACCTGATCAGCTTCTGAATCGATTCTTGTGGGATACTTAATCAACGCCAATTTCAGCCCATTTAGACTTGAAGGAGCAAGAGTTCTGGAATGAACCTTCCTCTTCAGTTCATCCCACACATGCTCAAATCGGATTCAAGTCAGAGCTGTCAGGGCTTTTTACAGCCTGTAGTCGGTTCCTGATCGCGACGACGAAGACGCTTCCCAGTCCTATCGTACTCGCCGCAACACTGATGGTTGTTAGGGTATTTTGAAACTGTAAAACAAGATATTTAGGAATTAATTATATATTTTGTGACTAGTTAAGGTTTATAAACAAAATCAATATTTTTTTTGTCTACTGAGAAACGAAGCAAGCATAAAGAAACCACAGAGATTTTTGACGATTTTAAAATGTAGTGTATTTATATAACTGGGGTAGAGACAGAAGCTCTATCACCAGCAGTTTCAACCACAGTTCTATTTGTCTGGATTACAAGGATTGTTCTTGGAAAAAACAACCTATAGGATATCCCAGACATTTGTTCCAATAACTTATTTTTCGAGGAAACTTTTTCAATTTAATCATTATCATATATTAATATAATATGTATACGTAAATAAATAGTTTACTTATTTCTTACCTGGATGTCTTAAGCTCCTTAAGTATATTTTCTGCTCTTATTGAAGTCGCACGATGTTTCACCACCTTTAAGAAGAAAAAAAATACTGGATATTAATGAGGTGAAATGAATTCGGAGATGAAGTTCAATATTCAATGAAATCAGACGTGTATGGTTGGTCAACATGGTTGTTTGGGTTCGCTCTGACGAGGGAGACCTGATGGTCGAGTCATCATATTTAGAAGTATAATATTAAAATCTTGATTAAATTGTAAGCTAGGTTATAAATACTAAACTGGTCTCAGTTATAATATTAAGCAATATTTACCTTTGGGTGGGATACGACTTTCCCTGCTTATCACTTCATTTTGAACCTGGAAGGAAAAAATCTAGTGTAAGTCAAAATAAACATATCTTAAAATTTATATATTTACTGCAAAAATACAATCAGACGCGTTTGGTTGGTCAACATGGTTGTTTGGGTTCGCTCTGACGAGGGAGACCTGATGGTCGAGTCATCATTTTGATTATTTTTGTTTTTCAGAAGGTAGAAGTGCAGGAATGTTGCTCTAAGATCAATTGTAGCCAAATAAAAAATAACACGGCTTGTTGAACTCCGCAAAATATTTTCAAACTGCTCATATAATATGATTCAGAATTACAACTTACATTTCTTCTTGAGTTTCTTCTTTCCTTAAGCAAGCGGTAGCAAACAACCACTTGGTACAGCTAAAAACAAAGAAAAACATCATGTTAAATCAGTTTTTAAGCAATTGTAAAAAAGAAAAGACTCGGTATTTAGAAATAAATCAGACGTGTTGTTGGTCAACATGGTTGATTGGGTTCGCTCTGACGAGGGAGACCTGATGGTCGAGTCATCATTTTAATTTTACCATAGGAGTATTGTGATCAATAAAAGTGTATCATAATTAAAATTATGCAAAGCTTTTCTTACGCAGCCTACACAAATGAATATTGCAAGGATAGAAACTGAGAATTTTTTTTATTTAATGATATTGAAGAAGCTTAATTTGGAAACTTACCAATTACAGCTAGAATCGTTTGCACCAAGGATTGTGGATCATGTGATATGAAATCTGTAATAAATAAGAACTTTGTTAATAAAACTATTTGTGATAGTCATATACAAGAGTTGTCAAAGGAGATACTCAGTGGAGATAGTTATTTTAACAACATTATGTATTTAGATGTCCCTATCAGAAGTCATCATTGTGAAAGTGTTTTGTGAATAAAATAATTTTAATATTAAAATGAATTCAAACTTACCATTATTATTATTTTGAAATTGATGATAATGATCATTACTTTAACACCTGTAAAAATAAGGAAAAGTGTTTAATTTCTTCTTAGCAACACAATTCAACTATTTTTATTTGAATGAAATCAGTTTAGATAGTTATGTTAACAGCAGTCTGCATCAGATGTCCCTATCAAGAATCATCATTATATTTACGTTTATAATATTGAAGACTCATAAAAAAAAAACTTTGAATTTTTATTGAAATTACCTTTTTTACAATATCTCCTGTGCCCCACGGGCAGCCATTTTTATTGATCTGTAAAGAAATTATAGTTTAAGAAACAAAGCCTGAAATCATTAATATTATTGTTGAATAGTTTTTTTTATCAGATAGGAGCGAAAGACATAAAAAGTGCTGTACATCAAAGAGTTCAGATGAACTATGAAGTCATCATTAGAATAAATAAACCACAATATTTGTGGGCTGCGTCTCAAGGCTAAATGCTACTTATTATGAAGAAATGTAACATATTATATTTTAACTTACAATTTTGTTCAAGACAGCTCTACTGGCAAAACTCCACTGCCCCATTCTATAATAAAAGAAACACTCCATTACAAAAGGAAAACATCATGAGTATTTTAATTGTTATATTTATAACATCAGATAGGAGCGAAAGACATAAAAAGTGCTGTACATCAAAGAGTTCAGATGAACTATGAAGTCATCAGAGAAACCTAAGAAATTATTTCAATTAACAAAGACAACAATAAATCATTCTTGATTCAATAAAATTCTGTTGAACTTATTCAATGATTCAAGTTAAAATATTATATCCAATTTAAATATTACGTTTTCAGATGAATTAAATTGTAAATGCTTACCTGTAAATTTCATTGGATCTATTCACCACCACTCGCCAGAATGAGTACCTGAAAGTAATAAACAATGCTATGAAAAAGGCAGGAAGATTTTAGTTTATATGTAAAATAAAATGATTCAGATTGCATTATAGCATACTGTTATGCATCAGACTTCACAATCAGTGCCCTATGCTAAAATTTAGGAAAAAATAAGTCTCAATGCAAAAGACTTGAGCAAGAGTAAAGACCAAAATTTAAAGTTAAAAATGAAAATTTAAGGTCCAAAAGTTGTCCCTACTCTATTGTTAACCAACTGTGAAGCAACTGAAGGTTTTCAGCTGCACTGCGCTATCATCATAATAAATTTTTGATTGAATTTAATGAAATGACTCAATTTTAAATGAATCTCTTGAAATGACATGTGCAAATTTAGTACCATCCCTTGTTGTGGAATATATGGTAGGATATTAATTAAAGCAAAACTAGTTATTTCATCAAATCCATATTAAACGAAATTAATTTAAAAATATTTTTGATATACATACCATTTATTTCTGTCCATGTCTTTCCATTCGGCAACCATAGTTTCACCCTGTAAGAACAGAAAAGGCTATCAAAAACTCAAATCATACCACATGGGCAATTGTTATACTTGAGTATGGTCAGCTAGAGCTAATATACATGCAAATCATCCTTTTTCAACGGTTAGCACTTATCATCATTGAATTCTATGTAATTTTATATCTCCGATATCTTAAATAGAAAAAATCATTTAAAAATTCAACCACATGGTGGCCATCTTACTTGGATTTAATTCATGGCTTAAATTTTACAAATCGTTTTTGGTAATAGGATTAATTTGATGTTGTGTTTCTCACCTTCAGACAAGGGCTTTTTGTATTTTCCCTGAACAAATATGCGAGGTACATCAATGCCTTCCTTGAAGTTGACTGTCCTCCGCTGCACATATGTGTTCATCAGGATTTCAAACCCGGCATCAGTGAATAACTTGGCCAGTTCCTCTTCAATGAAATAGTAGCTCCTGCAATATAACATAAAGTTTAGTGGATGGCAACATAAAAGAAATAAACCAACATGTGGTTATAATAATCACGTAGGTCTTAACAAACTTCATTTAACAAATACATAATGATAAGAGTAGGACACAAACCTTGTGCCATCCTGCCTCATGTAGAAGTTGTCAGCAATCTTGTGTCCAGGTTTAAATCTCAACTGAGCCATATCATATCTGCCATAGTCTCGAAAAAGCAACACACCCCCAGGGCGGAGTGCTCGGAACGCTACCTTAGCTACTTGGTTCCACATTGCAGGTTGGATAGCCGATAATACAAAAATGAGGCTCGCTATATCCACGCTGCACTCTTCCACGTTTTCAAACAAGTCATCAGTGGTCAAATCGGAACAAAATGCCTTCATCCTGCTCTCGTCGTACAGGGGATTAGCCTTTACAAACTCAACGGCACGTGGTGAAAAATCACACGCGTAGAAATGAAAGTTCGAGAACCCTTCCTGCACTAACGGAAATACCATGTTTCCAACTCCACAGCCGAGCTCGAGAAATACGATTCGCTGATCAGGATCGAAGTTTATAAGCTCTTGAAACTCACGTGTTGTCCAATGCCGGTCACGGAAGAACTTGGTCTCGTTGCGTTTGTAGAATATATCCCAGTGCCGTTTGGCGTCTCGTTCCAGTTTGGCTGCTTTGGCTTCTGAGATCATTCTGGCATTCTGACTTTCCAAACGCTTTTTCTCTTCATCTGTAAGTTCTTTGATACGATGTACAAAGATATCTCCGTTGGCTGCGTTGTGTTCGACTTCATCGGCTTCCATCGTGGTGATCCAAGCGTAGAATGTTGTGTAACCCTCAGTTACAGTTACATCAGAGGCTTACTTACGATAACACAACATTATTTCAAAGAAAAAAAGCAATTACTACGTATAAAAACTAAGAAAATAATCGAGCTTCAATTTTGCTTCTGCAACTGTCGGCTGCCGATTTATAAATGACAGTGACAGACAGGACAGGACAGACTGACTGACTGACAGTGTGACAGTGACATATATGAGATGACAGCCTGCTGAGAACAGAGTAAAATAAATATTGGCCTTGGCACAACTAAAAATCGCCTAAAATGAATCAAATGGTGTTGCTATTTGTTTGCAATCCCTTTATTAAGTGAAGTTTTCAAATTAAATAAGAATAATAATAGGTATGGATTATATATTTTAAAAATAAGAGCCCTTATCTACAAACTTTGTAATAGAATGATGATCGTTTTTTAAAGAATATTATAACTCATAATTTAGTTTCACTTTACGGTAGTCCCTTGAGCTGGGTGGCAAAAGAGATGTCCCATCCCAGGCCCGCACCATGTACGTGGTACCAAAAAATCGGTAAAATATTGCTATTTCCATTAAAAATACAATAAAACATTTTTGGTCCGTAGTTTAGTGGCATAAAAATAAAATCAAATTCATAATTGTTCACTTTACTTCGTAAAGATGGCAACTGTAATTTTTTTCTTTACTGGGATTTACAGCTTTGACCCCAGCCTTTTTAGGTCGTTTGTAACCTAAAAATATAAATACTTTGTGAAATAAACTGCATACTGTCAAAACAAAAATAAACTGACGGATAAACGACATGAACGTCATTCAAGTTTCAAAGATGCGTCTTGGTCAAAGATCTTGGAAGTACTAGATGGAGACAATGATTTGACAGATTTTTTGTCCTTTTTCTCCTTACTATGAATCACTTGTGATAGAGCAAGATACCAGACACCCGACTGAAATCGTCTGAAACGTCATTATGACGTGCATGGAACTAGGGATTCCAGTACATGCGTACCAATTTTTAACGATATCGACTGCACGTTGAATAGATACAGAGTTTTTTTTTATAAAAGAGTTGGTATTTTAAAATAGCTGTTATGACGACATCAGTTATAAAAGGGGCTATTTTAATAATTTCTTTACAATTTTTCACTTATTGATGAACATTTTCAATGTTTATTATTTACTAATGGCCGCACGCGACTTCGTTCGCGAGAATTTTTGTTTATCCCATGGGAGAATTCAATCGGAATAAAAAGTATCCTGTCACCTAAGTCAGACCATATCCTGCCTGTATACCAAATTTCATCCAAATCCGTTCAATAGTTTCAACGCGATTGACGGACAAACATCCAAACAAACAAACAAACTTTCACATTTATAATATTAATAATTAATAAGAAATAAGATGTTTAGTATTTTCATATTAATAAATAAAAAAAACTCTTAGAAGAAAACCATCGATAGGCACGGCACTATAGGTGTAAAGTTAGGTGAATTTTTGAAGTTTTCGTGGCTTCACTCAAACTTGACATACGGATTATCTATTGATTTTTCCAAGATCTTTGGTCTTGGTATATTTACTTTACTCTATGGATGCGTCCTCCGCCATATTGTACTGAGTTGCAATATTGTGGTTTAATTTATTGTTTCAGCCAAAAAACTCAGGTTTTCCATTAGAATTGGAGTAATTAAAACTGTAGTACACTTATTCGCCTATATTTAGGTATAGCGTACATGGTCCAGGCCGAGGCTTCATACATTTCTGGGACATCTCTTTTAAGTACTTGGGTCATTGGGTCACTGAGGATCTTAGTGATAATAGTGATTTAGAGAGAGAACGTAGGTCGCTGGCGGTGAGATGTAATATGTTGGCTCGAAGGTTTGCTCGATGTACGAAAGCCGTCAAGATTACCCTTTTTAAGGCCTACTGCCAATCCTTCTACACTTGCAGCCTTTGGACCAACTATACCAGTGGTTCCCAAACTTTTTTTTCTCGTGGACCACTTTCAAAATTTTACTGGATTCGGTGGACCCCCCCCCCGGCTGTTACATTTCTTCAACATTCATGAAGTCGCCAAAAGAACAGCAGCCGGGGGGGGGGGGGGGGGGTGTAAATGTTCACAGATTCACCACGGTCAAATAACTTTGCGTAAATTCACACATATTTTCGTGGACCCCATTAACATCTTATGGACCCCCATTTTTTATTCACGACTACGTGGACCCCTAGCAAGCCTCCCGTGGACCCACTTTGGGATACTATACGATAAGGGCATACAGTGACCTACGTGTGCAGTATAACAACGCATTCAGGAGACTATTGGGGCTGTCGTGGCGCTGTAGTGCGTCGGCAATGTTTGCGGAGGCTCACACAGATGACTTCTTTGCCATAATGAGAAAGAGGTCCGCCTCGATGCTCACCAGACTTCGCTCCAGCACTAATCGTCTCCTGAAGGTGTTCAAAGACCGGGTGGGACTCCCCACTGCTGCGACACTGGGCGACCCTCCACACCGGTAAATAAATAATTAATATTTTTATCTTGTTTGTGCATACTAACACTAGGATGTAAGAATTAATGTATACTAACACTATGGAATTCTGTTCTGAAATAAATGTTTATTATTATTATTATGTAGGTACTCTTTCGAGATCACGGGTCCAAAGGGACCCGGTCCTTTGAAGCATGCGTGGGGCCAAAGCCAACAGCGCAGAGGCTTTTTTGTACCATTTGATCTAAATGAAATGTGTACATCTGCCAGGTTCTATCTCTGGCTAAATACAGATCTAGTCAAAGACAGCACCTGGCAGATGTAAGAACTATTGCAAAATTAAAGAAAAACTAAATCCAGGTCTATTAATGTAGTTTGATGGTTTGGTCAACTGGGCTATCGGTAGAGACAACGGACGTCTGCCATGCAAAATGTCTCAAATTTTTCTCCTGGCAGACGGTGACTCGCCTCCCACTAGATGGGCCCCCCAAAACAGCTACCACTCCAAGCGGCCACTAGGGTCGCGGGCAGCAAGAGGGCAACACCGGCGTGGTTGGCTAAGGGTGCCGAGAGGTGTGCACCGGTTTCTGGATCGCGTTTGGTCGGTCAGCCGTTCCCCGCTATTACGCAGATTGAGCACTTCCACCCATCAAGCATATAGCTCTTGCGCTCCACTCTGGACGGCCAATTAAGGCAAGCCAGAGGTGGGGGAGAAGATGGTAAAGTTCCCCCGGGAGGTCTCGGGTCCGTGGTGTCGCCACACACCAACAGCTCGCCACAAGCTGCCCTGCGGAGACTGATTGCATTGATGGAAGTTATTATTATTATTATGTAGGTACTCTTTCGAGATCACGGGTCCAGAGGGACCCGGTCCTTTGAAGCATGCGTGGGGCCAAAGCCAACAGCGCAGAGGCTTTTTTGTACCATTTGATCTAAATGAAATGTGTACATCTGCCAGGTTCTATCTCTGACTAAATACAGATCTAATCAAAGACAGCACCTGGCAAATGTAAGAACTATTGCAAAATTAAAAGGAAATCTATTCCGGGTCTATTGAGTGTAGGTTGATGGATTGGTTAACTGGGCTATTGATTGAGACATCGGACGTCTGCCATGCAAATTGTCTCAAATATTTGTCTCCTAGCAGACGGTGACTTGCCTTCCACTGGATGGGCCCCCGAAAATAGCCACCGCTCTAAGCGGCCTTAGCGGTCGCGGGTGGCACGAGGGCAACATTGTCGTGATCGGCTCAGGGTGTCGAGAGGTGTACACCGCTTTCTGCTCGGTGGTTGCCCACCTCAACAACTCGCGTCTTATGCATATTTCACTTCCACCCTGCGAGCATATAGCTCTTGCGCTCCACTCTGGACGGCCAGTTAAGGCAAGCCAGAGGTGGGGGAGAAGATGGTAAAGTTCCCCCGGGAGGTCTCGGGTCCGTGGTGTCGCCACACACCAACAGCTCGCCACAAGCTGCCCTGCGGAGACTGATTGCATTGATGGAAGTTGTAATTCCTCAAGGAGGAGCTCCAACTTCCCCCAACGGGCGATGGGGTCGTCACATCCCTACGCTCTTATTATAACTAAAATATTAAAATGAAATAAAGAAATGCTTAGTACCTACATATCGTGCGTTCACATTTTCCTTTTAGTTTCACTTTCTTTCGACGAAATAGAAATACCTAAAATAGCTTTATAATAATTGAATGTTCTAAAGCTTTACGAGATTTATAGGAATGAAATCCGTAAGAGATGATTAAAATTAAATTTTTTTATGTCTCAGGTAAATTAACTAACTTTAGGCCGACAGTATTTAATTAATGTTTCATTATTAAATATTGCAGAAATATTTTTTAAACCAATTACTTTTAAAATGATTTGTTCCATAGAATAAGGTTATAAAAGTAGGTTCTTTTTTTAAACTGTCGTAGTAAAATAGAACTGCTTTCGATATCTAGGTATTCAATTCATGTTTAAATCTAGTACTAATGTGCTGAACATAGATAGCTTCTGCTAAATTCATAATTGCCTGGAGATCAGAAGGTCAAAGCGACGCGCGAGGTCGAGGCATTCATGTAGCACATTACGCGACCAGACATGCGGGCTCCATTACACTTAGGCTACACCAATTATTATCTAGGACAATATCATTGAATTAGCAGCTAGGCCTGTTACCATACCTACGGCATGGTACCTACCTACTATGTAATAATTACGTGGATAACGACTATAATTTAACGTACGTAAAATCAATATAATATAAAGGATATTTATTAACTATGTGTGATTTATGGTTTGGATGGGAAGAGATAATTTTACGTTTGAAAAACCAATATGAATGTGTTTGTGCTACATATAAATAAATAAATAAATAAATAAATGCCTTGGAGTAACACACCAATTGCTTAGCCCCAAACTAAGCTCGAAGCTTGTACTATGGAAGCTAGGGAACGGATAGACATACTTAAATACTTTTATGAACATCCATGACTCGAGTACAAATGCCGATGTTCATCACACAAACATTTGCCCCTAGCGGGATTCGAACCCGCGACCCTTGGTTTTGTAGCCAGGGTCTCTAGCCACTCGACCAACGGGCCTGTAAGTCAAAGTCTTTCTAGTTAATCATTAATTAGGCTGCTATGTTTTTAAATCTCGTTAAATAAATCTCATGAATCATTTATTACCATTTGTGCTTTCCAATGAGAAAGCACCCATTTCAAAATTCCTTATGATTACCTAGGTTTTATCTACAATTAATTGAAATGTAGGACATAACGTGAATTCCCTCATTAGTGAAGTTGTAATATAAATTACGATAGCTTTATTTAAGCATATAATATTGTAAAACTAATAAGTAAGTAGGTGTAGTCACCGTGTCCAAATAGTCAAAATCGGATGTAATTTTATCTTAGGTCAAGCCCTATTTCCGGTATTTTCGGTTGAAGGATAAGATAAAGAACTAGAAGAACCTCACTGCACTGTAAAAACACGATATTTACGATGAGTTGTTTTATATGTATAAAACTAAATTTAGCCGAATCACGACGGCCCTATTACTCAGTTTTATAACGTTTATTTCCTTTCCGAGTGAGAAGGATATCTTATCTAAATATAGCCGATGATAGCAGTCATTAAAACTACCAAACTACTAAACATATCTTCTGTCAGCCACTAGGCATTTCATTTGTAGTAGATAGATTCATAAAGCATTTATTTATAAAGACACGCACAACACTACCTAGTGTCGATTTATCTGGACTACCGCTAACGGAATTGCCTTCATTCTACCCCCTATTTGCAAAGCTTTTACGTCTATAAAGATATCTATGAGTAATAAGTAGCTCCTAGTAGCTATTTTAAAATACTTATACAAATTAACTTAGCAGTAAACCATTGGTTTATAATATGATTCTAAGTTGCTAAATTCACTGCAAGTAGATTAACGAAGACATTCTTTGCACGTATTTTTTTAATCTTCCTGATAAGTAGGTAGTCTTTTTCGTGCAAAGAAGAAATGCAAACATTATACCCACATTCAGATCTACATAGATCAGACAGGCTAAAGAATCCTCGCTGGTTCAGCCATTACACAAAATCCTTCGTCAAGAATTTACTTTAATCATCGAGTTACTGTTTACCAAGGGCACTGTGACGCCCATTACGTCGTCATAAATCCCTCCTCGAGCCAAGTTAATGACAGTAAGGCGCGATTAATTAACTAAACAGCTGACAGTCGTCAAGCATTGTTTATCCTGCTCAGATAACGACTGATCGATTTGCAAATGAGAAACATGTGCTTGTGCATAGCGTAGAGGTATTACAAGAGTAATAAACGAGTAAGTTATTACTTACCATTATCAATAATAAGGCAGGGTCAAACTCCATCAGTAAATAGTAGCATATCTAGATAAGTACTTATACAGCCGATGATTCTCGTTTGCTCTGTTTATTTTAGTTATCATGACTACCTAATAGATTTTGTGAAAAATGCATAAACAAACACCCTCAGAAAAAAATCTTTGTCATTATAATGTATGTCTTAGTGTTTAGCAGGTTTGGCTGGGCAAGGGGGCACCCAGGATCCCTCGATTCTGCTGTGCATCATGATCTCCCCCTTTACCAGACTAGAAGAAGACCGCAACGATACGCTTTCACAGTCTCATATTTATAGGAGGAATCCTACTACTATTATAAAGGCGAAAGTTTGTATGTGTGGATGTATGGATGTATGGATGTGTGGATGTATGGATGTATGGATGTTTGTTACTCTTTCACGTAAAAACTACTGAATGGATTTGAATGAAACTTTACCACAATATAGCTTATACATCAGAATAACATATAGGATATTGGAAATCGAAATCCACGCGGACGGAGTCGTGGGCGGCCGCTAGTTTATTTATGTTATTACTGTGTACTGAGATACAGAGTAATTTAGACATTTACCTATATTAGATAAGATAATGAAAGACAATTTCTTTCTATGTCTGAAACATAAATTGATACAAAAATGGTTTTCGCCGTATACCTAAATAATTTTCGCTGTTTTGATACCAATTTTATTAAATCTGAGTTTCAGTTTTACCTGGCCTTTTATGAATAAATATCATTGTTAACGCGATCCGGAAGACATAAATTAGATTATTCATAATTATGACGCGATAACGATTGTTTTCCTGTTTTTATTGCGTGGTTTCGCATGCTTTAATTGTTTTGTTAGGGACAATGTTGTGACTCGTTTGAGTTGCCTGTGGGAATATACATATATTGCAAAAAAATGGCTCTTCATCTGTTTAAATGTTTACAAAACAAAGACTAGCGGCAGCCCTGCGTTCAGTACTTTAATGTGCATTTGTTTAACATACATCATAATAACCATCCTCTTCAATCTGTTTCGTAGTTCAAAGATCTATGCAAACTTAGGAACAGATTTAAGTAAGGACAAGAAAAGCGACTGTTTTATACGTATTGAGAGAAGATAAAGTAAAGAAGATTATAAATAGGCTGCTTTCATCTATTTATATTAATAAAAGGCTTCAAGACACTTCAAAATGCCCAGTAATATGTAGAATCAACCATACGTGCATGAGTTAATTAATTAGTTAGCGTTGCTAGGCGCATATTTGATCGCAGACTCACAGACGAGTCTCACAAGATTTTCTTTATCGTAAGAGCACCTGGCTTCTTGCTGAGTCCTGCAGTGAGCGTTGCTACGTGACTCTAGCATAAATAATGCACTAGGGCTAACAATGTTAGAGGTAGGGGAGATGGATAATTTTTAATGATATTCTTCTAAACAAGCTTTGGCTTTAGGAACCAAAAGCACAAAGCGAACTAAACTAATGGAATGAAATAATTTATTCAACAATTTGATTCACTTATTACACGTCTTTAATTAAATTCGACAGTTGGGTAACTTATAATGATCTGTCTATTTCAGATCTCCCCCTCGGTTATGTGGTCATGCTTTTAGAACTTGGATTCACAAATCTAGAATATTGAATTGAGGGTGATTAAATAGTTCGACACAAACCCAAAAACCCAAAAATATTTCGATAAAAACTCAGAAACCACAGTACCTATGTTGTTTCATAAAATAGAAACTTAAAGACTAGAAAAGGTATTTTTATTTCCATTGGTAGCCCTGTGACCTACTGCGTTAGCGCAATAAAACTGCACAAGGCAATAACTGGCTCGATTAACGCTTATCAGAGTATAGCAACTGCTCCCAACGATCTATAATACATACAGATCAACTCAGTAACAGGGGCTTGTTATGTTATTAGGTACCTTTTATGGCGAGTTGTAAGAATTTTCATTATAAGAAGCTTGTTGCAATAGAAAAATAATTGAGTGGCCAAATATTGCATTATAAATGAATTTCGAATGTTTCCTTTTAATATTAGGAAGATATAGGTAGGGCCCAGCTGTTATAGCTGTCAATTTATCTTAGAGCCTACCGGGCATCGTCAAGAGAGCGGCAAAAGACCATTGCCCCTCTTCTATTCTAATTATTATTTGCTTCTATGATAGATATCTACTGCCAATAGATAAATATCATAGAAGCAAATGGTTCTAGTTTGAATCATCTTTAAGTATGCACTTTAAAGCTTTATAATATAGGCACAAGTATCATATGCCATAGTTTTCATCAGCATAGCTATTGAACATGATCATTATTTGTTTGCAATGTGTAGAAATAACTAGAACGTTAACGGCGATGCTCAACATGCAGTCCTTTTTCTTAACACTTTTACATTAGCGTGGTATTTTCACACCAACGGCCATTCAGAGTGGTCTTTGTAAAACAACGGCAGGTAAGCGCGAGTCTTTCCAGGAAGTCGCGTTGTCCGAGCCCGGGCAAGGCAAACAAAGACACGGGAAATATCAATACGCGTGGGACGAGGACCATTAAAAATCAATTGTAGACAACGACTGTCTCTGAGTACGTTTTACAAGTGGTATTGTTTTGTTTTAATAAATTTAGGGACCGCCCCGCCGTGCTTTCCGAAGTCGGTGGTACTGGTACCTAGAATCAATGTGTATAGTTTTGTATTTATTGGCGATGCATTGGAGCATCGCTGAAACCTAAAGATTAAAAGTACCTATGTAAACTACCGATTATCCAAATTAATTAGGACTGGTGGAAGAAAACCAAAATGTCATACATAAAATAATCTTTGTAAAGTTAAAAAAAGACAGTGCAACCAATTACCCTTCTTCACCTAAATATCTCGATCAGAGTAAGTTACAACCCCATCAGGCCTTAACAAAACGAAGTACATACACATAAAATTTCACAAAAATAAAAGAGGTGACTTGCTTTATAAAAAAATATTTCGGTTAAGACCGATTTGGATAATTGACGATCTACTGTAGGTACCTTGAAAATCTTCCTCTTGAATCATTTGGGTTCGTGGATTACGCCCTCGAAGTGATTTTATTACGTCGTGGAGACCCCCGATTATCTAGCTTGTAGCTTCGTTCTCATGTACGCAGAACTATAAATAACAGTATTTTAATTTATCATAAGTTCTAACTACTTGTGTTGTTTGATTATACGACCTCCTACTTCAGTTACGATTGTGTTACAACAATTAAATATCAGTTAGTCAGTGTTATAATGAAACTTGAAGGTCTCAAATCTCACAATAAGTTAACAATGAGTAGAGCTCAGATTAAATCTGAGGCGTAACTCGGACTCGGATCAGTTTTTTTGTGTCCGAGTTGCCCCCTAAGCCAGGTATTATGTAAAACAAATTCCAGAAACGAGACAAGACGTACACTGTTCAAATTTATTTGTTAGCCCTATACCTACACGCATTGTTCGCGGGTTAGCGTAAAAAGTGTCTCAATTATGAAATAAATACAGATTTTACATAAAAACACCTATTTTGTTTTAGGATTTTTTTGTCTTGAGTATTCCTGATCCAATTCCTCATATCCAATGAGTTCGTTAGGTAGATATCTCGGTCTTACATCCTTCATAATCAACAAGAGCAATGATGATAAATCAACTGAGTGTTGCATTTAATAAATACCTTTCAATGAACTAATCATTGACAGTGTAAATGAATGTTGCTCCGTAGCTTTAGCTATGTGGCTATCCGGTAGTTTATGTAACCTTTGATCATGTAATAGGTATGCTTGCTTAGTAATCTCACCAATAGGTCATCGGATATTTTAAATATCTCGTTTATGGAACAAACTTTAATCACCCTGTGTAAGGAGATGCCGAATATATATTTTTCTTTAAAGTAGCAGCAGGTATGCTGCTTTCTTTTTATTATTAGATCGTCATCGTCAACCTGCTACAATTCACTGTCATACGTAGGCCTTCTCCTTTATGGGCCTTATGTCTATAGTTCATAGTGACCGCAATTTATTTTTTCTTTAGTTTTGGGGGTAGATTCATAATTAATAAATTTTTGCTTTTCATCTAACAGCCCTCGTTTCTAAAGCAGTATAAACCCAAACCGATTACGGTAATCACGCTTTTGTTTGAAATAGAAACTGAGAAGAGTTAAGATATTCACTATTATTAACTTAACACTTTGACAGCGGTTAATTAAATAATAAAAAGGTCGTAACGACGACGAAATTTATGATGTAACTTCTACAAAAAACGTAGTGGTCCAATAGTTTCCACTTATTATTAGATAACATTAATGTCACATTTGCATGTCTGATAAATTTTGCTATATTATGTCTTGCCTTCGGGCTAAAATTAATTGTTTTATGTGGTTGTTTGAACACTGAACACCTCCGGCTGTAGGGCAGTGAGCCCAATCAGGTTTCATCTTTTGTGAATGAAGCTTTCGTCAATACTGTTTATCTGAGTACAAGAAATAGGGACGCATTTACCTGAGCCAAGCAGGTGTGAGGGAATAGTTAAATAAGGGACTGCTCAGTGTTCATTCTACCCCTCTTTGTAAAGATCGCACCCTCATGTCGGAAACGAACCATTCATGTAACATAACCGGTTATGAAAATCCAGTGTTATTCATTTTGTAGACCAAATATAACCGATATTTTGATTTCTATTTCACGAGTGTAATTACTGAATGTTCTGTGGTTTTTAATGTTTCAAGACGTTCATTCTCCCGTAGATTTCTTTGTTATTGTTTGGCTTGTGGGCAGACGTGGCACTAGGCAACAGGTGAACGATCTGCGCCTCCCGTTATGTAATGACATGAAGAATTTTTTTTTATCGAGAGCTTACCTATAGACAAGGAGATAAAATGCAAGCTGTCGTCCAACTGCTAAGCCGCGCGTTGCAGATTACGCCACCACCGCCTAGATGGCGCTACGTGTATCGAGCGAACAAAGCACATGCACTGATTCGGACTCTCTTCTCAGTTCTCTGATTCATTACATTGTTTGTCGTCCGTTTAACAAAATAATGAGGTGAGTGTGTCACGAAGACAGCAGTAATAATGAAACGATACATGTTATGTGGCAGTAAATATATTCAGAAAATATTAACGGTAGTCGACCTAATTTCGTCAGTATAAAAAGTTCATAGCTATCAAACAGTAAACATTACAGTATTGTCAGGATCGAATTCGAAAAATTGATCTCTTAATATTAATAGTTATTGCTTTATACAATATCGTATCGAGTAAACATTCGATAACAAACATGGAGAAACTACCTATCTAACTTAGGAATAATCAGCCGTCCAATCGATCAACCTTGTACACGTTAAACACTTAATTTAGATTAATTATAATAATTACATATCACAATGAGACGTCCCTTCACATTACTCACTCGCACACATAATACAAAATACAAACGAAGGCACGAGATCTAACTACGTCTACGACTATTTAGTAAAACAGGCCTCAAAAAGGATACTCTAAATGCGTGTGCGCCTCGGCGCGGCTCAGTCGAAGAGTTGCGTTTGGAAGAGTTTAAAACGACTATCATAATTTCAGTAGCGATAAAAGTAAGCGTTCTGGAATACAATGGCTGCGCCCGCCGGAGGTCGTTCCCCGCGACGGGCTTTGGTAATGGAATGTCGGCGCGCAGCCGCTCCCGGCGCTCTTTGTGCACGGCCCCGCCCGGCCGCGGCGCGGGCGCAGGTAGCCCCGGCCTCCCGCCGCGCCGCCGCCGCCGCCCGGACCTCTCACACGCGTCACACGGACGACCCAAAGTTCTTAGTCACTCCACTACACCACCGACTACACTGTGTCCTTCCCTTCGAACTTTTCAGCCAACTCTCCCATCAGTTCCTTGTAAATGAGCGGGTCGATGTTTTTCCCCAGTTGGTACAGCACGAACCAGTCTCCGATCTGCAGCTTGCGAGCCACGGACTCCACCTGCTCCTGCGGCGCGAGGCGGCTGCGCGCGCGCAGCAGGTACAGGCGCACGCGCGGGCCCGCCACCACAGCCATGCGGTACAGCAGCGAGATGCCACTCAGGATGGACAGGATCACGAACCAGAACCACAGGAACACGTAGATCTTCTCGTTGACGATGTTGAGCGGAAGCACGCACAGGCCGTCGAACTTCTGCACGGTTCCCGAGGGACCGTATTTGTGGAAGGTGCACTTTGTCACTTTAGGAAACACTCGAGCCATCGGGTCCTCGCGTTCTTCAGGTTCCATCTCGGTGAAGCGGACGACGTCAGCGCCGTACGTCGAGAATTCACCGTCCAGGAAGAAGTCCATGAAGAATATTTGGCCGACGACGTTGATAAAGTTCAACACTTCGCAAATGAAGAAGCGGAACGCATAGAAATTCTGCGTGTGCAAGTTCGTATGGAAGTAATCGACTAGGAGCTTCTTGCGATCACTTTTGCAGTCCTCTCCCACGACGGGGCAGTTCAGGTCGAGCACTAACATCTTGATGCGTCCCCCTTCCCATGTTTTCCACAGGTAACGCGGCACATAGAACAGGATCGCTTGGAAGAACAACACAAAACACACCCACTGGTAGTATTTGTGGTACTTAACTTCGTCTTCCCCCACGACGTGGGGAGCCACTCCAGGTTGCACCATGTCCTTGCCGACTCGCCCCACGAGCCGGTTGGGGATGGTGAAAGTCGAGTAGATCCAGCAGTAGGTGTCCATGACGGCGAGCGGTATTTCGTCAACGATGCAGTCGATCGGGTCGCCGATGTACTGCCTCGAGGTGACCAGCAGCGAGAACGCGATCAGGATGATCACGGTGGCTTTGTAGTGCAAACGGAATACATTGTTGTCGATGCAGACGGTGTCGAGTTTCAGGAGCCCCTTGACGGAGCCGAATACGTCAAACATGGCGGTTGGGCTAGCCGCGGGCGCGCGGCGCGTCGGTCGCGGTCGTTAAAGATTCGGGCGTGCGCTTCGCCCTCGCGTCGAATGCGGAGTGCTGCGGGGCTCGGGCGAGCGCGGCTGTGGTCGCGGGGCGCGGGGCCGGCGGCGCGGGGGGAGGGCGCCCCGCGCCACCGACGTCGGATCAACGACACAACACTGACCCTATTTCCACCTACGTATTCGTGGCGTCATCTGGTAGCGAGTACGGCGCAGCCAGCGGCTATGCATCTCGACGTTTTCAAGCAAGAAAGAATATGCCACTACTGTGCATGTTCTCGATTATTAGGGTGTATCTATTGATTGCATCATTCGAGCTTGAAGATGGCTCGTAATTAAGGCAACTACGCGTAGTACTACGCACGAAAACAAAGACTCGGCGTAATGATATTCCGTATTCTATTTTGAATGACAATTGACAATAACACGTGGTTGATTACTATAAAGATTGTTACTGTGTTATTAACTTGACTGATGTTGTAGTTATTACTACAAAGTGATGACAAGTTTAAACTGTCAGTAAATGGTACGCGATGAAATATTCAATGATGATGAAAACATCGGTCCTGTGTTATTATTTAGTTTTAAGTTGTGATGTTAGTAAGGAAAATAACTACCTAGGTAGTCTATCTTCGAAGTGTACTTGTACATAGTCAAAAGTGTCTTTCAAATAGGTATTTTTGTTTCTTTTAAAACCAACAAAAAAAGAAAGTAGGACCAAAATGGTTCTGAATTCATATTACTTATTACCATAGAAGCTAATGTGTAACAAAAGCAAGAAATAATGTTTATAAGAATAGTAATATTTGATAGCAACCTAAATAAAAAGTTAGCCTCAATGAGTGCAAAACCATTGATGTAATGATGATGAAGCTTTGATGAGTTTCACGTGATACCGCTGAGGCATCTTGGTTACGCAAAACAAATATTGGTTGTCCTAACCAAATAAAATAAATTGCATTGCAAAATTTTCAACAAAATATATAGCAAATAAAAGCGTATTCATACAATAGTAAACATAACTGATGCCAAAAAGAAAGAAAGAAATAAAATGTTTGGTAAAATCGTAAAGGGAGAAATGACGAAATCCTTATTAATGAAATATTTATTCATGAATATTGCTTGATGAATCATTATGCCATTAATCTGTGTACCTACTGTTGTCCGGGTAAATCACATGCAATTCAAAGGCGCAATTAATGCATTCCCTAATGATATCCACATTTAGAATAATTAATTATTTTGCTAGGACTGGCAATAATTTATGTGTTTTTGTTTTCCCGGACTTGGTTTTTCACCATTTGAAAGTCATAATATTTGATTATGCTTAATGTTAGTAAAAGTTAGGGGATGAAAGAAGGGTCCATTCAAGTCGCTTTTCTACGGTGTATGTATGTTTGCCTTAAGGATTAAAAGTAACAATGAATAAACATGAAGATATAAAAAAACACTTATTTCCATTTCCAATTATGCAGACATACTAACTAAATTCCAGACGACACAGAGGAGTGCTGGTGCTCGTCCACATCTCAAATGTAGATTGATCTGACCTCGAAGAATCTAATGAGCTCAAGTATTTGTATACGGGTATCAGATTCAACCATGGTTCTGCTATCGAGCGAGAACAACTGATATTTCGCCAGTTCACTAAATTAAAAAATAAACTGACGATCTGAAGATTTAACACTACCGTTGAAATGAGGTTGGCAAAATGTTGAGTTGTTACCCAATTTAAAAGAAGTTTTTTTTTTAAACATTATTTAAAATCGGTTAGCTGATTGTGGAGATCTTTGTGATTTAGTATTTTAAAAACTTTCATTATCAGGTAAATATTTTATAAAATAAGTGGTTTATTAAAATATGTTTATGCTCTTGCATTCAGGGACTGGTTTATGTTGCGCAGTAAATTATCGCAAATAATCTTATCAACACTGTCGCATGTTTCTACTTGGACAGTCGTCAATTGGGCGATATGTAGATTGTATTGCCCAATAGTTATCGAGACATTATACGTTGACTTTAGAGATGTGCTTTATATAGAATGATGATATGTCCCTTCTTCACCTTATATGTTTGAACTATGCTAAACATTTAATAAAAGTTTAATATCAGCAAAATGTAGACCGGTATATAGACCTTTATATTTCTTTTCTAGTTTTAACCTGCGGCCTCGAAGGGTGTTGTTTTGTCGCGTGGGAGCATTAAACCGGGCTTAAAAAAGTATCCTATCCCCTTAGTCAGACCTAACCTTGCCTGCATATACCAAATTTCATTAAAACCTGTTCAGTCGTTTCAGCGTGATTAACAAACAAACAAACTCTTCAGCTTTATTATATATCTATAGATTAACATGTCGCAATCTAGCTCGCAACTACTCAGCAAAGAATTTAGTGACGGAAAACTTCGGCAGTAAACAAAATCTGATTTCGACATACTTACTTAGCTTATCTTTGGGTTACTAATCAGCTTTTACTTGAGTAATGCGCCTATGGTGGTCACCCGACACTATGGTCAAACTGCATTTACAGTTAAAAGGATGGAATTCAATTTTGAGGTCTTCAATTCGTGCATTGTTAAATTTGCTTTTTGTGGAAATGTCTATTTTTCATAAACAAATAGAAAGATATTATGACTGATACTTAAAATGATTGTTATAACTATGGACGTATGTATAATGATAATAAATATGTATACGTAGCAGGGATCAATTACCATGTTACTTCGTTATTACTATTTAATAATGGATAGATAGGAAATTCACATTGGAACATAATTAGCTGACTCAATAATGCACTTAACTGAGGTTCCTAAAAATTAGATACATTTCTTTGCAAAAGAGGATTAAACAAATAGTTTGAGCTATTCCAGCAAGATAATTAACACTCGTAAATCGGTGTTTTGAGAAAGATGACGATCCTTCAGAGTACGCCTTCGCTTGGCTTCACTTCTTCAGTTTAAAAGATAACTTTGACTTTGTAAAAAGTCTAATTCTGTATTTAACTGCAACAGTACATAGGACGTTAACCGTTAGTTCGTCGGACACCAATACATGTCACACGGCATTTGGAACTAACGCCTTCTTGAATATTAAACAACCGAAGAAATGCTCTATAAGCGCATTCGTAGTAAACATGCTCAAAAATATCTTAAAATTATGCTAATAGGGTCCAAAGTTGGGTGAAAGTAGCGCGGTGTGGCTACGTGCGCAAGCGCATAAGTCCTACTTGGAATTGTTTAGTAATTTGACAAATGATTAACACACTTGTGGTGTAGTGACAAATGTGCATGGCTTAGTAATGCTTTTGCATGCTAATTACCTATTGACAGATATCAATTGAGAATATAATATTGTGATTTAAAATAACCTGTTTATTATCAAATTACGTACACATTGGGGGGATTGTTTGGACAACGTCTAATCTAAAATAGGCAATAATACTTTTTCTATGCGTGCGATTGGAAAATAATCGTAAAACGAATGCATGCTTTTGACATAAAGCCTTTTTTATTAGACCAGCACAGAATTGTATGTTCATGCACACAAACCTACGGGGATTATGATTTTTCTTTACGTATTTTTTATCTTAACAGGTGCGAAATGTTTTATCTTTTATGTTTCCTTATTGTATCTTTTTTAAATTGATTCGCACATGTTACCATAACGTGCTTTTTATTCATAAACAACAAAAAGTTTCTTGGAAACTATAATTAAGATTCCTATTGTTGTTTCTGGTAACTAAAAATATAGTAGATGACGTTGTGAATATTTGGGGCTTGGAAACCCCCACAAAACTGTATGTTTACGTGTAAATAACTCTGAAAGGGAAAAAATACTTGGATGCGTCATGTTTTCTGGAGTGACGAGCAAAATGTAATCTGTGGTTACGCTATAATTTTCCTGTGGTCACGTTTTAAAAGCTCGGCTGTGGTGTTACATTAATTTTGGTGTTAGGATTGAATAAGAAAGCAGAAATAATGATCCACGGCAATATTATTATGAACAAAACAATCGTTCAAAATCTCAAGCGTAAATGTAGTCTAGTCCGTCCGTCGGCTGCATAAGCAGTAGCCCTAAAGCTTTAATGACTTCCGAAGAGTTGTCCTTTAGAGTTGGCAACTAGTTTTAATATCTGTAACACAGTAAGAAACTCTTGACTGTGCCTAATTCATATTTGTTGAAGTTATTTACTAAAAATAAATGTACACCAGTTGATTGTGATAACAGTAGCATATTTGTAGCTTAAGCCATATTTGCAGTTTGTAGGCGGGCAGCATTTTGTTTTACAACTCAATAGATAAAATAATTGCTAAGTCATTATTTTAGAAACTGATTGAGTAATACTGACTGAGTAATTACGCGAAAAATAGGTATCTTTATCCTTGCAATGCTGTCACATGCGTACTACGAATATCGTGAATAACGCGGCATTTCGACACATTCGTTTGTAATCTAACACTAAAGTCAGATCAAACGAAAATCGATGATATCATTACGTTTAATATGGGACAATATAAATTGTAGATACGCGAGTTCGGGGATTTGGGAGATAAGCTTTGAGAAGCCGACGTGACAAGTTAATTCGATTTTATCGTTCTTGTTGATGGTGAGATAAACCCGTTGTTCGACGGGACTGCTTTGAAAAACCATTGTAATCATGGAACACGCCTGTGGCGCCATATTCGGACTGATCAAAGATATAATAATCAGTAAACTTGCCAAATTAGGATTGGTGATCACAAAATCTAACTCAAATTTTACCCTTCGGGAATTGTACTCGTTACATCGGGATCACGGGTCGGTATTTCATCTAGTGGATAAATTATCTAGTGGACCGACGATGCGAAAACGAATATACAGCACACTGTTAAGTGTATTCTTATGTCGTGCCCTTAAAGTTGGTGAGGGCTGTTGGCAACCGAACGAGGCGCACACACTATATCTATATGTAATCTTAAACGTGGATCAGAATTCAGACTCAAGCTTAGCAAGGCATATCACCTTCATATGCCAACGCCGAAGATATTTTATCTGAGGAGGACATTCTTAGACTTTTTCTTAATACTTTAAAGGCTACATGAATGATAGTGTGTCGTGTTATTTGTACTATTTTTATCTGTATAATTTCTTAATGAAAAATTTGTTATCAACAGAAACTTTGTGGCATTTGGATGTACCTACGTCCTACATAGAAAGAGCGCGAACTCGAGCTTGAAATTAGCTTGAAAGAGAAGTAAAGTATCAGCCTATTAATGTCCAACTGCAGGGCAAAGGCTTCTATCATTTGAAATCATGTTTTCATTACAAATATGGGTTTTAGCTTAGCCACCACGCTTGCCAAATGCGGGTGATTAAGCTAAAACCCATATTTACGATCACAAACACGGGCTATATTCAGAAAAATCAACACAAATGCCCGAGCCAGGAATCAAATCAAATTAGCTTGAGAAGATATTTAATTTGAAAGATTTTAAGATCTAAGGAGGCAATAGAAGCAGTACACGCTTTATGTTGCTATTTGAGGCATATTATGCTCCTTCCTGGCTGCTTTGATGTATGGCTTGTACATCAGTTTTAGTTGAATGCAACTTGAAGACAGGCAAAGCGGTGGGCCTCTCTGTTTGTCCGTCGTGGCTAAACGTTGAAAGTTGTAATTGCAATAACAATCAAAGGTTGCCTAGAGCTAAGTCCATAAATCTTTACTGGTGTTAAGGAAATCGCAATGTTTTAATGATTGTAGTTTTTCGGCTCGTTGCCGTCAGTCGCAGGCTTGACGAGACAACAAATAGTGCGTGTTCGCAGCCGGCATTGACCTGTTGATCTACATTCACTTCAGCGCGGAGATTAAAGTAAAGGTTGGGCCTTGGATGAGATGGAACTTCGCTTTGGTAGAATGATTTTCATAATTTTATTATGAGAGAAAGAGGGTGAAAAGCAGGGAGGGCATAAAAATATGTCCGCGTGAAGCGTGGTTTGTTTGAATATTATTTTATTAACCAATTTCAGCTTAAACGATTGTATTCTGGTGCGATAGTTTTCTCGTACTTGCCCAAATCCATGGGCACGTAATACAAACGGTTTGTGCATTGTCTATGCAAGAATTTACGAAGTATTTTTTTTGTATTAAATCAAAAATATTTCCCTTTCGTTGAATTTTAATCTGGTAAAGCACAAAGGAATAAATAATCTTGATTAAAAATGAGAATTTTTAAGGCGTGTCAGTTACATACAGGCAATGCATGAATCATTATCAACATCGTTTAATCTTTTTATCATTTAATCATTTGATCGGACCGATATAAAACATTTTAATGATTTGGCCGCACCTATAATCATAATACGAGATTATCCTGTTGTAAAAATTTCGACCTTCCACCATATCACACAATATCCTTAATTTTGCAGTTGACCTATCTTAAGGACACAATTTATTAATGACTCTAAGTTATATCTGGTCTTAATACTGGTTCAAAAAAGTTAATACACTACATAGGTACATATTTTTTAAGCTGACAGAGCATTGGTTCGTTTGATTTTAAAAGTATGTAAGCGGCAGTACAATTTTTTCGTCAAGCGATCTGCATTGCTACTCCTCTGTACATTATCTCGGTACCAAAGTCCATAAAGGCAACTAAGGTAAGCATAATTATCAACCATCCGCCCAGTTGGTTTCTTCAATCTGCCACGCAGCAAGATCATATTTCAGTTATCACAACACCGTCTTAATTTTCAACACTCGCCAAAACATGAACGCCATTGTTTTCGTTTCTCAGCTCTGTTTTATTAAGCAAATGCAATATGATACTATTATCGGAATCTTTAATAAGCATTGCGTTGGCTCGAAGATAGACAAGTATCAGTTTCTTAACAGTTAAATCTTTAGAATTTATTACTTTTTGCTAACCATGGACATTGCACTTTCGGAATAATGGTTGTTTCTTGGTATTGTTGATAATTTATTCTAATTCTGATAATACTTACAATTTGTTTTTGCGAAAATTTCATACAGTAAGGTATGTTGAGGTAAAATTGTTTAATGGAAAATGCAGAAGAAACTTATTTCATCACAACGGGGAAGAGTCTCATCATTTTTGACAATACCTAAACATTTCATGGCCGGTTTATCTTCAAGAGCTATCTCTTACAAGTAAAACCTCATCCAAGAGATTGCCTTGACGATTAAGCCATCATAAGTGTTCTATTTTTTGTACCTACTTTGATATCTTTAATATGATGATCATATTTTTACATTTTGTAAAATTACAATAAACGTGAAAAATGTGGCTGATGAAATTGTTTTCAAGTTATTTACTAATGTGATGTGATGATATTTTTGTAGCAGACCTATAGGCCCATTTATAACTGGGTCTAGTTTACGCAAACCTCGACAGATCGTTGATTTTAGATCAGGAAATCGTATACAGTTTTACCCTTACACGTGGTTAAAATGAATCCGTGTAACATAATGCAAGTTGGCAGATTACCTTTCACCCGTGGCCGCGGTGGCAGCGCGAGAGTGCGCGGTAATCCACTAGATCCCCCAGTTTTTGAGCACCCGTTCATTAGGTACCTGGCCAAATCCGCTTTGAGCACTTATTGATATTATTGATAGGTGCTCAAAATTGCACAATTGCTAAGAGACTGCTAAGAAATAGTAAGTGATCACCGCTGATGATGGATGCGTTGCCTGCCTTTAAGACCTCATAGCCTCCTCAACCGAGCTCTGGCGACCTTACTCACCAGCAGAAACATAGCTAAGTGCTTATTCATTGTGGTCTTCTGTATGGTGGAGGTACTTCCTCAGCGGAAAGCGGAATATTCGAGTGGAAGTTGCACTAAACTCCACCTCTCGTATTTTTGAGATGATGAGCTCCTGGCGGGTGCTCAAAGTGGATTTCCTCGGTGTCCGCGGGAGTGCGCCGACTGGTGGTCGCGAAACGGGTTTCGTGACCGATAGCGCATGCGCAGGATGCTTACCTTACTCTCGAAGTCTCGACACTGTGCTAAATTACAGCGTCTTACGTCTACAAGACTGTTGCTTTTAAGTGCGACAGACTTCGCATTGGTTGGACAAAAGCAGCGAACTATTACCGGCCTAGCAATGCTCCATTTCTTTCCGTTAGTTTCGGAAGAATCGACTAAGGGATAGGGAATCCTAAAACTAAGATTTAATGGATGGAATATCCCTGATCCCCTATGAAATGTAATGAAGGTTTTGGTCTCCAAACCACAGGAGTTTGCAGCAGCGTTCTTCAGTATGTTGTCGACAAACATACTGTGGTCGCCACGATGGTCTAGTGGCTAAGTACCTGTACCGTGCCGTGGTCTCGAGGTCCTGGGTTCCATTCCTGAGTCGGTCAAAATTTGTGTCGATTTTTCTGAACACAGCTCGGGTTTGTGATCACCAACTCGCATTTGGTAAGCGTGGTGATGCCTAAACCCATCTTTGAAACGAAAGCATGATTTTAAATGATTCCATTCAGTGGCATCAATAGGCTGACCTGGGGCAAGCCTACGTCCAGCAGTTGAATGCAATAGGCGATGCTTTAGACTTAATTTAAGGAAATGAGAACTTATCTTCTATATCTATAAAACTCAAAGGTGACTGACTGATTGACTGACTGACTGATTACATAGTGATCTATCAACGCACAGCCCAAACCACTGGACGGATCGGGCTGAAATTTTGTATGCAGGTAGATGTTATGACGTAGGCATCCGCTAAGAAAGGATTTTGATTAATTCTACCCCCAAGGGGGTAAAATAGGGGATGATCGGTAGTATGAAACTTTGTCAATTTTAAACCTATCGGGCTGATATTTTGCATACATAAAGCTACTATGACGTAGGCATCGTTTAATTAATGAGATTGATAAATTCTAACCCCCAAGGGGGTAAAATAGGGGATGAACGGTAGAATGAAACTTTGTCAATTTTAAACCTATCGGGCTGATATTTTGCATACATAAAGCTACTATGACGTAGGCATCGCTTAATTAATGAGATTGATAAATTCTAACCCCCAAGGGGGTAAAATAGGGGATGAACGGTAGCATGAAACTTTGTCATTTTTTAACCGATCGGTTTGAGACTTTGCATTCATAAAGCTACTATGACGTAGGCATCGCCTAATTAATGAGATTAATTAATTCCAACCCCCAAAGGGGGTAAAATAGGGGATGAACTTTAGTATGAAACTTTGTCATTTTTAACCGATCGGGCTGAGACTTTGCATTTATAAAGATAATATGACGTAGGCATCGCCTTTCAAAGATTATTTCAAAAATCCACCCCTAACGGGAAAAAAAGTTTATATAGAAACCAAAATCCACGCGGACGAAGTCGCGGGCGCCCGCTAGTTTAATATATGAATCATATTTCAAAAATTGTCAAGGTAGTCATTTTAAGTGTGAGACAATTGAGATACCTTTTTTGCAATGAGAATCTTACAGCCGAGATGGTGATGACATAGCCATTGTTTGTATTTACTGTGCCATTGTTCTACAAAGTTCGTAAATAAATAAAAATACGCTACATATTTTAGTAACACTATGCCTCAAATTTATCAATTCACAAATTCTCCATTCTCACGTCTACATTAGTAGATACAAATTAGATAATCCATAACCGCGTAAATTGTGGCTTGCCTTCCTTCATTGGGACGCAATTCAGTTCAAGGGTAGCTCGGCTTGGTGTTTATTATCTTGCTAGCATTTATGAATGTAATAGCCGGTGATTTCGTTTACCAAGTTCAGATAACAATGGGAAAATATATAGGTACAAAATGTGTATTGATCATTAGGTATTACCATAAGTGTGTATGATCTTTGGCATTCGAAGGCAAAGGGTTTGTATTTAAAATTGTTCTCTTAAAAACAACTGTGAACGAAATTAACTGTAAGTAACAGTCCGTAACTAGAAACTATTGTAGTGTATTTTTCAATTCAAAAAGTTCATCGTAAGTTGGGTCGCAAACCCAAGTATTCCATGTTCAAAGCAAAATTAAACATAATGTCTTAAGTTTTCTTCGTTCCCACAGCACATGGTCGTGACTTCATGTGGAGTCGCAAGCCGGCTCTGCATTGCATATCAATATGCTTACTCCGTCGGAACATACATACACGTGCAATGATAAACACTGACGTCTTAAGAGTAAGGAAATAAGGTTTGATTTTAAAAGTGTGCAAACGAGGAATATGTAAAAATACCTCATTGTACAGTCGAATAAATATCACTTTCATAGTATTCAATAATCATGTGAACATTTACAATTTTTTTTACAATATCTAGAAATGAATGGGAAGTTTTTTTGTCCATAAACTGTCCTGATTTTTCAGTGGTTTTAAATTAGAAATGAAAATAAAAGGAAGAAGAAAACGTATAGGAAAAATTAAAGCCTTTCCCGTTATTGTACCTACATCGGATACCTATTGTAACATTTTCCTGATACGGATTGTAAAATTAAATATTTTAAACATTCATTCAGAAACAATTCTGATAAAGTCAAAACATGTACCTAGTTAGGATGTAAATCACACAATGACATAAAAGAGCTCGAAAAGGTTCACATAGTAACAGACTATTGTATCGTATAAAGTTTCAATTCCAATCGTTCATCCCAACACGATCTCGGCCCAATCAACAAATCAGTGCCTATAAATGCCAGATAGTTTTTATGCTTTTAGAATCACGACAACTTAATTTTTCAAAAAAAAAGCTCCAGTCAAACGACAGCATTTTCAATTCCGAGAACCTTTACGGACATGTCTTGTGCATTACTCGCGAGACCACAGAAATGTGGCTTTTGATGGATACGTTTCCGGCGAAAAGAAACTTTTTTGTCTGGGCCCAAGGTTGAGATTTCAGTGGCGATGGGTGAGAGTAAAATTCAAACCAATAGGATCCTTATGTCAAAGCCCTGTGTAGCGAGGTTCCAATATTGAATTCATTATTTAAGGCTTTTTAGTTGGAAAGCAGTTATAAAAGGAATAGAAAGGTAACCTCAAACAGAGATGACTGGTCAGAGGAATATGTGATCTTTGTGCGTTGTTTTTAGGTTGATTTTGTGTTGTTGTGTTCGGAGAAGGCATTTCGCGAGAAGAGGGGGTCTCTCGCGCAGGTTTGACGGGTTCCGTGTTACTCGCGGCGCCCCGCTCCCCGCGTCGTCGGCGCGGGCGCAGGCTACCCGTCTCGTCTAAAAGCAATTATGTGGATTAAAAGAGCGTGCGTCAATTTAGACCGCTTGGATTTCAGTTGTTCCTTTAATGGACTGGAATTTATCTCACGTTGCCGCAATTATTATGACATGATTTTAAATATTCGCTTTTAGCAACGGCGGTTTCGGCAAGTTGAAACATTCTTAAGATATCAATAATATGACAAAACAAACATAAAAGGTATTTCATTCATCCGGATAATTATAACCATTTGTGTAAAATTCGATGTGTCAGAAAATTACTGAATTGATATCAGCATTTCAGATATCTTTATTATAGTGAAATATGATAAGTATTGATCTTGTTGTTATGATATGACGAACGTTCAATGCCTACCAGTATTGGGAATGATGTTGAATATTGACGCATTCACGACACATAGGTAATTTGATTTTCCGTATGTTTGCTCTAAAGGTAATTTTGCAGTCATGTAATGAGTTCATTCTGCTGACTAAGCAGTGAGATGTGTTATTTCGTTTCGCCATTACGGTGCAGTAGTTGTTTTATAGGTCATAATTATTATGTAGGTATGTACAAAATTGGTCGAATATTTAAAGGTCATCCTAAATTGCATTTTATCGTGTTGCCCAAACTTATAATTTTCCGTTTTGACAATGATTTTATCTCAAAGACTTAGAAACATTTCAAAATCTGGAAGGTGGTGTAAAACCTACACTCCCATAAAACCAAAGAAATATAGCCTTTCTTTAGGGTAGTGTCAAATTGCTTGTAGGAGAATGCACCGAATGAGTCTTAATAATCGCAAAAATACATGTTTATGAGTGTGTAGGTAACAGAAAACTTATCAACCTTTTAATTGTTTTAAATGCAGTTTTTCATTTAGTATCAGTCTGTAGCCATTTGAGTACGCCTTTAAAAGCTTTCCTTACATCCCTTTATGGTAAAGGTATCCCCTTTCTCTTTATCTCACAAGCCCACAGCGAGCGGTAACAGCAGATACCGACATACAGACAAGTCAAACCTTATGATTCACCAAAGACTGCGGCCAAGTATTTCCGACCTTGGCAGTAAGTATGCAGTTCCTTAATGTGTCTGTGAACTTTGGACGACTCACGTTAAGTAATTGAGCAATAACATGTGTCGTTTGTTGAGCAACTAGCGAGTGGATTACGTAACCGAATGATTTCGACTGTCGAATTCTTTAATCACATTTTTGAGAAGTAATTTTATTTGACTTCTTCAGAGAAATTATTTTGCCACTTGAGTTTTACATGGCGTTCGCTCCACACCCACCTTAGACCACGTGTATTCTAAACAAAATGAAAAATGTTGTATACAATCGTTACGACAATCAGAAGGTATTTGACAACTAAATACTTTATCATGTAATAATATTATTGGGAAGTTAAAGTAAGAAATCGAAACGTATGGTTCGTATGGCATGATAGCACATTTAAGTAGAATATTTTATGATCCTTGTTCAAGTTTCTGTCCAAAGAAAAGATTCTATTAACCGCTTACAATCAATTATTCTACGTGCTTGCCTGTTACTTACAAAAATCCAAAGACTTTCCCTATTTGTAATATTGTTTCGCAGAAATATAAACGAGTCACAAGGAAAAGGGTCTTGCGGTTTGAAATGCAAGTTCAAGAATACGGCATTGTCATTGTTTGCAGTATTAAAGCGTAAAATAATCGCTTACACCTTGATTATGCATGATCAATGAAACTTAAAGGAGATATCAGTCTCTCTTAATCCTTCTTCATCATAATTAAAAGCGATTTAGATTCGAAAAACCTCGTTTCGTAATCATGAAAGGATAGACTTTTCGAAGGAAGAGCAATAAGTTCTATTTAAATATCTTTCAATCAATCAATTTTTACTATTGGAATTTCAAATCTATTCAGAATCATTTTGAGTGCCATTTATAATTTTCACATTGATGTAGCCCGTTAAAATGGCTGCTCAATTTCAATAATGGTAGCATATATGCCCTGCAGTGAGATGTTACCCGGGTGAAATACAACGGTGCGTATAGCCTCGGTCGGTGTCGCGATGACATAACCAGAGAAACGTGCGATTAAAAAAAAGAGTTGACTGAACCAATTCACCGGCCACACTGTCGTATGCGTCGAAAAAACTAGGCAGCCATGTAGCCTTCAAAAGACTTAATCATATTCATTTAGCCCGATGTCTTCTCGTCTGCCAAACAACAAAGACTTAACTACCAATTCAGTCTTTGTTCGCTCACAATAAGGACCAAAATTGAATGGGCCGAAGTCAACAGTATCGACGAGTGAAGTTGACCGTACGAGCATTGCATTTTTATGCCCGAGGTCCGGTCCCACGACCCGTTTTAAAAAATTACCACAAAAAGTTACCGAACAAAAAACCCGCTCGGCCATCCATCCACGTCGGATTAGGAACTCATGGTCTATTATTGGGTTGTTTACCTTATTCTTTGGAAGGTATTAATATTTTGAAATGTTCGATTTGACACCTAGCCATTTAGGACTTGTGTTACACGAAGACATAACACATAGGGGGCGTTTGGGCGAAAAAAGCGTTTGCAAGCGTTTGTAAACAAAATGGCGATTGTTGGCGCTAACTGTACTGTTTTCGCCCAGGACGTGTTTGCTAACTGTCAGTTTACTGTGTTACCGCTAAACAATCGCCATTTTGCTCTAACAATCGCCATTTTGTTTGCAAACGCTTGCAAACGCTTTTTTCGCCCAAACGCCCCCATAAATAAATATAATCGAAACTAAATACTACGGTACAAATCAGACCATTTAGTTCAGTTAAAAACCGTTTACATTGAATCAGATCTCATTTGGTTATGTGTTTCTGTTAACATGAATATTGAATGTAAAATTACACAATTTAATTATTTGAGTAATTGTTGTTGCGTAATTATTCAACCAAATTAAATATTATTATTCGCAGAATCACAATTTATTTATGCATTTCGCGAAACACCCGATTCTGAATAATAAGGATAAATGTCATATAGGTTAATACAATCGCACGTGAAAAAATCCAAGAAACGTTTGCGGTCAAAATGGGTACATAAGCATAACCAGCCGTGATGAATAAGCAGCCTGTTACAAGTAGTGACAACTAACGGTTTTAAAGAGATTAAAATACATCGCGTGTTAAAATGTCTATTGGCTTCTATATAACACAATTAATATTAATTGGAGAAAAACCCAATAGATATGAGACCAATATCCCGGGATATTGGTAAGTTGGGTAAATGGGTCGGGTGGGAATCATGAGTATGTATATGAAATATTGATTGCCTTGTAATGTTGAGGATTTCATCTTTGAAATATAATTATCGTTAAAATAACCCATAATGATAATAAAAACACAAACAAATAAAAACGGAAACTTTGAAATTTTCCAAATCAGCTTGTAGGCACCCAACCCATAAGTTACAACACTATATTTATACCGAAGATTAAAAAGACAAATCGGAATGCAATATTATCTTTCCCCACATGCAGAATAGTATAAAGACGCAACTGTCAGATACGTCTTATCTCACGATGAAGTGGATAAATAGCAGGGATCATAGTGCAAGTGGGTCTCGAGGCACGCGATATCCGCGATTGACCTGCGACCCGAGAAGTATGTAATGTACTCAATAAACGCATGAGTCGATCATAGAATAAATATCCAGTAATATTGAGCTCCCAAGAACTGTGCACTAAAAAAACAAATATAATTGATTTATGGCTTGTCATGTTTCCCTCTTTGCCGCAGTTCATATTGAGTTCACCAACAATTATAGGATGGTAGGATGCCTGGAAAAGAACATTTGTCGCATGAAATCCACGCGGCAAATGTTCTTACACATGGTCAAAATATTGTTTTTGACTTTCATCAAAATCAGTTTAGAGGTTGAATCGGGAAACCCTAACAGATAGACAGACGCACAGAGCTACTGTCGCATGTATAATATGAGTAGGAATTTATTCAATGGCTATTATCCTAGGTATATTACATTTATTGAAAAACAATGTAATTGAAATCTTAACATACGTTTATCTTATATTATGTTATTAAGCGCTTACTGCCGCATCCAGTTGGAAAGAAGTTGGGTATATCTGTCACAGTCAAATTGCCCATTGGAATTCTTATTAAATAAATACCGTAGTTTACGTTACAAAATTCAACTTGACATTATTGTTCGGTCAGAATTGTAATTTACGCGCTAGTTGACCTCTTACCCGTAGATAACTCATATCTAACATTAATTATCCAAATAAATACTGACTTGCAACAATCAATCACTGTTTTTAATTAAATTGATAATAAATGACATTGTTGTTCTAGTGGAATTGGTAGGTCTTCATTCCCTATTTCTTATGACCTGCAATTAATAGCCACTTCACTGTTGTTTCTACTGGTTACTATACTTTTCATTGGCCTATACAACTTGGTTAAGCAGTCAAAAACGTGACGTCGTATGTAAAAATAACAAGGGACCTACTTTTTTCATTCAGTCATCGCGTGAAGAATCAAGATAATCTTGAATATATACTTTCCAGATTAGATTTTAGTGATCTATGTATAAGGATTTGACAGAATGACAAAGATTTTAATACGTTAAAAAAATTAAGATACTTGTGCACATAAATATGTAATAAAATTATATTATGTGCATATTTTCTACTAGTTTATTCTCTAGTAAAATTAAGAATTCTGATTGTTAACCTTAATGAAGATATTTAAAAAAACAGTCAAACAAATTTTTTTTCTGGACAAATTTAATATTACTATAGATTTTTTCCATTATATTTTTAGAGGTATTTGTTACCGACAAAGATATGTAGGTAGGTATTCCAGAAAAATAACACTTTTACTGACCTTCAACTAAATGAAACGCGTTGAAGTCTTTTTAACGCCATCACATAAAAAGAAGATTGTTTTAACGGAAAAATAGATTTTTATATTTTTATTATTTAATTATTATATACCTAGAAGATCTACGAATTTATGTGAGATTAATAACTGTAGGTGATCTTTAGTGGTATTAAAATAAGAAGATTTATCAAAATGGATCCATTGTGTAGTTGATCAATTATAAAATAGGCTGCAAAAATTTAACTTATCATCAAAATGATTTGAATTAAATTGCAAATATTAACTAATTAAAATCAATATACAATATTTTATTAACCGATGATAGTCCTTTGATAATAATACATAAGTAGTACATTTACATATCATAAAGGTCGCCAGAATATACGTGATAATATTAGCATAATTTCCAATTTATTGTTGGATATTTCTAAGATAACACGTGTTATTTATTGTCGAGTAAGGCATGTGGGTAAAACAAAATATTATCTTTGGTATATTTATGTCTACGACCTTCTGCTTATATCAGTGTCGTAGTACTTTGTAATGCTTTTTTTTGATTCGTCTATAAAATAAAAAATACTTTATTTATGTATTCAAAGACGGTAATTGTGCACAGATGAGCCGTAAGCTATTCCCTAAAACGGAAAAAATGGCGTACAACCGTATCAAAGGACCTAAAATGGGGTTAGCTAGACACTCAGGCAACCCAGAATAGACTTTCTTGACTCGTAAAGATGACGAAAGTCGACTCCAAATGAAGAAATACGGCGTAGAAGAGGGAAAGAAAGGGGAAAATAGTTTTAATGGTTCTATATCTAACCACGATTATATCTAAAGAATATTAGAGCAACTAAAGCCGCTTTACTCGGCTCATACCAAATATGGTTGGGAAGGGAGAGGAATGTCATCGGTGAAGGTGATCGTTAGTATACTATAAAGGGGACCCTTAAACCTACACGCTGGGTCGAAAGTCCCAGGCGCCGACTGACATTCCTCTCTGTTCCACGCGATGGACCCGGCACCCGCACGGAGAATCCATGGATAGCTAAAAAGTTCGTCTCACCTTCTATACTAATATTTTAAAGCTGAAGAATTTGTTTGTTGGAACACGCTAATCTCAGAAGCTACTCTTTCTTATTGAAACCCACGCGGACGGAGTCGCGAGCGGCCGCTAGTTTGTAATTAAAAATGAACAACTGCCAACAATATATTGCTTCACCATTCTAATTCCTATACTATGCAATGAGTGAGTCAAAGTTGCTCGTATAAATTCGATATTGTCCAATTTGACTTGCTAAAGGCCTATTGACCGTTGCGCAAGCGCATTCCTCTCGTTGGGAACAAGCGCTCGAATTGGAGATCAATTTAGACGGTGGATCTTTATTTGTCGAACTGTTGAAGCGATGGGTTGGTACCGGAGAACGGTATTCGTATTTATTACCTACCACGTACGCAGTGATGAAGATGTTAAGGTAATATTTTGGTATACAGTGGCCGTTAATTTGTTGAAGTTTTAGAGGTTTGGTGTACTTTCCGTCTTCAACCTTAATTAATGATAACATTCACCCAGTAGCATTTTTTATTCCACAAATGTTTATTTTTCTTTGTGTTTGAAAGATTCAGATATAGGGGTTGATATTTTCACCTAAGGGCGAATATTTAAACACCAGAACTCAAGAAGTAAACATTGAAGTCGATGTACTCGTACTACATTCTAATAAAACAAACAAAAATGTATTATTAAAATTATTTTAGAACGAAAGTAGGATTACTTTACCCACGGTGCACATACAATGTAACATGGAAGTGTCCTTAAACAACTTAAAAATATTTATTACTTTAAACATATGAATAAAACAGCAGCATCTTTCATGATCTCGAACCTTTGTGTTGGGTACGAAGTAGCTTAACCTGGTAAGGAGTAAATGTAAACATCTTTGTTTATTCAAAAGCAGTTTATAACACATCCAATGAAGCTCGAATAAATCCACATGACATACGTAACACAATATCCCTCCGGTAAAGAGGAAAATCCTTCCGCGAGTGATGTTGATTAGTGCGCCCGCGTCGTCGGTTCCAGCATGCGCAGGAGTGGGCGCAAGGCCGAAGCAATTGCGCGGGACCCTCGGCAATTGCGGCTTCTGGTAACGTGACCAACCTCGGACTGGTGCACACTGGAGTACTGGTGTTACGTAAGGAATCACCTTATTATTTACTGGAGACCGCTCGCGACTTCGTCATTCTGTGGATACCACGGTGCCCTCGGCAATTGCACACTGGACTACTTGTGTTACGTAAGGAATCACCGTATTATTTATGTAAGAGGGTGATGTATAATCCTTAGAAAAAGACATCCCTTACTAAAAACCTTACAGATTGAAGTCAACCTGATGGTAAGTGACCGTGTGGCGACGGCACCACAATAGCTGACAGCCGTAGATGGGTAGCCTCCCTTCTTAATCGGGGGAAATTCCTTGCTGGACTCTTGGCAATTGCGGCTTCTGGTAACGTGACCAACGTCGGACTGGTGCACACTGGAGTACTGGTGTTACGTAAGTGATCACTGCCAACCAAAGACATCAACAACTCCACAAGGTTTGCGTTGCCTTCCTTAAGATTCTAAGAACGAAGCAGTACCACCGCAGAAATCTAAATAAATTTGACGTCTGTAGATAACACAGTATCCTCGGCAATTGCGGCTTCTGGTAACGTGACCAACGCTGGACTGGTGCACACTGAAGTACTGGTGGTATGTAATAAGTTTGCTCTTCAATCAAACTTGGCAAGTAATCTCGAATAACCATGGACATCACCAACTCTACTAGGTGGGCTTTTATTTTTTTATGCAAGAGGAAGGCATTTGAAAGTTAAGAAAGAACATGCCTCAATCAAAAAATACAAACGAGCTGAAATCACCTGGCAGTAAGTGGTCACTGCTGAGATCAAAAACCACACCATCAATAGTAGCCAGAAACATGCGGGTCAAGTGAAACTACTATTTGAATGTGCATATGGTCTGGACAGATACCTCCGCCTTACAGAAGACCACAGTGAAATAGTACATCATAAAATCGTAGTCTATTGAAATATCCTGGTGATAGTGAATTGAACATGTTGTGTGGTAGAAAGTTTTGTTCATCTTTGCATAAATATCGATTGTAAGTTAAATATGTACCACGGAGGTGCTGAAAGTCCGGGGCAATAAACAATTCAGACTTCAAGAGCCAGTGAAACGAGCCTATGGCATTATGTAACAGGCGTCCAGGGCTATTAGGGGTCACTATTTTGTTCCGTCTGTATGTCTCCAACCCAGGCTGTCTACAATGAAGGGGACAAACGAAGCATACACTATATGTATCTATTTCGGCAGGGGTCAAGAGGTCATAAACATATGCACATTGCAGGTACGTCCTACTACGTAAGACTTTTTTGTTTACGTTTGATCTATAAGAATTAAATAAGCTTATCACTTATTTTTTATAAGGTAACATCTCATGAATTGTTTATTAATAAATTTCTTTAGTTTACAAGTATTTTATACTTGTTTGTAACGAATATTACGGTTTCTGAAGAAGCCTTTACTTCAATGTAATTAGACACCTTTTAATAAAGACTATCTCATTGTACAATAGTCTGTCTACATCTTTACTGTGAATAATTGGCCAATTAATATCACAAGAAGATCGCCCTATTAAATAACCTAATTATGGACTGTGGAGGACAGATCAATAGAGTCATTCTAGGACACTATTGATAAAATGCAGTGCCATGCCTTGACCCTTGGGTCCCATCGACGATAGTTTAAACGTACCGTTGTGTCTTGCAAAGCAAATTATACGATCTTCTTGTGTCTGATTGCTGGCTCAGCAATGATTAGCCGAAACTTGACTAAGAGAAGAATATTGTGACTGACATTGCAGAAGGACTTCTCGTGCGCCTGAAATGGCGCCTGATCTCTCTGTGGTCCTGTCGTGTCTGATATCTGGCACATTATATTTGTAACTAGCGGCCGCCCGCGAATTCGTTCGCATGGAATTCGATTTCCGCACATTAAGTGTTATAAAGAAGCTTAAAGCCTCGACAAACGGACTATCCAGAAATCAGAAATCATTTATTGTGGAATAGGCTCTTAAATTTATACTCAGTGTCAAAAACAGCTTACCAAAAATTGGTTGTACAAAACTGGGTGTATATGTAATCCAATACAAAAATATTTTTTTCAATTCGACTCAGTACTTCCTGAGATTCGGCGCGTTCAAACAAACAAACAAACTCTTTAGCTTCATTATACATATTAGTATAGAAGTAGAGATCAGCTTTAATTCTTAATTGTTTAGTGACAGCCATATCGAAGAGCATTTGCCAGCTAGTCCCAGTCGTGCCTAATCAATATTTTTATGTGAAATAAAATGTACTGAAATAATTTGTTCAGCAATTTGATTCACTTAGTAAATTCTTGTTGCTAGGCAAGTCAGTGTTCTATCACACACAGGACAACGAGACAAGTTGCACAGCTGCATTAGGAACACGTTTTGCGACGTGCAAGTAGGTGCATATATCACGAGTACAGCTAGCCTGGTCTTCTGTCTCTTTCGTGTCCTGGCAGGTTTTCAAGACGCGATCGAAACGAAAGAGCCAACTCGGAGTTGCTAGCATAAGCGTTTTAACAAGGCTCCCTGTTCCTTTGGAGCTTAAGAGGTCTAAGAGAATACATAGTTTTGTTTCAGCACTTTATTTAAGTATGTTTAAATGTTTGTTGCGGTACAAAAGGGGCCAAACAGATGTTGGTCCATAAGAATTTTATTGAAATCACAGCCTCTGGGGCATAGGGAGGGATAGACTGATGCAGCAAAACTTTTAATCGTATCAGGAAATTTGAAAACGGAAAACTGCATATTGAATGAACCTTAACACAGAATATAATATTATGTTATGTCGTCATGAACCGGTATGTCATCTATGGTGGAACTACATAATGTGTTTGGTAACACACAGCCAAACGCCACGGTACGGCGGACTCACATCAACTCCACAACAATGCCCACAGGAATTACGTAAAAGCACACTGAGCGCACCTATGTCAATCTTTTGATGTTTAAATAACTAAGCATCGAATATTATCACGTCCCTCATTACGGACAAAGAGCTTAACTACCTATTGAGCCTCGCCTCGCCCGCTTCAAAGAAGTCTACAATTAAGGCCCTTATCAAAACACCTTCCCACCTCATTCTAATCTCGGACCCAGTTATTTGGGCTACACCTACGCGAGAAGGAGATGAATGATGGTTCAAGCAAGGAGTGAGGGAGATGGAGACGGACCCGTTAGAAAACCAGAGCCGGACCAACTACCGCATTTACGCATGGATAGTGATGTTAGAGGTTGTCGATCTATTGGCATCGCGTATTGATCTATGGTTCGATATATTCTACCAGTCAGAGCATCGATATGAAAGAGATTTTATTTGACGCCCTGAAATTGAAAAGTTAGATGTAATTAATAATTCAAATATTTTTCCCGTAGAAAAATGGAGCAGGCCTATAAAAAATGATTTTTCTTTACCAGCCCAGGGTCTCCATATAAAAGCGGGAAGTCATTGTTACTACAAGCAAGCGGGTTTTGCCCTTATATATAAGAACTAATTACTCAAACGACGTGGTTATGATAACATCCTGCAGGCCAGCTATACTCAACCTGCGGCCCGCGGGCCGCATGTGGCCCGCTGGGCCTTTATCAGTGGCCCACGTGCAATTAGAGACACCTAATTGTTAACTATTTTAAACTATGAATATTCGACTTTAAAAACGATACTAACATAGAAGCTCTATTTAAACAAAAAGGGAAAACAAAGAATACGCGGAATTTTGGAGAATTGTTCTCCAAAAATATGTAAATTTTCAAAGAAATGCTCAAATCCTACTAACTTTCGTTGGGTCTACGTAACTGTGTGAATCGTCTTTTTTGAAAATGAAATACATAAATAACGCCTGAAGAAACAAACTTAAAGATTCTCATCTGGATAATGTAATAAGGTAAGGATGCTATAAGCCAGATCTGCACAAAAGTATGAAATCGCGCTCACAGTTTCAAAAATCAAATTGAATGATCAACTTCTTTTTTTTTTCAAAAGACTTTTGTCTCTCACGTTGTTATCTCGCCTAATATTTTAATGATATTATAACTACCTTTTCTAAATGACCTAAATTATTGGTTTTCTGGGAGGCCGTGTTATCACTCCGGCTCTTCCACGGCAATTTTTGCTTGCGGCCCGCGATCCCATGACTAAAACGGGTTTGTGGCCCGTATATAAAAAAGGTTGAGTACCAATGCTGCAGGCCATCAGCTGGCTTTAAAATTAAAATCAACTCAAATAATTTAAAACATACATACATAATGCGAAATACCTGCAGCAAACATACCGAGATAAGTCCATAAATAATGAAAATATGTTGTGTGTTTCGTTATCTCACTTTGACCTACTTCTCTTAATAAATAAAACAAATAAACTGCACACAAAACATTAAATACTCGTAGGTAATATAATATGAACATTCATTGTCTAAATACAAAAGGATTACCAAATTAACTGTATTGTTTATTCTGTGACACAAAATGAGATCTGATAGCCTAGTTATCAGGAAGTACAAATAACAATTATTACGTGTGATACAGATAAAAAGGAAATATTTGGGTTATTACTAAGTCGCTGAATGGAAGTCCCGGAGGTAATTCGTTTACACATATAACATATGACGAGCTATGCTTTATGATACCTACAACTAGTAACTTTAAAATAATATAACACTAGCCTTCCGCCTGCGGTATCACGCGCGCGTCATTTCTTTTTTTAAATGTCCACCCTTCCCCCCACATTTCCGAAATCAAAAGCACCCAATGTTCACCGGGGAGAGTGAAGCTAGCCACCATTAATTTATTTAAATCGGTCCAGTGGTTTTTGAGTTTGTTCGTTACATACACAAAATACAAACCATTTCTCTTTATAATATTACTAGCGGCCGCCCGCGACTCCGTCCGCGTGGATTTCGATTTCCAATAGCCTAAAGCCTTCCTCATCAAATGGACTATCCAACACAAAAATATTTTTTCAAATCGGATCAGTAGTTCCTGAGATTAGCGCGTTCAAACAAACAAACATACAAACAAACATACAAACAAACTCTTCAGCTTTATATATTAGTATAGATTGAAGGAGTGTAGATTAGTGTAGATGTAGATTACAAAATACCTAATACGAGTATCTTTCATGACGTCGGGACATTTATTCTTTAAGAAACCTTTATGACCCTAGAAGTCCAAGGGTTAAAGAATTGCATATTGTCGCACTATAGGTAGTAGTAGGTAAAATTAATTACATTCATTTTTGCTTCACACATACAAGAGACATGCTAAATCGCTAAAATTTAACATACTTTGACGTCATAGCTTAGTCTGGAACAAAAGTTTTTTGTTATTAACATTGGTATGCCATCAGATAGCAGTCACGACATGGTCTTCCATCAGATATAAACCCGCTTAGCTTGACGGAAATCCTTAAACTGCATACGCAGCCCGAATTAAATTTATCTAAATATAAAGTATCGATAAAATGTATTCAAAAACATCGAGCTACACACATCACTAGACAACACAGAGAGAGAATTAAGTGCTGTCTACCTGCGCAGTGACTCGCCGCGTCATTCATCACCCTCACCACCTCGTCTGACTCATCCTGGAGTTATCGATATTCAACCACTCGTAATGTTTCAACTATTTGACTTGTTTATTTATTGGCGTAACCCAAAACGGTTGGGTTTTAGCAAAACAAGTGAACCATTTGTAGTTTGCTACAATCCGAGCGTGACCCATGGTATCAAGGAAAATGGAAGGGAAATCAAACAATTTTGTATGTATTTCACGATCATCAATTGAGAGAGAAATTTTCTAGCTAAGTATAAGACGTCTTTCTGTTGACATAATGATAAAAACTAAATGACAGAAGGATTCTAGAAAGCTGCTTCTGCTAAAAGTCTATCTCTAATTACTTCAAAAATAATCGTATTGAAAGAGTCCATAAACAGGAGGTCAAAAATTCTTGCTCAAAAAAGCACTGGAAAGCAACTATGAGAAAAAACATAAGCCCACACACACATTGAAACATCTTTTTCACAGATGTAAAACGCGCACATTACATTCCTAGCACAAAAACAATACTAGACCAATTAAACAGATACATTGTTCATGCACAATTGCACAGGAATCTTTCCCAGTAACTACGATGCAGGTTAAACCCATTACATTTTAATTTAATTAAACAGCAGTGCTACATTCAGATGAAAAGTGGTATAAATTTTTCAGATACCTGATGTCGCGTAGCACAACGACTTTTAGCTTCTATTTGGAATAACTTACTAGATGAGATATTAATATTAATTATACATGTATTATTATGCAGTACATTATACTCGAACGAAGACGGAACCGGCGAACCCAATAAATGCACGCTTGACGTCGTGAGGGATGATATTCGTGCCAATTATCTGACCACAAAGGATGCTGAAGACCATGCAAAGCGGAGTCGAAATAGCAGAAAAGCGAACCCTGCCCTTCGATACAATAGCCGATTTTTCTCGACGGAATTTCTTTATATTGATTGATTTCATGGCTAAATATGATAAGAACAACCGCGTTTTAATGAATGAATATCTCACAATATCGCATACATTGTCTTACTCCGTATCAAGAAGCTTAAGCACTTGTGTGACAGATATTGCAAATATACTTAAAAAGATACATGACAGCTAGACCAGGAGAAACAGACATGTTCATGCACACAAATGTTTTCCCTGTGCGAGGATGGAATCCGCGACCACTTGGTCTAGTAGTCAACTTCTTGATCACCACACCAAGCGGGTCATCAAAATATACTTGAGACCAACTGGAGTTGAACTATGCTAGACTTGTAGCAATCTGCCGTTGACTCCACTTCTAGCTATCTAGACTACTACAAGTAATTTACTACAATTGTTATAGAAAGCAATTTACGATTTTATGATTAAGTGTTACAAGGCTGTTTAGTGTTGTTTTAAAGTACTCTACTTTGAGTGATAATATTACAAAAATTCTAAGTAAATTATGTAGATAAGCTCATTCTATTGCAAAGCAATAAGTAATAATTTTCTTGCCGTTCAAATAATTATTTTTTATACTTATGTACAAATGGTTTCGGTGATTTTATGCCCTTGATTTTCTTATACATAACAACAAGCGGCCACCCGCGACTTCGTTCGCGCGGATTTTGGTTTTCCATGGGAGCATTTAATCGGGATAAAAAGTATCCTATCACCTTAGTCAGCCGTTCAATCCGTTCAGTAGTTTCAGCGTGATTGACGGACAAACATCCAAACAAACAAGCTTTTACATTTATAATATTTACGTAGGTCAGTCACTTTTCCTAAATCTATGTCAAATAGACGTCATACTTATACTAAACTCATTTAATCATAATTAACGATCATTAAAAAATAAATAATGACAAATTGGTCCCCACTATCGACAACCAGTTTGCTTGAATTTAAATCAATATTTACGAATAGATTATGACAGATTCTTAATTACCCTAATGAAATAATAAATATTGGCATTTATCAGAATTTAGTAGAGTAAGTGAATTGCATAAGGTTGTGTTAAATGTATTTAAGAATGCATGGCGGTAGGTATATCAGCTTCTTTTATTATGAATAAATAAACTCACATGATCCTAATTAATTACGAGTATACCTAAATTTGTAAAACCAAAATATTTTTAATAATAATTTTTAAATAGTAAAAGGAGTGAAATCATGTTTTTAGGTAAAACCATAATATAACACAAAAGGTACGCGGTGATGGAAAATATCGACCGAAAAATAAATGATAGTTATACATGGATAGTTTTGTTTTTCCAGTAGGTATACTTTATGTAGGTAGTAGGGTTTTATGGCAAATTTCTCACGTCAAATACATATATTAATTACTAGCGACCGTCCACGACTTCGTCTTCCTTCGTATGCTATGTTCTTTCTCATTGTCTAAAGAATATCTGTGTAAAATTTCATCAAAATCGGTTGAGAGCTTTAAGCGGGAAAGCGTAACAGACAGACAGACCGACAGAGTTACTTTCGCATTTAAAAAAGGGATGCTCCATTTAGCAAAAGTGCCTATTATCTTTATTGTTATTCAGAATTTGTCGCATAGCAACACACTGGAAATTCTAACTTATGATATCTACTTAATTGATTCTTTCGCTTAGAGCAGACCGATCAGTTTATTACCTTTCGTTTGAAGTCAAGATGGCAGCGAGTCAATTGTGCGGCTTCGGTATAAGTTTGGTATAAGTGGCTTAGTTCTCAAGTTAAAATAACGTATGATGAAAAACTAATTGCTTATTTGTCTTAACCTTTAGCATACCGATCTATTTTGTTAACAGAACTAGTCGCGAAGCAAGCATCACAGCAACAGCCACATAGAAAGCCTAAGTTATTCCATCTTTCGCTCAGGTCAGACCGATCAATTTATTACTTTCCGTTCGAAGCCAAGATGGCAGCGAGTCGTGAGCCCAGTCGGTGTAGGTTCTATACAAGTGTATACTAGGTATAGGTTCCACATGATACTCGTATTATTACAAGCCGGGCGAGCCGTAGCCGGGTGGAATGCAGTCCGGCCGGCCGCACACAACCACACATGCCCAAGGGAACTCGTCTGTGAGCGTGTGTGCAGGACGAGTGTCGCACCTACTATAGGTTCGGTTCTCACTTAGTTTTCACTCATGGAAACATTTACTAATTTCACCGGCCCAGGCCCAGCACTTCACAAAAATGCTGGCAGAATTATTTGTAAAAGTTTATTTCATTAATTAACTCGATTCGATATTGAACATCTTAATATTGTAGAACTTAGGAATAACAAATGTTATTTAATTCAATCAGTACAGCCACATGATACATATTAATAAAATGCAGTAAAAAGGTACAAAAAGAAACAGTTTTGATACGCAACAAAACAGCGGCTTATATAGCACTCGTGAATAAATAGGGTACAATTTTTAGACAGGTCAACGAATCCAAGAGAACCGATTATATGGATACTCTGAGATTAATGACTAGAATTTCAAAAACCCATTGCAAAAATTATCAAGTTAGGAATCTCACCACAAACGTTAAAATGATACATATAACTATGCGTGGACTTCACGGGTAAAATTAAAAAGGATCACCTCTTGCCAGTTTGCCCTGCCGATAAGCAGTTCCCTCATTGATTGAAGTTAACTCTTGAGGTTTCAAATGCGTTTATTACTGAAAAATACACAGGCTTGTTCTTCATCGTTTTGGAAGGGCACTGCTGTAATCCAGCATGAATAGTGCTTTAAAGTATTTGGAACTTTACCAGAATGAAGAAATCTCGTATCAGAGACCAAGATCTGCTTCGTAAAACATGTCGTTGAACTAGTGATCAGTGAATATGTATCAATTTGGAAAACTCTTGGTAATCTCAGAAATCGAAAAGCAAATAATATCTACTGGAATGCAAGTTGGTGACACATGTTTACAACAAATAGGTTATTCGGGATAAATTCAAAGTTTTGCGTCTAGATAGGAAAATACTAACACTTGTGCTGGTGCTTTAACACCTCATCAAAATGGTTTAATATTTTTTCCCAATGGTAACCTAGCCACTTATAGTACTTATTTTTTTGCGGTTATTTCTGTGTACTTACGATGAGCTCGAGGACACTACCGCTCGAACACACTAAAAGTTACATCAAATGTAATTTGAAGCGAGAAACTAATGAGTTGTACCCTTGGTAGTGCTTTCCATTTGATTTTGTATTATTACACCTCATTTACTAAACGGAAAACAAATTTGCATGTCGTCTGATGCATATATTGGCGGTCAATTTTAAGGCTAACTGGTTTTATAGGAATTTTAAACTCTAGACAGACATCTTTTTGTTTCTAACGAAGTTTAGCTGTGGTGAAGACAATCAGAAGTCGAAAAAACTTTGTTTATTTGACATTTAAAACTATGAAGGGGAATTAATAGTTGATTAAGGTTAACATTTATCATGAGGTTGACTGCCAGTCAACATAGTATTATGAAAAACTGTGATTATTCAGAGATAAGATTAGATTTAGACATACATAGTCTAATCCTAATGTAAATAGTTTAATCACTAACTTGGTTATGGGTATAGCCAAAAGTTCATTGAATATACATCGAATTTCGACATTGTCTGTTTGACCTAAGCGAGATTTGAACTCACGAGTCGAATAGGGTAATGGTACCAATACTAAATGTGCCTAAATTATATAAACAGCGACGAATTCTCATAACATGATTATTTTGAGTTCAAATTCCACCCAAGAATTTAAACTGACCTTACGTTTTAACTTATGTGTGTAACAGTGTATTTTTTGACTATACTGAATAACTTTGCGTAATTTAAATATTACGAGTTTAACGTGTTTTTAAAATCTATGCAAAAAAGTAACTAATTTCTTCAAACATTCTGAACACTTCAAGACTAACAACATCATGATTGTTACAAACAGCGATTTGGACCATATGGATGCATAATATATTATGGCAAAAAAAATGGATCTTCAAAGGAGGTATGAAAAAACTTCCATTTCTTTTTTCACATTATCAAATTGAATTGCAATAAACGATGATGTCAAATGATTATGATTATGTATAAATTTATCACGATTGCTTGGTGGTAAAGGTATGGATCCTATTAATAGACATGATTAAGACAAACTATTACTCATAATGAGACCGTAAAATTTACTTATGAACACTTACGAATGTTGTCAACTCATCATAGACATTTCTGAGAATCTGTGAATTGGTTGTGTAAAGATGAACGCAGATTCATTCAAGACTGCAAAATCCTTATTGAGGATATATCCTTAAACATATTTGTTACGAGTGTGTTTCATCATCATTTGCTATTCAGTCGGATGAGTTGCCCAAAGAAAAGTTAGTGAAATTCTTAAAAACACACATCTATTTCTGATATTTGTTGAAGCTACTGTGAATTTTTTTTTGGAGTATAAATCCACAGCGGTACAACTCCATTTTAAGCTATTCATCATCATCAGCCTTTTGCAGTAGACTCAGACCTCCCCATATGGGGGGATATGCCAGAGACTGCTATATAATACTGGAATATGCTAATAATTACCACAGCTGGGCTGGTTTGTCAGTTTTGCCCGATGAGATCCGACCGAAACTCTTAATTCATCTTAAAAATTAGGCTTAATTTGTGAATACATTGTATAGATTTAACATTATTTCATGGTTACCGCAAATCACCAAATATGACTTTCGTTTACTTGTATCTAACTAATTAAACAAAGTGATTGATGGGTGAAAATAGGCCGTTTTTCACAAGCTGCGGCCGTGTATGTGGGCGCTTGGCACGCATTCAGTTTTGTGTCAATCTCGAGCCGTTTCTCCGGCGATAAGGCCTTTGCCGATACTACTGATAACCTAAATAGCTATTTCCAGATACAATTTTACAAAGATTTTGCTTCTTGAAAAGAAATCGGATCAGTGGAACTAAATAAAAAAAATTGGCCAAGTGCGAGTCGGACTCCCGCACTGAGGGTTCCGTACAAATTCTATTTTTGACGTATTAAAAAAACTACGGAATAGATTTCGTTCGAACCAATTTTCGTTGGTAGTTTTTATGGTAATGTACATTATATATTTATTTCAGCTTTATCATCCTCTTATTTTAGAAGTTAGAGGGGGGGACACACTTTTTTCCACTTTGGAAGGGTCTGTCACGCAAAGTATTCACTTTAGAAAAAAATGATATTAGAAACCTCAATATCATTTTTGAAGACCTATCTATAGATACCCCACATGTATACGTTCAATGAAAAAAAATATTTTCAGTTTCAGTTGTAACTATGGGGACCGCCATTTTTTTATTTTTTTTTTCTACTTACGTATGAAAACCTTGTTGCGGTTCACAGAATACATCCACTCACCAAGTTTTAACAGTAAAGTACTTATAGTTTCGGAAAAAAGTGGCTGTGACAGACTGGCGGACAGACAGACAGACAGACAGACAGACAGACAGACATGACGAATCTATAAGGGTTCCGTTTTTTTGCCATTTTGGCTACGGAACCCTAAAAATGAGTGTGATGGATTGCGTGAAGTATGATTATGGACGTGAAAGGAGTCAATGTAGAGTTGGCTGATAGGAGTGAGTGGAAGCAGAAGACGTGTTGCGCCGACCGAGCCTAGTGTGGGATAAGGGCAGGAGGATGATGATGATGAAAAGGTAATGGTCTGAGTAATTTCAGCCTATCCGGCGATGCTTCTTGGGCGCCCAACACACCGAAGTGGAACCGTCAGGATTTTAACAGGGCCTCCGCCCCTGCGATCAACGGCTATGTTTTAACGAATTTGACTAGTTACAAACATTTTGAAAACGTTCACCATTTTCTCTTATGCTCGTGATCGTCTGCCGGAACCAATAGCTATCCAATGAAATGAACTATGCGTTTCGAAGTATGTCTAGACACGAAAATTTGTGTCATAACTAGTCATAAGTCATGAAACCATTAGATACTACGGCTAAATCTGTACATGTTATTGATAAAATGTGAGTATTACAATAAAACATAATGAATTGTTCGTAGATAAAACAAATCACGCCTGCAGTTAGTCCGGAGGGATTTAAAAGTGATTAATCGATCAGATTTATTTATAAAAGTGACATTATTACGAATAGTTATGTTGTATACCTTGTATGTTATTATATTATTATTAATATCGAATTGTTTTTGTTGTTTAAATGAATAAGATGTTAATAGCCTGTGTTAGATGAAAAAAGGCCTAGAGTGTCTTGAGACAATAGGAGATATTGCTTGAAGCAGAAATGCAAGCAGAATCTCTTAGGGGAAATGCCTCGGTTGGGACATCGTATTTGTGCTCAATTAGAAAATATTGAAAAAGAAGGTCCTAATAAAACTTAATAATAACACTACATCTTTATGCACTTTAAGCCGTTGGTCCTGCGCCTGATCTCTCTACGGTCGTGCCACATTGCTGTCTTAACGAACTATGCGAGTAGGGGAGTAGGGAGTGCAGCTCTGCTTGCACACTCACTTGTGCACTATTATATATCCTGCGTACCTGGCTGATCGTAAGATCGGCCGCCATGGTCGAAAAACGGCCAGAAGGGTATAATTATATCATCTTTGTGCCCTCATCATTGTGTCAATTTTTCTTCGTGACGTCATCTAGTTACTCATTCATATCATACATAATAGTATGTTGAACGTATCCGATTAAAGATAATGTTCTTAGTAGAAAACACTATTATCAGCTTAATCATTTTATCGAATTTGCATTCATTGTTAATTAGGAGTGAATTGCAACTCAGCAGGAAAATTGTGCAAACCTAACGATTCACATATTTTGTAGAATAGAAGTACTTTTTGTGTAAAACAACAAATAAAAAGAAAAATATTGTTAAACACCCCAATACATTGTAAGCGGTTACTAGTATAATTTGAAAGGGACTTTACTAAACTGAAGTTTAATTCTGAGACAGCAGCAGGATATTGTGTAATAATGATATGGGATACATATATATTAGGAGAAATATTACAACCAACAATCAATAGCAAATAAAGTGGACCAAATACACTAGACAACATTCAAATTAAAGCACTCTGAAGTCTGACATTGTTTTCATTCGCTGTATTTCTTGTCACCTTTATCGTCTGAACAAAGACTGTGCGATCAGCATCTTCATGCATCCATATGGGTTAGTAGACAATTTGTTGAAACAATAAAGAAATCCTGCCAGCGCAGTGTTTATCGTCGCCTCGTCATATCTTATCGTCTTGATACGGGCATGGCATGCTCACACGCAGGTTTCACGCCTCAGTACCAAATTATTTGACTAAACGGACGGCAGACGGTTTTTTGACTTAGTGAGTGCGTAGATAAGGACTTGCATAGGTGGATGTAAGTGATCTTAAGATAACGTTAATTCTTAGACTAATTAAGACAATCTGTGTGGTGTGGGCCGTTGACATGTTATGTTAGGGAATGTGGTCAGGAATGTCAAGATATACCTTTCTTCTGGTTTTGCTATTGTTTAATTGAAGTGGTTGTGTCTGGGTGTAAGCTTAAAGTGTCGGCCTCCGTTCAATGTTTCTATTATTGACAACGGAGATACATTCGAGACAGTGATGAGCATTAGCACAATTATTACTTTGTAGTTTCATTGTGATTCTAAATCTATTATTTGGGAAAGCGGAAAGTTTGCTGATAACAATGTCGGATTTGATAGTTTTGTAGTCCTGGAATAGTTATTATTGCCAATTTCTTTACTGCCCCAATTCGTGTAAACCTCGTTAACATAAGTGAACAAAGAGAAGAAAACTGTTACGAAATCTAGTTTACTTACGACTAGTTAATCCTACTCGTACTTTGCTAACCTATTGCTTTAATTAAAGTGAGACACTCTCACCAGAGCATAATTAGCATAAGGGCACAATTACCATTGCTCACTAATCCTTATAGAGAGACTGTGGAGAGGCTCATGTCCAGCATTGGACTGCTATGTGCTGATGATGAGGATGACTAATCCCTCACTCTCGCAGTTCATTGCAACAGTAATCGGCCACAAACGGCTTGAGATAAGATGCAGGACCAACAATCAACGCCTTTAATTATGGTTTCTGAGATCATAGATGAAACTGTCTGACCAATTTTGTTTGATCAACTTACTAGTCACTGTAATAAGTAGGTTAATTCATTGTTAAATAAAATTATTAATTGATGAGATAAATGTCTTAACGACAGGTGTTATAATAATCATTTTACAATCGACGATCTGACACTTCTGATGAACAAATCGCCGATACAGATACAGATTCTGGCAAGGCCTATACTTTTTCAATAAGAAATAGCAATAATTACTTGAAGTATGTACTGGTATATTAATTAAGTATTAGAGCCGCGGATTTGATGTGAGTTCTTTATTATATGGGATGTGTTTAGGAAAAGGTTTAAATGCAGTACATTTACGTATTGGCGTAGGACGGCGATTTAATAATATTTAGAAATAAAAATATTAGTTGTGTGTTGAGAGTTTGACGCTTAATAGATGAAAAAAAAAATTGACGCGCGTAAAGCGACGAGCAAAATGCGGTGCAGCACAGAGGTTGTGAACAAATGAGGTCGCATTACGCTTCAACAATATGTCTATAGTAGAGGAACTGAGAATTTCTGTTTGACGTGCGAGGGCAGGTGCAAAAGATAAGCAGACGTCTTTATGGCTCAAAAGAGCTTAGCAAAAATTGTGAATTTTAGTTTTAATGATAAAACATGGCGATGCAACCGTCGCGTTTTCTCGTAAGTGCGCTTTGTAAATGGTCATATGATTTTGGCATCGTAACAACTCTGTAGCGTGACACGGTTCATTATCTCTTAATGGACATTACGCAATAAGTCTTAATGAAAATATTTCGACAATTTGTCCGATGACATCATTGAGTCATTTGGGATAAATTGATTGGCTTTCTTATTAATTCGGCCTGACCGCAATCCTGCTAGACTTGTTAAGACATACTTTCACCGAGGGCGATGATATTATGCATTATCCAAAAACCTTCCAAATAAAAATAATTCGTTAAATTAAAATCATACATATCAGAGAAAAAAAATTTTACACTTTGACGACGCAGTCCATACTTGAAATACATACTTTACTTCATAATGGCAGGTTTGGTAAACTCTGGTAAAATAAATGTTGTCATTTTGCACACTTTTATTAAACTTCTTAATCTATCATGTGCTTACTACACAATATAAAAATTATTGCTAATTATTTGAAAAAAATCAGGCATATCAAAAGATATCGAATCTTTGGATCAGCAGTTTTATCAATTCCGATCCTATCGTCAGCGTATCGGCGATCATAAAAAGATTACATTTAAGCCGAAACTGACGGCTTTTGTGACAGTAGTATCGGTATTTCTTAAGAATATGAGGACTTTGTACATGTTGAAATAAATATTGGCCTTGAAGTACAAATTGAATGTACCTAAAATATGTTTTAAGTCAGAATCGTTGCTATGAATTTATTGGGTGTTTTTATAGAATTATAAATTTTGAACGTATGAATTTTGGGAGTTTTGGGTTTGAACTGAATTTTAAGATTGTGCTTATTAAGCGCATGATGTAGAACAAATATAATGTTGTAATAACTGATGTAAAAATAAACTAAGTATCAAGACCGCCTAGCTACCAGTGCTGGTCGGAAGAAAATAATGTGTAATGACTTGACTTTTGACGTGACTTTTTATGTAGGTAAATTTCACTGCAAAATAAACGAGTTTGAGTTTTTAAATATCATTATGAAAGATATCACCTGATGCCTCAGTGTAGTAACACACTAGGCTGAAATTACGCGACCAAAGTTCGCTGGCAAGGCATTTTCTATACAAAAATACGACGGATCGTAAATTCAGCCGCGTAAATTCGGCCGCTTTTTTTCGGCATTTCTACACTTAGAGTGCAAGACTAAAGGAGACTATTACATCTTACAGAAACCCACCAAATGTCTTGAGAAAGCCGGACACAACCCAACGCCAAGATGTCGAACATGCTGGTGGTGACCTTGAACTCGCTGACTCCGCGCATGAAGGAGTTCAGCTCGAAGAAGGTCATCATTGAGAACTTTGCATTCAAGCTGCACTACCAGCTGACGGTGGTGCTGTTCCTCGCCTTCGTGATCCTCGTCTGCGCGCGAGAGTACTTCGGAGACCACATCAGATGCATATCAGATCAAGGCGTGCCGCCGCACGTCATACAAACGTATTGCTTCTTCATGGCGACATTTACAATAGTGAGTTGAACTGTCTAATCTTTAGGAACATTCGTGGTTTGATCGAAGTCATGAATTACCTTCAATTTTATCGTAAAGTAATGCGCGAGTGTTCGAGAGTAAAACTTTACACGTTCACGCGGAATGTTCATTCCATCCTTCGAGAGTCAAATGCAAAATATTATAAATAGTTTGGCGCACATTTAAGTTTTGAAATTGAAATACTAATTACAAAATTGAAAAAAAAACACGGACTACACTTTATGAGTAAACTAACTATTTTGTATCCAAGTCAAATTACTTTGTATTATACTGTCATGAATTGCGAAGGTATGACGATTGGCGATTCAGTAGAACTTGGATGATAGAATATCAGCTTTTAACCCTATTTTTGAAAAGGGTTGAATCCACATAAAATTAGACTAACTATTCTGCGATTGAAACTTGAAACACGGCTTTTATCATTTTAGGTGCGGCATTACAACGAGAGCCTCCTTCAGACGGGATTCCTACCTCACCCTGGAGTAGGTCCAATGTCGGGAAATGACAAGATTCTGCACCATACGTATTACCAGTGGGTTCCATTTGTGCTGTTCATCCAAGCCATATGCTTCTACATGCCACATTACATCTGGAAGAAGAAGGAAGGTAAACTACTGTAACATTCACATATGGAATTTGTCCAGAAAATATAACATTGATTGATCTGTGAAATTTTTGTTTCGCGCATACAGTCCAATAGTTGAATTATTTTCCCCATCGACGCTCTTACAGTATTTATTTATAAATAATGGATTTGACAAGTTCAATCATGTTTTATGATGATGGTAGTATAGATTGACCTGTACGTTCTGACGGCTTTGGCTAAAAAATTAGAACAATAATAGATCTTCTTCTTCTTCAGCCCTTTTCAACCCACTGCTGGGTATAGGCCATTTTGCGCCATTCCATACGATCTTGGGCTTTCCTCTGCCAGTTTCTGCCTGCTGTTTTGGCTATGTCGTCGGACCATCGAGCTGGCTGTCGACCAACGTTTCGACGTCCTGTTCTTGGAAGCCATTCCCACTCAGTGATCTTATGGCTCCAGCGCCCGTCGGTTCTGCGGGCCACGTGTCCTGCCCATCGCCACTTTCTGCATGCAACAACACCAGCCACGTCGGGAAGTTTGGTTCGATTACGGATTTCCTTGTTTCGGACCTTATCGCGTAAGGAAACCCCGATCATGGCCCGCTCCATTTTTCGTTGCGCTACCTGTAGGTTGTGCATATGCTGTTTCGTAAGAGTCCAGGTCTCCGCTCCATACGTGAGGACAGGTAGAATGCATTGCTCAAATGCTCGGCGTTTAAGGGAGATGGGCATCTCACTCTTTAGAATATGGGACATTTTGCTGAATAATAGATACTCGTATAATATTTCGTTTGCTTTAGTTTTTACCATCAATTGTTAAAAAGATAAGTCATGAGATTGTGCACGGACGTTATATTTTTAATTACACTGCACAAATCTTGCATTTCTTGGTCTCTTATCTCGTGAACTCATTTTATAGATAATTATTAGCCAAGCAGTTTTTTTATCAAAGTCATTCTTTAAAAGTGTTGGATTTTTAAATACATGAACAATATTTAAAATATATTTTATGCAGAGTACTTAGGTTACTCTGTATGTCTGTATTTTTGTATTTTTTTTGCCCTCTTATTTGTTACCATCATCAACCGTAACATTACCAATCGTTACATTAGTCCAGTAATTTTAGATTTTATCTGCGGAATAATTCCTAGTGAGCTGAATTTTTGTATACACCTTTATTATGATATTGTAATGATAATGTGAAAAATCGACATTGATATCGTGCCGGCTAAAAAAGTTATAGGGGTCCAAACGTCACGAAAATCAGTTTCTCGCAAATATCTCGCGATCTATTGCTCAGAGGTCAATAATGGTTTCATAATAGTTGTTCGTCGTAAAATTGTCTACAAAAAAGGTCTCTTGCATATTTCTGTAGTTTTAACCGTTTTTGAAATAGAGACTAAAATGCACTCACATATGGTATTGTATACCGTACGGCGCATACCAAGGCATAAACCCTATTGTTTGCTTTTTTCCCTTTTTTGTTTGTGTGTTTTTTGTTAGTATGATGTTCTACATATAGAAATATAAAGGACTTGAAATACTAGTATAGTCAGGAAAATAGGAATATCAACTATAAAAAACTAAGTGGCAATTTTTTTTGTCACTTTATAACTCAAGAACGGGCTCAACGATCCAAACCAAATTTTCAGGGTTTGTACAGACTATTTAGTATCTGTTTTATGTGAAGTTTGAACAAAATCGGTCGCTTCACTTCATACGTAGCAAAGCACGTACCGGGCCGCTAGTAATGACATAGATATGCAATGTGAATTTTAGAAATTTTGATCCACGATCTGCGAAAAAAATCCTAGTGGGCTGAATTTTTGTATACACCTTTATAATGATATTGTAATGAAAATGTGAAAAATCGACATTGATATCGTGCCGGCTAAAAAAGTTATAGGGGTTCAAACGTCACTGGACATAGCATATCTATATCATTACTAGCGGCCCGGTGCGTGCTTTGCTACGTATAAAGTGAAGCGACCGATTTTGTTCAAACTTCACATAAAACATATACTAAATAGTCTGTACAAACCCTGAAAAATTGGTTTGGATCGTTGAGCTCGTTCTTGAGTTATAAAGTGACAAAAAAAATTGCCATTTAGTTTTTTATAGTAGATATTCCTATTTTCCTGACTGTACTAGTATTTTAAGTCCTTGATATTTCTATATGTAGAGCATCATAGTAACAAATAACACACAAACAAAAAAGGGGAAAAAACAAACAATAGGGTTTATGCCTTGGTATGCGCCGTGCGGTATACAATACCATATGTGAGTGCATTTTAGTCTCTATTTAAAAAACGGTTTATTCTACAGAAAAATGCAAGAGACCTTTTTTGTAGACAATTTTACGACGAACAACTTTTATGAAACCATTATTGACCTCTGAGCAATAGATCGCGAGATATTTGCGAAAAACTGATTTTCGTGACGTTTGGACCCCTATAACTTTTTTAGCCGGCACGATATCAATGTCGATTTTTCACATCATCATTACAATATCATAATAAAGGTGTATACAAAAATTCAGCTCACTAGGAATTATTCCGCAGATCGTGGTTCAAAATTGCTAAAATTACTGGACTACATCCATAGTATGGGTTTCATTCAAGCTGAATTTGGGCCTAGGCAATCAAATAAGGATGTTAGTCCGAGGAGTTCATTTATGCATTGGTTGTATGATATAGGTGGCAGAATAAGAGCACTCGTGGACGGTCTACAGTACGCATCCCTGGCTCTTGAAGATGAGGACATGACCGTGGGTGGACAGACGGTGCCATCCAGGGCTACGCTCGATAATAAAATCAACCTAATTCGAAGAGACATTGTACTAAGGTGAGTGAGATAATTTATATTTAAAGGAAATGTATTCATTGATTTAAAAGTTTACCATTCACAACCATCCATAACCATACAAAACAAACAGATACTTAGGACTCAAAACTTGCATCAGTCAGGTTGTAGAAATATTAAAGCAATATTGCATTTAACTCTTATGCAACTCTTTTATTTCAGATTCCGAATCAGTCGAACCTGGTCGACATGGCTGGTGTCGATGGAACTGACGAACCTCATCCACGTCATGCTCCAGATCTGGCTCATGGATTACTTCCTCAATGGCAATTTCGTCGACCTGGGCCCCAAGTTATTGCAGCCCAGTCATTGGAACGACATTGCTGATCCGCTCGAGACAGTCTTTCCGAAGGTATGTTTTAGTCCCTCTTATATTCAAAATATATAATAGAAAAAGTCTTTGAGTCTTATAGACATTAATTAATTAAAAGAAGAATCGACAAACATACTTTTTTTTACTGACTATTAGGAATTTCCTAATTTGATATATTCGTTAAGAGATGATAGGGTACTTAATTTATGCACACGTACTATATAAGGTGTAACAAAATATACTGCAAATATTTTAAGGGCGAATTGTTTAGTAGATATGTAATAAATTTGGCTAGTAAAATTTTTTTGTGAATACGCTAGTTTCCGAGAAAATCAACAAAATAAATTGAGTGAATAATTGGGAAAAGTATAAAATTTGTCATATGCAAGACAGCTTGTCGTGTCTTATCAGTGTAATACAATTACTTCACTTGTCCTGCCCCAAAAGCAAAGTGGTGGAGAGGGGGGGAAGCTTACTGGAAGAAAAGAGCAAATTGGCCAATGCAAAAAATGCAAAATTTTGAAGGCATTAATTTTGACTTTTTAATATCTGATATTGATTACATTGCCACTAAAGAATTCGCTCTTAAAATATTTGCAGTATATTTTGTTACACCCTATATATGATTGTAGTCATCCGTAAGCTGTCCTGCATATAAAGAATTATTAATCTTCCTTTTAGGTGACAAAGTGCATTTTCCACAAGTACGGTCCGAGTGGTTCCATCCAGCAACACGACGCCTTGTGCGTCATGGCCCTCAACATCATCCACGAGAAGATATATACCGTCCTTTGGTTCTGGATGTTGTTCCTTTTCATCACATCTCTTCTTGGTGAGTACTCGTAAAGATAGCATAGCTTTGATTAAGATCATCATCATTTTAACGCTTCTCCCGGTTGCATCCTCGGGCATTGCATCGAAACCCAGGTAACGTTTCGACTATTATCTTCAAAATTTACAAACCTAGTTATTATTTGGAGCGACTGATGTCTGACATCCGCAACCCACACAAGGGAAACCAGAGAATTTGGATCATGACACTTTTTTATTAAAAAGCATCGTTAAGAATGTTAATTGTACAGCTGGGTTCTCATAACAAGAAGCTTCACAAGCAGTGAGATGGCGGAGGTGGTCAAAACCTTAAGCTTTATAGACTTTTCTAACTCTCATATTGCCTTTACAGCGGTAATCTGGCGAACGATGTCGTTCTTCCTCTACCGGCGCTCATTGAAGTTTAACCAAATGATATTCCGTCACGTGAACTCCGGTAAATTCAACCCTCACAACGTGATCAGGATCGTCAACGGCTGTGAGTTCGCTGACTGGCTGTTCCTCTACTACCTCGCCAAGAATATGAGCGGTGTTGTGTTTTCGTAAGTTATTTTCTTATGTTCCGATTTTTTTTAATTTGTATTATCATAAAGAAGTCAACTTGATTGTCATAATAACATGAACACGGGTTTAACTGGATTGTTTGACTTTGTCAATTTTGAAATTACCCTTTGATTTTACACAAAGGAAAAAAATAAAAATAAATGGAAGATGGAGCTTGAACCATTAAAGTCCGTGCCTACATAATAATGTCGATTTAACATTCACTTTATCTTGTTTCACAGGCAACTGTTTTCAAGTTTAGCGGAAGAGCTAGCCGCGTCGGAGATTCCGTACGATCAGACGAACGAGGGTGACCCTGGGGCGGTGCCTGTGCTCATTGATAAGGTGGACTATGACGACGAAACCTTACCCCTGAAGGACGAAAAGAAGTCAGCTTAGATCTCAAGGACATTTTGATCATGAACAAATGGTGAACTTATGCTGAGTGTTGACTCGCACACTCACAGACAACGCGTTATTTCTACTCCATTTACGTATTTCGTATATAGGTAGGGAGTTATGGGTGCCAAACCTGGGACGGACTGGTATATTGTGCCAGAGTTTCTCAGTCCAAACCTTAACAGAACACAAGTGTATGTAAGATTCAATAAATCAGTATGTAGTCAATAGCAGCTAATTGGAATGATTGGACGTAATGTGACTGACTATTTTTATTGTGAAGTGTGAGTGTTATTTTTTACTTAAGTACCTACTTAATTTGTAAGAATTTTGCTCAATGTTTTATGTGTTGCGTACAAGACGACTCAAAATTTTATTGGATGGACGTTGGATGCTGAAATATCGAATATATTGTTAATTAATAAATTATTAATCGAAATCAATTGGCTCAAAGTAAACTTTAATGAAAATGTTACAATTATATTTCGTTCGACATGCATTGTTTATTTTTGTTACAAGTGTAAGACACGACTTTGCTTTTAAGTAATACCAGAATTAAATCTAGTCTTAAATATCGTGCTAAGGTTTTGTAAATAGAAAGTAGTAAAGTTACAAAATTGCATTTATGACTATTTATTTTATTTCTCCTTACTACAAGCTTATTCTTATTTGTAATATCAGTTTCTTTGATGAAATCTATGAGTGTGCTTATACGATTAATTTGATGGATTAAAACATAATTAAACTTTAAACCTTAGATTTATCCACGAATTCGGTTCTATCAAAAGCAAAGCCAGTCTGATGTTATCAATGCTACTCGTAAATTATTTAGATATCGCGATAGTAATGGCGGCGACTTGTGAAGTAAAAACGGTCGGCTTTACAATCGATTTTCAAAATTATTTAATTACTTTAATTGGTTCGTGTTTGTACTGATAATAAAGTTGAGGATCGATATTAGGAAAGTGTAAGTATAATCTTATCTTAACTTACTACTGGGTGCTGCCACAATTTACGTCTGTGTTGTCAGATCGTAGTAAAAACGTGTCTGATACAACGATTTAGAAATACAAGTATTTTTAAAATCAATTATATGTAGTACTGGAATCCTAAGCGGCTACTTATATTTACACCAACTTCATTTGCTTCGATCAACATAAGGGTAAATCATTGCAACAAACTGTAAAAAGATAGTATTTAACCGCAAGGCTTGCCTAAATACATATATAAACACACAGCTCTATAAGTACAATTTTAATAAAAATCCTTGGCGAGTCTTTAAGATTTGTTAACAAACAATGTAATATTAACAAATGTGACATCAAAAATGGCTTACGTAGCAGAATGATGATGACAACTGTATTGTTTGCGTTTGCTTGAACTGTTAATGTTTCTCAAATTTACATACCAGGGCAGCTAATGTAGGATATTTAATTAATATAGAATGCAACTTAAAATATGTTTTTTTATAACTCAACAGATTGCGTATGAAACGACAAACTTAAGCCATTACTATTTATTTTGTTACTGCCAATATAAAAAAATATAGTACCTACCATTCTAAAATTAAAATGCGATATAGCAAATGTACGGGAGGACCCTATCATCCTTAGCCACACATTAATATTTGTATAAAAGGGTTCACATTTTGTTACGTACGGACTTGAACCCTTAAACCTGTAAGGGTTTCCGCCTTCCTCTGGTCAGTGCCTCAGTAGGTAAGATAACTTTATCCTGGTTAACTCAAGTCAATCTAGAGGAATAGTTTCCGCTCATGTAATGCTAATTTTAGCATGTTAATGATTAAAAAATATGAAGAAATTATATTGCGATTTTTCTCCAGTATTAACGCGGAAAACAACCAGTTTTATCACGAAGTTGATAACCCTGGTCCCACTTGTAACTTGAAATTAAACAAGACAGGCAAATTGAAATACAGATGTTTGATTTATTGATTAATTAACACTTGCCAAATTCTAGACCTGAGGCCAAGCAGTCATTAACAGACTTCTCATACACGTGGGCAAGTCTAAATTGATTTTCCAAACTAGAAACTGCATTTGACCTAAGTATGTATGGCATGTAAACATAATGTGGGATCGGTTTATATTACAGAATAAGTAATTTGACCTTAAATACTTCCTCGGTAGCCCAAACGGGATTGATACAAGGCCATCCCGATTTGGTTTCAAGACATTTGTCGCGCCAATGTTAAATAGGTTAATTAGGGAGACCATTTGGATGACCGATATTACATACTACATCCACAGGTAGGTAAATATTATCATAAGTCAAGTCTACCTCGCAAAAATTTGTAGAAGCCACTATATAAGCAAGGATTTGTTGTTACGCGTCGCAAACTTTACCATTATTTACTGTTAAGTAGGTACAACATTTTTGTAAAATATTAACTTATCTGTAAATATGTGTTTATTTAACTTGTCAAAATCCTACTACTATTTTATAGGCGAAAGTTTGTATGTGTGGATGTATGGATGTATGGATGTTTGTTACTCTTTTACGTAAAAACTACTGAATGGATTTGAATGAAACTTTACCACAATATAGCTTATACATCAGAATAACACATAGGATATAACACGGGCGGAGTCGCGGGCGGCCGCTAGTTACTTATAAGGATAAAAGCATCTATTCATGTGTATTATAAAAAGAAAACTTTCTCTACAAAGATACTTGTGCAGTTAAAACTTGTGTCTTCATTTACATTATCTACGAACATGTTGCAATCAGGTATTGGATTTTTGGTACAAAACAGTTATTTGGCTTCTTTGAACGTAAGTAATTAAGTGTTTTAGTGTTACACTGAGCAAATAGAGGTGTCAATTAGCACAATAGCTTTAGCACTATCGCCGTTCTGTTCAAGGCATGCCCGACTGACCTTTATAAAAGTTTTAATTAAAGTCTATTTAAAACTAGTTCCTTCCAATCAATAAAGACTTCGCCCTAGATCAAATACTTTGAGACTTTTAAATATGATTTATAGGCTATGACCCAATTGGTATAATGATTGAGACACCGCTTGATATGTAAAGGTCGTAGTTTAATTATCACTGACATCTGACTGTTGATGAAATGCTAATTTCAGATTGAAGTAACGTCATTGAATTTATTATTATGTTGTTCGATACTGTGAACTTAAAGCTCGCTTCTTCAGCACATAAATAATAAACCTGGGATGCAAACCTTGTTTCAGAACTCTGGTCGGATAAATCAGTTATGAATGTAACCGATTAATCTCTGACATATTATGAAAAGGAGAAAGTGGGGACCTGCACTTTTTCACTTTTGCTGCCTGCGTAGTTAGTTAGCTTATGGTTAAGGTTTGTCGTAAAGTTTATACTCCAAATAACTAACTAGTATTGTACCTTTATCTTTTTCGACAGGCCCGTTGGTCGAGTGGCTAGAGACCCTAGCTACAAAACCAAGGGTCGCGGGTTCGAATCCCGCTAGGGGCAAATGTTTGTGTGATGAACATCGGCATTTGTACTCGAGTCATGGATGTTTATAAAAGTATTTAAGTATGTCTATCCGTTCCCTAGCTTCCATAGTACAAGCTTCGAGCTTAGTTTGGGGCTAGGCAATTGGTGTGTTAGTCCAAGGCATTTATTTTATTTATTACTAGCGGCCCGTCACGCGGTTTCACCCGCGTCCCGGGGGAACTACTTCTCGTACCGGGATAAAATATAGCCTATGTTACTCTGGGTGAATGTAGCTTTCCAACAGAAAAGAATTTTTCAAATCTGCCAAGTAGTTTCGGAGCCTATTCAATTCATACAAACAAACAAACAAACAAAAAATCAAACCTTTCCTCTTTATAATATTAGTATAGATTTATTTATCTTTCAAGGACAGTTTAAAAGATCCGTGCTCATACATCCATTTTACTTTTGATAATACATACTTTCATATTATGAACATTTGGAAAATCCGCTAGAAGGCAGAAGGTAGTTGTAAGGTCTAACTTGTATATGATTGGTGAATTTTGACATGACATTGAAAGATATGTCAAAATTCACCAATTACTTAACAGTTAAATCTCACGCCTACGTATTGCCATCTAGCGGATTTTTCAATCGCAAACTCCCTCATTATGTGAGTTTCAGGGAGTGCACCTGTACTTGTGCCCCATAATATATCCTGGTAGGCTAGCCAAGAAGCCACTTTTTCGAATTCGCCATACGCTTTCGTAGCGAATTATATCCCCATCCCACTCCCATAAATAGTTCGTGTGCGGGATGGCAATATAAGTGACGACGATAGCTTATGGCGAATTCATCAAAGTGGCATCTTGGCTACGGGCCCTGGTTAGGGATGATGCGACAAAAGTCTCAAGTACACCAGAGGTGCACTCGCAAGTCGTGTCAAGTGCATGGTTAACTACGGTTAATTACGTGCGCCGGCGCAGCCCGGGGTTCACTCCGGCGTATTGACCTCAGCGAATGCTTCGGGACGTGGTTGCGACTAGCTCACACATCTGGCTGTGCTCGAGATCAGATAAAAAATATTTTTCTATTATTTTGTATGTGCCTGACCGTCCATAAACATCGTGTATAAGTATAGCGAATCCATCAAATAATTTATTGCAATGGTAATGTAAATTTCGACAGATGTATTTATTCTAAATATGTGCATTTAGTGATGATTTAGGTCCAGGATTTACGTAATGGTAAGCGTCTCTTTGTCCCTTATGCGGGGTTTACACGGGTGCCTAAAGCCGCACATCTAAATGTCAATACGGCTAAGTCCCAAGTGACTAAAATCGCAAGCCCCAAAGTTGGGTAGCATCCGACTTTGGCCGCGCGGCGACCGGCCGCATGCGGCTGGTGACTAAAATCGACCATGTAATCGATCAGTTGCATGTGATCGCCTGCCACATTCTTCTTAACATTTTCGAAGGGAATGACCGAGTCGCGTTCGATTTTATTCACCAGTGTAAATGGGCTAGCGATGCAGCTTGGTGAGACGACTTGTGAAGCGACTAGCCGCACGGCGAAAATCGACCCGTGTAAACCCCGCTTTCGCTGTTGCTAGTTGCAATGCCAGAGTAATCAATAAGTGTTAATGTTATATTCCTATGTAATGAAATATTCGTCGGTAATGAACACAAAACATAATGTTCAAAAGTTTTTTTGAAATGATAAAGTTATTTTTTAACTCTAAAACAAAATCCGAGTGAAGGAAGCCGTCTTAAAAGAAAAAGTTGTGAATAAGTTCAGCCCAAATTCAATGACAAAATATCACAATACAATAATATACTACTAAAGAAAATGTGATTTCCTTCAAGCGAGGATAAACAGATTTTTCGACGCGACCACCATTTAGGGCATCCATTTTTCTTTTATTCTCTCAATTTTGTCAATTTTCAAAATCAGTAAATAAATCATGATGATCTAAATAGGTAGTCAGCCTGACTTTGGATACTTATGGATCCGTCAAAATTCTTACAAGAAAGGAAAATAATAGCTTTTTAAATGCAGAGTAAACACAAAGTATGTAGGTATGTATTGTATATCAATGGTGCAGCAGACTACAGCATAAAGTTTTTTTTTTTCGTAAAACATCTATATAGATATCTATACTAATATATAAAGCTGAAGAGTTTGTTTGTTTGAACGCGCTAATCTCAGGAACTACTGGTCCGATTTGAAAAAAATCTTTTTGTGTTGGATAGTCCATTTGACGAGGAAATCCACGCGGACGTAGTCGCGCGCAGCCACTAGTTAAAAAATAAGTTCTCGATTATTCTGTCGGGTAATAATTTATCTAAAACTCAAAATATTGAAAACCGTCCCGAAGGATTGCGTCGATTCCCGGAATTTCGGTCCCACAAACAAGTATGAGACGCACAGGTAGCGACCTCTGGAGACCGAGATAAAGACCAGTAGGTATAAAAATGAAAGACTTGTTCATTGGAGAGACCTTTTTATATGTTAAGACTATGACTGCCTCTTCCTCTATAATGGGATGAGATTTTTAAGGACTAAGGAATTGAAGTGAGTGCAGGAAACAAAAAGTTTTAAAAGTGGAAGAAATTCCTCTCAGGTCGTTTTAAAATATTCGGTGACCGTGGAATGTTCCACATAGGTGCTAAGGTACTATGCTCCTTAAAATTGAGGTATGAAAAGCGTAGAGATAAAATTTTTAGTTATGTATTTGACAAATGTATCATTTACTTAGTTTTCTTTTACAGAATAAATAAAATAGTATAAATAGTTACTCGTGTTAAGTGTGTCGTATAATTTTAGACTTCACAGTTGTATTAAAAACTGCAAATCTTGTACAAAGTCTAATAACCATTTCAATAACCTAAAAGTACTTAATGAAATGCATTTATAGCAGGCGGGAACAAGGGCGGTCGGTAACAACAACATACTCAACTCATTCAATTTACGTTCCTATGCGCAGAAATATTTAGTTTTTTGCTGTAAAGGTTTATTAATTGTCAAAAATAATGTTGATATCACATGTCTTTAATTGGATTGAATGTTATTACTTGATGCATTTAATTTTTCATTAAAATATTAACAAACTCGCGTGGAATGGAACGTTTTTTCTTTGCCATGGTAACACAGGCTAAGATGGCGTCGGCCTGCCAAATGTCATTACAATGCTTACGAAGATATGGAAGTGTGGTCGTCTCTTTCGTTCTCATGTACTTTGTGTGCTGCTGTCTCTTTTATTGTCACCGGAATATTATTGTCTGCAGCACGCTCGAAATAAAATACACGAAATAAGCGAGAAGTGTTGTACGGAGTTACGGACCGACCGACAACGACACGGAGCTTTTCTTTGAGTCGTGTGGTTATTATTTGTGTGTTGTGTATTTTAATTACTTTCGCGTCTATTTTGAAAATAATATTGACAATTGACGATCGCCTTTTGGTGTGAGTGTGGACAGTTTTTATTAAAACAAAATAAATGGAAGTAAACACTTCCGAGGGACAGATTTTGAAAGAGCTTTTCGCAAAAACACAATTGATTTAAAGAAAATAGTGAGTGTTTGGCAACAAATAACTACGGAAGTGGTGAGTAGAACAATTTTCTGTTAAATATTTTGGCCTAGTGACACGCTTTTATTTTTAAATGATCGCTTTCATTGTGTTCATTGCATGCAGTAGCAGCTGATCAATATTATATTTTTTCTAAACCTTATTTAAAAAGTGACCCTTAATAATTTGTTTAACAGTAAATATTAGCAGGAGTCGTATTGTCACAAAAATATTTTATCATTCGTTAATCACACTCACTGATTCAGGCAAATTTTTAATTTTGTTCTTCACGCTATGTTTTGTTGTATGAGAGAAAAATATATAATTATGTGTCGTGAGAATTTATTTTGTAATTTACCTACCTAGTGTGTCCAATTTTCCGAACCTAGGTATTTGGATGATTTTTATCGGTTCCCTCGTTCGTACTCACTCCAAGTAAAATGCTTCTCTGTATGAAATAAGATCTAGTGTTAAACTGGACAAATATAAAATACCTAAAGAATGACTCGTTTGTCGAAGGAGGTTAACGTTAAGGAATTAAATTATAATCAGACACCAAACTTTCTACATCTGAAATTTGACCTTGCTTGATAACAATGCATTTCATCTTTGCAGTGAAAGTTAACCCAAAATCAAATTGACTCACAGAACACATTTGTTATAAAAAATAATATCATATACCTAATGATAAGCTACTTATTTACAATAAAAAGAATTACACCATGTAGGTATGTAGGTAGGTACCTAGTAAGGTACCTACCTATTTTGTGTTATGTACCAGGTCTTTTGAGTTTTAGTAGATACAGCTGTTGTACGAATATGTCTATTAATAGCTGTACTATAAATATATCCCATAATTATCAAAGAAAACCGCATTCTCAAGTCTAATAACCTACCTACCGATGTTATACCTACACATGTGTCACTCCTAGGGCTTTCTGTGATACAGTATATTTACGGAAAATGTTGCGTTTAAAATAAAAGTAATTTTTAAATAAAATATTATTTCAATCGAACGTCGATGAAATGATTGCCTTCGCGCTAAATTTAAAACACAATAGTAAAGTGTTTTCCCACAATGCCCTTATTTTTTCCTTTCACAGAACCTTCGCCTGATCGTAATAACCAACAGTACAGAAGTACGGTCAGTCCAGTGGTATCGAAAAGGGTGTTGTTGTAACCGAGAACAATTTATCTCTTTATCTATTTGAAATATAGTTGACCTAATCCTTATAAAATGTTGAGAATATTCTTCTATTCATATAGTAAAAGAGGCTTGGACTGCTGCTTATATTCGGAGATAATTGCAATGAATGCTAAAAATTAAGGAACATAATATAGAATTGATATTCAATCGAGCATTTCGTTTTTACGAAGCACGATTTGGGCACGTGTCCCTCGCATTGGCTACAGTTGGCCTACGCGCCGGGATAATGACCGCACCACATTTTGTGGTCCAAACCTCGGCCAGACTATAATTTGGTCCATCCTGCGCTCGCACTTTAATCACCTTTAATGTTACTTCGCCGGGGGGCGGGGCGGTGATTTATAGCTAGCCACTAACCCAGCCTAGCAAGATATACTTCCAGCTCTCCAAAGCACAAACAGTGAGGATCTATAAACTTTGGTCGATGTAATTTCCTTATTTCTAATGAAAGGTGGTCGGAATGTTCGAATCTAAATGCTTATGTCGTGTTCGATATAAAATTTACTGCGGTGCCGGCAAGTTAGACTAATTTAATGACTTTGTCTTCGAACCACGATCATGAGTTACATCATTTAGTCCGGCTGACGGCCGGTGAAATGAGACGGATATCATTCAGAGAAGAAGCTGGCCTTGTGAAATTAGAAAACTCCTTAGAGGTACTCTTACTGGTATAGTTCAGCTAACTTAAGCTAATTGAGAAAGTGAACTATGTACTTTAACTTTTTACTTCCCAATAAGGAAAATGGATCATATAAATAAATATAACCCAGCAATTAACAATGCTTAACTTTTCCATATTATTGTTGACCTATATTAATTGATTTATAAATAGATTATTAAGTAAGCATGTTTCCATGCCCAACACAATTGAATGTTTCACAGAATTGAGCGTTTTACGTCACTTGGCCGTTATTAGCTATAATTACAATATACCGGTGTACCTATCGCTGTGTAAACAATAATTTAAACTTTCAATAGTAAATAATGACAATAGAGACAAAGTAACTGATTTGATAACAAGTTACTTGACCAAATATAAAATAAATAAAACTGTCTCGCGTCTAATGACACAGAAGTATGTTTATCTGTTGCTATTTTTAAACATAAACACAAACACTATTTTACTTGATTACGATTCTTAATAAAACATCGTGATTCCGTAATCAAAAAATAAATTCCTTTTTTAAACATGGACGAAAAAGGGATAAACAAAACGATCACAGGAATGAAAAGACAACGAATCTTGAAACGCTTGCGACAACAATGCAGAACCACGAGCACTTTGCATCCACTATTCATGCTGTCATTAGTACGTCATTAGGGCCCGTCTCGGTTGGCGGCGTTCAGACGGCGATACGACACCGGTGCACCTTGCACCTTGCAATACTTGCATTGCCCGCACGCTCGCCTTGACCGCGGGATTATACAACCGAGCCTGGCTTACCAAAACAGTCGGAATGTATTAGAAGTCAAGAATTATGACCATGATGACAATAAATTAATGAGGGAATCCATAAAGAGCGGAACAAGGATAACCGCCATCTGGTTTAATCTGATCTCGATAGTTGTATCAGAGTATTCGATTAGGATCACTAGAACTCTGGTTCTTTTAAAAAGGATGGGATTTATACTGAAACATAGTATAATAATAGTTCTTGTGCCACCATCACTGAGCCATCCATGAGAAGTATCTAGTACCTCATAACCTTAGCAGTCATATCTCTGGCCAAAAAAATAAAGTAAAATATGTAAAAAAAACACACATTGAAAAGACAATAGATTTTACATTTATGAGTAAACATCAAAATAACAAATACGATATGGGTTCAAAGTTCAAGGTAGAGTTAAGAAGAGCCCAAAACACATTTGCCACAAACAATCCGCCTTACTGTAACGTGTAACGAAGGTCTGAAAGGTTTTTGGCCTACGACTGATTATGAATGAGCGTCAGCTTTGAACGTATGTATCCGGGAGTATACGCTGTGAGTCTGTGAAGATGATGACAAAAAGATTGTAACAAATTACAGCTGTGCGCGGAGGTACAGCAAATGACCTTAGATATGTGACGTCAACCCGCAGCGCCATCAGTGAGGCAACTTGACTATTCAGGTCACTCGCATACCGAATAATTGTCCGCTGCAATCATCTGTGATACGAGTACTTGTATGTCATGAAGTGAAACAGCTTATTGTCCAATAAAGTAAAGATCTTTCATCAATTTGTGAACTAACTTATGAATACAGTTGAGAAACCTGATCATTTGGATCAGCAGCCTTAAAAAAATTAAGGTATCGAATTCAATGAACAGATTTAAAGAAAATACCAGACGTGCAATGTCTATAAGCAACGAATCTGGCAATACGCGTATCAGTAATTAAACAAAATCTTCCAAGAAATACTAGTTTAATTTAATCACACGAGTAAATAACCCATGTGATTAAATAAAATAACAATAGTTGCGATAAGGTTTCATGTTGCAAGGTCATAATTTCATCATTCGCTTGTTGCAAAAGCGGAGCGTTGACTATTTTGCTTTGCATTGAGACATTACAATTCCTCAAAATGTGTGATTCGCACCAATTGCTGTATTCGCGTTTCTATAAAGTTGTCAAGTCACCGAGTATCTTAATCTACGTTCTTCCGCACAGGAACGTAGGCGGCTAACTGAGGTCGCCGTACCGTTATTCGGACAATTCTAATCCTTAGTCGCTGCATTTCCTGGCCTTGTTTCGTTTCTAAATAGGGATCATTGATCTCTCTGGTGTATTGAGGATAGTCCTGTGACACATTTGTTTTACTAATTTGAACATTAATCCCTTGTTAACTTTTATTTTAGACAAATTGGTTTATAACGTCCTGATACGTGTTATTTTATGAATATAAAAAAAAACTTTGAAAATGCATTGTTGCAATAAAGGCAGATAATTAACGTTATCATTCGCACCAAATAATCCCTTTTGGACACCTGTTCCTTGAATCAATCTATGAATCGTCTTCTAGAATGTTCGGGAACAGAATCATAACGTTCCCAAATTCCTTACTGTTCTGTTTGTTATTATATTAATGATTGTCGATAATGTTAATAAATATCAGTTCTGTATCATGCTGTGACAAAGCAAGTGTGTTGTGTAAATAACATTTGCTAATTTGTTTGTAATTTGAGCTATTGTCGGAGCCTGTATTTATATTTATCTACCACTGATTATGATTAATTCTCATTTGTAAACATTTCTGGTGGTCGGTGTGGTCTTGATAGTTAGTTTTTATTGTGAGTGTAATTTGCCAGTTCATAAAGGAAGTCTGTATCGTTTGATTATTTCCTACATTAATATAATTTCCTTCATCTAATTTCACGTAACTACTACCTGTTTAAATATTAAATGTGTCTATGACTGACAAAATGTTGATTAGGTTTTTCTATTAGAGAAGTTATTTTTAGTTTAAATTGTTGGACATAGAAAATATTATTTGTATGGCATAATAAGGAAGTAGCGGAAGCAGGGGTCCAAAGCGATATCTTTGGACCCAACGGGAACATACAGGATGATGATTAATGAAGCTTTGTAGTGACTATGTGATGCTATTGGAGTACGAGTATTGCCACTGAGTCCGATTGCACATTGCATTGTGAGTCGCGATAGCGGCGGATCGCCTGTCATGACAATTGGCGGGGACGACCACAATTGGTCAATTTGGGCCGACCTCGTCGCGCCCCAACTACGTACTTGCCCAATACATTCCTTGGCGATTATTCTTAATTATTATAGGTCCGTTCGGAAGATGATTTGACGAGTAAATAGGTACGCGCTGTTGTGGTATTAGACGAACAATTTATGAGTAGATTTAGTAGATGAATGAATACTATCATAAGCTTGCATCTTATTTTTTGATTAAATTAGATAAACTTTTGAGTTTGGTGATCATTAAAATGTTTTTACTAAAGTCCTTGTCACTATATTTAACTAAATGATTATCTTTAATTGCTCAAGACCATTGTTCTTCTGAATGTAAGCTGTATTTTAATTGCAACTTAAATTAGTTTTATGGCATGTTCCTGTGCCATGTCGATAGTTGACCCAATATTATAGATTACCCAATATGTTTTCATTGCGTCAAAACGTGCTCTTAATTTGAAGCATGAAAATTGCTTCGTTCTTAATTGTAAATTTTTTATCAGCAAAAGTGACGCAAGTGCGAAATATGAACATGTGGTATCTGGCTACAAATCACAGTGGCAGTATCAGTGTCAATTGGCATTTGACCTGCGTTGTCGTGCTGCCAATTAAACGAGTACCAAAGACCTGACTGGACAAATGGCATATTTGCTCTGGGAAAGGTGAATAATTGCGACCAATTCTTTTTTCTTTTAATTATCTTGTGGCTCAATTAGTAGTGCTGTAGAATAATGAACATTTCAAATATATCGAACGAAGTTTAATTCCTGATTTGCTTGTTAGAGCACTTACATTATCAAAATGCAATAAAAGTTAGATTTGAATGCTCGGTTAGCTAGTAGACGTAAACATAACTACCTAATGTTTTGACTGTGATTTGGCATGAATACAAATCTATCATTAATCTTTCTGTCTGGCTATTATATGGGTATTAAAAAGGTAGCGTTTTCCTCAACTATGTATAAACAGAAGTATAACGAGTATTACATATTCATGTTATCCACGAATTCGCGTGAATTGCCATTACGGCTGCGAATTTTAATAACTCCTTCTTGGAACGAACAAGCTTTAGTGAAAGGCTCTGGCGACACGAAGTGTAGTTTTTAATTAGGTTTATTCACTTACGTCATACGTCAAGTACAAGGATTGAATTATAGAACTATGAACCTTATTTTAATAAGGCACACATGTGATAATTTTATTTCAAGAGTTTAAACGGTAAAAAATTAAAAAATAATTAGGAATGTTATGTAGGAAATTGATAACGCAATATCAAATTAATGGCCTTTGCGTAATGAGTTTCATTCACCAATAGGTAACTAATTCAAGCTGATGCGGACGATAATATAAACCACATCCAATCAAATTTGGTGTTACAAAACGTAAGCAGAAAACATAATAGGTAATATGATATGACAAATAACAAATACGGTCTTGCCAAAGGGTTCATGATAATAAAACCTTTGGAAAGTTTGATTTCTACGTCATCTCTACTCGAAATGGTAGTGAGTCAATGGACATTTTGTAAATTTATTGTTGTTCTTAGTTCTTCATTTAGATCTGTTAAATTATTATTACTTCGCCCTAGTCGTTTGTTCAAAAATAACTCCCATCCCCTTTAGTCATAAAGGCAGCTCGTAAAGTACCGCTTGCCATAACATTATGGTTCTGCAGTTCAAACACTCTTTTTTTTGCAAATATGTATGTGAATAAAGACTAAAAAAGTATGCGTAAAGTAAGAAAATAATATAACAAAGGAAAAATAAGAAAGCTTCTTGTAATCTACTATCGGGTAAGTATGATAATGAAATCACACATACATATATGTTGGTCTGAGGGAAGAAGTTTCGTTACGCAGAAGGAATGAGAGCTGGGGCAAGGGTTGAATTGAATATAAAAAAAAAATTGATTGAATTTTGATAGGGCGGGTAAAATATTCACCTTTTGTAATTTTAAAATTATAAATAATGAAAAAATAATCTGATCCTAGGTGCTAAGGCGGGAATCGAGCCCAGCACCTCTTGCAGTCCAGGCAAGCGCTCTGACCATTAAAGCTACCGAGACCGTTAGTGGGTCTGAAGTATTTCTCCTTGTTATTTGCTTTATATTGAGTAAATAAATAATTTTAGCTTAACAAAAATGTAGATATTAGATATTTTCAAATGATACATTCAGTTTTCATCAAGATTTCGACCTGCGTATTCCGTGTTCCGTACAAATCAAACATATCATAGATTTAACGATTCTACTCAGATTGGTAAAAAATATTATTTACGCCACTGTTCTCAACAAGCTATAAATCGTTAAGAAAACTAATAAATCAGTATAAACAGGTGCTTGAAACTAAAATAGATCTTTTGAAACTTCAGACATTTTCTTTTACTTCGAAAGCATTACCATAAGCAATTTCTTACTGAAAGAACCGTTATATAAAGTTCAAAACTCCTTATCAGCACAGCTAAACAAGCATCAAAGACTAAACAATCTCGATTCACTTGCGACCACATCCGATAATCAACTTGATACTTAACTGCGCTTGGATTGAGGATGCGGCTCGGTTTACCGTACCTCCAAACGCTTTTGATGAAGGATTGCCTCAAACATGGACCACAGAATAGAATAATTTGAAAGCCAGAGCAGGATATTACAAAAGAAGATATAAGATGAAAACAGTAAAGCTAGCCCTGTTGCTAGTGATAGTTCCAGAACCAAATTTGAAAAATATTATTCTTATGGAAGATAAAAACATTATAAAAGTGTCCTCCTTTGGCATTTGCTCATAATATATTAGGAATCCGTAGCCAAATAGCAAAAACGGAACCTTTATAGATTCGTCATGTCTGTCTGTCTGTCAGCCAGTCTGCAACAGCCAGTTTTTTATAATTTCATTTTTGGAATCTCAACTCTGGCAAATACTTACGTCAGAATTGTGTTGTATGCAGGCGCTAGTCAACGCACCCAACAATCACAATTTTATACTTGTAATATGAACACGATAAAATTCATGTTTAATTTAATGGTCTGTCAACAGACCATCCGCAAATTCCCATCCTCGAAATAACGTATTATCAAGAACCAAAACAATGCAACGAAGAAACCGCGGGATATATCACAAAACCGCATTGGGAATAGAAATTAGAATAGCCGCTATAATGAGGAACATAATCGAGTGAGCACTGTGAGTGCGGGTAAAGGATGGTTCACACGAACGGCTCTCCACTAAGCCAAAACATCGTGTGTAAACTGCCTGAACAATCGGCCATTGAGCAAGAGTTTGCACAACTGCCGGCCGGCACCACCTGCACTTGAGATATTGGGAATAATCCCATTATGATAGATTGAAAGTGTGACGAATTTGATTCAGATTTTTTGGTATACCTTCTTATCATTATACTTGCCAGCTACTATGAATAAATAACGCAATACGTTTGTGGTCTAGGCCATCGAGTACTCGAAAATGTTTAGTCAATTTAAATAGTACCATTGTTTTGTTGTTATTAAATATCAGCAGTAATAAATAATTGGTATGAGAAGTCATTCCCATTTACAGCGAGGTGGGAAAATGTTGTTTTTGAAAAGCGAAACTATTAAAGTCAGTAATAAAGTTTACAAAAGAACTATCGTAACTGTGCAACAAAACTCTTTCATTCTTAAAGCATTCACCCAAAAATGTGAACAGTTTACCTAAACACAACAACCCATACCTTAGAGCACTGTAAATTAGTAAGCATGAAAAGAAACCATTACCAAAAATTGTATTTTCACCAAAAACTAAACATTTAGTAGCACTCCAAAGTAAAATGTGTTTTAAGACTCTCTTCTAAAAACTGGTTCAACAGTTCAATGTTTACGAAAATCCTCAAAATGAATTAGCGCCAAGGAAATCTTGCGACAACATTAGTCAAGCATCCAACAAAAGAAATTGTCACCACAGAAGCAATTGGAGTGGCATTAGCACCTAAAAAGGCGTGTTTTGAAAAGGAAAATGTCACCAAAAGCATGATTGAATATTTAGCGTCACTTTCTTCTTGTATGGATAGGTGACAAACAGTTGACAATATAGAAAATAGCTTGAACACTAATTGCTTCAGCCTGGTCGGGATTATTAACCAATAATAGCTTAACAAAAAGAAATTCTGTCATAGAAAACAAACAACATTATTGCTGCATAATAAAAATTGTATCGACAATAATGTTATTTAATGGTTTTTCAAGGTTTAACTATCAATAGTTTGAACCCCACACTAGACAGAGTCTTTGCATAACTTTCTTCGTGATCAGTATTAAAATTAGACGATTTCCCTCCGTGAATGTTACTCTGTTAAACCAATGCTAGATGCTTACACGTCCAATGTAAATCCTACGCGTATTAAGCAGTCACCTGAATACTAAGAGGAACTCTACCGTAAATAAAATTCAAGTTTTGACCATGTACATGAAGAGGGATTGTATGTGCTAAGGATCAAAAAAGAGCAACTGAGTTTCTTGCCGATTCTTCTCGGCAGAAAACTGCCTTCCGAATCGGTGGTTGAGTCATTACTACTGTATTTTTATATGACGATTCATAAGTGCTTAAATATTAAGCCCAATGGAATAAATAATATTTTGATTTGCTTTGATTTGATTCTCGTCTCAGCTTTTTGTCTTACTATTAATATTCAATTACTTTACTTGGATAAATAAAGGAAAGCTCGGACAAAGTAAGCAATTTAAATACCCGTCTTTCTTGCCCGCACCAATGTCCCGGAAATTCTCAATTGCCTGCCTACTTCATTATATTTTGAGTTATTATGGCTACATGAAAAATAGTGTACGTTTGAAGAGCCACTGGAAACATTAATATTATCTGCTTAGCCAGACTTAACATCCAATATATACCTTAGCTATTATAATGAAATCGTTGGATTTTGTTGTATTTAATTTTTCTAACTGATTAAGCTTCGCATGAGTGAATACAAAGTAAATGGAATTACTATAATCATTTTCGAATATCCCTTTGTAGATGAACATCGCAAGCCTTTACTGTCGAAACGATACAATATTTATTTTATTCAATTAACAATTTACAGCACTCTTCCGTCCGCTATCGGGTTTATTGTCGATGGCTCCACGAGATAAATCTACAGCCACGTCCATCCATCCCGATGCGGCAAAACGAACGATAGAGATTCGATGGAACAAAGCATGTCACGAGAGATTTGTGGCGCGGGATTTAGATAGACAAGACCCGTTACTGGCGAACAAAACGAATCGGAGTTAGTTCATCTCGCTAACTTTAGTTACTCTTGAACTTGAAATATCTTTTTGAGTAAATATAGATGGTGTGATTAATTTTAAAATATAAAGATAAAAAAGGAAAAAAATGACTTAGAAAGTACAAAAAAAAGCTGGATAAAAATTCAAAGTTATTTTTATTAAATGAATGTATTACTTAATTACATAGTCAAATCACCCAAGTAGACTTATTATTCATTAATAAAATGAATCATCGTTTCATAATGTGAATTAAGGTACAAGGAAATTAAATAACACGAGGACAATTTATAAAATTCAATTATGTAGAACATGACTAGACTCTATTGTTAGTATTGTTAAAAGTTTCAACAAGCAATTTAAATTGTATTATTATCAAATTTTAATATAAGTTACATAGTAAAGAACTGTAACCGCATGAGCTCATTAACTATTTTACCAGGCGGAAAAACAATTTTCTCTCTCTCTAGTCTTCATTAAAAATCCTTTTTACCCTTGCAATGTCGGAAACTACAAAGGAGGTTTTGCAGAAAAGGTCTAGCAAACGTATGATCTCTATTGGTCACCCTGATCAAAAAAATTACAAAGTCAACTATATTACATTTAACGACTGTGCTTAATGACGTTTAGTCTAAGACGTTGAACGTTACGTTCAAAGTCATTCAATTAAATAGCAGATTCAACCTGGTGACTGCGTCATTAGCTACTCCCTGAGAACATAATATATTTGATTCTAAGATGGACGGTTTGGTTTGAAGGCTGTTTGTAATCATACAGTGTAATGTAGTGATTATTTACATACGTATGTTTCTCCATCGTTCTTGAATGTTTTTTTTTATACTTTTAGCCTGAATCGACATTATACGAAACTTGACAATATAGGTACTCGTATCTTAAACGGAATAAATATTTTCCAACTTCAAGTGATTTTCAATTTATAAGGCATCTCTAAGGTCTTCTTTCAATGTTTTGATTTTTATGGCGAATAGGCCAGGCAAAGAAACCGCGTGTTATTTCATTGCGTGACGGCTCAGTATTAATATACTGCTCAATACCTACTAAAGCATCTGATTTTTAAAGACTTTTCTCGTTAGGCTAATGTCTCCGGAAACAAAAAACAACAAAATATCATGATAAATGTATATCTACTGCTTTAATATGTATTTAATTGATATGTTTTGCTAGGACCAGTTTTATTACAAGTGGTTAAGTTTTACTAAAAATGTTTAAGTTGAAATAGAAGAATAATGATTTTAGAACTATTTGTTTTGATTCTGTTTTCATTTTACATCGCTTCATGTGCTGCCTTATCAACTATGATCACAAGTTTTCTGGCGTTAAGCTATCAAACAATGGGATAGTATTTTAATTATAACACGGCGCTAGCTTTGGTTCGAACAAAAACTAGAAATCTGTGAACAATTTCTGTCAATCTAGGCTTAAATTACCGTGATAAGGATAATCGAGTCTGCGATTTTAATAGTAGCAAAGTTAAGTGTTATGGTATTGGATCATAATTTTTATCGGTAGGGCTTCGTGCCCTAGTTCTCTGAGCAACCGTGGCGCTACCGGACGATAACAGGCCATTGACATCCACAGGTGGAGCACTTATGTACACGTCCTTATTGCTTATGTAATTTGCTTTGGGTGTTTGTTTAGCTTTTATCAGTATGGGCGTGTACAAAATTTGCTGGGAAAAAGTTATGATATTGTAACATACATATGTGCGGCTTTGGTCCTCTGTGTTCGGTTTGGTACGTTTAACATTGTGATCCTCTTAATAGCCTCTAATTTAAAGTCAACTTTAGAGAAATCATTGAGTTCAAGGGTTGAACTTGTTACTTGATTTTTGAATTCCATTCGCACCCCGTGACTCGTCAATTACGTAAAAGTTAAGGCAATTTTTACATCTTATCGCACTTGATAACTATTTTCTGGAGGCCCTATCTGCATTATGTGTGTTCTACAGTAGCCTTTCATACTAAGTTGTTTATTGCTGAGATAAGTCCAGTAAAAAAGGCTTCGATGCTAGCCACTTTATAGTGTTTTCGTTACAAAATAGCAGCACGTTTTTGAAAGACATAGTTAAATATTCATAGGGGCTATCCAAGTACGTGCACATGTTATGCCAGTTATATGGGAGTTGTAAAGGTGCGTGTCGTGTGCCCAGTTGCTGTCACGCTATGTGACTCTTTGAACAGTGTAATCAATGAGAGTAGGTCGTTTTGCTATCAAGTTCTTCTGGATATATACCATAGAGCAAATTGCATGTCAAATCGATGTAAGTAATCATTATAGAAGTTTTAGAAGAGTTTTGGATACTTTGTTAGCTTCATGAATAAGCAGTAAAAATGCAGTAAAGCCTTACGTACCAAATCATGCATTTTCATTTCAAATTGTATAAACAATCCTGATTGTGACAGTGACAGAGTTTCTTCAATGATTACCTTCAGTGTACCAATATAGTTCATTTAGCTAATTTCCTGAATTACTGAAGACCCCTTCATACTTATAATAATTTAACTACCAAAGAAAGTAATGCAAGCCTCCTGATTCTTCAAACTTGAGTTTCAGTAACCATTTTACATAGAAGCACATTCGCAGCATCCCAACTAATATTATAAATGCGAAAGTAACTCTGCTTGTCTGTCTGTCTGTTACGCTTTCCCGCTTAAACCTCGCAACCGATTTTGATGAAATTTGGTACAGACAATCTTTAGACCCTGAGACAGAACATAGGCTACTTTTTATTTCGAAAAAAGAAATCCACGCGGACGGAGTCGCGGGCGGCCGCTAGTATATTATATTTTCTACACTGTAGCTTCAAGCTGCTTCAAGACGTGATATGAAATGGCTGTCGATGAGTGTTGATGTGGTGTCAGTGACCATGAGACACGATTATTGGCCACAGTGTCGTGTTGGTCGTGTCTCAGTTACGAATAATTATGATGTCGCCTCAGGTGTTCGTGTATGTGCATTTGACACGTTTCTGATTTGCCTGGTGACTTGTGTGGTTCAGTATTGAATTTCAATTTCAGTTGGAAACCGAATTTTAGCTCCCGAGAATGTATTAAAGGCAACTCATGTAACAAAACATATTCTTTTGGTTTTAAAGATACTAAATAAAAATATGGTTTTAACTATGTACCAACTACGTATTTTATAGCCATTTGAGTCATTTCAATTACAGGTGGCAGGTGGCTTATTCTCTATTTCATACATTATGAAAAAATGCTAGAAAATGGCTATACATTTAACGGCTAACTTTATAACTCCTACTTACGAGAAAATCTTAATTTAAATTTATGATCGTGAAACTTGACTTGGATATAAAGGCCATTTTACTAGCCTTGCTTAGACATTCATTGGAGTTTTATGTCTCAGTCCCTTGAAAGTAGTTGGCACTGTATAAACTTCGTAGCATTATTATGGTTGAATTGCTAGGTACTTGATACTCTCTATCTTGATACTGGTCTCTTTTACAACATAAAATTACCTCCTCTTGATTAAATTTTACCAGGAGAAACCAAATCTGCCAGATAACTCATATAAACCTTTTCATTGTTCCAGGTACCGAAACGAACAATCTCGACAATAATCTCAAGACATTCCGCAATCCAGCTTCAATTTCGAAAGACTGATTTTGTATTAGATGTTAAGCGTGCACATTCCTATGACTTCCATACAACATTAAAGACTGGAATATGAACTACTGAATCTCAGGGAATAAACAACCATGTTTAAGCTACTAGGAGGTTTGAGTGTGTACTTCAAGTACCAGCCGATACGAACGGACAATGCGGTGTTTAGACTGCATAATATCTTCACGACTGTGTTGCTGCTGACGTGTTCTATGATCATCACGGCGACGCAGTATGTGGGGCAGCCGATACAGTGCATCGTGAGTGGGCTGCCGACCCACGTGGTGAACACTTTCTGCTGGATCACGTCCACGTTTACGATGCCAGACGCTTTTGCGAGAGAGGTGAGTTGGTGGATTAAATGGACAATGCCCTTTTTAGGGTTCCGTAGCCAAATGGCAAAAAACGGAACCCTTATAGTTATATTTCTTTTTATAAGTGGTACTGGTACTGCGGCCAGCCGCTAACAGTACCTATATTAACCGAGAATGGTAGGTAATTCCACTGTCACTGTGATAGCGGAATCACTGGACTGCAACGACGGTTTCAGCTGCTAAAGTCTCTTTCATAAAAAGTGGATCTGTTTTACTAGTAAAATAACTGCTCAATAGTTAAATGAAAATTTAATCAATCACAAATTCATTATTATTTCAATGACTATAGTGCGATTGCGTGCAATCAATTAATATGCAATCAAATTGAGAAATTAATGTAGAAAGTAATTTGACTAATTTGTTACAACTTTAACGACACTGGGTTGAAATGAAGAAGAATTAGAATCAATGTCTGTTTAATTAGTAATCTGTGACAAGACGTTCGGTCATGATTTGAATTTAACGTTTGCTGTTAATTCTAGGTTGTTCAAGGATTTTCTTAGGCTTCGCAGTACTGATGAATATGCAAGTTTCAATTCAGGTCATAATTTTTGATACTGTAATGGGAGGAACAAATCTGTTTCTCAAATTTTGATAGTCATCTAGTTTTAATATTCCGCCCTGCTAACGATTTATCAAGTCCTTGAATATAATAATAGAATTGAATAGAATTATTTTAAATAATTGCTTTTTGGCTTTAACTTCAGAATATCTTGAAACTTCGTAAGTCCGTCCGTTATCACATCTTTAAATAGTCTAGTAATTTAGGTCATAGCTCAGGAACAGGTCTAAGTGCCATAATTGAAGAAGATGGATGACGCGGCGAGTGAATTAATCGATCATTATCATAATTACTCGATTCATCGTCGTTTATTGGTTCACATCATCAGGTCAGATCTAATAACCCAATTGCAATTTGTCATTGTTTTTAAACGAGTTTACTTTTTAATGTCTGTGTCTTGCCAATGTGATGGGGTATGTATGTATGTTGTATGTTTTTGACAGTTATCATCCTAAAAAGCAGTTTTGAAATACAAACATATTGTTTGCATCCATAGTACAAGCTGCAAGCTTTGTTTGGGGCTAGACAAATGCTGTGTTAGTCTAAGGAATGTATTTATGAAAAATTAGCCATAATTTGCGCATTAGGCATAGAAGCGCAGATAAACTATGATGTAATAATTCAAATATACGTACAAAGAAACGCCAGTACCACTGCAGGATTATGTTTGTACTGGACAAACTTCAAAGGTCGCGGATAACTAGGAAACCGTACTCATATAATTTCAATTTAATCATGTTTAATTCGAATAGATATCCTCATTGAGTTCTGTGTTATGATTCATAACGACTTGTTGAAATAATACGTGATTTATAAATAATAGGAACTGTGATTTGCCATTTAATAACACACAAAGAGTTTATGGACTCTGTTAATAATTTTGATTTTGATTCATAAGTAGTTCAATTGAATACCGATTGGAAGTAGTGTAATCTTGTTTATAGCATTTTAATTAATTGACATTCAAAAATATTCGTGTATATGTATGGACTTAAAATAACATTTTGTTAGGGTCATTAAGGAAATTTGTTCTGGTATTGTTTTGTCATTATGCATAATGCATGCATATTGCACTTTGGTAATTACTATATTTCGCTCATGACATTATGCCATGATCAAATAATTAAGGCATAAATTAAATAATTTCGGAGAAAACGCACATTTGTAAAACAAACCGTTTCAGGTATTGATAGAACATAGAAGTAGAAGCTGTTTGAGCACTGAGCAATTTGTGTTGTAATGTAGAAGAATGAGTCCCAGATATTCACTAAGTAATGATCGAGAATTAAAATAGGCATTGAATAACATCACTATCTTCAGAATCAGTCATTAATTCAGGAAGTAACTAACTATTACAGTGGACTTTTACGCTACATACACTTGACACAACAACCGTGACACAAAACTTCATTCGAACCAATTTCACTAAAAGTTTTATAGTTACAGAAAATATGCTATGATTGTTACAGCTGTTTCTAAATCATCAGTTTTCGCTTGTTAATTTGGCGTATCGCCAAAAGTATACCGTACAAGTAGACTTTCAATTTCTTTGTTGTTACTTTTTGTCTTTGCGTCCGTATTCGTGACTTGGCATGTTTCCACGGGTCCTCTTATTTTGTATTCAAGTGATAGAGATCTGTCTAGCCCCTAGTTTTTTACAACAATATTATGAGTAATATAATTTGCCACTGTTAAAGATGCTTTTTAATCTTGTTCTTTTTTCGAGAAAATATGAATGCATTATTAACCATGCACTTGCAATTTAATAAGTGACGAATTAACTTTGAGGCAAATTTATATAGCGATTGAATTAAGAAAATAATGAAAAAGCCTTAGTAATCTAAATTCTTGTGTCCTTGTGATTTGCTCCCCTTTAAAATAACAATATTTCTTTCTGCTAAAAATATTGAGTGAAATGACGTCATATTTTGTTCTTGCCCTGTATAGAAAATATGTCCTATGTAGCATTACCTGCCTACGCAAAAATGTCAGTACTTAACGCCAGTTTAATTTATTCAGCCGTTTGGTTTGTGTGTCAAACGTCTAATTCATGCAAGTTATACCCCATTGTGATTAGTTTAACACACCCGCCGGTGTTAGGTCAGGCCCGCGACATTTAATGCTAATCGATTTTCTGTTACGTCGATTGCCTCCGCTTTAATGAGCTTCTTTCTTACGTGAATCGTGTTTTGTTTTAGCAACTGCAATTTGTAACTGCAGTAGTGCAATTTTAAAACGGCTTATTTTGTGATTACAGTAAGGTAACTATTATCTGTTTTACTTGTATTAACTAAAGCAGTGCAGCGTCTCTCAGGTGCAGTTCAGAAAATGACTGTATGCAGTTCTTTAAAATTCTGAATTGCAATTATAAAACATAAAGTCATTCATAAATTGCCTTCTTGACAAAGAAAAAATATGACCTTACTAAAACAACAAAGTATGTGTCCAAGGACTTGGGCACAAAAATAGTATGAAATTGTTGAAGTACGTGACAGTAGCTCTTTTATAAAACACAACTTTTCCCTTGGTAACTAACAACAGCTTTAGATAACAGAGTGTCTGTTACAAAAAACTATCGCAACAGCCAAATGGCCGGTCGCAAATTGCTAAATTCCATCCCACAAAGGGAAATCAGATTTCGCGTATAGTTGGTGCCGTCAATTGCCGTCGAACCGTCGAGGCATTGTGAGTATTTGTGAGTAGTTCTGAGTAACGACCCGCTTCCTCCGCCGCGCGTGATTTTATTAACGCAGGACATGGCTCGCCTCGTGATTCACTCAACGCTAGGATATCAGTTAATTAAGTTGACTCACTGCATCAGAACTAAGATCCTTATGCAGATGTGGTGACGTTTTCATGTGGGTTTTCTTCATCATTGATACACGCGCTTGTGACACCATAAGCAATACATACTCGTATATATCCTTCGGTAAAGAATTAATATTTATCCGATACCTATTAAGTAGTTAAGATTGGCTGTTCGTAAAAGATTCGCCGCCGTACCCGAAACGGCTGGGAGGATTTTGGATATTGATTGTTTCATTTGGATGTTTAAAGTTAAAATAATTGGCAGATTGCTGTCCCGCCGGTGAACCATCAGATGAATGATTTCTTCGTCCAACGGGGCTTACAAATCGGTCACCTGATATTAAGTATCTCTTATAGAAAGGTCTCATATACACAGTATATCGAGGAGCTCAATGGCGCAGTGGATAGCGCGCTCGGCCTGCGATTTCACAGAGGCCAGTCATTAGTAGGGCCGAAAATGTACATCTCGAATTCCTCCTTGCTTTGGAAGGAACGTTAAGCCGTTAAAACTACGAGAGTGAGGGAATAGGGAGTGCATCCGTGCTTGCACACTCATTTGAGCAGTATAATATGTATGTCATGAGTACCTGTCTGATCGTAAGATAGGCCGCCATGGTCGAAAACGACCGGAAGGTTAGGGATTATTGAATGAGATTATCGGACGACTATTAAATTTTAATAATATAAATCTTGAATATGATGCGTAGTTAGTCAACTGTAAATATTGGTTGTCATAGCAGAAATCGTGCTAGGAGGTTAATTGGTATGACTATTACCTTATATAGTCTTTGCTTTGTTTTGGCTTTGTTATATCATATTGACTTACTTGACTTAAGGTCCTAAGTCCCCTCGATGGGGCAGAGGGCGTCCACAGTAAGTCGCCATCCCGGTCGGTCTTGAGCTACGCGCTTTATTTCGCTCCAGGTTTTGCCTATCTCCTACACTTCTGCAGCGACCGTCCGCCGCCAAGTTTGTTTTGGGCGGCCTCGTTTACGCCTTCCTTGGGGATTCCAGTCTAAGGCTTGCCTCGGTATATGTTGTATATTACCTTATATAGTCTTTGCTTTGTTTTGGCTTTGTTATATCATATTAAATCTGTCAAAAGCAATTTAGGGAATACTCTGAAATAAAATCTGTACCATCGAATATTTAAAAGTGTGAACGTACAAACCACGTACCTTTATGGCGTTATTAAGATTCTATCATTTTTCAACCTTGCATAAACCTTCACGCGTTTTTTGTTTTAGTTTATGTAAAAAGGCTTGTTCAAAATATTATGCTAAACTGTCATGTTAATGCTCTCATTTCAATATTAAATCCTTGAAATTATACTTTGGATTACAAGTATTCAAAATACTTGACGCAATAGACACGCGACTTTTATTTCATGCAATGAGATACAGAACAATGCCTGATCGGCAAGACATCTTGATGTGAAACTTGATGTATTGAAGGTTCTGTTTTATCGACGCTTAATAAAACATGATCGTTGGAAAAGCAAATGGCTTATCCTCGATTCAAAAATTTAAAGTGGACGTTTATTTTAAAGCTATGTTTAGAAACAAGTGTCAGATGAAATTGAGAAATCTATCTCAATTTATAATGGTGTTTGAGATATATTGTTCGCCGTTTCGTTTTGATTATCATAGTCGTAAATATGGAATAAGATTTGATATGTGACACGTGTGTAGTCTTTTATATGGACACGTGTAAGTTCCGGGTTCATTCCTGGTTCACTCGCTACTACTTTTTACATTTTATCCATGCCGAATCAAGGCATTTAGAAATAAGGATGATGACAGTATGAAGATTTTCTTCTTCGTATTTCTTTTCGTGGTTTTGTATCTTTATCTTTTTCATGAAAAAAAACTACTTTTGTTCGGTCGGGTTGTCGTGTAAATATGTAGTTTAAAATGATACCGCGATTATATACGTTTAAAAGTAGTTTTATTTCATGAGTAACAGTCACGTAAACCTAAGAAAACATGATAGCGACTTTTTATTTGAAAACAGGAGCAATGCTCTGCTTATGACGTAAACTAACCATTTTTTATTTTTGATTCAGGTCGGAAAAGAAGTAGCGCATCCCGGTATCGCCAATGAATACGACAGCACACACGAGAAGAAATATTACACCTACTATCAGTGGGTCTGCTTCGTGCTGTTCTTCCAGGTAAGAAAATAAATTGATTAATTCCTTGGATTAATATTACAATTGCCTAGCTCCAAACTCAGCTCCGATTGGAATTATGGAAGCTAGGCAACAGATAGACTTAGACATACTTAATTACTTTAATAAGTCTGAAGTACAAATATGCAATGTTCATTACAAAGACATTGCCCCCAGCGAGATTCGAATTCGCGCCCCTTGGTTTTGTAGCCAGGGTCTCTGACCACCAGACAATCGGTGCTGGCAACGGGCCTGTTAAAGAAATATTATCTAACAATATCATATTCACCTGACTCCACGATTAGTAGCCGGAACACTTATAATAAACTAGCGGCCCGCCCCGGCTTCGCCCGTGGTACTTGTCCACTATTTAATGGATGATATTATACATAAAAACCTTCCTCATGAGTTACTCTATCTATTAAAAAAAACCGCATCAAAATCCGTTGCGTAGTTTTAAAGATTTAAGCGTTCATAGGGACATACAACACACATAGGGACAGAAAAAGCGACTTTGTTTTAAACTATGTAGTGATGTAATGTTCGTGCAAAAATGACACCTAATATTTTTTTACCGCGCAACACTATCACACAATCAACACTTAACGTAAATCGACATATAATTTTTAACGTTACCTACCCAACTAGCGAAACTATAAAAAATTGGCCAAGTGCGAGTCGGACTCCCGCACTGAGGGTTCCGTACAAATTTTTATATTTTTGACGTATTAAAAAAACTTCTGAATAGATTTCGTTCGAACCAATTTATTTTTGACGTATTAAAAAAACTTCTGAATAGATTTCGTTCGAACCAATTTTCGTTGGTAGTTTTTATGGTAATGTACATTATACAAATATTTCAGTTTTATCATCCTCTTATTTTAGAAGTTAGAGGGGGGGGACACACTTTTTTCCACTTTGGAAGGGTCTGACACGCAAAGTATTTACTTTAGAAAAAAGTGACATAAGAAACCTTGATATAATTTTTAAAGACCTATCCATAGATACACATATATGTTCAATGAAAAAAAATATTTCGAGTTTCAGTTCTGACTATGGGGACCCCCCACTTTTTTTATTTTTTTTTCTATTTTCGTGTGAAAACCTTGTTGCGGTTCACAGAATACATCCCCTCACTAAGTTTCAACAGTATAGTACTTATAGTTTCGGAAAAAAGTGGCTGTGACAGACTGGCGGACAGACAGACAGACAGACAGACAGACAGACAGACAGACAGACATGACGAATCTATAAGGGTTCCGTTTTTTTGCCATTTTGGCTACGGAACCCTAAAAATCACAATGAAAAGTACTCAATTATTTCAACACCCTATAGCCACGTGTATTAGAAGGATTCATTACGTATCCCGCATGGCATTCAATGGCCATTGACATGGACCCTGTATCGCAATTACTTGCTAACAACACAATCACGATCCCGTATGTGAGCCGATGTTCGTTTATTTTGGGACTTGTAACGGTAATCTAGACGCCGACAATGTGTTAATTATGACGATGAGTTGAATTTTAATGTTAGTCTGATTATGGCACTCGCATTAGGTGTGAACGTAACATTTAAGATTTTTGCTGTGACGTCATAAGATATATCTGAGTCAGATTTAACCTTAGTAGGTCAGATAATCTGACCTACTAAGGTTAAACATCTTCGCGCTTATTAAAAAATAAAAGAGATTATTATGGTGTCTCAGTGACTCAAGCATAATGAACTTTTTAAAAGGATTTGTTCCACTTTTGATATTTAAAATTCTTAAGACGCCGAACGAATTCTAAAACAATTACTGTTAGAAGTTACAGTAGTTAATTTACATGTGAAAGCGAAGAGACAATTGAAGAACTGCCAATGGCATGGCGAATAATAGAAATAAAATCAATGTGAATTTGATAGATTACAAATGGAAAGAAAGAAAGACATCTGTTTCTTGCCTACTTGATTAAAAACTCAAGCTATAAAGTAAATTCAAAACGACAAAAGATACAAGTATTTTTTTGTCGCTTAGGCTTTAATTGCAATCAAGTATTGAATAATGGTTACATAAGTCCACAAACCAAAATCTAGAATCGTGGACACTAACTATTTTCTAGCTCATTAAAATGCAGTATGGCGACAGGTCCCTAAGCGGCATTTAAGTCAGTCGTGTCAATATTCGAGACACAACTGTAACGAACGGTAACCTCCTAGACGGTGCTAACCGATGACGCGGATACCGTAACCGCGTAAACTCCTGCCAAGGTGACCTACTGACTTCCGAGGAATTGGGTATTTGACTGCACTTCTAATAAATTATGAAACTCTTACATTTAAGACGAAATTAAAAATAATGACAAATCATTTTGCCACAATTCCAGTCGCGCTTTTAACAAATTATCACGGTTAATCGAAACTAAAGAAAAAGTATTGATTTGAAAATACTAGCTTGTGACGTCATATGCTAGTATTTCATACAGTTTTCCCCACAATGTCGCGTTTTTGACATTTAATAAAAGTGAGTGATTTGAGCTGTCAGTCAAATACAGGGATTGTACCATGTGGAAGATTCAACTTTGTGCCTTTCCATAAAGGCCAGAGGCATACTGAGTGTATTGATAGTAACTGGAAATATCCCTATTACTGCATCCTTGTTATAAAAGTATGAGATATATGTATATATTGAGTCACTATTGATGTAATGAATCACTGTAATAATAACTCGCTCGCCGCCTTTGAAAGGCTATACCGTAATTGTTTTAAAATACATAGTTCCAAGATCCTGCCATATAACGATGACTTGATAGAAATGAGTCGTTGCCATGTGAACTGAAAACGGCTCATTTTAAGTGTAATTGGGTTTTTAACTCAGTGTACTTGTGGTAATGCAAATCTATAAGAATGGAAGCAGTGCCCTTGTTAACTGTTTTACGAGACAGTGCTAAGAGATTTATGTCGTTCTGACGAGGTTTGTTGACCTACTAACCAGATAGCGGTTTTGCAAATGACATAATAAATGATATATTCAAATAATGTGCAACAAAAGAGCCTTTTGATAAAGTGTTGTTATGTCATTTTGTACAATATTTTAGATTTGTAGTCCGTAGGAGGAAAATACTACAATCCAAACTTAATGTGTGTATATTTTCAAGAGGAAACATCTTTGAATATGGGTAGGTATCTAATAAACTCAAAAAAACTGGATTTCGATAATCGTTCACCATTAGAGTGCTACATTAACCCTGAGTAAATCAGGGTGTACCATAAAGCTTACATTTTAACAATTAAGCTTTATTTTCACCCAAATATTTGATGCAAAGTGCATGTTTTACATTCGTGACTTTCATTTATCTTATTGTAGTTGAGTTATTTAATTACTAGCGGCCCGTCACGCGGTTTCACCCGCGTCCCGGGGGAACTACTTCCCGTACCGGGATAAAATATAGCCTATGTTACTCTAGGTGAATGTAGCTTTCCAACAGTGAAAGAATTTTTCAAATCTGCCTAGTAGTTTCGGAGCCTATTCAATTCATACAAACAAACAAACAAACAAATAATCAAACCTTTCCTCTTTATAATATTAGTATAGATAGTATAGACAAACAAAATGATATTTTACTTTTCTATTTTACTAGCGGCCGCCCGTGAAATCGGGTCTTAATCGTACTTGTGTGTTTTGGATCCCTATTTTTCGCATTAAAAGATAGCTCATGTTCTTTCTCAGGGTCGGTTAAGGGGTTAAAGTGGGAAAGCGTGACAGAAAGACAGGCAGAGTTACTTTCGCATTGAAAATAGTTGTAGGGATGATAATAAATTTAAATCAATAATAAAACTTCTAATTTGTATAAAAATCCATTAATTGTTTCCTTTTGTTTCCACAGGCTATAATGTGCTACACCCCCAAGTTCCTATGGGACGCGTTCGAGGGCGGCCTGCTTCGGACCATCGTGATGGGGCTGAACATCGGCGTCTGCCACCCAGAGGAGAAAGAGAAGAAGAAGGACGTCCTCATCGGATACCTCATGAGGCATCAAAGGGTAAGTTTTGGAATCAGTTAAAACAACTTCAAAAAGAGGAGGACCTCCTCAAGTCGTCTATTTGTTTTTTAATGTTAGAGAGGCAACCGACCATGCGGGTCACCTGATGGTAAGTGATCACCGCTGCCCATGGACATCAACAACAGTACAAGAGTCGCAGATGCGTTGCCTGCAAAAAGTTATGAAACTACACGTATTTGGTATGTGCTTTTAAAATTGACTATGTATAAGAACCAATAGTGCGGGACTATTTTATTTGCTAGCAAAGCAAAATGGATTTATACCATTGCTAGAAACATTGCGAAATTATTATGTACAGTAGTAAGCACGCGAAACGAAACGAAACACTTGGATTTTTTACTGCCATTATGTCAAGGACCGATCTTAACTAGCTTTGTTATTTGGTTACATAGTAATGACACTCTGTAAGACATTTTATGATCTGAACTCTTCAAGTTAATGAAGTACAAGAAGGTACTTGTACATAGGTATGTACCTTAATAATTGCGTATTAAGTTACCTTAATGCGCCACTAAAACTACAATCAATGGCATTTAAAACCTCATTAAACCATGAATTAATTGAATTCTTACAAAAAACTCCTGTTAATAATACATTTGACCTTCGCCATGAGTATATACTTACGAGTACCAGTTTTCCAAATCTTTGTTCTCAACCGCTTGCCGTCACACACATGAATGCATGTGCCGAATGGGAATTCGTCCCTTATCCACCTTTGTCCATTAGCGACTCCGTGCACGCAGTAGGGGCCTATTCCCAGTAGCATGGCTATGTTGTGAATACCAATAGACCCATAGAATAAGCCCCCCTGGTTGAGCATTCCGAGACTTGCAGAGTTCATGATGGTATGCCTCGCCTTTGTATGTGCCATTTGCACGATGGGATTTGTAATTGCCGTCATTATTTGGCGTGATTGGCTGTTATTGAGGATAAATGCGATTAGAAGATCGTTTGTGGAAGCTATTGAGCCTTTTAAGAGAGAAATTGTTTATCTCTTTAGCTTTAATAGGAGGGATTGTTGTTAATTGGCAAAAACTTCTTAAGCCAAGGATTATAAGAGTATCTAGTTGAAATGATACGTTTAAAAAACGTTATTTTCTTACTATGTGACTTTTTATTTATATTCTTAAGAATTAGGGATATTTTTTGACGTTTCACTCAAGAGTGATGGAAATGCAAGTAATTTAAAATAATCTTTCACAATATCAAGAGTTAAAAAAATCTCGTCATTCTTATGCCGTTATCAAAGCTGTTGCTCCCAATTCTATTTTAACTTATAATGCATAATACTGGCTCCATAATGCATTTCCTTAAATATCAGAATATTAAAAAAAGAATATAGTATTACACCATTGAATCGAAATATTTCCAAAAGCATGATGAAATACTTGTGGTGGTTCGTGTAATTGATCTCACAGCTGCGTTCATTGACACAGTTTTTGCCTCCCTCCCAACGAAACAGTACAATGAAGTGTGACATTCGATTTAAAATCTCCAGCATAAGGTAACTGCAATTTGTCATGGTATAAGCACGTGCTTTACGAACACTTGTGCTGATAGTATAAAATTGTTTGATATTGTTTCAAATAAAGACAGACTTACTTGCATGTATAAAATGACGTGAGATAAAGAAGATGTGAGAACGAATAAAGAACAGAACAATTCTTAATATTGTCAACTTGCATGTTAAGTATTATGTTATAATAAATATATGAATACATAGTTTTTTCTAAAAACAAACTAATATAAATAGGTACATAAATTAACTGCAATTAAATTCGTGTGGATTATGTAAACTACATACCTATTTGTTACTCTAAATGACAATTCTCTGAGTATTGTACAATATAACTTATTTAAAGCTATTTTTGACTGTAAGCACGAAACAATTTTGCGAAATTAGCATTTAAAACATGTGGCTTTGATGAGTTCCGAAAATGTGTGATAAAATCTTATGAATAGGACTGGTTTCATACGTGCTGAATGTACAAGATGTAAAGATAAACACATGTTAGCGTTTATCGAGTAATTTGTTTGCAACATGAGCTAGACGAGTATGTTTTGTACGTGTCTTTCGGTCGTCTAATGTCATGGCGTTGTTAAGTTCTTTTTAATGTTAAATTTTACAAAAATATTGGTACTTTAAGAACCTTGCGCGCAGTTTTACCTTATTTAGACACGATTTATATCAGCCAAATTTGCTTAAATGAATAATAATGTTCATGGGATTTCAATTATTTGATGTTACTGTATATGTGCGTAAAAAGAAATCATCACTAGCGAAATCGGCGCTCAGCGCCTAAAGTCAAAGTCAAATATGTTTATTGCAAAACCATAATGTACGGGTGTTATAAAAATATTTATGGACACAATTATGGACCCTGTCGGGCACGCAATACAATAAGGGCTAGGAGAGAGGAAACGCGTTTATATACATTATTCAATTTTAGAATAGATTCACCTGTTTTTTCTACATACTAACTTATACAAATATCATTTTAAACTCAAATTCAACTCAAATAATACCTTAACAACATAAACAAATATATAACATTTTATTACATCCAACATTACTTAGTGTGACCTACATAAGTGTGGTCAATAAAATATTCATTAACACTATACAGTAATACCCCGCTTTACGCGAGAGATGCGTTCCAGAAAAAATCGCGTTAACTGAAATTCGCGTATATCGAGGTTTATGATTAAACATAGCCAAAATTTAATACAAAAAAACACGAATCATTTTAATCAAACACTTTAATTCTAAGAACACTTTATGCATTACATAGTTACTATTAATTATTTTTTACGGAAAAATACATCTATGTATGTATCTCCAATAAATGTTAAAACACGACTGCCAGCCGAACTAAACATGACGGAACAAACGAAACGAACGAGGGAATCCCCATACAACAAAGTCGAAGGACGGGGAATTCCCTATTCTTCAAACAGAATGCTCAGAGGAAGCGGGAATTCCGCGACCATAGAGACGTTGATGACTACATTATGTTTATACGCACTTTTTCGCGTAATGCGAGGCATTTGAGCGCGAAATTTGAAATTCGCGTTATAGTGAAACCGCGCATAACGGGGTCGCGTAAAGCGGGGTATTACTGTAATAACATTTTTCTATGAGGAAGTTCTTTAGTTTTTTTGTAAAAACTGAAGGTACTTGATGACTTGATTTTTAAACGAGAAGTTGGTAATGTTAATTTATTTTTATTACGTAAGCTATATTTGCATGGTAAATCTTTTCGCTGTGTATAAAATTGTGGGTATTTACGCACAAATTTGCACATTTCTAAAATGTACAAACTTGGCAAGGTAAGTATTTTATATTTAAGAAAATATGGTCTGCAGCTGTCGATCTGTATACATAGGTACCTCATTATTCTTTGAAGTAATGTAGAGGAATCGTGTTCTGTCCAAGTTCTAACAAATAATAATCCTATAGGTTCCGAAGGGTATATGATAGTTTTTCTGTCACCAGCATTCCTCAGTGGACCGTGGCGAAAAAAATCATAAATCGTGACAGAGACCCGACCGATTGGACACCACCGTGTAACTTTTTGTTCGCGGTCAACGGCCACAGTACGTTCATTGCTCGGTTACGCAATAGCCTCTACCTTCACTATTTCCTGTACATCGTCTGCTTACTATTTATAGACTTCTGGTTTCTTAAGGGCTAGCCGGTAATGGACGGGTAAAGTTTTTGCGCTCGATCAAGCTACTTTTCCGGTTTGGAAGGTACCTCAGTTGGTACTAGTTGTTGGGTTGGCTTTTGTTTGGTCTTAAATTGTTTCATAACTTTGTGCAATGTGTTACTTAAGTTAATTTTTTGTAGCATTATTATTATTTCTTTCATGCCTTTGTAAAGCAAGGTTGTGGCTTTTATGATAGCTTACCTGGTTTTCATTTCAAAATGTTTGCTCATTTGAAATATGTTGTAAGGGTTTGTGGGACGAAATTAAAATGAACTAGTTAATACAATAGATTATGCTCTTACTCTCGTCCTAATGGGGCTCAATAATAATTAAATAAAAAAAAATTAGCAGTGTATTTTTGTAACATTACAAATATATTTAACAAAATGCCTATTTGCTATTTGACCTCGAGTCGATCCAGTGAGGGAATGTTTCACAATAATATTAATGGTTTCGTCTGCTTAAATTACTTCCTGAGTCACTAAGTTCCGTTAAGTTAGTAAGGCTGGTTAGTTCCGTAACTTTCTCAGTATTTTTGGAGGTATAACAGGTGGGCCGTTGACTCACTGTATTTTGTTTCTCTTCGCGGAAATGTAATTCTTAACGATATCAAATGTGCGTAAAATGAATCGTTTTGGGGTTTTACTTTTTTATATAATTTGTTAGGCATCTCAAGGTTTTTCTTTTATTTATTTTTGTAATCTAAAATACAGGTATCATGATTAATTTTATAAGTCACACAAAATATTACAAGCTTACAACTTAATGTCTTAAGGTTCTTCAAGTTTTCATTTATCATTAGTTTTGTTTTAGTTATAAAGAAAAAAACACATTTTAAATGGCCTCTCTGAACGTTGCAAATGTTATTGCTTTAAAAATAAGAAATAACACATGCTTCTACTTCTAACCAACATAATAATACCCTATGATATTTATCCTACCACCTTTTTCTCTCATCAGCTTCAAGTGACTAGTGCTGTTTTATTAAGCACTAACCTTTACATGTTAACTCGTCAAGTGCCTATAGTGCTGGTACTCAGCACTAACCTTTACTTGTTAAGTGGCAGGTTCTAGCGCTTACTAGCAAAAACTTCATCCCCATTGTACACATCTTCCTGCCATCTGGCGGATATTCCCACCTCCGCGCAGGTGGCAGGTGGAGCTGCGTGTGCGCAGATGACCATTTGAGCCATTTTTCTCATTTGTTTTTTAGACTACCTCGTTTGAGGCGTTAATCTAGTTTGTTTTTAAGACCTTTGTACTGGAGAGCGGGTGCTATTGAAGAATTATTGTTCAAACTGTTTTAATGTTCTTTTTATATTGTTGGTAGCGTAGTGTTTTTATTGCTGCCGCCCCAAGCTCTTCTCTGCCTCTTCCATAAAAGGGACACTACATTCATTTGAATCAGGTAGACTAAATCTGGCTAACTATTAGTATAACTGGCCTATATCAATCCTTGCGTGATCTTTACCACAAATTACACTTAGGTATCTTTTACTCAGACCTCAGAATCTGTTTAGTAATCGTTGACTTAAACTTTCATATACGTAACCGAAACTTGGAATGTCCTTTCGGTTTATGTAGCGTTCGCCATTTCACGTACAATGCAACCTATTAAATACTTTATGTCATAAATCATATGATTTCCCAGCACCAAGCATAGCGCAGTTTTTCACGTTATCATTTGTTTACGGCGCCAGATCGCTGTCTGCTTCACGTACGGTTGACCTCACTAATTGATCGTCTCCATAGGAATCTGATCTCTATGACGATGGTAATGTTTGCCAAATTCCTATGCTCGGAACAGACGTTTTTATTAGCACCCATTTAACATATTATGTTAATCTTCAAGGTCGCATCGTTGCTTCCTTATTGTTTCATTTGAAGATCACCAAATCTTTTCGGTTCCAGTGCAATCGAAATTCGTAATGTTTCAAAATCACCTATTTCTTTATTAAATAAAAATACATTTAACTAAAACGTTTTAAAAGTATAAAAATTAATACATATTATTACTACCTTCTAGGTTTAATTGTCTATTTTTTATATTCGCAAACCATTAAAAGCACTTCATGGTACGTTAATGGCAAATAAATAAACACTTCAGTTCATACTGCATTCTGATATTTCAAGTGCTTCTACAAACACTATAGATATGTTTGACTGACGTTATCTTGCCGTGATTCAGTATGAAAAGACAGACACATTAAAATAATACGGGCATGGAAAATCTCTATGGAGTAATCTACAGATATCCCTACTAATAATGCTCGTATTATAAAAACGAAAGAAACTTTGTCGGTCTGTTACGCTTTCCCGCTTAAACTTCTTGAACGATTTTAATGAACTTTGGCTTAGACCATATTTAGACACTGAGAAAGACCATACCTTTTATTGCGAAAAAAGGGAACTAAAATCCACGAGGACGAAGTCGCGGGCGGCCGCTTGTTTAAGTAATAAGCCCTAAGGTTGAGATTTTCGATGAAAAACACACCAACACACATGATAACCCTTGATTGCACCAATAGGCCATTTATTCGCAAGATTCGGAAGGTGTATGACATGAAAGCACGGAAAGCTCGTTTAAAAGAAGTATACGACATAATACATATTTGAAACATACAAAAAATATTTCAATCTCTGCTCATAGATTTAACTTGCATTAGTTATCTGCTCTACTTCGTGTTTTTATATTATGCTCCAGCTAAACGGGTACATCTAATGGGCACTTAAACCACTGTTTAGTAAATATTAAAGAATATTTATGATGTGAAAGGTTAGGGTTTGTTATCTTAACAGAGGATAGGTCGTTTAAAAGATGTTTATAAGTGCTTACTAGGCGCGATAGAAGCTGCAGCTTCTTGCGGTGTATTCAAATTAACTACATATTACTTTTTTTAACTGACGACAAAATCATCGCAGCACATGTTAAGTGTAGTTCATGCACATATAATGACATACAGGTTTCTTATTTTAATAACAAATACGATAGAACTAAAGTTGGCATTACGCTTTCGCGAAAAAATATTGTAAAACGTCTCATATCGTTTTTTTTTCTACTAAATAAAACGTCTCATCCGGAAGTATGCAACCCAATAAAGAATTCATAATTCATAATACCTATTTACATCATCACATTTCCCGAATATGTATTACTAGCGGCCGCCCGCGACTCCGTTCGCGTGGATTTTGATTTCCAATAGCCTAAAGCCTTCCTAGTCAAATGGACTATCCAACACAAAAATAATTTTTCAAATCGGTTCAGTAGTTCCCGAGATTAGCGCGTTCAAACAAACAAACAAACAAACAAACAAACATACAAACAAACTCTTCAGCTTTATATATTAGTATAGATTCGACGCTTATTCCTCATTCATAAGGAGCGGTGCTTACGCAAGCGTGAGCGAGGAAGCACAAAGGCAAAGGTGTCAAGGTGAACACGTGGCGAACTTGAGACGATGCGGACAGGTTGCACCGCTTATGCAAATCAGACTGCATTCACGAGCTACGCCTGGCGAACGTAGTATAGAGGATAAATCTACTATAACAAAACATATGAGATACTAGCGACCGCCCGCGACTCCGTCCACGTGGATTTCGGTTTCCGCACCAATAGTGTTATACTACGAGCATAGCTTAAAGCCTTATTCGTCAAATGAACTATTTCACACAAAAATGTTTCTTTCAATTCGAACCAGTAATTCTTGAGGTTAGCACGTTCGAACAAACAAACAAACATACAAATTCTTCAGCTTTCATATGTTAGTAAAGAAGTATAGATTAGTAAAGATATAATACATCGTAACAGACTTATCCGATCAATATTTCAAATCAAATATACAATCACGAACTGTGCGAAGCAAGCCTAGTATCAAAGGGGACATATTCACACGAAGAATTCGTCTCTGTTTTACCAATTGAGGGAGCAACACAGAGAAGCTGGCGCAGGGGACCTATCTTCCCTATCCTCACTTGTTGGATAGATAAAACTCTTTAATGGGTGTTCATTATAGACTTATATTTCACAAACATAACTTACTAACTTTCAGGCCTTCAAATCTCTTAAAGTCGATTCTTTGACTTAATGTTATTTACTATAACAACAAACCAACATCTCGCCCATGACATTTTCCCCTTCGGCTATGGCTGCCATACTCGAGTAGCCCAAACTATCCGGATCGACGAGTCTGTCCCGTTAGCGCGACAAAAAGCCGAAACTGACGGCCGCAAAAACTGGGCCGACTGCTTCAACCATGACTGCTAATAAGGATTTCTCTGGCGGTTCAAAAGTAGCACTTGTACTACATTTGTTTGATTTCATAAACTTCTATTATTGGTCAGAGTCGAGTTTGGGGCCTAAGGTACTGAAATAATTTTCTGGGTCTCGGGAGGACATTTTGTATATTGATTGTTTCCAGGAAAAGCTAGATTAATATTTAATGATTAATAAAGAACACTTTGGGACTACCCATGATATTTAATAGTTAACAATCTGGAAACATAAAAAGCGATTAAAATCACTAGTAATAACAATCAAATCATCAATATTACGTAGAGTTTGTTACCAAATTATACGGCGACATCGCCCGATATTCAAAACCTAAATCTAATAAATGTCACAGATAATATAAGAATCTGATGTTCATCAAACCCATCGCCAAATTGTAAACAAACCTACCAGACTGATACTGCACTATACAATAACAAAAAACCTTACAAAAAGTCGTATCTGTATTCCGTGAATGACTTATTTAGCTGGCACATGTGGCTTTCCACGGAACGAGGGGTCAGTCCACGCGGCCGGCCATCGGTGGTTTTTGGGAAACCGACACTTGACACCGTTGAAGTTGTACGGATTTCAACAAGGGCCACTTTAGTCGGTAGTTTTGAGGGTTTAATATACTTTACAGATGCACTTATAAATCGTCAATTCTTACCAATACCAAAAAAATACCTTCATTTAACAAGATTCAGTACTGGTTGTATCTACAATCTTTCCTCATTCATTCAAAGTTCGAGGGGTACAAAGGGCTTCGAAATGGTTCAAAATGTTGTACTATTAGATATCCTATGTCATTTCCGTATTAAAAAGCAATTATAGAGGCGTTGTCGCAAACCCACAGCCCCTTTTGTCAATACAGGACACCCTCAATCCATCAAAATTGGTAAAACCATGTCGTGTATAATATTTATAGCTAGGTACATACCTAGAATTTGTTAGCAATTCACAAATATGGTCGTCATCAGCAAGTCAAAATCTGATTATATTAAGTAGCGTATGTTATCCAAGACATGTAATTAGTAATACAATTCAAAGTCATCAACATTTATAATGTTGTAATGAGGTCGTCGCAAAAACCCCTGGGGAATAAAACATCTGGCGGCCATCTTTGAACGCTAGGATAAATATTTTGAATTAAACCCACAAACAATGGTAAATAATTGCTGATTAGTGAACCAGTTTCTTGATAGTTTAGAAGATCTTATCCTTAAGACTTCATACAATTTTAATATCATTATAAGAAGAAGTATATTGCGTTATTGCATTAACGCATACCTACCTACTATGTTTTAATTTAATGTTTGGTTCTGTCTCCTCTAGCTTAGTCGTCTTTTTAAATTGTAAGTGTTGTACACACCTGTAAAGGCATATCTTTTATATTTTTTGTAGAATAAGTTTGTTTTTACTCTGCGTAATGATATGTCGATGGTGTGTCTTTTTTCAATAAATAAATAAATAAATAAATTATAAAATTTTTCATTAAAATAAAATTTTGATAATAATGACAATAGTATTGAAAAGAAAGGCCAAGCTTGTTATTGAAATGCACATTGAAAAGAGGGTATCCTCTAAAATTAATAATTTGTATCTTGTTCAAAAGTTACATGATACTATTTAAGTAGAACAAAACTAAATTCATCCATACAGAATCTAACTTGATTGAAGCTCCAGCTTGGCATGAACATGAGACTGGTTGAATAAAAAATGTAAGCGAATTGTTGCTTTGGTTGGTTTCCAAATGATATATGGAAACCAACCAACCGCCACTCAACTGCCGTACATCAAACTATGGTTCTAATGCTAAGAGAAATAGGAGCACTTCCAAACACCATGGAAACATTGCTAGGTCGTTGAACTGAACAGGTAAAATAACAATTGCTAGTCGCAAAATCGATCATGTGATTAAAGCTGTAATCCGACTGCGATCTTTTGATGATGATAAAAAATATACCGCGAAAGCCAGACAGTGATATAGACGGTGGACGATAGACATACCATTACGAACAAACTTGTTTAGCCAGAAGGTAATAAATAAGTACTTTGTGCTCAGAACTGGATTTATGATGATTAAATGCAGGAAGCTCGGTGAATGTTAGTTGAAGTACTAAATATTTCATTAGTTTCATGATCAAATAAGTAACAAATCTTAATGATAGATTTAAGTCTAAATATTACGTACTTGTAGATGTACCAGTTCAAGCTAACATCTTCAAAATTAAGGAATATTATTTGTCAAATATGTTCCCACTTGCCTCAAATTAGTTTTGATTGAATGCATATTGTTTTAATTGTATAAATAAGCATTTTCTACTTTTAGGGTTTTAAGTGAATATTGATTTTCGTAATACCGTACCAAACTTTTTTTTTGTTTCGTTCCCTATTATTCTGTATCAAGTTTTAGATGTGTAGGATAATATTTGAACGACAAAACAGGAATTTGACAGAGTTTCAACAAAAAAACAGGGATTAGTTATTGATCTGCATAACATCATAACAATTCAATAAGCCCATAAACCTACGTACTTATAACTTGAGACAATTGGATACAGTTTGTTATTTACTTTTACTTATAAGTTTTGCAAGACCAAGTGACTGCCGTCTCCCAACTTACTACACACGTATTTCTATCCAACGCATCTTGAATAACAATGAAAACGTCTTTGTGCGAACGGGAAATGTCTGGTGCGCGGGCGTGCGCTTTCGTGCATTGTGCACGCAGGTAGAATGTAATGATGCACTGATTGCAGGCCGCATGTGTGTCGCGACGCAACCGACTATTATGCAGTTGTACTTACAACAGCAGATGAAACACTTCGGACTTTAAACCGCCCTTATGTCGGGGGCATAAGCGCTACTACGAGTATTTAACTGCAAGTGTTTACAACGAAGGTTGGTAGTAGTAGTCATTGCCGGTGTTGCTACATTGTGTTGTTGTGTACAGAAGTGGGAGTAGCTAGCACTTAGTAAAGCTTAAACGTAAACACAGGCGTGGGTGGAAGAATCCTAGCTTACAACGCAACACCAAGGCAAGGTAAGGTGTACAAGTCGGTTAAGTGAACCGCAGTCTTATTGCCTTAAAAAGCCATCCCTTTTTTGAGTCCTTGGTTGGAAGTTTACTTGTCATTAGTAAGTAACTAAATACAAATTAGGTACACGAGTACCACTCATACTTAGGACATCTTCGCTATTGGTTTTTTCACTTTTACAGGAATGGTGTTTTACACAATATGCCGCGAGGTTCAGATTTCAAAGGTTTTCAATTCCATCGATTTCATTGAAGTTCACCACATTGCTGATTGTAATCCTCTGAATCGAGTCAGTTGTCGTTATCAAGATACGGATTAAATCGTAATTATTATTAGTTATTTTTACTATGATGTTATTTTGTGCATCGTTGCATCTTTGCAAAGACCCTTATCGAGAGCAGGGCTAGGGGTGGCGCGGGCAGGTGCGTGTGCGTACATCTGCCGCCCTAGCCGCGACTCCTGCTAATAATACTGCCTACCGGCAGCGGACTATACTTGGGAAGTTGAGAGCGTGGCTGTTGTCACGTACGTTTTTAGGCGTTTACTTTGATTTGAAGTTATATTTTACGTTTATAAAAAGGTGTTGACCAATTTCGACTACGATGATTTCCACGTCTTTTTACATTCATTATTTTATTGAACTTATTTATTTTGGCCCCAAACATTAGAATAAATGATTGTTATTTAATACAAAATATTTTACCTATACGCATAATGATATGTTAAAGACAAGAAGGTCACCGATTCAGCATTCTTATGATGCAATTTAAAAATAAAAAGCTTTATGAACTTAAAATAGCGTCAGTTTTAGTTTTTCAATAACAATCGCATCGCGGGATTATACAAGTACATATAGGGTAGGTAGGGTAGGCTGTAATGTATAACAGGGGTCTCAAATGCACTGTTGGATTAAAAAAACTCATGCTAGATTACTCATGATAAATTGGTTTACATGAAAATTACAACTGTCAGCGCGATTTTGTTCTGCTAGGTCATATCTCCGAACCATTTTTACGTACTGAAGCTAAACACTAAACTAAAACAAATAATGTATTAAACATTAAAAATAATTAACTACCACATTCCTGTTACCACGCCACATCAACAAATCACCGGGCCAATACAAACATTCACAAACATTTGTTTACACCGCGTAATAAGATCACAGCGGTATCAAAATGCCGCGCGAAGATCCCTCGACGCCTCTATTTGAAACCGCCACTGAGCCGGCATTGTGCTCTGAGGTGGTCGAGTGTATCACATGATACGTTTGATATGATACGCGCTGACAAACGAGCCTTGTCAGGCATAAACAGACGGTGGTATTAAACGAGACTGTTCTTGAAAATTCTTTATAGACTTTATGATGGATGGTGAATAAGAATGGGTTAGAAACATGTTAGGTCTTATTCATTTTTGTTGAGAATCACAGTCGTCGTTATAACATTTTAATTGTAAATTAGAATGGGTTCTAAAACATGTTGATTCGTGTTCATTTTTATTGAGAATCACAGTCGTCGTTTAAACATTTTAGATTTAAGGATCAGTTTAAAGATTACTTAAGAATAGTGTGCAATTCTTTATATTACAAGGTAGGTTCACGATACAAAAGAGATTATAAGTTAATCAAAAACGTCTATCAGGTGAACTGCAAGTTTATCAGCCGCACCTCATAAAAGAGAACATAATAACGTCATTTCATGAATACTTCCAGTAAAAGTTCAAACGAGTGTTTGCACCGTCTAAAACAGCTTAATAGTTTCTGTCTCTTATTTTTTAATTATACGAATGCAGTTTAAAACTTTGCTTTTTTTTCTGCTCAAAATTGTCGGACCGTAATTTTGGAGTTTCGAGCTGTCTGCTTCATAACAACCAGTTTGCAAATTGCAACTTTGCACTTTTTGAGATGATAATAATTATGGAGCAGAGAGTTCCACTTTTCCTTAAAAGAAACATGTGAAGTGATAAGCGTAATAATTTAAATATTGTGTAATTAGATGTGGGTAAATTTTTATTGTTCTGGAAGTTTATAATGATTTTCGAAATCTGAACAAAAAACAGGGAGGGTTTTGTATTGGTGACAGACATAATTTTCCTATTAACATCATCATCATCAAAATTTAAGAGCCTTGCTCTTGTCGGTGAAGCAGCTTCCACTCATCTCTCTCGACTCTTTGAGGACCTTAACTTCCCTCGAGATAATGGTCCTGGAGAGAAGTTAAGGTCCTATTAACATAGCAAGTTCATTTTATTTCCCATTTCCCATCCCATTTATAATCTAAACAAGCGTGGGACATTAAAAATTCCAATCGAATCTTATACATAATTTAAAAATATCGTTAACTTAAGAGTGAAAGTTGAAATATCCCGAGATTTATCCGCGGTCGGTTGCTAATGAAACATTAGTTGAGGAATGCAGTCTTAATGCAGCTCAATTGGGTTGCAGCTACGACCCTGGAGTAGGGATGACGAAATATGTGAGTTCTTGTGAGTGATAGCAACACTTTAAGTATTTATAAAAACAAAAGTCTTTATGACGGTTTGACTAAGTTATAAGCAGGCTATGAAGTATTTTTTCCAATGCAAGGGTGAACATACATAATACTCATAATAAACGGCGTGTTTATAACAATAATTTGTAATTAATTTTGTTTCATTCAAGACAATATCGGCTGTTTTCACAAGTATCTCTTCTTGCTCCTCCATCATAATGAAGTGCAGTCGGTTATCCAAGTAACAGTTAAATATATAGTGATACTAGCGGCCGCCCGCGACACCGTCCGCGTGGATTTCGATTTCCAATATCCTATGTGTTATTCTGATGTATAAACTATATTGTGGTAAAGTTTCATTCAAATCCATTCAGTAGTTTTTACGTGAAAGAGTTACAAACATCCTTACATCCATACTTACAAACTTTCGCCTTTATAAAAGTAGTAGGATTGCAGTAAGGTATCCAAGTAACAGTAAAATATATATAGTGATACCTAATGATATGTAGTTGATTGTTTGACAACCCTGGTGGTGTCCACGTCTTTTGACTCGATTAAACGGTTGTCGACTCCAGAGGAATTCCTATGTGACTGAGTGCTCTGTTATTGCATTCATCATTATCTTTCGAACAGACGAGCTTTATTCAAATTCTTTAGATGAAGGAATTGCATTTAACAGAGACAGTATTAATTATTATTACTGTTTCAATGAGCAAGGCAGCTGAAGCTTTATATCTTATTATTAAGCGGATACTGTGCATTGCTGATTAGAATGGAATGATTTCTGTTATCAGTCTTTATGATCTAATGTGAAAGACCCACAGAACTGGCCTACTCGAATCTCCCTATACTACAAGTATTGTGAAGTTAATCAAATAATGCTTGTTATAAGCACACACTATTATACAGAGTAAATTTACTCTATTGACCATAGATTTGCTGGAGATTGGAAAGTTCGATTTAGTTATTTTATCATCTTCATGTGAAGACATTGATAATACAACTTAAAGGATCCACATTATTGCAATAAGGTATCTTTTTATTTTTTAAAACAACCGGCACTTGACCTCTCTAAAATTTGTTGCTAAGTTTTAAGATGCAAGCTTACATAGGGAAATACAGTGATGTTAGTCATAGTACTGATGAAGTAACACGTCTAAATTCCATCTCCTATTATTCCAGATGCACAAACTCTACGCGTTGCGATACTGGGGCTGCGAGCTGCTGTGCCTGGTGAACATCGTGGTGCAGCTGCTGATGATGGACAACTTCTTCAACGGGGAGTTCTTCTCCTACGGCACCAGGGTGCTGGGATATAGCGACGTGCCGCAGGAAGAGAGGTAAGTTACAGAGAACGAGCTTAGAACAGTGCTTGTAAAGTTGTCAGACAGCACAGCACCAGCATGTAGCCTAATCTAATGTTGTGCCTCGACAGGAGTTACCTTTGAGTTTTTTTTTTAATTCTAACTTCGAATTGTAGATAAGAATTATTAGTTCCTTTAATGTTTGAGTATATCAGGACAATTTGTATTTCAAATTGTATATTGTGTTAAATTCCCTCATGCTCGCTCTTACAGTGAATCTTTCATTGTGTCTGGGAGATTGTTCGGTCACTGACATTGGGCCGTCAGTCTACAAAAAATATTTAAATATTCCCTTTTGCTAATGCCACAGATAAATGACATCAAAAAAGCGTCCAAGAATGAATTCATGATTCAAATCTGAAGTATTTTTTCTCAACTTAATTGAGATAAGTTATTAACTTTATAGAATTTCTGAACTAATGAAACAAACTTATCTCCATTCCAGATACGATCCCATGATCTATGTGTTCCCGCGCATCACAAAGTGCACATTCCACAAGTTCGGTGCGTCGGGCAGCATCCAGACGCACGACAGCCTGTGCATCCTGCCGCTCAACATCGTCAACGAGAAGACGTACATCTTCCTGTGGTTCTGGTACATCATCCTCGCCGTCGTGCTTTCGCTGCTCATCGTCTACAGGTGCTTGTTTGACATGTGCATAATCTTCAACATTGTGATTTTCAGATAGATTTGACTGCACGCCAATGGAGCGCAAATTGCCAATCTAGAATCGCATTCTCTCAATCCTGCCCGTAGGTGTTGCAAAAAGCGATAGATGTTTAAGAATGTTCTGAGGACGGCCAGTAGTGATTATCGTTCACCCATCTGCTTTAGCGAATCAAACTTTCGCGCCATAGCTAGCCAGTGCCACATCGTGGTCGATCTTCTCACTATTCACTAAACTACTACGGATCCCGTCACAGCCGCACTTCAAATAGGAACCAATGATCTACGTTGTCCCGCGCATCACGAAGTGCATGTTCCACTAGTTCGCGCAATACTTCCCTGTCTTAAAAGCTCAGGGCAGGGGACGCTTTAGGAGGATAGCCCCATAATTAAAGTGTCACCAACCTACCTGCCTGCCCGCTGGTGTATACGATAATTTGAGAGACTTCCAATAACAGACTGCAACATTCTGAATATGATGATTTTATCATTTCCAGGCTAGTAATAATCTTCGTGCCGGCCATAAGGCCAAGGCTTCTCCACGCGCGGTCGCGCACGCTCGCCATGGAGACGGCGGTGGTCGTGTCACAGCGGACGGACGTCGGTGACTGGTGGCTGCTCTACATGCTCGCGAGAAACATGGACCCTTTGATATACAGGTAAGATGGGAGGTCATTATTGTGACGTGAAATTGTGTGTGTCAACTTGGTATGGTCGCTTCATTCGACGGGTCTAAAAGGAATTTTGGGGCAGCAAGCGTTTTGCTATGCAGCTACCGTTAACCTTATTGCAGCAACCAACCCACTACGACTACTATTTAAAGAATGAGTTAACTCAATTCCATTATTTAAGCACATACGGATACACATATGCTAGGAGTCATTCCTAACTAATGTGTTGTTGTTAAATGACAATCTAATGTTTCATCTAATGAAGTAACTCGAGACAATAAATTGTATCTGCAGGTATGTTACTATACCTCATAAACAACTGCATTTACAATACTTGCAAAACGATCTCCTTCCACATGCAATCACTACATATTGACCATTATACAGCAAAAGTAAATTAACTCAATATTTCAATTTATTCCAGGGAATTGATATCAGAGCTGGCCAAACGAATGGGCGAGAAGCCCGGCCTACGAGCGTGACGGCCGGTCAAGCCCAGCGTCGCCATAGTGGGCGCCTGACCCGCTCCCGTACGCGCACGAGTCGAACGTTGTCTACCAATAGTCTGGCTCAAGCGATGCTACGTCGCAGTGAAGGAGGTATTGAAGTAATTTGGGGGGAATGAACAAAATTTCAGATTTTTTTGATGCGACAAAAAGCTACAGATTTGGTAAAACGCTTTTGGTATAGCCACGGCCTTACATTATACAGTTTATGCGCCATTGGACCAATTCGCGATTGGTCTTCTAGTGTCATACAGCCCACAGGAGATAATTTTTATTCAGCGTTTATAATGGAAGTTGGAACGCCTATGTTCCTGGCTTTAACATTTAATTTTAATTTAATTTAATTTTGCTGATTTTTAAATATGATGTCAGTCTATTTCTCTCAAAAAATTAATTTTGAAAGGCTGCTTGGTAAATTAATTGTGGTATTAAATCAACGGTAGACTACAAAGAACACCTTATCGATTCGTGCAGGTCACATTTGAATAAAAAAACAAAACCCAAAAAACATATTTAAAAAGAAAAAGAGGCGGGAAATATCAGGAGGCTACGAAAGCGAAGTTTTGTAAAGATTTTATATTCCTATTTTTAAGTATTTTATAAGTTATAGAGCAATGAAATGGTGTAGATATTTTATAGGCGTAACGAACTTGAATATTATTCTCAAAGCAGTTGCCATAAGGTTGAGTATTGAATGATTAATCTCATAAGGTTATATACGTAAATATAACACTGCCAATGCTACGTGTATATTGATAAGAGGAAACCATCAGCATCTCTCGATGCCGATTTGTTTGCAAAGGAGGAAAAGAGATCAATTGTTAAGTAAATGTTGATATTTGCCGCGCAATCATTGTATTTGGAATCAGTCTGTATGCTCGAATTAATGGTTGTATCTAGATGTATACTTTGTTATATTATGATAGCTAGTTAGTTACTTTTTTGAAACAGATACTGACAACCATTTGGGACCTGATTAGAATCTTACACATTTGTATAAGATTCCATTTTTGAATATATACTTCGCCTGCATGATATAATGTGGTCGCGCTTTTCTTACTTGGGTCCCTGTTTCGTGGTAATTTGAGACTATGACGTTATTTGATGTCATTAAAATTTAGTTTTCTTTTTGTTTCTCTCATTGATTGAGTAACAACTGGGCACTTACGATCAATTTAAAAGTGCCAATAATATTTATATGTAGTTACTTATAGTAGAGCAATGATCCTGGTTTGGACATTACGAAAATCGGAAAAGACAATTTTACTAACGACGACGCTATGCATATCATTTTATTTCTTCTATACATTTTAATCTCGAATAAATTTGTAAAGCACAATGTTACAAATATTTCTACTATAGTAATAGTTGTTTTATAGTTGGCAACATTATTTAGTAGGTTTAACGCACTGATGTTATCAATGGATGGACTGTCAATGAATCGCCTTATTGTGTGTATTTGTACGTATTTTGACTGTACTGTTATGTGTCATGTGAATATTTGATGTGTACGTATTATGTGCCTGATGAAGGTTTTGATTGTAACATTTTGTAGGTATAATCCATTTTCAAGTGCCACGTGCAATGGAATGAAGTTGGTGGTAATTTTAACAAGAGCAATACATTAAGAACGTTTTATTAAGAAGGAATCAGGTTTCAATCGTAATTTTATTGGTATGACATGGCATAAGATATAGAAAAACTTTTGTAATTATTGAACATGAAGACTTTTAGGAAAGTCTTGCGTGCTTCTGAACGTTTATGTCTTATTTGTCTCAAAAATAATGTAGCAAAGTAGGGGTAATTTCGGCCCCCGAAAGAGATTCCACACTATTCAAAAGCGCAACAAATTTAAAATTTTCTCAATCTAGTGTTTTAAATTATGGAAGAAGCTCCAATAATATATTTTTTCAACTTGAATCTCCAAGCATAAAGTTATTTATCGCAAAAGTTCTCAATTTATGGACGAAATTCGGTATTGCCATTTAGAATTATGCTAATAATTACGGTCGTAGCAAAGAAATAACTAAGGATTGACTGAAGTATTGTATATCTGCTCTTTTGGCCTACTAATCCAGTTCCGATATCATGTGATACATTATTTAGAAGGTAGAATGTAAGATTTATTCTGGAGGAAGTGAGTGTGTGACTGTTTTTACAACAGGGATGGGATAACGGCCTTGAAAGAAATTGCTATCAAATACAGTTTGGTAATAATTATAGCAGACTAGCGGCCGCCCGCGACTCCGTCCGCGTGGATTTCGATTTCCAATATCCTATGTGTTATTCTGATGTATAAGCTATATTGTGGTAGTTTCATTCAAATCCCTTCAGTAGTTTTTACGTGAAAGAGTAACAAACATCCATACATCCAGACATCCATACATCCATACATCCACACAAACAAACTTTCGCCTTTATAATAGTAGTAGGACAATAAGATAGAGACGGTCAGTCAGGATGTCAGATTGCTATCCCATCAAACTGTGGGAGTGAAGGAATATGGAGTGCACTTGCTTGTGCACTATAACGCTGATCACAAGATTGGCTACCTTGTCCTAAAACGGCGGGAGGGTGTAATTAATTTCAGCAAGTCTTAAATCAAACTCTTTTCAAAGGAAAAAAACAATGGTCTAAGTACTACAACAACTTGAAGGGTTGCTATAATTATTATCAAAAAAATGTGTTTGTGGCAAAGCAACTAACAATTTCAGTGTTCATTTTTAATAGCGTCGCCCCATATTTGGGGATTTTTGATATTATAAGAAGTATTATACCTACTCTTTAAAATTATGACAATGTTTCAGCGTTCTACGGCGTTGTTAAGTTTTTCATGTGTTTTCATTAACTGTTGTCTTGTTCCGTGTAACTGTTTCTGAAACGACAACATCGACAACTCATAAAACGATAAATTATCTTATTATTCATTCATCAATGATTGCATCATAAAATTGAAAAAGGATCATTGAACTTTCTGAATCTCCCAATCTCTCAATTTCATTACAATTTTCACGTCATTATCATGTTGTCACGATTTTCAATTTTCTACTCTATTGTTAGTGTTAATTGTTCTAAATTCTTTGGACTCTTTCCTATCATCGTGTTAATAAGTAGAAATTAGAATATATTGATTAATACGACAACGTTTAAGATCATGTTTTTTGAAAACTGCACAAATCATAAAAAATATTAATCATAGAACAGCTAAATTATGTTCTGTTCTGTAAATGCGTCGTAAATATTACCAGGGAGGCTAGCAAAAGAAAAATACAAAAGCTTCTTTCTATTTGCGCAGTGCTTAGTGCAAACAATTACCTACATCTCTAATATAACTAGTAGTTTTTGAACTACCTGCCATGGCAACACTGATAAAATATCAAAATTGGTGTGCATAACATTATTTGTATTAACAATAGTAATAATTAAGTTTGTCTAGTTGCAATTCAAATTATTCCATGCAGCTATTTTTACGATTGTGGAAGTATAAACTATTTGCTCAGTATAAGATATTAAATTAAACATTAAAATCGTATAAACTAATCCGGTTGTGTTGTTTCGGGCGAATCGTTCGAAACAAGTTTAGTTGGAAATGTGAATGAAAATAAAAAATCCATTAGTGTTGTGTTCCATTGTCACAAGTCTTTATTATTTTTAACTAAGATTTAGTGATATTTTTTTGGATTGTCTGTTGATAAAGATTGCGTGTATACTACAGCTGTTATTCAAAATTTTGCATCGAGATAATAAATAAAATAGAAGACATTTATAAACAGTAAGTGTAATATTATTTCAACTGTACTAAACCTTGTATGTGGAACTAGTCATTTGAAATCTTAATAACATTTTATTTAAATATTTCTGAACCGTCTAACAAGTTTAGAATATGAAAAATAAACGAATGTAATTTCAGTGTTGCCCGTTGGAAAATATCAACACATGACTAGTTACATTAAATGTTTGTACATGTTGGGATAATTCTACACAGGTCGAAGATTTGTAAATAGATTTAAAATGTTCCTAATTCAACTTAATTTTAGTTCACAAATTTTTGGCGTTTGTCTACTGTGGTATGTGTAAAAAGGTAAAAGACATTCTTGTGAGTGACTGATCGTTTCTTGTACAATATTGTGTTTAAAAGTTACAACGGGTGATCAGGTCTGTGTTAATTATAAACTGAAAACCAAGATACTAGTTACTAGTTGCTACATACATATTTTCTAACTTCACTCGTGGTATGCAGTGCCGTAACTAGCCTTTTATGCGCCCGGTGCGAGCTTTTAAAACTGCGCCCCTAGTATCTACCAGTCTGGTCATTTCTGCGCCCCTCCAGGGTCTGCGCCCTGTGCCTGGGCAGCGTTGGCACCGCCCTAGTTTCAGAACTGGTGGTATGGTCAATAACTAATCCTTCAAAAACGCTAAGAGTGGTAGGTACGACTTATTGTTTAAAATCTATCACAGAGTAAGCGGATGGTAAATAGGGGCATGATATTTGATAAAAAAAATATTGACCCTACAATATTCCCAACGATGCAGTCACTCAAAATAAACTATTAAATAACTAATAGTTTTTAGTTATAACTTTACAGTAAGTGATGTACTGTTCGCATTTATTTTAGTTTAAAAGATTTTTATAATGGTACGTTTGGATAAAGTTAATTTTAAGTATGATTCTGGTGTTGAATATGTTAGGAGAGGTTGAGGACTCTGGAAAAACGAACACAAATGTATAATTTTGATATAATTGCTTACAATATTACTTTTGAAATCATATTTTATTCAGTGATAGTGATTACTTTTACAGACGTCCATTAAAATGAAAACCGTCTTATGATGGTCTTTTTTTGCAATTCACTCACGAGTCCTAAACTTCAATTTTAATGAGATGGCGACAACTAGTGAATTTAAAAATTATATTATTTATTAAAAAGCCAATATTCCAATTTTAAGTATAACAGTTTGATATTGGAAGATGATATTTTCTCAATATTGTAAGTTTTAAGTTGAAGTTGAATATACGATTTTGATTTTTGTATTTGTTGGTTTTACTGTTTACCCTACATGTCTACAAGTAGAGTTCGTTCAATCATCAGTCAGGTGTATCTCAGAAGATTTATAAACATTGATATAAACTTACTACTAAATAAGTAATTTAACTAGGTAACATTCCTAGTAAGCAGAATTTTATGAACGCGAGCCCTAGGTTATACCTAGTTTGGAACATCCATAGGAAACTTGGACTCGAATCAGTTTTTATATGTACGTCCGTGTTGCCCCCTAAGCCAGTTCTGATTGACTAACGTGACTTAAACCTTCATGTTATCGTTGTACACTTCTTCGTGGCAGTGTTAGGTCAGTAAGTAGGTAAGTAGAAAATGGGTTTAAACTACCAGATCCAAGTCGCAACCTTAACAGTTTCCCTTACTGAAAAGAACTGCCTGCTGTGGTTATCTAAGCCTATCATCTTGAGGCTGCGTCTTTTTACACCAGATGCAGACTCTCATTTCAACATTATCACTAAAAAACAAAAGAGAAATTGTGCCTAGGTATGAATTTGCCAGCACGATCATAAAAATATCTCACTCTGGAAACTTGCGCGAATTGGATCTTTGTAACATTTTTGAGATTTTGTAGTAGAGATAGATATTATGATAACGAATTTCATATCATTTAATGAAGTTATTTTCAAAATGTCCCTATGTGTATTTTTGTCATACCCGAATGCAGCGACGAAAAAAAAAATGCAGGACATTACTAGTATTTTCATTCGTTAACATGTTTTAGTGTTAAATTATAACTGTCTCGGTAATCATACTGACTGCATAACTTAGTTCTGTCACTGCGGAAGAAGAACCGAGCTAATAAAAAAAGTACCTAACTTATTAAAACATCGACTTGGCGGAACTCCTACAAAACTGTAGGTAGGTAACTGCAGAGATCTTGCCACGAAAATCCAGTTAACTAACTACAGTAATACCCCGTTGCAATGCAGATGTTCTAGTCATAGTAATCACATATTCACGCCGGGGTAGACACAATAAATAGCTCGTTAATATCTGGCATGGGCTCAACTCGGAACTGTCCGAATTATCGCCACATCGAGACTTCGTAATCGTAAATCATTAATTTGGCTATTTCACCGACCATCTGCGAGGACCGTTAAAATTTTATCTAGTCTGTGTACTTGGCCTATATTTTATTAAGATTGAGCCGTTTATGTAAACAAGAGGGGGTGTTACTAATTGTGTAAGGATGGCCAAGGCCGTACTTATATTATGAGAACAAATGCGAATTGTGAGGATGGGTGTATCAATGATGCATCTTAATCCTTAACGCAAAACGTACTGTACGGATTTAGGTGAAACTCTTTGTGGGTAGCGTAGATTATACATGACATTACTACTGAGTCGGAAATCAATTGCACCAAGGGGTTCAAGAGGCACCATACCTACAATCCATCTTTCAATGGATTTCGTCGCACTAGACTTTAGTACTTACTGTAGTGTCTAGAGTAAATACGTAGGGGGTCCCAAACAACAAAAATATTAAAGAAACCGGAGGAGTTCAGTGCCCCAATAGGATTCTTCCCATATGAATCTCGAAGCCTAAACATCTGGTCTAGCTAGATATTAGGTATTATCAATTGAGCGAGCTTACACGTTTACATTGACAACACAGTGTGTGTGTGTAATGCAGGTATCTACTCTACATTTTGTTGGTAGGATTTTTATTTTCGTCGACCAAAATGATGAAGTGACAAAAACGCGGATGATGAGATTAGAATTGTTATTGCCTTGTTATCCTTAATGTACCTAAGTGTCGGATGGACAGATTTCTGGTGGATAGAAAGGAGCTGGGTACATTCGTATTACTTTTAAAATTATATTATTTTATATTTTTACTACGAACTACGATAGCGACTCCCCGTGGTGTTCATCTATTTGTCTACTTTATTCTATAATGGCACTCACATAATCATTAGGTTGTATTTTTATATATGATATCCCTGCAATCCCTTATATTATAATTTCCCATTAATTAATTCTATCCAGCCCTGACTTTCGAAACGTTACCTGAATCCGGCTTCCCAAAATCAGATAATTATAACAATTATAATTTTACAAAGTGTTCGCCATGTCCCTCCATACGTAGTAGTAATACCGCAATGGTACCAACCTACCTACGAAGGATACCTTTCTAGAAATTCTTATATTCGTTATTGTGAGCCTCGAATGTTTTTCAAACCTATTGCAAATTTTCTTTCAAAATTCTTCTTTTGTTAAATATAATTTGATTTTAGATAAGTTCCTACTTATTTTTATACCCTATTTTTTAATAACAACAAAGCATGAAATATCAAACTTTTATATACCTAAACCTACTTGATTTTATAGCGACATCACATTTCCGTAACCATAAAAGGGGTTTATCATTTTTTTTATAATATTGCCACTTACCTTTGCTCGAACCAGCAACCGCCTGCGAATCTGTAGGTAGGTAGTTGTTCCAGCTTGTTATCGTGGTGGTAGGAACTCGCATAATTCAGGACACAGACAGTTCACAACGCAATTTATGCGTTAAAAGTTATCTTTTATTGCACTGATTTTAAATATTAACACAATAAGAGTTTTATTCAACACAGACACGAAAGTTCACAATTAAAGCAGCAGCGACATTTTCCCTCCTGTCAGAAATATGGCGACTGTAAAAACATTTTGTTATGGAAGTTGATGTACTTTTAAATAAAGGTTCAGTGCATATTATTATTTCGAATTTCCGAGTATATAAATTACAATTTATAAAATTAATGTGTGTGAATTTTATTATTTGCATTAAGTATTTCTATTTTCCGATTTGAAAATTACATAAAGTACCTCAATTGACTAAAAATATTGAAGCGATACTTCGTTGTTAAATTTGTTAAAGCCGGTGCTAGTCAAGTAGAGATTCTTTATTTATTCTATTATAAATATTATTATTATTTTAATAAGTAGATGGAATTACGTATTTTGGATATGTGATGATAAGTTTTAATCAATATAATAAATATATTTTTGCATGTAGGTTTATTCTATTTTCAATATTAATAATCGTCCAGAATTTAATTCTATGGATACTAACTTGACTCAGATTGCTAAAATCAGCGATTGTTAAGGTACTACTAATAACTAGTACTTACTAACTTTTTAAAGCTATTTTTGGCAGTATTTACATGCTTAGTATTTTTTTTATCTAGACATATTTCCTAACTTAACTAAACAATAAAAATCCGTCGTCTTAGGAGTCGGGCGGGATTCAAGTTGGTTGGTATAAAATGGAGGGTTTTTCATGTTTATTATTTAGGTTTTAAATCATGAAATAAATGATTGATTGATTGATTGATTAAAATTCAAAAGGTTTCATAGGGCGTCATCCACTCAACTTACTAAAATTGATGAAGGGACTTGAGACAGAGACCAACTGTTTACAGAACAAACATTATAATACCTTTTGTGGGATAATCAAATGCAAGATAATTTCATATAATTTAATCGATGTCTCCGATGGTAACTTTCTCGTTTGATTACATATATTCGTCACTAGAATATTTTTGGCACAATATTTGGCTTTACAGTCCAGTCCACTACATTGCAATGATTCGTGCGATATTAGGCTACGCGTTTTCGGAGCAGTTACTATCAAGATTATGATACAACAAGTACACTTAAGTCGTTTTTTATGAACAACTACCAGTATCTTCCTATCTTAGTTGTGAACAGTAAGTTCTATACATAGATCTTAGAGCACAGCAATGGTGATGATTTCACTTATACAATGTATTAGGTTAATTTCTGAGGTTTCTAGGTAGATTTGCTAAGTAGATCATTTTATATAAAGTTAAGGATGCATTATTTGACTTAAGATTATACGAGTAGTATAGATTTGCTCTGAAAACACGAAATCCTTTATCGCACTCACCTTCCTGATGAAAATCTACACTTGAGTATTTGGGTTGCTTTAGGAACATTGGTGAGAATTTTAAAATAAACTTGTTCGAGATTCGTAGATCTATAGCGACGCTAATATTACAGTTTATTGTTTACAATCGACAACCTTTTTACATTTACAATTATCATAGTTCTCAAGTCAAAAATGTTAATTGAATTTTACACAACATTAACAATGCATAAATTAATATTGGGAAATGCTGTTAATATTCAGAGAACGGTTTTAATACTTACTTGTATTTCTAACATTGTGGATATAATTTTATTTGAATTTAAAACAAGTTAATAATAATAAAATTAAGGATATATTACATTTTTGACTCAAGAGACTTACACATTATCTACTAATATCCATACGAACACAACAATTTCCAACAACTCCGTAATCGTCTAGCACGAGGTAACGAGTTAGGCACAACTAAGTTCCTCTCAATTAAACTTACAACTCTAGAATCAGATTTGGAAAGTTAATTTACTGACCTGTTAGAGATAGCCTGATAAATCATCGAGATTTCAACAACCAAAAAAGAATGTTAAAACTTTGACCAAAATTATTCCAATAATTGGCATGATTAAAATTAGGAAATCAGAGAAAGTATACTTTCGGAAATTGTCAATTCATCAGAATTGATTCAGTCGCTTTTTGGAATTCAAAACGAAGTCTTAAGAAAATAATTTTCGAAAATGTCGAATCATAACATTCAGTGAATGAAAACTGGTTTATTAATCTACTTTTTTACATATAAAAAGCAAATTAATAACATCGTTCGATTTATTCTTTATATAACGCAAAATGTCTTTTGGCACGCAAAAGTATACAATGAATGGCCCAGTGCTGGACATTTAATTCAAAAATAGGCAATCATAATTTCAAAGCAATTGGAAGATCTCGACTTATATCCTCAAGTCCACTAAACTACAGTACTTACAATATGTATTAATTATTGCTTTATTAATTGGTCTGTCAAATCTTTGGTAAGTGAGAAATTGTGTAAAAAAGATAAGTTGTGTGCTATTTGTGTGCTTACATTCGATTATTAGCTAGAATAGAAAAGAAGAAAGCCGTTTTATATCAATCACTACGAGCAGCGAAACTATTAATAAAATATTTCTAAAAGTTGAACACTAGACACTCTAACCGGATAGCCGCCATTTCTGACTTTTAAAAGGCCTTCGATAGGATTCATCCTGAGATCACGTAATCTTAAAGATTAAGTACAAACTATTATTGCGTGTTTAGAATTGCACTGTTACGATTCTTACGATTACAGATAATATCGATTAAGAAAGTCTTGATACACTTCGTATTGTCCAGTTTAGGCAAGGTTTGCCGCAAGGCAGCGGACTTGGGCCGCGCTTGTTTCTTCGAGCATTACACTCGGTCTCGAAACAAACGTTTTGCGAGTTGAATCACTGTTCAAACGGGCGGGTCCATGTCACGCTGCAACGACGTCAGTCATGTGTGGAACACCCACCCGGGGATCGGAGGTCACGCGTCCGGGACGCCGTGGATATGATGCTGATAGTTGTGGTTCAGTTTGTTGGCGAACTCGTGCATTATGTCCCTGAATATGACTGAGTCGAGGTTCTCTCCGAGTATGTACAGTAGGTACCAGTCGCCCATCTTGCTTCTTCTGACAATTGTGTCGACGTTGTCTCTTCTGACGAGTCGGAAGCGCATCCGCATCATGTAGACCCTCATGCGCGGGGAGAAGATGATGACGAGCCGGTAGAGTAGTGTGATGAAGGTGAGGGTGCCGAGGATGACGAACCAGAACCAGAGGAAGACGTAGATCTTCTCGTTGACGACGTTCAGCGGCAGGATGCAGAGCGCGTCGTGCCGCTCCACCTCGCCTGACGACCCGAACTTGTTGAATAATGTGCACTTTACCATCCTGCAACATAGTGGGCCAACAGTTTACTATCTGTGATGTTCAGGGTTATTTTTTTTCAACATTGTTTTGTAATCTGATTGAAATATTTTTTAAGAATGCATGTAAATACCGAAGATAAAATCAAATACTAACTGGAGCTTTAGCTTATACATATTAACAGATTAAGGTAGGTAAAGATAGAGAGTAATAGAACTAATAATTGAAATTACCTTGGGAATATGTAAATCATGGGATCGACGCGATCCTCCTGGTCGGACTCCATATACGCAATGACGTCCAGCCCGAACGTCAGGAACTCGCCGTCGAAGAACCGGTTCATCAGGAACATTTGCCCTTTTCAGAATAATAGCACAATTAAAATTTATTTCAATTGAGGAAATTCAGAAATTATTGCATGAATTAAACCTAACAAAAGTAGGGCTTTTGCTTTGTAAAAAAGATAACATAGTAAGAATTATTTCAAGTGAATGGCTCTAAAATTCTGCTTAAGCATTTTCTAAACCAATAAATAATATAATGGTCTCTCGTTTGTTGTTATCGAGAAAGATAGTTATTTTCAAATGGTTAATGTTATTTTCAATTTTCAAATTAGAAAGAATTAGGAAGACAGAGTTTTAATGAAGCAATACAGTTAAGGATCATCAAGTAACCAACTTGTTTGTTTATCATATAATCTCCACTCTCCATTGTACATATTACACAACAGAACATTTTTGCAATCGCGTCGACATTCTTAGCTGACGTAACGTACATTTTGACGCCCTTGGATCTGATTACGTATCCAAATGGTCCGATTAGCATTTGCCAGCTTGCAACCCTTTTATGTTTCATGTTGTACTCATGCGATCGTATCAGCGTTTTATTATACGCCCATAGTATCTGGTCAAATGCGGAAGAAAACTGGGATGCTAGGAAAGGATGTGACGTCATGGGTTAGGAATAACGAGAACATTTTGTTGTATGTATAAAAGTTAAAAGTAATTATAGAACAAATTATAGTTTATTGTCTTCCCCTCGAAGGCTCTTGATTTATTAGTTAACTAGCGGCCCGCCCCGGCTTCGCCCGTGGTACTTGTCCACTATTTAATGGATGATATTATACATAAAAACCTTCCTCATGAGTTACTCTATCTATTAAAAAAAACCGCATCAAAATCCGTTGCGTAGTTTTAAAGATTTAAGCGTTCATAGGGACATACAACACACATAGGGACAGAAAAAGCGACTTTGTTTTATACTATGTAGTGATGATTGCTCAACTCATAACAATAATTTTTCACTGTAGTTTCTCAGACCTTCTGCCTGCAAAAACAAAACAATGTACCTACCGATCGATGCGTCTAAAAAAACTTTAAATTTGATCAGTGTTTCGACATCGAAGGATCACACAGTAAAAATCCAAGAAAGTATTAAACAAACTTCAAGATCCAAACAAATCAGGTCTCTCGAATAAATCTTTAGGGCATGTGGTATTATTTTCCATAGTTATTTGCTTGCATAGGAGCGATCGCGTTTCCAATAACAAAAACAGGGACGCGTAGAGGCGAGCGAAATTTGCTGCCCATGCTGTCCTTGCCTGTGTGGCCAGGAAAATAGCGAATGGTGCATAACAGAAGTGTAGCTCTGCTTGGCAAATTCACAGTAAAGATAATGTATCTTCGTCATTTTAAGCCCTTCGTAAATATTCGCACATGGACTAGAGATTCAGTTTGGTTTAATGAACTGCTACTGCCATTCTTGGCCATTGGAACTTGAATATATTTACAGACAAAATATCAAGGAACAGTCAAATAAAAACTAAACAAATATAAGCATAGGTAATGAATAAAATGTGTTTTAAGAATTAATAATTCAAGACAGTAAAATACAAATATTACTTTTTGCCATTTAAACTATTCCTCTTTCCGTAAGAGCCTTTGGGTTATTTAATTTCTTGTTTATTGTTATATCACCAAATTATTTGTTGGATCAACGATCTGGAACTAAAGTTTCTGGATCTAATAAATCTTAAACCGTCCCCCGCTGTATGTATGGCCCGCAGGCACGCATCCAAACAAGCCTGGGAACATCTGTCGCGCTCCTGCCCTGAATGGCAACTACCGCAGTACATCGCGCGAATTAAAACAGCAGTAAACCTTTTACAGCCGAGGAAGACACGCGTCGTAAAAAGGTGCGCAATTTATGAGACACCGATTCGGTGTATTGGATGTGTAGATTTGGAAGCGCAAAGGTGTGGCCTTGAAATTCGTAAAAGTTTCTCGGGAACTTGGCAGAACTAAAGGCTACAAGATTTAGTTCTACAAAAAGTTTTACATTTGAAATCGACTAAAAATCTGCTTAAGCAATGAACTTTAAATTTAAACTAGTTCAAAATTAATTAAAAAGCCCACAGTGAACTAAAAAAAATTAGACCAAAACTTTCAACTCCCTGCGAGGTCAGTGTACATTTTGTATTAGAACCTTTTGCCAACATTAAAAAAACGTAAAATTTATTGTAACTCAAACTGATGAATTTCGTTATTTCATAAATACGAACCCCAGTTAATTCTTTTTTTTTTGTCGCAGGGGAAATGCAATGGGCTGACATCTTTAAGCATGGCTGTTGACGGGGGGACGAATCCTAATCCTAATTAAAGGTCTTCCGTATGATACGTACGGTTTTTATTATTTTCTTCATATAACTTACTAGCGGCCGCTCGCGACTCCGTCCGCGTGGATTTCGACTTCCCATAGCCTAAAGCCTTCCTCGTCAAATGGACTATCCAAAACAAAAATATTTTTTCAAATCAGACCAGTAGTTCCTGAGATTAGCGCGTTCAAACAAACAAACAAACTCTTCAGCTTTAATATATTAGTACAGATAGGCGTTTCATGATCTAAAACGGTTTGGTATTTTTTTTTTCATTTTTCAAAATTTTGTAGCCAGTCTCACGACCAACGAAATGTCGAATTTCCCTGCGGAATGCCAAATGCACTTTTACATTATTAGGTAAGTAGTAGGACTACGGAAATGAATTTTACTACAGACGCCCCGTTGGTCTAGTCGTTTACGTACTGGGCCGTGATCTCGAAGTCCTGGGTTGTATTCCCGGGTTGGACAATATTTGTGTTGTTTTTCTGAACACAGCCCGGGTTCGTTATCACCAAACAGCATTTGGCAAGCGTGGTGATTATGCCAAACCCCATCTTTGGGACGAAAACATGATTACAAATAATTGAGGCCTTTGCCCTGCAGTGGGACTTTAATAGGCTGATACTTTACTTTACTTTTACTTTACATACCTATTACATTGATGAGAGCAAGGCTCTCGCAGAGGTAGTACCGGTACGCCCACCAGTTGTGGTACCGCAGGTTCTCCCAGAGGTAGTCCAGGATGAGCTTCTTCTTCGTCTTCTTCTCTATCTCCGTGCAGACGCCCACGTCGAGGTCCATCATCAGCGCTCGGATCTTCCCGCCTTCCCACGACTTCCATAGCCAGCGAGGAGCGTAGAACAGCATTGCCTGTGGAAAAAGGAGCATTTCAGCATCGGAGTACTTATAATTTGTTATCAATTATTTGCTATGAATTAAGGCGTGTTATCCTGGTATAAAATTAACTTGGTATAAATTAATGAAAGAAGGATTCATGAGAAGCGACTATGCGACAATCCGAGGGAGGGACAGGCAGCGACTTTTTGTACTGCGCTCACCAGCCCCACGTAGTGGGCATAATTTTCCATCCTCTATTGGGCAGGGCAGCCTACGTCCACCAGTGGAATGCAAAAGGCTGATAAATATTTCTGGACATTATTCACACAGCGCCATCTAGCCCCAAACTAAGCATTAGCTTGCGCTATGGGTGCTAGGCAACGGATAAACATTACTTAGATACTTTTTTTTGTAAATACTTATTATACATAGAAACAACCAGACTGATACAAACAGACATATTCGTGCACACAAATGTTTGTACCGTGCGGGGTTCGAACCCGCGACCTTTGGTGTAATAGAGACCATTACACGAAACGGCTCGTCAAAATTGATGTTGATAAGGATAGGTAAATAGATTCTGAACTGAGACACTAACAAACCAGATTTTTATTACAAACGTATATTAAGCATCTTTCTCTACCGGTAAATCTTGAAAATCAATTGGGAAACAAGAAATGCAGCATTTATTTAACATTATTAATGGAATTGTTTCGAAATAAATTTTGTAATACTTCTTTTATAATGGATTTTTCTCGATGCAAATTACCCTTGTCTGAATGTTTTACAGTTAAATCTTTTTTGTAATTCTTACTCTTACTGCTATTAATCATTTGTATTCTCCCCTGTCTTACAATTTGATTGGATTTTTGGGGAGAAACGAACTTTGTCGTAAGTTGATGAACATTTTGTTGATGACATTCAAATTATTATCTTACGAGCTTCTTAAAGTATGCATTTCTAATGAAAAATGAAATGAAAAAAAATGAAAAATTATTTATTTCAGTAACACAAGTAATGACTTATAGTAAACAAATATTCGAAGACTCCTTTTAAGCATATAATGATGCCTGTGCCAGGAGACCTCGCTCCTCCGTTCCTTAAAACTTAGCAGCATTACATTTAAGTATGTGTAAAAATAACAGTAATAATAACAGAGAAAATTAAAATTAAATAATTTGCAGAGTGAATGCGATAATTGCATGCGATAAATATGTACTTTTAGTTTTGTGTGTGTGTGTGTGTGTGTGTGTGTGTGTGTGTGTGTGTGTGTGTGTGTGTGTGTGTGTGTGTGTGCGTGTGCGTGTGTGCGTGTGCGTGTGTCTCTATTTCACATTTTCCAGAAACTTTTCAACTTCTTCATAATTCATTGTTTTTAACCAATCAGTCAACGTATGTTTGAGTTCATGGGAGATTTTACTGTGAATGTTAAGAGCTTTGTTTATTCGATTATATATTAAAGTAGACTTATAATTGTATTGCATTCTTGCGAATACTGTTTTTGTATAAGGCATTTCAAAAATTTTGTCTTTTCTTCTCTTTTGAACAACGACAGGTCTATACTCAAGTGATTTATGTTTTTTAATTGTTGTCTGTAAAATATATAGTTTACGAACTGAGAGTAGATCACAGTCATGGTAAAGGTTTTCAGATGGGTAGCGAAACGGTTTGAAGTACATAACTTTGAGCAACGCACGTTGAGCTCGTTCAACGTCCATAAACTGGGTTTTAAAAGTACCGCCCCATACAGGGAGACAGTAGGTTATTGTGGATTGAACTAGAGCTGTATAAATAGTAATTAGGAGACTGTTTTTTTTTAGTGTCAGGTCTTCTGTATTTCTGATTCGGTATGACGTGCCTTAGAGATTTAAACATCCAGATGAACTTTCTGACCCGATTTGATATCTGTTCAATTTGTGGATACCAAGTTAGTTTCTCATCAATAATTACTCCAAGATATTTTGTGTGTGATAATTTACTTATATCGGGACATAAACAATTATTTCTATCATTACATTCATGGATTTTTATTTTATAATCTTCATAAGGCTGCGAGTTACGTCGAATACTAAAGCTGATGAAATTAGTTTTATTTGTATTAAGCGTGAGAAGGTTGTGTTTAAGCCATTTCGCGATCAATGTAATACCACTCTCAGCGCAAACCCTAACATTTTCCCAGGTTGAGCCCGAGAAAACAATAGCGGTGTCGTCAGCATATGTGTATATATGACCATTTTTAAGGGTCATGTTACATAGGTCATTTATATAAAGTAGAAAAAGAGTCGGCCCCAGTACACTTCCCTGCGGGACGCCACATGTAACCTCAATGGCTTCGCTGTAATGTCTCTCTACTTTAACACATTGTGTCCTATTTGAAAAATAATCTTTGAATAGGCAAAGTTGAACATCTCTGATACCAATTTTTTCTAGTTTGTGTATAAGGATGGGGTGTGAGACGGTGTCAAACGCCTTTTTGAGGTCGATGAAAACTGCTAAGCATTTCTTTCCCTTGTCTAGGTTCTCAGTAATTAGAGAACTAAGTGATGTTACTGCATCATCTGTTGAGATGCCCTGTCTGAAACCATATTGTCGAGGCGAGAGTATGTTATTTTGTTCAAGGTATCGCAAAAGCCTATTGTTAATTAATTTTTCCATTATTTTTGACAAAGCTGGTAACACTGAAATGGGCCGATAGTTATTGACATCGTCTCTAGCCCCACCCTTGAATATAGGGGTAATTATGGACTTTTTCAGAGAGTTGGGAAATATACCATTAGCAAAGCATAAATTAGCCAGGTGAGATATTATATGTATTATTTCATGCTTAATGAATTTAACACTTAAGGACGCGCTACTGGGTCCAATGGACCCAGTGCCTTGTATTTTGTTGAAATACTTCAAAAACACGTAGTTTGCGACGATGCCGCTCTTAGTACCTTTCAACAACAGAATGAGGCGATAGATCGTCATCTTGGATATCAGTTAGCGCATTGCGTGTGAGTGCTATTGGCCTGAAAGGTGTGTATGGGTCCGTTGGACCCGGTAGCGACTAAATACGTAAGTGTTTTTTTCATCATGTTATTTATGTTTGTTTATTACTTTTGTTATGTAATTTCGTAGAAAATGGCGAGCAACCGGAATTTGTGACTACACGAATTAGAGAATCTGATTGCAGCATATCTAAACCCTTATCCAACACATATTACCAGAAGTAGAACCAACAGAAAATTCAGCGCACGGGAAGGGCCAACGGGTGGACGAAAAGTACGTTGCGGTCTCTGTAACTGGAAGAAAGGCAGGAAAACCAAGGTTTTCTGTGTTAACTGTAATACGTCGTTTATGGAGAACATTTGGAACAAATTTGTGCTAATTTTTATAGGTTAATTTTATAAAGGTGAATGCAGAACTGTGATGGAAAATTATTATACACCAAAAAATATAAGTTGATTTTGAAAATTGATTTTGCGAGTTCCTATGGAAATTGATCGCTTGATTACATTTTGTTTTAGTAGATACTTTATAGCAGTATACTAAAGTAAAAAAGATTTTGTAAAAAATATGTATTTACAGAATTTTCAGCTTTTTGTTTAACATTAGTCATAAAAATATGCCAAAATTTGTTTTATTTTTGTGCTGATTGTTTGATTAAGTAAAACAATAAATATTAGTACTTGACTTAAGATTTGTTTTTATTTTGGACATTATTTACAATATTTATAAACATCAACGACTTTCATTGAGAAGTTTTATAAAAAACACATAATATTTTCTGGGTCCGCTGGACCCGGTAGCGACTGTTTGTGTTGCAAATTGAAGCGCGCGTCCTTAAGTGTTAATATAATTGACCGAAATATTGTCCCAACCTGGCGCACTATCCTTTTTGAGGCTAGCTATAACTTGATGCACTTCTATAGGATCCGTCTCTAATAGTACAAAAGATTGTGATGTACTTGGGAGTTCCCTTACGTAGTTAGTTATGTCAGTTTCTCTAATAACAGATTTGATATCATAAGCCAGCTCTTTACCTATGTTTGTAAAATAAGAATTAATGTAGTTAACCGAGTCTACTGGAGATCGTTTAAAATGTAAGAGTTCCGAATTACATTGTCTTTGTCTGTTTGTATATGTTATATTTTTAATGTTTTTCCACAGCATTTTTTTATTTTTAATTGATTGAGAGAGTAGGTTCCTTTCATATTTTCTTCTTAGCTTTTTTATTAGTCCATTGCAGAAATTTCTATATCGGGTAAAGGTTATTTTTGATATTTCATCGTGTGGGTTTTTTTGATACTGTTTTTGTAATTTATTTCGGTTCCTAATACATCTTAAAATACCATTGGTTATCCATGGCTTTAAAATTCTTTGTCTTTTCGGGATTTTGGTAAAAACGGTATTTTCTTTAATGGAGTCGCATAAAAGTTGAATTAAACAATCAGTTACTTCGTTAGGATCATTACAAAATAGAAGTTTGTCGAGATTTTGTTGCTGCAGATATTTTAGTGCACTTTTAAAATCTATTTTTGTTGAGATTTTAGGTGCATTTTGATTGGTTTTCGATTTTGTGATTGACAAAAAGGTTGTATAATGGTCTGTAATAGAAGTATGCAAGATGGCTACATGGGCAGAATATTTATTTCTATTTATTTTTAGCATAAAGTGGTCTAGGCAATTTTTCGCTCTTGTTGGAAGACAATGGCCAGGTAAAATACCATATAGAGCTAATGTGTTGAGGTAGTTGGTTCTATTTCTATATTCATAAGCCGGCTCAGTCGATTTAGGTATAAGATTAATGTTAATATCACCTGCAATAATAATATTTTTTTGTGTATTTAGGTTGGCTAGGTGGTTGCTTAATGAGTTTGTGAAATTATCTGCATTTTGGTTAGATGGTGAGCGATATATGCATAGTAAGATATTATTCAATACGTCTAACTGTAAACATGAAGATTGTTCTAATTTTATTTCAGTTACATTAGCTCTCAGTGTATTTTTTAAATAGACCACGACTCCATCATTTTGGTTTTGTTTATAAGAAGTAGCATAGAATGTGTAATTTGTTATGGTTGGTATAGGTTTACTAGAATTAAGTCGACATTCTGTCAAAATAATAACGTCTGAATCAAATGTTAGAAGACTAACGTTTGCCATAAAGTCGCTGAAATTACAGTATATACTCCTTATGTTCTGTGATATTATTGTAAAGTCAGTTTTGTTTATTTTGCAATATTTGGTCAGTTCGGAACAGTTACATTCATAAGTATGAGCGATTTTAAATTCATCTAAGTCATGTATTGTTTGTAGTGTGTCACCCATAATTTAGTTTAATTTTATAGAACATATATTCAGTACTCTTTCCGGGTCATATATCAAAATGTTGAGGAGGAACATAAGAATTATTGGTAAGTAATGCTGTACTTTATTTTGGAGATCGTCTCTGGTAAATGTGTTTGAAGAATGAATGTGTGTGTGTGTCCGTGTTAAGAATGTACTACTTTCTGGTGTTGTGTATGTAAAAAAAATATGTGTTAGTGTTTTCTCTGTTACATAGAAAAAATAAATTATATAAAAGATACAACTAGATAAAATCCAATAGGGCACCTTGTATAGTCATGAGACATTTTTTAGAACTTGGATTTGAGATTCGTTTTTAATTTGTATTATCTCCGAGTTATCATCCTTCCTTAAATACACCTTTCCATAAGCTGTCCAGCAATATTTGTATTCTGAAGTTTGTACCAGGTCCCGCGCGAGGAAATGAAGGCGTGCTGTCTTCGCAGTAAGCTGCTCACTGACGTATATAGGTGTGACCCCAGCGTCAGCTGTCCGTAAACCCAGATGGCTGGCATTTAGTTTTGATTTTTGTGTTTTATTGAAGGTTTTACAGGACTTTAACAGGTCATTCTTTAAAATTGTAGAGGAGGTTTCAACAATAATAGGCAGGTTTTTCACATTTTCTTTCTTGGTACGAATCCTATACACGTCCCTTATGTCACCTTTATTCATAATACAGCCAGTAGTGTTTGCAAGGCCCATAACCATATTTATCAAATCATCCTTGGTTTCGTCGGGTTTTTTTGGTGAATTTTTTATTTCAAAGTTTGATTTTCTCTGGTCCTGTTGAAGGTTTTCAAGTTTGTCCTCTAGTAAGGTTATATATTTTCGATCCTCCCTAACTTGGCCTTCCAGAAATTCAATTTTCTTTTTAAATTCTTCATTCTGCGTCGATAAGAATGCCACGGATGTTTCAATATTAATATTTGTTTGTTGAATATCCGACAATGTTTTAGCGTGTTTTTTAAATTCTTGTTCTTGGGAGTTCATCAACTTTGCGAACATTTCTTGTACTTCCAATCTAAAACTAGACAAATCTTCCGCAAACTCATCACCCCTATTTCTCTTTAATGGCCTCGATATGTAATTTGGTGGGGTGTTATTTGTCCGGTCCAAAAGATTTAGGTCCGTATCAGAGTGTGATTTATCTAGATTACTCATTTTTATAATGTTTGTGTATGTATTTCACACACTGTAGGGATAGTGGGTACTTTGAAGAAAACGCCTAGAGTTTTGCCGTAGCAATAGTTTTGTGTCGTTCACTCAACCCGTACGCTGTTTCGTCGCAGCCGTACACTGCTTGCTGGCGCAATGGTTACGAACGTAAGCTGAGACTCGCAGGGCGACGGCTCAAATCCGACTCATCAACAAAAAGATCCGCTTCACTCACTTGTTCGCCGCTGATGCGCGGACGCCTAGGGCACACGGGGCGCAGCACCGGGGCACCCCAGGAACAGGCGAGTGTTGGAGGGCGAAGTCACCGCACTTTAAATATTCAAATGAGATAAATATAGACACGCCCACACGACACTGGAGCCGGAACGGAAGAGGCTGTTGTAGGATTAATAAAATAATATTAAAAATTAAATCAATTATTATTGTTTTAGCTTAATTGTAGTCTGTTACTAGACGGGTTGAAGACTTAATTGGTATGGAAATCAAGTCGAGAGTTTTAAGAAAAGTAAAATTCCGGAATTGGTGCCAAATTCACCAAAGTTTCTCCAGCTGCTGCGAAAATTCCAATGACACAAAAAACACATGAAACAAAGAATTTACCAACAACATAAGCAAGTCGTTTGTTCTTGACAACCTCGTCCAAAGCTTACACCTAGTGGAATCTGTTAGCGATCCAACCCAAATATACAGAAGCAGTAACGTACCGTTGACAGCAACAATCATAGTTACGAGGAAACCAGGGTTGGCAAAGAATAGTACATTTCAACCTTGTTCTCTAAGTGCAAGTAATAACAGATGAATCTTGTTTAGATTTTATTTAGGGTCTTAAATTACCTTTTCTCTTTTACTTATAGGTGAAGCATGTTTTCCCCAAAAAGCATTTTGTGTTTGCTCTTACATATAAAACAAACTAACAAAATATTATTATAACAGGTAGCAATGTCTCCAATTAAGTTGATTCTTTAAGTCAAATCTTAGCAAGTTAATGTAGCTCACAAGGATTGAGTGAGAAGATATGTGATTCACACATATCATAATGATGACTAATAACAACATTGGTAGTTTAAAACGAGCCATTAACTAACCTTTGGCTGTAAAAACTTTTTAATCTATGAGTCTGCAAATTTAAGAATAGGATACAGCTTTTAACCTGTCCGGCAACCCTAACTTGCATCCATAAAGCTTATCTTTACGATACTGTCTAGTCGATGAATTTATCTTCGTCTGATTGCAACGCTGTCGCAATTGCAACTCTATTTCAATCACATAAGGTCCATTCATCACAGGTGGTGCTGTATTTGAAAAAGTTAACGTCTGTTAGTAGAAGCGGTTATTGTCAAATTTTATTGATTGGATATTGCTCTCGCGCGATTTGATGCAATGCTCGATTCAGATTTTGTTTGGTTTATTTTCAGCTATTTTAGTCCTTGAAGAAATGTATTTGGATGCGTTTTTATGGCGTTTGTGTCTGTCGGTAAGAGAATTCTGCTACCAGTATTTGTAGGGAACTATAGTCCATTTCACCTAAGATGATCCCGGTGACAGTTGACGGTTCAAAGGAAAATCGACGCCATTATAAAGCATTAAGAGCCCTATGAAAAATGATATAAACAGCTCGTGGAGCTTATTCCCTTGAAATAAAGTTTAATTTTGTATGAGAAGTATATCTGCCACAGAAATCATCTTCGCTTAAATAGACTACACAAACAAATTGTTTTACACTAGCAAGTGAAATTTGGAGTCACAGCTGTTGCCACGGAAAAATTAGTGCATGCTCATCAAAGATCTGAGTCAATCATTGGTCTAGTCTTGATGTATTTTACAGCCACAACTTGTAGCAACGCAACAGCAGTTTGCAAAAACCAGGTGAACCTTTTTATCTGACCTCAAAGTAACAAAAAACCTACAAAATCCACCGCTACACGCTATATCTTTTCCTCGGTGCTTTGTTTTCCTTTATAGAAATCATAAAAGCGATTCGCTGAGCAAGCGCTTCCATACGGCTGCGTCCGTTAAATATAATGTCTGCGAGCTTCGATTAGCTGAGCCAAGACGTGTGAGGAAACCCTTTCTGGGAAATGTCGAAGATAATGCGACCAGGGAGGTTCTTAGATTACATCTAGAGTTAAGGAAATGTTGGAAACAAGGGTTTATGGGCATCGTTGATTTTGTAACCTTCCAGTGTAACTAACAATGTCGTCATCTTGGCTTTTGGTTTCGGCTGCCAATCTCTATCAACAATTCAGGTTCATAGTCAAATATTTGTTCTTAATTTTGTTGCATTAATATTATTTAACGGAACTAAACGTGATTGTAATTATGTAGTATATTTAAACTACTTTCTGCTCGACGTTTCGGCTGTCAGACCGCTTGCGACCACGGTTGTTGTAACGAAGCCTACATTAATATAGCCTATATTAATGTTATAAAGTAACGCGAATGTCTAAAATCTTTATTTTGTTGTTAAGATTTGGAATCAGATTATTGCATGTGGTGTACCTATGTTTGTTTTGTTCCTATTCATTTTGTATTCCTGGTGATCTCATACATGAATAACTCATAGCCGTTTAAGTATCCAATTGACTCCCAAACAATGCATTTGATATAAACAAATAAATAAAAGGAAGGTCATTGTTCGTACTCATTCTCAAATAATATTCATATTATCACTTTCTTCATCCCGTTATCTGTTCGAGCTAGACAGCAAGCTTACAGGTTGCTCGCTTACAGGGTGTTCGCCATTATCTTCACGGCCGGGCGCACCCTGTATGCACTTGTTGCGCGACGCATGCAGCGGCGAGGGCGACAGTGAATTTTGTATGGTTTTCGTTGCAATTCACATCATCAACAGCCCATCGCAGTGCACTGCGGACATAGGCCTCTCCTAGGGCACTCCTCTCAGCCCGATTCTCGGTGACTCGCATCCAGCATCAAATTGCAATTCACATCTTGTAAAAATCGTACTTCATATTGATATTATAAATGTGAAAGTTTGTTTGTTTGGATACTTGCGGTCAATCACGCTGAAACTACGGAACGGATTTTGATGAAATTTGTCATACGTACGGGCAGGGTATAAGGCTGAATTGGATGATAGGACTTTTCATCACGATTTAGTTCTCTTGGGATAAAACAATAATCTTAATAACGCGGGATAAGCCGGGAAAAAACTAGTAATAAATAAAAATACCCAATAATAAACAGCTGACAGCATCACAATCTTTTAATTGACTGCGTGGCAAGTAGTACTTATATAAGCAATTGTGTTAAAGATGGATTTTGATTAGTAGTTACAATGAGTATGTATTTGTCAATTTAAAATGTGTTTGGATTGTACGAGTTCTTATGTGATATTTTTAGAAATAATTAGCATTGTATAACTTTTCCTATTTTATATTCAAACTCCAAAAATCCTGCTTAAAATGGTCCAAGTATGTAGAACACAAGAGCGTGGTCACCGCAACACATTGCAGTTGGGGAAATGCGAGTTTGCAACTGCAGTTTTCTTGCTTGAAGTACACTTCGCATCAAAAATGTGGTTTTAAACTTCTATCGAAATGTACCATATACTTCATAAACTATGAACCATATAGTCGGCAAGATGATATATAAAACACTTTCGTCGTGTTTTTTTCTCACCAGGGAATTTTAATAGACCGACCATGTTCTCATTCAATATTAAGTTTTACTTAGTTTTATTCACTTGCTTTGGGCACAAAACACAGAGCACGAGAGATTATTTTTTTATTACCAAGAAGGCTAAAAGTAATATTTTATATATTTTTTTATATATTAAGTATACAAAAAAAAAGATTTCGAGTTTATGTTGACAAAAAATCTTCAAAATCTAATTAAATTATATCAGTCTAACTGTATGCGGCATCATTAATCACCATGTGAATAGAGAACTAAACAATGTGCCAGCGAATAATGCATTGCCGATTCTAGCCGTCTACGCGCCGAGCCGTAAAGATAGTCGCAGAAACCGCTGTGGTTTCCTACTGCTCTATTTTTAGGATAAAGTCTCCGGTTAAGAATTACATTGGAAATTAACTGCTGAAAGCCGAGTTTTAGTTTAAACGAATGGGTTGCGTGGTCGGTGAAATTCGAGCGAGACAAATGAAAGCTGCTAATGGAGGAATTGATCATGAATTGATATTGTGTCACGATTTTTTTTTGTGTTGGTACTCCTGATGGCATGGAAAAAAATATATTTTGTGATGTATTAAAATTATCGAATACATAAAAAAATATTTAATCGTCGTTAAATCAGCTTAAGCTTTGTTATTAGAAAAACAGTGAATGGTTTGTTTCTTCCCGTAGCATCTTATCAGTCTCAAACAATAGCGTTGTCGTTCCATTAAGATGAATTAAATTCCAATCGAAATGTCAGAGCTCCTTACGAATATTTTTTGTAAAATATTAATGAAACAAATTGTTACAATTCTTCTTTTGGGATATTCTTCAACGACTAATACTTAAGATATTTACAAGATGTTAAATAAATCGTTCACAACGCTGCCAATGGTGATGATCCACATAAAACTACGCATCAAAATTCTCTATAGCATATTTAAAATTAAGGGCGATGAAAACAACTATCAACTTTACCATTATAAACATTTTAGAGTCTTCATATATCAAAGATAACTGGTGACTCAATCACGAAATATTCTACGTCTCGTAAAATATTAGCAGTTTGTTTTATTGGACTTTTATCATCAATATTAACATGCTTTAGTGAAATATTCACTGATGCGTTGACGGATTTTTTCATCCGTTTAGTTTGGGTTTCAGTTCCAATACATGTTATGTTTTGTGACATAGGTGATTCGGCAATTTGATGTGTAGACTTACGAATGTCAGCTTGTCAGGATCTCGTAAAATATTAGCAGTTTTTTGATGGTATATCCTGATCGTCTTGTGAGTTACTTCAATATTGTTGTATCGTTTACCACAGCGGTCACTATGCTAACGGGCTAGCGGCTACGTAAGCGGGTGACTAATGGCATTACCTCCAGACCCTCTTTCCCACTGAGCAAAATGGGCAAGTTCCCAGGGCCCCGCGATCAATTGGGGCCCCCGGACAGTTACCAAACCAGGGTTTTAAATGCCTATGTGCCTAGGGCTTCTAATAGGTGAAAGACCTGATACTTCCTATTTTAAGGAGACCTACGAGTATGCCTAGCTCTGTACCATGATGATGACCAAGGGCGTTATATCAGGGTTCGCCTTGAATTCGATTTCCGAGTTTGTGATCTCTAGCCAGTAGCCATTTTTGTGGAGATACCGTTTTAAAAGTGGAGGCCTTTGCCCTTAAATTTTGCTGTTACTATTCTGATTCATCGAACAGTCACGGCCGTCAGATCGCCGCGAACGATCGTCAAATCCTGATAGCACTGTTAAATAACACTATGGGATAGTAAAAGTTTGTTTATTAGAATACCAGCTAATGGATTAACCCTGAAACTATTTTTGCTGGTCGCATGGCACTGATGAAACATTTAACACAAGAAATATTGACAAGGGTCCCATTGATGTGAGATCGTTCGATCTGAGAGCTTATTTATCTTGATTCGTTTTGGACTTGGTGGTCCTGATTATTATTATACTATTTGGTATCACATATGTAATGAATGTATACATATACTTCATATAAAGGAGTAAAATTATAAGAAAAAAAAAAGAAAGAATAAAGAACTCAATTTGTCTAAGTACCCAATACAACATTAAACATCTCAACTATGTAGGTATTGTCCTGAAGACGTGCTAAATACACAATGATTTTTATCGATGTTGTCTCGTCAAAAGAACATTTTGTTATCATCCAGGAATTCAACAATGGGGCCCAAGGTCACAGCGGCACATCAACTGATCGACTATCGACTCCGATTGGCCGACAGTTTTGATGGCGTCCAGAGTTACAGCCGCCGGTGATAGTAAAAACTCGCAGCGGCTAAGAATACACGGGTTCGGTAGTTGCGACATCACCTGGGCGTGTTAACATTCATGTTTGTTTAATGAACTTCTGGGACGGAACAATCAGGTCACACGGTTTTGATCTGACCCGGGATTTAAACCCAAACATTGATAAAGCTATCGTTTGAAATAGCCATCTAGATGTGGACCTAGCAGTATTTACAGTATCAGACAGATAATCTGGAGGTGTATTTGACGACCCGCTTGGTGTATGGTCAAGAAGTTGCCTATTAGACCAAGAGGTCGAGGTTGCGATCCCCGCACACGACAAATATTTGTGCGTGAACATGTCTGTTTGTCCTGGTCTGGGTGTTATATGTTTATATTTAAGTATGTTTGTAATACCACTGTTGTTTATGATCTCTGTAACACAAGTGCTTAAGCTACTTAACACGGAGACAGATCAATCTACCTAGGTGAATGTGATGTTGTGAAATATTGATATTTTCTCAAACAACGACTAGATGGCTAGTAAATAAAGGACGCATAATGGTTCAGTGCCGAACACGCATTTCTTTTCTATTGTTTGCTATTGCATCTGCCAACGAATAGACATGATGCTAATCATTAGGTACCGTTACACAATTATCAAAAATCTTGCTAATAACCTTAAAAAACACAATCTTCTCGAAGACTCGTGCCAAAATGTACAGAAAATAAAAAAGCTTAAAAGTGAAAGAACTTATCACACGTTGCTACATTCTTCGACAAAGGGTGTTGCAGTGCAATCTACTACCTTAAGTGTATAGCTTCTTCTTGCCAATATCTCGGCCGCTTAACTCTCGTCGCTCAAGCGGCAAGAATGGCTAATTTTGGCAAGGAGCATTGTTTTTTCGCCGGACGGATCTCGCGGAACTATGCAAATTGTAACAAGATTACCATGAACAAGAAATGGAGTGACGCGGTTAGGTGTCGTACCTATAGACAATACTTTTCTAAAGAAATATATAGGTACACTTATTTAACCCGTGAAGCTACAGTGTGAACTTTTTTGGAGAACGTGTGGTTGTTACAAAATGAGCATCGATTACCCTTGTTTCCTTAATGCAAATTTTTGGATCAGAAATTCAAACTTTCAAAACTCCGAAATATTTGCAAGACTAAAAATGATGATGACCTTTAAAACATCTTAAATAATCAAGCCTGATAGAGTTTACAAAATGATGGCGAACTAACTCAGAGTAGAACAATTTACTTTCGCCATAAAGAACACAGCACTAAACTCTGTCGTCGTAACAACTATGGTGGTGATATATGTATAATAATGAAAGTAAATGCATTTGAAGTAAAGGGCTCGCAGTTAAAGAGGGCTACAGACAATATGACGACATATATTTTTCCATAGTTTCCCGTATTTACAACATATTATGGGATATTTTAATTACTTTATTTGTTGGCATCTAGTGAAGATTCCACAAAAAAGGAATTTCACATATGTACAAATGACATAATTAATTAACACTTTTAGAAACATTTAGTTATATGGGAGATGATATGATATTCTCTCGAATTTTATTCCAAGCGTTAAGCCTTTTTTTTACAAAGTCAAATAAATTTAATTTGGCCAAAACAATTCCTAGATCCAACATTCATATTATTTGGTGGTCGTAAGAACGAAAAAAAATTGGAATCCAAAAGATTCTCAAAAATAGATTAATGGGGCGTTATTAAACAACTTGACAATAAACAAATGGTGTATTGTTTATACATATATTATATATAACACATTTAAAGAACTAGTCACTCATATACTTCGGCCCTATGGAAACACAGCTTAACAATAATCATCAGAATAAAAATGTCCGCTGGCGCCTGATTAGCATGCCCCGTCACCGAGGCGACCTAATTCTGCGTCGTTTGCGCGGAACGAACCGTTGCGTCTCCTCGCTCCGTATTAAGATGTTTCGTCGAAACAAAAAACAGTCGGAAACAGTGATTGGGCTTCCGATCTTCGGTTTGCAATGTTTGAGCATCGTAAACCGTTGTTAGTTGGGTGCTTGAGAGTAATGTGAAGGGAAAGTATTGAAGGCTATCTCTGCGTTTTTGCATGGAGAATTCAGTTCATTCAACGGGCTATATTTTACAAGCAGTGACCTTTACCTATTTAAGTACATTATAAGTTGTGTAATACTTGGTTCTAATCAACTCTTTTCATTCGATATGTAACAAGCAACCTGTCTTTATGTCATTTGCATTTTTTGGGTAACTTACATAATTTTACATTCAATGTAATATGTACCTAGGCACGTTCAAGTTTACTTTTGACCGTATTTCGTAAAATTTCGTTTCGTTTCTCATGGACAAGATAGTCGAACGGCACCTTGCAGCACACATAAGGCAATTAACCAAAGTTCATTGTTTTTCTAGCTTCATGACACATTAGTAAAGACTACTTTTTCGTACCGCAGGCTGCGCTAGCTCAAGAATTAGCTCAGTTAATCTGTCGCAACGCAGCAAACACAAGATGGAAAAACGCCTATTCGATTTCGAATATTCGAAAAAAAATCTTTAACCTTTTTTGTATTAATAAAAAGTTTCTTCTTTTTCAACTGACAGCAAGCATAAACCAGCTCATTAAAAACGTATTTCCTCTCTTTAGCAGCACCTAAGTGGTGATGAGACACCTTGTGTAAAATTTCTGTGTCCGATTTTCGCACAGACAAAATGTTTTCTCAATTTCTATTGTTTTTTTCTCTGTTAAATGACGCTAGCATTAGCAAAGACAACTCTGCCGTACCACCCGCTGCGCTGGCTTACGAATTAGCTCAGGTAATCTGACGCAACGCTGCAAACACAGCATTTAGCGGGGATATTTTAATTTCACTAATTTACAAGCGTGCGTGACCCCGCCATGGGATTACGGGAGAAGTATTGCGCTAATTTCAAGCGCATTTGTTACCTTTGGACGGAATTACTTTCGAATAAGTCAGGATATTAGTCTGCGTTAACTTACGGTACGTACGGTTATTCGTGATGTTAAGTTGTGCATGGGATTTCATGAAAAAGAGGCAATAATGTATGCTTGAATATTGATTGATTCTTCTGCTGGTGAGTAAGGTCGCCCAAGCTCATAGGGGAGGGTATGGGGCCTTAAAGACAGGCAACGAATCTGCGACCCTTGTGCGTTGATGTCCATGGGCAGCCGTGATCATTTGCCATCATGTGACTCTCTTGTTACTGTACTTCCCCGGACTGGCGGTTCATTCAAGTGGAAGTTTCACTTAGCTTTACTTTTCTTAAAAAGTCTTCTCTCTTCATCAAATCATAACACCACAGTTTAAGCGCTTTAACATAAACACCCACTCTCCAAGCTTCGTCAATGAGTGACGCTCGTCGATTATAAGGTCTTACTCATTCTGCGCATTCACACGTTATTCCGGATTTGAACTCGTTAACAGTGATTTACAACGAGTTTTATTAGAATACCGATGTTAACACATAGTAGGTATAGTAAATTGATATCTAATTTTAAAAGCATTTGTGCTATGTGCTATTCTACAAATCTTTGTAATTGGCTTCTTTTACAATATTCAAGCATTACTGATTAATGTATATTTAATAAAAGAAGTAAGTTTTTTCAAATAAATTTCTTTGACATTCTTTTGGAAAGCTGTCGTTTTCCAAAATATTTACATCATATTAAATATCTCCCATCTGGTTCGACTTATTCACTTTTAATGCATCTGTTAAGTATCAGAATGACTAAAGCCAACACATTTAAAATTAAAGAGAAATAAACAGTACTCTGTACGAAGAAAAAACATAAATGTTTCCTGTTTACTTCTAAGTATAAACTACAGGCATATACACAAATGAATAGGGTTACCAAATGTATCATCAATCAAGCCATAGGTATTATCTATATAGATTCTATATTAATCTAATTATGCTGAAGAGTTTGTTTGAGCGCGCTTATCTTAGGAATTACTGGTTTGAATTGAAAATATAGTTTTGCGTTTTACATTTGTTGAGGGAGGCTTTAAGCTATGGTGCAATACCATCTGTGCGTAAACCGAATGCTACGCGGACGGAGTCGCGGGCGGCCACTAGTCTAATATATTTGGAAAATGTCTTATGGTCTCAGTCATCAGCCTGGTTTTAACCAACACTCTTGCCGTTGTGAAGCAGATTTAGAATTTGTTGACCATAATTTTTGATCCACAATACGTAATCAGTGGTATCTTCTCCGAGCGATCGGCGCCATAACTCCTGCTCGATAACCTATTGTCCCGCTGAACAATTTGGGCACGCGAGTACCCCCGGGGGCAGGTTCTAATCCCGGCTAGTGGTCCTGCATTATGCGTGCCTTATTTACGGGACTCCTAATCATGTGAGTGGCTTCCTGAGGGAAATACTCAGTTATAGGGAATGTTGACAGAATTAGGCGTGTACTTGCGGTAACTAGTGGACATTTAGGTCGTTTTAGGCTAGATGGGATGGGGGAAAAAATTATCATTTTTTTAATTAGCAATTTTATTTTTTAGTAAAATTTTAAGGCGTTTTGTATCTGGCTACTTAGGCACTTTTGAATTTCTTGCCAGTTTCTTTTTTTGACACAATCTGCTTAAAGGTCTAGTACTACTGATAAATATGCCTAATATCTATAAATATCCATTTTTATGGATGAGATGATTGGAATACCCTAAAATGAAAAATATAGCATTAATTTCTTTTTTCGCATGTGTATTTGTGCCAACTTTACTTCCTTTATATAAAAATCTGCGTATGTGCGTATTGACGAACGAGTCAGGAAAATGGACCTATTAGAAAACAGATTTACCATTAGAACGCTACATTATCTAACATTGGTTATATTATGAACTTAAATGTTGAAAACAATTGTCTACCCATAAAAAGCGTGGACGGCCCGCGAATGTTACACAAACAGGCTGACATATCACCGTTTGATGAGGTCTTAACTTTTATTATCATGTCACGTAGTTACGAGGTCCTCAGTGAGGCGCTTATTAGGACCCTCGGAGGGCTCGTTATGTGCGGTCACGGCGCGACGCACTCTCTAGGAGGTCTCATGTACCAGACATAAGATGTTGCACTCAATGTTGCTTGAGAATATAGAACAACGTGCACATCTAGAAAAAACCTAAAGGAAGGTTGTATTAGTTATAGCATCACGTGTATAATTTTTAGAAGTATAGGTCCGATTTTCATGATTTATGTTTTTTTGTTGGTTTGCGTCCTGAATACAGACAAAAACATAGCACAACAGTTACAAATTGCTACTTCCCTGTGTTCTTCTGTAATGGAGGTACTACCCCAGACGAGGCATTCGAGTCGAAGTTCCACTAAGCTCTACCTCTTTCATTCATGCCAAATATTGTTGTAACTATTGGTAATGTTATAATCTTTGAATACGAGTATAAAGCCAAACCCGTGGGATGCTTTCCGCATAGAAAACAACCAGAAACGATAAATACCTACGATGTCAACAAAAATATAGACACTACCAATGGTACTACTCAATTCGACATCATATTGAATTCACCCAGGAGAATAATATTTTTACTACGAAATTAAATTAATTAATTTTGGTACTTATTGCAGGAAACCGTAATGGTTTATGGTTTTTACCTAGAGCGGATCATACGAATGAAAGTTACTTTCGATGCATCTGTTAAAATATAATATAGCCTTGCATATTATAGCCGCATCGTGGCCCATCCAGCGGTAAAAATGTTCCTCGGGTTGAATGTACAGAACGCATCCATCACCCGCCTGACCGCCTCAAATTAAAACCTTTGTTTATTTCTGCACGAACAGCGAATACCTATTGATTTGCAGTTTTATTGTCAGTCTGTTTACTTTGACGTAAGTTATCGTCGGGAACTGTCAAAACACAGCTCCCCTGCAGTTTTTGTGAAATAATTATTCCGATTCAAATATTTATTTCATTCATAAACAATTGTATATCAAGTGGTGAGTCAAATAAATATTTGGCTAAATGCAAAGTCACCTTTAGCATTTAGATATTATATTTTGATATTATTTTAGATTGAAGTAAACTTGATATGTCATTAAAAAGTGCTTTTACACAATCTTTGCAAGACATTACGTAGATATTATGCAAGCCGCTAATAATGAGTTCTTTTGGAATATAGGTCAGTGTGCTGCTTTATCATAGGCTCCGTTATCATCGATCTAATTATAAAAATATTTAGATTTTGAAGCTTCCTCTGATGGTCGTATTTATGTATATAATTATCTGGCACTGTATTTTTGGGTTGGATAGGCCATTTGCCGTAGCACTTTGTAGTAACACTTTGCGTGCGGAAATCGAAATCCACGCGGACGGAGTCGCAGACGTCCGCTAGTTTACATTATATGTGCTTCAAACCCAATATTTCCCTATTTCATGTTGTAAAACCAATAAATCAGAGTTATACTTCTCCCTTGGAAGCTTGTAGTCGTATTATAGTCCAGTTACCTACCTAAACGGGCTAAAAGGAACGTCGGCAACAGCTCTGTGTTTATAAACACAACTCGTAACCTCTCCTCGACACACTAACGCGCCGTGCCGCGTTCACGCTAAACAATGTTCACACATTTAATATAAATTGACGAAAATCTTGGTTCCAGAACCATTATGAACCATTTTGAAAGGTTAATTCATTATGGTTGTGAGAGAATGCCATGAAGCCATAAATCAGACTTTTGTACTTCTTTATAATGTGCAAAAAGAGAATTATGTAATTAACAAATGAACGCTTAAGTCTCCGAAGCAGAGAGAGTAGCGTAGCGGTAGCCTATCGATGAAGCCAGCAGCGATGGTATAAGAAATAACGAGAATACCATTTTAAGAAGTGAAGAGCTTATGAAACTTCTACTGTTGCTAGTAAGTTTCATCTCCAGAACTCAGTTTGGGATGGTATGAGGTTTTGAACCAAGCTGCCTCGGATAGGTATCTGCGACCCTTGTGGAGTTTTTGATGTCGCAGGGCGGTGAAAACTTGCCATCATGTCCCTCTTGCTTGTCTGCCTTCCGCATACAAATAAAAAAATAGGAATTCATTCGAGAAAGAGGATAGACTGTAAGGCGGAACCGAGTTCGCTGAGATCACTAATTATACAGCGTGATAAGAAATGCGAATCATTCCTTGAAAGGGGTTGAAGAAGAGCGTATTTGCAATTATTTAACATTTACACTTAAATCTTGAACTACTCAGAAATGAGCAAGTTTCGGACACGGTGTTACGATATGATTTTCGACCACACTTCGAACACCTTTCAAGGAATGTATCGCATTTCCTATCACTCTGTATAATGTTCTAGTTATTCGGAAGTCTAAAATCTTAATACCACTGGCTCGCAAATCAGGCAACGAGCTCACATCGGCCGGCGCCAGCGCACTTCCTCAATCGATATTGTTGCAATTGAGTTGTATCTGCATATTACTGGCTATCTTTAACCCGTAGTGGGGGCAACGGCTTAATGCAACGTTTCGTAATAAGTAGGATTGGGGATATGTAGACGGAAATATGGATGTTTGTGGAGGATAAAGTACGTTTCTAGTTAAGCCTAATAGATATTTACTTTACTTTAAATAGCAATCGATTTATTTATCAATAAATAAAATCTCAGCTTCTTAATGTCCCATGGGGCAAATACCTAAATCATGTGAAAACATGTTGTTGATAGAAAAATGCGGATTGGTGATCAGAAACCATTAAATCAACTGCATCATTTAAATTTAACTTGTGTCAGTCGATATCTTTACTGTAGATAGGTATATTTAAGCTGCTAATCCTTTAACGATCCTGTAGGAAAGTATTCCTTATCATTCTACGGATGTCTCAGATTGCTGTCCCACCTTTGTATGAGTGTGACTCCACCAGTACTTGCGCATTCTCTATTATATCTTACACAGTTGGCCAGTCGTAAATATTGGCTGCCGAAACTGAAATCCGACTAGTAGAACATTATTATTACGTGCCTATTTATTTGAAATCGTAAATCTTACAGCTTATTTTTAGCTGTGACTTGACACTAGAAGCAGTGGATGACAAATCCCAACAATGTGGCCACATAATATTGAAACAATAAACGTTCCACCATAGATTTAAATTTTTAGATATGACCATTGACCATTGAGGTATTACTACTACGTTTAGGGTGAACATCGCGAACAAAAGTTTTGCGACTTAGTCCGCGTGGATTTCAGATCCCGTTATCGTAATAAAATGTAGCCTATGTTCTTTCGCAGGGTTTAAAGATTGTCTGTGCCTTTCAACAAAATCGGTTGTAACGTTTAAGTGGGAAAGCGTGACTTACAGACAGACATACAGACAGACGGACAGATAGACAGGCAGAGTTACTTGCGCATCTAAACTAATATAATAAAGCTGAAGCATTTGTTTCTTTGCCACTAAACAATTCGCCCTTAAAAATAAAATATTTGCAGTATATTTTGTTACACCTTATATACCTATGTGCGCGGAAAAAGGAAACCACGTGGACGGAGTCGCGGGCGTCCGCTAGTTTATATTATTATTCGGGATTTCAGAACGAAGTATGGTGAAGGCATAATGTTATCTTAGGTTTACGCGACTGTTAACTCATGAAATAAAACTACTTTTGAACGGATATAATCGCGGTATAATTTTATAGGCGACGCCATATCTTCTGAATTAAATCTATGCGTTCCACCATGTTTTACTGCCTCGGAACGCCGCAAACCGGTGAAATATCGTTCGGCAACACCCGAAATACTAATGAAGCGATAACTAAATATTATTAGCGTGCGTCCGTGGGAATCCGCAGACTTTGTTGCAGGTAACATGTGTTGTGGGTGAGCTATTGCCCATTTGTGTTGATGTTAAATGCATGCAGGTGTACTGGCAATACTCATAATTTTCTCATTTCCTGAGCAATTTGCTTGTAATGTTTAACATTTGATTGATATTGTCGAAGACTTGGCAGCGATTTCGGAAGTTTCGTGGGACATTGTTTAAGAATTACGTAGTTGAGTCACATCACAGTAGAACGTTCCATCTGGCTAACTTTTTCTACAATAGTTATAACTACAATCAGTGAACTTACGTGAACACCTGGAAACTTTTATGGTACGTACTCACAAAACAAAAACGGTAACTTGTCAAGGGATGCAATTAAGTGGATTAGTCTGCACTAAAATTTAAGATTTTTAATATCGGTTTTCAATTATTGAACCAGATATACGTTAACGTATCCGTAATTGATGTTGGTAAGACTAGATGGATCAAACGGATATCTTTTATACCTATAATATATTATTTTTAATGAATCAAAAAGTATTTTGAATCATGTTATTCTTACACATGTTAATTTATTAAGTGTATTTCCACAAAACAGTAAAATCAAAATCAAAGTCAAAATATTCTTTATTAATATAGGCTTCATAGAAACACTTTCTAATCGTCAAAATTGAAAAAAAAATTACTCGACCACCTCGACACTCGTAAAGAGTAGTATTCTCCAAAAACTTTGTCAACTTTGTTGTGTGACAATTCTTATCCCCCGTTTCGCTAGCTCCGTAGTCTGTGCCGCAAGGAGTAAAGCAAGCAACAAGAGGCTTCTGCGTCGGAATGTAAATAGCCCGGCTAACGACCTTGTTAGTCCTGGTCTGATTGAACCCGCGGCCTAACTTCCTAGGTACCTGTGCTGCATTGCTAAGATATAGTAGAGTGATACTGTAAATACTGCAAAAGAACGTAACTACAATGAATTGTGTAGTAATAATAGCCCAAGTTGATAAACTTGGGATATTATTTTGCAATATTACGACATTTAAGGATCAATGGATTCTTTTTATTTCTTCCAAATAAGGTTTGCTAGATTCAAGGTAGGCTTATATTGCTATATTCAAACTATTAACGTAAAATATAATTTAGCTTCATCAGCCCTGTAGCTCCTCGTCAAAGACATTGCTTACTTGAAATAACGCGAAAAACAGTTTATTTGAATCCCTAGGGATTCGACCGCACGGCATTCAATTTTGTACCCAGGATTTCAAATCAATACGACAATCATTGTTTACAAAAAAATATCCGAAAACCAGGTCATCAGGCCTCATTCAGGCAGCAACGCTTCGCAGATGGAAGCAGACCGACGGAATAAATCACTTGGCGCGACGCAGCGATGATCGATGCGTTCCGATACACGCAATTTTGAACTCGCATGTGCCATAATTTGTGATGTGCAGCGCTAATGCATCGCCGTTTGTAGAGATGACGGAAATTTCAGAGATTAATAAAAAGAAAATTGGCTGATGAATGGTTAGCTAAAATTGTTGGTTTTTAATTGTTTGGCTATTGTCTTGTTACTAGCGGCCGCCCGCGACTTCGTCCGCGTGGATTCTGTTTTCCGCACACATAGCCTACAGCCTTCCTCCTCAAATGGACTATCCAACAAAAAAATATTTAAGAAGACTCAAGATTATTTGGATTTTGAACTGGATGTTACTTTTACCCAAATCCAATAACAAAATGCCTCCATACCCTGTATCAATAAGTCCTGCATTCCCGATTTCACATTAATAACAATGCATTTATGTACTGTTGCATCCCCAATTTAAAATTAGCGTAATTCCCTGTCAGGATGATATATGCAAACGTCCCGGTGGTCCCCACGTGTTGACCAGGATGGAACGCGGATGGTCCCAAATAGCTCCTGTCATGCGAGATGGTCCCAAATAGATCCTGTCATGCGGAATCAGTACATGTTCATGTGGAAACGTTTCCTGGAACTTGGAACATCTATCTCTTTGATATTTGCATTTGCATTTCTGCGTTTCGCACGCGGGCGACAGGTCTGGAAATGCCAGTTGAGCTAATTGCGTGGAAGATATTCTGTGATCTCAGCTCAATAGGGAACATGTGGTGGACTTTTGGAGCATCTGTAGGGTTAAATTACTACAGTATTTTAATGTGAAGTCAGAGGTGAAAACTTTATACGGCTTTCAGTTTCGGAGCCCACATTCAGCTGGCTAGCCTGCAGCTATGGCGCGTGTTGTATTGCGTCAAAAAAGAGGGTGAAAAATTTGGTTTTGCATTGCAGCTGTGTTTGGCAGTAGGTATTGTTCCTTAAGGAGAGTCGACTTGAATATAAGATCAGCCTACGCCATCAGAATGAGGAGGCTTGAACTACGTTAATTAGAAACAGAAAAATCACTCGTATTTAATGTTATACGGAGGCGGACGACCAAGAACACCACTCGACGGGAAGTGATCACCGCCGCCCATGGACATCTACAACCGCACGAGAGTCGCAGATGCGTTGCCCGCCTTTAAAACCCAATACTCTCCCAAACCGAGCATGTTTTGTGTTCTAAACTAAAATTTACTCTATATTACGAGTAATTTGTTATAATTTATAGCGGAATGTAAATAGGTCGAGCCCTCGAAAGGCACCGCGGTTATTTCAGTGTATTGTTGTGGACGGGCAAGGTGCAAGAGCGCGACTCTGACTCACTTGGCACCGCGCGGTCATCGCCGCCCTCTGTGCAAGTCATGAGCGTTAAGAGATTTTGAAAGTAATGACTAAACAGGACTAAACTTCACTAAAATATAGCGTTTATTCTCATTTAGTTAAAGTAATAAATCCTGTTATTTAGGCTTATATGGCAGAGGTAACCCACATTAATTGTATTGTATTGGGCAAACGGGCTATAATATGGTATATAATATAGGTATATTTTAGACGTTTCCTTCAATAATTAAATAGTTACAATAGTGTAGGTACTTAAACAATAATTTGTTATACCGCAAGTTCCTCCTCCTATTTCACATTTAGAGACATTGGTTCTGCGGGACACATCTTTTGAGATCTGACCAAAGACGCTAGCAAGCAAATAGATATATTTTCTTTAACTCAGAAATTCATAAACTAATCATCACTGCTGAATGTTTCAATACAATAATCTCTATATACAATCGCTTTTAACTCATAACTTAATTCTCAAACCACGTCCCGTTCTTCATCGGTGCTTTTTCACGGCCACCCATCGCAGCGGCAGAGTTATGGCCGACCCGGTAACTGGCCGGGATTTATAGAGCCGTGTTTACAACATGCCACGTCCGTATTACACGTATTAACGAACCGATTCGAGTTTGACACAATATTAGTGCAATCAAAATTATTTATTGGCTTGCGTTACGCGGGACTATTAGTTAAAATTTATTTATAGCCAATCGAGCATTACATCACAGAAATATATCGTGAATATTTTTGTGATTACAATGCATGATTTCATTACTGCCATTTAATAAATTATACTTTCCTAACCAGGCATATTAAATACTTCTTTGGTTTAAGTTAGGGTGAACTAAAACTTCTAAGAACGTTTTCAATGGATAAAAAGGGGGCTTCAATATGAGGTTTTTTTTTGTCTATAAGCCTCTATCATGATATCTGGTAATAAGGTTCAAATATGCTGCCCGTAATTGCTTCAAGGGGTGAAGTAGGTACCTGGGTCACTGCGATGTAAGCGTACTGGAATAATTCATTTCACCGCTGCTTCTTCACGGCCACCCATCTCAGCGGCAGAGTTCCGGCTGAACCAGTAACCGTGTTTACAACATGCCACGTCCGTATTACACGTATTAACGAACCGATTCGAGTTTGACACAATATTAGAGCGATCAGCATTATTTATTTATTTGTGTTACGCGTGAAACGTATAATGTAAGTTTAATAGTAATTTATTCACGCGGATTACAATGCATGAATTGTTTTTATGGCTGGTATTCATTTTAATTATACTACATAATATTATCAGCAGGCTCATAATTTTTTCTTTGGTTTATTTGGTGCTGAAGGATTTTTACGAACGTACTTTTTAATGCGTAAGGTTATGGTGGTGTGCCAGCATTGTCGAACTAAAGGTATTGGATCCCCATACCTTTAGGTCCTTTAGGTATCCATCCTGATATTAGTAAACGCTGGACCCAAATTACATATTTATTTATGACTATGATTATTGTTGGTTTATCGTGGTTGCCTTAGCAAAACATCTGGAAAATGCTCTCCGAAAAAACATATTAAGGGCGAGAAAACCTATAACTAAAACTCACCTGAAAAAATAGGCAGAAGCACACCCATTGGTAGTACTTGTAGATCTTCCTGTCGCTCATATCCTCCTTTCCCTTCTCGCGGCTGTTCCCGATGCCGGGGTACGGCACCTCCACGCCCACCTTCTTGTTGAAGAAGCTCTTCAGCGTGTACGTGGAGTGGATCCAGCAGTACGTGTTCAGCACGTCCTCAGGAATGTCCTTCGTGTGGATGCAGTCTATCGGATTACCCACGTACTGACGCGTCGTCACAATCAAACTGAACGATATCAGCAGGATCACCGTTATAGAGTAGTGCAAACGGAAAACTGGCGAATCGATGTGTACATAGTTCACTTTTATAAGATTCTTTAATCCACGGAAAACGTCTAACATCTTAGTTGAGTCTTTCCTCGGGCGAGTGCGCGCGGGCAGTCACTAACATTATCTAAATTATTGTATGGAGCACCAGTGTTACGTTCACTAATTGTTTGATTCAGTTCGTTGTCTTAAGGCACTAGTTGGCAGTTGTTGTTCCCTATCTCATCATAGTCGCCTACGTTGCAGCTTCTTCGGTATTTTTATGAACTTGAGAAGCGATAGCGCTTGTGTCATTTTTTCTCCGTTTCATCTTTCGTGCGTCTCATAGAGATACGTCGGAATGCGTCATTTGGCTCACTGCGTCCCTATAAGTCAAACCGATCACTTGTTTTGCTGATTTAACACTTTGAACTAAAGTTGAAATAATTGCTTCAACTCATTTGAAAAAACAAAACATGGTATACAAAAACGTCAAAAGAACGTTTTGTATACCATGAAGTTTCATTATCGACCATTATTCAAAGTGTTACAATAAAAATACTCATTTACATGTTTTATGCAACATTTTGATAAATTGGAATGTGGTGGAAACAAGGTGGCAAAACATGAACTTTTTTTTACAAATAACATTTTTGAGCTAGAATTGCCGCAGAATTTTCATAAAAATCTACACGGAAGTTTTTTTCTGTTGTTGTAAAATAACAATATCTTAAGGAAAAAAATTCTGACTACATTTCACACTACTATTTTCCTTTCACTTTGTTTTAAGCTACTTGTCTACCGGTATGTACCCACTTAATACTCCTGTCCCCAAAATAAATATATCTTAGACCAACATTCCATAAATGTAGCATCCACAAATTCAAAATGTAAAATATCGCATAAAACCAATATAGTGAGTATTTTATATACAAAAATAGCTGCAATATATCGAGGCCGTGTTGCGAAGACCGGAGCACCTATGTTTGGATCACATTGTTTAGCCGACGCATGTGTGTCAACGCGCTGCCTGGGTTTATAGTTAGTTTTATAAGTTTCACTAGAATTCGTCCCGACGAATCAGTCACCCGTGACTGATTCTAGGGAGATTATGTGTTCCTTTACATCATTGTTATAATAACGCACAATTTGGTTATACATCGCAACTTATTATAGATTTGTAATAACAAAAGATGATGTTTAACTACATATTTTCATAATCTTGAAAACCAAATCCTCAATGAATCAAAAATCAATATAATCCTAAGGTCGAATAAGAGCCACCTAATAACTCTTCTTAAAGTCGGTTAAATAAAGCTTCTCAATATTATACCTTCTGAGCTTACGAGTATACTTTCTTAAATTATCTCGCGACGGTTTTTAATCGCTTTGTACCAATTAAGATTGAGTTATTTCATGACGACATCTTTATAACTTCAGGTGACATTTACTTGTCACTTAATTTAGTTTTCAAGAGTAATTAGTTTGTTACATATTGTTAAAAGAGTTTTTAAAAGTTAAAGAAAAATTCACGATTAATGTTGATATAAGGATAGTGGAGTTATTTATGTGCTATAAATCAAACAGATAGTAACATACTATGTCCAATTGACTAGTCCTGTCTAGATTAGGCAAGTCTGTCAACAGCGTTCGGGCGGGACGAGACTGCTCGAAAGAGGACAGAAGCTAATCTAGATTCTAGTTTCAGTTCTCAAATATTTGCACGAGGATTTTAACCGTTTTATTCATGGAAAACATTCTACTCTATGAAAATGAAACAATATTTTTAATGCTTAGAAATTCACGTTATCGGTGTTTCATACATTTGTTTGTATGTTTTATTTTTTTTGGGATGTGAACATTTCTTTGAAACGTATTAGAATTTACAAATAAAATAAAAAAATAAATGTAAAAAAAAAACAGTTGCCAAAAAAAACTTACGGAACATTATGTTATGTATTAACGTATGTATTTAATTTCAAGAAATCACAGCCACCCATGGGCAACACCTGCCCTTAATACCCTATGCTCTCTTTAATTAAATACTGTAGAATTATGACTGTATATTAAAGTATTTTGCCTGGTATGTACTCTCTATTTTACAATAAATCATACTATTTTTGACTTGACTTCGAAATGTTTGTGAGATGAACATCGACATTTGTATCCGTTTTATTCAAAACACAATGCACACTCTTCAAGCTTAGTTTGGAGCAAAGAAATTGGTGAATTAGTTCAAGGAGTTTATTTGCCACTTATTTATGTATTGTACTTATCATTATATTTATGGATTATTTTACAAATCAGAATTTTGAACACACACACACTCATACACACACTCACGCTCATACACACACTCACAATCAAACACTCGAGCTCGACACATATACTCATTATTATATTTACATTCTCATTATTATATTATACTTATACACGTAATATTATTAATTTAGATAAGGATTTTAAATGAAAGTTAAAAATTGTTACTAATATTGTTATACTATTGTTAAAGAACAAGAAGGAAGAGCGGTATCTCCCTGACACAGGTCTATGTAGACTTAATAGGGGATACCGAGGTTACTTGTTTAAGAGACAACTTTTGTTAAAGCCAATAAACATTATTTTATTTTATTTATTTATTTTTTTAATTTTTTTTTTATTTTCAATTTCTCCAAAATGTGTTCTTTACACTTTCAAACTATCTGAACCATTTAGCGTGCTAAGCTAACACGGCCGAGCTATTATGACAAGGCGGATTTACGAGCGCCTGGTCTGAACTCTTTGATGGCCATTGTCTGACGCGAGTCACCTGTTGCCTCTTATGATTTACACCTAGGTAGTGTCAGGTTGTTTGCTTTGATCGCACTGTTGCAAACAATGACCGTGCGTGGCCTATTTTGGGTGATCTTGTACCCAAACATAAGTGAAAAGTCCGGACTTGAATCATGATTGGCATGCTTATTTATCAGCTGGACTCTCATAGAGCAGTTCATAACGAATCAAAATCAAAAAGTTTTTTATTTACGTAGGTTATAAAGATGCTCTTATAAATATAATAATTATAACATTACAAGATTCTAGGAAAGCAGTCATTTATCGAGAAGAAGAGGCAAGAAACACGATAGTTGCTCTTTTGGCCAAGTTAATAATTAAAAAAAAATTGTGCACGTGGTGTATTAAGGGTCATTCCAGCGGAATGGGCAACATCGTCTCCCATTATTATATCGTTCTCCATGCTGCAGACACCAACCCGCCAAGTGTAGTCAAGGGACACGACCCACTATCTGGGCAAATCCTACGGCCAGCAATTAGAATACAACGCAGGGCGCTGCAAAGATCCTTATGAAGTCTCTAATTCGTCATCATCACCAGCCTATCGCAGTCTACTGCTGGACATAGGCCTCCTAGGGCTCTCCACTCTCGGGCGACTCGCATCATGTTACTGTCAGCCATCTTGCGTAGATCGTCATTGCAAATCTTACACTCGTTAAAATATTACATGTAGCTACAGTGATAACTACGTTTGAATTTCAAAACTTAACTATTCGAATTACCGAACGACAACACAAGCTCAAAAATAAGAATATTATTTATTTTGTAATACAAGTTGTCCCTTAAATATTGATCAGTGACGGAGGTGGATGAAGAGGCGAGCCCTTTGTGGAGCTGTCGAAGTGACGTGAGAGAAATAGCTGTTTGCACAATAGCCGGGGATTCTAAGAACGTCTTCTTTTTAAGTAGAAAAGTACAAGTTATTAGATTGAATATACATGTTTTGACTTTTGCCTTAAGTCGGGTCACAAGTGTCATGAAAATATGATAATTTTGTGATATTTGTTTTGTAGTAAATATTCAGTTGCTAATTTGCTACCTTACTTGCGAGTATAATGATGGCTTGATGATGACAGTAAACAATCGTCGCATGGACCTCCCCTATTGAGCTACTTTGTTGTATCAAGAGATTCGATGACAGCTTCGATGAAGACAGATGAATGAAATCACAACGGAAATTAATAAAATCTAGGCTGTATTGGATTTCTAAATTGCTAAACAAAATGACAATTCCAGGACTGGCTGCTACGTTCCAATTGCCTCAAAGGATACACTGAATATGAATATTGGTATGGGTAATAAATAAATTCTTCACTTCACAAAACTTCACATATATTCATCTCATCCCGGAGTAGCGAACGAGACTTACTCGTATCGTATGTCCTAGGGAATCTCGATACGTATAGAAACCTTAGCCAAATAATAATGATTTATGAGTTTATCATGCTGCTTTATTTCCGCAAGTAAATTTTTTAAATATTGGGATACATTAATAGTATGTCGCATCCGGTAATGAGTACGGACACTAAACGAAACGCAAGTGCGCCACCTAGTGAACCAACAACGCAACTACGCAGACTTCCGGGGCGCGCTTCAACAGAGTCGTGGCGCTGGGTCCGATCACGAGGGAGCTCACTTTGGCTCGGGTCGTCGAAGCGGCAACACGTCGCCACGGAACTGTTCCACGTTTCACTTAGTGTTCAGAGCTGTGTATAGTGACCTATAATAAATCTACTGCACTGATATCAAGCTACTTCTCATTTGCACGATACCCACATTCGCCCACACGATGTCGGAAACCACACCCGATCCGACATCAGAAGTGCGATCGAATCGTGCAAATGAGCGTCGCGGCGAAGAAATCGAAAATTGGCAGCAAAATGCAGTTGAATTATAACTGCAACGTCTAAAATTGTGCTACGTCACTGTAATTATGAAAATGAACAATGTGCTACGGAAAATGACGCAATGGATGGAAAATGTTTCCTGGGTGCAGAGCAGAAGAATCACGGCTTTATAGCTCTCATACAAGGAATGCTGACGCGTACCAAGTGAAGGTGCGACACATCGATATCTCGAGTACGAAAGCGAGGTAACGATTGACGAGCACAGCGCGAAAGCGGCGGCAGTGACTAGAAGAAGGGACGTGATGACCAGCGCGGCGGCAGCAGCGTGGCGGCGACATTGCGGGGCCTGCTAGGGGCCAGCGCGAGTGCAGATCGAGCGAGCGGCATGGATGTTGAGCCGTCATGCGAGTGCACTTGGAGCATAATCCGGTGAGCTGTATTGTTTTCTTAATTTTAGTGCTGAATGCTCGTTGATAAACGAAGTTGAGAAAGTTAAAGCTTAAAATCCGCTCAAGTAAACGAGCTTACAATGTTGTTGCTAAAACTGATGTTGGGTAGACCCAAGTAACCTGTGCAGGACCTACGTGCCAGTAGCGAGCAATCGGTACTTACCTAAAATCCTGTATGTAAGGTTTTATGTTGTGTAATGCTCTAAAAAGTAATCCTACGATTTTTATGCTCTCTTTACCGGATAGTTATTTACGAAGTTAGAAATTAGGTAGTGATATTTTAAAACCTAGGATTTTCTGTTAGTCTGACAACAATTGAGTTTTCGTTAAATGACAATTTTGAAGTAATTACAGTAAGTCGTGGTAAATTTGCAAATTTTGCACGGTTTAAATTAATTTGATTTGGAACTGTAGTTTTGAGGCAAATTTAGACTTTCAGAACTTTAGCGATTCATTAGTGGTATACCTAAAACGCGAGTCAATACGGGCAAGTTTAAAATTCGATGAGCGGGCAGTCATTGATAGTCTAGTTGTTCTCAATGCAATAGCTTTGTTCTTCTAGTGAAGAAGCGGCTTGTTGAACGTAGGGTCTAAGTTATATTCTGTCTAGGCTGATTCAATACGAAGAACGAAGTTATACCCCAAATGTAAGAGGTCATTTAAGGGGATTGTTGTTATTGAGTTGTTCCATGGTAATTATCATTACTTGTTAAGGAGTTAGATTCTAATGAACATACAAGTGGTCCATGATAGACTGAGAGTTATGCCTAAAGGTCAGTTAGTCGTTAACGAGTTGGTTGATCAAAGTAATGATCATGTATCTGAAGTTATTGACACATTGCGTGATTAAGTTCGGTGATACTAGTCAAAAGTGTTGCTAAAGTGCTTGATGGAGGCACTGATAGCATAACGCTTGAAGGAGGCGTTTTGCTCGTAGTATAAGAAGCACAAAGAGAACATAGTGGCGGAAGATCTTATGTGTCTCGACGTGTACGGTCTATGATATCGAATCGCGATATGTGTTAAGTTGTGTAGTGTTTACTGATGGTTTGTGCGATTTGATTTAAAACAGTAACAATTCAGATATCCTTGGAGGTTAAATTCCACTGTTTCCTAGATTAAACCTTTCATTATCGGTGAATTTGATTGGTGACAATACGATGTGCGTGTCAACGCGAGGCCTGAAGAAATTATTACACACTTTGACAGTATTTACTTGACCTACAATTCAGTTAACGGGATTTTAATTAAGTTAGACGGAACTCATTTTTGGTTATAGTTGATTCAATGGTATGCAAGTCGCTCAGATTGTTTACACCTTCGTTGCATTCGTAGTCGTAAGCGTAAAACACCGGGTCAAATTTCCCGTTGCTGTGCGGCCACGCTTGTGAGTGGCATGCGTTTAGCTCGAAGATGTAAACGATCGCTGTTGGTTCGCTGGACAGAGGCGCTGTTGTGTGAAGGGGTGCCGAATGGAGGACCCTTGAGTGTGGCACACTGAGATGTTGCTGTGAGTGATGACCGGGTAGAGGTCATTGGGTGCTGGATGGAAGCATCTGATTGGCAAAGTATTGCATACTACGTTGAGTTCACTGTCCATTATGAGTAAAGATTTATTATGTTTTGCGTACCTACGAATATTCAGTCGGTTGTTAGTAAAGTCACGTACTAGTTAGTAAACAGTTATCAAGTTAAATTTGATTCCAATTAAAAAGACCCATTAATTAAAGTCATAAGATCGTCTTGGGAAGATGCCTTATGATTATGACCAAGTACCCATTGAGGTAGTAGAGAATGATGAAATTAATGAGGAAGTAGCCATTGGTTAATTCCATGCACAGGATCTCGGCTCGTTGGGTCGGAGACTGTACCAGAATGCTGTAGCCGTATGCCTAGTAGAAATCGGTGTCTGCTTTGGGTAGTCCGTGGGTTGGCGGGAGAGCAGTAGTTCTGGGTAGTACAGTCGGATCTTGCCGCGAAGCAAAGATCATAATGTTGAGTTCCCTGGGGGAACGTTGTGTGATAGCTATTGTGAAAGCTATAGACCACGAGTGTGATGCCTGGTGCGATGTGATTACCTAATGTGATAATGGTTTTGATCGGTTTAAAGTTATGTTTGCTTTATGAAATTAAGTTGTACTCAAGGGTACATGGTCAAAGTGCATCTTTTCAAGATTAAGTTTCTGATCAAATTGGCTATAATTCATTAGTAGTTGGTCAATCGATAAGCTATTCTTTAATTTTGGTTTTTATCTCGGAGTTAACTTAATAGATCTAGCTAGAGATAATAATTGAGTTCGAATAGTAGATAGTACCAATCCTCAAATAAGAGACTAGAGTTTTATTTTCTGGATGTAAATAAAGATTTGTTAAATCAGGATTGGCCGAACGGAGACTTTTGCGGTTTTCTTTGATTTGCAGGGTTACACACGAGGACGTGTGTCACGCAGGATGGCCGTGTCGCATCCGGTAATGAGTACGGACACTAAACGAAACGCAAGTGCGCCACCTAGTGAACCAACAACGCAACTACGCAGACTTCCGGGGCGCGCTTCAACAGAGTCGTGGCGCTGGGTCCGATCACGAGGGAGCTCACTTTGGCTCGGGTCGTCGAAGCGGCAACACGTCGCCACGGAACTGTTCCACGTTTCACTTAGTGTTCAGAGCTGTGTATAGTGACCTATAATAAATCTACTGCACTGATATCAAGCTACTTCTCATTTGCACGATACCCACATTCGCCCACACTATGTTGGAAAATACATCTTGATCCGACAAGTAAATAATATTGTGTGTGACATTACTTACACACAAGATAATTATTAAATGGAAATAATCCATTTGATTAACAAAATATGTTTTTATGTTTTTCAGAAAATTTAACTGATTTGTTCATGTAAGTTTCTATGAAAATATTATTTACAGATTATAAGACGACTAACCTTGAGTGGCGTCGATAAGGCAATTCAAAGTTCGAGTATATGTATATTGAACCCTACATATTGATCTACATTCTGCCTACAGAGTTACGACCGCTATAAATCTACAAATGAAAGCAAACGGATCAATATATTAGTCCACAGAAGAATTAGCAGTTATTTACATCCTTCCGCACCTCAGAAAGATTAGACATCCACGATTCAAGGTTAAATGGATCTATTTTCCCCTTTTATCCGAAATAGTTTGATTTAGAACAGGACGCTGTGATTCTTTGTTTTGTCTAAACAATGGTTTATGTCGTCAAGTCAATTGTGATGATTATTTGTGTCTGACAATGAGAGGATGCCATCTTTTATTTTGAATGTAATTTCCTTGTTTTTCTAGCTTTAAAATTTTTAAACTTCTTCAGCAGTTTTGTTCGAGTCTACACAGCATACCGTGGAATAAAAGGTTTCTAGAGCAAAATATGTTTTTGGAAGAGGGCGCATCAATTTCGACACCCATCGGATCGCACCCGCGCGCTTCCTCGGCCCCCTCTCGTCCTATGACTTCAACGCAATGAGACAGAGGTCGCCACTTCAATTTGTTTCGGGCGATTCCGCACAGTATTCAAAGTAAATCAGATAAAAATTGTCAAAGAGAGTATTGGAAGCAGGATGACGTAACTAAGCGGTGGAAAGCTAGTAATACATAAATGTTAGTATTATTTATAATTTATTTTGTTTATGCTTTGAGTGACTTGTATTGTACTTTTTTCTGGTAGTTATTAATACGCAAAGGTACGCGCAAGTTATTTAATTAACAATTGTATAATATGTTTTTTTAACTACAAAATCTTTGTTAATTTTAATTTAATCTTTAAATTTTAATTTTGTCTTCCAATTTTTGGTTTTACTTTAAATGTTTTAAATCTGCATGATTCCTCACACATGGCAGCAAATGGCATCTATGATAGCAACTGTTTTTCGATACGTAATAGAACTGTGACTGACTTGTCTTTCTCGCTCGAGTATTGTTGTGTGTATTAAGACAAATACCCTCATTAAAATTGAGAAAAATGGACATAATACTTAAGAAAATACTTACATAAATTAAGATCTACTAATAAATGATTTACTTAGTTCACTAGTAGTGTTTGTGTTAAACGTACAGAATAATTACTAATTGTTATCCAGTGTTTCTCAGCGAAAGTGAATGTATTCTGTAATTGAGAAATAAATGTCTTAAACCGTAAACCGTAATTTTGCACCTTTACATCTAATTAGACTTAAAATAAAGAATTGCTCAAAGGGAAAAGGACATTATAAGATACAAGATTTTTTATATAACGTCGACAATAATTTGTGAATTTATCAAATTCTTGTCGCTGTGCACTTGAATAAGAATGAGAACCATGTTATTCTTATTATTCTAGATTTTTAATTATTTAAGTGACGAAACCAATGGCAATACAAAAAAATCTTTAAAAAAAGGTTTATTTGTATTTTCCATTTCCAGAGAACGGCCAGGCCCGTTTAAGTGCTAGTAGGTTTAAAAAAAGACGTGTTAAATCGTTGTTAATCAACTTGTAAGAATTAATGAACATTAATTAATTTACAATGTGCTATATTTACAATGATTGCATAAAAATAATTACGGCCTGGTTAAATTTTAATGTGTTTTGAAATAAGGCCCCATCTGCATCGCCACAATATATAGTTACGTTACTACACCAACACAGTGTGGTTAGGAGCTCGGTACCCGAGATGGATCGACCGCTCGGCAGAACTATTTCTTACTTTTAGGGAATGGGTAGTACTCCTAAATTTCTTAATTCTACAAAATTATTATACTAGTTTAAAAAACGTAGGTAAACATATTTGTGACATACAAAATTTTTGATTTTAAAATACAGTGTAATTTTTTTGCAGTTGCATGTACCGCAATTCGGTGAAATTAACGTCTCCCTTACCTATAATATCATTTACTATGAGTTGCATGATTCCCACACACACAGACACACTACTGATTCCCGTCAACCAAATCAAAATCGAAATATACTATATTTATGTAGATCTCGGTGTGGCACTTTTAAATCGTCAATAATAATAGCACAATACTGAAAAATTCTACTACCGACTTTAGGAAGCAGTAATCTATAGACAAGAAATTTGATAGTTGCTTTTTGAAACACCATTTTTTTGAACGGGTTTAATTAAGCTTCCCTCGTTATAAACATTATTTTTCAATACATTTTCTTTCGTACTCTCACTATGTCATACATTTCCTTTTGCACAGTTTAAATATTAAAATATTTTATGTATAGATTGTCACGTTTCAAAGGAGCAAAACAAAAACTTCTAAATCGTAAATATCTTATCTAGTAACAGTAATACACAAAATAAATTATTTACACATTATATTGCCGCAACACCTAATTTATTCGTCCATTTATTGTACACAGTAAAAGACTGATTATGAAAAATAAGTTTTAATAGATTAGGCTGGAATTGTAAACTTTCAATTTCAAATTGCTACTAAGTCTTCCAACAAGCGACTATTTGAAAGCATCGTTCTTTCTTGCATATACTGCTCTTGGCCGATCCGTCATTCACGTCAATCCTTATAATAATTTAACGAAATATTTTTTCGAGCCGGGAGAGCACTGAATCATAGTCTTCTCGTCTCAACGGAGAGGTTGCGACTAACCGATGAAACAAAACATGCCTGTGAGCACGCGCCAGGTGCGACAGACGATAGCTTACTGCGCGGAATATGAACGTAGTAAGCGCCAAACTAGTTTTCTTTGAATTACTCGTAAAATATGATATTTTTTCAAAATGTTCTGTGATAAATATTTAGATAATATAATTTGATATTATATGCCAAAATATTGGTTCACCAAAATGCATCGTCTCGGAAATAAATGTAACCAAAAATCAAGTCAGACGCAACTTCAAGATTTTTTTTATCAATGAAAATTTCAATTTTTTCAATATTTTCTGTGATAACTATTTAGGAACGATGCTTGAATATCTACGATTTTTTTTTCGGGTCATTTGAAGTTCATTTTCAAGGTTTAAAATGTGTTTGAAAATACGCGATATTTTTTACACCCCCTCTTTTAAATTGAAAAAAAAAATCCAAACCATCCTCTATATACATAATACGTCATATTTTTTATATTTAAATTAAAGGAGCCCTTTGGTAAAGAAAAAGTCTCGCCGGGTTGTGAATCGATTCCGGTAAGCATCTGCTAATCCTGAGCGATTGTCCAAACGGTCACACCAAACTTTTCTTAATCCCTTCCTAACAATGATCCCGACTTTGTACAGACATCAGAGGCGTTTGACATTGCAAATAAAAACCTTATTGTGATTCTAGTAAGGTCTAAGGACGAGCAGGTATTTCACCGGCAGTCCGAAAGGTGTATGCGCAAGCGATTTAAACTTTTCGAGAGTTTAGAGTTTGTTAGAGTATGGAAAATCTTAAGCTACAGTCTACACCAAAACGCTTGATATGCAGTGTTTTTAACAATATTCAAAAAGGATGTAGTTATCAGTTGTTTTCCTGGTATCTAGTCATCAACGGTTTAAAAATTAATTTCGTTGATATTGTACTAGTTAAAATAAAATTATATGTGAGGGAATAAGAAGTGATTTTGGGTTAACGAATTTACTTTTGCATTCTGAAATATCTTAATTGTTATGTAGTTAATTGGATCGTATAAACTGTTGGCCGTAACAAAAATGCCTAAGTAGACATTCATGTTATTTTTTTATTATTATAAATTATCCTCCGGCGAAATGAAAGATAGTTTCAGTCTCCATTTTCAGGGAAGGAAATGTGAATATCTGTAGTAATAATATTAAATATTGACCGCAGTATATCTCTCGCGCTGCCCAGAGCTCGTTTATCAAAATTAAACGGTCAAGAATTACTGGAACCGCCGGTAATGACCCATTAAATCAGCCCGGAGACACTTCAAAGGGCTTCTGATATGTTATCCAGGGGATTTTTACGATTTCAACCGCATTTGATAATTATTATATACAAGTTTATTAAAATCTTATAAATAAGCTATACTCTTAAAGAGTAACATCGTAGTCAAAAGCTGTGTGAGTTGTGTTTTGAGATATTTTTAAAATGTCATTGGGAAAATACTTTGCGTCATCTTTACAGGAGCAAATCCTCAGAACAAAGAGCAAATCGTTAATTTGACAGTTGCTTTATTACATACTAGCTGCTGCCCGCGGCTTCGCACGCGTCGACTACAAGTAATATCACAGCGGGATAAAAGTTAGAGTACTTAAGTTATATTATATTTTATTTTTTATGGTAGTAAAATAAAACAGAAAATATTATTTATTTATTTTTCATAATCCCTAAATGTAGAAAGAAACCTACTAAGTCGAAAAAACGCAACCGAAAGTCGGCGTGAATGCATTTTCTATACGATGTAACGCAATGAAGAAGTTTAGATTCATAGCATTTATTTCTACCGATTATTCGAAATCTGTGGCACAATCGTAGTAATCGTTATGTGTTGCACATCACTGAGTGGACGGAATCGTTCATGAAGTACAATATTATTTTTTCTAAACACGTTAAGAAAACTATATGTTTTTTTATGGGCATGGGCTGTCAAAAGTCGTCTTCTAGAGTGGACAGAGTATAGTTACAAAAACAATGCCTTTCGACGCTAGACAGCGCTGCTGCATGTTAAACTTTTTTTATTCGACGCTAGATGACGCCATGGACTCTTCCGTGATTTTGTGATTTTCAAAGATGGTTTTTTAACCGTCCCACGGGAACCCTTTAATATTCCGAAAAAAAAATTACCTAAGATGTTGACCAGGGATATTAGGTATTACCATGCAAAATTTCATTCAAATCCGTTCAGCCGTTTCGAAGATTAGCCCGTGCAAACAGACAAACAGACAGAGAAATAAGAAATTCAAAAATTTTTTTTTTTGTATTTTCCTTTTATTTACATCACCCTGACTTCGTTTTAAGCATTTTTTTCATTTGTACAGACATTCGACCTCTACGATTTTATTATATGTATAGATATGTTGGGCACTGACTGAGGCCCTAAGTGGTAGCATATTGTGCATGACCCTGGCACATTGTAAACGCCATCATAAAACCTGAGCGTTGTGAATTTTCCCACATAAACTAAGATTTTTTGGATCTAACTCAGTAAAATATTATTCTTTTGTTTATTGTCAAACATATTTCTTTTATTTCCATAAAACGCAGAATAGTTGTAGTTCGGAGTGATGGCGGTCGCACCCGGAGCTATTTCCGCGCGCATACTTAGCTAAATTGGCAGGAACACTAAACCTAGACCCGCGCGGGAAATGACAACCGATGAGAAAGGGTTTGGCGGGAGAAACGTCGATTCTTTGCGACTATTTACAGTTTGGAATAGGGATGCGGCGTATTCAGAAGTATTTTTGTTTTAAACAGGGATGTGACGTTCTGTTTCTGTCTGTGAATAAAGTTGCAAGTTCAGGGAGGGCCTAGAGTGACAGAGCTGGCAAACGCATCTGCGTCTCTTGTACCTTTGTTGATGTCTATGTGCAGCGGTGATTTACTAATCACCAGATGAACCTGATGAAAATGATGAATGATGATGATGGTTACTACCATCAGATGAACCTTCTATTGTATGAACCTCTTATATTATGTGATTCTTTTGTAAACTTGTTATACCCTTGCAGTGTGCATGTGCTGAACTACACCATGTATACCATCCTGATATGTACAACCACATGTTTATATTATTATTCGTTTGCTTCCCTATCACATAAAAATAAATAACAAGTGATTCTCTGTGGTTATCTATAAGTGACAGTGAACGTTTACCACCAGGATGGTAAAAGGGCAGTACGCCATCTTACAATTTAAAAAAAAAGTATAAACCAAATACAATATTCACCAGACTTATGCTTTTAGATAGAATATTTTTTTTATAATTATTATTATGCTAAGCGAATAACCCAGCGTGTTTGCTATATCCTCTGTGTGACGTATGTCAAACATGTGATGGTTTCATTTGTGACACATGCTAAAGGGATTAACTGAGGTGATTGTCCGCATATGACCTTATCATTAGCGTCTTGACCGATTTTCGCTTATCCTTGTACTATGTTGTTCAACAGAATACGAAATTAAAAACATAATAAAATTTATGTAATTTTTTTTTGAGAGGCAATATAGGGAGAGTTTCTTCTGATTGTAAGTGATCAACGCTGCCAATGAACATCAACAACCGCACAAGGGTCGCAGATGCGTTGCCTGCATTTCAGAAACCCATACCAAAATGAGCTTTGGTACTCACCAGCAGAGATATACATAAAAACGAGGTATGTCCCCAGACGAGCGGCTCATTCGAGTGGAAATTCCACAAAGCTCTACCTCTCTTAAGTAATTTTGACTTTATGTTTAGTTTGACAGATAGTGTTCAGGGCTTAGCTTGCAAAATGAGCCATTGTAATTGAGTACACTGAAGTTATTGTCCACAATTATAAAAACAAAACGTGATACTTAAATACGAAAAAATATGAAACAAATAATCGCAATCTCAACTGATTGTGTCAGTGGTTGAACAGTTGACGTAAACGAGGATTGACAAAGAAACACACGAGCCATAACCAAAATATCAACTATAATTTACAACAAAAGATAACAAATTAAATCTTGAAAGCTGCTGTCACAAACTAGCTGCAGAAAAATGTGAATTTGCCAGATTAGTGCGAGAATAATAAATATTACTGTGGCTAAGGGTGCTGTCATATGATTGAAAAGAAAAATAAACTAGTGTTGTTTAACCATCCAAACAGTATGGTATGTCTAATGGTAAAGCATAACATTAGTACATGTTGTTTTTGATCCGTTCCAAGTGAAAGGGCTTATTTATAGAGGAAAGGTTACTCAGAGCTTTTTCAAGAGCCTTGGAGAATCGAATGTACCACCTCCAGCTTTTGGCACAAGCGGCTTCACCAACATTTGTGGGAGACATTGTAATTGTTGATTAAATAATTTTACGAATTAAGGCAGACATTTACTTTTTAATATCATGCGATCGTCCTTGTTTACAATCTCACTTGATGTAAATCGAAGTTGTGTTTTAAGGCCGAACGCTTTTACCCTTGCGATACCCATTCACTCTGCTCTTGCAATCTTTTTATCTACCAATTCTGCAATTTTAACCAAAGTTTACCATCAACACACATCCTTACCCGTTTAATAATAACTGTTGTACCAATGTACACTCGCGTGTCGCGAATGTCGTCTGGCACGTCACCAGCGGTATAATTATATAGTATTATTCATTCACAACCGCGGTGACTCGGCACGTGGGTGGAATCGGGACTTGACGTAGCTTTCTTTATTTTAATACGAGTAGTGATCGGTGAAGATGTAGGATTATCTTTAATGGATGTAGTTGCTTTGTGTATGTACGCATAACAACTTGCTTTATTGAGAGAAGGCGAACTATTTAATTACTTCGAGGCAATGGCCGAGGAAGCCTGGGACGAACGCTAGGATGATGATGATGGAGAACTATTTAATCGATTCTATTATTATTAAGCTTTTTGCTCGCGCTTATCTCAGAAACTACTAATTTTAATTGTTTTTTTTTTTTGTTTTGATAGTCCATTTGTCAAGGAAGGAAGGAAGAATAACGTGTGCGGAAACCGATATCCGCGCGCACGGAGTTGCGGCCGCTAGTTAATGACAATGTGATAAATAAAAAGTTAATGAAAGATTGATCGGAATCGACATTTACTTAAAATATCGATAGGTCACAATATTTTTACGAAGATGTATATTTGACATAAATGGTTTGTGTCTGTATCGTTCCTCATACGTCGGTCATCAAACCGCCTGCCCAACGCGGTGACTACATATAAACAAACGATAGCATGAGTATTATTCCTCACCTGGGAGGCGTCCATCAGTGGTCTGTATCAGTCTCACAATCATTATGTTTTTTTTTTTACATATTTGCTTGAATCGGTCCGAGAACGATCACGTTAAATAAAGAAGATACTGAGTACATTGATGTAGCCAACCGATTTATCGTTTAAACATCCTTTTCGCTTCTCACAAATGGGATGAAAGTTCCTGTGGTAAATATTGGGATGTTAAAGACGTAAACTACAGAAGAATTTAGACCCGTTACATGATGCGTTAATGGTGACTGGATCCGCAATAATCAATCTTGAATTAATGAGAAGATCAAAAGACATTCATTCCATTTATTCATTCGGTTGAACTTCCAGGGAGGGATGTTACGGGAATGAAATGATCGTAAAATTCTGGTGGAAGTCATTGGGTTTGGTTGCAACGTTAAAATATTTAGGTATCTAATGATAATTGATTTTAAATTTTTATCATAGCTGGTCTATAATTTAGACACACACATATTGATGTGATTTGGCGATTAGTTTTTAGGAGAAAAAAGAGCGTGAGACAAAAACATAACAGCAAAACAATGTAAAGGACTTGGTTCTGCGTTTCATGATGCCCATCGTTATATTGTACTTCCTTTCTTATTGTTTGGTAAAAAAGTTTATGCTTTAATGTTACCTGTATTAGAATTGGTTCATGCAACAAATTTTTTTTTAATAACAAGCATCAGGCAAACGCTGTAATAAACTAAAACGTGTTCTTTGAATCAGATCTTACTGCGAGATAACAATCGGCAAGACACTCCCGATCCCTACCCCGTTGCATCTTGCAAGCTATTTACAAACTCGGTTCGACTGTTTTGATCGAGTCTTTGCACTCCGAGTTTATTTATGTCCAAATGCACGCGATGTTGGCTGAAAAATGATGTCTGCCCGATTCTCGATTGGTTCTTCGGGAGGCTATTGATCTGGCCGCCGTTTGGCGTATTTTATTGATAGTGTGCACACCGCTTTATGATATTTTATCGCTGTTTGATGCGGAATAAGAATATTGAACACTCCGCGTTACTTCAGATGCTTTAGACAGGTCAAGAAGTAATATTTTAAGCCCAGAGATAAGATTTAATACTCGAATGTGATTTCTGAAAGAGGAATAGCGATAAATGTATCTGTTGCGTTTGAAATGTGCTTGTTTGATAGTTTTAAACTCTGACTTTTAAATGGTCGTTTGGTGGTTTATTTGGACTCGATCCGAGCATTTTTATGGCATACTATCAATTTTGTTGTTTCATCCCCAAGTTGGCGGCAGTATCTATCTTTCTATAATCTTATAATTGACGAGTTTTAAGTGAACCTCTGAAGCCTAAGTGAAACAAGAATGTTTTATTATGTGTGTATTACATTTTTATTAATTTACAAAGACAAAGAACTGAAAAGGCAAATAGCAAATACTTAATATTAACACTAAGCCATAAATATGTAGGCCTCATCATATTATCAGATCTTTGACCAATTAAGCTCACACCATGAGGTCACACCTTGAAATCTGTAAATAGATATAACCCACTTTCCCTGAGCAATATTTTATAAATGTAATATATTAAGGCGAAGATGACTAACTCCGCGATTAAGACAGCACCGACGCGAGTTGTGTAAACATTAACACTGATTGTTTATGAAAAAATAAACGAGGGAACTGCAAACATTAGGGTTGCCTACGTCGTATGAGAAGGTGTGGCCTGTCACTGTACTTTTTATACTCGTATTTAGTAAATGTTGAGTGAAAACCAACTGAACTGCCTCCGTTTAGTGGATAGAGCGCTGTGCTTTAAATACTGTCTCTAAATGATGTTTTTGACACCAGTGAAACTTTTAAGAAACAAGCGAGGCAGAAGCCTCTTTACTTCGTGTAATGAGAATGTTTGTTTAGTGGTTATCAGAGGATAACCACATCCATGTACACGACGAAACGCGTAACAGGAATTTATCCTGTCTAATTCAAGCCGGTATTTTTATTTTGAGATCATGGCACACGATAAAAACTTAGCAGGAATTTTGAGTACACAAATATGTAAAATGTAATTTAATTTGAGGTTGGCGAACACACCTTCTAAATACAAATTCGCAAGAGGTCGATCGATTCATGAATATTTTGAAACGTGGGTGTAATTTTATGACTTGGTCCGAAATTGCAGTCACTCATTCATTACTACCTCCGCTTTACAATCAATGAATGCTTCTACTTTCTCCTCTCACCAGATACGGGCAAAGGCGGATTCTTCGCACCGTGGGCTGAATAATGGCTGTTAATATCCTTTTCACACCTACTTCGAAGAAAGTAGACTACTGTTATTAATTTTGACGATCAATTTGTAACGGTACAATCGGCATTTCATTAAGCATTTCGAATTCGGCAGCGAATTGAGTCATGATTCATGAAGATAGTTAACTTTTTGTATTGGTCTGGATTTTTAAATTAATGTATGAATGCAAAACTATTTACTTTATAATGAGCGTGATGTATGAATGCAAAATTATTTTTAAATCAGCGTGAAGTTGGAAAGGAAGCAATCAGTTCTTCAATCTGTGCCACCAGCTGTCTATGTTATCATTAGAAGCTACTAAATAATTATGTGACCGATAAAACGAAAGACGACTGTCTGTAATAAAAGTTATTGCAATAAAAATTTCTTATATTATTATTTTTTTTTTTTATTTAATCTCAACATGTTGAATCATAAATCTAACGGGATCCTTAATATTAAATCAATTTAGTGTCTTATGATTTCACATGCAATTCTTTTTCCAGCCCTATTTCTGTCAGTTAATAAAAATCTTCTGCCAGCCCTGACCACATCGAAAAACATACAAAATAAATGTTACTAATATCCGTACTCGTGTTCCTTAAGATCTCGAGTCAATTTCCCGCTAATACGTGTTCCTGTGGGAATGAGTCACCGCCGGGACCAGTTCTAGCTGCTAATAGATTAAGGAGATTCCCTCGCATCCGGTGACTTAGCCATCGATATCGTGTCCGGTTTGTGATGCACTGTTATGACTTATCGATTATTTTAGTATAAGCCGTAGTAATACCCTCCGGCCGTATTCGGCCATGGTGGTCGACCTTACGATCAGCCAGGTACGCAGGATATATTATAGTGCACAAGTGAGTGCGCAAGCACAGGTGCACTCCCTATTCCCTCACCCTCATAATTTGGTGGGACAGCAATCTGACACGACCGTAGAGAGATCAGGCGCAGGACCAACGGCTTAACGTGCCTTCCGAAGCACGGAGGAGCTCGAGATGAAATTTTTCGGTCACCTATCCGATGACTGGCATCTGCGAACGTTGCTTAACTTTAGCAACCGCCGGCCGAGTGCGCCAACCACTGCGCCATCGAGCTCCTTGCCGTAGTATTAGAGTAATTTAAGGTGATTTATAGGTGTGCAATGTTAAAAAAAGGGTGGTTCCTGTGTGGGTTTGTACGTGAGTTTTACATTTAGTATCTCTGTCATTATTTTCTATACCAACACCGTTGAAAATTGTTTAAAGCTATAGTATAACAGTAGGTGTGCGGGAACTCAAATCCACGCGGACGACTTTGCGGTGGGGGCCGCGATTGGCCGCTTGTTAAAAATAAAATTAGTAATGCACTTCACTACATAGAATAAATTAAAGTCACTTTTTCTGTCCCTATGTCCCTTTGTATGCTTAAATTTTTGAAACTACGCAACGGATTTTGATGCGGTTTTTTTCTATACAAATATTATAAAGAGGAAAGGTTTGATTTTTTGTTTGTTTGTTTGTTTGTTTGTATGAATTGAATAGGCTCCGAAACTACTTGGCAGATTTGAAAAATTCTTTCACTGTTGGAAAGCTACATTCACCCAGAGTAACATAGGCTATATTTTATCCCGGTACGGGAAGTAGTTCCCCCGGGACGCGGGTGAAACCGCGTGACGGGCCGCTAGTAATAGATAAAGTGATTCAAGAGGAAGGTTTTTATGTATAATACATGTATAATACAGTAGAGAAACACTAATAAACTTAGTTGCACCCGTGCGAAGTCGGGGCGGGTCGCTAGTTTATTATAAACAGATGACTTTTCTTAACTATTATATTTATTATTACATAAATAATTAAGACAAAAAAACACATAAATAATTAATTATATGCGAAAGTAGTAATTCCCTCGAGATAACTTATCAAACAGGAAAATTGCAACATATTATCAATGCATGAGTCATACTGCCGAGTCAAACACAGTATATGTAGTTTTTATTCAGTCAACGAGTCATCGGTCCGTTAGCTCAGCCGGTTAGAGCACCCAACTGATTTACTCAAAGAGGCGGTCGGGGGTTCAAATCCCTCACGGGCCAATATCTTTTTTTAGCTAATTAAAGAATATTTTATTTATTTTATAAGCCTTGGTTTGTTAAGTACATTCTGCTGAACAAATATCACCAACAAACCAAATTAAAAAGTGGTTCTCAAGTGCATATTTGGCTATGGTGCTTTTAATCTTCCCTTACGGCTAGTTTGTTTAATTTCGAGTAAAAGCATAGAGGCAAATGTCACATATTTCTGAAATTTTAATGCGAAGATAATAAAAGAATACAAATAAGAATAGAATTTATCTTGCATGAATGTAACAATTTAAAGTTATTATAATGTAGGGACATTTATAATTAAAAAGGACGTATGTTTAATCTTCGGACAAATGGGACTTCTATTTGTGTGAAGCTCCATCATCAATCTCGTGTTTTACGAACTGAGAATGTTACAAGAGATTCCCCAACATAAGGAGTTTCGGTCACGGATATGACACACCTGAAGAATACTGGTTTGCTGCCAAAAATTGCTGCAGATCCGGTTGTCTTTAGGATGATTAACAATAAAACTATTTTCAACACATTACGCATTCACTGATTTAAGTATTTTTTTGAGTAAGTTTTATTTTTAGTAAGTAATTTTTTTGACGATTTATAAGTGCCCTGCAGTGGCCTACATGAATAAAGTATATTTTGATTTTGATTGAGTAGTTGGTAGGTAATAGGTAATTCATGTGTCTTTTAATACCGAGGAGAAAACATTAAGATACGACTCCACCAAAGCTAAGATGTGTGCTGTGAAGCAGAGATGTGTCGTAAGCAGCCAATAGGATTTTGGCCTTAATTCGTGATTAATCACTGCTTGATATCCTATTCGCTACTGACGACACAGCACACAGCATACAGCACACATCTATGTATCAGCAACAATATAGCTGCCGGCCAGATAGACCTACAGTTACGGCCGTGTGAGAGGCTCGAGAGAACATCTCCGGTTTTCTTTATTTCGGTATTGACAGACCGGTGCCCTACCCACGGTGATATAACCTTTTATTTCCTGGGTACAGCATGATCAAACTATGTGCTTTGGCCATGTGAGCGCGAGGGAGAATCACCCAGGCAGCAAAATATTGTGCCAAGGCATACCAACTACCCAAATGACCATGATGATCTTTAATTATCAAAGCTAGGCAGGAAAGTTAACCAAAGTTTATGAATAAATAATTAAATTAGATACTGGATCCCGCAATCAAACCATGCAAAATGGTTTTACCGGACAGATGATTGTACCAAACTGTGTTTTGTTTTAAATTAATAAAGTATTCTGGGTTCGAAACAGCAAGTTTCCCAGTCACCATGAATGACCTAATCTGTGATACTCCAAATACTCCATTAGCTAACCTGTCGTAGTCCTGTGTATTTCCGTCTTTCCAACCGGCCATGACAGGCACGTACTAATCCGTTGTCAACGGCTTGTTCGGGCTGATTTGAATGTCGTCGCTCCAATCGATAGTCTTGAGTAAAGCCAAAGACGGTCTTGTACGGCTTCGGGTATTACAATAGCCGTACTACGAGTACTGGTGGAGTAAACAAACTTGTAATGCTGACACTAGAGAAGGTGTTCATATGTGTGGGTAACGTAGGGTTTAAATAAGTGGGGGAATGGTAATAGACCGTGAAATTGTAATTTTGTTATGGTAGGTAATTAAAAATAGAACGGATTTGGATGAGGTATACAGACAGGAAGGGTTTGGACTGAATTAGGTAATAAGATACTTTTTATTCCGATCAAATGCTTCCATGGGATAAAACACGAATCTTGATAACGCTATTTAGAAGTATCATAGGTGCCCGGATTATACATTTCTAGTAGTTAATGTAGCTTCATGCCATGGTCAAAACGGCTCTTTGGACATGGTATTCAATCTATTAAGGGAATAATAAATAATATTACAGTGAATAAGTGCGTGCGCAAGCACAGCTGGACCCTTACTTTCTTAGTTCAGTTCTGAATGACGCACTATTCAAGGTATATGGGTGAAACAACTTCCAACATCGTAAGTTTTTAAGAGTTCTTTCAAACATTAAACGTCATAAAGAGTCAAAACTAACATCTACCCATCTACTTACTAAAAACAACTCAGTTCAAAATTCTTTCACATATAAAATGACTATTTACGGAACAAGGTTCAGTTTCAGTTAATTTGAACTCGTCAATGACCTTTAAGCCGGCCGATATCGAATGTTTTATAGCAATCATCGGATCTTTAAGTCTGACGGTAAAATAGATAATTCAGGCAAGTTCATGTTGTCTAAATAGACATTAAGAAACGGTTTATTTAGATATCGCTCGGGTTAACGTAGGAGATACTAAGGCGGTGTGGTAGTATTATTTTTGTGTGCTAACTATGTATCGGATTTTAGTTGAGATGTTTCAAAATGTTTGCACAGCGAACGGTTTGATATGAAACAAAAGTAGGACTTATTGTCAGATTTTAGAATCAATTCTAATATCACATATTCATTAACTTATTTTTGAAAATACATATTTGTCCAACATTATAACGGGACTAAACGCGATATTATTTTTTTAAGTTGGTTTCGGAAGCGATGCTGCTACGGTCGTCACAAAAACCGAAACGTCAAGCAGTAACTACGAGTACCTACTCAAGTACATATAAAAATTATCGCGTTTGGTCCCGTTTTATTGTTGTCTTATTATAATGCAACGCGAAAGTTTTAAGTTAAAAATACACATTTAATTCAGCAGGTCAAAAGCATAATCGGGCGTTTAAGAGTTAGAATTTATTTGTGGTCGAATCATCTACTGGACGTTTTAAATAAAATTTAATAACAACAGAACCGACTTCACGTTACATTCTTACATAACGCAGAAAATCTCAGAATAATTTCGATCCTACCAGTGGATAGCAATTTGAAAGTGTCGTTCTCCAAATTGATTCGAACGCCAATCGAGTCGGATACCTTCCTATTTGCAGTTACAGCCTCGCTGATTTTAGTTTTAGTTATTTTTAACGAAGAACCTTAAACCCAGACTACAGTTACAGCTGACTTTACTCGCCGTGTTTCTTAACAGTACCTTTTATATACTTTTGTCGGAATAATGTTCCTCTACTACGGTGTACATATAAACCTCCCCATTGAATGAAGTTACATATTAAGAAAATCGCATCAATATCCATTACGTAGTTTAAGTAAGGGTTTTTGTTATGTGATAGGGAGGCAGACAAAAAAAAACTAGAGGGTCACCTGCTGGTAAGTGATCACCGCTGTCCATGGACATCAACCATCGCACAAGGGTCGCAGATGTGTTGCCTGCCTTTAAAAAACCCATACCCGAACCAACTGAGGGCTAAATGAATTAAGTATTTGTGAATAAGACATTTCAATAATCGGCAGTGAAATATTAATTTTAATGATAACTGCAGGGTTGTTGTTAACTTCTCTAAAATGGTACCTATAAAATTAAACCAAGATATCTGTGTACATTACAGTTTATTTGGGATCAAATGCTAAAATAACACAACAACGTCACTTATTTATCGAAGTTCAATTTTTCATTCCATTTCCCAGCGTTACAGACATTCTTACATACTGACACGCTGAGCCGGTAGTCGGGTGCAACGCGATGCACGTGCATTTGAATATTTAACCGCTCTCGATGCAGCGATAGACGCCTCCCGCAGGAGGCTTCGTTAGATCCCGCTTTTTGCGATATTATACATACAAGGTGAGATAAAAATATATCCGATAGGTGTAATTTAATTCTATAATAGCCTGTAGCTGCATTATAGCATGGTTCTGGTTTGTTTAAAATTTCATAAACCTTTAGTGATTATTCTGCCCTTAAAAGAATCACCACGCAATATTTTACATTACTAGCAATAAAAGTAAAAAAGGTTTTTAAAAAAACATTAACATACAAATATGTAAATTAGTTAATAGGATATAATATAAAAACAAATTAGTTGTACGCCCTGGATAACGCTCTAAAATTGCAGTGCCCTGGCGGGGTTCACGTTAGAAATATTTTTTTAAATATCTCTTGTGAGATATGTTATGTATGGTATGCGAGTGCAATTAACACTTTAAATTTGAATTTGAACCCTTCGCAGTCGGATATCACCAAATCCTGTCTTTTACCGCCACCAAATACGAGAATTCGTACAAATCGCATTGTAACGGTGGTATATATTTTCATCTCACCTTATATACGAATGGAACACAGCATTTCTCGGCACATGAACGTACATAGGTACACAATACTACATAATGTACGTCTATGTACCAACCAGAAAGCAAAAGTTCACTGGCCGCGCGCCTGACAGTGTATGATGGATCTGCGCGTGCGCCTCTGATCGCGTGCCAAATCGATCGATAGATCAATGCGCCGGGTCAGGCGTATTGTTGCGATTACAAAATACAAGATTCAAATGTAACTTCGTGTCTGAGTTATTCGGGGAGCTGGGATGTCTTTGGTGAATTTTCTGCTACGATGCGAAAGCCAGTAGGTCCCAGTACCTATGTATATCTCTAATGGATGCGATTGAATCTATAGCCGTTTAGTAGGTGGAGAAATTCGTAATTCTATGCACCATGCGGCTGCAGGCCAACAAGCTTGAAGGCTAGTTCACGGGATCATTTGTTACTACCTATCCCCCGGAAATCTAAGATCTCTTCCCTTCTTATGATGCCTACGGAAAGGGTTGGCGTAGTAGTTAGGTAGTGAGTTAGGTGTAATAGACGGCATCACACATCCACGTTTTACTGTCTTCAACAGGGTCTCAATTCAGACATTAGCAAGCAACGACTTAAGTAGGTACTAGCTAGGTACAATATGAAGTGAAAGTGGAAGCAGAAACTGCCTAAAAAGAACAGAATCATGCGTGAATTATAAGAGTACGATGTGTTACAAAAGGTGAACAAGAACATTTCTCGGCATGTGCTTACAATTAGAGTAGGTACGCGAAAAAAGCGCGTGTAAGTATTAACCCAGTTGTGCGCTATTCCTGGCGCGGCGATGGAGGCCTGATCGACTGAGGGACATTTCTGGCCATCTTGGTTTGTACGGTTGAGATTGGGACATATTTGTCCATTTCAATGTGTTAATTTTGTCTAACTACGTTTGGTTTAAATGTTAAAATATATTCCTGAAAGTTGCAAACAGAGAAAACAACAATATAATCGATAAAAATATTACCCACGCACAATCATTCACATACAGTCCAGTGATTATTTTTATCATGGACTTCATTATTGTCTCTCATTTATTTGTGGTCAACACATTCAGAGTTTTGCTTTCAGTTGATATATAGGATAATCAAGATTCTTTACACATTATTTTAATATTATTCAGGTATTACTTTACAGAATAATGTACTTTGGCCCACTTCAAATTATTATATCGCTTAAGATAGTCATTTATAAAGATTTCGGATGAAAATATTGTAACAGTAGTACATTGCAAGGGGTTCCCGAGAAACAGTACAAGCGCTCACGCCATAAACAAAACATACTAAAATTAGTGCCACGTAAATACGAATTTAGTGGCATGGCAACACTAAAGTCCTTATATTATACACGGTGTTGCCACTTAGAGCGCATTAAACGTTACGATCGAGTGTTTACGCTGTAAATCAATGTTGACTGGATTCGCTGTCTGGTCAATAAAGTGTCTGGAATACGTTCAGGGTTTAATACTTCCTGATCGATGCCTCGTCTGGAAAAATATGGAACTGTAGGTACGATGTTCTCAAGAACATTTTCAAGAACGAATAATGTGGTGGATATACAAACGTATACATCACGGCCCTGTATCATTGATTTACCATTTCTAACCTATCGAAACACTGTTCGCAGTAGAAATTTATTTTCTTTTAGAGTAATAGAATTTTACTGGCAGTGAATTGATAGTCGTTGACACGCCCGTCGCGCCGGTCGACGTGTCTCAAGCAAGATGCTTTGCTTTCAAGGGTTCATCAAGCTAATAATATACGAGTAATTATCAGAACTATCACCACTTTAGCAAATCTAAAATTGACACAAACGGATGTGTTTTGTGATCATTAATTTTCAAACCTAGACTTTGTAAAACAATCTTTTTTAGAGGCGCTTCTAAGCATAAGGCTCATGGGAATTTGCAGTGTAAAGTCCGGCTTGTCAGCTAAACCCATTATGTTCACACCTAAGAGGATCAGATGAAGACAAAGAAACACATACGGAACACCAACCGTCATTTTGACGAGCATTCTTTGTTTGAAATATTGCTGGCATCAAAGAATGTTGAGCACATGTTTGCTTATTTCGTGTTTGTTCTAATTCGTGAATACGCAGACAATTTGATAATTTTGCAGTCTACAGTTAGACGTAGGCCTCTGGAGGAGGGGGTGATGCCTAAAGTTATTGGTGTCTATAGGCCCACCCACTGGGTAGGCGGTTTGGATCACAAGAAGATGAAGTATAAAACACAGGAAAATACTGCTGCACAGTTCATGCATATACCCCAGAATGATCCTAAGTAATTCCTACATTGGGCAGTAATAGTCTAATACTTATTAATAGCATATAATTGTAGTTTAATCTTTTAATATCTCCTAAAGTCTTGTAACTGACTGTAATTCCTGCACAGAACAATACTATCGTAACTTTAATTAAATCTAGTATTTTTAGCCTTCCTTCAAACATGACTATTATTGAGAGCGCAGCTTAAACTTTTACTGTCAAATTAGTTCGAAACGGGTTGAGTGAACGACCACATAATTTTTCAAAATGGTTGTTGAATGACAAAATGTACCCATGTAAATGCAAACGTGCATTCCACGTAGTTTATATGATGCATGACCGCATTGAATTAGCTGGTCCTTTGTTTGTTTGGGAGCAATGAGGTAGAACCGTTCCCTTCATTGCACTCACATCACATTGTAATGTCCCTTGTTCTTGTGAGTACAATATGTAGTTTCTGTGTTCTGGCTAGAGGATCTAGGATTTGAATGAGCATTGAGGTTTAAATATTCGCCTGTTTAATTTTTCCTTACCAAGCTGGCTTCTACTATGTACTATCAAACACATAGAAAATTTAGGCTTTAAAGCCCGTGGTGCGGCTATTTGAGTAGTTTAAAAAAATTACGGTTAAAATGTGAAGTTGAACTTAATTGCATCAGACAAAATAATAATTCATTTTTGAGTTTATATTTGTAAAAAAATGCTAGTCCGAGGAGTTGAATAAAAGCACAAAGCTTTTTTTGAAACTGATGTTTACGTAGAATATCTTGTTCAGAACCAAAATCTGTTCTGTTTGAAAACTTACGAATTTACACTGAAACAGCTCTAAACAGCTATTCGTTCTGCCAATACTACGTATTTATCATTGTTTAGCCTAAGCTTACGCAGGTAAAACAAGAAAAATGGGTGTTGCCGCGTATAAAAATTGTTGTTTAATAGTGCAGCTTACGCAGGAGAGTTTAAGCAAATAGTGTTGCCATATCTAAAAATAGTAGTTTTTATTGTGTTATTTTCGCACGCGGAAATAATTGCGGTATATTTTTACGCCTTACTCGAAACTATTTTTGGGATGTTAGTGTCTGCCTGCGGCTTTTAACGAGGGGACTGTGCGGAAAGTATGAATTAAAGACTGGCACGCTTCCATTGGTTTGGAATTAGCGACAATTTGCATGTCATTATAATAAACAACAATGTAAATTCTGCTCTTAATACTGTTTTTTTTTAAATATTACAGTGGTTGTTCATTTTGCAGGAATAACCAGGCTTAATGAGACAATGCTAGTTTGATAAATTATTGAAAAGTGTTATATGTCGGGTACATTTTATAAATTACAAAATAGCGTCTTTGTACATTAAATATCTTAAGAAAAACGTATAATACCATTATTTCGATTGACTCAGGCTTTACACTTCACAAAACTGTCGTGTGGTGATAATTCGTAATACGATGAATCCGACTGACAGATAACTGTTGAAAAAGTATGCAATTTCATTCGCCATTATATTCAAGTATTAAAATACAGAAGAAATGCATGAATCAGTACCATTAAAATTAATTTCAAGCCTGTCATTGTTATTGGTCAACATATAACAGAGCAAAATAAAATACACTGTTACCTTCAGAAGTTACAAGTCTTTTCCTCAGAAGTGACATCTCTAATTATGTCAAAATATTCAGCAAGATAAACAACGTACTCTGAGCTTACAGAGTTAAATCTGTCTTCATTCAATTAATGAGACGCGATGGGGGCGAGGTCAACATATTTATGATACCTACGAATAGTAGCATTTTCTTTTTTACGACCGCAACACTTTCACTTTGAAGTAACAAGCAATTTCATTGTTGTTAATTAAGGTTGTTACTTAAGGTTTTGATGTATGGCAGAAATAAATTAGTGCGCTAAGTATGTAGCTGGTGCAAAATGACACAACTCTGTAATTGTAAATACAAGAAATTATAATCAGCCGAGTCTTTTTTTTTATTATAATGAAGTAAGTGCATGAACATCACAAAACAGACCGTTTATCAATAAATAATCATCGGATATGTTTGACAAATTGTCTTTCATTCGTTTTTTTGAGCTGTAAATAAAGTATTTTTCTCTGTACAGATGATGACCGAATAGGTATATATGTACTTTGTAGTAACAAGCGATTTTATTGTTGTTACTAATGTTTTAGATGTATGGCAAGAATAATTTAGAACGTTAAGTACATAATAATATGTACCTAGTGCAAAATTACTTAACTATGAATTTGTCAGAGTAAATACAACGACATAGCGAATAACAAATGATAATATAATCGGCTGTGTATTTTTTTTCAATGATGATATAAGTGCATGAGCACAACACAACTCAAATATTTTTTTTGACAAATGGCCTTTTTATCGCTACAAAACGTTTCCAAATAATATGGTAGAAAACTAAAATACTTACAGAATTATTTAGCAAACCGCATTCATTTAAAATGTGCTATAATATACACGTTACAAGCTATGCATACAGCCAAATTTCGTAGCAAGTCTGTATAAATCCAGATAAAAACGTCCGTAGCTCTTAAAATACAGACTTCATTATTCCCGACTAGTCGCATTTGTTAGCGTTGCTCTCCGGGGATCGTGTTCCCTTCCCGCGGGATTTACATTTTGTATTTTAACATCTATTTAATTACTTTATATATTCGTGAAGTTGATGTGTCGATTTAAAAGGTCGTACAAGCTGACCAGAGGTGGAATTCACTAAGCGCCAATGTCGTAAACTCACGGCTGTGTCATCGTTGACAGTACTAAATTAGTACTTTTCTACTGTCAACGATGATACAACCGTGAGATTATGACATTTGCGCTTAGTGAATCGACCCCCAGGACATACAGATAATTGCAATATGCATAATATTTAGTTTAGATTTTCACGTTGCATTTAAACATAAACAAATGCTAATATTTTCTGTGAAGGGATCGAAACCGCGATTTCTTGGTCTAATATAGTCAACATCTTAATAATTGAACCACATTGATCGTAAAATTGGTCTTATTAATGATCCAATAGTCCTTAATGAATATTATAATTATGACTATAAATTATATGAGTTCTATGAGTGTTTTACACTTGTTTAAGTACCTTGTTTAACTTGTTTAACTACCTACATCATTTCGCATCCATCCATCAAAAGACTGACATAAATATATTATGATACAACGTTACTTCAGATCGCGAGATTGCAATGTTATTACAATGAAAACTTCCATAATTTGAAACACTGAAATCTTTGTCATTCAGTTTAAATTACTGAGCACTTCGCAGATGCCTTAAAACTACTGTTGTTTCGTGAATTTGCGAATGTTAAAAAATATTTAACTGTAGCTTTCGGCTGTTCAAATTGTTTTTTTACGAGTACACTATGAACATTTTATGTAATTAAGTAATTAAGACATCAAACAGTATTTAAAGTATTCCACAGCTAAATGTACTGGCATTCCCAGATAGTATAGCCTACTACAGTCTACACCCTAAGCTGACAAGTTGGTGACCGCAGTATTGTGAATGATAACACACAGTAAAATGCCGTTTTCCATCTCCCGTGATGACTTTTAGTCGCAACAAATTATATTCTAAGTGAATACACATCATCCTCCTAGCGTGAATCCCGTTCCTTTGAACATGATCCAGGATTTGGCGAGCCTGACTATGAAGCGACTATGAAGCGACTGAGTGAAGCGATTGTCATCAGACCTTCGTAACCCTTAGAGAGGAACCAGACAGATTGGATCGTGGTTACACATTGAGATTTAACTGAACTAAAGTCAGAAACCATCTTAATGTGCAGGTTTCCTCACGGTGTTTTCCCACACCGTCGAGCCAATGGCACAAATCCACACATAGATTGTCGAAAATTCCAGAGGCATGGACCTGGATTCGAACCACGGACCTCAAGTATGTGAGGCGCGCTCTGTGCCAATAGGCCACCATCGCTGTTCTATGGGAACACTACAGGTTACTTATTAAAAGACAAAACCAGTAGATTATTGCATTTCCTACCCAACCTTTGCCCTTAACAACGAGTCATATAGAATTTCATCTTGAACGATTGTGGATTCCACAAAGTTTGGCGCGATAGCCAAGGCCCTATCAATCACTGCGCCAAATTAACCGTCAAATTGATTGGTTAAATATCTTCAGTTGGCAGACATATTGTATTTTATGTTGTCCACCTGTGCTCACGACGGTTTTATGGATCCTTCTTGAAAAACAGTTATTAATTTGCAATTTTTCATGATTTTGATGCAATTAAGAATTTTCTTCTGGCAGATCTTTTTAAAAGGCTGCTTTAAGCTTGTTTTTAATGGGTTTATTATATTTGGATATTAATATATGAAGAAGGCAGTGGCAAATAACTCTATTTTTGCCATAAAAGTTGTTGTGTGTTTCATTTCATACAATGATCACGACCCTCAGTAATGAGGAATACGACTCAAGGAGAAGAAATGGGTAAAAGGTAATTGGGTGATTAAAAATAGCCACGATTTATGATCTTAATCGAATAAGCTGTCTTTCACAAAGTTATTTGCCGAATTCTATTTTCGTCTTCTTTCGTTGATATTTGAAAAATTGCTTGAAGGGGCGCCGTATACCAGTCCAGATCATTGAATTAATGTTGAAATGTGAAGAAGTCAAGACTCGACTGACTAAACATTTCATTATAAGCAACAATTATTTAGGATAGTAAATTTCTCGAACAAATTAACGTTTATTTTTACAATTCGAGTAGCATTGATCGCGCTTAACTGCTTTGCGAAATGATCAGGGATTTAGGGTTGCCAGGAACCGATTTTTTTTAGAAATTCTGAGGCATTAAACATTTACCCTGGAAGGTAGTCTGAGTCTGAGTTTCTAGTTCATAGAAATCGCCTCCGCCTATTGTAATGGTACAACGTAGAATCAACCTTGAACATGAAAGGTTCCGTATCAAGCCCAACTTGATATTGAAATGGTAATGTACGGGCTTGAACAGGAAAAAAATACCCGTTTTACCAGTAGAAACAAGCAGTAGGACCACGGGTGTACTTCTAAATATTGAACGTAAACATGGGTGTTATACTTTGAAGGTAATTATAGATGTATCTAACAGCTGATGGCAGCCCTACCACCCACCTTCTGGCAGGAAGTATAAGTATTTACACCAGTCGAAATTATGTCCGTGTTTGTTTATTTTGGTGCGAATCTGTCGGGAATGGAAAGGCGATATATTGCCGCGGTATTCATAAATTGCTTTACTTTTTTACGTACGATCTGACTATCTTTAAGTTTGTCTAGACATATCTCGGTTGAAACACGTGGTGCAGTTTTGTAGTGACGTAATGTAAATATTTTATTTTCAACGGCTTTTTAAAGAATGCTAAACGTTATAGTTGTACGACCGAACATAATAAATAGTTAAAAACGGTATTTGACTGACAAGTCAAATCACCTACTTTTTTTAAATGTCAAAAACGTAACCTTGTAGGAAAAAAATTATGAAATATTGAATCTTGACGTCACGATGCAATAGTGTCAAATCAATACTCTTTTAACTTCAATTAGCTGTAATAATTTGTTAAAAACTCAATAGTAACTGTGAGATAAAAAATTGTGACTAATTTTTGATTGCGTCTTTAATGTTAGAATGTCATAATTTATTTCGTATGCAGTCAAATACCCAATTTTTGGCAGAGAAAACATCCAATAGATTCTATTTGCTTTGGCGACTTTTTTATGAAAGTGAATGGTTAGATATTATAACGGACCTCTCTACTATTTGTTCATGTGTTTAACATTTATATAAATCTTTCTTTTAACATTCTCTCCTTGGACATATCCTCGAGTTATACGTCATGCAAAAGCCAACGACAATTTCAATGTTGACACCCAATTAATTTAAGACAAAATCACAAGAACCAATAACTAAATGAGCTTCCTCGAATTACCCTTTTCAATTAAGATCAAAGTTCTCCCGTCTTACCGTCCACTGGATTATCACCTCTATTCCTTACACGATAAAGTTCTCCAGTAGGTGTTACTATTATTTCTAGACGTAGATCGGCCCATTTCCGATCATGTTTAACACACGCAGCAATTAGTCTGAGGTATATTTGGGGCTGGAGTCGGATATTAATAGCACCAATATGGAGTGTTAGAGTCGCTGTCTATTAGAAAACGTTTACGTTACGTTTATTCAGAAACATTTGATTTGGACGATCAGTTTAGTGTTATAGTTAAGAAGTGACTGTTACTACAAGATCGTAGTTTCGATCCCCGCATAGTATTTAAGGTGTTCAAACACCTCTTTACTTTTGTCATTGTATTTTATTACAATTAAATTTTAAAGCGGTGTATCGCATTTATATCACTGTTGTGTATCGCAAAATGTTTAAGAATTAAATGGTCTTTCAAATTCTGCGAATTGTTTATAATATGTTTTGTTACTCATACTAGTCAATGGCTTATTTTACAATTAATTTCTTGCTCAACAACTCCAATGATTTCAAAAATTTATTCTGCTCATACAATCGGTTCATTTCAACAACAAGTTCCTCATAGTACACGTATCAGAATAACTTTTAGATTGTTGATGTATGTCGTACATTATTCCGAGATACATTTTACGAGTATGTCTCTCCCGAACACGTCTTGTTACTCAAAAGACGATAAACCTTACACATGTCAACAATTCGTAAATCGACCGTTTGATCTCGCAAATAAAGATTTTAAAAACCCGTATGATATTTGTATATCTCGTATGACTAATTAACAAAACTCTGAAGCAAGAAACTCGTTTGATGATACATTTTATCGCCATGTACATCAATTAGAAGATTTGAAATTAAAGAAATCTTTTGATGTCATGCCAAAATTAAAGTGTGATTGGGCTTTAAGAGAAAGTTGTTGTTTGAGAAATAATTGTATGTAATGTTCGTTTTAAATTTGTCAGAGCTTGTTAAGCAATTCGAAGTTGTATTGAAAGATTTGTTCTTTAATACAACAAATCTTACATAGACGTTCCGCTTATTTTTCTTTAAACAAGTTTATTGTATCATCTACGAGATAAAAAAAATACCCTGAGCTAAATAAGAAAGAACAATACTTAGTTTTTCCTGTTTTTTGTTTACCATGCAATTATAAAAGTGTAAAAAGGCTAAAAACCTCAAAAGAATAATATCTTAAACCAAAATAGATGCTTTTAAAAATCTGCCCAAATCCCGAACTAGGTAATCTGGTAAAAGTGATACAAAATGGCGTCCGTGCGCATTGAATAAAAAAAAGTAGAAAAAGGCAACACAGGAAACATTTTTTATTACATCAGATATGTTCATAAAACAACAAGATAGCTAGCATCCAGCGGATTTGCATAGAAATAAAATCGAAACATCGGCATAGTTCGCCTCGTTGCTCTGCCGTGACGGATGGTGTTGCCAGCCCGAGCGAGATAAATAGAATGGTTTTTAAATTTTCACGTATGGCAATATTTTGGATTTAGAAGACGGTATCAGTTGGGTAGAGTTCGATAAAAGTTATAACGTCAATCTAAAGTTTCACATCACGAAGATGTAAAATGCTAACAAAAGGCCAAATTCACTATCAGATAGTGTCTCAAAGGATAATTGAAAGATAGTCTTTAGTATTTAAGAAGTTTTTAATTACTTAATACGACTTACAATCGTAACTTATGGTATTACTTCAAGGAATGAATTACGAAGCGATCTTAAAACTTCCTTTAAACAGTTTTTAGACGTTATTTTCCACTGTTTTTCATTGATACCCTACCTTTGCATTTATTACTATCAAGTGACCAGTTTTCTCATTCTATTTTTTTATTATAAACTAGCGGTCTCCCGCTGCTACGCGCGCATGGAAATAGGTTACCGGTGAAAAATTCCTAAATGAACATTTTGCCTATGTTACTCGGGGCTAATGTAGCTTTCGAATGGTGAAAGAATTTTAAAAATCCGTCCAGTCGTTTTTGATTCTATTCATCACAACCACAGAAACAAAATAAATTTTCCTCTTTATAATATTGGTGAAGACAAAACGGAGCCAATTCCGGGTTCCAATTAAAGCATTCTTTATTGGAAATTGTCTTCAAACAAAAGCGAGTCCTGCCTACGTGTCCAAGTAAAAATAAGTATTTGTCATCGAAAGACGATCGACGGTCGCGATAGGCGATCTGAGCAAGGTCGCCGGAAGACGCCCATGTTATCTCGTCCTTGAAGCCTAAGGGCCACCCGCCCTCCCACTTGAGATTTTATTCCTTTAAGTTAGGACTCATTGATTCTAATCTACTTTTATGAAGGAAATCATAACATGTTTATTCGTGGACGGGATTAGGAAATTTTAAGTGACGTTTAGCGACGTCGTTGACAGATGGCTGGCTTTACATGATCTCTACTATAATTAAAAAGAAGTAAAGTTTGTACATATTATATTTTTTAAATTGGGGTATGTTATGTCGGCATCTACCGAACCGATTTTTAAAATTCTACCACCAATAGAAAGCCGCATTATTGCTGAGTGACATAGGTTATATAAAAATCATGTAATGAAACTGACGGGACGGCAAGGGACGCGGACGAAGTCGCGGGTGGAAGGCTAGTGATATATAAAGATGCATCAGCTGTACTTGGGGATTGCATTTCTTATTATGATACTAGCGGCCGGCCGCGACTCCGTCCGCGTGGATTCGGGTAAACCTCAAAAATTGTAGCCTATGTGTTAATCTGATGTATAAGCTATATTGTGGTAAAGTTTCATTCAAATCCATTCAGTAGTTTTTACGTGAAAGAGTAACAAACATCCATACATCCATACATCCATACATCCATACATCCACACTTACAAACATTCGCCTTTATAATAGTAGTAGGATGCGTTGCCTCAATAATACATGCGTCTAGTATTCTTAATGTGCTGTAGGAACTAAGTAATTAAAGTATTATTAAATCTACATTTAGTATATGAAGTGATACAAGACAAGGATTGTAGTAAAATGAGTAGGTACTTGTTACTAAACTGACTTGTGCAAATTCACTCGAATGTGAAGAACTCGTAACATAGACAAAGATCATAAATTGTATGTCTTTTGGGGTGCATTTATTTTTAAGATATTTAGGACACAGAGAGCGTGAAAAATAAGAATAAATAAGCATGAACTTTAAAACTACGTAGCTTCGCGCTGCGGTTACCACGAATGCAATATTTGGTTGCCGTCTAAACACGGTAAAAACTTCATGCATAAGTATAATGTTTGTGATACATTAAAAGTCAAATCATTTTTATTTACAAATTCATTTGTGCCACCGTTTTATGAAAATTTAAAATAAATAAAAAAAAAACTTAAATTACAATTTATATAAAAATGTGTTATTTTTATCTGTAAAAACATTTTTGTTTACAATGGGGTAGGGACTAACTCATGTTTATGTTTTTTTGAGTGAATAAGATCATAAATAAATGCGTATCGTCTCGGGTACTAATCTACAATACCTTCATGCGGTTATTTGCAATTAAATTTATATTCAACAGAGCTGCTTCTTAACATGCGCAGTAGCACACTAGGAACACACTAGGCTGAAATTATGCGACACAAATTCGGCAGCAATGCGTTTTCTATGACGTGACGTAAATTCAGCATAAATTCTGACGCGTTTCTTCTACAAAGTGTCGTCCTACACCAAAATTAAACAACACATGTTCCTAGATTAAGCCAAATCCCATCTTTGTAACGAAAACATGATTTCAAATGATGGAGGCCTTTGCCCTGCAGTGGGACACTAATAGGCTGATACTTTACTTTATGTTCCTAGAATGAAAAAATCTTAAAAGAAACGTCAAGGTCACCCCCAAACCCTCTAGATAACTAACACTGTCCTTGCACAAGCTCAGATAAATCTGTTTTCCTTTGCATTAAATGACGTGCGAAGGGAGCTCATTAACCTCCTTCCGGGAACCCGGAGTAAATCAAACATATTATGATAATCAGCCACTTGGCCTTAAAATTAACATAAGGTCAGCCACTGAATGAGACCGCAAATTAATTATGACTAGGGATGGTCTAAAATTATGGCGGTGTTATGTGCAGACTGCTTTTTGGCGACGGATTTAGTGAAATTAAGAAGTTGGCGGTGTGTTAACTACTAGCGGTGGCGGGTTCAATCTCCACGCAGGAGTAACAATTGTGTAATAAATGAATGACTATGTATCTTAGTCAAATCATATATAGATTTAATTATTCATATAAGAAGTGCAGTGCCCAGAATAGAAGGATGTCTAACCGTGTATCGTAAGAAGTGACTAGAGATTTTCCGTTCGTAATCATCCAACATACTGCGGTCACCAACCCGCCCGTTTTGTACTCATCTGGGGGAGGCCTTAAATAAAAGCTACCTAAATAAATGATGGGAGTACGCACTTATACTCTCTTGTATATTATTATGAAAAAAATAATATTTTTGTATAATTTAAATATAAGATACTAAATGTTGCTTATTAACTACTAAAACAGATAGACGACGATGCGCAAAAATCTCCAAAGAAGTAGGTACCTATGCACTAGAAACTTAATTGCTCTCTACTCAGGATATTAGTATTTGAAAAAACCTATCAATTACCAACAAAGACTGAGTCTTAACCAGCTCAACAAGTGAGCATAAATCGATCGTTAGCCAGAGCCGTCCACATCCCATTCCCAGGAGAGTTAGTGCGTCGTTTACATAGCAACTAGGTACTAACTGTCCTCTTAGAAGAACTGAAGTGTCTTCCCGAACTAGCGTTTGAATAACATTCATATTCAAAGTGGGGTTTGTGACGTGTATGTATGGTCTGTAAAATTTGAAAATAAAATTCATATGTGACAATCTTTGGTAGAACTGCCCATGTGTTTACAAAGTCTCAAATATAAAAGATACCTTTTTATTTAGTAGAACAAATAAAATCTTATGCATATTTTATATGATTGGCGTGCATAAATGATTCATAATAAATTTTGCTATCATTATGGAATACATAAACTTGAAGGATTTTATTAAATTAGAGACAAAAAATAGTTCATTGTTTTATAGAACAACAGCTACCGTAGTGAAAACTTTGGGAAACCTTCTTGACTTTACACCAAATTCTTACCATCAGAAAAACAAAAAAATACCCTCTTCTATGTTTATGATATTCTGTTGCGGTTACATTAAATTATAAGGAAGGTGGTCTACCTAAACCTCTTAACGACTTTCGTTAAATCTCTGTTTAATTGCTCCATCGTGATGAACTAAGGTTGACCGCATAAATTGTTTTAATCCGTGGCACGTACTAATCAACGGGTCGTAACGGTAATCCCGGTCAATAAAATATCCATTAATAGCACAAACAAATAACTAAGCTACGCTGAGATATGGGGTGACCACTTTTAGCTGTATTTCATGGGATAAAGTTCTTCGATGGGGGATACTGTTAACAAATAAAAAATATAAAAAATACTTGTTAAACGTTAATGTGGCTGGTCAGCAGACATCTTAGAAAAAAACTGTTTCATAAGCATTCAAAATAAAAAATGTGAATCTATGTGAAAATGTGAGTAACGAAAGGACGCCCGGAAACCTTCAATATTTGCCTTGTAAAAGTATTTTTCTTCTTACCCAATAGATAGTCATAGTTTTTTAATTAAGAGATTACTCGAGTTAAAAAAAAAATTTAAAATTACATAATTTACAATATGACACTTCAGAAATTTTATTTTTATTCTTCTAAATACAAAAAGTAACGACGGTAGAAATAGCTCTCATTTACAGACATTTATGCAGACGTTCCTGAAATGTCCCATTACAATGGCACTTCACGAGCACCCTAGTAGTGCAGAGCTTTAATCCGTCTTATTTTAACTTGGTCCTATTTTAAGTTGGATCAATTCGGTCGCCGACCGGGTCGCCATTTGTAAGGCGCTCTTGTCACTATCCGGATTATCTACCAGTCGACTACAGGGCGTTCCGGTGTTCTTGCGACTCATCAATTGATACTGCAGTACACGGATCTGTTTCAGATTGGAATTGATTAATTTTGTAAGGCACTGCAGTATGCAGGCAGGGGCTTGCGGAGAAAGGAAGACTTGAAATAAATTTCCTTGGACGTAATTGGTGAAACGCCATCTGGCTCCAAACTACTCGTAAGTTAAGATTTCAACAGTAGGAAACTGATAGACTTGTTTTTGTGTAGGTACTTTAATTCAGCGTATGTTTTAACTAACTTTGATATTGTTACTACTTGCACTGAACGTAATTCAACTAATTATACTGAATGAAAAGGTAGAAAATAATATGATTATCCCACTTTGTAGTCCTTAGACAAAAGTAATAAAAAGGATCTTCTTAAATTTATAATAATAAGCTGTCATATAAATATTTCCGAAACAGAGTCAAAGTCAAAGTAGTTTATTTTGCAATTTGATTTACATAGAAATGTACGTCAATACAGAGCATTTATGTCTGTGGAAATGGTGCCTAACAAGTCGGAATCTGATTCGGAGCATCCAAACCCAATGCGGGGACCAAAATTTGTCTCTCCAGAATTAAAACCGAGCAATTTAACCAATATTGAAGCTAAAGTGATTTTATTTACACCAGCATGCTGCACTGGATAGTTTTCAAAATCCGTTTTAGATTTCCAATGGATTCAATTCTGTACAAAGTGTTCGAAGTAACGAAGCGACTAACATTGCCATCCTTTGTAACAGGATCTGTCCGCTTGCCATCCACACTTTCTCAGTCCTTTGTAAAATAAACTATTTTCCTTTGAAAATGAAGGCAAATTTATATAATGATTAATCGTTGGATCTATTTTGCTTCTTGTAAATGCAATATGGCTTGTTCTTGACCGGTAAGTACTGGTGTTAGAGTAAATAAGGAAATATTTCCGAACATATCGATCAATGCTTCCCCAATTTCCCATAGATTAGTAAAGATGTAAGTAGTTTTTTGTGTGATAACATTTTCGATACAAAGAATTTGTTAGGGAATTTATAAAGCTGTCACAAATGTCACCCCACACTTCCTAGAACTTCCTAATAACCTAATAATAATCAAGTCTTGTCAAATGATTGAATCAATCAGTCATCAATAGCTAATGACTCTGAAAGCGCGGGAAAGAGAAAGGCCCGATAACGGCCATTTTGTCGTCGGTCCACGCAAAATGGCGGCGTAATGTCGGCCCTAAATAACCACTACGGTATTTAACGACGGCCTCTGGGAAAGTTTTTATGCACGGACGAGTTCACAGAGAATTCATTTGAGCTGATAATGTGGCTGTGATATTAAATACGGTTCAAATGTTTGCTCCGATGTAAACAGAAAACAGGTGATATCAAACGTGACCTGTTTATTACGATTCTCTGCTAGTTTGAAAATAAAATTGGTGGTTTATAAGGTTTGTTATGTAAATAAAGATTATCTTTATTTATATTAACAAGAAAAATCATCTCATAAATACATATCGTTTAATAGTTACAACTAGCCAGTGGTGAGCTGATCTTAGTGTACATTTATTTATTTTAATTCGTGATCAAATCGTGATATTTTTCAGAACTGTTTTCGATGCAGGAATAAATAATATTATGTTTATTTAATGATTGCAAATGCAAGATGTTTTACCATCTTTCCAAATATCGACCATAAGTAAGTGATTCCGAATGTTATGACACCTTTACGTTTTGGATGAAAACAGTAAAATTATTAAAAAAAATATTTATTATTCGTCGTAAAAGACCATAACGAGCAAATCTGTATGCTCATTTAGGGCTATTTGTTTTCATGAAAGTTATTCGATTCGCAAACAAATAAGTTCAAACAGAAAACTTTAATAGTTAATCTGTACCTATGTTAGGTCTACGAGTATTGCCATACAAATTATCGTCTCAGTATTGATTGTAATTCTGGCTTAAAATTAAACCTGGGAAAAATCCATATTATTTTTTTATTGCGAAGTGAAGTATCGTAAATCTCCATTGGTCAATTACTACCGTACAAATGTGACAATATAACAAACCATGTATCGTAAAAATTCACCTATTCCCCGCAGCATAACTCCATTTTCATTGGCACAAAATATCTGAAGCTTATTTGGGTGAAATTAACTAAATTTTATGTAGAACTGGCGTGACAAGTTGGTTGGCAGTCGGCCCGGAGTATGGCCACCGCAGTAGCCTTTGTGGTCAGGCCAGTCCCTAGGTATTCGAGAGAACCATGGCCAGAAATAGCCCACGTGGGCGTGGATGCAGCAGAAAAAGATGGCAAAATACTGTAGTTGCACACGAGAGGCTGAATTTACGGAAATGGAAATGTTTTATCGCTGTTTTGTAACTTGCTGTTGTGTTGGGCATATTCCAGTATTTTGCAGTTAAGTATTTTGGTATTGTAAGTTTATTTGTATTTTTCTGTAGTAATTTAATGAGCAGTGAATAAAAAATTGTGTATGCTTTTGCCATCGATAAAACAGTTAAAACACAAAACCCTTAAAATAAAATAATCAGCAAAGATTTCGTATCAAAATTGTCTCTAAAATTTTTAATTAGCACAGGAAAAAAAATTTTTCGTCAAAAAAAGGAAATATTATCGTTTACGTGTTTTCGTAAAATATCAGATGAATAACTCCACAATTTAAAATGAGGTTACGAATTATGTTAAAAAGAGTTAGTTTATTTCAACAATTACGTATTTTTATGATCACCATAAAATTACTTTGTAAACTGTTTACTAAACTTTCATCTCGATCGTAACAGTAAAAATTGTTTATTTTCTGAATCTATGCGATCTTGCGCTGGATTAACCGACGTCGTAACGAATCAAATCTGGATTTAACTGGTGTCAAAAAAGGACGCGAACTTATGTTCATGACACGTGTTTCTTGTATTTTGACAGCTAACAAAATCTTTAGTATGGTTTTTTTTTTGCGATTTTGGTTTTATGTAATTAATTTGATTGATTGAGAATACCAGGATACCGGGATACAGATACCAGGTTATCTGTTAGGTTGTACTTATCTATGTTACAGAATAACTTAACCGGGATTAGACATTCATTCCATCTTTTTTTTGTAATATTTTTTTCTTCTTTTACTTTATTTTTTACCAAATAAATCATGTTTGCCTGTGACTATTTCATTTCCTTCTTGCCTTCCTTTCACCCTTGCAAGTCAATTTGTTTTATGTCTATATTTGTGTAAATATGGCTGGTGAACTTCACATAAATAAATAAAAGTCAAAAAAAGGTTCAGGGCACGCGCCGGCGCGTACGCAGCAATCACGCAATATGGGTCAACATTGTCCAAACGCCTAATATTTCACAACGGCGGAGTTATTATGAACTTTGTATCAGACCTGTCAAAATATACACGTGTCTTGTTGAAGGAAGCCTGAGATGCATTAGAGCTCGGATTACAAACATGAGAAAGGTAGTTCAAGACTTTTTTTCATGTTTATTTACAGATACACTGGCTTATACGACAGTGTACTCGTTTGTAGGATCGAAATCCGCCCAAGAAAAACTGGCGAACAACTTATTTTTTAAAGTTTAAACTTCTAAACAATAGAATTTAGGACCAGATTTTCTGTGTGATGTTAAATGTGTTTTAGGTTTAAGTTAAGATTTTATTAATTACACTTTAATTGACATGAATGTTTAAACATTATTTAAAGCGAAAATCTTGCTGTGTTATGCAAACGGTGTACCTAGTCTTAAGCTCTACCACAAATTTTACAATGCGCTGTACAAAAACATTGCAGACATTAGATACATTCAATACTTTTTATTACTTTCCATAACCATAGTGTTAAACTGTAAGGACTTCATCGTCATATGAACTATCCAACACAGAAAGATTTTTTCCTATTAAGCATGATCACGATTTACTATACAAACTTCAAAGTTGAATTATAGTTTGTCTCCGCTTACCGGAAAGGGGCGTGTTTGTATATTTTTCATTTAAGAGTTGTCTTGTGGTCATGCCATCAAATACATAGTTCCGGTACTCCGGTAGAAGTGTCTCTATCAAAAAAATATTAGAATTTAGAACGGACTGCCAACATTTTTTTATTTGTTTTTTTATAGCGGCAGATAGCACATTTTGGACAGTATTCATTTTGTTATCTAGTTTGAATGAAATCATTTTTAGGGTTCCGTAGCCAAATGGCAAAAAAAGGGAACCCTTATAGATTCGTCATGTCTGTCTGTCTGTCTGTCCGCCAGTCTGTCACAGCCACTTTTTTCCGAAACTATAAGTGCTATACTGTTGAAACTTGGTAAATCGATGTATTCTGTAAACCGCAACAAGGTTTTCACACGAAAATAGAAAAAAAAGTAAAAAAATGGGGGGTCCCCATAGTCAAAACTGAAACTGAAAATATTTTTTTTCTTTGAGCATATACGTGTGGGGTATCTATGGATAGGTCTTTAAAAATGATATTCAGGTTTCTAATATCATTTTTTTCTAAAGTTGACTACTTTGCGTGAGAGACCCTTCCAAAGTGGAAAAGTGTGTGTCCTAACTTCTAAAATAAGAGGATGATAAAAGTAATACAAATACATAATGTACATTACTATAAAAACTACCAACGAAAATTGGTTTGAACTAAATCTACCAAGTAGTTTTTTTAATACGTCAAAAATAGAATTTGTACGGAACCCTCAGTGCGCGAGTCCAAGTCGCACTTGGCCAATGTTTACTTTTTAATTGAATAATTTAGGTGCGATCTTTCCTTACAAAGTGAATTATTTTTTTATTTGACAGGAGTAATTGTGTTGTTTTCCAATTTTGTAAGTGGGTGTATGTTGTTCTTTTAAATAAATAAAAAATCACATTATAATGTCAGTATTCAGTTTACCTAAGAACAGCATTCTTCTATCAATAACATCGTATTTTTATGTTATAGGGAGGCAAACAGAGAGTCACCTGATAGGAAATGATCACCGCTACCCATGGACATCAACAACCGCACACGAGTCGCAGATGGGTTGCCTAACTTAAAAAAAGCCCATACCCACCTCAACCGATCTCTATCTTTCTACCTCATATTTCCCTTATAGGCACAATATGTTTATAAGTTAGAAATGTAAGAACAGTCGGCACTTCCGATCCACAAACAGACGCAACGCACTGGGCATGGACCGTTAGATGTTAAGAGTTAATTAGCAGATGTCAACTAATTAGGAATGCTCTGATGAATGAAAACATTCTTTGTCTGCTTGAAAGAAACTTTTGCGTATTAGAATGCGATGTTTAAACATGGAAAAATTATCAAAATATAATTGATGAGTATTTTCCAGTAAAGTTTATTGTTTCACCGGAGATTAACGAATTTAAAGATTTGTAAAGATTTTTGGGAAATACTGTTACGTAGAAAAACAATTGTTTTAAAAAAATAAGAAAAATTAATTCAAAATTGTAGTTGTCGTTATTATAAGGGTGGATCAACTTTTTAACCGACATAAGTTTGTCCCGACGACATCGCATTCGAAAACGACTAAATTCAGACAATATAGAAATTATTTCTATGTTTTATTCAATTAACAGCTCATTAACCTTAATAAAAAACATATGATATCTAGATAAAACGAAGAAGTAAACGTAAAAACTATGGTAACTCAGTATACGACTTTGCATAAGACATAGCTTTCCATACAAATTTTAGCTGTCCCTTGATCGAGGTGGCTATATGTAATTGCTAATTTAAGAGTTTTTTTCCTTGGAACATTCTTAAGTCTGCTTATATATTGCTTATAAATGAAACAAGGTTTAGTTCTTACTATGTTAAATATAAAAATAGGTTTTAATTTTATAGAAATATAGGCTTTAAAGCTCTGTCCCTAATTCATCTCATTTTGTGGTGTATACTGAGTGACCCCAAAAAACGTAAACAAAATTATGCAATACGTCACAAATTTCTAGTAAAGAACGGGGATACGATGTTATTCCTTGCACGCGCGGCGGCGAGCCTTTGATTCCTGCCGTTGCGCTGCAAGTCCGCAGCAAACTCTAGAGGAGTGCGCGTGTATTTATTCAGTGTCGGCAGAGTTACCGGATTATTTCGATGAACGGGTAAATGTTTTTTAATTCCTTCATCAGCTTTTGAAGGTCCTTAAGGCTGATTTGCTATGGGTCAATTCAAAACGTTCGCCATATTAGTAAATTTTAATTAACAATCCATTACGTAAAAAATGTCTGCTGAGTTGCCTGTATACTGTGTTACCAAAGTGGTAACTCCAAAGACAATTTAGGTAACGCTTTAGACATTATGCGATTTTCATAGGCATACTGTCATAATCAAAGCTACTTTCAGATTGTAAACTTGCTAATGGCGGTATCCATTGTGGAAAACATGCATAACACACCTCAATAAGCCGCTCAAGTTGTTACCTTTTTGCAACAAGGACTCAGACAGCGAGTGTTCGCTTCACAGCTTCTCTTTAGTCAGTTTACTGTATCCCGAGTATACAAGCAATATAAAGAGACTGGATCATTATTTTGAGGCTAAGAACCAGCCGCCACCGGGGTACTTCTGAACGAGACGACCGGTTCATTGTTTCTACCACCCTGCGAAATCGGCACCTTACGGGTGTAGACGTGCAGGTGAGCTGAGACATGTTCAAGATGTAGCTGTCAGTGAGTAGACGGTAAGAAGACGTCTAAAGGAAGCCAACCTGACTCCAAAAAGGCCAGCAACAGGCCACAAATCGACTGCAGGCCACCGGCAAGCTCGGTTACAGTTTGGTCGAGAGCATCTCAACTCGAGTTTTGGGCAATGGCGGTCGATCCTGTTCATAAAAGAGTGCAGGGTGTGTCTGCATGGCAGTGAAAAGAGAGGCCAGGACTACAGGCGTCCGGGAGAGTGAATTTCCCAATGATGTTTCGCAGAAACCATTCCCTTTGGTGGCGGTTCTGGCATGATGTGGTCTAGTATCCCGTTGGAGGATAAAACCGAGCTCGTTTTCGTGCCTGGAGGAGGCCGAGGAGGACAAGAAGCTGAGGGGCACATCACAAATATTTTCCTGAAACATGTTGTGCCCTACGCAGGATTTGCTGACGAGGACTTCATCCTTACATCATCATTATCATCAGCCTGTCGCAGTCAACTGCTGGCCATAGGCCTCTCCTAATGCAAGACAAAGCTTTATGCCACACAGCGTGCATTCCGCAGCAGTTCCTTCAAAAAGTCGATTTGCACACCATGGACTGGCATGCGCTAGGTCCAAACCTAAATCTCATCGAGAATTTATGGGACGAGCTCAAACGTAGGGTACGAAAAAGAAATTCAGCCCAATCTAGTCTAGAAGAGTTGAAGGCAGTTTTATTAGAGGATTGGGGAGGTACCCGTCAAGACACCTTCAATAAATAAACAAGGTCGATGAAGAACCGATTACGGGCTGTACTTAGGGCTAGTCAGTATTAAATACTGGACCAATAATTTTTATAATCCCTTAGAAAAAAACATGTTCTAGTTGTGTCAATTCTGAACTCAAGACCTTTACCCAAAATCCCATTTTCCCTCATTCAAGTTCAGACACCGATATCAAAAAAGTATACATTGTTATTACTAATGATGATATCTCATAAAAACTGAAGTTTTAAGCTATTAAATGACATATCCTTTCTATTCAAATGTTGCATACTTTTACTTAGAACTATGTTTGAATGCAGAGGTTGGGCTTGAGTCGATTAGGTTGCTTGCGAGTGTAGTTATGTTCAGAATTATATAGATTGTTCTTGTCTCTTGTCTCTTGAGTTACCAAAAATGTCTCAGGAGTTACTATTTGTCCCTAAATTTGTAAGCCGTTTTTGGAAGGTAACAATGTGTGTTTGATTTCATTTGTATGATTATTTTAGGTTTACCGTAAAATAAGGTTATTTACTTTAATTTCAGAGAAAACTGTGATTTTATTTTAAGTTTTTAAAGAATAACAGAGAAAATTTACAACATGTATGACTCGTTAGTAACTCAGCATACATAAATATCATATTTTAGTGCCCATATACTAAAACTATATACAAATGCTGTATACCAAACTATTTGATTTCGCATGACAGAATAAATCAACTTAAATAAATATTGAAGTGTCTATTTATTCAAGAATTGCAGCGTTATAACTTTGGGTAACTCCGGTGACAAAATTATGGGTCAAGATTTAAACATTTGAGTTTTTCAATAAGAAGTAGTTCAAAAAGTTCGCTGCTCGATTAGGAAGCCATATCTCAGATATATTTGACACACTTCTGAGTAAATAAAATGGATAAATAAGCAAAAAAATTTTTTTGAAACATGCCGAAATTTTACGCTCGTTTTGTCGGTTAAAAAGTTGATCCACCCATAATTACGTCGTTATTATGACTATGAAAAATATGCCAATTTAATTTAGGAATTAAAAAAATATTTTGTTTAATTACAATAATGTGTGCTAATATTATCACATTATTACATTGTGTTGTATTGTAATGTTTTCAGAATGAAGTTGGTGTAACAACAACCAAAAACTCCATCTGTGTTTACCTAGAGGTAGAAAGATGTATTCATTTCTTTGAAAATGCGCTGATTGAGCCTTTTTTGTGAAGGTCTCATCGATTTCATCTTGACAATGCCTCTGAGAATATCCTTAGAAGTAGCACGTACACTTTTAATCAGAAATAGGTGAAGTATTGGCATTTTTCTGGCAATAATTGATTTAGCTGACACATTAAATGTGGTTAATTGTAAGCTTAAAATGCGTTCAATCCCAGTGAAACTGTGTATGTAAAACTAGATTTCCGGGTAAGAACCTCCGGTAAAGTACCTTATTTTTTTAAATATGTTGTATCAATTTATATTTTACAGTAAAATACGTGATGTGCACTAGACAATATAAATATGTAATGTATAATGAAATTGGTAAGTAGTTATTCACTGTAACGAACAAATATAAATTACAAATTGTATACTAGTACATATATCTATTTAAGAAAGTACTACGTTTATTTAAGAACTTTCTCGTTCAAAGTATGTTTAATCAGTAAAAAAACTTTACCACAATACTTCTTATTTGTTTTTAATATACCTAATTATTTTATTAACTTAAATATTGGGTTAAGTATTTGTATGTTTAGTTTTCAGCACATAATAATTTAAAAAAGTTGCGTAAATAACAGATTTAAAAAGATCAACATGTCGTATGTCTCTTTTATAAAGGTGTCAAAGATGAATAAATATCGAATATGTGCATCCCTGAAAAATCACCGTCAAAAACTCACGTGTTGTAAAACAAACGGAAAGAATCCAGGCAGCGACCGTTTAGTCACATCATTTAATGCACGCTTTTTATTTTGTCATTAACCTTCGAGGTGCTCCGGTTTCGAATCGGCAACGTTTTATTTTTGAAACACGGTTACGCGCGTGATTAGCGGCAGAACGCTTAACACGTTTAGAAAATCATTTGTCCGAACGCACCACAAGTTGTCGCGCGGCGCCGAGACGCGCGGAATCATCAATGGCACTCCGTAGTTCCGCACCTTTGCGCGATCGAGAACTTATTAAAAAAAAGTAAGTCACGCGCGGTTGAAAAAGTTGTGATATTTTGGCGGGAAGCGCGCGCGGCTGGGCGCGGGCGGCTGTGGGAAACGGTGCCGGCGACTGCCCGCCTCGCTGAAAAACGTTTCTTACGCTAAATACATAGCCGATGTGCATTCTATTTATAAAGTTAAGTTGGGCGTGCGGCACGCGTGCACCGATCGTACGCGTCCACTGCCTACATCATAACAGTCAGTTATTAGGTCAACTGACGAAACACAAGCGAGATAATTAGAATTACCGTTAATCCATCCTCAGTTGCATAGGAGGGGAGTAAGCAGCGATTTACACCTTGCAACTATGAAATATGGGAAGCTTGCAACATTGGAAGGGCTCCAAAAATAATACGATACAGTTTATGATGCACGAGAGGCGTTCGTCAAACATGAATCTGTTGGGGTTTTTATATTATTTTCTAAAATAACATATTTGAGGATCCATAAAACGGCGATAAATATCTTGTTCGACGCGGGGTGAATTATATCCTGGTTATTTGATGAGTAATGGAATATAGGAGATGACGGCTATATATTTTGCGTCTGAAAGCCGTCCGCTGGGCCGTCACCCTGTCATAACTTGTCTCGCGCTGGTAAAATGATGAAATCCGAAGCAAAAGAATAACATTGTCTGGCGGGAGTGGGAACACGGCTATTTAAAATTGACGGCCGCGTCCATTGCGGGGGGAAAGCTTCTTAACGTAATGGAATCACGATATAGCAAATGCGTGGAGATAGCAATTTGGGTCAATTATTGATTGATAAATAAATAAAATATAATAAGACAAAGGTTGCGTTGATTGAATCATTTTTCACGTGTTCCTTATAAAATCATGAACGTAAGTCATATTAAGCTTTTAGTGTTGTCTACTATAAAAACAAACTTCTGTAATATTCGATATGTAGGTTTTTTTTCATTGTTTCTCTCCAGCTGGTTTCATATTATAAGACCGTTATATTTCTGTTTCGCTAGGTACCATTTTTCTATTTTATTCGATATTTTTACTTTCGATGGGATGCAATTTGTTTTGATCTAACTCTCCTTAATTGACGAAAGGGTTTATTTTTATTTTAGCTAACATCATATATTATATACAGAAGATTATCACATACGCCTTGAACTGATGTGGTATCAGGTTCGACGCGCACAATAGATGTATATGACCTCGTATATCAGGCAAGGCACAAATTAGGTGCAGCCAGTCAGATACGCCGCCTCAGATTTACGACTCCACGCTATCACTGGGCGGAAGATACGACAATTTAACTTTTTCGACCATATTCCTAGATATTGAGCTACCAAAAGATGGCATATGTGGAAAAGATATGTGCTAAAGTGGTACGATCACCCATCCTCAAATTTAGTGAATAAAAAGCTGCTTACTTTAAGTATTGTTGGGCGTAGCAAAAGATTAATAAACGGAAAGTATATATTATTTTAATGTTAACAATGTTTTTTCATAATCAATCAAAAATTATGAATCTATAGAAATGCGTGTTTTACAAAATTACATAGTTTAAGCCATTGCTTATGCCATTGCATTGCACTTTATTTATTGCAACAACCTGTCTTACAACACTAAATAATTGAAGTTTGTACATCATTATTATTTTATTAAACTTCACAGACGTACCTTGTTAACATAATTTTTCTGTTTAAATCCCTTCAAATAACGGAACAATGGTCTATTTTAAATCATGTCACGGTAATTTGCCGTGTGAGCGACGAGCGGCTTCTGTCACTGTTAAGAGCTATATTATGTTACAAGAATGTTAAACTGACGTATTGGACAAATAGATTGGACAGCAGTCAAAATTTAAGTAGTGTTAGCTTTCAACTGGACTTAAGATTTTAAGGTCACTCGTAACATTTAGACGGTGAGTAAATCGAGATGTCAGAATTTGGGGCCTATAGCCGCTAGCGCCATATTCGATGGCTCGAATACGTACAATTTAACAATTCGTTCGAAGGGGAAGTTTGCTAGCTTGAACATAGTCATATAGCACCGTAGTATAAATAAAAGATTTTTTTATATAAAAATAAGAGGCAATGCACCCTATAATTTCAAAATTATCTGGATATCTTTGCTTTAATTTTGACACGCCTGAAATTATTTTGTTTCAGATGCTTTGGAGAATTTGATATGCATTAACATTGACTTTTTAATATCTGAATTTATTACATGTCCACTAAACAACTGGCCTTTAAAATTTTATAACGCCTTATATAAGAGTAAATTGCATATTTAACAATTGTTCCTTTTGAGCTTAAGTAAACTCTATTGATTACAGGATAGTCCCCCGTTCTCGTTTCCAACTCTAGTTGATGTTTCATCGACGCCGAGTGACGTCAAACAAAAAAGCAACCATTTGCCGATCACCTGGCGCGGTGTAACTATGTTTATGCGTCTGCGCATTATAGTTTACTGTCCCGGACATATGCGTCACAAGGATGGTGTGAACCATGAGAGATAGCGAGAACCATAATATAATAATAAATAAATAATAAATGCCTTGGACTAACACACCAATTGGCTAGCCCCAAACTAAGCTCGAAGCTTGTACTATGGAAGCTAGGGAACGGAGAGACATACTAAAATACTTTTTATAAACATCCATGACTCGAGTACAAATGCCGATGTTCATCACACAAACATTTGCCCCTAGCGGGATTCGAACCCGCGACCCTTGGTTTTGTAGCCAGGGTCTCTAGCCACTCGACCAACGGGCCTGTCAAATAAGTTTACCAAGTACATACTTAAGGTTCGAAGTTTAAAAGCAATTTTAATTACACATTTTTTTAAAGTGTAAGGAGCTGGTTTTGATTCCTGGGTGAAATAAATCAAAATGCGAAGAACCCATTTATTTACCTCTCAATTTATGAAACGTTGTCATCTGTTGAAACTAGTACATATTTGATTATCACCAATTACATTATTATGTAACTGGTCCTCCATTGTCGATATTGTAATTATTGATAATAATTATTGTGACCATTTGTTTCGTATTTTTTGCAACATATAAATTTACTCATACTCCTTGCTAAAGTCATATTGTACTGATGCCTTTTTAATAATATTTGTATTAATTAAAAAAAAGTGTTAGATTAAAATACAACCAGTGTCAACAAACGTATAGTATCATCTTTAGCTTTGTTTCAATAACTAAATTTATAATTTACAGGAATATTTTAATTCGTAATGATTCAATCAATGTTATTTTATTCCATTTGTATTGTGTTTGATAATTTCCCAATTTATTATTTAATTTAATTTAGTTGATATGTTTTGTTATAATTTTTGAAGATTTATATATATATTTTTTTTACTTACTCCGCACACCTAACATTGTACACCCAATTTTGGGTAAGCTGTTTTTGACACTGAACATAATTTTAAGATCCTATGTACACAGCTTTCACAATAAATGATTTCTGATTTCTGATTTCTGATTTCTGAAATAATAAAAACACCTACGACCTTAAATCGCTCATGTCTCATAACTTGTACTCTATTACCGGGAACAATATGCGTTTCCATCTTGCAGTTTTACAGCTCGGCGGTGGCGAAACACTCGCCGCTCTCACTGAATTACGCATTGCGGTGCGACATTTTCAACTAGCCTGATTTTGTTTTAGATTCATTAAAAAAAAGATGGCTGCCGAATTGAGGTTACGGTTGGCATTTGCCGCTCTTACTAAACTTCTTATATGGTATGAAATTTCAAATAGTGAATTTGTTTTAGAATCAATAAATAAATAAAATAACAAAATGGCATTCATTGCCGCTACAAAACCGCAAACTGCGGTGCAACATTAACATTGATGTAGAAGTCACAAAAATGGTACTTTGCATCCAAAGTACCATATTTTTGGGACTGTCTCATCAGACAGTATATAAAAACATTACTTCATGAATGGGAGTCTGGTTTTAAATCCCACTACCTCTTAAATTAATTTTATGTTTTAGTACGCAATTCGATATATATACAAGAACCGAAGCATTTTTTTTCCACGATAGTATTTTGATATGCAGATGATTAGTAAAGTGGGATCAAGTGTTTATTCGAGAAGTAACTAGACTACACTAAAACAAACCATACTTAAACTTTCAAGCGGTATTATTTGTACCCAATCAGTACTAATTCGTTCGTCTCACAGTTTTACAACAGCTGTGGGCGTGGTTTACAGCCACGTGTGCAAGTGGGCCGTCACGGCGCGTCACTTGCCACTTTTACTGGACGCGCATTGTACCGTGACATTAACACATTTCGAAACTGGCCGATGAGCTTTTGAGACTTTTGACTTTTGCAATAAACTGACCGGTTTTATGACTCAAAAAATAACAGCATTACCTGTTACGTGCTTTAAAGAGATGTTCCTTTAATATCATTTAATCAACATTTATCCGGCTCGAAGGACCAATAGATTTTATTACTTAAAATGAAAATTTCGTAAATAGTAACTGCTATAATTCCACAATTATTTATAACCTATGAAATAAGGGTGCGATTGGATAGGATATTTTAAATCTGTTATTGAATAGTTTAAATCGATTTATCATTAACTCTTTCTCAAAAATGCCAGAAGTCTTGTTTCTCCAACAAGAGAATAGCACCAAAATGAATCACATAAAAAAAACTACTATCAAAATTCTTGTTATCGTTTTGGCACTACCTCCGGAACGGCGGTTAATCCGATGATCCGATGAGTTGGATGCCGATACTTATATCAACGAATAAAACAGCTAAAGCTTCACAAAACACAGTACCGACTTTAAAATAGACAATGCGGTAAGGTCTCATTATCATTACAGATTTATTCGCAAATACACTTTAAGTTAACATAAAGTTACTTCTTAAAACGCCGTTCAAAAACTTTACACGGACATTTTTATTTATAGTTTTAATATTCAAGCGTAGCGATTAAGTGAAAATAATAAAATTAAGTTAGTCACTATTTAAATAGTTTTCAATTATATAATACTTCTAACCCCTTTTCAGATCGTCAAGACATTCAATCCTAGTCGTTTGTTTTCCAGCATTATATTTTCAAAACGCAAACACAAAATTCCCAGATGCATCTCTCTAAGTTTCCCAGCATGATATATTATACAATGAAGTTGTGTTATGTAAATACCCGAATGCATCAAAAAGCTCGGAGACGAACTGTTCCATGCTCTGCATTGCCTTAACGCCGCATTGGACTAGCTGGTTCGATTCCCGGTTCAAGCAAAAATTGTGTAGCTTTATCTGAACATAGCTTGGGTTTGTGATCATCAAAATGCATTCAGCCAGCGTGGTAATTAAACCCATATGCATCTTCGTAACGATAACATGATTTCAAATGATTGCCCGATGGTGGGATATAAAAAGGCTGATACTCAATTTATTTTACAAATGGCATGTTTGAATAATATACGTATATGTCGGTCTTTACCGAGACTTTCTGTTAAATAATATAAGTGTGTAATAGTGAATAAATGGTCAAATAACAAGAGTGTCAAAGAAAATAACCTTACCCTTTAAGCCTATCTTTATTTTTGAGGTATTGGCATGCTTTTGTATTATTTATTTAGCTATATTTATAAACATTTTAAATTCACTGAAGATCGGAAAAGGGCCAGTGAACGCTTCGCTTTGACTTAACAACTATAAAACGGAGCAAGAGTCCATCTGTCCGTCTGTGGCCGCACCACTTACTGGAGTTAGCGGAAGTTCGCTTTACAAGTTCCAGAGAACGGGGTTATGCGTTACCGAGTATTCGTATTTCGAGGAGCGTATTAAAAGAAGGAAATGGCAGATTTAAGATTTTATTTTCGCGTTTATAAACACATACACGGGTAACAGAGACCTCGGTTGTTGTAATACAACCGAAACGTCAAGAAGAAATGTGCTTCATCTATACTATAATGTTTTAAAGCTGAATAGTTTGTTTGAACATTTCAGGAAACACTAGTTTGAATGGAAATAATATATAAATATTACTTCCTTGACAAATGGACTATTCAACACTTACTCGTATGTGGAAAGAAGACTTTATGCTATAGTTTAACATTATGTATGCTTTTTTAGTTTGAAAACTAAAACCTCCGTGGTATCTTTTTAGCATAGCCACACTTGTCGGAAAAAACATCGGCGTGACTACGCCTGCAATTTACCTATTTTAAATGGCGGACAACACACTGTGCCGTAATTAAGTCACGTCAAAATGTTTAGTAAAAAAAATACATTTTAATCACGATAAAACAATGTCTTAATTGTCTTAGGAGAACTGTGCAGTTACTATCATCTCAACAAAATTAATGTCTAATAACTAAGTTCTGGCCGCAGACAGATGCAGGTGGAGAGGGGAGACCTTTGCCCAGCAGTGGGACAATATTGGTAAATTAAAAACAAACTGAACTCCAATAAAACAGCAGAAAAACCAAACATCAATCAGGGTTCAAGGGATCCAACCAAAATACCCCGCACCGCCATTTATGAATACAAGAATCATTCATTTATTCAATTGGAACACTCGTGAAAATCAAATGGTTTATTTATCGTTGGACAGGCAGGAAACCTTGTCTCAAACAAGATATTCAACGGAGTCTTTTTCAATTTGCATATCGTAGTAGGCATTTCGTTCACGTGGTGGAGGCAAAACAAAACGTTTTGAAGTTGTGACCATAAAGTACAATGTTTGAGAATTTACTAAATGTGCAGCGCGGAAATTGAGTACAGGACCTTGGGAAGGGAAGGTGTTCGAAATGTGTTTGTGATTACCAGTCAATATACGTAGATAATAACCTCGAATGTACATGTAGCACGTAAGTTACCAGGGATGTAGGCATTTCCAATGTTTTTGTAGCATGTTTCAACATGGAACAACATTTGTAATAAAAATTGAGTTAAAGATCTTAAAACGATTATTATTGAATATACTTGTTTAAAAAAAAACTTTTCATTTTTCAAATAAGACAAAGTTTCAACTGCTTTCTAGCAATCGTGATTGGAATTACTAAGATATTATAAATGAGAGTCAATTGAAATTTTAAATGACTTCAAGTTTTTATTACCTTTCAGTGTTTCGAAACATAAGTAGTAACCTGTAGTGACATTCTGAGATAGATATGACGTATACAACATTGTTGTGTATAATAATGATGTGCCGGATCGCTAAAATGTAGTGATTCGAATACGAATCCAAATATGGATATTCGGTGGCAAGATCCGCGAATACAGATACGGATAACCAGAACATCACTAGTGTATTATTGTTTCTATCTCATCAGGCATCTCCAAAGCCAGCATTAATACATTTACCGGACATTGGCGTCATTTATAACTCTTTCGGCGAGTCAGAGCTATCTCAAGTAATCCGCTAATGTCGGTGTCGGCGATGAGTCCGCGTGTTTGTACTTCATTGGTCTCTTATTAGCCATCACGCGACTATACTGCCGCCGAGGGAAACTGGTCTGAACAAATATCCTATTGAAATCTATACTAGTATAATAAAGCTGAAGACTTTTATTGTTTGTTTGTTTGAACGCGCTAATCTAAGGAACTAATGGATCGAATTTAACTGGATAAAATATATCTGTGTTGGAAAGTTTTTAAGCTATAATATAACACTATGAGTGCGGAAACCCAAATCCACACGGAGTCGCGGGCGGCAGCTTGTGAGTAATAAGTTAACAATACTTGTAATTGTAACATATAATTTTAACAAAACCGGCTAGTAATATGAACAGGAATATGCTAAACTTAATATTAAGGATTTATAGGATAAGGAATTTGTCATACTACTGGATATGTTAAAATGCACATTCCTACAAAAGCATAAATAAAAAATAAAAGACACAAGGCCTGCTACGAAGCTCGTAGCCTCGTAGCGTACTACGAAACTATTTGTGACAAAGTTTGTAGCTCTTGATCTCAAGATTTAAATTAGAACCAGATACCAGGGTCACTTCCGCCACTGTCAAATAAATTCCTGAAATGTTATTTGTAAAAGTAAAAAAAAGCTTCTTTCGCAGCTGGTTACGAAACTTAGTTACAAAAACGATTTTTTTTCTATTTTCGTAGCTGGTTATGAAAGTAAGAAAAGAACGAAACGAAAGTTACAAACATGCAGCAAAGGAGATTTTATACATAAAGGTGAGCATCTCGTACATTATTGATCCTAATTGATTTAATGTATTTCGAACCTTATAAATACTTCTCAGATTCCATCATATTTACAAAAGTGAATTAAATAGCACGGAGTTATCTAAAAGGCAAACGACACGGATGCGGAACACAATCGAAATGTCACTTGACATTTGATAACTGTCAAGGAGAGAGGGAAAATAACACGAAATGTTTACCCGCTTAATGTTTGTGAATCATAGCTATAAATTGTATTTGAGGCTATATTTGGTAAAACTGGATAAATACAAATAAACATTTTAAATTGAAAAAAAATATTTATACATCTGATTACTACATACATAGGACAATATTATGAAGTACGAGATTGGAGTAGCATCGAAAACTAGCCACGAATATAAAAAAGCTGCCCAATACACGTTAAGAGTACCATAGCTCAATAAATAATCAATAAACGATAAAGGATTGAGTGTTACTTCCGCGCGATGGTCAATCACACTTGTGCCGTTACCCGGCTTCGCTTGCGTGACGAAGCTCAACTCACCGGCATTTATCATAGTGGGTAAATAAAGTAATGTGATTGCCTCAGTAAATGGTGTTTTAAGTGGGTGATATGTAGGTTTTTGTGGCTAGCAATTTGTAATTGTAAGTCCCAAGGGTCTTCAAAAATAGTAAACATAATGGATTTAAAAAATATTCAATGTTATGTTTCATTTAAATCAAAAAGCAAATGGAAACAACACCGATTAACGTAAAAGTTATGCGATTCTCGTTTCTCAATCGTAATGTCAAAATTTTATGAGAAGACTTTTCTTTTCACATTTAATTGAAGAACCGTTATATTACGTTTATTAAATCTCACCTGTTCATACATTTTAGTTAATAAAATGTTGTTATGTTTAATTTTTACAGCAACTGCAGTCATTCGTCGAAGACATACAATACTTTGCCATTCACGTCATCTCTCACACAATCCCTCAATTTATTTTTGATCTCCCTTCATCCAATGCAATTTATATTCATCACCATAATATTACGACACCATAACTTTGTACAAAATATATTTTTTCTGTCTTTCCCCATAAAGTTCCCTTCCAATTAGATATAAAAATATATACCATCTATGCAATGAGTTTTTCAGACAAAAATACCCTTAGATTGGTGTGAACCTTTTTTTTGTAACATAATCTTTTTTAATAAACTAAGGGTAAGTATAAATATTATTTTGATTGACTCCGTATTTAGATTATAAAAAGATAGTGGTTTCTAATAATTTCTTACAGCAGATTGCTAGAGTCATGAAACATCTTGATTGATTTAATTCCTGATATAGGGAAATGGCTTGAATGGGAATTGAACATTCGTTCACAGCACACAAAAAACTTTATTACTTGCTTAGATATTTAGATTCTGAAAGGAAATCCTTCGAAGCCATTTTGGTAGAATACCCTTAAAACGCGTTTACAACCTATATTTTACTATTGAAAGAATTCACAGCTTTTGTTATCTACAATTTATTATCGAGTGATAATAAAGTTAACCTAAAATCTGATAACAGTTTTATAGTAGGAAGAAACCTAAAAAATAATGTCTATATTACAGTAGCCTTTGTGCTAATTTCCTTGGCATATAATTCAGGTAACGTCGCATCCGCAATTAAGAGCCATTCTTCGAATGTAATGTGCCACAAATTGTAAAGATTTAAGAGATCTTCAGTAATAGCGTATTGTATGATCATATCTATTGGTGTGAGAATTTTTATTACACAAGTATAAATTGTTATAAACACAAACGTCGACAAGATGTTAATTCAGATAAATGATTTTTTTATTATACAAAAACGGTAAAAGTGTCTTTCAGCGTTTCCACAAAGGCAAGCTTTATCTTTGGATAAATATCACTTTGAAAGGACAAAGATGGAAGATTAAATTATAACCATCTGGTTTATGGTTTGGCTTGTAAAAATACCACTCACCTGTAAATATTGCGTTGCTTCTGCTGATGCTGATGCACTTTCTTAAATACTTGCTTTTTTAAGTACAATACACTTTTATGACCGCATACGCATAGCAGTTTCGGTATAAAAATAATAATCTGCGTAAGTGTTGCTGGACCGCAGGCCGAGATGCGTATTCTAGACCGAAGGCCAAGGGACGCGGAGGGCGAAGTCCGAGAGCGGCAACATCACATAGCAGAGTAAGAGAGAAGCAACAAGGTGCGGTGCGGCACCGCAATAATGTTGACGCTTGTACACATGTTTTTGTACCCATATTATGGTATCCGGCGCTGCAATATGTCACCATTGCGGTACCGTAGTATGCAGGGCAGGGGCCAGCATGGACCAGCACCATGCCGTCTACCATATCATTGATTTTTATATGCTGGACGCCGCAGCGACATCGCATCAGCGCCGCGCCGCAACCGCATCGCATCGTGGTGCGTGGTGCATACGGCGCGGCGCCGGTACGAATCGTGTGGCATATCATATCATTGTTAATTACATCCGGGCCGCCGCAGAGACATCGCTCAGGCGCCGCGTAACGACCACACCGCATCGCGTGGCCCCTCATATGGTGTGTGTTAAACGTCTACACATTGGTGAGCATAGCATTGAATGTTCTTATAGCATAGTCTTACCTGAAAGAAGAGCGTAAACGCGACCCACTGGTAGTACTTCCCGTAGCGGCGGGGCGATGCGCCTGCGCCGCGCACGCCGGGGTACGCGCCCGCCTCCCCCGCCACCGTGAACGTCGAGTGGATCCAGCAGTATGTGTTCAGCACGTCCTCTGGTATGTCTCTGGGGGAGGAGAGCCGGTATTAATATCAGGTAATCATCATCATCATCCTGGCGCCTTGTTTCTACTCACTAACTGCCATAGTATAGAAACACACAGCGGAAAAACGCGACCGAAGTTCGGCGGCAATGCATTTTCTACACATAACTTGATTTCGTCATGGTGTGTCTTCGATTTAAAATACATTACAGTCGTAGTCACGTCAAGTGTGTTTTTTAACGTATGGCTGAGGATGAAAGTAGTGAGAAGATGCCTCGGAGCCCATACTACGCTATGACTATGATCCTGATTTGACAAGCCTCGTTATTGAGTAAGGGCGTGGAGGTCGGCCACCAAGGTAGCAGTTGGCTAGAAACATGTTTAGTTGCATTAAAAAAAAATTTTGTTGTGTGAATTAAACGGCTGGTAGAATTGTTGTGTAAGTGTATTATCATGCAGAGCCTAAGTACGAGTCGGGAGGTTTGCAAGTGCTTATATTTCCGATTTCCGATAAATGAGGCACTAAAAAGAACCTAAAATGAAGGAATATATTCTCCTATCTTACAATGAATATTGTGTCATTACTTTTTAGGCAATGATCCAATAGTCCAATTCAATGAATGGTCAATAAAAATACAATAAAAAGCTAAATGTGAACCAAACGCTCTGCTCCGAAAAGCCAATACGATCCTTGAAAAATAGCGCCACAGTCACGCGAAAACAGTGACATAACGGCTTAATAACGTACAAGCTTATTAAGACGGTAAAAAAATTGCAATAAATGTACAGAATCATGTTTTATTTCAGAATCAACATCTTTTGTCAGTGTTGCAGAAAATTCGACCGTGATTGGTAATAGTTAAGGCAGACTTTGCCGTTTTTAATTCGAGCTTAATAAATTTTAGCGCACATTCTGAATTAGAGGTATTAAGAAGGTAAGAACTAAATAAAGTAATGTTTATAATATTAATAGCATTAAAATTATTTAATTTAAGCACACGGACTGTAACTCGACTTGGTTCATTTTGGACATTTAATAACGTGTATTTCGTCACTGTAAATGAACTGCACTGTAAAAATTAGTACACAATTTTATTACCTTCCTACATCTTCCTCTCAAAGTCCACAGAAAATAGTATCCTGTGTTCCAACGAAACGGAAAGTTAATTTATTCCGTTGAATAATAAAATCTATATTTCTATCACATAGGAAAACATAAACATGATAATTTACTGCTCCCGAACTGTGATCTAGTAACCTAAATGGGGAAAAGTGTGGAACAGCGCCATCTGTTAGTTAGGGGTGGAACTTCTTGGTGAGGTGAAAGCAGGGTAGTTTACCGGTGTACGCGCGTACCTGGTGTGAATGCAGTCTATGGGGTTGCCCACTAGATGGCGCGTGGTGAGCGCGGCGCTGGCCGCCAGCAGGGCCGCGGTGGTCGCTCCGCAGTGCAGGCGGAATGCGACCGAGTCTATCTTCGGGTTCACACCTTGCTGCTTGAAGAGGAAAGAGGATTTTCAAAACAGCGAATGCTATAATATAACTAGGATGTTAAGATTTTATAAGGGTCCTTTGTCAGTTTTGTTACAAGATAGCGTGCGAAATGTTTGTATTAAGTTGGGAAGTTAGCCTGCCGGAAAACGTTTCTTTTTTCTTTCATGATTTCAGAATCATGAACATCATTTTGTTCATTTTTGTTCATCATCATCATCATTGTGACCTGTGACTTATCCTACTTCCTACTACTATTATAAAGGCGAAAGTTTGTATGTGTGGATGTGTGGATGTATGGATGTATGGATGTATGGATGTATGGATGTATGGATGTATGGATGTTTGTTATGTTTGTTACTCTTTCACGTAAAAACTACTGAATGGATTTGAATGAAACTTTACCACAATATAGCTTATACATCAGAATAACACATAGGATATTGGAAATCGAAATCCACGCGGACGGAGTCGCGGGCGGCCGCTAGTTTTAAGTATAATCTAAGAATATTCAAAACAATCAATGAACTCCGAATGCTATAAAATTTACTATAACGATGTTTTCGGATGCTATTCTTTACCAACAAATAAAAACAAACAATCATATCACGGAACTAAAAACACCGCACCCATTAAACATTACGGAAGTCGCGCCATCTCCCGACCGGTGAATGAAGCTGTTTGTGAATGAACTCAGTTTATTCATCCGGGGCATATTTCGCGTGATGTGAACGTAATCCATTCACTACAGTGCGTTAAATGCAGCTTGGCCGGATTGAAAACCTACGAGCAATAAGTGTAGGTACCTACTGTAATTTCAGGCATGGTATGTAGAGTGAAAACCACTCAAAAAGTTTTTAGCCACAAAGTTTGCCGCTAGAGCGTTTTTGAAACGAATTAGATAAGCCACCCAGTACACGCCCAGAAACACCAAGTATATGTTTCCAATAACCAAATTAAGTAATTTAATTCAAAGCGCTCTGCTTGGAACTGTGGACTAGTAGAGAATGCTTTGAGAAGTTAAGTTCACTACATTTACAAAAGTACGAAGTAGAGGTTGTTAGCAACTTTGATAAACATACAATGAACATTTAACAAAAACATAATACATATTGCATATGTTCTCCCAACGATTAAATGCTTAATAAATAAATAAATAAATTCTTTGGACTAACACACCAATTGCCTAACCCCAATTTAACCTCGAAGCTTGTACCTACTATGGAAACTAGGGAACGTATATACATACTTAAATATTTTTATAAACATCCATGACTCGAGTTAAAACGCCGATGTTCATCACAATTTGCCACTAGCAGGATTCGAACCCGTGACACTTGGTATTTATGTATTTAGCCAGGGTCTATGACCACTAAACCAACGGGCTCGTTAATACCAAAGAATGCCATGACCATGTCATAAAATTAATGTCTGCGGATACCAGAAATAAACTTCACACCGCCCAAATTAAACTACACGCACTGTAAAGCCAACTTGCAGACAAAGAGTGTAGATGTTGTTGTTCTGAACGAAGTTATAGTAATAATGATTTATGCGCGCGCTCGCCCGTATCCCGTACTTACGACTGCGTAAAACAGGATAGTCGCCCGTAAACTATGCGCGCTGGGTAATACAGATTTCGCGTAATTCTGGAGACATTCTGCTATCTTAGGAAAACATGGTACGTCTATGTTTCGGATTTTGTGTTCACGTAGAAATTCGGATGGTTTTACGTGCTAGGAAAACGAGACTAAGAAATATTGAAGAAAGACCCCACAATTGAGGCGACAGTACAGAAGGACGGATTGCTTTCTATAATGAAAATAAACGTCCATTCATACCGAAGATGAAGTTGTAATTGATAAGAATATGCTATCCGTTAACTAATCATAGCTACAATAGTTAGAATTCTGTGGTTTTCGAAAATTCATCACCTTTTGTGTTGCTGTCCTGGTTTTTAAGATTCTCCATGTTATATAAGCGACAATAGTCGATGATAAACACTAATGATAAGGCGGGCTAAGGTCCAAAGTTTAGCCTTACAGCTTAGCTGTTACCGTAATGGTAATAAAAACTTGGAACATCTCAAATTATCATTCAAACTTCAACTCTATCACCAAGCCGCAAAGATAAATTTACCCCTCCCGAGAGCAGCGCGTAGATGCTAGTTAAGATCTCCATGGGCCTCCGAGTCTACGCAGCGCACTCCCTAGCTTTCATAGGGCAAGCTTCTAGCTTAGTTTGTGGCTGGGCAATTGGTGTGTAAGTCCAACATTTATTCAAACTTCAACTCTATCACCAAGCCGTAAAGATGAACTCACCCCTCCGGAGAGCAGCGCGTAGATGCTAGTTAAGATCTCCATGGGCCTCCGCGGCTGCGCAGCGCGCTCGCGCCGCCTCCACGCGCCCGCGCCCGCGCCGGCCGCGCCCGCCGCCCGCGCCGCGCCGCCGCTGCCGCCCGGCCGGCACCGCCGACCCCACGAGACCCCGGAATCTCTGCGGCAACAGAAAAATTAACATCATCATGCGATCTACAGATATCGAAAACAAACGGGAGATGGGCCACCTTAAGTCATCTAAACTAAATTATAGTGAAGTAAAATTAAATTGATTTCAAAGTAATCTGCTCTAAAACTTAATTTTTCATGTAGGTACTAATTTGAAGAAAATACGATATCACAACTCTTATCGACTCCATAAGAGTTGTGATATCGTATTTTTGTAATTCCTCATCAATCTATTCATGGGGCGTGGTGACCTATGTTGTATTTTAAGCCAGGGATGAAGAAAGGCACGTATTTTTAATAAGTATATAATATGTACTATTAAATATTAACAAGAAAAAAAAACAGCCTATTAACGTTCCCATCACTTGGGCACGGGGCTTTCCAATGTTCATCTAATGTTCAATCTTGGAAGAGCTGAAAAATACTGGGCTAAAGATATCAGCCCGTTGCAGTATAATGATCAATCACCCTGTTGGAATCCACTGCTGGAAGAAGACCTCACTAGATGAGGTGTTAGGACTACGAGAGCCACAGCAATGGACAGGCAGGTACCGGCAGTATAGACGATGAACCACATAACGCAGGGAAACTGTGCTGCCCATCCCCCCTGTGTCTCTTAGGCGCTTCTTGCAACACTCGTAAAGATATGGGATAGTAATATTCTACGCCGTCACTACTCTAGTACAGACCCCTAAAAGGAAACCTAATTCACAGCTGTGCTATATGTTGTCTCGCCAAGGCAACGTAACTCTGTCCAAAAAGCATTGGCATTCCTGTGGGATCTCTATCGCCTATTGAATCTATATTCAGATCATAAGGCTGGCGAGGGAACTATGGACGGTAGAATGTCTTATTACTCGTTACTACAAGAAACAAGATTTCTGTACTATTTTTTATTTAATAAAGGATAAAGTTCGGTTCCTTGTTGAACGTTATTTCTTTAAATGTTTAGAAAAACTACTAAAAGTTTAAAAGGCTAAAAATACGCTAACTAAGTACGGCGGAATGCATGCGAAATCTTTACAAAATTAAGCGACTTTAGGCATGTTATGTCATTTTCCATTAAAAATACTTTACAGGCGTAGTTACGCCGAACTTTGGTCGCGTTTTTTCCGCCTAGTGTGTGTACACTAATTCTTTTAGGTGTAAATTATTTTTATATATCAAATTCAGCACTTTGCCTTTTAATTTACAGTTCTAAATGTGAATATACATTAACGCAATAACAGCAACAGTATCTAAAGTTTAATGGACGCAAAATTCAAAGTAATTTAGTCCTTCGCCGGATAGTACGCCAATAACCTAAGACCTACCGAGTAAAAGCAAGGCTAATTCACACCCACGCCGCCGTACGTTGCGTCTAGCCGCGTAACTCTGTCCAGAAAGCATTGGCATTCCCGCGGGAACTCTAACGCCTGCTGAATCCCGATCCGGCTTGCTTAATATTTACCGAAATCTATGAACGGCTACATATTTTTTATGAGACAGAGGCTAAAGTATTTCCTTTCGCCTAAAGTTAATTATAAGTATAAAGTTAATACATATGTATAATGTCTACATTTCTTACATATTTTCGGTTCGATTTTAAATTTCAGGATGTCACAGATTGGAAAACACACATCTTCGTTTCTGTTGCAACCTGTCACCTTAACTAATATTATAAAGCTGAAGAGTTTGTTTGTTAGTTTCCTTGAATGCGCTAATCTCAGGAACTATTGGTTCGAATTGAACATAGTGAGCATGACACTATGTGCGCGGAGACCGAAATCCCCGCGTACATCCAGAGTACGGAGTCGCGGGCGGCCGCTAGTCAATAAATAACACGGCTATGTGTGAGACATGAGAGGCCAATTCAATACCAGCCAACTGTGCCTCGGAATCCAGCTGATATGATGTCTAATAATTTTAAGTTGCCAAGATTTAATACTTCGGACTTAAGTCGGCTTAATTAAAATGGAGTCCAACTGGCTAGTACGCCAGCCATATAAGAAGGTGACAGGTGGCTAAAAGCGTTAAATGAGTTACAATTCCAAGTGACTTATATTAAACTGGCACCAAATTAAGACTACTTGGTGAACTAAGCTGGTGGCTTAGACATGCATAGACGTTTCGTAAATAAACATATTAAAAAGTAGATTTAACAAATAACATAAAAACTAATAAAATACATCAACTATTCCACTTAGGAAGTGCCTCTTAAATTGTAAACTAACAGACAAACGAATAAAGAAAAACAGTGTACACCGTGTTCCGTGTATTTAAATCAGAGACAATGCCAATTTGATTAGATTAAAATCAGCAGAAATTATACATATGCCAGTAATTTACAAAATAAATAATTGCAATTCAAAGTAATGTAAATAGGATTCCTTCACTCTTGATATTGATAACAACATAAGAAAATGAAGAACCAACAACTGAACTCACCAGTTCTTCCAAGAAAAGCGGCAATTTAAGACTTTTAAACTGAATGTAAATACAAAGAAACAAGAGCGCGGGTGATCACTCCGAGACCGCACGTGTGATAGGGGACTAACTCACGGTTTTAGGGAAAATCTACACATTTAAACATTTTTTATAAAGGCTTGACCACACTGGCAAGGGCATGAAAAATCGGTTGCTTTACGACAGTCAGACACCATTGTTTGCCGTTGTACGAGTATGTCAGTTAAGTAGGAACCAGATTATAGTTTTGAGGTCAGGTAAGCAAAAGATTTTTAATATTTATAAATAATGGGGATGATATATTATTAATTTAAAATATGGATCGTTATTACAAAAACTCACACTTTATATGTTTATTTATTTTGTATATATACCATCTTGTATTTGTTTTAATACAACTTCAATGACAATAAAAAAAATTGAGGCCCATTTACTGTGTTCTGGAGGCTATGCATATATCCGTCGCTAAATTATTTTTCACGGCAAAAATCATTCATTCTTTTATTTTCACTTTCCATGTTAAAAAGCAATATTCTAGTTTTGCCAGCACTAAAAATTCATTCAAATATGTATTCAGGATTCTGCGCTGTCAGAAAAACATCGCCTTGATTGGTGGCGCAGCAATTTGGCTATCGTCCATCTAGCAATCGATGTGAATAAAATCAACCTGTGGATATACATTATTTATGATATACATAGTGATTTTACCGCGTCTAGTATTAGAGTTATTACGGGAACAGATTTAATTTATCGCAGTAAAACAAGTGGGATTCTAAAAAGGTTCTGCCATCAACCATAACACATGGTGATTATAGAACCCACTATCTCCTCTTTTTAGCTTCCAGGCTTAGCCACTAATCCAAATATACGTTTGAAATGCAATCTTGTGAAATAATGCATGCTAATACTATGTTTCTATTGTTAATCCCATTTTATTTCTCGTATTGTTGTCATACTGAACAAAGGTTTACGATTCCTACGAAAATTAACAATGTTGGAAACTATCCAATTTGCCCGGGACATCATGATAAATGAACTTTTTAACGCCCCTACAACTGATCTGGGCTCATGTTATACGCCCAATTAAATAAATCATCAGATGTCCATGAGCTCCATTTCAGTAGGCAGTTTTTAAATAGTTATTCGTTTTAATCGTGTCTAAGAAATACCCAATTACCCATACAACATTTAAGATTGTGTCTAGCCGCAAGGTTGCTTACTCATAATAACCGTTTATAAAATATCTAAGACATATACACAAATTAATTTGGGTATTCACACAAATGTTTGTACCGTGGTGATCGGAACCATTTTTTTTTTTATTTACTAGCTCGTAGGCTTGGTTCCAGTAAAGAACCTTGGAGGACCCTATTTATAACAATTGAATATCATACGAAATCTGAATCAGATAGTAAAATTTCTTGAAACTGTAATTAAAACTAAAGAAAAAACAAGCAGGAAAAAATACAATCTGAAGAAGATTATACTTAACAAATACAGATGGTCAACGTGTCAAATGCCTCTTACACGTCAAAGAATTAAGATTGACGACCAAACAACTGGAGCTGGTTCAAAGGAACTCTTTGTGTGATAATGATTCAGATGTATATTTCGGAACTCGGTCAGGCAGAGAATTGCCACAAAACACTTCGATACTTTACAAAGTTAAACAATACGAGTGTTTCTTTGAAGATGTAATTAGCAGTGATCAAACAGGTAATAACGAGGTGCGTTTACAGCGGCATTTAATTAATAATGAAATGGAAGACATCTTCCGAGTTTCGAGAAATGAATGTTATTACATTGTCAACATTGTTGATTCTGATATCTGAAACACAAATGTTAAAGCTACTGAACATGGAGTCAGATCAATGTATGTGATGTTGTGAAATATAATTGAACCTCAGCCTTAATACGTTATATCTTTGCTAAAACTAATCAGATTATAAATTGATTTACTCTTTCTTCATAAATAAATCTGGCGATGACCAGAGTTACTACAATCGATGTTCAGTTTATAAACGTTTACTCAGACAAGGTCTCTGATAAATGACTCCACATTTTCAAATGCTTAACAAAATAAACTCAAGACCGACCAAGGTTTAGATAAAATCGTCGATTGTTTACGTTCGGAGCCAATTCAGAGACGAAATGGACTAGCGCTGTCTATTTATAACATGGGAACATACAATGGGAGCAAATCCAATATGTTGGAGCATAATGTGGCACGAATAAATAAATACACAAAACATTAGCTGTCACATAAACTTAAAGATAATAAACGACGCGTGAATATGAAAAGTGGATTTAGAAACGAGTCAAATTGCGTATGAGAATGTTCGCAGATACTCATTCAATCATATTTTATGTTGAATGCTTTCAACGGTATGTTCTATCATATCTCGCTTCTTTAAAGAAAACTTGTCTAGATCTTTGATAGTTTTTAAATTTTTAGTGAAAGCTAGTATTAGGTTTTGACAATCAATATAATTTGTTACTTATACGAAATTAATATAGAAAGATCATTGGCACAAAGGAACGTTGATAGGTTGGGTAGTTTGCGAAAAAAAAAATTATGGATTTTATTCTTTTGGAAACTAAAAAAATAATCGAGCAAATATTTTGATGAATATGTATAAAAACATTTCTTCTTACCTTGGACGGGTTAAAAAATTAAAAACTTTCTGAAAATCCGGATGTTCAGTCATAGATTCGGCAAACCACCATCACATTCAGTTTTAATTCGAGTCATCATTATACACTTTCAAAACACTAAGTTACTAAATCGTCTTGGTGGAGGTACTATTAGGATAATCATTTTATATAATAAATAAAAATTCTGATAAATTAAATAATAATAAACTATTCCAAGTGTAACTTAAGAGTTCAGCAATCCACATTATTACGGCATAGGTTTAAACGTCAAACGTCATAACTTAATGAACTTATCAGTTAACTACAATTTTATTCGTGGGTTTAAAGTATTTTTTTAGGTTTTAACAATTATTACAATTTATAAATGCATTACAGCCACAAAAAGGCAGACCTGCACTAGCGCTTCCAAAAATTTTACTAAGCCAACTGAAAACCCGTTTTCGTTTCAAAAACCTCGCGTCGGTCGGTTCACGGAAAGCCGTCAACATTTATTCTTATTTCAAATATCCACTAACGTAAGCGCAGGTCACAGGCTAAAAACTTAAACTTAACGATTCGCCGAAATCGATTTAAATTTCGAATTTATTGTTCGTCGATTGAAAAATTACTGGCACAAACGTACACTGAATAGATGTAACGTTAACAAACGAATGCGAAGTTTTGACTGAACCAACTTGTGGAAAGTGCAGTTAAAAGTTTGGTTTATGCACCGAGGCGTGCGCCGAAGGCAGATTGCAGTTTCGGCATAGTTTATGGGCCCTGAGCACGGGAGGTGACGACTGCCGCGTAGCGTGACACGTGATTTATTGCATTTATCGCGTGGATTGGCAACTTCAATAATTCCAATATGTAAAACAGGCTTTAAAACCGCTGAGGTATGGAAGCTAGAAGAAGTTGCGAATCTAATTTTTCACGTTGTTCATGCCAGTTTTGAATTTGCGAGAGGAATAATTTAATTCAAATGTGAATTTCGTAGTTTCGTTTCAATTTAAGTTGGGATATGCGCTTGAGAATTTTCAAATAAGTTTTTTAAACTTTTAAACTTGATGTGTTACTTCATATAAATCTACAAAAATTAATACTCGAATATACTTACTATTGTTACATTATTTTAAGTTGATGTGAGATTGCAGCTGTCAACATCGTTGGTTGGAATTAACGAGAGTATCAACATTTCCATGCATTCGAAATGTGGATATTAAATGTCAGTCGTGGTATTAAATAATGGAACTTGTATTTTATCCCACTATTTTAACTTTTGTGACAAATCCGTTTTGAAACTTGAGAAATAAGCATGATCATCGTTATAATGCCATACCCCCAAGAGCAGTCGTAAATATCCAGTTTATAATTGAAAAAGGAATATTCTGTAGTTTTTTTTATGTCGGACGAGCCTGTGGTTCACCTGTCTTTCTGCAAGAACTGCAACACCTGGGGCATAACAGTTGCAATGCCTTTAAGAGAAGTATGCACTCTCCCTTTTGAAGCTTTATTAATATAGGCTCCAAAGATGCACTTATAAATCGTCAAACTTTATCAAACTACACAATGAGCCTAGTACTGGCTTTAATCATGATTTTTTTCATTCAGTCATGGAATTAAATTATCCGCAATAAAGCGTCACCACTCAAAGTGATACGTACGTCACATTTGATAATCATTGACCTGTCTAATACTACTTAAACAATTAATATTAAGCCAAGTGTTTAGTACTGACCTCCCATACTGAAGGGCCAGTGTAGTAGTTGGTACTGACCTCCTGTTATTGAAGGGCCTGTGAGCGCGCACGCCAGTCTCGGGGCGCCCCCCAGAGGTCTTGCCCATCGGGGAGGACGGCGCCCGCGCCTACCCGCGCCGCGCCGCCGGCCGCATCGCACCGCGCCCTACGCCTGCGAACAATTACCATAACTCAAACTCAAATTTAAAATCAAACTTAAACTCAAACTCAAGATCAAACTTAAATATTCTTTAAGCCTTCCGCCTGCGGTTTCACCCGCGCTTTATTTCTTTTTTCAAATATCCCCCCTTCCCCTTACATTTCCGGGATCAAAAGTGATCACCGGGGATAGTGTAGCTAGCCAACAGTAAAATAATTATTCAAATCGGTCCAGTAGTTCTATTTTGTAGTCTATTGGTACAAACCAACCGCAACGCAGTTTTGTTGCCAGTGATACTAAACACTGGCAACAAAACTGAGAGTTGCAGATTCGATTCTTGCTACAGGCATGTCGGTGGGTAGAAATCAGTCCTACTTTAGTCATGAAAGTAAATAAGTATATCAAACGTTCCCTAGCATTCATAGTACAAGCTTCAGGCTTAGCTCCGTGCTAGGCAATAAGTGTGTTTGTACTATAAAGGATATCTTTAATAGAAATATATACTTTTAACACAAGCTCATCAGTAGTACATGCAAGTTTAGATCACAGTTATTTATACGATTCTCAAAATTCATACTTCTTTCTCCAAGAACACTACATACATAAAAAACTTAGATGCAAAGTCACAAGCCTGGTTAAGTTTTAACCCTCAACGCTACATTTTCAATTATTCTTAAGCTTTGGATAAAACTTTTGAACCGATAGCCCCAGAGCTGTCGCCGACAAGACTTGGAAAGGCCGAACTTTTATGAACTTTATTTTAGATTATAATATGATCTCTCCTACCCACCAATTAGCTTTTCATAACAAAATAACTGTGTGAGCGGAATACGTACTTTAAGATATTCAGTAACGTGTCAAACTTCCAAGATAAATCAAATGACAAATATCAGTTTTGTCCGCGTAGATTTCGATTTCCAATAGCCTAAAGCCTTCCTCGTCAAATAGACTATCCAACACTAAAATAATTTTTCACATCAAACAAACAAACTTACAAATAAACTCTTCAGCTTTATATATTAGTATATAAATTAGTTAAATTAGTAAATAATAATTAGTAAATTAGTATATTAGTAAATAGATGTATTTAATATTCATAAAGCTGTTTGTTACACAATGAGGTTGGGGTGTCGATCCTCAACGTACCCACTGCGCCAAGAATGCAAGTCAAAAATATCCAACTTTTTGAACAAAAAAGATCAAAAACTACAGCAAGTTACGTATTGCAGACGGACGGCCGTCAGCGGTTATGTTTTCCCAAAAAAACTATTATGGCAGAAACGATTATGCAGTAATCATATTCATAGGAAAACGATGGTACTGGTACGGAATTGGTACTGAATAGACTGCATTCACTTTGCAACCGTTTTGTTTGTTTCTTTTGTTCGAGAACTGCACCAATCGGCTCCCTTATATGGTACTTGGAATATGGACATAAAATTATGTTTACCAGTATGTAATTAACAGTGTACTCTTTTATTACTATGTGTGTGTACCGATATTAATGAATAACATTATATTGTCTCTTCTGGCATAACAAGCTTTATTTACAAGATTTTACAATGACTTCAACAGCGATGACGCGTTACAATTAGCTGTAGTCTTGAAGTCAGTAACTGGCAGCTGTCAACCGTCAAAACTTATCTCTTGCTTGAGGTCACGAATTTAATGTAAGCCCAACATTAAGCCTGACAATATTGATAGATTATTGTAAAAGTAATGGCATTTAAAGAAAACAACTACGGATTTTTTGCCGATTATTTTGGCAGAAACTGCCTCCCGAATCGGCGGTCGAGTCATTATTATTGTTTTTTTTTATGTATTCTTAAGTCATGTTATGAAGCCCAATTGAATTAAAAGAAATTGAGTTTGTGTTTAACATGTGCTTTATAATTTACTTTTGAAGCACTTAATTTACAGTTGTATTTTTGAATCATGCATGAATATGCATCAACTATGTTACATGGTTCGCGCGGCCACGGAAGAGCGCTGTATTTGTCTGTTTGATAAATTGGAAGCGATGGCAGCGGTTTCCTGTGTACATTTTTATTCAACGGATTTTTTCATTGTAACATTTCACTTTGAAAGCGCTGGATTATTTACAGAACTCTTTTTTATTCCGCAGAGGTACTTAATAGAAATAACAATTGAAGTTTTTAACATATTTTTGGAGTTTAATATAGCGCTCTTGTAAATAGTTATTTATTTTTATTATGCGTCAGTTGATTAACATAATATTGGCCGCCGTTATGGAAGCCTGAACAACTATGAAGGCTGGAAGGAAACGGCACCGTTACAAGCCTTTGGTCCTGCGCCTGGTCCTGTGCTTGCGCAAACACTTGTGCACTATTATATATCTTGCGTACCTAGCTGATCGTAAGATCGGCCGCTATGGTAAAAACGCCCGGAATGCTTAAATTATAATCCATCATAAATTACACTATTCTTTCTTTTTTGATTGTCAAAACATAAAACAGAACGTGTATATTTTGCATATGAAATGTTCAGGAAGGCTGAAACATTTTTGTTCATGTTAGGTCCATTTTCTGTAACCAACATCCACACGGTGGGACCTAAATGGAAAGCTTTCAGGAAGAAATCATGTTTCACTAGGCCCAGTCTCACAAAATGGATTAATTTCAGAGGAGCACAGTTCAACTCAATAGCGCGAAGTTTTGAAGAATTCTATGAATTTTACAGCCATTTCAAATAACTTTTTGAATCTATGATGGCTGTTCGTAGGCAGCTTTTGGTTGACTTATATGTTTTAAGAAAGCCTTCTGCACAAAATAGAGCCGCTCAGTCAACAGATCAATATAAAATGGTGGTCCTACTAAGCCCGATCGTCACCGACAAAATCATCATCAGCCTATTTACAGGATATCTCATAATCATAGTGATAGTCACGCTGCTCCCTATAGAGTCTGTTAGCCGCTTTTTATGATCGCCCTTAGGAAGAGATGGAATATTCATAGCTGGGTCTGCACGGCAAAGACCCACTTTCGTGGTATTAAAAAAAAAGGACCACACTTCATTCGGACAGCCAAGTTACTCGTTACTCGTATGTTGCGTTGAAAATATTTCCGCGGCCGGTAATGATTGATCAGCGGTTTACGATGCGAGAAATAGTTGGCGGGACTTGGACGGAAATTGAATCGAGTTCCATTCCGCCGATGGGCGATACGCCGCGATACTGGCGATAGGCGCATTGTGACCGGCACATGTTGCAGAGGATATTTTATACTTTTTTTACGCCACTCATATCAGGCCAGTGTTTTCAATCGTGAGTGTGTGACTCGTCAAATGTCACGTCAGTTTCCTGCCCTTGCTATGTTTTCAATGTTTGAAATTTATTTCATATTTATTTTACTACAAAAATAAAACTAAACATGGTCTTAATGACTAATGGCATTCTCTACCAGTCATCCTTAGGGAAAAACAGAAAGTGGGGAATAAGTAGGTAAATATTTCACTTCTTGTGCTTATGTGAATGACAACAGATTCATTAAATATTTTGATTCTAACATGCAATAGATATGGATCTATAATCATCACCATCGACCTTTTGAATAATCCTACAGAGTAATACAGGGAATGTGGATTACGATCACATTTATTTTGACATGCAACATAAACCTTACCTTACTTCCACAATTTTTTCTTAATATCCCGGTTTACTTCCAAACCCATACAAAGCTTTCAGCTCCAAAGATTAACTTAGGAAGTTAAATTTCCCTGTCTCCGGCAAACGGTATTGCCGCATCGAAGCGAGCAATCAAAGGTTGTAAACTCGCGCGCGGTAAATCCTCGCGCACTTGAAACACCGCCATTTTGGAATAAATCTGTGTTGGATGTTACTAAGTTTCTGTACTGCGGTAGAACTAAGGTATTATGAGTGTGAGAATATGCGACGATGGAACCGTTTATTAACTTCTGTTTCACGATTAATCTTAATCCTTTTCAGGAGCTGTGATCACGGCATCATACATGTAAACATGTATTTTAAATAAACCACCATTTTATTCGTTTTGAAATAGTTTTATTTAACGAGCGACAGTTGAAACAAAAACTTAAGAAAACGTATGTATTAAGTTAATGACTGGGAATCCCAACTCATATTGCAGCCTAAACGGACACAATTGACAATCAGAAAACGATCCGAAAAGTCATGAAATATATAAAGTAATATTGGAAAGGCGTAGTTGTCCAAACAAGCCAATTTATTATAACTACTATTTTATGGGACAATTACTGCGTATAACAACCCCATCAAACCGGATCTATCCGTCTTCCATCTCGGTGTACGGACTTAGGTACAGACATTCTTTGTGTGTAATTGCTATTTTATTCGGAACTTTCTATAGGTAGATGTGACTCGAGATTCACTTTATGACGAGACTTTTGTCACCTTTTTTCGATAATGAAGGTGCTACTGATCTTGAATATGACTGTTAACAACATTAAACTTTGCTATACATATGAAGTATGTCTTATATAAAAATAAAGAAACTAAGTTCTTCATTCATATTATTTTGAATTAAATGTAAGAACACACTTCGCGGAATAGACGCGACCGAAGTTTGGCCGAAGTTCAATTTCTATACAATATCACGCGACGATATTTCGGCATGGTGTGTCATCCTTCATTTAAAATACATAGCGGGTGGAATCTCGCCGAACTTTGGTCGATTTTTCGTCTAGTATGTTCTGTACTAAGATTTCAAAGCCTAGGAATATCTGTACACAATACAGTTTCACTCATATTTTTACGAAAATTTGAATCTCCTCGTTCCAAACTCGTACAGAACGACAGTTAAAAAATTACGTTGTAGAATAAAAATAAAATCCTTATCGCGTTCACGGACGTGTTTTATGCTTTTTTAATGTAATTTCCTTCACACTCCTCAGTTCCAAACACGACACCAAGGAATATATTTTTCAGGCCGCAACTGGGCACTTTGCGGCTGTGAACTCGTAACACATTCTCTGTGTACCAAAAAATACATTTTAGTGTTAAAATAAAATGAGAGGAGGCCGTTAAAGTGAATATTGTAGGCGAGAATGGCGCATTTCGGCTTGTTCTTTTTGGCTTGCGTAGTCGGAACAATCGCTGCGAACGTTCAGGAGGTAATTTTAATTGTTTTGTTCCTCATTTTATCGTTGGATTTTACCAAATTTCGGGTAATGAAAGGCGGGCGGAACGTGGCTCGCTTTCTTTTATGCCGGGGTAAGCAGCTGTGAATTATCCTGTCTAAACGTCCAGTATCCGAAATGCTGTGGCGTGTTAATTCTGGGGTTGGCTAGTTTATGAATCAGTTGCAGTAGTTTAATTAACTAGCTGCGGAATGGTTCGAGCTTCTGTAAATGTTTTTGTTATGGGAGCGCCGGAGCTCCGCTTGTTAACATTTTTCATTGTATAAAGTACATGTACAGTTGCGGTACTTTACAATTGAATGTTTCAATGGGCTTTCGAATGTTGGGTACTAAATAACTAACATAATATATTGATCAAAGCTCATTCTACATAAATGTTTGAAAAATAACTAAAACGTAGAAAAAGGTATTACAGGAGAGTTTGTCCTGAATGTAATTTAACTACTCTTGGCGCTTGATGCAAAATCACCTAAGTACTAAAATATGTACCGTTGCACCAATGTTCTTCATTAGAATATACTCTACGGTACACAATATTACAGCTGAAAATATGTAATAGTCCCTTAAACCTACACGCTGGGTCGCAAGTCCCAGGCGCCGACTGACATTCCTCTCTGTTCCACGCGATGGACCCGGCACCCGCACGGAGAATCCATGGATAGCTAAGAAGTTCGTCTCATTTCAGCTAGGATGATCCCTGTGACAGGTGTGATTCTTATACGAAATGTCATTTGAATTCAAGGCACTAAGGTCCACGAGGTGTTTTTATGATTTTCCGTGGGGTTTTACTAGTTTAGACTAGTGAAAATTTTCCTTATAAGGCAAACTGTCACCGGGATCATCTTAGCTAAAATAGACTATATAAATGATTGGTAATAGCGATTAACATTTACCATCTCTATTGATCCGTAAACTGAGAAACATATGACACATCTTTCTACAAGCTGCAAATCTTAACTAAAGCCAGCAGAGAAGGCTTATGCTAAGTGTTTATTAAATTATTGCGGGTTGAGAGATTAAACGCAACCATTTGAGGGTTCGAGAGTGGGTTAAAAGCCGACTCTGTCCATTAACAGGGACTAGGGCTAGGGATCAACACTTACAACCCATGGGATTAATGACACCATTTGATATAACGAAGGGTTTCTTGAAGATTGATAAAACTAACTTGCTCACACTTAAATTAGAAAGTAATTGAGATAATTGAGTAATAAAAATGAAGATAATGTCAAACTTTATTAAGTTTATGGTCAACCTATAGTATATGTACAATTGGTCATACATATGTTTATACATTTTTTTTATTTGTAGACTAATTATAATGTTATAAAATTTATATTTTTTGCAACAGAAATATTTCCAAGAAAACAGAAAACTAGCAAAAGCTATAGTAGAAGCGCTACAGGATTCCAAGTTTGAAGATGAACTACTTTTCGACTTGAAAAAGGAAAACCAAGTTTACCTGAACCGAACGATGTCATTGGTCATCAAGTATATCGTTAAAAGGTAAAGATACTTGTATCTTGCGTGTTCTTTTTAATGTTATAGGGAGGCAAACGATTAAGAGGGAGGGTATGAGGTGACCCTCCCTCTTAATCGTTTCTTAATCGATGAGTGATCACCGCTGTCCATGGATAGTAGCCTGCCTTTAAGACCTATACCCTCCCCAACTAAGCACTAGCGACTTTACTCTCCAGCAGAAACATAGCACAACAGTTACAAATTTCTATATCACTATGTCCTTCTGTAAGATGGAGGTATTTGCCCATACAAGTGGCTCATTCGAATGGAAGTAGTCAAATAAGGTCTAACTCTCTTAAAATTAGATTTTAATATAAAAAATCTGATGAATTGAAAAATCAAAGACAACGTATTACAACTTATAAAATATATACCTATAATTTGTGATTTAAATTCTTATTCGTCATGGTTCATTTACAATGTACCAAAAACAATACATTTTCCGTAATTTGTTGTCGAAATAGAATGCCAGGCTCAGATTTGTATCATCTAGTTTGGACCACGCGTGCTCAGAATATATTAAATGTGAGGACAAGGGTGATATTGATGAATGTGACAAGTCTACTACAATACAGAATTGGATAGACAATATGGAAATACTCGTACAGTCCTTTTCAGATTAAATAATGTGAAGAGATGAATATACTTGACTGGACAAAATAATTAATCTATACTTACAATAAATCTGTAGAGAGGTCAATTCTGTACATGAAATATATTTTCAAAATAACTATCAGGGGGTGATTAGTGATCGATATTGATGCCAAAAATGCAATCAGTAAAATTTTTGTCTGTCTGTCTGTCTGTCTGTCTGTCTGTCTGTCTGTCTGTCTGTATGTTCCTTATAGAAACAAAAACTACTGGACGGATTTTGACGAAACTTGGTATAATTATTCTTTATACTCCTGGGCATATTATAGGATACTTTTCATCACGCTACAATCAATAGGAGCAGAGTAGTGAAGGAAAATGTTGGAAAAACGGGAGAAATTCCTCCATTTTTAAAGCTTCTGTCGCGTGTGCAGCCATAATGGTTAAAGTTACATAGAAATCATGTAAGACGGAAATATCTATACTTATAATAAATCTGTAGAGAGGTCAATTCTGTACATGAAATATATTTTCAAAATAACTATCAGGGGGTGATTAGTGATCGATATTGATGCCAAAAATGCAATCAGTAAAATTTTTGTCTGTCTGTCTGTCTGTCTGTCTGTCTGTCTGTCTGTCTGTCTGTCTGTCTGTCTGTCTGTCTGTCTGTATGTTCCTTATAGAAACAAAAACTACTGGACGGATTTTGACGAAACTTGGTATAATTATTCTTTATACTCCTGGGCATATTATAGGATACTTTTCATCACGCTACAATCAATAGGAGCAGAGTAGTGAAGGAAAATGTTGGAAAAACGGGAGAAATTCCTCCATTTTTAAAGCTTCTGTCGCGTGTGCAGCCATAATGGTTAAAGTTACATAGAAATCATGTAAGACGGAAATATTCTAAATAAAATTGCCTAAAAAATATCGCTTGACAGCATATATCTATATTTTACGGTTTACTCACAATAACCCGTGTAACTGATCCAGATAGGTTTGAACGCGCTAATCTCAGGGACTACTGGTAGGCTAGCCAAGATGCCACTGACGAATTCGCCGTACACGAACTGCATATTTATGTGAGCGGGATGGAGATATAAATCGCTACGAAAGCGGATGGCGAATTCGTCAAAGTGGCTAGCCTACCAGGTTCGAATTGACAAAATCTTTTGAGTTGGATAGTCCACTTACCGTTTGCCAAGGAAGGCTTTAAGCTATCTATAGTAACACTGTGTGCGGAAACCGAAACCCACGCGGACGGAGTCGCTGGCGGCCGCTAGTAATTGATAAATGAGATTATAAATCTTGCTTTATTCATTAAAATAATAATGACAATATGAAAAAAAAAATGTAAACCCAAATTACGAATCTATACTAAAAATAAAAGCTGAAGAGCTTGTTTGGTTTGTTTGAACAAATTGAAAAAAAAATTGTGTTGAAGGCTTTAAGCTGTAGTATAACATTATGTGAGCTTAAATCAAACTCAGCAATCAAAGGTAACAAATACAGCATACACTGAAGTGGTGACTTTAGGCTAAGAATTCTATAGTTATGTAAAACTTTTTGACTAAATAAGTATTTCCTATTAATATTTTCCAGAGAGGTGGACAACTACAGATCTCGACGCACCGATGCTATCAGCCGCAGGATATACTCATCGCTTATAATGAAACTAATTGACATCGCAAAGGTAAAAACATTTTTTAGTCCTAGTCACATTAACAAAGTTTGATTAATAATATTACTATTGTTCTTTGTATCTGGAACTCCAGAGAACAGTTAGTACGGGATTACAAAGGCACGCAAAACGACTTTGGTCCTTGTTATTTATGTTATAGGGAGCCAAACGAACAAGAGGTTCTCTAGATGGTAAGTGATCACCGCTGTTAATGGATATCAACAACCGCACAAGAGTCGCAGATGCGTTGCCTACCTTTAAGGCCACATACCCTCCCCAACTGAGCTCTGGTGACCTTACTCAATAGCAGAAACATAGCACAACAGTTACGAAGGGCTACTTCACTGTGTGCTAAAGTTTCCTTAGCGCATTAGATGGCGATCACACCCCGTGCTTAGGAAAGCACATAACTACTTACTATCATAAAATATTTGAAGCTGTCGCCGAAGACGGCAAGAAAGGTATTAAGACAGCTTTATTGACTAGTTTGAAGGAAAATTTTCATTATTAACAACAGACACCGCACAAAGCCAAATGTTTGTCTTGATCGTAATTCAAACCGGAGAAACTTGGGGCTGTTTGTTTTACCAGTGGTTGATCGTTGTCATAACAAATTAACTCAGAGCTTACAATATGTACCGGCTTAATTTGTAAATAGATTATTCATGCGAAGTTCATATCGAAAACTATGTACTATTGTTAAGGTTGAACTTCTTTTATGGCTTTAAAACAGCACTGTGAGTACGCAAATTTTAACTCACTTGCAGACACCTAGTCTCGAAGATAAATATTAAAATTATCTAATAATATGTGTATGTATGTATGTAGCTAAAGAACTTATTATGTTTCGTATGACGCAGCGTTCCACTGCGTTTGGTCTGTCACCAAAATACGGTCACCAAACCCCGAAACAGCCTTGCCAATACACCACGTATTTGGGCTTATGCCCATGGGTGTTATCACCCATCTAGGGAAAGCCTAAGCGACTGCAACAGGCCCATTATGGTGGATACGAATATGACAAAATTCTTTGGACTTTACTGTACAGCCAGCAAGGGGCATAGTATTTTTGTACTGTTACATTATTATCGAATATTTATTGTCATGTCCAGGACCTTCCTCGCAACGCGAGCGCCAGCAGCCGCATCGACACGGCGCATCGGTACTACACGTCGGTGGAGAGCCGCGACATGCACGACCACATGGCTGATGTACAGGTCTTCCACGCCTGTGCGAGGCTCTATGACGTCATGTTCACGGTATGAAACATCAGCCTTCAAGAGCTATTTTCTTTTTTTTTAACTAAGCTAGCACTTGACCTCAAAGTTGCCTGATGTTAAACAACTATGCGGTCTACGATGGAGCGTGCTTGCTTAGGAAAACCCGTTTATTCTGGCCTTGAAGAGCCCCAAGATTTTCACACAAGTCAACAAACAATAAGATTATGTAGACTTTGGCACTGCTTTGGGTTATGTCCAAGATCTGCTTAAGGGTGTCCGTCCACCACAAGCATTCTCCAGGCAAGGACTCTCCATCCCAACCTACTCGGGTGCTTTGGGGTTTCTTACAAAGTCCTGGGTTTCCTATCCATTGGTGAGTAGTACGATTGAACCAAAGACCATGTTTTTTAACCACGAATGAGTTCCCAATTATTAACAACACATTTACCACCTACAGGCTCCAAGAATACTGGCGCAATTGGGAAGGCTGGATGACCTAACACCGCGGCTGCTTGTCAAAAAGTTGAAGTCAATGGAAATAAAACCAGTGCATTTGGGAGTCGCGTTACTTATTCAGGTAAAGTTCAACCGTTGAATGCAAAATATAAAGATGAAATTGAAAATTGCTCTATGTACTTGTACATGCTTTGGTCATAAAAAATCATGGTGTACGAACATCTCTATCGATCCAATGATGACACAGCTCAAACTACTGCGCATATCTCGCACAAACTCCAGCTAACCTCAAATTATAAGTGATCTAAAATATTAGCTATGTTTTTAAGAGAGATCAGATTTTACATTATTAATTTATTATTATCTGACTCCAGTACTACCTGCGCAACACGGTAAACTTCGCTATCAAGACGCGAACCATCGAGGTCCTAGCCACGAAGCCGCAAGAGGTGGGTCCGGCAGTGATCGACATGCTGAAAGCGCTCGCAGCCAAACTGCTGCCCGTGGCTGAGTTGCTGGACGTGCACCTGGCGCACTCCAGCCCCGCCTTCAAGGACTCCTGCCCCAATACCTGGCTGGGGATCGTTAACAATAAACAGTTGTGATGTTAAAATATTTTCATTTTCGTTGTGTGGTGTGCTGGTGTGCTATGTTTCTGCTGGTGAGTAAGGTCGCCAGAGCTCAGTTATAGGGGCATGGGGTCTTAAAGGCAGGAAACGTATCTGTGCGACTGTGCGTTGGTTAAATCAGGGGACCCTCTTGTTCGTTTGCTTGTGCCGTAGTTTAATCGGGTGGCCCTCTTGTTCGTTTGCGTCCCTATAAAATAGAACCATCATCTTCCTAACCGTTACGGCCATCATCATCAGTCATATTATCAATCTAGGCCGGCCTACTTCAGATGGAGAGTTATGATCATAGTCACTAATCGGGTTGGTGATGGCAGTAAGATAATAAAGATATGGATGGGGCCGCCTTGTCCGCGACAGTCAATTGTTTAAGGTCAGACAACCATGCAGGACGAAACTGTACAAGTAAGTGGGCAAGGACTAGTGCACTCTCTATTGCATCACTTTTAAAACTGGGTCATTGCATTTCGCACTCCCTTATTTGTATCTGACTTATAAAGACTTAACAATTTCATTGTATCGGGCGTACCATATCACAGCTAAAGTCAGAGTAAGGGCTCCGTAGCCAAATGACAAAAAATATTTACATGTCATCAATCAAAAAAATATGTATTTAAATGTAATAAATTAGACAACGACGTATCATGCATATACCGTACCATTTCTACACTCCCAATCTCAATTGAACATGATACGTCGAACAAGTGATAGCAGTAAGTCACAGTATCAGCTGTAAATGCAGCCCGGTGATCGCTCGTGCTATTACACGGCCGGGTTTATCGGCCATAAACCACGCGTCTGGGCCGCTGGGCCATGTGGGGCCACAAAACTAGCGGCCATTGGGAAGAATTGTTGCCTATGTTAGTTCACTATGTGGGCAGAGTGGGTGTGGCTGATGCTGCGTTCTTTACGTTACGTTGCACTTCCACCTAACATCAGAGAATCATTAGCTGTGCTTAATTTAATATTTAAAATTAAACACTTTTTTGGCTTGGACAAATCTTCGAATAAATGGTGATCCCGAACACAACCTTTACATGAGACGGAGGTAAACCAATGTATTTAGGAGAATCCCACATTTGTAATCTACTGACTACTTTTCGGTTGTTCAGAGATCTGCTTTTAGTTACCACTACATCAACAGGTATTTTGTGTAAAATATCGGCTGCAAAGATACTTAAAGGTCTATTTGTCGACATGATTGATGAACTTAATGGTCAAGAATTTGGCTATTAAACCAGGAGGGCTTGATCAACAGAGTCAGGACAAACATTTGATTGCATGAACATGTCTGTTTATTCTGAGCTGAGGTGTAATATATATCTCTTTAAGAATATTTGTAACTCCCCTGTTGATGATGTTATTTTTAGCACAAGTGCTTAACCTACTTACCATAGAGTCAGATCAATGTATGTTAAGTCGTGACATATTTATTTACATTTATTAATTGAGATATAACCCTTACAATCGCTTACTTCATGGCCCGGCTCTATAGTACTAGAGAATGCGCGTGCGCCGACCAATATATAAAATTTACGAGGCCAAGTTATGGTTATTTTTATGAAAACATCGTTTGTTCTCGCGTAAAACAATAATCCTCTGACAGTATTCACACGTTTTATTTACCAAACAATGCGACGGCTTGTGTCCTATTTTCTTTCATAATGTCGCGGCGATGGAATTTTTAAAGCGGAAATTATGACAGTCGTTATAAAAGTATATCCGAAATTATGGTCAAGTCAACTACATTCTGGTTTAAACTGGTATTCTTTAATATATTAACTAGAATATCCTCCTAGCCACAACTAGGTTTTTCTTTACAACCATCATCATTTTACTAGTGCTTCTCACGATTGCAACCTCTGTCATTGCCGCGGAGTCCAACTTCGACTATGATGCATAATTGACTGGATGACCGGCCTGGTTATTACAATGGAGACACTGTCGTATAACGTCTCCGTAACCCACTCAAGGAAAACCTGCCCATTTGGACCATAGTCGGGACCAACGGCTTTACGTATCTTCCGAAGCTCGGAATCATCATTCTTATCGGACAGTCAGGTGATTCAGGCTGAAATGTCCTAACCAAACTGGGAGGGAAAACCAACACCAAGTGAAAGTGTTCCCCGCGGGGTTCACACCCACTGAGGTATTTCAGCACAGCGCTCTAATAACCGCACTATGGATGCATCCATGTCATGGATTTTGTATGTTCGTTTTTTTTACGACTAATCTAATATCGTTATGCGCAAGCAAATGTATATAAACGCACTATACGTGAGTTTATCTTAGCCTAGTCGGCTTGTGTAAAATAATCAGGTGCTAATCCACCGTAGCCCGGCTAATCCATACAAATGCGCTTAAGTTAATAACGTGATAGTCACCTACATACTTTATCGATTGGGTCACTATTCGTTTGGAAGCGATCTTACATTATTTGATTTCAATTCCTAATTGGAATTGAACCTCATTATAATAGTATACTCGTAGTAGCCCGATACACACTATTCTTGGACCCGCTTGGTGTAGTAATCAAGGAGTTGCTAGTAGGACAAGAGGTCGCAGGTTCGAGCCCCCCACTGGACAAACATTTGTTTGTATGAACATGTCTGTTTGTCTTGGTTTGGGTGTTGTCGATATATTTAAGTATATCCTTATAAATAATGTCTATCCGTTCCCTAGAATCCATCCACAAAATATTTAGTCTCTCTTTTGTACTTACAAGAAAAATCTATTGTCTGAGGAATCAGGCGGAATATTTCTCTAACTCAGCAAAGTAAAAGTGAACCACCTACTTGTAAAATGGGGTTAAGAAACCCGGACATGTGTTAGCTGGCACTAATTCAATTAGAGACATAGAAAGAAAGACCGCGGGAAATCCGACAAATGCCCCGCTTATTGAAGTGTTCGCTCTGAGTGACGATACCGTCTTCGCGATAGTACGATTCACGAAAAATGGCGATATACATGAAACATGTAGAGTCACAAAATTAAAAGTAAAGAATCAACCTATGTATTTGCCCTGCAGAAAGCTGTATTATTGCATTGCATTGCATAATTTGAAATCATTTGAAATCAAGCATAAAATGTAATCATTTTTTAGTATTCAGTCTTGTTATTGCAATAAGCTTGTCATAGCTTGTAAGGATAACAGTAAGATTGTTTTAAATAAATAAATATTTTTATTTCAAAGATTTTGCCAATTAAGGATTGGCTAATACAAACCCGGGCAGTGTGGGAAAAGCCAACACAAAATCATCCCGAGAACACCTCGAACTCCAAACTACTTAAACCACTTTATCTAGGCTAACAAAGCACTAAGACAAAATTATTAATTTGTGTTAAATATTATATCTTATTCTCTTATTAATCTTGACGCATTCCGCTCTGCAGCTCAATAGGGACCAAAACAATGCATTCTCGCAGCAGTCAACTTATATGAATCTCAGTATACAGTTTTTTTTCTTTTACTTCCCCCCGCGTGATACACTCAGGACCACTTCTCATTATATCCGCAGCCCGCGTTTACGCAATAATCGTAAATGTTTATTGCGTGACTATAGTTGTTTTGCGCGCAACGTTCTCCTTTTTAAATATAACGTCTTGATTTCCCAATTCCTTAATAAAAACAGGTCAAATATTAACACAAAAATTACAAAGCACAATATTTTTAAAGGCAAAATGGTATGACTTATACAATTTTTAACCGACTTCAAAAAAGGAGGAGGTTCTCAATTCGTCTGTATGTATAATATTTTTTTTTTTTTTTTATGTATGTTCATCGATAATTTCGTCAAATATGGACCGATTTCAAAATTTTTTTTTTTGTTGGATAGAGTTCAGTTCTGAGGTGGTCCCATTTTCACCAGTCCAGGATCTGATCATGGAATCCAGGAGAAATCGAGGGCAACCACCGAAAATTGTATGCTCGTATGGTGTTTTTGTTACGTAATCATGTTTTACTCAGGTATATGCTTCAGGGTGTCAACATTTGATGCTGCTGTCCTGATGATGATGCTACAGTACTCTTTAGCGGTTAGGAGTTGGAAAGCAGAACTGCAATTGGTCGATGGAAACTATTTAGTAGTATGTAGGGCTTAAATGTTGCTTGTGAGGTATGCTTGAATCAACATCTGATGCTACTGTGCTGATGATGAAGCTACAGTACTCCTTAACGGTTAGGAGTTGGAAGGCAGAACTGCAATTGGTCGATCGAATGTATGTGGGGCTAACGTGATACTTGTGTATATTACATCCAGACCCACGGCGAGAAATCTCGCCGAGAAGTCTCGCTGGGCCTTCTCGCGAGAACAAGTAATTTATCCACACTCTCATTTACTTGTAACAACAACTAAGTTCCTATTAATTATTAAGTTCACGACGCTTTAACACAACTAAAAATCATGAAATAAACTGACTTTTTAAAAAAAAAAAAAACCGACTTCAAAAAAATCGTGAACACAAAAATAAACTAAAAATTAAAAAATAATTCCTAATATCTATTACCTAATACTATAATTTTCCTAAACTATGTCAAAGTAATCTTAAACAAACTAACTGAAGTCGGTGCCTGCCCAAAAAAGCAGAAAAGTAAAAGCACCGACTTCAGTTAGTTTGTTTAAGATTACTTTGACATAGTTTAGGAAAATTATAGTATTAGGTAATAGATATTAGGAATTATTTTTTAATTTTTAGTTTATTTTTGTGTTCACGATTTTTTTTATAATATTGAAAAAGCTTCAATTTACCTTGCCGTAAATAAAGCATGTACTAAACATGCGTAGAAAAAAAGATGCAAGACAACGGCAAAAAATGTTTTTTGTTTCTAGTAATATAGTAATTTTTAATTAAAAAAAACGTGTGTGGTTAATTTTTTTCCTAGGATCAGCCTAGGATAATTTTTACTTCACTAGTTACAAGAAATACTTAGCTGAAATAATGTTAATACCGGTTCATTGAACCCATAACTCCCTAGGTCAGCCAAATTCGTAATTTTAACTCTCCTTGCCAACAAAACACCAATATACATTATTTCTATTTTTCTCATAATGTTAAACATTTTCCACAAGAGCAACACACCTTATTCCACTAGCTACGACACACCCTTTCCTTGCTTTACCGTTCTAAGATTTAATAAACCTTTTCCAACAGCTAGGGCAAACTATCTAATACCTAAGATACGGCCTGCGTATATCTTAATCTTACAAAGCCGCAGGCGAGCCTCCAAAGGCCCCAACATAATTTTCAATTGAGTTTTTTACCCAGTAATTTTTTTTGCCAAGTAAACCTAAATAAGACGGTCTAAACCCAGCTGTGTTTATGAAATCAAAGCTTACGCCGTAATAAAGTAATAAAGGAGACACGGTACGGACTAAACTGTTTTGTTTTTCCTTGTAGCTGGTAATACTTTTACGGATCATATGGTGTTTTATGATCTATGCGTTGAGCTTCATGTGTTTAGTGTAATGACTTACTTAGTTCAATTTCGTTTAAAAGTAAAAGATACCTAATATTCACACTCGTTCAGTTACTACATTTTAATAAGATGAATAGGTACAGAGAAAGTTATTTAAATTTTTACAGTTATTTAAATAAAATTAAAAAACATGCACTACATTTTTAGATGTTTCAGTTATTTTTGTAATCATCTCTCTCCTGAGAGAAATTGATTTTTAATAGATTGAATTTCCACTCGTGGTCTTTATCCACCAGAAGAAGAAGAAACAGAAGAAAAACAAGTAATGTTATTTTTTAGGTAAAACATAATAACCAAGTAGTAATAATAATCACCCATATGGCAACACCAACATCGGCCTACTGACCCGAGCGCCGAAAACTGCAGAAAAAGGTATTTTTTATCTCTTTCTCCCGACGACTAATCACCATGAACTTGGCCCCGGCTGCCTACATCTTCATTACCGTCGTCGTATTATTTAATAGCAATTTGCGCGACACTTAGGCCTAAATAGCGGCAGATAAGGGCGATTGCGCGGTTATGGCGGTCTGATGTGGGGACTTGGTGCCTTTAGTGCTCTGCTGCGCGATGCAGCGTCAGAGGTTGAGGTTAGGTTATGGCCGTGGGCCGATGAGGAATAGCTGATTGTGAATCTTGACTTACAATCTTTGTAGGCATTAAATCATATTATGAAGAATCCAAGGTTTCTAAGTTAGCAAAAATTGCTCACATAATCAAAACTTGACACGTTTATATATGCAATATGTCTTTTATGATGCACAATCGCATCATATTATGTAGATACAAAGGTTTCTGAGCCATCCAAAAAAAATAACAAGAATTGCTAATAATCAATACTTGGGAAACACGTTTTTAAACATCTTGACTTTTATTGAAGCACAATCGCATGTGTATATCAAAAAAATAATGACATCTTCGCGGGTTTGTTTTACAAACCCGCAAAAGATTCAAACCAAGAACTGAGATGACGGATGTCCAAACATACATATATTTCCTCAACCTTTTTCATTAGCAGTATACAATATACATATGTACTACATACATCTGTACTTGATACTCGCTTGGCCGGAAGGGCGACCCTACCGTCCTCGGGTCGCATCTGAAGAGCCTCGGATATCACCAGCCGTGTTATGACGCACGAAACTGACTATTGCGTCTTGTATACAATATCACTTGTGTACAATACCAGTCCTCGAATAAATAAGAAATATATCAACATTATATTTATTGATTTTATAATTTATATCACGCGCTTTCGTTTTTCATTTCAGGAATGACGTTATAAAATTATTGACTACGTATTCACTGTGAATTACCTAACAATCATAATTATAAATACATAAATGTGGTGTTTGTTATTTTTTCCGGTTGAAAGTACTTTTTATCGTGTTGGGGCTACTTTTATATATAACCTATAAATAAGCTATAATATTTTTAAAACAAACGCTCAGCTACTAATTTGAAGTTTATTTTGAAGATAATAATTATTTTTTTTGTTTTTTTCATTTATGTGCAGGTACTAACTACTGATGCATGCCATGTTAGTCTGATATTATAAAATATGTAATGCTGCATCTTATGTTGATAATCCAACAAAAAAAAAACTCGGTTGTCACTCAATGAAATCCAATTAATCATTATAACACCATAGTATTGGCAAATTATAGTTGAATAACATAACCTTTCCTCAACCAAAATAAATCCACTCAGAACTTTTGAGCCCATTTAAAACCGACCCAAGCGTAACCTCTATTTCCAGCAGCTGTTGCTAAAAAACGCCATAAATTATTATCAAAAGGATTGACCCAGCATATTTCAATCCCGCGGGAACTCCGCACATCCGCAAGATTTACGCGCGGCTCCGCGACGATTAACTCGCCTGGAGGAATGGAGGACATAAAGATTGCGGGCCTCGGTCATGGACTTAAGACGAATTTCTAGTATTAAATTAAGTAACCTCACCTAACAATGTTTTATCTGTACTACTATTCCATATATACTTTTCTAAACTTATTTAATAAAGCTGGAGAGTTCGTTAGTTTGTTTGAATATCAGGAACGACAGGTTCTGATTGAAAAAATATTTTAAATTGTGTGTGAGAAAGGCTTTAAAGCGTTAGTATAAAATATGTACACGGGACCCGAAATCCATGCGGACGAAGGCGCAGGCGGCTGTTTGTGTACAGATTAAAGTACAATATAGTAAAGAGGTTATATGCTGGACTTTATAAATGAGGATACATTAAAACGTTTCCTTAGTGAGTTTTTTTTTTTTGTCTTATAAAATCTTGTAAGTATTTCAAGGAGTTTCTTAAATTAACCAACAGCAGTGCTCTACTTGAGCACTTACCTAATATGTCTCTCTCTTTCATACCCTAGTAGGGCAGCAAGCTTACTCCACAGAAGAATATTTTCATCTGTAAGATTTATGCGCGAATTCGCGTCGATTAACTTGAATGGCCAGCACAAAGATTGCGGGCCACGTTCATGGAGTGTGAACGTGGTGTGAGTTAAGACGGATTTTAAGTATGTTTTTTTTGAGTTGAGTATAAAATAACACCACTCAGTAAAAAAGGCTTTATGTGAACTTAATAAGTGGTGATCGTATTTTATTTTATTTATTTATTTATTTATTTATTTATTAAGACACACCATCGACAATATCAATTTACATTTCCATTAAAATAATATTAAGGGCTAAGGACAATAGATATGTCATTACAGGCGTATACAACATTATTCAATGACAACAAAGATAAAAACAGTAATTCACAAACCAAGAGTAGACATTCCTAACAAAATCAAAAATAACACTAATTTATTTAAGAGCCAGACATCGTATGAAGTATTTGTAAGTATAATTTAATTAATCTTAACTGATTCCATAATGAACCATCTACGTAAAGTAGTACTGGACCAATTAAGTTGAAACTTTGCGTATTTTTTTCTAAGAGATGCTACTTATCAAACATAAACTTAAAACAAAGCAACAGCATACACTCTTAGACTTTGTACGGGCTTATCAAACACCCCAGTATAACCTATTCTTCCTGCCCCTTTTTTATACCATATAAACTTACCATAGTGAAGAAATCAAATGTGGACCAACTTGATAAATTATTACATCACTGAAGCTAAGTCCGATTTCATCTACATCAAAGCATCAAACTACAACAATTGAAGGATATATTTCAAGTGTACACCCTATTCAGTCTTGTGTCTATGGACAACAATCTGTCAGTACCGTACATAGCTCACATCCGCAAGATTTACGCCGAGATTTACGCACGGATCCGCGACGATTAACTCTGCTGGTGCGGAACGGAACAAAGATGGCGGCCAGCGGTCAGACGAGGTGTGACGACTTCACATTGTCAAGAAATCTTTGTCTAATGAATATTTACACATAAAATACCGTTGACATAAGTAAAGAATTAAATAAACTTACAAGGAGGTGTACCTATTATAGCTGGAGAGCTGGCAAGCATTTTTGGGGAGGTGCTTGAGGCAAGCTGAAAACTTGTCCTGTACCTCTCCTATTATATCCCAACACGAAACTGCAGACCTGGCTGGTGAGTAGCGGGGCTAAATCAACCCCCAAATTTTTAAAAGTATATTTTTTTTTAATCCAAAAATATACTTGAGGCAATTTGCAATTTTTATATGTTGTAGTTTAATATTTACAGAATATAAAAAAAAATAAGCCAGACGACTCAGCCGGGGTTTTAACAGTGCCAGGCCCGTCCAAAAATATTTTGCAAATGAATATAAAAAATGTGTTTGAGGCAACTTGAAATTTTAATAGAGTATTATTTATAACTAAAAAATAAGACTCTCAAAAAGCCAGATCATTTCGGTGGGACTTTCTACCTGCCAGGCGATCTAACAAAAGACAATGCCGATTTTGTTAGGGAAGGTGGCGTCTTTTTTTTTCGAGCGTCCACCAACCAAACTTTGTAATCTATATTCTTGAGGGCATTACAAACGATTTTTGCTATGGCAGTAAAGCTGTAAACTCAGTCCGAACTGAGTAAATCAGGTTTGAACTTTTTTTCGCTTCATACATTTTTCTATGGGAAATTGAATTTTTTGTTTCTTGCGTCCATCGACGAAACGTGAAAATATATATTCTTGAGGTCATCACAAACAATATTTGCTATGGCAGTAAAGCTGTAAACTCAGTCCGGTCGTCTGGCTTATTTTTTTTTATATTCTGTAAATATTAAACTACAACATATAAAAATTGCAAATTGCCTCAAGTATGTTTTTGGATTAAAAAAAAATATACTTTTAAAAATTTGGGGGTTGATTTAGCCCCGCTACTCACCAGCCAGGTCTGCAGTTTCGTGTTGGGATATAATAGGAGAGGTACAGGACAAGTTTTCAGCTTGCCTCAAGCACCTCCCCAAAAATGCTTGCCAGCTCTCGGGCTATTATTAGAATTCGCATTATCAAGATTTTTTTTATTCAGTTGCCAGGAAATAATAGCATTTAAGCTACGTCCTAAATAATTTAAGAAACTTAAGCTACACAATTATCGTGGAGTAAGACCTTTTAGACCACCACCTTGCGCAAGATGGCTGGCAGGAGCTGGATGCGAGTCGCCGAGGATCGGGCTAATTGGAGAGCCCTAGGAGAGGCCTATGTCCAGCAGTGGACTGCGATAGGCTGATGATGATGAAGACCTTTTTAAATTACATGATTGCACATTGTCAAAATAATATAAGTACAAGTAATAACAATAACACCTATTCCTTAAAAAAGTAAGTAATAAGCTTTCTTTCATGTAATCTTATGAATATTACTGATCAAAAGTCAAAAGAAAGTCAGTTTTAATTAAAACTTTTTTTTTTAAATTATCGTATCAAAGACGATTTCCTATCACTTTACAAAATCTATTTTCATACAATACACCAATCTCTGACTAGGGCACCTAATTTCCTGTTCAACTTCAGAGCTACATTCCATTTCACACATTATCAACCCTATCCCCTTTTCATTAGCAAGCCTTAATACAAGCCATTAGCCCGGGCTTCCGGGAATGGGTCAGATAATATTTTAGCCCGGACTGGGAAGGTGTCAGTATCCAAGAAACATAGGCCAATTGGGCAGTTAGGTCTTTTAACTTGCTGACTGGGAACAGTGATATTTCTTAAGAAATTAGTTCCCGCTATTTAACCTTATCGCCGATATAGTTTAAACATTTTATTGGTTTTCCACTGTATTGGAAGTATATACGGTTCAAATTTATTACGCGGTCTTCGCTTATTGATATTTACAAGGAACAAGGCTACTAGCAGTTTTCAGATATCATATTGTAACGGATCGTATTAGTGTAGAAACACAACAGGCTGGAAATACGCGACCGAAGTTAGGCGGCAATGCATTTTCTACACAATATACGCAACGTAAGAAATCACGGCAAAGTGTGTCATCACTCATCATCCACTTAAAATACATTGCAGGTGTAGTCACGCCGAACTTCCATCGTGTTTTGTTAGCTAGCTGTGCTTCTACATTTAAAAAAGAAAAAAAAAATTAAAAACCGCATAGAAATAATGTTGCGTCCGTGGATAGTAGCAAGTCGATAACAATGAGATGAACCGCAAGCTTGTGTGCTCCCATATCATTAAAAATACTATAACAATGGTTAGCGTTTATTGCGATTTATTTAACACTACGTTGGTCAAGGAAAACACCAAATTAAATAGTACCAAACCTTAATATTATGTTTTTTTAAAAGATCAATATACAATCGATTTGATTACAGCCGTCAATATATGTAGTACAAAAATAAGGTCCTGATTATATCCGTCTATTATGGCCTATAAAAAAACAGCCAGTAAATGTATACGTGTTGAATAGGACACCGATTAACACGGCTATAAAGATCCCTATCGCTCCCGGCTAGGTTGGATCTAAGACATATTGGTCTACTGGCAAGAGGGGTTGTTCTAACTAGATAATTAGTATATCTAGAAATAACATTTCAGTTCTAACTTTACAATACTGTTGTGCATAAAGTCTACGCTTTAAATAAATAAATGATCTGACGACATTGCATGAATTGATTTGACTCCATTGAAAGTATGTAGCTTAAGCAATTGTGTTATAGATCTCAGTATCAACATAAAGATGATTTTTGTTTTCAATAGGCGTTTTTTTTTGTATTTTTAACTTAAATAATACCGCATCTATATGAATATCATAGTAATAGTCGCTTAAACCTGAGGCAATATTGTCTAGGATCAGAACAAAGCGTAATGCATATAAATACATTTTTTGTGCGAGGAACAAACCCGCGTCTTCTAATTCACAGGAAACATTAATTAGTAACAGTCAACTAACAATTTAATAAATTGATATGAGACACCATAACTACAAACAATGTACCCATAACACAATATTACAAAGCTCAATATCCCTTGCCTATGAAATACTTGAAAGAATTTACTGCTCCAGGCAAGGTCAAGAAAATACCTACCCTCGGAAGGTAAGTCAAAGATTGCAGCAATCTGGAGGGGAGGGTGTTTTACAGCCAAAGTAGGGGATGTGAGTATGCGAATAACATTTTTCACCTTCTTCCGTAGTTGGATTTAGGTACTTTGTCTTAAATTAAGCCCTGTAGAGTTGTTATAACGTGAATTTTTAAATGAACTCGTCCATGATAAATTAGTAGGTAAGTCCACAGTTTTTTAATAACGTTGTATTAACAATTCGTAACGCAAAATATTCGCAATTTCACACCGCGTTTTAGAAGTCAATTACTGGAGAGAGAAAAATTGTGTAAAATTTTAAATGGATACGCATTTAAGAGTGTTGACTATGGGTATACAATAGAAAGTTAACTGTCATAAGCGGATGATGATGATAATACACAACACAATTTGTTTAGGTTTACACGACTATAAATATAATCAAGTGCGACTACTTTTAAACGAATAAAAGTCGCGATTTTATCACAACTACAAGTTTCCAGGACAACTTGTAGTTTTAACAGCCAAATCGTCGTTTCCTTAAAAAATATTAATTAAATCATTCAATCACGGGACAAATGTTCCAATGTTCTGAACAAAATCTCACCTCCATTGAAGCTGTATGTTTACGATCTGACTGTACATTGTACTCGCATATTGCGTTGTGTTGTGTTATCTCGGACAGTTCTCTAAAGTGGAACTGTTGTTGTGTTGTTTGTTGTTAACAACTGCTTTTGACGCGTAGACACATGTTTTGTGGAATATGATCGTGTGTTTGCTGTAGAATGACGTATGTGTGATATTTTTTTCTTTTTGTATTTTGCCGGGTGTCGTGGGGTTCAAAAAAACATATTTTTCACAAAAACATGAATATTTATTTAGATAGCCAATAAAGTTAATCTGTAATATTTCCAATACAATATCAAACTTCAGTGTCATTCTGTATTTAAGCAGTCTTAGAGAACGTCTCGCTAAGTTTGAGGTTAAATGGCACTGTTAGAAAAAAAAATCTAAACAATTGCATGAAAAATCATTGTCATCAACCAATGGTATTTTTCAGTAGAAGCAAAAATCTAATTAAAAAACAAAATTATAAGTACGTCTAAATGGGATTGTTTTGAAGCTGTATTTTACCGCCTCTGCTCAATCCTGAATTAAAAGACTTTCTCTTTGTAATCCGTAATAATTGCTTGTTAACACCTCAATTATGCGTAAGACGTATTTAAGGGAATTCAGATGGCTTTTAAGCATTCGTCTTTTTAATTAAGGCGAATTATGTGGTTTACTGTTATTAAGAGACTGGGAATAAAACGAGAGAGCATTTATGCGTTGGAAATAGGTTACATTTCCTTAGCAGAATGAATTATACGCACGTGCCTAAATTTATTTCCCGGGAAAAGCTGTTACACATTAAGTAATATAAGTATCCGCTAACCAAAATTTTAGGATTCTGTGGTTTTAAAATGGATCGGTGTTGAGACGAGGACTGCAGTATCTAAAAGTTTCCTTAAAACTTCGAACCTTTCAACGGAATTACCAAAGAATATTCGGATTCAAAATATCATCCAATTCCAGTAGCATTTATTTCTTTACCGGCAGTAATTAACCAAAAAACAAACCGTTGTACAGCAAAAAAAACGCATATCATTATTATAAAATTTTGTGCATAACTCAAATCCTTCACTAACTTAACGCAATTAACGCCTCTTAATTAAATTTTTACCATAAAGAATTAGTAAAGTTAATCCCAGCAGTCCTTAGTAACAGGTGTAAGTTATAACCCAGTTACCTGAAGGCGTTTAATTCCATGACGCGAACGAAGTGTAAAGAGGGCCCTAGGATCTATTAGGGACTGGGAACCTCTAATGAAGAACCGAGGAGTACCTCGCCTCCCTTTGGCTGTGATCGATGAAATTACCAAGTTGGGCGGCACAGTCATCATGTTTGTACTATGATGATTTGACTACATAATCTATACTAATATATAAAGCTGAGGAGTTTGTTTGTATGTTTGTTTGTTTGAACGCGCTAAACTTGTAGTTCTTGAGTTTAGGTCCGATTTAAAAAAATATTTTTGTGTTGGATAGTCCATTTGATGAGCAAGACTTAAGCTATTGGAAATCGAAATCCACGCGGACGTAGTCGCGGGCGGCCGCTAGTAATGACTAAGCGGAACTAAATGCGATATTTGTTATGTAGTACATGTATCTGTACTATTTATTGCTTGACTTTTCGGCAAGTTTGCATACACTTATGAGTTTGTTTAGTTTTTATTGTTGTATACAACTACAAGATAATGAAGCTGAACAGTTTGATAGTTTGTTTGAACGCGCTAATTTCAGGAATTACTGGTTCGGATTGAAAAAATATTTTATTCATTTGATAGTCCTTTAGTCGAGGCAGGCTTTTAGCTATTCCATGTATGCGAAAACTGAATTCCACACGGACGGAATCGCGGCCGGCCGCTAGTATATAATTTTTTTTTTCTATTTTACTAACGCCATTTCCACTTATCACTCGCATTCCAAATCAATAGTCAAGCAATTTGGCGGAATCGCATAGAGCATTGTGTTCTGAATGCCTATTGTTTTACATTGCTTTATTCTACGCAAAGGCAGGGGTGTTAACAACCATTCACTGGAAGGTATGACGAGTTTTCCACTGAGAACATTTACAAGATTCGCCACATCGAGAAAAAAACTGGGCAATTTTTGATTTTGTGGGGAACCACAAGATTCGCCACATCGAGAAAAAAATAATTGGCCATTTTTTATTTTATGGGGAAATCTAAATACTGAAAAAAATAACTAAAATGATTAGGATAATGTTTAACTTTCCTACAAGCGTTTTTTTTATTTTGTGGTACTGGTGCCTTTCCTAACGTGCCCTATTTAGTGATCTTATTCTTCAATTTCGAAATACATAAATATTCAGCGTTCGGAACAAAAATTGCCAATAATCCAAATAATCTGTAATGGGACGTGACAAAAACAAATGAAACACGTAAACAAAAGATACCTGAAGTTCTTTGCTTTTCAATTTCGATGATAATTGGAGTGCAGGCAGAAAAGATTTGCTCATTGAGATCATTATTGAAATAACGGCTTACTGCTCAGTATTTTATTGAAAAACATTATCCTTTTAATTTGAGAACTGTTCTTAAGACACACCAATTACCAAGATGAATATATAGTTGGCTAAAATTATTAATGATTATCTCAATAATTTAAGAAAGCAAAGGTTAGGCTTCGGGACAACGATATCAAGACAGTTGAACGGGTACATTAACGAATGAAAAATCTTTATTTTCAAAATAACCACTTTTATACAGGTAGACTTATTTTTGCCAACATATGCGAAAAAAAAACATGTTAGTGACGTGCCTCGTTTTCTCTCTTTAACAAAACAGGTAACTTCATTGCAGGAAGCAGAAAGTGGAACCGCACTTATTTAATGGTTTGTAAGAGGAAAGTTCTTGCGTTTATTTAAAACTGTCACCGGCAGAATAGCGCAAGTGGGCGTGGACATTAAAAATATTGTTCTGAAGACAAAAATAGCGGGTTACCAGTGGGTTTTTATGATCACCTCTGACGTGAAGAATTACCTAGTTTTACCAAGAAAATGGCTGGCGCACTCACTATTTACTTTGCAATTATTTCTTACCTGGTTGTCTCCATTATAAGAATTCATGAAAAGGTTTTTTCTTTGAATGTCAATTAAGTGTACGTTTCAGAGTCACCCTGAGCTATGTTTACGTAAATGAGATCAGATAACCTAACTCACAAAAATGTATCTATTACATCTTGTAATCATTTTATTTTAATTCTGATACAGGATAAACCCGTCAATTGATCTATACTTTTTTAGCATACATACAAAATGTATCAAAGATTCTTTATAATTTAGATTATTGAAATCCTGAAAACATGTTTTTAATTATTCAAATCATTTTCATACATACTTAGTCTTATTTTTCTTGACCTTCAATCCAGAAATACTATGAATTCTGTTCGAGCCGGGGACTGAGGACACCTACCTATACAGGTTTTCAGTATACCATCTTTACATCTACCCGTGTAATCTATACGCACCTAATAACCGCAGATAAGGCCGAAAATTTTAAAATACTCCTTTATAGGCCGGGTCCCGTAAAGGAGTTATCTGCACAATAATTTTAGCCCCATAATCCACTCCGCACCCTCCCATGGGTTAGGGCGGGCATGCAGGAAATTTATGTGAAGACAGGTACTTTGTCAGAGCCGATATATGAAGCCGGGGGTTTGGTATCTGATGACCCTAGGTGTGCAATCTGTACCAAAGAAGATTTGTGTAAATCTCACTTCGGGAATATATGGTTTGGAATTTTTTTATTTCCTCACGTTTCGAGTTTGGCAAATACCAATTATACGAATAAGTACCTACATAAGTTTTTAATTATTATTTTAATGTCTGTTTATGAAAATATGATCTGATCAATACTTAGTCCAGAACATAATAAAGTTGAAATATGTAATTATTCTGTTGCATCATCAAAAAACCAAAATGAAAAATTTATTGCTTGTTTTTTTTTATTGTTTTTCTTATTTGCTTCAACTATCAAAGTTTGCATGCGAAAAACGCTCAAACTACGTTATATTATGAACAAATACATCTACCTACTATGATTAACTTTTCCTTGTCTTGATCATAAAACTGTAGATAGTCCCAATTCCTTATATGCGCCGCAGGGGGGTTGGAGCCCCGGCTTGAACAAACATTAATGTAATTAATATTTCTGTTTAATGGTTTTCATATCCATTTAAGTATTATATGTGTCGCAAACAAAGAAATATATTTATATTAAGTGATGCGCAACGACTAACACAGTAGTACTATTATAAAAATGTACATTCCAAAATACCAGGAGCTATAATATTTAATCTGATTTTATATGTATTAATGTACCCGCCGCGACTCCGTCCGCGTTGATTTCGACTTTCACACACATAGTGTTATAATAGTATATATGACACTATGTCTATTTGTTGAGGAAGGCTTCAAACTTTAGGCTTTAAGCTACAGAGCTTAAAGCCTTTCTCGACGAATGGACTCTCCAACACAAAAATACTTTTCAATTCTTATTAGTATTTCCTGAGATTAACGCGTTCCAACCAATAAAGAAACTCTTCCGCTTTACGATATTAGTATATATAGTATAGATTACATATTTGGGAAATTATCAATATCAGCAACCGTTTATCGAAAGAAGCTTACCCATATTGGCAAACACTGGGTAATTGCGGTTGTGGGGTATTATTTCTATTCTCGTAACAAAGGAATACAAATAATCGAACAAAATATGACCGGATACAATAGGGTAAGTATGTATATTTGTTATATTTATATTAAACATCGATATTGTGTCAAATCTGGCAATCGATTCATCGTATATAGATGATGGACAGTATCAGTAATTGCACTTAGAAGCATCAGTCAAAGACGTCAAGCATAATTACATTAGGGGTCAGTCTTACATGCCTGGGGTTTAGCCTACTTTGTAAAAGAGCTTGTTTTGTATTGCTTTGTGATCAAATATAGCTCTTATTACAGCTAATTATATCATACTAGTTTTGTTACAGAAGTCAGACAAAGGAAAACTGGAAGATAACTATAAAACATGGAAAGCTACTACCAGCAGGAACGATTTCAATCTTTTGTGTTTTGTTTGACACAAGCACGAGCAGGTTCTTATAATAAATAAATAAAGAAAATTACATATACTATTAAAACACTTAGAATAATTAAACTTCATAAATACGCTAATATAATTTAAGGGACTAAACGTGATATTAATTATGTAGTATATTGACTGCGCCCGAGCACACGACGCCCCGCATCACCAGTCCGCTTGCGACCACGGCTGTTGTAACGCAGCTGAAACGTCAAGCAGTAAGTAGTATACATATACTACCTAAATAATATCGTCAACCGCAAATTGTACATAGTTAATGCGAGAAATAAATATAAGAACGTCGTCAGCAAGCAATTTTTAAATTTTAAATATTGCAGGTAAATCTTCTACGCCTTCCATACCATATTCGGAATTTACAAAAGATAACTTTAGATTGGGAGCGGGCTCTCGCTGCGCTAAATGTAGCTCAACAGTCCCTTGTATAAGTTCAAGGGCGGGTTCAGAGCAGGTTGTCACTTTGTTGTGTCATAAATATCCAGATATTTCAGATAGAGATACAATAAATAATATACTTTCAAAATAATATTTTCGTCAGGACTGCGATTGTCAAGGTTCAAAGGATGGTTCAAATGATGGAAGTCCCAAACATTCGCGAGACAAAACAGATTTTAGTAAATTAATTAATAAGGACTTTTCACGTAAATGCCAAAATAATGTCAATAATTCATAAATAAATAAATAAATTCATTGGACTAATACACCAATTGCCTAGCCCCAAGCTAAGCTCGAAGCTTGTACTTTGGATGCTAGGGAACGGATAGACATACTTAAATACTTTTATAAACATCCATGACTCGAGTACAAATGCCGATGTACATCACACAAACATTTGCCCCTAGCGGGATTCAATGGGTGTATGTTTATCTCTGATAAGAGTACGAGTGACCAGGTCTGCTTACGCGAGCTTATGTTTGACTAGCGGCCGCCCGCGACTCCGTCCGCGTGGATTTCTTTTTTTCGAAATAAAAAGTAGCCTATGTTCTGTCTCAGGGTCTAAAGATTGTCTGTACCAAATTTCATCAAAATCGGTTGCGAGGTTTAAGCGGGAAAGCGTAACAGACAGACAGACAGACAGACAGACAGACAGAGTTACTTTCGCATTTATAATAATAGCGGCCGCCCGCGACTTCGTCCGCGTGGATGTCGGTTTTCATTATACGAATGTTTTTTCCCGCTAACTCCCGTTCCCGTGGGAATTTTGCAATATCCTTTTGCAACTAAGCATCAAGTTTACTAAGGGACCTGCATGCCAAATTTCAAGCGTCTAACTCAAGTAGTTTAGATTTTCCATACAAACTTCCACCCCCTCATTTCGGGGAAGTGGGGGGTTGGAATGGGTCAAAAAGTAGCCTATGTTCTGTCTCAGGGTCTAAAGATTGTCTGTACCAAATTTCATCAAAATCGGTTGCGAGGTTTAAGCGGGAAAGCGTAACAGACAGACAGACAGACAGACAGACAGACAGACAGACAGACAGACAGACAGACAGACAGACAGACAGACAGACATACAGACAGACAGAGTTACTTTCACATTTATAATATTAGTTGGGATAGTTGGGATTAGTTGGGATAACGTGCCGATGGATTGAATAAACATGGCGCTTCGTCCTACGCTGAGCATGGGGAACCATGTGTACACCGTACAACCGTTTGTACGTGCGAATGTGTAACGTAAACGTTGAAAAAGTTAATTTCTGCTTCAGTAGGTCATTGAAGGAATTGTACGTTTGCATGAAGTGAATGCTGCGGGTAAAAGCGTTCTCCTGATATAAAAAAATGGTACGGGTGGAGTGTTGTATAGGCAAAGACAGTAAAGTAATTTTATACATTAATAAATTATATTTTGATTTTGATACTTTTAGATTGTCCTGTCATTTTCATACTTTGAACCTCTATTGCGGAAGACCTAATACTTTTCAATTTTCATTCATTGGATAAATCTCATTCGATCACCCACCCGTTTTTTCTAGAGTGGAGATTATGTCTAGAATTCCCCATCAGTGGAGTGCCTACGTCCAGTAGTGGACTTCAACAGGCATATGATGATGACAGAATATCATTTTGTATCATCAGATATCAGATGATGATGTCAAAATGATATTTTGTCATCATCATCTGCAAGACAATTTCTGTGACCAAGTAGTTCGCCATTGAATCTTAACGGTAGTAATCTAAGATAGACCTCATAAAGTCTTGTCAACCCGGCAGGAGTAAAAAAAGTGTCTAGTCAAGCTAAATTCGGTCGCAACGTACCATTCAGTCAACAAAACAGTCTAAATGGATATTCCAGTCCTGCCCAAAGCGGGTCCACGCGATATTGCCGCAAAACTGTTGACTCAGCACACTGACAACCGAGAGATTACCATTGTGCGCTTCCACGATGGTCAGAGTAACCTCAAAATAAGGATTCCTGCACCATTGCAGTTTTTTAATAGTCATGATAATGTTCTAGCCGGATTTTTATGCAAACTAACATTCGGGTCAACTTATGGTAAGTGATCACCGCTGCCCATGGACATCGACAACCCCACAAAGGTCGCTGATGCGTTGCCTGCCTTTAAGACCCCATACCCTCCCCAACGGAGCACTAAAAACTTAACTCACCAGCAGACAATTAGCACAACAGTAACGAAGTGCAATTACGCTGAGGTCTTCTGTAAGGCTAAAAGATATATTTTTATGATTTAAAAAAACAGGATATACTACGAGTATAGGGTACAGTCATGAGCTCCAACATGTATACAAACACATTCAAATATGTGTATACATGTTGGTGCTCATGACGTACAAGTGAATGCATAATTACAGGGAAACTCTTTTTGTATTCCTTCACTCTAAACCTGACTCACTCAACTAAGGGATAAACATAGATCATGTTTATCCCTAACTCTCCCAGCACGACTACTAAAGCACTGCAATTTATAGCGCATATTATTCTATAGTAGCTGTTTTGTGCTTTTATAAACAAGCTTATCATTCCTGGTCGTTCTGAGTAAGTGACTACAGTAAAAGTAGCTTATCCCCAATGATTACGGTAATGTTCATACATATGTGTCTTTAAACTTAATTTTTTAATTAGATTTTGACATGCCCGTTCGTCTAATGGTCAGAGACCCTGGCTACAAAACCGAGGGCCGCAGGTTCGAATCCCGCTAGGGGCAAATGTTTGTGTGATGAGCATCGGCTTTTGTACTCTGTTCATGGATGTTTATAAAAGTTGGTATTTAAGTATGTCTATCCGTTCCCTAGCATCTATAGTACAAGCTTCGAGCCTAGTTTGGGGCTAGGCAATTGTTGTTTTAGTCCAACAAATTTATTTATTTATTTCGATGAAATGCCCTTAAACACTTAAAAAGAAACACGTCAAAAGAATTTTCGGCTCCTCATTAAATTAATAGAAACGCCAACATTTTAGACGGCAGAAGCCTTTTTTTTTTTTTTTTTTTTTTTTATTGTCAGGAAAATGCCTTGACGCATGTTATGCAGGACTCCAGACCTCAGAAGGAGACCCAACTACCTGCTAAAAACCTGACAGTGTTCCTCCGGTGCACTTGAGAGTTTAGGACGCTGGCGGGTTGGCTATAGGCTAGGTGCCCACAGCATTCACCGCGGTTCCTTAACTCGGCTAGCTCTCTAGCAGCGAGCTCCGGCCGTGTAACTGGGGGGAAGATGACATGGGCTCAAAGACCCCCCTTTCAGTCCGAAAATAGCGCGCGGTGCCGTCACGGCCCCTTCAACGCACGTCAGGCCCCTCTGAGGGACGGCAGAAGCCTAATGCAACCTTATCTTGGCATTAACAGCCCGTCTGCGGCTGCTTGCAAACGGCGCCGTCGCGAATAGTGCTAATTAAAACAAATTCAAACATCAATAAGAAGAAACAGCCAAAGCTGATGGAACTAACGAACCCTGTAATGATCGAGGCCATTAACCCCGCGATGGGAACTGCCCAAGTGTTGTAAAAACTTGTATCGTTGTTATCAGCTGTTTCGGTGTCGGATTGGCGAAGGTGAACTATCTGTTACATTAACATCTGAAAACATTACATTTATTGATCTGACTCAATTTTAAGTAGACTGAGCAGTTGTGTTATAAACATACTATCTAACTAAGTCTGTTTGGCTATGAATTTTGGCAAGTGTTGTGCTTTTATAGGTGTGATCTCGTGATTGTACAGAGGGCCGAACATGCTCTTAGGTCCGTATTAATAAATCGCACTCAACTCTGAACTCGATTTTGAGTGCAAATTAGAAATGTCATTCTCATACAAAACAGCACCTCAAAATCGAGCTCAGAGTTGAGTGCGCTTGTTTAATACGAGCCTTATGCCCGTTTTCACCATTAATACCTTATGTATTCCTTAACTAAGTATTACTTAATTTTAGTGATCCCATAAAACAGTACCCTACCTAACTTCATTTTCACCATGCAAAGGAACACATAGCTAAGGGCTACTTTGTTATGTGATCGTTCAAAATTTGCTAGGCCCGTACCGTTACCGATAATCTGCGTCACCAGTTTTTGTTGCGGAATATTTTCGTTATTGGGTAGTTAAAAAACATTTAATACTATAATTATATTATTATGGATCGTTATGAATGTTTCATAACACAAATAAGTCCTAAACGAAGAAATTCTGTTATTAATTTAAGGCTGCACACTTGTAGGTACACCATGTTCCTAAAAAAAAATTAGCACTGACAACGACATTGACTGACAGTGACAGTGACAGTTGTGAGCAACTTTTGTGAAAGTTGTATTTTAGGGTTCCGTAGTCTACTAGGAACCCTTATAGTTTCGTCATGTCTGACTGTCTGTCTGTCTGTCCTGGCTCGTTCTCCGTCGTTTCTGCACCTATTGCCTCGAAATTGGTGGGGAGATGTATGCTGATAATTCAAGAATTGGATTTTAAAATAATCGAAAAATATTTTTTTTTACCCCCCTCCCATACAGCGAAAAGTAAATTCGAAAAAAAAATCGACTTACCCCATCGTGTGAGGTATCGTTAAAAAGGTATTTTTAAATAAAACAAAATTTGCCTTGAAGCCTTGTAAATCAAACCCCCCAGTCTCGAGATATATTAATACAAAGTTAAAATTAGAGCGCCCCCCCCCCCCTTAACTTTTGAAATACTATTACAATAATTCTGAAAAAAAATGTGGTGTATTACCTACCTTCAAGTAAGTACTTTCAACGAAAACTATAGCGAACTCTGTTTCATACATAGTTATTTTTATACAACTCGACCAACTTATGACGTTCAGTTGCCCTTACTAAATGGTGTGACAAGCGGTCGGCCCATCTTATGACTACGAAACCCTTTCATGGGCGTGTCCGACACGCTCTTGGCTGGTTTTTAGAAGTAGCGCTTAGTAGCGCTTATTAAGTTGGTTGTCTACTATGACTGAGAAAAGAAAAAGGGGACAAAACTTTTCTCTTGAAGAAAAGGACAAATTAGTCAAGATTCTCTTGAGCTGTAAAGACACTACATATTTAAAAAAAAACTGATAGGACTACCAACGAAGCAAAACTGAAGGCATGAATATCAGTTACAGATATAAACTCGGGTAAGAAATCATTTCAATAGTCTCAATTGCAACAAAGGTTAAAAAAATCATTTATTTCGCCTTCCATTTCATAGACAAGAACTACAATTAACGCGCCAAGTACATAAACAAACTGTCCCTTATCTTTTACGGGATCGAAATTCGAGCTCCTAATTTTAAGTGGTCCCATAAGACCTAAGGTGTCCCTTAAATGATGGTGAAAATGAAATTAGAGATAAAGATCCCCCTAATTTTTTTAAGGGATACTTTAAATTTAAGAGTTGATGGTGAAAACGGGCATTAGTCTATCAGGAAATTTTTAACTTTTTTAACCATAAGTCCATACCGTTCATCAATATCAAAGTTGTCTGCATTTAAAACCTTACGAGTTGAGCTATGGGAGACCCTAGTATACGAAAAGTCGTAGGATAACATCAAGAATTGAACACACATGAGTTAGTTTCCAATGATTTCTATTAATATTATTTGAGTAATGTATATTAGGTCGACTTCATAAATAAACTGGCCAGCCCGACACACGTTGTTCTGTCATAAATGAATATTGAATTCCAACTCAGTCTTGCCAACTGTCAAACAATTGTATTTTTTTTTATTATATTAAATAAAATCAATTCTTTCATATGGTGTGTTCCGTAGTACCTCAATGGTTCTCAATCTGTATTTGATTCTTCTTCTTCTTCACCCGGCCTTATTCCCATTTTGATTGGGGTCGGCTCTCCTAATCGATTTTTTCCTCAATCTGTATTTGATTGTTGTAACTAATACATACCAACTTAAATGGAGGAATCCATTCTACATCCTACAAGTTTCCTTTGAAATCTTAAAAACCACGATGTAATACACATAAGTAATGCCTTCTTACGATCGAAGTTTCCAGTCACTCCTCATTTGGCCAACTTAAGCCTCAACGCTACACCAGACGTACGCTAAAAAGGCAACGTAAATTGAAACTAGCATCGCCAAAATGTTCCTCGGAATTTCTTATTCGAGCAAGAGGGTAAAAGAAAACCGCAGTTTGTTAATAAAGCTGTGTTCAGTGGAAGGGAAACGAATTGAATGCAACATGCTGTATCAAAAATCAGAGTCAAAGCGGAGGTTACGGCGGAAGATAAATTGATTTGAATATCTTTTATGAGTAACCTGGACGGATCTGAAAACCTGAAGGGTTCGATTCCCGTTTTAGGTTAATGGAAAAACTTTTAAGGCCTGAATTGCTACTAGCCAGCAAGTTTTACAATTAAAGCTGCAAGGTTTTTGTACAAACTGAAACATTAGCCTCGATAATCTAGTGGTTTGTGTACCGAGCCGTGGACTTGGGGTCCTGGATTCAATTCCCCAAAATTTGCGATGGAAAACATGAATTCCAGGATGACAGCCTCCCAGTGCGACATAAATAGGCTACTTTACTTGTTAAACATTGGACATTAATGCTTGAACATTATTTTTTCTTTTGTATACGACTGCTTATTGTTTAAGTTATCATTTTATTATTTTTCGAGATAAGCATCTTTCCGTCTTAACATCTCTAAATATTTCAAATATCATTTAAAACTCAAATTATTGCAAAACTTGTAGAATGACGAAACAATGGCGATCATCTTTCAAAACTGATATCAATGACTAAATCCATAATTAAAAGCCTTACTGTTTGAATCCAAGCTATGCCTATTCGAAGTTACTTCGCCATAAATCTTATATAAATGGATTTCTATGTACCATTGATTCCATTTCACACAAAAGGCTATAATTGATAACTGTAATCTTGGCCTCTGCCAAGGGCAGACCCATATATGTCTTTAGCATAGAAATTACAATACATACAAAGGACTTCTAAATGTGCGCTAAAGATATTAATGAAGTTTTTAATTTCCTTCAAAGAGAATACTAAGTAGGGTGACCGTGTTTTGTTTTCTAATGAGAAGCGTCGTCGAACATTTTAGGGATATTTATTTCCGGTCGACTGTACTACCCTTGTCATCAAAAGTGCTTGGAACTGTTTCGTATGTCACAGAAACTTTTCTTTGACTTATGTACCTTTTTTGCAAAAAAAAATACTTTCTGTATTACATTTCTGATAAGTAAAAGAAATCAGTAATCTAATCTCAACTTAAATAAATATGTTGATAAAATGTATGACCCGGTTGCGACTCGAACCTACGGACCTACCACCAACAATCATTCTGTGATAATCGCTTTTACTAGCCAAATCATTGCGCTTCATTAGCCGAAGTGATCTTTAATAGCTACACGACTATTTTTCCCTTTACATTACCTTATATTACATTCCCTTCATCAAGCTAACTTGTTTTGTTTTGAATGAAAAACTGTAAATACCTACATGAAATAAATGCACCAGTTGTGTTGCTAAAACTAGTATTTAACCTTAGAGCATAAAACACAAATTAACGAGCAGTATTTGTGTTGTGGCGCGTATTAATTACGCCTAGGAGCTGCACTTTCTGCAAAACTCCGCGGCAAGACTGCGGAAATCCCCATTGTGCAGCGAATTTGTCCAACCGCCAATTTATCAAACACGCGGCAGTGACAAATAACCAAAACTATAACAGAAACACTCGTCCGCGTCTAAACACACGAGCATTGCGAATTAAACCAGAAACAACTATTGCCCTATCAAACACAATTTATAACGCCATTTGTTCCAAAATAACATAAAATCGAAGCTCCCGAGTTTTTAACTCTTTGATGTTGAAATAGAACTAATTCACCGTGATTTGAAAATAGGTCGATGGTTACAAAACGACACATTAAGCATTAAATTTATGCGAACATACTCATTTAGATGATGAAGTATGTTTTTTTAACATTCATCACACGGCATTCATTCATTCATTATTGTTATCAATGGCTACTTGAACGCACCTGAAGGAAAAAGGCGGGAAGATCATCCGTCAAGCGCTGTCACTTTTGGCGCCAAAATCCGATGTCGTTCAACCGGAACCGTTCACTCACTCTCATTGTTTCACAAATGACACAGATTATTTTTTTGTCTCACTTTTTTGTTTTTTTGCGTTCGTATGCACTGTGGCGTTGGTTTTTAATTATTTATGTTGGCTTTTGGTGGGACGCAGCGTAGGTGCCGACCACCACGCGAAAAGTTGTAGGGCGGACTGGTCCCGTACCGAACGATGTGTCGTCGCGTATTTTTCTATTCTACCAGTTATTCTTTGAGTTGTGTCATATTGTCAGTGGGCCGTAGGTCGCGCTATTTTTAAATTGCCCTAAAAATCGAGTGCGGTAGACAAGATTCTTGTGTTATGGATTTTGCGTTAGCAACAAAGGTGGGAGAGTTTATTGAGTCGTAAATGATTCGTCGCCAGAATAAATAAATCGGTGTTTTAATCACCTAAAGTTTTGTTACCAGATGTGTTTGCTTATATTTTAATAGTGCAAACATGCGTCTAATTGGGTTTATGATTAATGTTTAGTTCTTTGAAGATGGTGTTTTCAGAAGGTTTTATTAAGATTTTAAGGATTTTAAATAATTGATGTTATAAGAGGGGAAGTTTTTCACTGAAAAAAATACAGCGTGAATAATTTTGGGTCAATTAATCTAATTTGTCAGTTGGAAAACAAGCTTTTGATATTACGTTGGTTTTGCAGGAAATTTCAGTATGGAAGATGTATTTAAAAAAAAAGTCTTATCATTTCTTATTATTAATATTGGTTATAGAAATATGATGATTAAACAATAAATTAATAATGTAAGGTTCAAAATAGGAGCGCTTTAAAATATAATCTCATATATTCTTTAAAATCAATTTTAAGAAGTTGTGTTATTTTAGTAAATTATAAATTTAATAAATTAAAATCCTTTGATTAATCTTTCTTTATCACCAACATTAAGTCCCAGGTTCAGTGCCCGGTATAAAAAAGTAAACATATATATCGATAAATAAGGGTATAACAGCGAGTCGTTATGAGCCATCGCATTTGGCAAGCGGCGTGATTATGCCGGGTATTATGATGATGTCGATGGGGGACTTTAGCCCTGTATATTATTACTATGGTGTTTTTTACTAAGCCTGGCACTAGCGATAGATGAAGGCGTGAAAGTTAGGCTATACCAATATCATTACAGGCTTAATAATTTATTTTTTTATGTGTCTCGCAAATTGTTTTACCTCAACAAATATTCGTATTATTCATCACTAGCCCTTAGACGTCCATTGCAGGACATAGGTCTTTTCCCGATCGGAGAATTTAAAAAACGCTTTCCCTAGCTTTAGAAATCCGTGGCGACCTGGTCCCAACCACCCTGTATATTAATAACGCTGGGGTAACAATATTTTATGTAACGAGTCTGCTAACCGGATTAACGGAATAAGCCGCGTATGTCGGGTGTCGGTCAGTCAAGGACAATCGAGGATTATTCCTACAACCGTACAGTAAATATAATGGCAGTAACACATTCTTTTGTTTTTGTTAGGAATTGTTTTTACGCATGACGTCTACCGTGGGGCGTAGTTCAAAGTATGTATTATGTTGGATTCTCGGATTTTCGTACAAGTGGACTATCCACTAAACTAGTGCCGTGATGTACCGGTCTAGAGTAATGGAACTCCATTCTTGCCGTGAGTATTACAAGAAGCGACTAAGAGATTTTCTGGGGGGATGGACTGCAACGTTTTCATAAGTTTTATCGTCCAGCCTACTTGGGGACCACGCCATCTAACCAAAGCAAAACCTAGTAATGTTTATTAAATTACTCGTAAATTAAACAGTTCTATCTATAATAACAACTTCTGGAAATACATACATGTCTTACTGCTCTTTCATGTACTGTAAAACTAAATCGCTGAGTGTTGTATGTGTTAAGTAGGAATCCCTTTTAAGTAAGTAAGTATAGGTCAACGCGCCCTGTTAATTATTACTTAATGTAACGACGACAAAACATTTTGTTTTAAAAACCATTGAAAAAACTTTTAAACGGAACGGAACGTAACGTCGGTTTGTCCTGTAAACTTAGTTTAAAACTAAACCGCAATTCTATCCGTTTTAAAGTATTTTTATATCATGAGTAACAGTCGCGTAAACCTTTTAAAAGACATTGTATGATAAAATAGCTCTATATTCTTAGTTTTACGATCAAAAAAATTAACGAAATATTTATCCCATAGCATTACATACCTAATATGCCTTCCATTGAGCTTAGTCTGGGGCCAGGCAATGGGCGTGTAATCCAAGGAATTAATTTATTATTATGATTCAGCACAAAATGCGTGTTTAAGCTTTAACCGGGTACAACTAAACAAGCATAATTTACATGCACATTACTTGTACGTATGTGCATACGTGCAAGTTGGCTCGCATGCATGCATTGTGTTGCATAATTCACGTAAGATCGCCGGCCAGACAGCTAGGTGTCAGTGCGGTGCGATATCTTTTGTTGCATATGCAAATATGGCGGGGTACTTTGTTTCAATTGTTTAGTAGGCTAGCGGTCTTGGTGAATTTTGTTCACCCTAACAGTCAGTTATCGACCATTAATACTATCCTATTTCCTTCGAAGACAAATTCAAAAGTCACATAAATAGTACCAGGCGTTCTCTTTCAAAAATGTATGTAACTTACTAGACGTTTTTAAAATAGATGATGCAATAAATGTGTCGTGGGTTTCTTCCTATCTTGGGTGGTCTATGCATAGAGGTGGCATGGATTTACGGGCGAGAAGACGATCGGACGATCCCCAAAACGCGTGACAATATTATTATTGTCACGCGTTTATTATTGATCGCGTTTGAGGACGCATAAGCGTCAGATGCAAGTCGATTCATCACTTTGAATAAAAAGCAATAACATTGCTTTATTCTTATATTTAATAAAAAAACCTCGCACGATATCGCCAACGAACTTAGTTTCGTCAAGCAAGCTGTCACCCAACCGTCGTTGTCAGCGACATTCCCGTCACTTCTTAAATCTTTAATGGTAGAAAAATATAATTATGATAGCTAGTATAAAAAAACACTTCAGCTGCGCGATGCAGGATTTTATTACTTTAAAAAATCGTCGGTCAGCGACATCTGTTATTAGGTTGTAGAACTGTTTGAGACTAGCGGATGCTAAATGTTATCACAATATCAAGTGAGAGGTCGCCGTGAGAGGTCGCCACAAGAGGTTTATTTTATAAACATTGAGGTCCTCTTTGCCACGGTGGGCGGTTCCAACTATCAGGATAAAGGAAGTATGCCTCACACACAAGACTATGTCACTATGGCGCCACAAAGATGAGATAAAAAAACAAACAGTAAATGTAAATAAAAATAAATCTTCTCAGTAACTGCTACTTAACCAATTAATAACTTAGTATGACAGAAAAGGATAACTTATCTTTCTTATTCTTCCTCTGTTTTGACACCAAAGAATAAGTAAGTTAGTAAGTGTGTACAAGAAGCAAGAATCTCAAAAAAGAAATACCATAAAATCACACGTGAATTGCAAAATTGTCTTTGTTGATTCGATTATTTTTTTTCACATATGATTAACTCCTCGTTTACTAACCGGTCGGAATGCAGCAACTACCCAGAGGATGAATATGAACAATAATAAGTTTTTACAAAGAACGCTGTGTATTTTATAAAATATCTATTATATCTCTCATTCAAACGTTTTTAATGAGATTATTTTATAAAATTCCCAACAATAAATTTCCCTTTAAAATATCAAGTCCGAGCAGCCACCCGCAACAAGATGTTCATTCACCGAGCTTTGTTTAACGACCGCTAAGCCTCCCCGATTGCCCTCAGCCACAATAAAACACTCCGTAACTCGGTAATGTCTTACAAAAATAAAGGCGCGGATTGTCTAATTGTGTTATTTCAAGAAGCGGAGCCCAACACAAGGTTTTAAATAGCAGTTGGCACCGTACCGTGTTTGGGCACGGTTAATTGCCTTGGCTGTACGCGTCGATGCCTTTGCCTGTTTAACCGTGGGTTTTTGAAAAAGGAAACAGCGTTAATTTTTTCTTAAGACAAGAGGGAAATATGCTTTTGGGTCATAAAAACGAAGGTACTTTTTAAAATAACAGTTTTGGGCGTTATATACATTACATATTTATTATAACATATCTACTAGCAAGGGTGTTTACTGAATAGTAATAAACATCTTTGGCTTTCTTTTATTATTTATTTCTTGAAGACATTCCAGAGATATATTATAATAAAAGAAAGCTGGAAAATTTCCACACACTTTGTTAAATCTAATATTTGTAGGGTGAAATTAACGCACACGAATGAACCAAGAAACATACTACAAATGTTACGCTCAAGGATATACTTATACAGTAGAAGCACGAATGCAACATAAATCCTTGTCTTGTGCAGAATACATGACTGCGTTAAAAAAGGCAAGACAAGTGATTCTAAAGATAAGAAATAATAATAGAAGTTTATTTATTCACTAAAATTCTTTGGAGAACTTACCCCGTGCCAAAGTGAGGGAGGAGGATGGGGATACCGGGGTGACGTCACGAGTTAAAGGGCACGAGCTACCAGGACATCAGAAATCACGAAGATATATCATGCAGCATGGTACGTGCAAAAACCACCCTTAGAGCAACAGTGCAAACGTCACATTGCAATGTCAGCAATCACACCCCAAAACCACTGATAGCACCAACAAGCAAACTGCAACTATAGTGCATTCAAAATAGATAACAGTTTCCATTGTAGAGGATTCGCTTTCCTCTTTCCAAAGGCTATCCTATTCAGAATTTTCACATTCAATTTATGTTCTCGCCGTGCCAAATAATTTCCCACCCAAATATGAAGGGCTTAAAGTCGAATTTAAATAAGCATCAGTTTCTCTTATACAGCGTTTGAGTTTCAAACCATGTAGCTGCATACAGTCAGGGATGCTTTCGTGGAAAGAGAGGGCAGTATGGAAAATGTTCGTACTGAAATGAGATAGATGTTATTTCCAGGTTCGCTTTGAATTATTTGATTAACGAGGGAATGAGCACCACGACACCCTGTCTGTGGCAAGTAATTATCGAAATATTTTCAGATTTCGCACGGCTAATTATTTTGAATGAAAAGTTGGATGAAAAATATTGGGAGCATTGACCTTGGCTTTGTTTTAAGATTGGTGGATCACTGGGCTGATGATTTTAACGAATGAAATGTTTTTAAATGATATAATATTTTCGCTTAACTTACTAACGATTTTAGAACGTTACATAGTTATAAAACATTGACCCAGACAAGAACGTATGTAACTCTTAAAGAAAAAGCGAGCTATCAAATAATTAAGTCATCCTATTGATTGTTCATATCAATCATTAGATGCTTTGTTTAAAAAGCGCACTTTGGCACAGTATTCTCAAAAACTTGTTAACAAAGATTTAACCTCCGAAAAAATTTAAAAGCAAATAATTACATTACTATATATCCAAATAATTTTACCAAATTTATACGGGACCAACTTTAGGGTATATACCCTTTCCGATTAAAAAAATAATTATCAAAATCAGATTACCTACTCTGTAAGAAGTTATGCGTGGTCGACTACAGAACGTACTCCGTTTTTTCATCGAAAAAAAAAACAAGACAGAACAGAAAGTCTTGGGCTTATCAACAGTAGCTAATTTCAAGGCAGTAATAGTAATATTTTTGTTATAAAGAACATTCAAAACGTTCAAGTGCCCTATGGGAAACAGTTATTAGGGAAGCGCACATTGTGAACCGGCCCGATCTACCAGGATTGCATACTGCAGTTTAGAGTGACCGTTGCTACGGACGCCAAAACGACACGTGGACCAATGTTTGACCTCTCATACGAATATGAACTTTATCACAACGGCATAAAGCCGTTTTCTAACAGAAATATTAGTACTTTTAATGTAGTTATGGTTGTCTCCAGGGAGGTAGCACAGACCAGACCACGTTTTATGTGGCCCCGAAGTACTAGGAAGGCATAATATGACTGGAGATAAGCAAGGACCATTTAAAGTCATATAATAATTTTCAAGCTTTACTTAATGTAAGTGTGTTAGTGATGATAGTGAGCCGACAGACAGGCCTCCGTAACAAACCTTTTGTTACTATTGTAGGTAAAACTAAATTGCTTTACCCAGCATCATTATCTCAATGCTTTTGTATTGAAAATTTCCTTCGCCTTTTGGTCAGATAGCAAATACAGTTTTAAGAGATGATTTCAATGTTATTTAGAAAAGGAAGAAAAACCAATTGAAAAATATCGAAAGAGTTTGAAGTTCATTTACCATGTCCAACATTTCAGATCCTCAGCATTGTTCGGTTTTAAAATAAAATGTATTCTTGTTTTCCAACTTATAAACAGTAAGAAAACGGTTACGATTGCATACTACACGGTGTTACCTCACCCATTTAAAACCAAGTGAAAAATACCCAAAATTACAAGGAGCGCATAGCGCATCTAAAAGTTATGAACGTACGTAAATCTCTTGCACAGGTAGGTGCCAAATTGATAAATACAGGGAGGCATTTCCAACGGCAAGTCACGTTGAAAACCGCCCCGAGTAACCAGGAATGCATAATGCATTTGGAGTTATCGTTGCTACGGACGCTAGGTTGCACACAGATGACCTGCATGTGTGCCCATTCGGATGACCCCTCCCCTTTAGTGTTCAAATATACGCTACACATACAGATACATAGATATCTAGGCTACGTCATTGAGGGAGTAAAAAGTATAATCAGGAAACAGGGAAGTTATAAACAAACATACAGATGGTAAAGTAAGGTTAATTAGCGCACAAAATTACAAATGTTATCGCAAACCGTACCAGTTTCGATACTCCGAAACGTATTTACCTAAAGCTGCCTGAATACTCGTGTTTAATTTTATGTCCTAGGAATATTAATTCCTTGGACCAACTCGCCACAATGGCCTAACCCCAAATTAGCTCGCTCGAAGCTAGTACTATGGATGCTCGGGGATAGAAAAACTTAAATACCTTTATTAACACCCATGTCTCGAGTACAAATGCTATTGTTTATCACAATTGGGTATTTGACTGCATACAAATTAAATTATGATATTCCAACATTAAAGATGAATTCAAAAATTAAGCACAATTTTTTATCCCACAGTTACTTTTGAGCTTTTTACAAATTATAACACCTAATTGAAACTAAAAGGATTTGACAATACACAAATGTGACGTCACAATATTCTATTCCATACAGTTTTTCCTACAAGGTTACGTTTTTGACATTTCATAAAAGAAGGTGATTTGACCTGTCAGTCAAATACCGGATTGCACAACATATATGTATGTAAGTACAAAATCTGGATTCCCAATTGTCTACCTAGTCCCAGTTCCGATGATTATTATTTGGTCAAGACACGTTGCTGTTTCGCTTCCCAATTACTAGGATTTCATATAACTACAAGAGGTTTATACACATACACAAGCCCTACACAAGTACACATAGATCATCCGTGTGTTTAGGTCTAGATGTCTGGAAATTATTTTTTTCAGTGTGTGCACTCACCGTCTGTCGTCTGAAATATGCCGTTTGTTTAACTTAATAGTTGTAGTGGGAAGGGGGAAGTTCACCCCTAGTCACGTTGGAAGTTGAGGGCGATTACTAGGCAAGCATAATATTGCAAGAGATATTTTCATAACATTAATATTATTTAACTGGACTTAACGCGATATTAATTATGTACTATATGTATACTACTTACTGCTTGAGTTTAGTCCCGTTAAATAAAATAAGTGTTATAATGCAACGCGAAAGTCTAAAATCTTAGATATTTTCATTACAAATATATGTAATTTTACACAAATTAAATTATAAATATTTGATTCAATTACATTAGACCTCCAGCTTACGGGCATATTAAAATTAAAGTTATCTTCATTCTCATTTACAGAAGATAGTCATAACTTTAAAAAAATATATATGTTGTTTTTTATTTGCCCAAGCTATTAAAAACAGCGTGTCGGACATTAAATGGTGCCGTAGCCATAAGATGGGCCGACCGCTTGACATTACCATTTAGTTAGGGCAACTGCACTTCATAAGTTGGTCGAGTTGTAAAGAAATAACTATGTATGATACGGAGTCCGCTATAGTTTTCGTTGCAAGTTCTTTACTCGGAAGTAAACATTTGTTTTTCAAAATTATTGTAATAGCATTTCAAAAATTAAGGGTACGCTCTAATTTTATCTTTGTTCAAGGCTATTTTTGTTGTATTTAAAGAAAAACTTTTTTAACGATACCCCCCACACGATGGGGTAAGTCGATTTTATTTTTCGAATTAACTTTTTGCTGTGTGGGAGGGGGGGGAATAATTATTTTCGATAATTTCATATACAAATTTTTGGATTGTCAGTAAGTTTACATCTCGCCACTAATATTCAGGGCAATCGGTGCAGAAACGGCGGAGAACGAGCTAGGACAGACGGACGGACAGACAGACAGATAGACATAACAAAACTACAAGGGTTCCTAGTACACTACGGAACCCTGATAAAATGTGTGTAAATAGAAGGTTCTATGGCTACGGTGGGTCCTATTTCCATTTAACAAGAAATTTCGACCGTCTGCCCAAGTGACCGTGTGGCCTAATGGATAAGGCGTCGGACTTCGGATCCGAAGATTGCAGGTTCGAGTCCTGTCACGGTCGTATCCTGCCTCTTTTTGTAGAAATCTCAAAGCAGTATTTACCTGCAACAAACAAAATTATTTTTTAATATAACTTTACTGAAAATTCGTGATATTTTATAATAACTTTTCTCCAATTTAATAAATATGTATTTTTGGATATTTTTCATTCGCTTCAAATATACCATATTTTCTTGTTCATGGAAACAAAAGTAGGAGATAGAGATTGTTCATGTTGCAGACAGGTAAAAAGTATTAGGAGCACAGAATAAAATGAATGTACCGAGCAGGGCAAATGTACTAAGACTACATGATTATGCGAGTAGTGGATTAAGATTTTAAGATTAAGACTTTTATTTGCCCATCGGATCCAAATACCCGAGTCTTTTAAGTATTTTTTCCTTTTGTTACTATTCTTTTTTTTCCGTTGCAGAAGAGACGGGCATTGTTTATTAATGGTCGGTACATTATATTGTTTTTGTCACTGTCATTCTTCTGTTAATTCATAAATTCTGGCGTTTTTCAAAATTTTTAAACATTCAGGCAAGTGTACACAATGTTCTTAATGTGTTTCTGGTTCCAGCAATTAGAAGACGTTGTTTTTATAGTTTATAGCAATTTACACATTTGATCCATCTTATACTTTCTGCAGGGAGGTCGGGGACCGACGCAACTTACCCCAAACTACCAGGAGAGCATGACCATGCAAGAGTTGAGATGTCTTCCTGAATGGAAGCTAGTGTAAAGAAAGGACGAGTTTTTACCAACAACAAAGAAGTAGTATGAACGCTTCTGTGGCCACCTGGCGTCTAGTGCAGGCAATGAAGCATTTTGGGTCCGAATTTTTTTACTGTGAACCGATTTGCATGAAATTTTGGAATAAGTTTCATTGCACCCTTAAATTCAAAAGTGAAAATGATTTGAACGCCGCAACTACCCCTGGAGTGGTTGCCACCCCATCTCGGGGGTGAGTATTCTTTTTTTAAGATAACCTCGGATATCGATAGGAAAACTAATTTTAAGCAAAAAATCATTTATAATGTTTTTCGAGAAATCTAATACTTTTCAAGTTATTGGCAATTGAAAATTCGCAATTTTGTCACGTTTTTCATCGGTTTTTTGCAAATATCTCCAAAAATATAAGTTTTATCGAAAATTTTATAAGGAACAAAATTGTAGCTGGTAAAAAATTAAATAATTTTGTTTATCCTAAAGTTTTCTAAGTGCAATATTAAGATATATATTAGAGATCACAGCCGTTTTTTATTTTGTCTGCAATTTAATCGATTTGGTCAATGTCATCTAGCGGCGAGCAGATGCATTTTATGCATTCTAATAATTAAGAGTTTTGTAGTGCTTGAAATAAGCTTTCAAAGGAGTACAATTAAAAGTCTTTTGCACATAAAATAAGTAAGCTGTATTACAAATAAGAGGAGCATGCAATATTTTTTCTTTTAAAACAATGGGTTTCATAAGTGCCATTTCCACCAGAGTTAAAATTAATCGTATTCCGCCAAGAATTAACTTTATTATGAAGAGTTTGATAAATTGTATCAGTTTGGCTGCTTTAGGACACATATTTTTCAAAATAGACACGATTAAAATAAAAATAAAACTTCTCATATTTTTTAAAAATCCACCTTCTTTTCATAATATCTCAAAAATTACGACAGATGCGTATAAAAGTGTAGGAATTAAAAAAATTAGGTATTTTTCTGATAAAAACTTTAGTTATTTTGTTTTTTCTGTCAAACAAAAACTGACGGAGATATGATTGTTTTAAAAGCGCGTGGCAGCGGCAATAACAACCTCTCTTAAGCCCTTTAACCCTTCACCATTTTCTAAAAACGTTTTTTATTATATATTGCAATAAAGGATGTTGTAGCTCTTCTAATTACCTTTACAATGCTGTTTTTGAAATGGTGATAGCATGAATAGCTTGGAAATGGCACTTGTGAAACCCATTGATTTACAAGAAAAAACATTCGATGATCCTCTTATTTGTAATACAGCTTACTTAATACTTTTAATTGTACTCATTTGAAAGCTTATTTCAAGCACTACAAAACTCTTAATTATTAGAATGCATAAAATGCATCTGCTCGCCGCTAGATGACATTGACCAAATCGATTAAATTGCAGACAAAATAAAAAACGGCTATGATCTTTAATATATATCTTGATATTGCACTTAGAAAACTTTAGGATAAACAAAATTATTTAATTTTTTACCAGCTACAATTTTGTTCCTTATAAAATTTTCGATAAAACTTATATTTTTGGAGATATTTGCAAAAAACCGATGAAAAACGTGACAAAATTGCGAATTTTTAATTGCCAATAACTTGAAAAGTATTAGATTTCTCGAAAAACTTTATAGATGTTTTTTTGTTTAAAATTAGTTTTCCTATCGATATCCGAGGTTATCTTAAAAAAAGAATACTCACCCCCGAGATGGGGTGGCAACCACTCCAGGGGTAGTTGCGGCGTTCAAATCATTTTCACTTTTGAATTTAAGGGTGCAGTGAAACTAATTCCAAAACTTCATGCAAATCGGTTCACAGTAAAAAAATTCGGAGGTTTGACCATATTTTTCGCTTCAATGACTGCACTAGTCAAAATGTCTGGTTCACAATTTCAGTACAATACAACACTAGGTCTGCAGAATCGAACAGAGGTATGCCAATACGACCTAGCTACTCCGACTCAGCATATCCTAGATTGCCCCAGTTACGCCTGCGCAAAAGCTTGGCTGAGTCACGTTCTTTTCCCGTCGCAACACCAGGACTTCAGACTTAACAAGAAGTATGTCTAGCTCAAAGCTCAGTGCACATCAAGAGGTCAAAAGAGATGCACGCGGTGTTGATACGAAACACGCAGGAGTGATGTCGTAAGCCGATATTTCAGCTGAGGCACGTTGGCGACGGGCCCAACTACCAGGGTTACATAGCACCTTAAGAAGTGTGAGGCTAGAAACAGACTCAGTTCACCCATATTACCCCATATAATATTGTATTATTCTTATTAACTAACGCAAATGCTGATTAACTAAACTATGACTGAAGTTGCATGAAAAGGGAACTCAAGAATCAGTAAACCTATGTAGGCGTCAGCAAAACAATAGGTACAAAACACTAGTTGTTTTGCTCTTAAGTAGTAAATTGTAATGGATAACGACTAACATTTTAATATTGATTAATTATAAAACATATAAAAAAGTATAAAGTAGGTTTTTGATTATAAATATAATGCATTTTTGTTAGATTGTATAAGTTTAGTAACTTGACGTGTTTTATATATAATATAAATGTCAAATATTAATAATATTTAATCCAAATTGGTAAAACAATTAAAAGATAATAAACTACTTTGTCACGAATGATTGCAAACCACAATCAAGATCGTAATAAAAATAGTATACGTATGTAGCCTGAGTGACTGCATTTATTTAAATTATATTGCAACGTAACGAAATAGCTATTCCAAAAACCCATCTCAACGAATGAATCTATACTTTATATGTTTGTTTGTTTGAACGTGCTAATCTCAGGAACTACTGGACCGATTTGAAAAATTCTTTGTGTGTTGGATAGTCTATTTGACGAGGAAAGCTTTAATCTATTGGAAATCAAAATCCACGCGGACGGAGTCGCGGGCGGTCGCTAGTAAGGAAATAAACATGAAGAAATCTCATTCCATCCCCACTCCGACGAAGTCACGTTACTGAACCTGGCAAAGTACAAGGAGTGCATAACACTGCAAGAGGTCTAGGCACGCCATGCTACCTGTGTGTTTGTAGTACACTCAAGACAAGCCTAGAACCTACGTATGCGTGGTCCAACTCCAGTAATCAAAAATAAAATTAATGTATTTTCCTACAATATCACTACTTCACATTGTTTGAGATCTAAAGGCTAACTGGTAGAAAAAGTCATTTCGTGTTAGTCCGCGCTTAGTTGCCAATTTTATTACTGCAAAAAGGAAAAAAAAATAGTAGAAAAAATAAAGATTTTTTTTTGCGATTTCTGACATTTCTAGAACTCAACTCTCAAATAGTCCATAAAGTCGTTTGATCCATACAAAAAATAGGATCGATTGGCTTGCAAAAAAAAGTTCAGCATTTTTGCTTATTGTAAACTTTTATCTTAAATCAAAGATACAACAACAAAGATCCAAATATCCCAAAAAGTTATGGATGATTGCAATGGTGATGGTTAAAACTAGGCGTGGTCTACAAGAAAGACAAAACCTGTCTCTCTCTTTTCAATATTTTTGTGCATGTGCAGTGCAGTCGAAAGAGAGCATTCCTAGATGACATGAAACAACAAATCAATGACGTCATTCGTATCCCTTACGTCACCATTACCATCCCTAGTACCGGGACTTCAGAAAACTGCAGGAAGTAAACACCGCATGGTAGCCCGACTGAATTCGTGTGGTGAAGCAAACAAGTAAGCATAATATTTTGGTTACATACCATTCTTATCTGGTCAGGTAGAAAATCGTTCTAGCGGTAAATATAGTTAGGTAGGCTGTGGCTGAGTGGGTTTGTTCTCGCAATATAGCTTATAAGCTATAAGTAGCAAGGAAGTAGACAACTGATCCGTAATTACCAATTCTTTTTATATTTACCTTATTATTAACTTTTAGCGTTCACGATACTACTAAAAGGAATACTCGTACATCGTGTATTGTAAAAAATATAACAAAAATTTAAGTTTGGTAGCAAAAAATAAGTAGTAAAGGATAAACCTTTTCATTCCTTCCTTTTTAACCTTTTGAACGTAACTGCCTAGTCGTAAATCTCTTAAAGTGGCCAGACACGTCACGTTTCCCAGCACCGCGTACTACCAGGACGGCATCACACTAAGAGAAGTGTTGTTGCTATGGACGCCGAATTCCTAAAAAGCACGTGGCAGGCAGGCCGCATATAGAAGAGTTTGCGATGATGTGTACAAAAATGCGAATGGGTTCGAATTGAAAAATATATTTTTATGTTGGATATTCTTTGTTTCGAGGAAGGCTTTAATCTTTACAACACTTTACGAAATCTATGCAGACGAAGTCGCGGGCGGCCGCTAGTAATAAAAAATAGAGAAGATAAGTATACATAACGTTATATATAGGCCGCGTTGCTTAGGTCGTTGCCACGGACAAATCGGTCTCTCATCAAGGCAAAACCGCGGGAGTTAAGTGTTTTGTGGGACAAAATGTAGAAATAAACTAAGCGAAAAAAACGCGACCAAAGTTCGCCCGAGGCTCGTTTTTAGTACTACTACTAGTACTAGCGACCACCCGTGACTTCGATCACGTGGATTTCAGATCCCTTTTTTCGCAATTCAAAGTAGCCCATGTTCTTTCTCAGGGTCTGAATATTGTCAGTGCCTTTGATCACAATCGGTTGAGAGGTTAAAGCGGGGAAGCGTAACAGACAGACAGAGTCTCTTTCGCATTTATAATATTACTAGCGGCCGCCCGCGACTCCGTCCGCGTGGATTTCGATTTCCAATAGCCTAAAACCTTCCTCGTCAAATGGACTATCCAACGCAAAAAGAATTTTTCAAATCGGACCAGTAGTTCCTGAGATGAGCGCGTTCAAACAAACAAACAAACAAACAAACAAACAAACAAACAAACAAACTCTTCAGCTTTATATGTATATATTAGTATAGATGAAGGGAAGTTATGGCGCGTAATAGCGTTCTCCTGCAAGAAAAAAAGAGGGCGTTGCCAGGGATGTTATGTCTGAGAGCGAGAGATAGCCATCCCTCACGCGGGATCACGCTCATCCCTCCGTCACGTTGCGGGAACGCTGAGAACCACCAGGATCCCAGAAATAGGAAAGAACTCGTAAGGGGTGTTTCACGGTTATTTATTTTTACAATAAATGAGTCAAAGTTTCCATTATTCCTCGAAGTATTATGTATTTGTGCATTTTACGAGACACGCGGTTGTACGAGCATACCGTCACACCGTCAACTTCCTGAAAATAAGGCTCTGAGATCTCTTTCAAAATAAAAAGTTTGATTTTCTAATGAAAATCATGCTTTATTTAAAAGAACACATCAACACACATTCTGCAGAGTTAACAAGTTGATGTAAAATGTTAACGCTTTAATTTTATCAAATAAATGTTCGACGAATTTATTTGTTAAGTATTCAAAAAGTAGTATGATTTTTATTCAGGGATCTTTAGCGAGATGAAATCCTTACTTTCGGAAGTTGAATAAAAAAATGATGGTGATTATTTGTAACAAACATCTGTATTAGCTTGAGTGCACTCGATATGATTTTTGGGCGCCAGGGCCTATTAGTAATCCCTACGTTCTCTTATCTCCTGCAAGCCTAGTACTTACCTTCAATTTGTAGAGAACCAACGTCACTTACGTAGAATACCTGGGAAACACGTGCATACCCCTCTGCATCCCAAGTGCAACTACTGGCCGACGACTGATGAACCAAGCGTAGGTGCAGGTTAATAAAAAGCCAACCCTTTTACATCTATGCAAAGATACAATTGAACCCATTGGAAAACGATTGAGCAAAGTAGCTGACTATAATCTGCCGTTTACTCGTCTCTTCTGACTTCTCTTTTAAATATGTATCTTTTTTGTTATTTACTTGTGATGTAACTTTAAAGAAAAATAATATTGGTAATGAGGACAGACAGTGACATTGAATCAACTGAGTGTAGCGATTTATATACTGTTTTTTCACATGTCACTAAATACGAGAGTTTTAATTGTGTGGAGATATATCATGGTCCCTTTCAAACTCAAACAAAAACATATGCCAGAGAGAGATAGTTTAAAATCAATGAACTACTTTCACTTTCTGAAATCAAGGTACCATCCGCTGCACTAAAGGTACGTGTCGTCCAACCTCCTGTATTCCTGGTACTGTTTGTTATGAGAAAACGTGACTCATTTTACTGCGACCTGCTATTTCGACTTAGTTTAAAATGAGAAAACCTAAGTAATTAATTAATTGTTAATCAAGAAACAGAAAAATATTGAATGACAATGAAGAGATCATCGTCATTTAACAGGCTATACTTTATTTTATAATAAAAAAAATAATTTACTAAGTGAATCAAATTGCTAAATAAATCCTTATTATTTCATTATTATTATTATTTCATTATTATTATTATTATAATAATAATCCTTTCTCCCACAATCCTGGGCTTTTTAGGCGAGGTGTGAAGCGGCATCTCAACAGGCTTTCAGTTTGATTTTCTTGATAGACTCAATGAGTATTTTGCTCCATTCAGCCTGTCTACTTAATTTTTAGACCATACATCCGCTTACCATCAGGTGAAGTGTGATACTTATTCGGTGACAGTAAGTAAATTTACTTTGAGATTCTGTTAAATTTCATTATTTTTTTTGGATTCTAAGAATTTGAATGTAATCAGGGGGAAGAACTATTATAATTTACTCAGATACCAAACCAAACCGGCCATGTGAACAAAGAAAACGGGATGAAAACTCTGCGCATGCGTCACGTAAGTTTGTCCACGTAGCTCTTAACCCCACCGGTCACGTTCCTAGGTTCTGCAAAAGACTAGGACTTCATAAAAGAGAAGAGTACTGTCAATAATGAAAGCGAGCCAATGCAATAGCGCTTAGTCAATAACAAGAGTTATCTACCAAAAAACTTCCGCCTTGCTCAATCTTCTACCTCTTGTTCATGGACACTTCTTATTTTAAGGACTAAATATTTATTGATGAAAGGACATGGCTCATTCCTGCCTAGTGATGGCCACGAATGGCACAAAAGCACAAAATATATTAAATTAAAATATGAATTATCATATATTTTACAATCTTGTAGAACTTGTCAGTATTTAAAATAAATTAATTAGTAATTTAACTTCCGCTATACGCTGCTTTTGAAAAAATGCGTTCCTTTCAACGTAAATACGGATAGTCTGCTCTTGTCCTCCATAGACACAATATAATATTGTATGAAAAACAGTGACATACAATAAAATATAGCTTTAACTATAAAAAATATTTGAAATTGTATCATTTAACGTATTATTTATCACAAACAACTTATTTTAAAAATAGTATTTTATAATTTTTCCCAAAATGAATATTACTTTAAGCAGGAAGGAATGAATATTATTGTCATTATTTCGACAGTTATTGTCAAATATTTAAATCCGTTGCCATGGAAATAATATACAATGTGTGACAGAGTAAGCGTTAGCAAAATTACGATAAGAGAAAAAGAGACAACACTTTTTTCACGGTACACCGTTGAGTAACCTTAGTAACCAATGTATCATGTCATCCATAGAGTAAAGTAAATATACCAAATGTCATCAATCAAAACAATGCTACAGTAAGGGATTGAAATGTTTTTTGCAATCTTTGTGTGTCTGTATAATTATAATCTCAAGTTCTTGGACTTTAGTTGTTAATGATATTGAATGTTCTGATAGTAACGAGTCTAATGCAATACGACATGTTTGTGGGAAATGAATTTGGTATCTAGGCAAACGTTCCGTAGAATATTGGCCATGTCTTTTAAATATTTCTTTTAAATTTTATAGAGCAGTCGGAACAACATCTTTCATATTTAATTATTATATTGATCTATATCGAATAGGAAAAATGTCTTCACTAGTACGACCCGCTTGGTGTAATGGTCAAGAAGTTGCCTATTAGACCTACAGGTCGGGGGATCAATCCCCGCACCGGAAAAACATTTTTGAACATAAACATGTATGTTTGTCCTGGTCGGGATGTGAATATGTATCTATTTAAGTTAACGAGTATGTGTAATACCGCTGTTGATTCCGATGTCTGTAACACAAGTGCTTAATCTACTTAGCACGAAGTCATGTACGAGTGTGTGTGTTGTTTAAGATTTATTTATTTAAAAAAGGCTTTTCGTGGATAACTAAACACCAGAGAACACTACCGGCAAAAATAAAGTTTAACGCTTTTGTGTAGGAAAGTACTTGAGGCGTCATCTATTGATGCTGATCAGAACTAAGTATTAGCATGGTTTTGTTTGGCTATTGCTACCTCTACTTTAAATGAATGAATCCCACGGAACTCAAAAACCAAACCAGGGCCAAGTCAAGCTTGCCCTCTATTTCACCAAGGCGGCATAATACGCGTGAAAGTCGCTCCCTATCCTCGGGGATTTTAGCGAAGTGAAAGTGCCTGCATTGATTTGCGATAGTCCGTACAGCCATGTTTCTCGTTCGTTTTACGACCGGATAAAACTGATGGTCGTGTTTTGTTGTTACGTACGGGCGACATTAACTAATACATTCCGTTTTCATGCATCTTTCAGTATACGTGTATTGTGGATGAGGTGAAGGTAAATAAAATGCGAGTACTACAATGTCACTCCTAGGAGTAATTCATTGAAATTACTCATAACATTAGATATTACGCAACGAAGTTATTAAGTACTTTAGAATTATATTTTTGGTACCTATTTTAAATGATAAATCTACCATTTTCACAAATACTCCTATGATATTTTTTTGGCAATATCGAAATTATCAAATCAAATCAAATCAAATCAAATCATTTATTTCGTAAACATAGGTAAAAAATACAGACATGGTGCTATGACAATAAGGCTCACTATGTTTCACCGATTTGGTATACGAAATATAAAATGCAGAATATTTCTCCTTTAATAATTATTTCACAATAAATTCAAGAAAAGATCTACGTACCAAAACATATACTTATAAATACAATGGATTTTTTACCATATAACTCAATATCAAATCAAATGTCATATTAATAATACTTAACTTAAACAATTGTAACCGAATAATTATATATAATTGGCGTCATTTAATACTAAATGTCAAATTAAAATAAAATAAAATAAAAAGTTACAACAATGGTCAGGAATCATAGGTTATCATTATAAAAATCATTAAGGTTGTAATAACATTTGTCAATCAATAATTTGGTCAAAATATTCTTAAACTGCTTTGTATCTAATTGTTTCACAACTTCAGGCAATTTATTCTATAATCGTGGCGCCATATCCACCACGCTTTTTCTCATCATTGCCGTTTTGCAAATTTGAGTTCGAATGAAAGGTTTCCGAGGGCGAAGGCTAGCTAGTGATTTGGGCCATGTCGAATAAATGCAAATTACATTTAACGAACATGCAGCATTCAAGAATGTAACAGACTCGCGAACGTTAGCAGCCGTAGAGATTTATAATTATTTAAACAAAATATACTTAACGTAGCGTTGTTTAAAATTTACAAAATGTTAGTTCACCAAATTTTATTCTTAAAAAACGCGTAAAAATCTACACGACTCATATTTTACCCTGCTTCGCTGTTACATCGTTAGAGGAGCTTACTCCACTTCAATTACATCACTTGACCGAGTTAGCTTGAGCCATAAGGAAAACAACAGTCTACAGTTCTACGAAAGAAAAAGTTAGGCCCAGTATGTCCTTTTTTAATGCGAGTAGTTGCAAAAAACACTTATTTACTTTCTTTGGTTACTAGCTCCCAGTTCTTTGTGATGATAAGTGTTCATAAATTAGTCGAACTTAATATTAATAATCAAAATGGATAGATGGCGGACCCTGGACTCTGAGGCAATGCCGAAGATGCGACCGGGATAATATAAACCAGGACAACAGGAGATGGCTGGACATAACGACGGAATACAAAAAGACACCAGTGCTTCAGAAATTGAAAGTAGTTTACTAGGCTTCCTGTTTTTGCTGTCTCCCTCTACCACAGCATAGTAGTTTATATTGCAAGAAAGAGAGATAGGCAATTAATTCATGTTGTGAATAATGTTGTCTCTGTCTGATTTCAGCAACTTGTTGTATGTAGAAAAGAATATGCGTGTACGAATACTTTAGGTAGGTAGCGAAAGTATTTTAAAATATATACACATCTGCGTGGATTATGATAGCCTAGTAGTTTGGTTCTACGAAAGCCTTTCATAGAGTTGACATTTAAAGCTGTCTAGATGGGTAAATGACTCGCTGTACTTTTTGTAAATAAAAGAGTGTGTTAAATACCCCAAGGTTCAAGTAATAAAAGCTTTTGTACTTTTTTTGTAAATAAAATATTTGTTTGAATGCCATTTGATGTGGCCATGAAATCTGACCCAGTCTTCTTTAAAGAGAATTCACATGTTGTTTACGCATATCATTTTCATGTCATTGTACTTATGATTTACTTTCTTTTGAGTCACTTCTTTCGTTTGTAGGTTTTAAATGGATGCAATGAAACCACAGCTATTCATTGTATCACATGAAGCTCATAAAGTCATAAGTATTGCTTGGTCCTATATGTTACGCCTTACTCGGCGTTATCAGATCATTGCGTTATCAGATTGAAATATGAACGACTTATTAGTGTGAGGGAATATAATATAGTGTATCATTGAGCATTTTATTATTTTAAGTTAGCATATCTTGTAAACGGAAAAAGTTGTTACAGGTTCTTGTTTGAAGAATTGGAGCATCTATAAACTATAAGAATGAGTTATTTTCTAGTCAATGACAGAACCTCTTCCGTCTTCCTGCTTTCCTAGTGCTACGTAGGTTCAGCAAACGTGACGTAATGCCCATCCTACTCTCAGTACGTGTAGACCGCCTACGCCTGCCTACGCCAGACAGAACCTTGATACAGACAGGAAGCGTCCCTAGCAACTATAGTTCCTGCGGCACTATGAGCTCCTGGTACGTCGTCCCGCTAAGAACGTGACATGTCGCAGGAACGGGATTTTAGCACGTGCAGTCTGGGATTTTCACTTTATTATCTCAAAGATCCTTTGAACGAATTTGATCAATCGCGGCTTGAAGTTGTATTGAATCTTCAATGAGTATAATTATTTAAAATATGGGTACATAGATTTTTCGAAATTTGTTTAGGATTCTACTTATTTTTGATCTTTACAACCAACTTATTTTTTTTTAACCACCGCCATTTATTTTTGTCGAGGAGCCTTACTAATTAATCATAGGCAATTCGATAAGGAAAACTGATTTTTGATAAAATGTTTCAGTTTAAGGGATAAAATTGCTACGATAACCGTACGTCTTTTGCTACGAGTTGACTACTGTTATCGTAGCCGCTTTCGTAGACAAACTCAGTTCCGTAGACTAACAGCTATCTTTGCTAAGATACAAATCTAAGCCATGAGTCCTGTTAAATATTTATTGAAACAGTCCTTGTTTCAATTCTTGGAAGGATCTGTCATCGTTAATTCAGTTGATATAATGTATTCATATCAATAAAAAATAATAAATAGACGAAATCCTTCAGATAAAATAAAGCATTAAAAGTAAACCACGACAGAGGTCCGCCATCTAATCTCAGAATACAGTGCACCAGGACTGCAGAACTTTTGTAGATATGCTTTTCAAAAAGCACCAAGGGTGATACGGGAATACCAAAAACATAATAATTAAATAGATAAATTGGTTTCTTATGTCAATATCTTGCTTTGGTGGCCAATTGGTTGATTGTGTAAAACCAACTAAAACTACGTATGCTATCATCAGATACACCCAATGTACACCCTACAGTCTTGGGAAATACCAATAGAGTCAAAAACAGATTAGCCAATATTTGACTGGAAGAAGTTAACCCATTAGGTGGAGCTTGTAAGATACAGGTTATCATGACTGTCTTAGATTAAAAAAAAAATGTGCTCAAGCACGGTATCTGACATAAACTTTATGTCAAAATACTTTTAACTCAAAATTTTGTAAGTTGTTCACTATATGAATGTCTTATTGCTGCTTGGAAAATATTGCTGCTTGGAAAAATGCCAAGTTATTACGAACACTACTGTTATGAAGTTGACCATGCGGGCGGAGTAATGCATTTGAGCATTGTTCTGAACATCCCTACCAGTCGGACCACGGGTACAAGTGTCATGGATAGCCTTGGAGGGGCCCATGGTCCCACCAGACAATGCAGTGGGAACACGGACCCATGGTAGTGCCACCAGGGTGACAAATGGGTGGATCCACAGGCTCTTCACGATTTGATCATTAAGCATTGTTGCAAGCACGTCCAATGTTAACAAAAATGTGTAAATTATTTACTAGAGCAGTCACCATAGCAACATCTATCATTCATACTTATATCAATCTTGTAGTTACTAAAGCAATTTTCGGTTTGAGTCTCGACGCGTAACCAATTTTGAGACGAACCGGTTATACCTACCCAATCTCATAAGGTCAAATACTGGGAGTGCATAGTCCTGCAAGAGGTGTTGTCCTGTTTCCTGATTGAGCAACTAGGGCACATGGACACGTATGGACACGTTAACACGTGTATACACACGTGATCAGAAGGATAGTTGGGATGCAACAGTTGACGCATGCGTGTAAGAACTCCACCCCTTGCCACCCTTGGGTCAACAACTTTAGGTTCTTTGTATGATTTATATGAAGCTTCACGTCAAACATAGCTCATCAGTTTAAGAAGAGTATAATTGCATCCGATAATCAATTTAATTTTACTTACTAACTGCACGATTTTTTAACCTGTTTTAAATATCACTACGGTATTCATTTTAATACCATATCTAAGCTTAGCTGAACTTTCTACGCTTCTTTATTGTCTAAGGTTTGCAAAGAAAATATCCATGATGGGAATGGAAGTAGTTGGAGAAAACTTCTGTCACCAAATCACTAATGTGGTTATAAAAATATTTCAAGGTCACGGTTCCTATTCTTCATTCTATGTCCAGTGAAACGCAGCTTCTACTGTCGCTAGCTCTCTCGCAGCCTACTTTGGATAGCCTGTCTCATTCAAGCACTGAATGTGAGGTAATACAGGAACCTACGGTCTCACTCTTCAGTAGACTAAAGCTCTTTGTGCATTATAAACTCCTGGTACTTCGTGGCACAGAACAAGTAAGTTGAGCGGGGTCTGTCGTCCGAATGACAAGTGACGAGAAACCAACCTGAGGTGCGATTAACTAAGCGCAAATGTCATAATCTCACGGGTGTGGAATCGGTGACAGCACTAAATTACTACTGTAACCTGCACCACACACCTCTGAATTAGTTTTAAAGAAAATACAATTTGTAAGTCAGTTACAAAATATACACATAACCGTATATTTGTAGACATTACGAGTATAAACGTAACGTTTACCTGTTAGCTACTCAATTTTGCACTATCCTGTGCAGTTAGCTGATGATCAAGATTGACAGCCGTATAGCCGCAACGCTAAGAAGACTACACACCGATAAATTGGATATAAATTGATACATTTATAAAGATTAATTAAGATAAGTGGCATTGTTTGTCGTCACTTACTAACCCAATTTATTTATTTAAGTATTTATTTAAATAAAAGAGATTTAAAGTGACCATTTGCATTTTATACAATCCTGGTGGTGTTTAACCTGTAGTGCGGGGAAAGCGACCTTATTTTGTAGCAAAGCCAGGCCAGTTGGTATTGACACTTTACCGCTATCCAGCTACAGCAGCTGTTTTAAACATTACCAACACGTATAGTATTGAATTGTACAGTCCTAAGCACCAACATGTATACACATCTAGTACAAGTATGTAAACTAATTGGACAAATATTGTATCAAAACTTGGCGATTGAAAAGAGCAACTATCGAGTTTCTTGTCGCTTTTTTTTATGTCAGAGGCGGCAAACGAGCTGGCGGGTCGCCTGATGGTAAGCAATCACCGCCGCCCATGGACATCCGCGACACCAATGGTATCGTTGATGTGTTGCCGGCCTTAACCCCATACCCTCCCCAACTGAGCTCGGTAGATGACTGCAGTCCGAATTCGGTGGTAGATTCAATCTGTTGTCTCTTATTATTATTGACGATTCATATGTGCTTTTCTGAGGCCTATTTGAATAAATTATATTTTGATTTTGATTTTGACATCGTCGTACACATTGACTCTTATGTCAAAGCAGTAAAGTTCATATTTGAATGTGTTTGTATACATGTTGGGGCTCATGACTGTAAAGCCTATCTTACATGAAGGCTGGGAGTTCAAACAACGTGACCGGTGAGACAGGCAATCCACAAAGACTAGTAGGTTTTGTATGCGTATATGATTTTAGACACACAGAAATATAGAAAGAGAGGGAGATACCTACATGTATGATCTAGATTGGTCAAGACTACACGCGTCCTTAGCAACCATACCTCCAGTAGGTATTTGGACTCCGGGTAGATTCTACGATAAAACCAGTATGTACTTACCTACGACGTACCTTGTGAGTAGTAGTATTAAGATGTAGGTGGGTTGTAGGCAATATTCACTTTTAACTTAACCAAAAAAGTATCCTTGTTAATAATGGAACCCGCATATCATCTCGTAGTAGCATATCGTCACGTAGTTATACATTCGTTGTATTTTTATAAAAAAAAAGTGGCAAACGTGCAGACTGCTTGCCTGATGGTAAGCAAACAGAAGAACCTTACCTTACCTTAACCTTTGTTTTCCCTTACCCCGCCACGCATGGTTCTTTGGCGGAAGGGGGAATCCGCCAAAGAACCTCGCGTGCTGTCAGTTCAGTGGCCATTATTATTTCGCGAACCCAGAAGTTTGGCAAATCATTTCTTTGCGATTTTTTTAAGCAGAATGCGTAAACAGCGTGTTTGTTTGTAAGCGTGAAGAAGTATATTGCGGGCTGGTATGGCGATGCCGGCGGATAGAATATACAGGCACCGCATCCGTTGTCATGGCAATCAGGGCTCCTTTTTTGCTTACCATCAGGCAAAATTCAGTCAATACATCGTGCTACTATCGTAAAGGCGAAAATTTGTAAGTATGGATGTATGGATGTTTGTTACTCTTTCACGTAAAAACTAGTGAATGGATTTGAATGAAACTTTACCACAATATAGCTTATACATCAGAATTACTTATAGGATATTGGAAATCGAAATCCACGCGGACGAAGTCGCGGGCGGCCGTTAGCGCGTTAGTATATTTTAAAAAGTAATTTGTTTGACTTGCTTTAGAACATTCTTCTGCACAACATGCAGACCAACACATGCATTATCACACGCATGCGCGTGTGGGGCTCCCGCAGGTCACGTTGCTTGGTGCTACGAATGACTAGGGTACTAGCAAGTGCAAAGAGTTATATGGCAACAAATAAATCCAAAAAATATTATAAATTGTAAACTGTACTGGATTATTTAAATATTATCAGAACTTCGTCTATATAATTTTATTTTTTATGAATGCTATATTCTATTGAATACTTGTGTTGGTAATCTATGAAAAACCACTGTAATAATAAACAGTATTTTTTAAAACTACTTAAAACAAAATAATGTTTTTTCTGGAGTTGGTAGTGACCGTCCATATTAGTTGTTACGAACTTCGTAGTCGTCTCGTAGCATTCGTAGCAATACTACAGCCGCTTCTACGGGGCTTCGTAGCTACAACACCCTTGTCTCCTTGTAAACGATTACCATCGCCATAATTAAGCCGCGCGCGATAATTGATTTATTAATCGTTCTAGGATAGGATTAAAATAAGAGCAACGTAAGAGGTAGTAGATAAAAGAGAACATCATTGTGATAATATTTCAAAGATAAAATCAATATGACCTGCAGTTTCACTTTCAACGAAACTATCACAGATTTACACATCCAGTTACATTCTGGTAGCCTAGTAGATACGCAGAAGATTTGTGACATATAAGACCCCGTTATGCAGAGGAAGAAGTAGTTAATTTAATAAGACTAAATAATTCAGCGCTTTGCCTCTTCATAATGAATTTTTCTTCTTTGCCCGAGTTTTATTTCCTGACCATTAATATTGGGGTATTTTAGTCAGTCGCGAGTTAATAGGTATATACGTATATATCCTCTTAGCGAACATGAAACATTGTAGTGAAAATCGATTCCCATTTCCGTTGTTAATAAAAAAAAATTGAATGATAAAATATATACTTTTTGAAATGTCACCCAATTCATTCTCTAAACTTTGACATTTCAAGAAAAAATTGCTTACGTTTTATTATTTTTAAAACTCGATAAAGTGAAACAAAAACAATAAGTTTCGTGCATCACGAACTGAAAATCATAACAAACAGTACCAGGGAAGCAAAACACTAGTAGATGTAGGCTTGTGGAAGAGGTGGTACGTGTATTACAAATAAAAAATAACGGTTTGAAATGGGAACTACATAGTACTACTATCTCTCACTATCATACATATTTTATAATACGTGTGAAAGAATACAATTCTGTTTTAGTGAGAGGAGTAAGTGAGAGCTAAAATAACAGACTGAATACAGATATTGAGACACGTTTCAACAACTGCAGACGAAAATCCATACTATTTTTTTCTTTGTCTGAGCAGACATTTAATCCAAAACAGCAGCAGTTAAATATGGCTAGATATACTCGTATTTTCTATAAAACCCACCTACTTGGGTCACAGTGAGAAGAGATTAATTGAGTAGAAAACAGACATATTTTTGTAGACTATACAAAATACTGTAGATTAAATTTTAAAATGATTGGTAAATTCGAGTATTTTTTAAAGAAGGAAAAAGTAATAATAAGATATCGTAATTTTTGTTAGTCCGTTAAATATAGGTATGTCAACAACACCTATAACATATTATTATTATTATTATTACGTTTGTAAACACACATATACTAATTATCATGCACACTTTAGCCCACATTTCCACTTCTAACTGTATTCTGCTATCCTAGTACGGAGGCAGGACTTGCCTGGCTTGCGGACCTGTTTCACCTGTTTAGGAAGAATTAATTTTAAATCGCAAAAGTACGAAAATGTATCGTAACAATACAATGTCTTCAACAATGGCTGAATGAACCAAAACGTAGGACTAATTATTTTACAAACCCAGAAAAACTTAACAATACCATTTTTAATTGTTTAAATTTTACAATCGTAACACAAACTTTTAACAATTATACTAGGACACCAGAATGCGAATAGATGTCCTCTCAAAACTAAATGAAAAAATATTTTTATTTGAATTGTACACCATCTCCTCCGATATTTGTTTGGTTGCAGATCACAAATGATAGCATCGTTTATAATAATTACACCAGTTGCATACAGAACTTGGATATGAAAGATTGAGTTCTAAAATCTAAAACACATTCGTTTATGCTCTTACTTTATGCTATAACTAAAAACCGGCCAAGAGCGTGTCGGACACGCCCATGAAAGGGTTCCGTAGCTAAAAGATGGCCCGACCGCTTAAGACACCATTTAGTAAGGGCAACTGCACGTCATAAGTTGGTCGAGTTGTATAAAAATAACTATGTATGATACAGAGTTCGCTATAGTTTTCGTTGAAAGTACTTACATGGAGGTATACAGCACATTTTTTTCAGAATTATTGTAATAGTATTTCAAAAGTTAAGGGGGGGGACGCTCTAATTTTAACTTTGTATTTATATATCTCGAGACTGGGGTGTTTGATCCACATGGTTTCAAGGCAAGTTTTATTGTATTTAAAAATACCTTTTTAACAATACCCCACACGATGGGGTAAGTCGAATTTTTTTTTCGAATTTACTTTTCGCTGTATGGGAGGGGGGGTAAAAATAATTATTTTTCGATTATTTTAAAAACCAATTCTTGAATTATCACTATACATCTCTCCACCAATTTTCGTGGCAATCGGGTCAGAAACGGCGGAGAACGAGCCAGGACAGACAGACAGACAGACAGACATGACGAAACTATAAGGGTTCCGTTTTTTGCCATTTGGCTACGGAACCCTAAAAAGGCGCCCAATATTACTTACCTTTAATAAACGGAGATTAAACCAAACCTTTGCCTGAGCAGGAATATTGATGTCGGGTATTATTAATGTAATTATGTTAAATATTTCGTTAACTACTTCGCACTCACACATATTCTCAAATGACACGAGTAGTGTACACTGACTCCTATAATATCGAAAGTTATAACACCTGGCGCAATGAATAAATGATATTGGTTCGTATCCAACAGTCTCCTGGAAAAAGATCTCTAGTGATATTATGAGCTCCTAGTATACCTGTCTCCATGGTTCGGGTAGGGGGTTAGACAAGCTTGACTATGCTTGCGTATGTCTAGCCTACCAGGCAAGTCTAGAATTTCAGTGCCCCTGACATTTGCTCCTTGTTTCATATGTACTCCTGGTATTTTTCGTATTGTAAAACGTGACGTAGTGGTGGGAAAATGCGATAGTAAAAAATGTACTTTTCGCAATTTTGAAAGAAACTTTATGAGATGTCCTGAAAGCAAGAATGTAGGTATTTAAAAATACAAGGAAGTAAATAAAACAAGACAATTTTAACATAACAGTGAACGGAACATAACGTCGTCGAGCACCCAAAATTCGTAATTAATTTTGAATTTCAGAAAGGCGTATTTTTCATTCTTTTCCTACGTCACGCTTTGGATACGGTACGCTTTGGATACTAATTTTCAAAAATCTTTGATTTTTGAAAATTGGTATCCAAAGCAACCCTTGCAATTAATAATTTCTCAAAAAAGCTCTAATTAATTATATACTACTAGCGGCCGCCCGCTAATCCGCCCGCGTGCGCTATAGCTTAAAGCCTTCCCCGTCAAATGGACTATCCAACACACAAATAATTTTGCAAATTAATTCTCGATATTAGTGCGTTCAAACAAACTCATCAGCTTTATCATATATTACATAGTTCAGATATCCGGTGTTTAGCTGATGTTGTTGTTTGTTTTAGCTTGTTCTGCAACGTGGTTTCTTTTATTTCAAGCAATGAGCTCCCTACGGTTCTGAATTCAAATTTAAATGATTGATTAAAGTTGATCAAAAATGCACAAATTAATTAAATACTTTATTCCAGAAATAACTAACTTCCACTTTACGGCTTCCAACTTCCCACCTCCCACACAATCCTGTGGTCCTGGTAATGAGTTGGCGCCGGCAACGTGACCGCGGCCGGGTCGAGCCCACGCATGCGCACAACAATTAGCAACCACGAATGCAGTCAACCAGAGACAACCGACGTCCTAACTAGGCTGGGGTCACGCCCTCTCCGCCAAGTGCTTGCGAATTGAGTAGTTAAGCCGATGTGATAAGGTTGATTTTGGATTTTGGGATCAAGTGTGCACGTATGCCCTAGGTCATGTAGTCCTGGTGCTGTCGGAGCTGAATCATAACAATATTCGAAATGTTTTTGCATGGGTATGAACTACTCGTATGAACATTCTCTAAATTAACTTAAAGCTTTTCAATATAACTTTAATCAGAAAATCGTCACTCACAAATTATTTCATAACAGGTATATTACAGGGCAGAGAAGTTTCTGTTAAAAATGAAAATAATATCTACAATAGTGCGTATAAAAAATACTTCTTCGAGCTGTCTACTCTATACGTAGTAGTAATACCTCAATGGAACCATCCGCCCTAGACCCGCCTGGGGTTTAAGGCACACCAGAGAACAGGCCCGCACCAGAGTACCTACTGTGGATGTGATTATAATGAAAACAGGTTTTAAACATTATGCAAACTTTTTAAAAACTCACTCCAGACACAACCATTACGTAATTCCATGTTTATCACACAAATATGAGTAAAATTATTTTATACTAAAACTTCCTCGTCAAATGGACTATCCAAAACAAAAAACTTCTACATTTTAGTGCCCATTTACACACATTGTCCCTCTATTTCATGCATCTGCTGAAAAACACAATGAATGAAGAATATCAATTTGTTGCACTCTCCCTATTTCATGGGAATAATTAAATACAACATCCGCCTCTGGCTTGCTCTCCTAGTAGCCGTGCGGGCAAAAGAGACTTCTAACCCCGTTAATACTGCCTATTCTTATTATCTACTGCTATGTGAGATTGACCACACACAAGAAGTCTAGGAAATAAACTTAACTAACCCGCTAATATGAGTATCTAAGTCACTAGGAAAAGGAGCTTAGTTTTTTTCATTGTTAATAATAATTGTATGAATAAATTAAAATATAAGAATTAATTGACAACGTCTGATTGTATTTTTTTATTCTAACAGTGGACGTGTCACCTAGGCGATACAGCCCGAGAGAGGCCACAACCGCTTCTGTCAACAATACAAAATACAGTTTAACAGAGATCATCGTTAGCACCAAAACCGACTTCAAAAAAATCGTGAACACAAAAATAAACTAAAAAATTAAAAAATAATTCCTAATATCTATTACCTAATACTATAATTTTCCTAAACTATATCAAAGTAATCTTAAACAAACTAACTGAAGTCGGTGCTTTTTCTCTTCTGCTTTTTTGGGCTGGCACGGACTTCAGTTAGTTTGTTTAAGATTACTTTGACATAGTTTAGGAAAAAAAAAAAAAAAAGTATCACGTTAGCCCTACATACATTCGATCGACCAATTGCAGTTCTGCCTTCCAACTCCTAACCGTTAAGGAGTACTGTAGCTTCATCATCAGCACAGTAGCATCAGATGTTGATTCAAGCATACCTCACAAGCAACATTTAAGCCCTACATACTACTAAATAGTTTCAATCGACCAATTGCAGTTCTGCCTTCCAACTCCTAACCGTTAAGGAGTACTTTAGCATCATCATCAGGACAGCAGCATCAAATGTTGACACCCTGAAGCATATACCTGAGTAAGACATGATTACGTAACAAAAACACCATACGAGCATACAATTTTCGGTGGTTGCCCTCGATTTCTCCTGGATTCCATCATCAGATCCTGGACTGGTGAAAATGGGACCACCTCAGAACTGAACTCTATCCAACAAAAAAAAAATTTTTGAAATCCGAATTGAGAACCTCCTCCTTTTTTGAAGTCGGTTAAAAAGCACACACGCATATAAACACGCATCCGTCGGTTCACAAAGTGTAACCAAGCTCTATATTTCTATGCGAAATACGAGTATGAAAACTGACCGATTCCTACTATGCACCGATCTTAAATTGCGATTGGGTGAGGCCATTGCAAAATGCAAACCATTTTATAACTCGCCATTGCACATCCATACACCTGATTCAATCAACCATCCGCAGTTTTCACCTGCCCTAGTAACACAAAACAAGAAATATGAAATTCCACCTCTGCTCCCTTGGTACACTATTTCATTTTCCTTTTTCCCTCATACAATTTTGTGATCGACGTCGTTTGGACAGCGAGTAAAGCGATTCTATACGTTTGTATCTTATTTAAGAAATGTTTTGTTTATTTGTGTAGGAACATGTACAGCGAAACAACTACATTCACTTTTTACTTCATTACCTACATTCACTTTTTTTAATTTTTGTTTCATACATCCCGTTCCCTAATGATATGAGAATCGGCCATATAGACCCGGTTATATAGATCAACCCAAAGATCAAGGGGTACCAACTAAAAGCATTGGCACACAAGTGATTTGTTACATTATAAAAGTGATAGTCAAATCGGTCAATCCCTCAGCGTATCGTGCGATGTATTGACAAAAGTCGATAATACACTTTCACTTTCAAAGCCTTTGTTTGCCTTGCATTTACTGCAACCCCTACTCAACCTGGAAACTCAGTCTGTCTCGTTCTATTACCAACAGTGAAAGATGATCTTTGTACTCGTTCTAGGAGGTGTGCTCGAAAGCTCTGTGTGTATTATGTTCCCTTGGTACCTCGTGGCACAGACCACGTGACTTGGACGGGCTTTGTCCCTGACAAACACGTGACACGTTTTGTACCAAAATACGCTTATTGCTTTTGCATACTCTCTTCTCTCTCTCATTGGGAAACGATAATATCGACATACCATACAGTAAAATAGCAATAATACTCTTTTGTGATGGTAAAATGACCTAAAACACATGACTATTGATTCATTCTTAAAATTCAAATGTTTGATTTTGAAACGTAACAAATTGAAATATGCATTGTCGCAAACGTTGGGCCAATCTTGAAATTAAAAAAACAAATACTACAGATCTTAGTTTATAACAAAAGCATTGATCTTATACAATGAGAGAAAATTAAAATGTCCTACCTCTTGTCTAATGTTTAGTCAAGAGGATTTATTGTCTTTGATCTTGGTAAAATTACGATTTGTTAAAGAAATTGGTTCCGTAAACAATTGCGTTCAAAAATAAATTGTGGCATAACATTCAAAAACTATGTACATATTTGTATGGGTTTTTGTTAGTGTTACATAAATATAATTGTTCAGTAAGGATGTGATGGAGAGTTTTACATTAAATGAAAACTAGACTTCCTAAAGATACTGCCATCTCACTCTAGGGGTCTAGATTGAAACGTGTGTATCTGAGTACACACAATGTCAGCGGGTTCAAAATATCACCGAACTTTTGTAGCGGTAGGGTGTGTGTTGTATTTTACATTGAGTGGGTGATTTTAGGCTATCAATACATTTTAAAGCCACCGCTCGCCTTTTATGCAGCCCTGGTAGTTTAAAGCACAAAAACGTGACGCGGGGAAAAGGACCTTATTCACCCGCATCAGATTTACCTGCACTGAAGATGTAACCTATAAAAATAAATTCTTAAGATAGAGAGAGAATATTCTTATGTGTACACAATATATGTATATGTATTCAAATGTTTGGTGTACATTTTTTATTTTCAAATATTATATAGTCTAACACTATGAAATATACTTTTTATTAAACGAATGCAATAAATAAGGATCTCTATTATAATTTTAAATTTTGAAACCTTGATTTATTTCTGTTACTGTTATTATTTGCTGGACCTAAAATTTCGTCAGTATATCTGGTGGTTATTTTAAAAAATCCAGAAAATTAACATGATAATTAATTTCACAAGAACCTTGTATAACTTTGCAGAACTACTCAACTTTAAATTGTGGAAAAGCTCTTCGACTGAGCTGTTCTCCTAGTACTGCTAAGGGATTAACTACATAACCCATTCGCGATTCCGGATCTCCTTAAGCCCTGGTACTACAGCAGTTACGTTGTAACTTTCATATTCCGGTATTAGCTGTTTTCTTACAGTTGCATTCTGTTGTCCTAGTAATACAGAGTTGCAAGCAATGCGACGTTGAAGGAGTGAAATTGGATCAATTCTAACTTCTTTGCTATCCACCAAAAAACTACACTACTAAAAGTAAAAAAACTACAAACGTGATTGAATAAAAAGAATGGAATTATGAAAATACAAAACGAATAAAATCAAACTAATATTATGAATGTCAAAATTTGTTTGTATGGGCTGACTTAGGCGGTGGGAAACTTTTTAAACAATTAAATGCTCCCATGGGATAAATCAGAAATCTTGACATCGCTGGCAAGACCGCGTAGTCATTTGTAATGAAAGCAGTTTTAAATGGTGTTTATATTGTAAGTAAATAATTTTGTTAGGATGAGACTTGACCAAAGCAGAGATGTGTGCGGAGTGCATCTTTACTTTGGTGGAGTCTCATCCCAAATCTCAAGTAAGGACAATGGCATCCTTAACAAAGCTTGGCTTGCTTGGAGCGCCCCATCCTTACTCGCGGGCCGGTTGAAAGCACGTTTCCCTGCACGATGCAGTACCATTTTTTTTTTTTTTTTTTGTGGAGGGGAATGCATTTACGCACCATGACGCCGCGGGCTAGCTAAGCCCGCGACCGTGTGTGGGGCTCGGGCGCACAAAATAAGCGCCCACTACCCACTAAACCCCTCCAGTTCCCCCTTTTGCTCGCATCAGGACGGGTCGCTGCCAGCCGCCAAGTGGGCGGCTTATGTTCGACCCGTCCTTCGAGCGCCCCGACCTGATGCGGTAGGCCGGGGCTGGCGCCTAGGGAGGACCACCCGGGAAACTAGGTGGTCCCCAGACATGGCCCGGGTGACCTAGTGCAATGCGCGGGTTGGGGAGCTACCCCCCCGCGCAGGTCACCCTACACGGGCCTAGAGGAGACGCAGATGAGCGCGCCTCCTCCGGCCCGGCCGTCTACGCCGGAGCGGAGCGGAAGAAAGATCCTCCTCCCGCTCGCGCTCCTTTGCCTCCTTCTGCGAGATGACTTGTTCGCAGAAGGAGGCGGCCGCCTCCCACGCTCGTCGACTGGCGACCAACGATGCAGTACCAGGAGCGCATTGAAATCAAGAGCAGGCATCGCTACAGACTCTATGACATCTAGATTCGGTTCCCACATGATTATTATGTGAGGTAATCTACAATGCGTATTTCTTAAACAACAATGAATCCCTCCAAAGTGAGTGAAATAAAGTATTTGTATGTTTAGAGCTGCTATTGTCATTTGAATTACCACGCAGTAGAATCACGGGTGAGACAATAACAGTAAAACTAATGGCAATAAAAGGTCTCGTAATTTGTAACAAAATTATCCTGTTTTTCCCATGATTATAGTTCATATGAACTTATCCTGTTTTTTCCCATGATTATGTGTAGTTACAAATTACGAGACCTTTTATTGATTGTTTAATCAAGGAAATTGACAGGTTCTAGGATATTATAATTGGTGTTATATAGCTTAGAACCTGTCAATTTCCTGCTGTCTAGACAGCAAAATATATTTTTTGATAATTATTAACATACTTTAAGTAAACAATAAAACCTCATTCCACTTCACCCCCACTCCGAGCAAGTCACGTTTCTGGATCTGGCAAGGTACACGGAGTGCATAACACCACAAGAGTTCATCCTGCACGAAAATCTAGTCTTCCTGTGTGGGCGAGCAAGACAGGACATGCAGAATGCCTAGAGTCTACGCATGCGTGGAAGAACCCCCGACCCTTATTTTTTAACACATGTTTTTTAAACTCAATGAAATACATAATTCCTTCCTGGTTGCTAGGAAAAAGCAGTTGAGGTGGTTTACTCAACAAGCTAATACTGTTGATGCCACACTTGGAGAGCTAAGTTATACATATTTTAAGATTCTTTGTCTCAAAATGTGACGAAGTCTTTACTACCAAGCGTACGTAGACAAATTATATTTGGCATCGTTCTCACATACACACACACTTCAAATCCCATCTAAAATTTCCTGAAGCTAACCAAGTTTATCTTAATTTTCCATAGTTTGCCCTTAAAACTTATAATTAGTTTGGTTTGCATTCTACACACAAGTACCAACTATGCGAGTGATACTAATAGCTTCATGGTCTGTATATAATCGCATAAAATCTTCAACAACTAAAGAATGTAAACAAAAGTACAGATATCAAGCTTTATTTTACGATGATGTAGACATTTGACTGCATATATTTCTTTTTTAAATTAGCTTCTGCCCATTAAAAAGAGGGCGTTACAAGAAAAAGAGCACAGAGATATTTTTGTCTTCTCCACTTTGGACATGTGCAGTTGAAACAGAACTAATGCATCGTTTGTAGGCTCTGTTACAAAAATTTGTAACGGAGCTCCGTTACGTCATCAATCCCGGGAGTTACAGGGAATGCATGGAACTGCAGGAGGTTTGCAATACGGTGGTACATTGTTGTAAGTAGAGAAAAATCTATAAAGCTTTTTCTGTATTGAATAAGGCTGTGAACTGAAATCATTTGTTAATCGGCAAAAGAAAAATTTAAGTACACTAATAATAACTACATATGTACATTGGTATTGGCATTACGATATTAATTTTAAGACGTTGAATAAAAAATGCCGATAAAGGTGATGTTAAATTACTGTCTTGTTGGATGAATGAGTTAATTTATGATCCACGTCATCGCATGATATACATATGAACGATTTCAATAATGTATCTCTGGGTAAAGCTTGGCTTACCAGACTTTAGTTACCTAGATTTTTTTGTAAAATATATTCAAATATGCATAGTCTGTATGCTGTAAATACTGTACAACTTACTCTGGTAAACCAATATTTGCCGAGAGACACTATATTGAAATTCGCTACTCACCAGACACGTCACGTTGAAAAGCACGGCAAATACCAAGAGCGCAGAACGCAACGAGAGGCACGGTTGCTATGGACGCCGAATTCCTGAGACACGTGGCAGATAGTAAATAGACTTTCTTTTGTTAATTTAAGTTCCCGCTCTCTGTAAGAGAGACGACAAAATCGAAGAAAAGTGAAAAACATTATACTAGTATGAAGTCGTTAATCACAGAGATCAAGCATCTACAGAATGTCATTGTTATAAAACAGAATTGGTCTTCTTTGACTGCTACAAACATCCTACTAATAAAAGTGCAAACCTATGCCTGATAAATCAACTTTAATCAAAATGTAATTTCAAGAAAAGTTCCCAAAGAGATTCATTTATTATTAAATATCTTAATTAATCTAATTATTTTGCAAACCATCGAAAAGGAAAGATGCATTCATGTACTACAGGAGAATTCCCCTTCTATTCACCTACCTCGTTTCAAAGATCGCCGAGGTACTGGGTGTCCATACTGTATGAAGAGGTATGTTGCTAGTGACGCCGAATTCCTAGGCACCGACTGTCTTCTAGAAAACCGCGCATGTGTTCAAAGAGAAAGATAGAACGTGGGCGTCACTTATAAGTTACGTCATAGTGGGAACATAGCCCGACGTATACAAGGAAAGCATAATAATGCAAGAGCTTATAACTTAAAAATATTGATCAGGAATGTTAGGACTCTTTGATTGTGTCACAAACACGTCCAGATCGGTATACCATATCATACCATACCGGTAATGTTGGGACTAGTATTCAATGATAAAAGAAACATTGAGAGAAACTTTCCTCTACGTGAATGACAATGTTTTGCCAATATTTGGTAGAGCTACGCAGACAGCAGCCATGGTGTTATGTTAACTTGCCCCAAAGTTCCACATCAATACGAACGAAATTAACAGTTTCTTATTTAGTTTAATCAAGCGGATGTCTTTCTGCTTTACTTTATCCAATGGCGACATTAGTTTACATATTATTTTTATTGTATACTACATCCAAAAAACCTCATGGCATTCGATACCAGTCAACATTAGCGCAAAATAGTGAATTAAAATTGATGTTCGAACAACAAGAACGTTCATTACAAACTACTACTTCACCGGCCAGTTAAACTCATTCATTCACATTTCCCGGTCGACGACCAGCCACGTCACGTTGCTGACACGGCAAAGTACCAGGGTTGCATAATTCAACGAGAGTCCCAATACAGCCTACACAGACCTAGACGCATACAGACCTCTACACAGTCCAGAGCCACAGAACAGAAGTTTTTATTGCTTGCTTATATATACATATGCACTATTTAAATGTACACTTTATCCGCGTGGATTTCAGTTTCTGCGGTAAGACAGAATCTATACTAACATTATAAATTTTAATCTGAAGAGTTCGTTTATTTGAAAGCGCTAAAATCGGGAACTACTGGTTCTAGTTGGATAGTTGATTTGTCATAGAAGGCTTTATAACACTGTGTCCGCAAACCGAAATCCACGGGGACGAAGCCGTGGACGGCCGCTAGTATCTTAATAATTTGTTGCCATGGTTGTACATTTTCAATAAAATCCGTTCAATAGTTTATGCGTGAAAGAGGAACATCCAAACATTCACACCCACATTAGTAAATACTTCTCAATCATACCCACACAAGACCCTTCTCTTGAATGCATTTAATATTATTGTTAAAAAAATAATTTAGTTCCTTAATTTGCCGCAGGACTTCATTCCTGAGTCCACCACGCATGCGTGGTGATACTACCGAACTACCGATGGAGTCACGTGTCTAGCCCAGCTGTTACCAGGAGAGAAGCGTTGTTTGCCGTTGCTAGGGACGCGCCTTCGTGTACTGAAGCTTTTTTAGACTATTGAAGTTTTAGCCAAAACGTTACTTATTAATTTAATTTAAAATGAGTCTACGACGTTCTTCCTTTACTGTACTTTAATCCCCATTTTAACAGGTTATAAAATATTAAATTTTTGTTAGTTCTTGATACAAAAACATCCGATAAAAATATAAATTAAACGGAAGAATATTTTTATATCAATAACTACTATTCGTCAGTTAAGCCCTAGACTAACTGGAATCTTGAAGAATTCCCTTCAACCCGTTAGTCACGTTCCTAAACCCGGCTTGTACTAGGAATGCATGAACTCCAAAAAGGTGCCGTTGCCAAGGACGCTGAATTCCTGAAACACTTCAAAGAGAAAGAAACCATTGAAAGCTTAAATTGTACAGAGTAGGTAGGTACTTATTGCATTTTTTCAATTAATGAGGGTGTTTGCAATTGAAAAATCTGCTAGATGGCAATACTTAGGCGAGGTCTGAGGTCTAACTGCTATGTCATTGGTGAATATTTTTATCAACATCAAAAATTATGAGTCCAAAAAAGTGAAAACCTTAAAACTTGTTCAATCCAAACTGCAGAAAAATATGCATTAAAGGGGGCCTTCATTAGGTACCAAAAAAACCGACCGTAACCTAAAGTTACACAATTCGTTACTAGACCATCGCCCTGTTACGTCATATTCTATGAAACGACAAAACACTAGGACCACATATTTAGTAAGAGGTACAGTTGTGTGTGACCACGCATTCCTGCTCTATCTATCTACGAAAGGTAGCGCAGTGCCGCTGTACAATCATTTATCGATTCCAGGTCGCCCACAAATACACGCACGCCTATACCTATGTTCAAGTACCAAATCCGGTACCTGGACTTAGAAATATACTAGGATTTCAGAAGAATCAAAGAGCTACAGTTCGAATCAAAAAAAATATTCTAAAAACTCAAAAATAATATTAAATTAAAATAGGTATCAGCCTTTTAATGTCCCACTGCAGGGTAAAGGCCTCCATCATTTGAAATCATACTTTCGTTACAACGATGGGTTTTGGCTTAATCATCACGCATGCCAAATGCGGTTTGTGATCACAAACCCGAGCTGTGTTCGGAAAATCAACACAAATTTGCCTGCCCCGGGAATAGAACACGGCCCGGGATACCACTAGATTGTCGAGGCGTTTATATATAGGTAGGTGTGTTTAATTGTTCATGAGGTACAATTCAAACCTGATATGGAATAAAATTCTACTTTGGCACATTGCATTGATTTTGAGTTGTTATTATTTTCTCTAGGTTTATGTTACTTCTACGCTGATCAATAAACATTATTTAAAATTTTGGATGTAAAAAAAAGTATAACAATCGTCACCTTTGATCCTCATCCACATCGAACTCGTCTCTAACTAAAAGTGATGATGAAAGTATACAACTGCAACTGTGGCTGCCTTACAGTAAGTTCTACTCAATACCGCATTGAACCACGTGGTAAATCATAACAATGTACCGGGAGTGCATATCCTGCAGGAGCATCATTTAGTGCATAGTTGATGGGCGGGGCATCTACTAGCACATAAATACAAGTACTACGAGTAACACATTTGTATCTGAATTGCACATGCGTTCTGCATACCTAGAGTTCTCGTACAAAAAATAATAAAGCGGTGAAATCACTCATTAAATAATAAGCACTCAATGGAGGTGCCATAACGCCAACATACTCGTAAATGCAACCTTCATCGTCAAGTAATACTGATAAACAAACGAAGTGATGTTTCAAAGTTGTATTCCTTGTAAAAGAAAAAAAATACAAAGTGTAGAGCTACGATTTTCGTAGCAATGTAGTTTGTTCATTGCTATAAGTAGTGGTTAAAAAACTCAAGGACCGCTCCTGACCATAAAACCATTAAAAAAATATGATTCCTAGATTAGCATTTAAAATTAATAAAAATATCTATATCAAGAACAAAACGGGTAATTGCGGAGCACCCAAGTCACGTTGAAAACCAAAACAATGTACCAGGAGTGCATATCCCAGAGGCAGGTCGCATAGTGCACCTTTTCACAACGACCCGTGACGTTTGAGCCGGGCGGTGATGTTGCGTCATCGATAAGGAAAATTACCAGGAGCCCATAGCGATGTGGGAACTATACCAAAAAAGTTTCTTGCTTTTTAAATAATATTATATAAAAAAAAATTAAAAAAAGTATTTTTCATAGAATCTTGACTTTAATAAATTTTTTAATTGTTTAATTTTGTAACTATAACAATCGTGGCAGAAAAGATACAAAACAATGCCGTCAAGACTGGAATAACCTTTCTTTATTAATTGGAAGAACTTTACTAATGACCTCCTAAAAATAATTGATTGTTAAAAGTTTATTTTATATCAGTTTTCCCCGTGGCTTTGCCCGCGTTATGAAAGTTCCTGTAACATTCTAAGGGTGCATTTAATTGAGATAAAAAGTAATCTATCACCTAAGTCAGCCCGTACCCTGCCTGCGTACCAATTTTCATCAACATCTGTCCAGTCGTTTCAGCGTGATTGACGGACAATCATCCAAACAAACGTTTATGACTAGCTTGAGACACAATTTAATTATGACTGATCTGGTAAATGACTGTCCCACTGTAATAGTGGTTTTAGATCTTGATCACTTATCTAAGGGCTGCGGTCCGAATCCCTTAGGGTCAAACGTTTGTAAAAAAGAAAAAGTAAAACTTTTTTCAGATCTGGAAAATCTTCGGAGAAGACAAGATACATATACACTTTTCATTGTTAATTTCTACAAGGATGGCTCATCCATGAGCATACTGCGCATGCGTGCCACGTCATTCCCGTCACGTCATCTCCGTCCGTCACGTTCCCTGGGAGGAGAAGTACCAGGGACGCATGATGCACTCGGAGGTGGTCTGTGCGGATGACCCACACAGACTTCAACCAACTTCAAATCCGCTTCGTTCTGGACCAGTTTCTGAGGCGTATTTAAACAGACGCTTTCGAGACATTTCTCTACTTACTCTAATACATGATTTGCCTCTAAACTGGTCCGCGTAAGTCCTTTATCGGTTTCATTATGTGTTTTTGCCAATTAAATATTGACCATGGCAATAGAACAGATGCTGCGATTACAAGAAACCATGATCAATCATAAGTTGCGCCCTGCCGCTACTTTAAGATATGAGATTTCAACGATATGTATGAGATGTTTTATGAGGTGTAAAAAATATAAGTCGAGGGGAGTTTGTACCAATCTCTCGAGGGATACGAGGTAACTCGCAACAACTCGCGAGTAGTGAGCGGGGAAAACTTTATGATTATAAGCGTCTTGCCATATCACCTTTCATGCCATAATTCAAGAGGGGAGAAAGCAGTTAATTTCGGTGGGAATAAATGTCACGTGTTAACCATAACAATGTACCAGGACTGCATGAAATGCAAGCGGTTGATTTAGGGCATGGATAGGTAAACTGGAGGCGTGGCCTTTTGATGAGAGGGGAACAAAAAATCCAAAAAGGAAACCTAAAATCTGCGCATGCGTGTATGTATGCATATTCTGTCTTACCTCGTCACGTTTTGGGAAGGAAAGGCATGCTGACCCTTCTGTCTCACTAGGAGCACAGAACATCAAGAGAGTATCGCATTATCGAAAACCCGCCCCTCATTAGTGTTTCCGCATTCAGACACGCCTATTATAAATAAACTTACTGTGAACATGCGCAAATCGGGAGAACCCCATTAAAGTCACGTTTCTGTAGCCCCTGCAGGACTAGGAAATCAAAGCTCTGTTAGATCAGGTTGACTATTTTATATAGTTATCTCAAAGCAACTTGAATGATAGGCATTTTTTTTTTGAGATTATCAGAATTAAATTTTTATGTTTTAATTTGTCTATGGTTTATCATGTTTTAAAATAATTAGTCATTGAGTAGAACATAATATGTAGAATTCGAAAATACTAACACAATTAGAACATAATAGTAACCTAAACACTTTAAGATTAAGTAGCACTTCTGAGCAGTGCTACATACTGCAAATGCTAAGCAGTCCGTAGGCACTGCTAATGACGACCTAGAGAGAATTGACCTACAAATATAGGCATATCTTAAAAATATTTACCGGCGGATGAAGCTATCAGAAGTAAGCTTAAGACAAATATTATCCTAAAACTATTTATTATATCACTCAACCAGTATGTTATCCTATAACAATTTTAACATGAAACATAACATGAAAATAAAATAAAGATAAATAATCTAACCGCTCAGAAGAAATTAGAGAATGAAAAAAAAAACAAATTCCGCTGAGCAAGTCTCGCTTCCAAGCACGTTCACCTACCAGGTTCGCATAAGTTCAATGGAGCGTAAACCACCGGTTACGCCCTAGCTCCGGTCTAGACGTCCGGGTGTTCCTCTCGCACATGCGTAGGAACTTCCTCCTCCAAGTCACGGTCATCGTTGAGGTCAATCACTAGGGTACCATGACTGGGTGAGAAGTTATTGCTTTTATAGGCTGTAATAAGTAAACACTGACTTATTGTGAAATAAGCGATATTTGGTAATACGCAAAAAGAGAATAAGATACTATTTTTCAATATAAAGAGAGAGAAGGATTCACCCTGGGGAAGACATTGCAATAATCAGGATAATCTTGTGTGGAAGAGAGAATGCTATAAATTAATAAATGTACGAATGACTCAGGTTAATACCTATAAAAGACAATGACCAATCACCTTAATGTTTATACTGTTGGATGAAAATACTCATTCAAATTAACGAGGGATAAAAAATATTGCTTCGGTAGCTAAAACACAAAAGAAATCATTTAAGTCACAAACAAAGGAATATTGAAATAAAAATATACGGCCATGTTAAATGGGTGACAAAAAGGTTTATGCGTAACATACTTGCTGCAATAAAATGATAATGGTATTGTCTGGCGAGTTTTATTGACTTACTGACTTAGTTAAACACGTACATCCATGTATACGGCATTTTTACTTATGTGTCTAAAAATACAAGCAATTTGACGAGTTCACCAAACGAATAATGATTATGTCCATCAGAACACTATGTTTCAAAGACACCGTGGTTATTATTTTAGTTGTTATTTCAAAATATTCTATAGTACTACCTCCTCCGTACCTACCCTTTCTTTTTCATTTCCCACTTAAACTTTCAGGTGTTAAAAACCAGTTTACCCTGGTTGAAGTCACGTTCCTGCACTGGAAAACTACTAGGAGCACAGAGCAGTCCAGGAGTCATAGTTGCATGGGTCAGGGCCTTCCAAATACCCAAACGTATGCACACAGACCCAAAGAGTGCGAAGTTCATAAAGCTAGTAAAATAAAGTTCAGAATAGTCTAGGAGCGGTCGCGTTAGTCTGTCCCCACGGATCACGTCACGTCACTCTATACCAGACGGTTTGGATACTAGGGCTTCAGAGTCCTGGAAGAATGGTTTTCAGGTTTGATAAACAGATCGGTATCAGTGTGATAGCAAAACATTAAGTATTAGAAACCAGGCTTTACAAAAATCTCGGCATGGTGTATCATCACATCAGTCATTTAAAGTACATTATATAGTACATTGTATAGTACATTGTATAGTAATCCCACAGAACTTCGGTTCTTTTTCAACCTAGTATGTTTGTATACTAAACTTCTGTTTTATGCAGACAAAAGTGCCAACTCGTGACTTTAAAAACTCATACGTATCTTAATTTTCATCCACATAAATTGACCTATTTTTAATTGTGTAAAATAATAATTCAATAAAACTAACATGTTGTTTGAAACTAATTCTAGTAAAAGAACATTCTATAACATAACATCTCATAAGTGCTTAACATCTTAAAAAGGTTTTATCTACGAGTATACAGTAATTAAAATAAATATATAATTTGAGTTAGTAGTAAGATTAGTTTATCTGATTAACCGTTCTTGACCGTATTGGAATAAGGACGAATTCTATCCGAAAGTCGTTGCGTAAACACTGAGGTTTTCCTGAAGCTTTTCTCAGTCGGTTTGCGTTTTAATTAAAGTCTATGTTGTTAAAAGCACCCTTAGGAGCAGCCAGTCACGTTGAACACGGAACCATGGGTACCAGGATAGCAGTATGCAATGGGAGGCAGTATCGGAAGTAGAACGCGGAAGCAATGTTAAGTAAAAATAAAAGTCCTTGAAAGTCCTAGCACTCCTATCTCTCTTAAGCATTGCTATCTCTCTTAGACATCTTTAGTGCCCGTTTGAATGAAGAGCAACGCTATAAATTAGTACTGTTGTTGAAAATATTTGGCTGGATGCAGTTAGGGTGTATTTTTGCTAGCCATCGTGAGTTAAATACTAAGATTTTAATAAACTCACTAGGTATTTGTTACAGAATCTGGTAGCATTTACCGATGATGAGATTGTTAATAGAATGTTAATAGAAAAAATTACATCACATACTTATGGCATGATTTTTCACGTTTTGTTTCATTTTAAGCAACTACTACTCAAATGAGTAGTATCCATACATAAACAAAAATAAGATAAAAAGCTTAGACGAACTCATTTAGGTATTCCAGCCTGGCATCTTATGTTTTCATTAAAAACTTAAAACTTGTATGTCGTTCCATTGCAAATGCTTAAAAGGTAAGGATAGTTTGTTATTGAACGGGGATAGAGGGTAAACGGGGTCAAAAGTCACATTTCTCGAACAAAGTACCAGGAATGCACGAGTTCAAAGGACGTTAGTCTCATCCCTCGCATTGATTTGCTATCCCCGTTGCACTTCCGCCAATGAATGGGTAAAAATGACTTGCTTTCTTGCTTGAATTTGTATTGAAATACATTATAGTTTTGCACAAATTTTCACTACAATTACAACAACACAACTATTTCTAGAACTTCCCTGACCAATTCAATAAAAACCTTTGTTTTTTTTCATATTAACACAGCAAATTAACTCCTCTCTGCTTGATGGAAAACAAGAAATCCTTGTAGGTAATTAAGGTACTATGACGGACGCCGCCACTTAGACAGCCTGTTAATATACTCGTATTTAGTGGCAAAATATATTATTTTTTTAATATTTAAGTAGTTTAGTTGTAGAAAAATATTTGATAAAAAGTGTTGCGGTTGTTTTGAATGAATCTGGCGGTCGACAACAAATATATTATATAGATAGCATAGTGCATAATATCGCACACATAAATTGAAATCAGCCAAACCATAATATTCTATTTTCAAATCCTTATTTAAACAACATCAATGTACCTAACACTTACCTTAAAATCCGCATTCGCCGCTATGAAATGTATCCTTTCCACAGCTTCCTCACCTGCAGGTATCATTGTGCACCATAACAATAAAACAATTCACTTCACTACAGATTCATTTTGACGGAATTTTGTAACACGTTTTAAATTCAGATGGCAGTTTGTATGTACTACAGTATTGTCATATTCGAGATTGCCCCGCGGCGCGCACCGCACTCACTGGCCCAAAACCTTGGGTCGTACGCCGCTCTTGCAAGGCTTCCCAATGCCGCCAACTTGATATTAAACGGAATGTCAGCCATTTTAGATTTAATGACGAATATTATTTGATAAATTTTAAATTTTCTCAACCATTAAAATAGTAAATTAATCAGTTGCTTTTAATTTAATATTATGTATATCAACTACAAAAGTAATAACCAAGACAGTAGTGAATTTAAATGTTAAAAAATGTGAGTAAATATTACCAACATTCAGATAATAATTTAACTGTCTGAAAAAAGAAGGTAGGCGTCCATTTTTAATTTAAAATGCATTTTTTTTCTCGTATTGTATTTGACAGGATAGGCAAAGGAAGCTGACCCCATACAGCCATCTTAAATGTTTTACGATTTGCGTTCGGCAATATTATTTTAAATTGTACTTTATTTTTTTGCTTCACTTGTAACATGATTACCTCAGTCTGTTCCATTTGAGACTTTATTTTATAAGGAACTCGGCATCAATAAAAATGCTGTAGACATCTTTCTGAAATCAAAAGTAGGTTTATGTAGCAATAATCAGTTATTTATAACTATGTATCGTAAAATAGACGCACTATTACACAGTAAAATTCTAAATAAGAGTTTTATTTTGCAATATGTATAACATTTCAAAGTATACAACATACGAGTACAACAGAAAACATCTCGACATGTACTACTTTTCCGCACAGGAAAATACGGAAACAGCCAAACAGGTAAAATAAGATAGGGAGAACGAGATAGACCCGTCCGAGTGAAGTCACCCCGATTCCGGGGCGATGTACCAGGGCGACATAAGGTGTAAAGATGTGTTCGAGGGCGTCAGGGGCTAATGAAAGCGAGAGTATGCCGATTGATTGGAGATTGGTAGGCTATCTCTGTTGCGTGAGGGAATTGGTTGTAGGGTGGAGTGGGGCGGCTGATACATGTGCACCCGATATTGAAGTAGAAACAGTGTGTGTGGATTTTGTTTATTAGGATCTTAATTATATTATAGTTACTGTTGTGGTAGCGTTAAATATTTAATTTATATGCCTTTTTATTATTATAAAAGTAAAACTTTATGCCATTGAATTAGTTTGTGAAAATAGTCTTATACTCTCAAACATGGTTTACAAAAGCTACTTTATTTACCTTACTTTAAACCTTTCTAAAAATGTATAAGACTAATACTGGCAGTGATATCATTGCATTTTGTGAAAACTGTTTTCATTTCACTCAATGAAAAGACAAGTAACGCCACCTGGCAGTATTTTCCTGTACTAAATTTCGTAGTGACCCCTACGAATAAAACGGATGCCTGCTACACGCTACGAGACGCTACGAGTACCTTTGTGAGCGCCATCTCTCGGCAACTGTAATAACTATACCTACCCACTAGTATCAGGTTGAAAAGCGGGGTCCGCTTTGTGGCATGTTGGTTGGTATATGAAAGCTGGCCCTTATTTTATTTCGCGTTCCACTTTAAAGCATTAAATCGAAAATGTCCACAGATGGGGTGACAGTAATCTGGTACACTGGAATTTTACTAAAAATGTGCTTATGACAAAGATATTTTGTTTTACTCCTGAATAGCATGGTTTCCAGACTTGTCAACTTATGAATTGACGAACACATTTAACAGGGCGTTTTATCAACGAGCTTCAATTGAATAATTAATAACTTACCAATTTAAGATTTTTTATAAAACGTTCTAACCAGCATAAACACAAATGTAAAATTTTCTCCAAGACATCTGGCACTTTGCTTTTAGACCCTAGTCAATGTCATCGTTACTGAATACTTACAATATTTTTTTAGAATGAGATAATGAATCATGAAAAAAAATTATGACTCCACCATAGCAGAATCTGCTCTCGCAGCGCGTTTAGTCCCGTGGTTATATTGAGTAATAGCTCCTCGTCGTCATAGGACTGAACGCGTAATCATTATGGTGGAAGTTCCTCCTCTGTTTCTTACCTCCATAAATACATAAGAGTGAGTAATCTATATCTATACTTATTACTTACTAATTTATAAAGCTGAAGAGTTTGTTCGTTTTAACGCGCTAATCTCAGGAACTAGAGGTTCGTTTTAAAAAAAATATTTTTGTGTTGTATAGTCCATTTGACGAAGGCTTTAGGCTACTGGAAATTGAAATCCACGCGGACGGAGTCACGGGCGGCCGCTAGTTAAACTTTATAGCTAAATACAGAGTGGAGGATTTTGAAATATTCTTTGATTGCTGTGTAGGTAATTCTAAACCGTAATATCATCAGTATGAACTGAACAAGTGCTCGCCTACATAACCACATGAGGCAGTTGCTAGCAGGTGGCTCTTTAAAGCAGAAGCCACGCCGGAGGTCCTGGGTTTTTAGCACGGTTCGGAACATTTGTGACTGTGTTTTATTGCTGGTGTTATTGTAATTTCATGATCTGGCTTGTAAAGCACATTTAGCGGTTGATTCCGCGCATGTTCATTCCATGGTCGTGTCAAATTGCTGAATGATGATTAGAGAGAGAGAATAGGGAGTGCACCTGTGCTTGCGTGCTCATTTGTGCACTACAGTCCTGCTGCGTCTCTGATTGATCGCAAGATTGGCCCACGTACTAAAAATATGTCTGAATTTTATTGTATTGGTTAAAATGAATACGACAAAAAGAAAACGTTATATTAATCATTAATGATCACTCGAGGCTCCTCCACAGCAGCATCTGCTCGCAGCGCAGGTCGTAGTTCCTGATGACGTCCAGCTGCAGGTTGATGACCTCCACCGCGTCCGGGCACACCGCTTCGCTGAACAACGGCTCCTCATCGTAGTACTCGATAGAACTGAACGCGTAATCCGTGTGGCGGCGGTTATTCTTCTGTTTTTTACCTAGATCAATACATAAGAGTGAGTACCTACTCCTCATCATCATCAGTATGTGGCAGTCAGCTGCTGGACATAGACCTCCAGATAAGGGGTGATGTCCATAGAGCCACCACGCTGACAGGCCTTTTCGTCAAATTTTGTTACTTCTACAAGCGGCCGTTGGTGTAGTGGTAAAGAAGTTGCCTATTAGACCAAGAGGTCGCGGGTTCGATACCCACACAAGAAAAACGTTTGTGACATGTATGTGTGTCCGGGTCTGCGTGTTATATGTATCTATTTAGGTATATTTGTACAGATAAAAGTATTTAAATATATATTTTCCCTAGCATCCATAGTACAAGCTTCGAGTTTAGTTTCGAGCTAGGCTATTGGTGACTTAGTCTAAGGAATTAATTTAGTATTATTTAATTTATTATGCAATATAGTTCTTCTCTTTTTGTTACCTTTCTTTCTGCCGGTCTTTTCCGTTGTCGTTGTCGCCACATTTGCCTTTCCCGTGTCTTCAGTTGCCTTATTCTCTTCCTCAAGGACTTCTTTCTCGACACCTACTGTTGCATCCGGTTGCTTTGTGATAACATTTTCAGGGGTCTCTGTAGGTGTTTCCGTAGTGTTGTTTTTATCTTTATTTTTAACCGGCACTTTGCAAACTTTGTACGAGTCGCTCACGTTAAAGGGCAAAGCGTTGGCCGAAACGAAATCAACTAGCGCTCCATCTCTCCTCAACGAATCTCTATACTTCTTAACTTTATCTTCGAAAGTTTCCTCTGGACAGTCGCTCTTCAAAGCGAAGTTCGAATCTTTCAAATGTGATATGTGCCACTCCTGATCATTCATATCTGCTAGAAACCTCCTTTCTACCTTATTATAAGTGTTTTTCTCCATTCTTCCATATCTGTCTTGTTCGTCATTATCGCTGACTACATTTTCCGCGCATAATCTTGTAACCATTAATAATAAAAGTATATTAAATAAAAAACACATTTTATGATAATACGTTCACATTGAACGGCGCCGTGACGTGTATTGAAAGCAATTTTTAATTAATTGAATGCCTCGCCGTCCGCGCTCGGTAGAGCACGGTGTAAATAAACTTAATGCACAGTGACCCAAATGTTATACAGAGAAATTTCCAGAAATCTTTATGTTGGATTTACGATAACATTTAATTGCAATTTCTCTCGAATACTAAATTTTATAACATCAAGAATTTAGCAGTCTTTGTCATTATGGCTCGTCAATACTTTAACAGAAATAATCATCATCATTGTACCTTAAGAGGACACAGATAATCATGTAAGCACGCATAATGCGATTCACTCATAGCAATGATTACAGATTTGCATCAACCGCTAAACAACAAAACGACAAATTAACCCTAACCAACCTCTACACGGCGATACGAGACAAACCACCTATTACAGCATCATTGACAGATCGTTATCTCTGCTAACTAATCCATTCAGGCTTGCCCGACATAACTACCCTTCAAACGCTGGGAAAGTATTCCAATTACCCCGTCTCCCCGCTCCCCGCCCCCCACCTCCCCGCTGGGAGATCAAAACAGCCCAATTACCACGCAGCACGACCCCACCCTTTAATAAACCCTCGTTTGCTCAAATCTGAAATAAAGACGCAGATAAATAATCACAATTTCGAAACGAAAAGCCCTGAAATTAGCATCTCGTTTGAATAAATTGACAGATAATACGACTTTGAGACCCCGTCAAACTTGCCAGTCTGTTTCTGTTTACGAACATTCGGCGTTGAAGCGCTTCCATCGCTGTGCTGTTGCCGCTTGTGGGTCTTGGGAAAGATATTTTCAGTACAAAGTAGTTGGTAAAGCACTTTAATTATATACTACTACAAATTAGAGGTATTCAACATAGATGACCACGAATGAGTGGGCATTAATTTAATTATGTTTAAGTTAAAAATAATGAAACATTTTTGTGAATAGCCTTAACATAACAAGGAACCATTATCGCCCACAGAAATTAAAATTTGCAGTACCAGAACACTTTTTGAAACAAAATACTTGGCAAAAAGTGTCACTTATAAGATTTTGTGTCAATTTACTTAGGAGCACGAAAGCAGTCATACCTAGCTTATAAATTAGGTGCTCTACAGCTTAGTTAGCCATTTTCAAATCTGCTTTCACCTGCAAGGAAAGACCACCACATGATAAGGACACAAACTAACAGCGCTTCAGAACATCACTTAACTTGCAGCGCTGCAGCGCTCCTCAGCGGTGTTAACAAGCCGCTAAGAGATGCAAATTGTCAGCGGTGGCGGCGACACGAAATGCCGCGCATTTGCATAATATGCTCCAAATGGATTCGAATGGGTATCACTGCGGACGATTGAAAATCAAACAGCGCTTTCGGAATTGTTTTATTTTGCACTTAACTATTCACTAGCTATACAAAATGATATTTAAGTGCTACTAGCAAACTTACATGTCTGATAACAGTATAATTAAAAAAAATGTCACAAAAGTACCTATGTTAAAATGCTATGTTTTTGCTTTAACGAGTGCGGGCATTTACGTTATGTGTAAGATTTAAAGTAAATCGTCTGTTTTCCTCAGATGATTGGCTTAGATGTTTCTCATAAATAAAATAAACAATGTTTCCACTTAGTAGTGTACATAGGTACGCACAAGTTAGTATGTAAGTACCAATACAATTTTTTTACAGGAAAATACTATTCAATATGCCGTGGTGACATTTTGTAGAATGCATCATCATAACACATAAATAAGATTCAGGTTTAGTTTTGCTGACTAGATAGTTGTCTTAATTAATAATATTCATAACTAGAATCAAAAAAGATATTTACAAATTCATATTTAACAATTTACTTACACGTTATTGAAAACGCTGTTTATTATTGCACATTAACTTTCTACATCTTATCTACCTACTTATGAACAGAGTAGTTAGCTAGTTTACAACATTTAACTACACTACAATGGAATGAATTATTATTACCGAAAAAATATCTGCAACCAACGCTGTATCACCGCCATAGAGTAAAGTAATATACATACATATGTATATTGGGTACACCGCGGCATAATGCCGTGTAGTGTAGTCCAAGCGGGCTCATCTGTGAATGATGCGAGCACGCGCAATTTGTGTTAATGTGGGGTAGGGCGGTCACTTTGGAATTTTGTCACGTATTTTGGGCTAACAGAGGTTCCAGTGCTTTATTTAGTTCTGAAAAGTCGGCTGATGTTAGTGGTAGAACGATAAAATACAGCCCTTCAATCAAGAATGTCCATAAGTCGCTTATAACGACACCTATTGGAAGTAAATGGGGTATTACGCTTCTGCTGGAAGGTAGTCCTCTTTGCACATCGTCAGTTTGCTACCGCCGTGCAAGTTCAAGTATTCTCTTTCATTAAACTTGGCGAGCTCGGCCTGATAGTGCAATCTATACAGCTCTATGAGGGGATCGGAGAGTCTGACGTATTTCCCTCCCTGGAGGCCTGACCGCAGCGACACGACTGTACAGTGTACACGCCAATTTTGTCACCTATTTATTAGGATTTACTTAATTATTAGGAGGTTCCTACTACGTTCATTTAAAGATGGCAGTGCATATATGCGGGGTAGGGCGGCAGCAGCGCGCAGGCGAGCGGCAGCGCGTGCGCAGACAGCTCGCGCTCGCCCGACGCCGCTTGCGCGCGAAGTTGCTCCAGCCGCAGCTGGTTCTGCCGCTTCCACTTCGTCCTGCAGAGATACAGCGGTTGTATTCGATGGAAATAGGTGATTTAATGAAATAGGAACGCTAAGGCTCGGTCAAAACTTTGTCCTAATTGATCACACCATGTTGGGTGCCAAAATACACCAACCTGTGGTTTGGCGCTCAACGTGGGGCTACATACAAATATTCCAATTTCCAAACAGATATGTAGAGAGTCATATCTCACGTATTATGACCTCCGCCAGAAGAATCGAACTTACTATATTCTATAATTATCGAACGGTTTTTTTGCGGGGGTCATAACAGTTCTTATCTTCAACAGCTGCCACTCACCGCCTGTTCTGGTACCAGGTCTTGACCTGCGTCTCGCTGAGGCTGAGGGCGTCGGCGACGTCGCCGCGGTCGGCCACGCTGAGGTACTTCTGGCAGCGGAACTTGCGCTCGAGGTACGCGAGCTGCGCGTGCGTGAACGCGGTGCGCCGGCGTCGTGGCTTGCGGCCTGCGCTTGGACCTGAAGGACGACTGGACGGCGGTCGGTCTAGCGAATAATAAAGTCTGTTAAAATATAACTTCACACATAGTTGCAGCTAATCCTTCTGATCGATGAACGGGATCTATTATTCAGCTCGAGTAGTTACACTCTCCATATTTTGAATCATATTTTATACCCGACCCGGAAATCCAACTCAGGAACTCGAGCTCACGATCCTGTAAATTAACCAAGAGCCCAAAGAGCCTATATTTCAAAAAGCGGGAATAATTATGTAACAAACTTACAGACTCTAGAATGTTATCTTGTACCAACTACAAACTTTTTCTGCAATGGACAAAACCTCTAGTATTTTTTGTTGATCTTATTATTGTATGCAACCTTCTGTAAACAAAAAAGTTGATTACAGCTGAACTTATGTATAATGATGAATAAGATCTATACCTGTAGAATCCTGTGAATCCCTCTGCGAGTTCCCGGCCATGACCGACGCCGCAAATCCCGCCAGCAGCTGCGACTGAAAGGAGTTCTTGCTGAGATCCATCGACCGTCCATAGATACTCTCCGGAATCCCGCTCATGCGGCCAAAAGCCGACCCATTCTCACTCTGCTCATCCTTATTGTTGTCCCTCTCTGACCTGTACAAATGAAAGAGACTGCCGTCGTAGAACTTCACCCGATCTTCCGACCTATTTTCAAATTCATTCTCATCTTCTTTGAACGGAGAATTGTAATTGGAATTCGGTATTCTATTGTTCAAGTTGTATTCTATGGGGGATGAGCATTCGTTCTCCTCTAAATCTGCTTTCTTCTGGTAAGCATCTGCGTTGGCGTCTAAGCTTGACGGTGGTTTGGGAGTGGATGTGTCGCTGCGGTTGTCGCCGACGGAAATGTCGTCTTCAACGTCGGACGTCTCTAGGTTCTGGCTTGTGGCTGCTGAGCTGCATCTGACTTGATCCTCTTCTGTAGATACTGTACCTTAAATCAAAAGAAGGGTTTTTATGTGTTATTAAGTCATAAGGCTTATTTTGAAACATTAACTTTTCTAGTAGGTTGCAGCCTTAATACCTACAAGCAGTTCACAACGGTCTTTCGTTCTTTTAAATACATTTTGCGTTGTTTTCGCTTTGCACGTGTAATTTTGTACCTTTACAAGAAACCACTTTATGGGGTTCAAAATTAAAAAAGAATTTTGCAAAAGTGATTCGCTTCATCGAAATAAGAAACTGAAAGTGTGACACCGATCGTTAGTATCAAACGCGGTTTCCTGGCGGGGGCGACCTGTTAAAACACTCACTAGGCCTGACACTTAACTCACAGAAGGCGCACAAAGGAGGGACCCGCATAAAGACTCAGTTTTAAAAAAGGAACGGCCATAGACATGAGTTTCTGCTCTAATTAATGCCTCGGGGCGTTCCGTTTCGCTCTCGAGCAATTGAATACGACGGCCGTGAATGGTGTGTTTTAGCGCGCGCGGAGAATCTTGTTTATGGTTGCGTTTGTGTCTTTTAATTTGCGTGAAAATGGTCGAGAGTGGGCAAAGGCATTCAGCGCGGGGCCGAGGTCGCTTTTCATGGTTCCTTCGCGATCTGTGTATACAGGGGCGCGGTCGCGATTACTCGTTACTGGATGAAGAGGCGGGCCGGAGGGCGCCTCGTTATAATCTCGCATAAACATGGTTTAGCCGCGAGAGAGGTCTCGGGGTTTACGCATGAATATTTTTGCCGAAAACATCGTTAACGTCTGTAGGTATGCACTTGAGATGAACAACTGAGAAGGCTCTAACTGTTGCGTCTAGTTACTGCTTACATTTAACTGGGGATTAAGGTACAGTTACAGGATGCTCGTGTTTTACTTTTGACGTAACATTAATTAAGATTATACTATTTGACCAAAACAAATCAAAATGGGCATGTACCTGAATGTGTTAATTGGATTCGATTCGAATCAACCAATATTTCGATTTTTTTTTCCGTAATCACGGCTGTAAAGTTGAATATTCGTATGTAGTTATGCAGTTAAGTTTTCATTTCAGTTATAATTAATCCATTGAAAAGGAAATAAAGAGTAAGTAATAGTCGCGTTGACCTAAGAGAAAATTTTGTGTTAAATCAATATCATCGACGTTGAACACTTTACAAATGCGGTATATGTTATCGATGATAACCTTTGCATTGACTATAAACTAGCATGTATGACCAAACAGATACATAACAGGATGATATCACATGAAATATGCTGAGCGAACATCCTCATATGGTTCATTACGCAGAGTTGTGGCTTGGATACATTCAGCAGCAAGTACGCAACTCCGAAGAACGGCGTAGATTAGACCTAGATGCTAAGCGCGACCTGATTAAAGCCTACACCCGCTGCCATTCAATATGGAGCTTTAATATTCATACAATTAGGCATGTATCAATCAAAATATTCTTTATTCAATTGGGCTTAATATTAGCACTTATGAATCGTCATAAAAAATTACAGTAGTAAGGACTCGACCACCGATTCGGAAGGCAGTATTCTGCCGAGAAGAATCGGCAAGAAACTCGGACAGTTGCTCTTTTTAAACGCCATAATTTTTACAATAATGTGTATACAAAAATGCATCAAATAGCTGTCACTGAGTCATACAGTCTACTGTCAATATAAATTAAAAATTCAAATTAAAATCCTAATTTATTCGGGACTGGTTGCGTCCTAGTAGACCAGTCCCCAAAGGTGGCACCTGTTCACAAGTATGACGTATGTATCAGCCATCACCTCACTCAACCATCTTAGAGGGAATGAAATGACCCGCCACATAGCGCCACCACCCCAGGGACATTTAAGTGAGCATGACTACTAAGACTCAAGCAGTCCAACCGTCAGAGAGTAAAATATTGAAGAAACTAAAAACAATAAAAAAAATATAAATAGGGGTAACTGTAGGACAGAGTGTTGGCACATTCACACAATAAATTTAAATAAACAATTTCAGCTATTAATTATTAATTATAAAATAAATATGCAACAATACCAAAGTAAATTAGATACATTTTAAAGGATACATTGGATAATTAACATTATAGAAATATACATAAACAAGTAAGCACAAATGGCAAGACGGCCAGCACCACCAATATCTACAGCTCTCCATCACTCAGGTAATCTTCAACTCTATAATACCCTTTCATCATTAACCGAGATTTTATATGAGACTTAAACTGATGTAAGGGTAAGTTAACAAGTTTTAGAGGGAGTTTATTAAATAATTTAATACTTAATCCTATAAACGAATTTCCAATCTTTTGAAGTCTAATCTTCCTTCTGTAGGCTACCTACTACTTTCTTCTATTGTATTAACATAAACAAAGAACTGTACATAATTAGTAAGTTTGATATATTTAGCTCCTACGTTCTCTTTTTAAATTAAAACAACTTTATATAAACATTTTCTTTAAATTAACCAATAGGTGTAATTTCATCATATCCCAGGAATCAGGAAGGGCCTGAGCACAAACCCTCGTCATTAAACATGTTTACTTCTCTCATTCTCAAGAGGCTGGCATCGCTCTAGAACGAGGTATCGTGAACTCCCATCAAGAACTGCGTGATTCCTCGATGCGCGTGACGAATTAGCGGTGTCCCGCTGAGTCTTTAGCGACGGCACCCGCCAGTCGTACACCGACGCTAAAGGTTTGATACTTTAGAATTTGTAATAAATTAGTTGAATATTTTGTTTGTTTTCATATAACTGGCAGTAGTATAAAACAGTACAAAATGATTTTAATTAGGTACAATTATAAAATAAAACTGATTGAACTATAAAAACATTCCTAAATGTACGTATTCATGCCGAGAACGGTTAGTATTGATAAACTTTTTTTTTTACAACATATAGATACGTATAGGTACGTAAATAACTATAAGTTCTAAGCAAAGTTTTTTCCAAAAAAGAATAGGTCGTGAAGGATGTTCTTAAAGTGTTTGTCATGTTGGTGTATTTATATTTTTGACGATAGAATAAACTCGCGCGATACAACCATTTTAAATGGTTTAATTTGCAATACGCTATTGTCATATTTTTATAATTATCTGTCTACATCACATTTAAGTCAATAGACCTTAATATGTAGGTACGAAGGTACTTGTTTTCCATACATAATTATATTCGTTCATTTAAATTTTGAAATTAAATATTAAATAGTTAAAGGAATGACGCTCACAAGTATCATTCCCGTCTTACCGCAGTACAATCGTTAGATCAAGTTGTTTGTTAGAGAGTGATTGAACAATGATCCGGGGGCGTTGTTATTACCATGCATGCATTATTCCGGCCCGCAAGCTGCCGACTCCACAACGGAAGGGTCGCGAAACATTTGTAGCCCTTTAAATTATATAAAAAAACAATCAAGACATTACAATGGGCGGGTGCGATTTCAATTTTGGTTTTGTGACTTCGAAGTGAATTTTAATGAGCCTTACAAGGAGGGATTCGGAATTTACAGATAATGTTATATCATACAGCAACTTGTATATTTTAATTTTTGTTTGTGTAACTTTGTAGGCCGAAAACGTTAGGTTTCCATAATATTTACCTCTCTTTCAAGACCTGTCGGCTTCACGACGTTTTAAAATGACCATAAAATATAAATATAATTTTGTCAATTAAATTTCGTTTTTTATGCTAGATCAATGAAATAAACGGCGGATTTGTAGTTTATTATTTTCTCCATAAGCCACATAGCAGTGGGCTTGTGTGTTTTTAAAATACTAAATGATCTCCTAATATTCTGACTTTCTCTGTTCAGTAATCAACTCAAAGGTCACACAATCAAACAGTTTTTTTTGTTGCATTTTGACATGACCTAATGACCAGCTAAGAAAAAGTACATACCTTGATACTTTATTTTAACCCTACAACCTATTTGTGAACACTTAAAGACAATAAACCCTACAAAAACAATCACTAACAAATCAAAAGTTAACCGCATTAGTTAGCGAATAACAAGCGGATCGCAATTAACACAAAGCGCGGTAATAAACTCCACAATGGCGGCGCGATGGGGCGCGTGGCCGGCGCGTGCGCAGACGAGGGCCGCCCGCCGCGCTCGAGGGCATATGCGCGCTGGGTTAATGAAGGACTTGAAGATGACCGGGGAACATTCATGTTCGTCCATTAAGTTGGATAGCTGAGGTTATAGTAGTATAGGGAGTTAAATGCTGTAATTAAACTGTAAAAGAGGATTGAAGGTTGGGAGCTAAGAAGTTGCGGAAGCTATATGAGTAAATAAATTCTATGGTTTAACACACCAATTGCCTAGACCCAAACTAAGCTCGAAGCTTGTATGTACTGTGGGTTCTAGGGAACGGATAGACAAGCTTAAATACTTGTATAAACATCCATAGCTCGAGTAAATAATTATGCCGATCTTCATCACACTAATGTAACAGATGTAACAATGTTGACAGACCTTTAAAAATAAATAAAAATAAAAATAAATAAAATAATAATTGACCCTAGCGTGATTTAAACCCGCGACCCTTGGTTTTGTAGCCAGGGTCCACTATACCAACGGGCCCGTCACATAGTTTTGTATTAGTAAAGTACCTCATTGAAGGTCACAATTCAAAGTGGCCACCGCGCCAGAAGTCTTTCCTGACCCATGCATCTGAGTCTTCCTGTTTGGATAAATCAATTTGGAAGTTAGCGGTGTAATTACAAGGTTTGGTCCACAACGGAAAAAAAGTCCCCTTCGTAGTTGGTTACGGAACTTGGCTACGAAAACGACATTTTATTTCCGTTTTCGTAGCTGGTTATAAAGTAAGAAAATAGCTGTTTACGAAAGAACAGTTACGAAAGTGGACCAAACCAAAAATACAGTGCATATAGTTTCGGAAAAAAGTATCTGTGACATACGGACGGACAGACAACAACACAGACCTGACGAATCTATAAGGGCTCCGTTGTTTGCCATTTGGCTACGGAACCCTAAAAGCGGCTAGGAATATTAACATTTTAAGTTATAAAGTTAGTAAGAAGACAAGGGCCTTGAAATGTGAAAAGTCCAAGGGGCGGCGAGTGGTCGTTAGTTGTCTCTAACCACCTCTACGGACGGACAGAAAGACACGTCCGCTCTCGAGTGCTGAGAAACTTGCAATCACCACTTTTGTGTTCAATAAAACGAAATTGTTCTAGAGGCAACTTAGGTAAGTGTCGAACTTCTATTGTTATAGCAAGATAAACCTTCGTTGGTTTCATCTATACAAATATTATAAAGAGGAAAGGTTTGATTTTTTGTTTGTTTGTTTGTTTGTATGAATTGAATAGGCTCCGAAACTACTTGGCAGATTTGAAAAATTCTTTCACTGTTGGAAAGCTACATTCACCCAGAGTAACATAGGCTATATTTTATCCCGGTACGGGAAGTAGTTCCCCCGGGACGCGGGTGAAACCGCGTGACGGGCCGCTATGGTTTAATAAAGTTTAAGATTCAGACCGCAATAACGGGGTCCGGGGGAAATATTTCTAGAGCAAGTATTTCTCTAACATACTGTTTACCGAGTTCTGAGATCAATCTGGGATAAGGAAATCATGAATAATCTACACTAATATGGTAAAGCTGAAGAGTTTGTTTGTTCGTTTGAACGCGCTAATCTCAAGAACAACGGGTTCGAATTTAAAATTATTATTGCGTTGGACAGTCCACTAGTCGAGGATGGCTATGTCATATAACACTATGTGTGCCGAAAATGAATTCCACGTGGACAGGTATTTATTACACTTTTTACCTGCCTCCGTGGTGTAGCGGTTAGCGCGCTGAACTCAAAAATCACGGTGGTCGTGGGTTCAAATACCGAGGGGAACACTTCACTTTGAGTTGGTTTTCCCAGGTTGGTTAGGATATTCTCCAGACTTAATCATCTGATTTTCCGATAATAATGGTGATTCTGTGCTTTGGAAGGCATGTTAAGCCGTTGGTCCCGACTATGATCCAAATAGTCTGGTTTCCCTTGTGTGGGTTGCGGAGGTGAGACGATAGTCGCTCCATTGTAATAGCCAGCCTGATCAATTTAGGATCATAGTCGAAGCGTATCCCGGATTCTGAAGCATAGGCCGACGATGCGGCTGGGAGAGGCGCTAAGATGATGATGATGATCTATCATATCTTTAAACTAGCGGGACTCCGTCCGCGTGGATTTCGATTACCAATATCCTATGTGTTATTCTGATGTATAAGCTATATTGTGGTAAAGTTTCATTCAAATCCATTCAGTAGTTTTTACGTGAAAGAGTAACAAACAACCATACATCCATACATACAAACTTTCGCCTTTATAATAGTAGTAGGATATCTTCAACACAATGACTACCGCATAGTTGACTGTTACTGAGTTATTCAAACACAACATATAAGTAAAGATGTGCAAAGAGAACTTCAAGTTGCATTGTTTTATTATATCTAAATCCTAATAATAAGGCAGTAAATCCTAAGTATATCTTGAAAAATGACGAAATAAGCTTAGATTTGTTTTTCAACTATGGCAGATATTAAAACTATCTCACTGCGCTTCATGAATATTAACACATACGAAGAGTCCTTGCCGCCTGATTAGCAGGGAAACGTGTCCAAGTGCACCGCGGCCTAGGTCCTAACTTATGCACCCAGGCGTCTGGATTAGTACCTAATTTGGATCTTGAATGCCTAATTGGCTCCATGTTATGAATTTTTCATGGTGGAGTCGAGAGCGCGAGGCGCATTTGATGTGTGATCACTATTGTACATACAGTAGCGGCCGCCCGCGACTTCGTCCCCGTGGATTTCGGTTTCCGCACACAAAGTCTTATATTATACAAGCTCTAAGCCTTCCTCGACAAATGGACTATCCAACACAAAAATATTTTATTTATTAGAAATAGTAGTAATTGAGATTAGCGCGTTCAAATAAACACTCTCTTCATATTTATTAAATTACTAGCGACCGCCCGCGACTCCGTCCGCGTGGATTTCGATTTCCAATAGCCTAAAGCCTTCCTCGTCAAATGGACTATCCAACACAAAAAGATTTTTTCAAATCGGACCAGTAGTTCCTGAGATTAGCGCGTTCAAACAAACAAACATACAAACAAACAAACAAACATACAAACAAACTCTTCAGCTTTATATATTAGTACAGATATAGATATAGATTAGTATAGATAGTATATGTATTAGTATTGGTACTCGTAGATGATGAACACAGTGCGCCAGGGCGGACAAAGTATTAAATTATAGTTTGTAAGAGATCCAATATCAGTCAGTGTTTTAAAATTTTATAATTATTACAAGTAAGTTTTTGAGTAATTCAAGTAGAATTATTTAAACCAGCCTTCCGTCCGCGACTTCGTTGGCGTCCCGTCCCATCCCATCGTCCCATCCCTTGGTCTAGTCGTCGTTTTCTTGGAAGCTATCCCTGGACAGAATATTAAAAGAAGGGCTCAAAATGGTCCAAGCGTTGTTGAGTTACGTTAGAGAGTTAGAGAGTGAGGGCTTACCAACATATTTTGCTATTAATTTTTAAATATAAAGTACCTAAGATCAAATGCATAATTATGCGAAGGGTGTGGGTTTAAGTCCCAGGTTTCCCAGACGATAATAAAAAAAACACTAGTCATGGTCATTTTCAAACGTGGTCCGAATTGAAAATGCAATATATTAAACTAAAAAAATCTGCCAAGTGCAAGTCGGACTCCCGCATTGAGGGTTACGTACAAATTCTACTTTTGACGTATTAAAAAAACTACTTACTATATTTAGTTTATTATTACAAGTATTATTTCGTTCAAACCAATTTTCATTGGTAGTTTTTATGGTAATGTAGTGAAGTTAAAGGGGGGGGACACATTTTTCCACTTTGGAAGGGTCTCTCACGCAACGTTTTCACTTTAGAATAAAAATATATTAGAAACCTCAATATCATTTTTAAAGACCTATCCATTGATACCCCACACGTATACATATGTTCAATGAAAAAAAAATATTTCCAGTTTCAGTTATTACTATGGGGACACCCATTATTTTTATTTTTTTCCTATTTTCGTGTGAAAACCTTGTTGCAGTTCACAGAATACATCTACTCACCAAGTTTCAACAGAGTAGTACTAATATTTTCGGAAAAAAGTTGCTGTGACAGACTGGCGGACAGACAGACAGACAGGCAGACAAACATGCCGAATCTATAAGCGTTTTTTGCCATTTGGCAGGCGGAACCCTAAAAACGACAATTCGGACGGTTGGTCCGAGTAAAGTTGAATCAAAATTGACTCCAAAGTATTTGTACCTACACAACAGTTGTACTCATTTACACAAACTCTGTATTTATAATACCTATCAGTGATTTTTTTTTTGATGTCAGAGGCGGCAAACGAGCTAGCGGGTCGCCTGATGGTAAGCAATCACCGCCGCCCATGGACATCCGCGACACCAAAGGTATCGTTGATGTGTTGCCGGCCTTAACCCCATACCCTCCCCAACTGAGCTTTATTAATTAGTCTTTCATTACATAATGTAGATCTAATCTCTAGACAGCGGGGAAAAATAATCATATATCTTCACATTAATAAGTACCTCTACATCCACTGCCTCCGTCGTGTAGTGGTTAGAGCGCTAAGCTCAGAAACCTCAGAGGTCTTGGGTTCGAATACCGTGGGGAACACTTTGTGTAGGTTTTCTGTTTGGGTAAGACATTGCGGCTTGAATCTCCTGATTGTCCGAAAATAATGATGATTCCGTTCTTCGGAAGGCACGTTAAGCCGTTGGACCCGACTATGATCCAAATTGTCTGGTTTCCCCTTTGTGGTTTGCGGAGGTCAGTTGAAAATCACTCCAATGGAATTACCAGGCTTTTCAATTCAGGATCATACTTGCAGTGTACTCTGGGCTCCGAGGCAATGGCCGACGATGCAACCGGGAGAAGCGCTAAGATGATGATAACGTCCACTGCTGGGCAAAATATTATTCCAACTAGGATTACTAAACTTTTCGATGTGTTCTTTGTTAGGACAAGCTTAAAAGATGACAAAATGCATCCAATTTTAACTCATAGGAATCAGAATTAATGAAGTTACAAAAAATCATCCTCAAGCCACTGGAAAATTTAACTGGGAGCGGTACAAAAAGTTCGCTGAAAAATATTAAGTAAAATAACAGGTAGGTTAAATAAAGTAAAGGGTTCATAATTTTTGTTACAGATTTAAATAAGGTATGTTTAAAATAAATTTTACGGTTTGTTATTATTGCGCGGTAAAAGTAAATGTTTTTAATGTAATAAGTTTTTTTTTGTGTTCCAGTTTTTCTCCAATGATTTATTATTTTTATCTGGCCTTAATAAGTAAAAAGTTTAAGTTATTCAATATTTGGCATAAACATAAATACGAAAATTATTTAATTACACACGGCAAGCAAAATAAACAAGTATGCATATAAAACAGATTGCTTCTCTAGAACAACTTCGGGCTAACTTAAAAAGGAATTGTCAAAAATAAATTAATGTAATTAAAATATTTACATTAAATTGATTAATCCCACTTACCTATCAACGGCACCGCTCCCGGCCGCAGAACATCACCCAGCAAGTCTTTAATCAGGAACGACTTGTGGCTGTCCTGCATTCTCGAATCCATCACACTCACTCCTACGATCTTTAACTGCCGCGAAAATATCTTACGAAACAAGAGAAACTTCTGAAGGAGTACGAAAAACTTTTTGATTTAACTATTGGCAAAATGAGTTCACACCTCAATATTCTTGTGGGTTATATTTGTCAATTTATTTAAACAGTCATGCACAAAAGTGTCCTTAATACTGATAATAATTACAATCAATTGTCAAAAATGGAACGTGCGCTTGCACTTTCCCGCGCATCCGTGATGACTGTCCGCCATTTTCGAAAAATCGTCGCTCATTCGAGAAAATCTTTTCATTTAGCTACGCCCTACCCCTAACCGGCGTTACATACATTTTCTTGCGGTTTTAGGCCAAAATACCGCTTAAACGGGCTTTAAATCGCGTTTAGCATGCGCAGAGCGCGGCGGGCGGGGCCAGTGGCTCCTCCCCGCCGCTCCCGTGCCAATCGTGGCGAAGGAAGAAACTTTTACAGTCGAACGGTTTGTAAAGTGCGCGCTGAAACGGGGGTTTAGACTTGTAGTTATTGAGTTGGTTTTTAAAAGACCGTTTTGAATGTAAATCGAAAAGTTAAGCGAGGTAAAGGGGCTGCCCGCAGATCTCCAATTAAATTGATAGTTGCTTGTCGAGTGCGCGGGTCGAGATCGCTTCCTATCGCCGCGCGTACGATACGTAGGTATGTTGTTTTGATTTTTCCTTTTGGCAATGTTCAATGTATGATCGTTGTTAGGTTGAGACATCATTAATGCCGGAAATACAATATCTGTTTTCTGTGAGTTCTGGCTCTTCCAAGAATATAGATTTTTAGGACGATCTCTACCTGTACGTACACTGATCGTAATGCTTTTAAAATAAAATATTTGCCAAGTTTTGAAATAGATTCACTTGTTTTAATTAATAAAATTAACTTTTTATAATTATTTACTATGAGTAGGTTTACTTATGTTGTTTTTAGTTTGGTTTTGGTCCTAATGAAATACAGATGTATTTCATTAGGATGTCAGTGTGGTTTTATGTTGGTGACCGCATCCGTATGACCGTTTATATTTATATACCTACTTCTTCATATTCGATATCGGTAACTTATTAAAATCATAACACAACACAAATGAAAGTTGGAAAAGTTACCTTTTCAAAAAAAAGCTTATCAAGATTTTAATCTCTTTTTATCGAATAAATAATGATTGAGTTATAGGCAATAGCTAGTAGGTATTGTTTTGCAACAAGGCTCCTTTCCGTAAATCAGTCGATCTACAAACTGTCAACGCCTTTATCTAGACCGGCGGCCGGCGGGGCTAAACAAGTATTTGACAGATGAAATCGTTCTAAAGAATTTTCTGTAGAAAAGGACAGACTACAAAAGTATGATTTTATTGATTCTATTAACCTACATGTTCCACTTTTTTAGATTTTTTTAACCTTCGCTCAAAATTAATAAACTTGTTACTCGTACACTAAGATGGAAATTGTTTTATCTTTACTTTATATAATTTGTTTAACTATGTAGGTAAGAGTATAAAGAACTACCTATGTCCGATTTTGTAGGTATATGGTATGGCTACAAAAGCTTCACGTGTCTGTCATGTGTATTTTATTGAAGTTTTACAATGCCACTGTTGTTAATACTGGCGGGCGCTCGTAGTGTGCGATAGTCACAGAAGTTTCTATTAGGAACGTCGAACGTAAGACTTAATAAGTAAGATTTTAATATATGTAGGACTAGCGACCCGCCCCGGCTTCGCACGGGAGCAACTAAATTTATCTGTGTTTGTCTATTATATATGCGTGTATTATATTATCAAAAAAATCAAAAAAAAATGTTTATTTGTTAACAAACCATATCGTTACAATATATGTGGTGACATACCTAGTAAGTAAATATATACCTGTATCAGGCAGTCACCGCCCGGTCCGAAATTGTTTATACATAATAAGGTAAGTTAAACAAGTACTTAGCATATACAAAGTTATTATGTAACAAGTAAATAAATTAAATTAAATTAAACAGCCTAAATATCTCTCTCATTGTGTCCGTGGGTGTGTGTGTTTGTGTGTGTGTGTGTGTGTGTGTTTGTGTGTGTGGGTGTGAGAGTGTGTTTGCGTGTGTGTGTGTGTGTGTGTGTGTGTGCCCTTTTGTATGTATGTTTATAAGTGTGAGAATGCGCGTCATGTTTTTTCTCAATATTCATTACTCCTTTACCACTGCTTCCGTTTCTAGGTAACTAAGCGACTTTAACCATAGTACAAGTTTATGTTTACAAGCGTGAGTTGTGAGTGAATATATGTTTAATAATTTGTTTACTTTATTGTACAAGACACTAGCTTGCCTATTAAATTGTCTACCAGCGAACACTGTTTTGGCCGGTATAATAGGAGTAACTTTGTGCTTCCTTCTCTTAACACAAAATTTGGGGTCGTAGCGTAACTTTTTGTGTAATTTTAGAATGGCAAATAATATATATAGTTTTCTTACTGTTAAAAGATTACCGTATTTATAAAGTTCTTCAGTGGGATGTCTAAACGGTAGAGAATACATAACCTTAAGTAAACGTCTTTGCGTTCTTTCTAGTTCTAGAAATTTTGTTTTCGCCGCGCCCCCCCAAACCGTAATTCCATAGCAAAAAACTGATTGAGCCAGAGCGATGTAGATTTTGTTTATGAGTTCTTTAGTAGTGACATGCCTTAGTTTTTTAAATACCCATGTTAATTTACGAATTCTGTTCATTAGCATGTCTAAATGTGGATGCCATGACAGATGTGAATCTATAATAACCCCAAGGTAGCGTGTGGTGGAGACCCGCTCTAAGCAAAGACATAGACATGTCTTTTGTTGTGAGCTATGGCAAGTATGTAGTTTAATTATGAAAGTTTCATCAGGTTGTGTCCGTTTGTTCGGGGTGAAGCAAATGAAGTTACTTTTTTTGATATTTAGCGTTAGTAAATTTATGTCTAACCATTTTTTGACAACACTGAGTCCTTCAGTCGCTGATTTTTGCACATCTTCCCATGATTTACCAGAGAATATGATAGCTGTATCATCAGCATATGAAATAATTTTTGAATTTGGTATTTTTAAATTACAAAGTTCATTGATGTACAGTAAAAATAGAGTTGGCCCAAGCACGCTCCCCTGTGGGACACCAAAGGATGAGTTTTCCATTAGCTCACTTAGATAATCCTCTATCTTTACTTGTTGTGTTCTATTCTGCAGGTAATCAGTAAAAAGTGCCAAAGGGACACCCCTTATGCCATATCTTTCAAGCCGAAGCACTAGGGTGGGGACCGAAACCGTGTCAAAAGCTTTTTTAAGGTCTAGAAATACAGCAATGCATTTTTCGCCTTTATCGATTTTTTGAACTATTTCTGAGGTCAATGTAAGTATAGCATCTTCAGTAGATAGTTTCTGTCTAAAACCAAATTGCGAGTTGGATAGGATGTTATACTTATTTAAAAAATTTATTAATCTACTGTTTAAAGCTTTTTCAAGTATTTTAGAGATGGACGTAAGGACCGAAATAGGGCGATAGTTGCTGACACAGTCCCTGTCGCCACCCTTGTACACAGGGGTTATAATTGCTTGTTTTAGAGATGCAGGGAATTTACCTTGTGAAAAACAGGTGTTAGCTAAATGACAAATTATTGGGACTGTTAGGTTTCGCGACATTTTTAGGAACTTAGTTGTTATTCCATCCCACCCTGGTGCACTATCGGATTTAAGATTCATGAGGATTCTATTTATTTCTTCGATGTCAGTGTTTATTAAAACAAAAGATGAGATTTGGGATATGGAATCATTGTATAGTTGAGTTGTAGTGTTCGACATGATGTCTATTCTAGAAGAAGATTGTGGAAGAGTCGGTGTATTATCAAGTCTAGATAAAGTTTTTAGCTCATTTGCGAGATCACTTCCGATTTTTGCAAAGTAGGTGTTAACTTGGTTTAGTGACTCTTTCGCGGTGGGTTTTATGTGTAGTAAATCTACATTGCTCGATTTACTTGCTTTGAAATTTGCAATGTTATTAATGGTATTCCATAATTCTTTAGGGTTATTTTTCGTTTTGATTAGTGCTTCTCTTTCATATGCACGCTTAAGTTTTTTAATTAGGTTATTTATGTAGTTTCTATACCTCCTATAACTGATTCTTAAAATTTCATTTTCAGGGTCTGCACGTAAATTTTTCTGCATTTTATTTCTGTTCCTTATACACCTCAAGATTCCTGTGGTGATCCAAGGTTTGCATATTTTCTTACTCCGGCTTATCTTTATAGATGTTGTGTTTGCCTCTATTGATTCTTTTATTAAATGGGTTAGTTTATCGACTATAACATTGGGTTCTGTAAGTTTCCTTAGTGAATTTATATCTTTTTCTTGTAGTGTACGTAAAGCACCCTCATAATTTATTACTATCTTGGTATTTTTATAGTTGTTTAAAGTTAGAAAATTTGTGAGATTAATTAATACAAGACAGTGATCTGTGACGGTTGTTTCAAGAACAGAAATAAAAGCATCTTTTTTATTAGCCTTAAGTCTTAACATACAGTGGTCTAAGCAGTTATTTTCTCTAGTAGGTAGGGTATGACCAGAAGAAACTCCGTGATGGGATAGCATATCTAAATAGTTGAGTCTATTTTTGCGGTCTTGTGATTGTTCCTGTGACCCTGGTAAAATATTTATGTTAATATCACCAGTAATTATTATATTTTTGTTCTTTTTTAATGTTTTTAGATGTTCATTAAGCGATTCTATAAAAGTATCTGCATTTGCATTAGATGGAGAGCGATATATGCATATGACTGTTATGTCAGAAAGCAAAATCTCTAAGCAAGAGGCATGTTGGAGAATTATTTCTTTAACTTGTGCTTTGTGATGTTTTTTTATGTAAACTGCGACTCCATCAGCTTGGTTTATGTGGTTAGTTGAAGTGAATGAATTGTGATGTGGAATAGTAGGTATTGATTTATGGGAGTTGAGTCTACATTCAGTTAGAATTTGTATGTCAATATCAAAGTTAAGTTGTGACAGTGTTGTTTGGAGGTCGTCTAGATTATTGTAAACACTTCTAATATTTTGTGCTATGATGGTAAGATCAAGGTTCTTTTTAATCATATGTTTAGATATTTCGTTTATGTCACATTTGATTGATTTTGCTGACTGAATTTGATCTATTTCATGTAAGCTCATAAGTGTACTATTCATTAGGAGTTATTTTGTTTAAATCAGATATATTAAGTGATTGTTTCTTATACATTTTGTAAGTGGTAAGTAGATTGCCTATATTGTTTTTGAATTTCAAAGCAGTTCGGTAAATTAAAGAAAAGGATCTATTGACCAAAGAAGTATTAGCATATAAGAAATAATGTGTTTGAGTGCGAGCAGCAGTGTTTTGTATGTATGTGTTTGTAAAGGGAACGTTAAAATTTTGGTAAATGGAGTAGAATAAAAACCTGTTATCTATTAAATGCATCAAGGGTGTAACAAAGTTTATGTAATATGTTATGTGTACTTCAAATTGCAAGTAAGTATGAGGTTGATATTTATGTAAGCAATGATATGAGATTCTAAAAAATATTAAAACTATTTTAGTTAGATAAAACAAAATATAAAGATTACCAAAAGGGCCATTTAAAAGTAGTGGAGGATATAGTCAGTCTTGCATCAGGGCATTAATCGCAGATTCATTCGTGATATGTTTTATAGCTGTGGTGTCGTTGTGTCTGACGTAGACACGACCAAACGAAGTCCAGCAATACAGGTATCCCTTTGAATTTTTGAGATCTCTTGCCAGGAAAAATAATCTTGACGCTTTCGGTGTTAAGTGCTCAGATAAGAAAATTGGGTTATTATGTACATAAACCTTCCTTAAGAATCACTCTATCTATTAAAAATCGCATCTAAATCCGTCGCGTAGTTTTAAAGATATAAGCATACAGAAAGACAAAAAGACGGCGGATAGCGACTTTGTTTTATACTATGTAAGTAAGTAGTTCCCTGACGATAGGTTGGAGAATTTTGCGTGTTCTGTTTCTTGATATCACGGTTTCCTGGTATTTTATATCTTAGCTTCCATTTGTTTTCGATACAGCATCCAGTTGCGCGATCAGCCAGGCTGATTCGATCCTGATAGGTCAGGACCAATGAATTTATTTCCGAGGATTATTTGTGCCAATTCCTATATCGCCAAGTTTTCACTATTGACTGTGGATAATTTCCCAATGGCAAACAAATAACCATTCATTATGGTTGTACACAAAATTGGTTTGAGGAGCTCAATGGCGCAGTGGTAAGCGCACTCTGCGGTTGCTAAAGTTAAGCAACGTTCGCAAATGCTAGTCATCGGATGGGTGACCGCAAAATGTTGTCTCCAGCTCCTCCGTGATTCAGAAGGCTCTTTAAGCCGTTGGTCCTGCGCCCGATCTCTCTGCGGTCGTTTCAGATGGCGAATCATGAGAGTGAGGGAATAGGGAGTGCACCTGTACTTGCGCACTCACTTGTGCACTATATCCTGCGTACCTAGCTAAAAAGGTCGGCCGCCATGGCCGAATACGGCTGGAGGGGTATTATTATTTACACAAAATAACATTGAATCCAACAAGTAAAAGACATCACAGTATGTAAAATAACTTTATTCATAATTAATTAATTAATACAAAACGGAATCAATGGTCGTATAACAAATGGCGGTGAGACGTTACAGCGGCGAGAACTGGATCATGCTCTTGATGTCCTTCACCATCACCTCGAGGAAGCTACGCTGTGCTTCCGGCTGGTTCTACAAGAAACAATGAAAAAAGCAATAAAAACAAGAAACAATTTAAATTGTAATATTTTCCTAGGTTTACGCAACTATTACTCATTACAGTGATTGCTTTTACAGGGAAACCCCTGGGGGTAAATAATGTACTAGTTTTAATGAAACTGCGATTTTAATCCGTTTAAAAGTAGTTTTATTTTATTAAAGTAGCGGTAAATTTTTTTGATCAGTATTTTTAACTAAACCTGATCACAAAATCGGAAGTCGGTAACTATGAGTTGACTTTGACTTACTTTGTCTTGGCAATTTTTCAACTCGCTTTTGGCTTCTTTAAAATAACTGCGATTTCACTATATTTCGTCTTTATTTTGAAATTTTAGTTCGGTTTGACTTTGACTTGTCTTTGATTTAATTTTTCTTTGACTTGACTATAACTTTATGAATTAAAATGCATTTTCGATAATCATTAAATTTCCTTTATGACGTTCAAAACAATAGTCTCTTACCTTTGCAGTGTCGAGCAGGTCGTCGGTGAACCGATCATTGAAGACGGCAACTAGTCCCTTGCGTAACTCTACGAGGTCGTCGCTGCCAGCCGCTCGCCACGCGCTGCCCACGCTCATCGCTGCAAATGTAAGAAACGGTCAGGATATCTTATAGATGTTTAAAATAAATTATAAATATAAGCTACCTGAGCACTTGGCTTATCAGATACATGTGAAAGAGATATAACCGACATCATAAAATATTAATATATAAAGATTATTAGTAAACAACGAATTTTAAAATAACTTATTTAAAGATTTTAATTCGTATTCTTAACTAACGCCTCGAGTTACCGCTCGGACAGTGGAAACAACTGCGGCGGAGACACATACTCAAGACTAGATCGAATCTCGTCGATCTCGTCGACGGCTGCTTTTCCAAAGTATATTGTACTACGAAGTATATCAGTCGCCAATAACTAGTGATATCCGGATCGTTAAAATATTGGATCCGTGGATACGGATATAGATCTTTATATTCTTATGCAATCGGTATAGGGGCGCGTATCCTTCAAATAATTGTTGACACTTTGCTCGCCGCAATGGCACGCAAGAAACGCTACGATCAGCACTATCAACAACTCACCATCCCCCGGCTGGGGCGCGGGCGCGGCGGCCAGGCGCAGGTAGACGCGCAGGTGCGCCTGCAGCAGGTACAGCGCGGCGTCCAGCGCGTGCCTCGCCCGAGCCAGCACGCGGCGGCGCGAGGCACGGCGCGCGCGCATCACGCCCACGCACGCCGCGCGCGCCTTCGCCGGCGAACGCATGGATCAGCACTGTCAACAACTCACCATCCCCCGGCTGGGGCGCGGGCGCGGCGGCTAGACGCAGGTAGACGCGCAGATGCGCCTGCAGCAGGTACAGCGCGGCGTCGAGCGCGTGCCTCGCCCGCGCCAGCACGCGGCGGCGCGAGGCACGGCGCGCGCGCAGCACGCCCACGCACGCCGCGCGCGCCTCCGCCGGCGAACGCATGGACGCCGTCGCGGGCGCTAGCTTCTTTATGTCTGTATAAGATAACGGTTTTTAGGGTTCCGTAGCCAAAATGGCAAAAAATCGGAACCCTTATAGATTCGTCATGTCTGTCTGTCTGTCTGTCCGCCAGTCTGTCACAGCCACTTTTTTCCGAAACTATAAGTACTATACTATTGAAACTTGGTGAGTAGATGTATTCTGTGAACCGCAACAAGGTTTTCACATGAAAACAGAAAAAAAAATAAAAAAATGGGGGGTCCCCATAGTTAGAACTGAAACTGAAAATATCTTTTTTCGTTTAACATATACGTGTGGGTTATCTATGGATAGGTCTTTAAAAATTATATTGAGGTTTCTAAGCTCATTTTTTTCTTAAGTGAATACTTTGCGTGACAGACTCTTCCAAAGTGGAAAAAAGTGTGTCCCCCCCCCCCCTTCTAACTTCTAAAGTAAGAGGATGATAAATCTGAAATAAATATACCATAAAAACTACCAACGAAAATTAGTTCGAACGAAATCAATTCAGTAGTTTTTTTAATACGTCAAAAATAGAATTTGTACGGAACCCTCAGTGCGGGAGTCCGACTCGCACTTGGCCAATTTTTAATCTAATACGTTCCGAGCACGCGCCCCGAAATTTCAAAATAAAATAAAAATCATTTTAATTCTGACAACACTGATCCATAATTTTGTTAGTATGTTAGTAACAAGTTTTCTTACGATACTCGTACCTACGTTAGTTATGCTAGTTTACACTTGGGGGAAAATGCCGGTAACGATGGCCAAGCGCGTCATGAACACCTGGTGTTTGGTAATCGCTTACCGCTTGTTCGGGAATCGCGTGACAGGGCAAGGCAGTAGGGTTGAAGATGAAGGATCTCTACTATTTATAGTTGAAAAAGGGGTTATTCCAGTAATCCCAGATATTTATGAACTTTATGAATAGGGAGTATCCGCCAGATGCGACGCAATGGCAATGATTTGCCGACAATACAGAAATTGAAAAATACATTATGATAATTATTTATAAAACTACTGTTAAAATGTTATCAAAATATTACCTATAGTTCGGATTTATTGACTATGGGAAGTGTTGTTGTCTATGACTTATGTTGTCTATGAGTGTTCTTTATGAATAAAAATCTCTCAGTTCGAAACCGTCAACCAACGACTTTTATTGGGTTACTAGCGGCCGCCAGCGACTCCGTCCGCGTGAGATCCGATTTCCGCAAACAGTCTTACTAAAAATAGCTGAAAAAACAACGGTCTATATGCATGCAGTCAACTTGCACACTTTTATGGAACTAATTACTCAGGATAGAATAATAGTCAAATGAAGTGACGGAAAACGCTAATCACTACTAACAATAATCTGGAGACCTTATACATTTGAGAACTCATGTGTTCACCGCGATTCAGATCCGCGGCCGCGCCTCTAGCGAGGTGCGCCATCTATCGCACATTTTAGAACTAAATAGTTCGCTAGCACAATTTACAATGATAAAATTAAGGAATATACAATAGATTAAAGCCTACCTCGACAAATGGTAAGTGGTAAGTGGACTATCCAACACAAAATGTTTTGTCAATTCGAACCAGTAGTTCCTGAGCTTAGCGCGTTCAAACCAATTTGGATCTTGAGTTGCACGTGTTATTGTGAGTCAACCATAAAAGATAGACATATGCTGTTGCGGGATATTTTTTAGGCAATTTTATGTACAATATTTTCGTCATACATGATTTCTATGTGACTTTAACCATTAAGGCTGCACACATGACTGAAGCTTAAGAAATGGAGTAAATTCTCCCGTTTTCCCCACATTTCCCTTCACTACGCTACTCATGTTGATTGTAGCGTGATGAAAAGTATCCTATACCCAGCCCAGGAGTATGAAGAATAATGGTACCAAGTTTCGTCAAAATCCGTCCAGTAGTTTTTGTTTCTATAAGGAACATACAGACAGACAGACAGACAGACAGACAAAAATTTTACTGATTACATTTTTGGTATCAGTATCGATCACTAAACACCCCCTGATAGTTATTTTGGAAAAATATTAAATGTACAGAATTGACCTCTCTACAGATTTATTATAAGTATAGATGGGCCCAGGCAGATTTCGCAAAGTTAGTAGTTAGTTTTATAGTGAGTGACTATAAAAATGGCATCAAGTCTCATTTCGAGTGTACCAAAATTAAAGGGTCGCGAAAACTATGACGACTGGGCGTTCGCCGTGCAGAACTTGCTAGTTTTGGAGGACACGGATAAGTTCATCAAGCAAGAAGCACCCGCGACAGATGCAGCTCAGACAGTAGCAGATGCCAGAGCTCGTGCAAAATTGATCCTGACGATTGACGCATCATTGTTCGTGCACATTAAGGAGACGAGAACAACAAAGCAGTTATGGACAAAACTGAAATCTCTTTTTGATGATTCGGGTTTTTCAAGAAGAATTACTTTGTTACGTCATTTAATCAGCATCAGACTAGAGAATTGTGAAAATATGACCAGTTACGTTACGCAAATTGTAGAAACTTCGCAACGATTATGCGGTACTGGATTCACAATAAACGATGATTGGGTTGGGTCATTGTTATTAGCTGGATTACCAGATAAGTTTATGCCAATGATTATGGCAATCGAGCATTCCGGGATTCAGATAACGGCAGATTCCATAAAAACAAAATTGTTGGATATGGAAAATGGCGACTCGGAAATGAATCGGAATGACTCAGCTTTGATTGCACGAAGTTGGCCGAAGAAGAAACAAGGTAAAGTTAGCAACTTTAATAAACAATATGGCGGACCGACTCCGAATATCTATGCTCCGAGTACGTCAGTGTCAAACTCCAATGACAGAACTGTCAAAACAATAACATGCTATAAATGCAAACAATCTGGACATTATTTGTCTCAATGTCCGTATAAAAACAATAAAACGGAAAAGAAAAAGCAATCAAATGCATTCAGTGTTGGTTTCCTCAGCGGTAACTTTAATAAGTGCGACTGGTATGTTGATTCTGGAGCCAGCTCACACATGACTGCAAATGAAAGTTGGTTGACAAACAGAATGGATTCGACATGTTTAACAGAAATCACAGTAGCAAACAATACAACATTGCCTGTAATATGTGCCGGCGATGTAGAAGTCACGACGAGTTACGGTTACGAGATCACAGTGAAGAACGTGTTGTGCGTACCGACGCTTGCGACTAACCTTTAATCAGTTAGTGAATTGATAAAAAATGGAAATAGTGTTGTGTTTGAGCCCGGCCGATGCCTTATAAAAAACAGATTAGGCATTTTAGTTGCTGAGGCGGAGCTTGTCAACAATGTGTACAAGTTAACCTTACAAAATGAAACCTGTTTGTTATCATCATCAACAGCAGATGGACAAACATGGCATAGACGGCTCGGACATTTAAATAGCACAGACATGAACAAAATGAAGCAAGGTTTAGTCGATGGCATGAACTACTCAGACAAGTTTGTGACAAGTAAGTCTAGTTGTCAAGTTTGCTGTGAAGGAAAACATTCAAGATTACCATTTTCGATGGGTACCCGAGCTACAGAAATCTTACAGATAGTGCATTCAGACATCTGTGGTCCGATGGAGTGCAAATCAATTGGTGGTGCAAGATATTTTTTGCTGTTTGTGGACGATTTCACCAGAATGACCTTTATATATTTTTTGAAGAACAAAAGTGACACACTGTCTTGTTTCAAAGAGTTTAAGTCTATGGTGGAGAATTACCAGAACGCAAGGATAAAAATATTGCGCACCGATAATGGATGTGAGTATTGTAGCAATGTGTTTCAAGATTTCCTGAAGGATGAAGGGATAATTCACCAGAGAACTAATCCCTATACACCAGAACAGAACGGACTCAGTGAAAGAAGCAACCGGACCATTGTGGAGAGAGCGAGATGCTTACTTTTCGAAGCAGAATTAGAAAAGAAGTTTTGGGCGGAAGCTGCAAACACTGCGGTATACCTCAAGAACAGGTCTATAGCTTCAGGTATAGAAAAGATATGAGATGTGGTTTGGAAGGAAACCAGATATGCAACATTTGCGTGTATTTGGGAGTCCGGTGATGGTGCATATCCCAAAAGAAAAAAGGACAAAGTGGGATAGAAAATCCACGAGGCACATACTTGTTGGTTTTTGTGACAATGTCAAGGGTTACCGAATATATGACCCAGTAAAAAACCAAGTATCTACAAGTAGGGATGTCATTATCCAAGAAAAGCCTAAGCGCCCAGAGACTGTGACTGTGCCTGTAGAGAGCACAGATTCAGTGGGGGAGGTTGCAAAGGAAGAACCAGAAGCTTGTGCAGAAGACGTGATCATAACTGAGACTAGTCCAGATCCACAGAATACAGAGAAAGCTTCAGATGTAACCACTACACCACTTCCAGAAGTAGCAGGCAAACGACAAAGGAGGAAACCAGATAGATATGGTTTCGCTAACTTGTGTGCCACAGCAGGAGAAGATGGCATGACATATGCAGAGGCCACTAGTGGGCCTGAGCGACTGATGTGGCTGCAGGCTGTGGCAGAGGAGCTGCAGTCATTTGAAGACCATCAAGTATGGGAAGTTGTCGATACTCCCAGCAATGCTAGTGTAGTGAAGTGTAAGTGGGTGTTCAGAAAGAAATTTGACTCTGACAATAAAGTGAGATATCGTGCGCGCCTTGTGGCCAAGGGTTTTACCCAGAAGGCTGGTATTGATTACCAAGAGACCTTCAGTCCAGTGATTAGACATTCAACATTACGTTTGTTGTTTGCTATAAGTGTTCAGTTAGGCATGGATATCACTCATCTAGATGTGAAAACAGCTTTTCTTAATGGTGATCTAAAAGAAAGCATTTTTATCAATTTACCTGAAGGTTTTCCAGTAAGTAATTCAAATAAAGTGTTAAAATTGAGAAAAGCTGTTTACGGACTAAAACAATCATCATTGGTGGAACTTACTGTTCCATGGGAGACAAACATTCCCAAAGATCACGCGTTTAAAACAAATAAGTATTATGACCTAACCAACGAGATGACTAAAAATGGTTATATAGCACGGTTGTATGCTGTGGAAGTGGGTGCGAGAGGTATACCAGCGAAATCTCTCTACAACCTACTGAAGGACTTAGGATTACCAAGATCTAATATTAGCTCGTTACTGGAAAGAGCAACTAAAGCCGCTTTACTCGGCTCATACCAAATATGGTTGGGAAGGGAGAGGAATGTCATCGGTGAAGGTGATCGTTAGTATACTATAAAGGGGCCCCTTAAACCTACACGCTGGGTCGCAAGTCCCAGGCGCCGACTGACATTCCTCTCTGTTCCACGCGATGGACCCGGCACCCGCACGGAGAATCCATGGATAGCTAAGAAGTTCGTCTCTCTCTCTCATGGTATAGAAAAGTTGTGGAAACATTATGCAAAGCAGGATTCAAGAAATGTAAATTAGAACCCTGTGTATTTATTAAAAACCATAGTGATAATAGGAAAATTATAGTTGGATTGTACGTCGATGATTTTCTTGTCCTATCTAATTGTAAGTCTGAATCTGATGATTTGATTACCACATTGAGCCAAATATTTGAAATTAAGAACTTAGGTCAAGTTAAAACTTTTTTGGGAATGAGAGTTAACATTAACAAGAATAAGAATGTAATTACTTTAGATCAAGAAAATTATATCAACCAGTTACTTGAAAAGTTTGATATGTCTGATTGTAATACAGTAGATACTCGTATGGAATATAAATTAAATTTAGAAAAATCAGAAATTTGTGATGATAATATCCCATATCAAAGGTTGATTGGTAGCTTAATGTACTTAGCAGTGTTGACTAGACCAGATATAGCCTACTCTGTAAGTTATTTATCTCAATTTAATAACTGTTATTCGCATGTTCATTATAATTATGCTAAGAGAATTTTGAGATATTTATGTAAGACTAAAAAATATTCCTTAAAGTATTCCCAAGAAAAAGCAGACGAGCTTATTGGCTATGTTGATGCTGACTGGGGATCATGTACTTTAGATAGGAAATCCTACACTGGGTTTTGTTTCACTAAGTCAGGCGCTGCAATTTCTTGGGAGAGTAAGAAACAGAAAACTGTTGCTCTTAGTAGTTGTGAGGCAGAGTATATGGCACTGTCTGAAGCGTCCCGAGAGTTAATATACTTACAAAGATTAGAATTTGAACTAATTGGTTTTTGTAATAAAATTGTAATATTTAATGACAGTCAGAGCGCATTAAAGTTGGCAAATAGTGATGCATCACATAAAAGGTCCAAGCATATTGATGTAAGGTACCATTTTATTCGAGAAGTCTTAAGAAATGAAATAATTGAAACCAAATATTTGCCAACAGCTGAAATGCCCGCTGATTTGCTCACCAAAAGTTTGCCAGGTGTTAAACATTATAAGTTCATGAATGATCTTGGAATTGTTAACTTGGAATAGTTAAGAGAGAGAGTGTAATTGTTTTATTTTGTTATTATTGAAATTTTGAATTTGTAGTTGTGTTGTTTTACCTCTCTGCTGTATGACTAAATGTTTTGATATTTTGATAAAGTGGGGGTGTTAAAATGTTATCAAAATATTACCTATGGTTCGGATTTATTGACTATGGGAAGTGTTGTTGTCTATGACTTATGTTGTCTATGAGTGTTCTTTCTGAATAAAAATCTCTCAGTTCGAAACCGTCAACCAACGACTTTTATTAACTACACTCATAATTTCATAGGTTCCCGTAAACTCAAGAAATATCAAACACGTTAAATGCACCCGTGCCCGCCTTTGCTCCCGCTCGGCCTACATGAACAAGCACTTACACCGTCAAAACAGTCGTGACAACTATTTGACTCACCGTCCAGCGTCATAGTGGGCACGCTCTGCAGCTGGTGGTGCGCGGTGGCCAGCAGCTTGCCGTGGTGGTGCACGCGCTGGAGCATGCTCCGCAGCAGCTGCAGCAGCGCGCCCACGTGCGGGCCCGCCTCGCCGCCGCCGCCGCCGCCGCCGTGCAGCGACGGCCGGAACAGCGCGCGCGTGCCGTCCTGCTCGATCATGTTGCGCGCGAACGTCAGCAGGTTGCATACAATCTGCAACGATAGAACACGTTACTTACCATTGTTCAAAAACCCTAACGTATAAACACAAAGAATAATTGTGGACAGAGCAAAAATGTCTGGATCAACGAGCGCTCATATAGAATCAAGGGGTGGCGCTGCCAAGAGCGTTATCAGTGTTAGGAACTGATTTATTTCTGTCGCTTATGCTTGCTGTCGATTTATGTAGATGTGACATTTAACTCATAGTACGTGCTCAGCGGCATCGTGGCCCGGCTGATAGCACTGGAGCCCGCCGACTTAGTGGAAGCCCCTTGATCGATGGGCGCGCATATCGAGTCGGGCGGCGGCGCTGCAAAGCGTGGTATCAGCGCTAGGACCAGCGCGTGCAGCCGCTGCCGCTGCGCACCGATGTGGATGACTCTTACCACCATATCGATCTTACCTTGTAGTAAAGGACATGCTCAGCGGCATCATGATCTGGCTGAGAGCTGGGTGACGCAGGCGACATCCCACTCGACGTATCGTGGTCTGCAGGGCCGCATATCGAGTCGGGCGGCGGCGCTGCAAAGCGTGGTATCAGCGCCAGGACCAGCGCGTGCAGCCGCTGCAGCTGCGCGCCGCTGTGCTGCAGCGCTGTGTCGCTGCGCACGGCCTCTACCACGCCGCAGTGCGACGCGCGAGCGATCACTGACGTCAGCGCTTCCGCTTCGGTTAGAAGCTCCGCTGGCGAGTTCGGGTGGGCCGCCCTAATCAAAAAACATACATGTTCTCAAAATAGATCAATTTCATGGTCATTCTCATTTGATGTGAAATATTACTTAGTTATTCGGTTATGTATATGGCACGTACCTGTACCATGCATAATAAAAATACCCAATATAAATCTCTATACCAAACACCCTTAAGTCATGATTATATGTATGTAAGCAGTTTTGACTGATAGAATAATTCATGAAAATTCAAGTTTTTTCAAGTAATTAAAGCATTCAAAGGCATTTCTGGCTGCAACTGCTGTAACTAACAATGTATAAGTCTACTAACATAGAGTAGCTAAATGAAGAAGTATGTAATAGCGTCTAACCTGAGCACCATATCGACGCACTCGAGATGGCTGAGCAGCAGATGCGTGACGTGGATGACGCAGCTGTGGTTGCACGTGCCCAGCGTCGTCAGCAGCGCGTCGCACAGCGCCAGCGCCGGCACCAGGATCTGACGGAACCTGACAGGTGGGAATAATGATGGTTCTTTTAAAATAGTTCTAGTTTAACCACAGGCCAGTTATGGTGTAGGGTCTGTATCCCACATTAGTTAGATGATGGATGCGAGTGCAATAGTAGGTTGATGCAGTGCGGAGTAGGAGAGTAAGTAAAACGAGTCCGTCTCCGATGCGGTTGTTTATTACACTAAAGAACACAAATACAGTAAATAGACGATTGGGCGCCGGGTCGCGACGTAAGCATAAAATAATGTACGTTCGTTGACCGTACATATGGGTTATTTCGACGAGCGGGACAGCTTTTCGGTTATGTAAAAAAAATGCTGAATTCTGAAAATTGCGCATGTATCAGTATCTGTACCGTCGTAACACCGTTAACACAACATCGTCTCTTCGTCCCCGTCTCTTCGTCCCCGTTAGCTTCACTAGCAGCGCCATCTACACCTAGTCTAGACGAAGTTATCAGTGATATTACCAGTTGGGAAGTCCGTGTGCGTGCTATGACGCGGCGCGTGAATGTCGGGGTGGCAGGCCAGCGCACGCAGGTTGGCGAGGCAGGCAAGTGCCCCCTGGGCTAAGACAGTCTCGGCGCCGGCGCGGGTCCTCGCTAGCTTCACTAGCAACGCCATCTCCGCCAAGTCTAGACGTAGATATCAGTGTTTTTACCTGTTGGGCACGGGCGGCACGAAGTCCGTATGCGTGCTATGACGCGGCGCGTGTATGTCGGGGTGGCAGGCCAGGGCACGCAGGTTGGCGAGGCAAGCTAGCGCACCCTGGGCTAACACTGTCTCTGCGCCGGCGCGGGTCCCCGCTAGCTTCACCAGCAACGCCATCTTGGACTCGTACACGTAAAGCACGCGGAGAGACTTCGGGTTCGGTTCCAATGCCTAGAAGTACATTTCAGTTTTACTCAAATACGCTGTGGAGATCTCGAACTTGATCAACAAATTCGTCGCGGTATGCTAACGTAACGTATTTTATGAACACGTTTAGGAAGCAACAGGTGGACAGTTAAAATGTATTTAATTAAGTTATTATTGATAAAAAAAAACAAAATGCCAACACTCACCTCTTTCAATCCAGCGTCGTCTTGCGACAGGCTATCAATGAGACTCCTCAGGTACCCCTGGTTGGTGAGCGTGTTCATCCAGTCCGTCCGCGGGTTGATCTCCACCAAGGTATCGAGGCACGCCAGCGCCACCATGCGGCAGACGTCGTGACCGGCCCCAATGCAGTCCCCACACACAACCGAACACAAGTTCTCACCGAAACCACTTATCACATCCACAACCATCGACTTCAGAGCAGACTCTTCCTTACTAGGCCGCGCCTTCGAACTATCCAGTCGACTGACGTATGTCACATTCAATTCTTCCTCCGGATCGGCCGCACTGGGCTTCAAGTTAACTATATTCAAATAATTCAACAAAGCCCCGTACAAATTCACTCGCATCTTCTGTGTGGAACCGCCCGAGACTAGGATCCAACTAAGTATCTTGTGCAGTATGAACTTGAGTGTGAGAGATTTGGTTTGCATGATCTGGTTCGAAGGACCGAAGAAAGATGTTTCGAAATCTGTCGAGTCCATGTTCGTTTCTCTCTTCTGCAGTATGTAGCAGTGTCTTAGGTTGACCAGGAGCAGTAGGACGGTGCCTGAAGCCAAGTTTCCTATTTGAGGTAGCACTTCCGCGGGTGGTATCTTATTCAGTAAGTCCTGAAGGATGTTGAGGAGCAGGTTTTTCCGTGACTCGAGACTAAGTATGTCAGGGGGAGCGACGCAGAATAGTATTTCGGTGAGTTGCCGCCAGGAATCGTAGTAGTGTGTGAGCGTCGCCGCTAGATTGCGTTGCCGGTTGACTTCCGTGACGTAGTCTAATACCTGGGGAAGATAACATAACAATGAAGGTATTTCTATATTATGTTTCAGTCAGGCGTAACGTAAACATAGGGTCCAAAAGATTAAGTCATTGGTCAATTCGAAGAACCTTTGAAGTCCTCTATAGAATTCTAGTGAGGGTGTTTACGATTTAAGAAATCCACTAGATGGAAATACGTCGCCGTGACGTCTAACTGCTATGTCATTGGTGAATTTTGACATATCTGCCAATGTCATGTCATAATTCACCCATCACATACCAGTTAGACCCTACGTGTACCTACTGGCATCTAGCGGATTTTCCATTTGCGAAAACCCTCATTGACGTAACACAAACTAGTGAAAGTATCAATTCAAAGATATCCTCATTAATTAATATACGGAGGTTGAGATAGTTAAGTGCGAATATTTCCCGTTCATTAAGTGCAAATTATACTAACTTTTTGTATCTCCTGCGCGACGAGGTTCCGCTGCGGCGCGGTGGCGTGCAGCGCGGCCAGCTCGCGCGACAGCAGCGCGTGCACACGCGTCACGCTGATGCGTTTGCCTCCCATACCTGGGACACATACACACGTCATTTTAGACTTTCTTTTTGGGTTTTGACAGGCAAAAGAACTGAGCCTATACAGCAGTTGGCTGTGAAATATTTCTTTATCTAAGAACTAGAAACGGCCATTTTCGTTGGAGACTACCTAGAAATAGTCCGAGAAGTCGATGACATCTTGAGCACTTTTTACGTTCACTTTATACACAGCAAGACAAAGTAGACCTATTTTTTTAAATAAATAAATACGCACGTCACGTTTTAACATTATGTACGTACATATAAGTAAAGTAAAGTATCGGCTTATTACTGTCCCACTGAAAGGCAAAGGCCTTCATCGATTAAAATCATGTTTTCGTTACAATCGAGTTGAATCGAACCCAGGAACCCTCGAAGGACCATCGAAGCGTTACGTAACGTTGTAGAGATTTGTCATTTTTTTCTGCCTACTCACCGGTGGGCAGATCGCAGGAGGCGATAGCCTGCCGCAGCTGGTGATCGTGGAAGAGGTCGAAGCGCGGCTCGGGCGGCGGCGCGACCGCCACGGGCAGGTGGTCGAGCGCGCGGCGCAGCAGGCACCAGTCCCAGTCGCGCGCGTGGTGGCGCGGCGCGCGGGTCAGCGCGGCCAGCAGCGCGCCCAGCGCCGCGTGGTGCGCGCCGCCCGCCGCCGCGCCCGCCTCGCACGCGCACGCGCGCAGCACCCACGACCGGGCGGATAGGGTTACTGCTGAGGCCGTCTGGGAACAAACGATAATGGAACTATTATAACTGGTATTCATTAATACTCATAATTTTATAACATTTTCAGTTCAGAAATATCAGATATGGTCGCAATCATACGTCGGAGAATTTATTCATGTTTGTTTATGTACCCGCGCACCTGATCAATACGGTTTTTGACTGGCAGGTGAAATTCCTTTGTCACTCACAGTTATTAAACGTCAAAAACGTAAGCTTGTAGTGAAACTGTATGAAATAATAATAAGCTATGACAGCATAATTTTTTCACATCAACACGTTTTTTAGTTCCGACTAACAAAATTCGTAAAAAGAGCAAAAGTAAATGTAGCATAATTATTTGAGCCTTTGTACTTATTAATGTAAGAGTTTCATATTTTATTTCTGATGCAGTCAAACACCGAATTCTATATTCCAAAAATTATTTTCCAGCAATAAAGTAACATAAAATCAATCTAACCGAAAACTTCCTTTCACAAACATACCTCGAGGTTGACTGTAGCCTTAACGTGTCGTGACAGGAAGTAGTCCCGTGAGCGCAGGAAGCGCAGCGCGGGCGCGGACGTGTGCGGGCGCGCGCACACCCAGTACACCAGCCGGTAGCAGCTCTCCACCAGGTTCGATGCTTCCCTGGACAGAGGAAAAACACTCCGTCAGGCGCTTAGTGGCTAAATAAAGCCTGAAGTATCGGTATGGACACTGATTGGACTACGCAGGTACTTTAAGGGGAAACTGCAGCGAAGTAACAGCGAAGCCTCATTTTTTTTCCAACTTAAAAAAGAAATGTAAGATATGAAGTTGTTACAAATGCAAACTGCAAGAAAAGAACCTTAAATTTTGAAAGAGCAGCTATTACTCACAGTTTCTGTGTAATGTTATCAAGAGGATAAACAGCAACCGCACTAACAACAAAGAAATTCATACTTTTGACAGGAAAGTAAACTATAATACATACTTGTCAGCATTATTCTGTCCGGCGATGTGTTGGTCCAATATGTCGAGGATGGAGTGCAGGCAGGTGCGCGGATAGCCCGCCACGCCGGCTTCGTTCAGCGCACTGCGGCTCACCTGCGGACCACTCAATCGTTATTTCAATCAATCATTCAGAATAAACTAAGTAAATTACTTAACTGGTCTTTTTTGCATAAAAACGGTTTGGTCGATAAAAAAATGAGGATATTGGATATGGACACAAACATACTTTTGAAATTTCATCATACGTATGCAAGAGTTAAAACGAAGAAGTATGTATCTAAGCTGCCTAAAAATGGCGGTTTTGATCTTTTCAAAGTGTAGGAAGCGACACGTCTGCCTACGACAATTGCATTTTCAAACAAAAATAAAATAGGTACATGTAGAAAACAGTGACGCATCAAACAATGATCGCCTGCGTGATCGCCTTTCTTCCCTCTAGACAGCGGAACGACTATTACTATCTGAATTAATTTCATGTCCACTCAATGTCAATAATTTGCAATTAAAATATTTGCAGTATATTTTGTAACACCTTATATACAAAATCTTTATCACACAATGTTAATAAATTCCATACATCTTCATCGAGCCTGTACCCCAGCAGGAAGTGCGCGAGGTTGGGCGGCGCGGTCGGCAGCGCTTGGTGCAGTAGCAACAGGATACCCTCCTTCGCCTGCCGCGTGGCTGTCTGCGCCTCGTCCGAGCCCCACTCCTCCGCTTCCAGGCATTCAACAAAGCCGTGCCTGTTGGTTGAGACAACTTTCTAAGAGTTAATTATACCGTCTCAGTCGTGTGTTTAAGTATCTGCACGCAGGTGCCCGTAGGTGAGTGCGTGCGCAATTGCGCATGCATGTGTGCGTGTATGTTAAATTAAATAATACTTTTTACTTTTTCGTAGGTATTTTTGTGCGACGCTTTGCCTGTGCGCGCGCGTGTTAGTTACTGGTAAAACATAATAAATGCACTTTTGGTCAAAAATTTGTTAACAATAGAGGTAAACGTATTTTTGTACGTTCTATCTATGGATAAAACAACATAAGTGTGAAAGCCATTTAAGATCAAAGTAGCCGAAATTAAAATAATGTAAATAGAATTTAAACTTTTAAATCTCAACTATCTCAGTTCAATGTCATCGCCATTTACATTGTTTCACCAGTAAGCTGACGGTGTCCGTGTGCCATACCTGACTTCAGCAGCAAGCGCGTGGTTGTGCGCGAGCGCAGCTAACAGATGGTGGTGCGCGTGCGGCGCCCGCAGCGCGCGGGCCAGCAGCGCCGTGGCGCGCGCCGCCGCGCTCGGCAGAGTCGCGCCCAGACCCAGCACGCGGCAGCACGTCACGAGCCGGTCGCCGCCCGACAGACCGTCGTCCGCTGCCATCGACATATCATATTAAGGAAGTGTTTCTGAATTATATTTCCGCTGGATGGCACCATCCATACATACATACGCCTTTCCATCTATGACAGATGGTTTAGCAGGATCGCGAGATATTTTGGGTGCATGCTACCCTAATGATTAGGCTCGCCGTCGGCGGCGACGGCGAGCCTGAGGAAGTACTTGGTGTTTAGTGGGTTGCCGCACTGTGCGATGCCTTACCATTTTAATGCACCTAAAAGTAAGTATTTTAATTGCAATTTAGACGTTTTAGATGACGTTTGGGCGATTTCATGGTGATTAAATCTTCATCCGTGGCAATAAAAATGTGTCACTCACCGAGTATCAGCTTGGAGAGGCCGATGACGATGATGCCTCGGCCGCGCTCGGCGGCGGCGGACACCAGCGCCCGCTCCAGCGCCAGCGCGCGCTCCAGCAGCTGCAGCACCGACACCAGGCACTGCTCCACGTACGGCTGGCTCTGACCACAACGACACAATCAAATATTATTATATAACAATCATCCCTAACACTTTACAGACATTAAAAAACATCCACTGATCTGGAAAATTCCGCCTCACAGAAGAGCACTGTTGAAGTAGCACTATAGCAAATGTTGCGCTGTGAGTAGAGCCTCCAGAGCTCAGTTCGAGACGGCATGAGGTTTTAAACGCTCCTGTCATTACTTTCATGCGCGTTTGCATCCCTAAAAAAACTATAATCAGCCTATTGCAGTCCACTATTGACCGCAGTATGGTGAAAAAAAGACATAGGGAAACTGGTTGGAAGCAGCACAGGTCCCAACTAGATAGTGTAACCTGAAGGAGACCTACACCAATTTGATGGTTGAAAATGGCTTAGAAGGAGAGAAGAAGATGACATAGGGAAATGGTGCTACACTTCTCTAGCTGCAGTCACTCACCCTGCCGGAGAACGGCTGCTTATCCAGCATCTCGTAGGCCTGGTCGAGCGTGGACAGCGCCAGCCGCAGCAGCTCCGACTTGGTGTGCAGCAGCACGAGCAGCCGGAAGCCGGGCGGCGGGTTCGCGTCCGGCTCGCGGCCCGGAGGCGGGAAGTCAGCTGCGCACGGCTCGTACTGGTCCAGCCATAGAGCGAAGAGTTCGAAGCATAGCGATAGCATCTGTGGACAACGATGTGTAAGCATATGACTGATACATATTTCTTTCAGTCACGTCGAAGTTCTAGTAGGCAAAAAATATATTACCTTAAAAATAAACTATGTACTTTTTTTTTCATGGTCCTTCGAGCCGGATTTATATTGTACAGTGACTTATGGTTCATCAGACATAAAATAAATAACCAAGTATCGATATACTTGGTTATTTACAACGTTTTTCATGGAGGTACCTAAACATGTGTGTCCAAATCAAATTATGATTTATTTATGTAGGCCTCAGTGATGCACTTATATAATCGTCCATTAAATCACAATCTAATGAAGAGGCAAGTATGGTTAAGACATCATTACCTGCCAGCGCTCATGCGCGTGCGCGTGCGGCCGGTGCGGCGCGGGCAAGGCCAGGCGCTGCAGCACGTGGTGCAGGTAGGGGTCCAGCCCGGCCGCGCGCGAGCCCGCCCCCAGCGCGCGCGGCAGCGGCGCCGCGCGGCACAGGCTCAGGATGAGAGACACGAACGCGCGGGACAGCGGGTACTCCTCCATGCGGCACTCCACCTGGGAAATACGTCGTTATTGCAGTGCCAATGAATAAAAAAAAGTTGTTTTATGTAATAGGGCTAGATATAGAGATAGGGAGGCCAATAATCAAGCGGGCCGTCTCATGGGAAGTCATCAGCGCTGTCAATAGACATCAACATTTTCAAACAAATATTACAGTCCCAAAGCCCTCTGATCCGTCCTGAACTGGCGACTTTAAATTAAAACTTTCATATGCTGAGCTTTAGATAGTAAAGATCATCATCATCATCATCAGCCTATCGCAGTCCACTGCTGGACATAGGCCTCTCCTAGGGCTCTCCAATTAGCCCGATCCTCGGCGACTCGCATCCAGCTCCTGCCAGCCATCTTGCGCAAATCGTCACTCCACCTGGCCTGAGGGCGTCCTACACTACGTTTTTTGGGACTCTTGCTGAAACGCGGTATCCACTCTAGAACTCGTTTACCCCAACGGTTGTCGGTTCTGCGGCTTATATGGCCAGCCCACTGCCACTTCAGCTTGCTAATCCGGTGAGCTATGTCGATGACCTTAGTTCTCTGCCGGATCACATCATTTCGAATGCGGTCCCGCAGAGAAACGCCGAGCATAGCTCTTTCCATAGCCCGCTGAGCGACTTTAAACTTGTGAACCAGCCGTGCCGTAAGTGTCCACGTTTCAGCTCCATATGTCATTACGGGTAGGACGCACTGATTGAAGACTTTTGTCTTAAGGCATTGTGGAATCGACGATAAGAAGACTCGACGTAGTTTCCCAAATGCTGCCCAACCTAGCTGTATTCTTCTATTCACCTCGCTCTCAAAGTTGTTTCTACCCAACTGCAACGTTTGCCCGAGGTAGACATATTTCTGAACAACTTCGAGAACTGCGCCGTGAATCGCGATCGGTTCCGGTAGAACATGTTCATTGAACATGACCTTGGTTTTGTCCAAGTTCATCCGTAGGCCGATGCGTGCAGAAGAGTCAGCCAGGTCATTCAGCATCTGTTGTAGGTCCTGCAGCGTCTCTGCCATTATGACGATGTCATCTGCGAATCGCAAGTGAGAGATGTATTTGCCATGTATGTCAATGCCACGACCTTTCCAGTTCAGCGTCTTAAACAAATCCTCCATTGCATTTGTGAACAATTTCGGGGAGATGACGTCCCCTTGCTTCACTCCTCGATGCAACGGTATAGGTTTTGTTTGCTGATTCTGTACTTGGACGGACATGGTGGCAGCTTTGTACAAACATCTCATCACTTGGATATATCGCCAATCTACCTGGCGTCTCTGCAGGGACTCCAGAACAGACCAGATTTCAACCGAGTCAAAGGCCTTCTCATAGTCCACAAATGCTAGACACAGGGGCTTATTATACTCCTCGGTCTTCTGTATAATTTGCCGCACTGTGTGGATGTGGTCTATGGTGCCGTATCCGCTCCGAAACCCGGCCTGCTCCGGTGGTTGGAATTCGTCGAGTCTTCGCGCAAGACGGTTCGAGATTACTCTTGAGAACAGCTTGTAAACGTGGCTTAGAAGCGAAATGGGTCGATAGTTCTTCAACAGGGTTTTGTCTCCCTTTTTGAAGAACAGGACGACTACGCTTCTACTCCACGCCTCCCGTGCTCCCGTCCTCCCCTCCACGATAGTAAAGATATCGTGGATTTACTGCGAATATCGTGAAATCAATTAGGGTGTTTGCGATTGAAAACTCCGCTAGATGAAAATACGTACGAGGGCCGTTCAATAAATACTTAGCCTAAATATGAAAAAAACATTTTTTTTAGAAAGTTTGGATTTATTTTACAACACTGTCTCTTTACAAATCAATACACTTGGCACAGTAATGCTGCAACCATTTTAACCCATCCAAAATATACGATTTCCCGAGGTCTTCAAAATTGGTCTCTGGGGCGGTGATGACTGCATCATTCGACCCAAATCTTTTTCTAGCGAGTGATTTTTTCGAATTTGGGAACAAGAAGAAGTCACAAGAAGCCAAAATTGGGGATTACAATTTATTGAGCATCAATTTGTAGCGCAATTCTACCAATTTGGCCATGACAACGGCGGAGGTGTTAGCCGCCGCGTTGTCTTGGTGGAGCAGCACTTTTTGCTTTGCCAAATGCGCCCGTTTTTTTTTCAATTTGTCTTTGAATCGTTCTGATAAGTTAGAATAGTGGAGCCCCATAGTTGTTTTACCCTTCTCGATGTAATCGATGTAGATCATACCTCGTGAATATCAAAAAACAGCGGCCATTGCCTTTCCGGCCGATTTAACAGTCTTCGCCTTCCTTGGAACACATTTTCCGGGAAAAGCCCACAGTTTCGACTGGTTCCTGGGTTTGGTGTGTACGAGCGAACCCACGCTTTGTTGACGGTCAAAAAACGCTGAAAGAACTGCGCTGGATAGCGTTGCAACAGGGCCAAACATGTTGCCGATGTTGTCTTACGGTTGCGCTTGTTGTCAGGTGTAAGCAAACGCGGCAGCCTTCGCGCCAACAACTTTTTCACACCCAATTCATAGTGCAGAATATGATGCAGTGTTCTTTTTGCAATGCCCACAGTCTCAGCTATCTCGTAAATCTTCAATCACCGGTCTGCCAACACGATAACGTGGATTTTTTTACCTTTTCCTCCGCCGTAGAAGCCGTTTTTAGCTTGGGTTGGCTTCGCTCATCAAAAACCGACGTGCGGCTACTATCAAATTCATTAAACCAATTTGTGTCGGTCAACATGGAAGGAGAAGAGTCACCGATCACAGCATTTAAGCGCTCTTTGATTTCCATGCGCATTTAACCTTCCAAAAACAAGAATCTAATCACTGAACGATTTTGTTGCTTTCCATTTTTGAACAAACCGACCGACAAGCTCACTTCCATAGGCTGTCAAAATAAAACAAATGAAGAGAGAAGACTGAAAAGTCCTCAGTATACTTCAAAAAGTATTCACTGCACGATAGTATAACATTTTTGAAATAATAGCGGCATCTGGCAGCTAGGCTAAGTACTTATTGAATGGCCCTAGTAGGCGTAAGGTCTAACTGCTATGTGATTGGTGAATTTTGACAATCAGTCAATGTCATGTCAAAATTAGCCAATCACATACCAGTTAGACCCTACGCTTACCTGCTGTCATCTAGCGATTTCATCCGCTTAAAAGTCGTTTTATTTAATGAAATTAGTAACCCGTAAACCTAAGTAAACATTATCCCACCTCTTGCAAGTCCGCATTGAGCGCCCTCTTCTCGTCGGCGGCGGAGACCAGATGCGCGGCCTCGAGCGCGGCCCAGACGCGCGGCGCCGTGCCCGCGCGCGCGCCCAGCGCCGCCAGCGCGCCCAGCAGCTCCGCCTTCAGCTGCAGCGGCACGTGGCAGCACACCAGCCCTGCAAGCGACATACACATGTTTAGATAGACTCACAGCTACAGATAGCAACGGCGAGACTCGTGACAGCACACCAGAAGCCGGACCAAAAATGCAATAATAATGGTTTTGCAATGAACATATTTGATTTGAAAATAGCACGACGTCTTTACATAAACTTTCTTAAATTACTGTCCGTTCCAATCAAATCATTTATTATCAAGTCCATTCATAAAAAAAGCTTCAATATTGATTTAACTACTTTCGTTGGTAACTGTCCGTCCAAAAATAAAGTCTGACAAAAGAGCTATATATAAGCGTAAACGTAAATAAACTTACCGAACATGCAATTGACGGCATCCCACTGCAAATTCTCGCAGATGCTTACGCAAGCGGCTTCATCTTGACGCGCCACCGCCGCTATCAATTGCAACGCAGCTATCATAGCCTCCACCTGTGTTTGAGATTTAAAGGTTTAGCGAAAAGTCAGCGCATTTAAATTAAAATATATTTTTTTTTCAGGCAATGTAAAGGTAATGAAAAAGTATCCGTACCTCTTCTTGGCGTACAAGCAGCTTCCCGGGACGCGCAGCGGGCGTAACAATGGCCGATGCACCCAAGGAAGAGTGCTGATGCTCCGAAAAAGGAGTCGGATCCACGCGGAGATTCCTTGAGAAATAACAGCGAACTTTGTTATAGTACTAGGTGAAATTTTTTCATAAGATAAGCATCGGTTTTTTTTTAAATACATTCAACTAATTTCATCAAAATTTAATTTAATAAACAATTGAAATTATCGTACATATTGCTTTTTTCATTATCGACAAAATATGTCGATATTAATTCCAGCTTTAAACGGGTTCTGATACAAAACAGGATTTACCTCTCATCCACCAGTGGGTGAAAAAAATGGGTGTGCGGGGCATCGCCTACTTTTGCCAACCGTGGGCGTAGCACTATTGATCGATGCGGTGAGTGAAATTCAAGTGTGGTTCCGTCTGGCGAGGACAAAGTGTATCCCAACGCCGGTACTAGTACACAGGCAGTGTATCTCGTCATCTCTCGCAGTACTCACGTGTAGTATCTGGCGAGCGCGGTGAGCAGGTGGTGCGCGGAGAGCGCGTCGCGTCGCGCGAGCAGCGCCCACGTGTGCAGCGGCACGGCCAGCAGTACTCACGTGTAGTATCTGGCGAGCGCGGTGAGCAGGTGGTGCGCGGAGAGCGCGTCGCGTCGCGCGAGCAGCGCCCACGTGTGCAGCGGCACGGCCAGCAGTACTCACGTGTAGTATCTGGCGAGCGCGGTGAGCAGGTGGTGCGCGGAGAGCGCGTCGCGTCGCGCGAGCAGCGCCCACGTGTGCAGCGGCACGGCCAGCAGTACTCACGTGTAGTATCTGGCGAGCGCGGTGAGCAGGTGGTGCGCGGAGAGCGCGTCGCGTCGCGCGAGCAGCGCCCACGTGTGCAGCGGCACGGCCAGCAGTACTCACGTGTAGTATCTGGCGAGCGCGGTGAGCAGGTGGTGCGCGGAGAGCGCGTCGCGTCGCGCGAGCAGCGCCCACGTGTGCAGCGGCACGGCCAGCAGTACTCACGTGTAGTATCTGGCGAGCGCGGTGAGCAGGTGGTGCGCGGAGAGCGCGTCGCGTCGCGCGAGCAGCGCCCACGTGTGCAGCGGCACGGCCAGCAGTACTCACGTGTAGTATCTGGCGAGCGCGGTGAGCAGGTGGTGCGCGGAGAGAGCGTCGCGTCGCGCGAGCAGCGCCCACGTGTGCAGCGGCACGGCCAGCAGTACTCACGTGTAGTATCTGGCGAGCGCGGTGAGCAGGTGGTGCGCGGAGAGAGCGTCGCGTCGCGCGAGCAGCGCCCACGTGTGCAGCGGCACGGCCAGCAGTACTCACGTGTAGTATCTGGCGAGCGCGGTGAGCAGGTGGTGCGCGGAGAGCGCGTCGCGTCGCGCGAGCAGCGCCCACGTGTGCAGCGGCACGGCCAGCAGTACTCACGTGTAGTATCTGGCGAGCGCGGTGAGCAGGTGGTGCGCGGAGAGCGCGTCGCGTCGCGCGAGCAGCGCCCACGTGTGCAGCGGCACGGCCAGCAGTACTCACGTGTAGTATCTGGCGAGCGCGGTGAGCAGGTGGTGCGCGGAGAGCGCGTCGCGTCGCGCGAGCAGCGCCCACGTGTGCAGCGGCACGGCCAGCAGTACTCACGTGTAGTATCTGGCGAGCGCGGTGAGCAGGTGGTGCGCGGAGAGCGCGTCGCGTCGCGCGAGCAGCGCCCACGTGTGCAGCGGCACGGCCAGCAGTACTCACGTGTAGTATCTGGCGAGCGCGGTGAGCAGGTGGTGCGCGGAGAGCGCGTCGCGTCGCGCGAGCAGCGCCCACGTGTGCAGCGGCACGGCCAGCAGTACTCACGTGTAGTATCTGGCGAGCGCGGTGAGCAGGTGGTGCGCGGAGAGCGCGTCGCGTCGCGCGAGCAGCGCCCACGTGTGCAGCGGCACGGCCAGCAGTACTCACGTGTAGTATCTGGCGAGCGCGGTGAGCAGGTGGTGCGCGGAGAGCGCGTCGCGTCGCGCGAGCAGCGCCCACGTGTGCAGCGGCACGGCCAGCAGTACTCACGTGTAGTATCTGGCGAGCGCGGTGAGCAGGTGGTGCGCGGAGAGCGCGTCGCGTCGCGCGAGCAGCGCCCACGTGTGCAGCGGCACGGCCAGCAGTACTCACGTGTAGTATCTGGCGAGCGCGGTGAGCAGGTGGTGCGCGGAGAGCGCGTCGCGTCGCGCGAGCAGCGCCCACGTGTGCAGCGGCACGGCCAGCAGTACTCACGTGTAGTATCTGGCGAGCGCGGTGAGCAGGTGGTGCGCGGAGAGCGCGTCGCGTCGCGCGAGCAGCGCCCACGTGTGCAGCGGCACGGCCAGCAGTACTCACGTGTAGTATCTGGCGAGCGCGGTGAGCAGGTGGTGCGCGGAGAGCGCGTCGCGTCGCGCGAGCAGCGCCCACGTGTGCAGCGGCACGGCCAGCAGTACTCACGTGTAGTATCTGGCGAGCGCGGTGAGCAGGTGGTGCGCGGAGAGCGCGTCGCGTCGCGCGAGCAGCGCCCACGTGTGCAGCGGCACGGCCAGCAGTACTCACGTGTAGTATCTGGCGAGCGCGGTGAGCAGGTGGTGCGCGGAGAGCGCGTCGCGTCGCGCGAGCAGCGCCCACGTGTGCAGCGGCACGGCCAGCAGTACTCACGTGTAGTATCTGGCGAGCGCGGTGAGCAGGTGGTGCGCGGAGAGCGCGTCGCGTCGCGCGAGCAGCGCCCACGTGTGCAGCGGCACGGCCAGCAGTACTCACGTGTAGTATCTGGCGAGCGCGGTGAGCAGGTGGTGCGCGGAGAGCGCGTCGCGTCGCGCGAGCAGCGCCCACGTGTGCAGCGGCACGGCCAGCAGTACTCACGTGTAGTATCTGGCGAGCGCGGTGAGCAGGTGGTGCGCGGAGAGCGCGTCGCGTCGCGCGAGCAGCGCCCACGTGTGCAGCGGCACGGCCAGCAGTACTCACGTGTAGTATCTGGCGAGCGCGGTGAGCAGGTGGTGCGCGGAGAGCGCGTCGCGTCGCGCGAGCAGCGCCCACGTGTGCAGCGGCACGGCCAGCAGTACTCACGTGTAGTATCTGGCGAGCGCGGTGAGCAGGTGGTGCGCGGAGAGCGCGTCGCGTCGCGCGAGCAGCGCCCACGTGTGCAGCGGCACGGCCAGCAGTACTCACGTGTAGTATCTGGCGAGCGCGGTGAGCAGGTGGTGCGCGGAGAGCGCGTCGCGTCGCGCGAGCAGCGCCCACGTGTGCAGCGGCACGGCCAGCGCCGCCAGCGCGCGCAGGTAGCAGGGCAGCAGCGCCGCGCAGACCAGCTCGCCCGACAGCCGCACGAACTTGTACAGCGTCGCCGCGCGCCCCGCCCCCCGCGCCGGCGCGCGCTCGTGCGCCGCTGCCGCCTGCGACACGAGACATGGTTGAACGGGCTGGTTTAATGTAAATATCGAACAACTTGTCACGTTTAATACAGAGAAGATTCCGTTCATCTTGTAAAAATGAGATGGCAAAACATAACATAAACGTCTTTTAGTAAATGATTTTTTCCACTGAAAACTTATTTTTTTTTTTTATAAAACACATGAGGTCTGTCCCGTCCAACTCCAGACAAAAACCAGGTACTTAAACCACTAGATCACCAAGATGATAGTATAAGTAAAAGTTCGCCCTAAAAAGCACTAACTCCACCATAACAACACTCACCGCGGCCCAGTACTCGTCACGCAGACGCAGCGGGTCGCGCGCGTAGAGGCGCTCCACGCAGCGCAGCAGCGCGTCCAGGCGCGTGCGGCACGCGCCCGCGCCCGCCGGCGGCGCCACGCCCTCCGCCGCGTACATCGCCACGGCGCGCGCCGCCTCGTCCGCCCTGGGGTAGTGAATAAATAATAATAATAAATAAATAATAATATCTCTGGACATTATTCACACAGCGCCATCTAGCCCCAAACTAAGCATTAGCTTGTACTATGGTTGCTAGACAACGGATAAACATTACTTATATACTTTTTTTTTTGTAAATACATACATATTATAGTTACACCCAGACCATACAAACAGAAATGTTCATGCACACAAATGTTTGTACCGTGCGGGGATCGAACCCGCGACCTTTGGTGTAATAGCCGACTTCTCGACCATTACACCAAACGGCTCGTCTAAATGTATGTAATGTAACGTATTATGATAGACTAACGGCCGCTTGCGACTTATCCCCGTGGATATCGGTTTTCGCACAAATAGTGTTATAGGTTAAAGCCTTCCTCGACAAATGGAATATCCAACATAAAAATATTATTTCAACTCGATCCAGCTGTTTCAGAGATTAGTGCGATGAAAGAAACAAACAAACTCTTCAGCTTTATTTTTAGTATATTATAGATAAAAGTTGGATGCGAGCGATGGCCTAACTACACAGGATGCCGAAGACCATGCGAAGTGGAGTAGAAGGAGCGCGAAAGCAGACCCTGGACTCCGAGGCCATGGCCGAGGATGCGACCGAGATGAGCGCTCAGATGATGATTATGAAAGATGGTTGCGAGAAAGAACTTGAACATATCATGACCTTGATTAAACCGACCTGACGGTTTAACCAGATTGTGGTATACACAATAGAGGCTGTTGTGAAATCGTAAAAACAGCCTATCTCCACTAGTATTTATTTCACTAACTGCGTTTTGATTATGTGATAAGGGTACAACTGTGGAACGCCTCAAATTATTTGGGGGAAATGATCAGTTTATTACATCATATATTTGGACGACAGTGTAGTCGTAACAAATCATTAACAATGCTTAGGTACTCACTTCACTCTCATCTCCATAAGTTTTGAATGCATCAGGACGATGAAGTCTGTGATAAGTGTATGCACCCGACGCTGATAATACTCTTCCTTCACTACATAGTCCGTCGGCAAAATCGCTTCATCCAAGTATTCGAAAACCTGCAACAATCATTTAATGTGTTTAAAACTAACTTTACCAGCCAGCCCTGCAAATGTTTATAAGCCTCAAGACTGAAATCATGCGGTTTCTTTCTCAATTAGGGTGATGATGCCTTTGCAAAATTTCACAGGTAAGCTATTTAATAAAAACTAGCGGCCGCCCGCGACTCCGTCCGCGTGGATTTCGATTTCCAATATCCTATGTGTTATTCTGATGTATAAGCTATATTGTGGTAAAGTTTCATTCAAATCCATTCAGTAGTTTTTACGTGAAGGAGTAACAAACATCCATACATCCATGCATCCATACATCCATACATCCACACAGACAAACTTTCGCCTTTATAATAGTAGTAGGATTGTAATATTAGATAGATTGATACTAACCTTTCCATCTATGGCTGCATCGACGAGTACTTCGTCTTGATCTAGGAGCTCAAACTTCAGCTGGTGCCTCGCCAAGGACTGTGGACCGCGTTTGAGAGCAGCCAGTGCTAGTCCCAAGGCCAACTGGCATAGCGCGCGACAACCCGACCCAGCTGTTGCAGCAGCTATGTGCATATAAATAAATATATTAATTTCAGAAATCACAACCGTACCTTACCCCACTATTGATAAAACAAGTATAGTTTGTAAGTACGTAAAGTCCAGTTAGTAAACTGGACTAAACTAACTAAAAAAATGAGACAAACTTCTTAGCTATCCATGGATTCTCCGTGCGGGTGCCGGGTCCATCGCGTGGAACAGAGAGGAATGTCAGTCGGCGCCAATAAAATAATAATCGTAATCGTACCTTGTCCGGTGGCAACACTCTCTCCTTGCGTAGAGCCTTGAGGTGGAGACAATTCATCTAATAACATAGGAATCAGGTCTGGATCCTCAATCAATGGTAGTTTCTTTGCTAGTTCTTCACCATCTTCTCGTCTGCGGAAATAATAAATTATTTTTTTTATACCATTTGGAACTAACCGCAAGAGACAATCAAACAAGTGAATTGATAACAAAACCTTACCTGTGCAGCACTGATAAATCTAATGCATACAGTAGTGCCATCTGTAGCGCTAAGGACACCTCATCTAAAGCCCCCGTTGGTCCCAATGAAGGAGACGTTGTTTGCTGAAAAACAATCCAATAATTAATAGATATAAGAGTTCAAATCATTTGCTTTATTTAACATGAATAAGTTAAGTACCTCTGTGATCAATCTAAGAAGACCTCTGTGTAAGCCGCGCTGTGCTGATGCCGCGAATACAACGCCAGCCAGTAATTTTCTGGAAAGGAGATAGTTAATATAATCAAGCGTACCGGGTCGCGGGTTCGAATCCCGCCGAGGGGCAAATGTTTGTGTAATGAACATCGGCATTCGTACTCGAGTCATGGCTGTTTATAAAAGTATTTAAGTATGTCTACCCATTCCCTAGCATCCATGGTACAAGCTGTTTTGGGCTAGGCAGTTGGTGTGTAGTCCTAAGAACTTATTTACTTACGTATTTATTTATTTACTAGCGGCCGCCCGCGACTCCGTCCGCGTGGATTTCGAATTCCAATAGCCTAAAGCTTTCCTCGTCAAATGGACTATCGAACACAAAAATATTTTTTCAATTCGGACCAGCGGTTCCTGAGATTCGGGCGTTCAAACAAGGAAACAAACAAATAAACATACAAACAAACTCTTCAGCTTTATATATTAGTAAGTATAGATATAGATCGATGTTTTCCTATTCTTTACCTAGTATTCTCAATAGTGGCGACCAGCCGCGCATGGTGCCTCTGCGGCGGCAGCGCTCTATTGTTCTGCAGCAGCTCGAGCTCGCCTTCAAGCGTGAACTGTCGTAGCGCGTCTAGTACTCCGTCGACCAGCCCGTCCGAGACCAGCTGCTGCACGTACCGCGACACGTAGTTGTTTGGGGCCAGGCAGTCGGTGTGTAGTCCAAAGAACTTATTTCACTCATGTATTTATTTATTAATGTTTACTATTCTTTACCTAGTATTCTCAATAGTGGCGACAAGGCGCGCATGGTGCCTCTGAGGCGGCAGCGCTCTATTGTTCTGCAGCAGCTCGAGCTCTCTCAAGCGTGAACTGTCGTAGCGCGTCTAGTACTCCGTCGACCAGCCCGTCCGAGACCAGCTGCTGCACGTACCGCGACACGTAGTTGTTTGGGGCTAGGCAGTTGGTGTGTAGTCCAAAGAACTTACTTTACTCATGTATTTTATTTATTTATGTTTACTCTATTCTTTACCTAGTATTCTCAATAGTGGCCACAAGCCGTGCATGGTGCCTCTGCGGCGGCAGCGCCCTATTGTTCTGCAGCAGCTCGAGCTCTCCCTCAAGCGTGAACTATCGTAGCGCGTCCAGTACTCCGTCGACCAGCCCGTCCAACACCAGCTGCTGCACGTACCGCGACACGTAGTTGTTTGGGGCTAGGTAGGCAGTTGGTGTGTAGTCCAAAGAACTTATTTTACTTGTGTATTTATTTAAACATGTTTTTTCTATTCCTTACCTAGTATTCTCAATAGTGGCGACAAGCCGCGCATGGTGCCTCTGCGGCGGCAGCGCTCTATTGTTCTGCAGGAGCTCGAGCTCGCCTTCAAGCGTGAACTGACGTAGCGCGTCCAGTACTCCGTCGACCAGCCCGTCCGACACCAGCTGCTGCACGTACCGCGACACGTAGTTGTATGGGGCTAGGCAGTCGGTGTGTAGTCCGAAGAACTTATTTCACTTATGTATTTATTTATTTTTGATAACTCTATTCTTTACCTAGTATTCTCAATAGTGGCGACAAGCCGCGCATGGTGCCTCTGCGGCGGCAGCGCCCTATTGTTCTGCAGCAGCTCGAGCTCTCCCTAAAGCGTGAACTGACGCAATGCGTCTAGTACTCCGTCGACCAGCCCGTCCGAGACCAGCTGCTGCACGTACCACGACACGTAGTTGTTTGGGGCTAGGCAGTTGGTGTGTAGTCCAAAGAATTTACTTTACTTCTGTATTTATTTATTCACGTTTACTCTATTCTTTACCTAGTATTCTCAATAGTGGCGACCAGCCGCGCATGGTGCCTCTGCGGCGGCAGCGCTCTATTGTTCTGCAGCAGCTCGAGCTCGCCTTCAAGCGTGAACTGTCGTAGCGCGTCTAGTACTCCGTCGACCAGCCCGTCCGAGACCAGCTGCTGCACGTACCGCGACACGTAGTTGTTTGGGGCTAGGTAGTTGGTGTGGAGTCCAAAGAACTTATTTTACTCATGTATTTATTTATTTACGTTTACTCTTTTCTTTACCTAGTATTCTCAATAGTGGCAACAAGCCGCGCATGGTGCCTCTGCGGCGGCAGTGCCCTGTTGTTCTGCAGCAGCTCGAGCTCGCCTTCAAGCGTGAACTGACGTAGCGCGTCCAGTACTCCGTCGACCAGCCCGTCCGACACCAGCTGCTGCACGTACCGCGACACGTAGTTCACTATCTCATCGCGTGCGCTTATTGACCTGTGGGGGAGGACAGAAGTATAGTAAGCTGGAATGAAGAAATTGAGAGGAAGAAGGAAGCGCGCATATCGCTCATTTCGTTACTTACATTTATTTAACACCAGAAATATAATTGTTTATAATCGATTCGATTGTAATCTTTTCGGAAAATTCCCAGTAGATTTATGACGTTTCTGACTAGCCAAGCAGTTATAGAGCTCTACAATTTTAAGAGAATGAATACAGATAGTTACGCGAATAATGATCAAACTCTGATGGCGTGTTTTAACCCCTAATTTATATTTACCACAATGTATGCATCAAATCTTTTTGATTTCTAAATCAATTACTTATGACATATACTTTCATCTGAATCACAAATGTGATGCTCTTAACTATAAAGTTCTTTACTGCACCACATCACCACAGCAACAACTCACCAGCAAACGCCATCTCGTGCCATCACTAGCTCCTTTAGCGCCTGTACGAGCGCCCTCCGGCCGTCGTAGTAGAGCAACACGGCCACCAGCCCGCGCGGCAGCCCCGGGTGTCGCGGCGCCACTATATATACAGGTACTCGTTCACATCGAACCGCCCAGGTCACAAACTCACCAGCAAACTCCATCTCGTGCCATGACCAGCTCCTTGAGCGCCTGCACGAGCGCCCGCCGGCCGTCGTAGTACAGCAGCACGGCCACCAACCCGCGCGGCAGGCCCGGGTGCCGCGGCGCCTGCCGCTGCGCCGTATACATCAGCAGCTCCAGCGACAGGTACTGGTTCACAATGTTCCAACCAGGCCACAAACTCACCAACAGACCCCATCTCGTGCCATGACCAGCTCCTTGAGCGCCTGCACGAGCGCCCGCCGGCCATCGTAGTACAGCAGCACGGCCACCAGCCCGCGCGGCAGGCCCGGGTGCCGCGGCGCCTGCCTCTGCGCCGTGTGTAGCAGCTCCAGCGACAGGTACTCGTTCACATTGTACATGTCTGAGAAGTGTAGATGTGATGAGATTCATCGAAGTCTGCCCATTCATGGAATTCATTGTTATCATACTCAATAATGTGATTTAGCCTTGTGGGAAGTATAGGTGACTCGCATTGCAAAGATGTCCCACTGCAGCGAAAGGGCCCTGTCATTTAACCCTTAATCGGACATAGCATGACCAATTTTTTCATTGGTTTTCGACCTTAAGTCAAGGACATAAGGTTCGATTTAAGGTGGGAACTATTTTCCCTATATCCGATTATGGGTTAATATCAACATGATTTTAAATGACAGGGCATTTTCCCTGGATGGCTACAAAGATAGTTTTTGGCTTATTTACCATACTAATGAAATACAACAAACACAATTTTATGCAAGTTAATACAAAGAACAATTAAAATGATTGTACTCAAAATTTTGTTTTACAAAACCGGCTTAAAGTTATCAAACTAAGTACATACCTGATATAATGATAGCCTCATCCACCAACTCTTTGGAGAGGAGCGTTCTGCCAATGCTGGGCAGATTGACACCCTCTGTGATACCTCTCTTAATCTCATCACGACTAGTAGGGTTTTTAGCCTAAAAAGAACAATAAACATGTAAAAGTTCTCTTGTTGTACTGAGTAATAAGGAACAGTAAATTTACATACTAGTATTTTTTATGCTTTGCTTATTTAGAACAATATTGTCATTTGATAAATGGCCTTACAGAAAAACATAAATTTTAAGCATCCATTATTAGTATGTATCTGTTCTTACAACTTAAAAAAATCGGCCAAGTGCGAGTCGGACTCGTGCACTGAGGGTTCCGTACAAATTATATTTTTGACGTAATAAAAAACTACTTACTAGATTTCGTTTAAACCAATTTTTGTTGGTAGTTTTTATGGTTATGTACATTATATATTAATTATAGATTTATCGTCCTCTTAGTTTAGAAGATAGAGGGGGGGGGACACATTTTTCCACTTGGGAAGGGAACGCAAAGTATTCACTTTAGAAGAAAAATATTTAAGGAACCTCAATACCATTTTTAAGACCTATTCATAGATACCCCACACGTATATGTTCAATGAAAAAAATATTTCAAGTTTCAGTTTGAACTATGGGGACCCCGCATTTTTTTATTTTTTTTCTCATTTCGTGTGAAAACCTTGTTGTGGTTCACAGAATACATCTACTCACCAAGTTTCAACAGTAAAGTACTTATAGTTTCAGAAAAAAGTGGCTGTGGCAGACTGGCCGACAGACAGACATAACATCTATAAGGGTTCCGTTTTTTGCCATTTGGCTATGGAACTCTAAAGAGACCACTTTTTTAGGAAAAACATAAAAAAAACATTTTGACTTTAATCTTTTGATTTTGAAATAAAAAGAGTTGTTACATGTCTATCATATTTCAAAGTGTCCGACCGAAGCTTCGGCTTCGGCTTCGGCCACCTTCGGCCAAAAAATCCACCTTCGGCGAAACATTCGGCTTCGGCCCAAAACCCGGCCGAAGCCGAAGGTTCCGCCGAAGGTCCGAGCGACCGTCGAAATTGAACAAACTGTTACAAAAGTCATGAGGCGGCGTGGAGTCTCTATCAAAATATCACATACCTAGTATGCATCAAAACAAGTTACGTGTATTTAAACAAGTGTTTTGGATTTGAATTTGTGCTTATCAATTAAATTGTGATACATTATAGTCTAAGATCCCCCTATACAAGGACCTTCATCCGAGATGCTTAATGGATGAATCATATTTTATACACAATTTGACATGTCAATAATTATATTGCATATGGGTTGCCTAGTAAATTTCAGTTTGTTTTCATAAAAGTAATTACCTCATTAGTTCTATTGTTATTGTTACATTTATTTTGAATTTTCTAATATTTTCTAAACTGTGCCTTAATAGACCAACCTTTAATTATTTACTAAGAAGTGTTTGTTTATTTTATTTATTAGTCTAGTTTTGGTCTAGTTGAGTAAAACCAAGACGTTAAGAAATGATTATTTTTTAACCAGTAGGTTAATCACAAAATCACAAAATTTTATTTATCTCTAATCCAACCATCTCTATATCATCAACTTCTATATGAGACAGTCAATATAAACCTTCAATATTGAGGTTTTGAAATAATTTTTAATTAGAATTGTAGCTTGTAGACAATATTGAACAAAATTAATTACTGAGTGCTGAGAAAATATAAACCTTCGGCTTCGGCTTCGGCTTCGGCCGAAGGTCGGGCGATAGCCTATTAATCGGCTTCGGCCAAAAATAGACCTTCGGTCGGACACTAATATTTTGTCTAATTTAGGTTTGTTTTTAACAAACATTGTTTTCATTTTTAGGACCCAACTTTATCTAAGTACAATAATGATTCAAATTTTGAGTACTATCATTCATCACTACATAGTATAAAACAAAGTCGCTTTTTCTGTCATGTTGTATGTTGTATGTCCCTATGAACGCTTAAATCTTTAAAACTACGCAACGGATTTTGATGCGGTTTTTTTTAATAGATAGAGTAACTCATGAGGAAGGTTTTTATGTATAATATCATCCATTAAATAGTGGACAAGTACCACGGGCGAAGCCGGGACGGGCCGCTAGTACAGGATATTTCTAAGAATGGTTCAGCATAAATAAAGGGCACAACTGCTATCTATAGTTCCATTAAATTTTAATATTTAAACCACTTCTGTCCCATCATATCTGAGAATATCAGACAACTTACAGGATTCTTAAGTAGTGACAGGAATGTCTGTTTGTGTCGCCGCAGCACTGACTCAAATGTGTGCACAGCATAAGGGGCTCCCCCGCTCTCGTGTGCCAGGTAGCCCTCCACCACGGCTACCAGCTCTTTGTAAGGAGTCCATAAGTCATCCGTTGTTGTGCCTTATGAAACAAAAAAGTATGATTAGTGGGAAATTGAGATGTAATAATTATGATTACCTACAATAAAACGTTCTTTGGTATTTGTTTTGTTTTCACAATGTAGATTCGATAGATTATAATAAATTTAATTATATTATAAATAAAATACAGTGCTCTATTCTTATGTATTTCATAACCTAAAAGAACATAATAAAGAAACAATCGCATTTGATTACAGTGAAAATACAGAATGATTTGAAACTCTGCCATTGAAATATTTATAAACAATTCAAGGAAATACATAGTAGACAATGAATAAGAGATCTAATAGCAATTTAACAACATAAAATGCCGCCAAATAAGGTTAGCATGGAGGTTATTCAAAACCTTTACCTTCGTTAATATCCATGTTGAATTGGCAAGTTCTCCCACTATTTTACTTCAAAAGTGTTTGAAACACTTCTGGTTTTCTCCAACAACATTTATCACCAGTAATTATAAAGTAATCGGCTTTGTATTTTGATTTTAACTTAGTGCTTGACGGTTGATGCCAGTCAATCGAGATTTTGACACTGACTGACAGCATCGGTCATCGGTCAGTATGTTATGTCAAATTCACGAATCTACTGTTTTTATTTTTTATCTGGCAGCCCTTCTTTGGCCCTTTCTAAAAAGGACGATGCGGTGGAATAGTTGAATTTAGATAGAAAGAAAGAAAAATAATTCACCATTTACTTGCGATTCTATATCCCAATTGCATTCATCTTTTTTTGTAATAAATTTTTCATTCCTCCCTCTTTGATTGACTCACTCATAACTCGAGGTGGTCCTAGCTTCATGAAAACAATACAAAAAAACATTTTTTATGGAACTACTCTGTTGCTATTGAAGTTTGAAGCATTTTTATTGCCGCTTCGTAAATGTGGACCAGACCAGAGGGTAGAACGGATTGAAACTACACGAACCGGAAAACCCGCCCAGGCTATTTGTATCACTCCCTATAGGTACAGACAGATTCAAGAGCAATTCTCTGGAACACCTAACAGTAGTGTCATAGAAACTAGCATATCCTTCGTTTCTGAAGTGAAGTAGCCCAGAGAAAGGAACATAACATTTGCAACATATAATTACATTATTAGGGAAACAAATAATAAAATACAAATGCCTGTATGATCATCACATGTATTTCACCATCTACAACATTTATGAGTTTTTAAATCACAACAATAAAGTTATAGACAATTAGAATTTTAATAACAATAAAAAGTATGTAGTAATAAAATAATTGTGGTCTCTAGTATAAATGCAAAATACAATATTTTGTTTATCTAACTATTAGGCTTAAATAGTTTGTTCTATTGTGGATAGATATTCTGTACATTTGTTCCTGTAAAATGTGTTATTATAAAAAACAATATTATTGAAAAAATCCCCCACATTAGTGGTCTGTACAGGCAAGGAGTTCAATACATCTTTTTTGTCCACACTGTGTACTTTCTCACATTCACTTTGTATGAGATCCAAATATTCGAAGGCTCCTGTATTCACCAAGTTGCACAGTACTATGCTATCATTAGATGTAAACCCGGTCTTCTCAAAGCATTTCTTAGATAATATGTAGAGACAACTAACATTGAAATGTGTTAACATATTATAGTTCTGGATCAATAGTGTTTCTCCTAATGTTAACTGTTTCAAAATATTTAGAATGTTTGTGAAACATTTCTTTTCAAAAACACTGTAACTTTCTGACAGATCAAATTCTGGTAAACACAAAACCTTGTGGATCTTGATGTTTAAGTTGTTAAAATCTTGTTCAGCACAGTTAACTCCTTTGGTAAAAATCATTTCTTTGAACTCAATTTCTGAGAGTATCTGCTGGTACAGTCTGAAGATTGGCACAAATATAAATTTTGAGCTATTAATCTTTTGCAGTGGAAGTCCATAGGTGAAGACTAGTTTTAACATTGCATCCTTATCATAAAAAGATAACCACTTGATTGGTTCATTTATTAAAATAACAGGGTTTGATAAGATTTCAGCCTGTAAGAATGCATTCAGATTTTTTGATTTTTCTTTGAGTGATAACTTTGTGTATAACTGTCGTTCTGTGTATGAACCTCTGTGATACCTAGGGTTCATGTTAACTTTATTTTCTTCATGGAGGACACCCTTCAGTATCTCCAGCTCGTAATCCAGGGGCTTCAAGCCATACTGCCATATAAACTCAGTAGCAACAAGTGCTCTTATCTGCTTCATATCTCTATGCAGAGAAATGTTTTTTTGCATGAGATAAGCTGACAAGTTATTGTTTATCACCTGACATTGTATTGAACTGTAATAGTTAGCACATTCCTCAATCTGTTTCATGAAACTTTCAGGGATGGCTTCTAGGGGGAATAGTGATGTGTTGCCATATACCTCATTGCCATATGCTGATTTTAAAATAGGAATGTATGTCTCTAACATTGCTATCCCCTTGTAATTGAGACAGACAGCATAAACTTCAGAATTCCCTTGACGTGATGTGACTGGTTTGTAGATATTGACTTCACCGAATAACTGGTTTATTAGATAAAGTAGACTGACTGTTGAGTGCTCAAACATAGTAAATAGTTTGAAGATAAAAGTTCCTCCTGTAAATAAAAAAAATATATTTTAGCAAATACACACATCAACTTTATCTAGGGATATCTACATATTATCAAATATCTTAAATACTATTAGGAATTCGCTAATACTGTGAATGAAAAAAATATAGAGAATTTTATAGTTTTTAATAATAATTAATAATAAATAAAAGAAAAACGTAATTTAAATTGTATTTTTACTAATAATTAATTTTTAACGCCCTAGGTAAATTAGTGTGGTAGAAAATCTGCGTTTTTTTTTTAAATAAAATGTACAAATTAAATTAAAATAAACAATCGTATTGATTTAATCAGTGTTGCCACCTCTCACGTTTATTATAACATCAGTATCAATTGTTCGTGCTTAAAATTAAGTTTGTTAAGGACTTGTTGCGTTATGAGACCCGATGCTCTTTCAAAGTGATGGTGAAGTTGTTGTACTGTCTTGGAATTTGGTGGGAAATGTCTTAAAAATCATTAATGTAACATATCGCACGCATGCTTGATAGGATTTAAGCCGGACGACTCAGCAGGGTAATAAAAAGCATGGATATCGTAGTCTTGTAGAGCGGCCGGCACCTACCGCGCCACATGGGAATTGGCACTGTCGTTCATGGTTATAAATTCCTGGATGATTTGGACTTGGTTTAGAGCAATGACAGATTCTGCTACCTTTTTGAGGTGTTTTTGATTACTCATGATGCTTTGGATACAAATGGGCTGGGTTCGTTCACCCAGACGAAATCCTCCTAAAACCATAACTGTTCCGCCTTGGTAAAAGTGGACCTCCTTAGAGTGCCACAGACGGCTGATACTGTCAGGAGTTCTCAAAACGCGTGTTCTTCTTGAATCTGGATAAAATCTGTATCTGTAGTCATCGGGTTACAGCATCACAGACCATGGGTCGCAACCCCATGGAAAATTTTACTAAGTCCAAGAAAGACGCCTACCGCGATTGCCCCATCACAATGTTAGTACACTTAGCAGTTGTCCAACATGAAGACCTTCTTCATGCAAACTTCTTTGCACGGTTTGGTCGCTTTCCAGCAGCTGATGGTCCTCCTAGAGCCTTTTTACTAGTCGCCTCGCTGTGATGTTTGGTCGTCCTCTAGCAGTCTTTTGGAGAAATTGATCCTGTCTCTGGGTAGTAATGCGATTTCTGTTTTAGTGCCGTTCAACCACGTTCCCAAGACTGCGATAATTGCTCCAAAACCTTGGTAACATGTTTTGGTTGGTGTTTAGGGCCTCGGCAACGACGCGTTCGATTGCAACACTTTCTGACAAGTCAACGGATCGTAACATTTTATTTCAACTCAAATGATACCGTTACATTACTTTTAAAAGAACACTCAACAAGTTTCATAAAAAAAAATTAAAAAAACATCACTTTTCTTTCGTAAAACATCAAAAAAACAATTTTAATTTCCATACACTTTTCCCGTGCGGAAGGAACTACCAACATTTTTTTGCCATTCTTTTGTTTTTCTATAAAAAAAATATTTTTTATAAAAATAGAATAAAATACCTTCCAATCGATATATAAACTTCATATTAATATAACAAAGAATTAACAATATAACATGGTTTATAATATACAATTAAGATATCCCTAGATTTTGTTGATGTGTGTAAATCACAATAATGGCAAACATATTATTATTCATTACAAGCATACAACTAAGTACCTGGACTTAAAGCCTGAAGTGCTGTGATTATTTCACAGTAATGGAGTGGAGATGTAACCTCTTCCTGGGCATCTGGCTTCTGCATACAATCTATTGAACCATCAGCTGTTACTAGCAACACCTGCAAATGAGAATTATTATAATACATACTAAATGATCCACCTTTGCAGACAGTAGCTTAAGTATATAAGTCAAACAATATATACTAATGATAAAAAAATATATTATTTTTGAAAATGTATGACTCCATGACTATAACCATTATAAATAGTTGTTAAAAAATATAGCATTTGAAAATAGTATCTGTTGGCTTTCTTGACAATTCTTCTCAGTCATCAATAGGCCTATTTTAATAAAGAATATTTTAAGATTGAGTTTGAATTTAAACAGTACTACAAGGCACATAGATACATAAATGTTTGCACAGAGTGGGTATAACATGTGCAACCTCTTTGTGCAATAACTTACACAACTTCTCATTGTCATAAATAAATCTTACTTTGCCCAAAGACTTTGCTTTCTTGACAATGGCTTGGGAATTTTCCCAATCCATCAGGTTTCCTGTATTGTCCACTCCAAAGTCCCAATTGTCCAGCGTATGGAACATGAAGCGGTCATCACTTATCATGTTGGATGGTGAGTTGCCCTCATAGTATGGGTTCAAGGTGTTTGCTACCCATTTCCACTAAAAAAACAAAATGTTAATGAAGAAGATATTCAAATTATTTTTCATCTTTTAAAAACACCTGTGCAAAGGCTCTGTAAAATTATTGGCACCTTTCATTTACCCTCATTATAATATTCATTTACATCTCATTAATACTGAAGAATTTTCTACTTGGAACATTTTAGTAAACAAAACAAGTTAAATAGACAACATACTTTACTCAGTCAGTCTACAAGTCATCATCATCATCCTAGCGCCTCTCCCGGTTGCATCCTCGGCCATTGCCTTGGAGCCCAGGGTACGCTGCGACTATGATCCTGAATTGACATGCCTGGTTATTACAATGGAGCGACTGTCGTCTGACCTCCGTAACCACAAGGGAAACCAGGCCAGTTGGATCATAGTCGGGACCAACGGCTTAACGTGCCTTCCGAAGCACGGAATCATCATTCTTATCGGACAATCAGGTGATTCAAGCCTGCAATGTCCTAACCAAACTTGGAAAACCAACACAAAGTGAAAGTGTTCCCCGCGGGATTCGAACCCACGACCTCCGAGTTCGTAGTTTTTGAGCACAGCGCTCTAACCACTACACCACGGAGGCAGTTAAGTCAGTCTACAAGTAAGAGGCCAAAATATTGTATTGAATCAATATCTCTGGATCTAATATTCAATAAATAGTAAACAAATTAATATAACAAAGACTTACATCAATACTAGGGAAATTTAGCTTCAAATAGTGATTTAAAGATGTAATGAAAGCACCAGGAGCTTCACATAAATGCAATGAAACCATTTTCATGTCTGCAATTGCTTGTCTTGGCACTATACTGTATGTGCTTGCGCATTCATAGAACTTGGTCCACGCTTGCGTCAGGAACTCGGGATTGACGAGGCACCTGATCTTCCAGCCCACCTCACCGGCGGGGTTCCGCCGCCTGGTGTGACTGCTCCACTCCTCTATATTAAAATCATTCAGTTGACTCTTGTGGAAGTTCAGGCGGTTTTTCAATATCTCCAACTCTTTCACTTTCCATGGAGGCGCCGAGAACCACGACTCTCTGTCCGGCAACTTCCAATTGCTGTTAGCACGAAACTGGAATTTCTTATTGAACAAATCATTCAACTCCACTTCAAACTCTCCATTTCTAGAGAACCTGTGCCTGGGTGGAAACGTGCTGTCGAAATTGCTGAACATAATTGACATAAAACTGTTTATCCAAAATAATTTATTAAGAAAAACAAATATGTATTGGTTTTCATGTGTGAATGATTAAAATTCTAAGTACACGTATCTAAAACGAAATTCTATCAACGTAGATAAGAGTAGGATGATTTCATTTTGTTTGAGTGTATTTACACTTGTACATTATTCAAGAATTCAATAAAATGAGTGCTTCTTCGAGATAAAATGAAAATAAACACAAACAACACACAATCCTACTACGAACTACCGAAAGAAAATGACATTGAGCGTAATACATTGCCATAAACAAAAATTCCTTATCAGAAAGATTTGTTTCCTTTGAATTATAAATGTTGGTTGGGCTCCGCTGAATTGTCAAAATTGAATGAATGAATGAACGCTATATTAAAAAGCAAAAAACTACATTTCAATCAATTTCCATTTCATTCATTCATCATTTTATAGCTGTTGGTTGCGCATATTATGCGTGCCCTTGTTGATGTAAAAAATATATACTATTATTTATCAGACTCAAATTACAGACCTAAGTTTTGTGTTGACTTCGAGACGAATATTAGACATTAGGATCATACCCTCAAAGAAAGACAAAGAAGACATTTAGACGTGTTTTGGCGACTGACTCGTTTGACTGACAATACTGTTACTTTTTGAGAATGTCAAACAGTAACCACAACCGCAACGATGATCGCAAAGAAGAAAATCCACCTTATTCAAGAGTATTTGTTGTATGTAGTAAACAGACGGAGGAGGATGACTTGAGAGAAGTTTTTGCGAGGTACGGTAGTATTGAAGATTTGTACATACCTAAAGATCGCTATACTGGTGAGTCCAAAGGCGTAGCATATATAAAATACACCAAAACATCGTCTGCAGCAGCGGCAATACAGGAACTTCACTTGAAATCTTTAAAACCTAACCAGAAGCCAGTGAAGGTAATGATTGCTATTAACAAAAATGATATAACAAGCTCTAACAATGATGAGAAGTACAAGAGACTGTTCATAAAAGTTCATCGGGAAGTACAAGAGAGTGAATTGGTTGATCATTTCTCTAAGTTTGGACAGGTCAATACTGTTCATTTGCAACGAGACAAGGTTACGGGCATATGCAAGGGCTTTGCTTATGTACATTACACAAATTTTCTAGATGCTGCAAGGGCTTATGAAGAATGTGATAAAAAATACAAACCTGTTTTTGCGACACCTAAAGATGAACTAAAAAGGAGCAGAACAAGTCTTGATTTTGGTCCATTTGGTGATGGGTCACCAAATCATATGCACAACGCTATGAGAGACTCTTTAGGTGATCAATCCATTATGTTAAAAGACAAGTACAAATGGGATGGCTTAGCTTTTGAATCCAATGCCAGCGGTGGCTATGATACAATTGTTGTGACCTGCACTCCCCAAGTGCCTCAGAAGCACATAGAGAGATTATTCAACATAGTACCAGGTATGGTGGAATGTCAATACACAGTGGACACTAACAATGGCCATTGCAAGTCAATCATAACATATATCGGGGAAAAATCTGCTGCTTATGCCTATGACAAAATAAATAATTTTGAATTCCCATCAGGAGAAATTGTTACTATTAAACCTGATGATAACCCATTGAACAAAGTAGCAAGCAACTTGACTAACATTGTGAACAGCTTCAAGAGCTCTATTGATGCTGGAAATCCTGACTTGCTACAGTTGGCTGATGCTATAGCCCATACCTCAACACTTATAAAAGCTGCTACTACCAGTAAATTGGAACAAAAGCTGCACACAGATGAAAGTTATGGCAAAGGGCTGCCTCCTCCACAGCCAATGGCCTGTGATACTAGCCGAGTAGCAAAAAGATGCTTCATTGTGTGCAAACCTTACCCTCCTCCGTTACCAGTTCTCAGAGACCTATTCTGTCGTTTTGGGGACCTGATTGATGTATGCACATTTCCAAATAAAATATTTGGTTTTGTCAAGTATGCTTCCATTAGAGCAGCTCAAGAAGCCATAGACACACTTAATGGAACTATGATACGGGGAATACAGTTTAAGGTTTTAGAAGCTGATGAAAGGCCTAGTAAAGATGATGATCATAAAACAAATGCAGATGATTCAGAGCGTAACGAATGTAAAAGAATCAAATTAACTAATAGTGAGTGAGTCTGACTAGCCTAACAAATAAACATAATCAAATAATTATTATTTATAGTAAAATAACTCATCTACTGACTTAAATAGATATATCATTCATTTTTCATCACTTATGAACTATTGACTTATGTTTATAAACAAATTAAATTTAGATTATAGTATCTCTACTATAATCTAAATTTCATTTAATATAATAAGTTATTTTATATTGACAATACTATCAGATCAAGGATGAAATGACAATGATTTTGTGTACAGTTTACTGGACTAAAGACCTCACTACAAATAATAAATAAGGGTTTGCTTTGTATTCATTCACTTTAATTGAGTTTATGACAGCATGGATTAATTGTGTTCATTAATACAGATTGAAATATGACTGACTTTTTATTACTGCAAGGAACAGACCAATATAACATACCATGATTGTTTACTTTGGACTTAATCATTATTATTATAAATACATAATATTTTAAGGAAAAGGTCCCATTTATCACATAGCCTTCACTCATACTTAAAAGACAATATAATATAAAGATAAGAAATCTTACCATGAACATTACACTTAATTTAAACCTATTTTCTATCTCTCTATTTTCATTAGTGAGACACAACTAAATTCAAAAGAAAATACATTACATATAACTACATAATTATAATAATTACATAAACATTTAATAACTGTGTAGAATAAACCTTAGTTCTTATTATTTTGAAGTAAGTAAGTAACATCATTTATTCCAGATAGGAGTTTGTTTATGATGTTATCGTAATAGAGTGCATTGTTTTCTTGAGGAGTTGGTACCCAGTTCTTGTTGCATTCACTCAAAACAGTTTTTGACTGAACCATCTGAAACAAAATTCATATAAGTGAGATTAGCATTATCAATTAGAATTATATAATAGTTTACTATTAAAAATCAAAAGATGAGCATTTTGGAATTTTGAGGGCTGCTTGACACATTTCTTAATTAATCTAAAATAAAACAAACAGCAATTACAGTACCTGTGTGAACATCTTGACATCTTCACATAACCGTTCAAGTTTTGTTTCAAGATCGGCATTCCTTTTATCGGTATTATCGCTCTTACTCAGCTTAATATTGGCCAAACGCTTGCTTAGCTGGTCAAGACTGGTGGCATATTGTTCCAGGTCAAGACTATTCATATCTTTTGGTGGGCTGATTGGTTCCGGCTGGGGAGCCACAAAACTATTTTTAAGATCTTCAGCGTAACCTTTCATAGCTGCAATAACATTGTCCAAGTCTGCGTCTATGCAGTTATCGGACATATCTTCCATCAAAAGCTTGGGCATCCCAGCATCTAGAAACTTAGACACGTCTTCGTGTCTCAGTCCATTGTTACCAGGCGGCTGCTGCATGGCAGACGTGGGAATAGAGTCGAAAATATCTTTAATATCCTTCATCACTCTCTGGGAATCTGCTAACTCGTTATCCAAGCTCTGAGTAATCCTCTCTAGTGCATCTAATTTAACCATGGACTGCAAGTAATCCGTAAAATCACCGGTAACAGCTTTATAACTTGGATCCATCTTCTGCTATTATTAACTTATTAAGCTTTGAAATGAGAAAAAAAATAATGATTTTTCAATCAAAACAAGCGAATCGATCAGATCGGATTTTATTTTGACAGTTAAGCTACGTTCGTTCAGAAATTAATATTCTCATCAAAAATCCTTTACTCGCTCAAACAAAAGCTATGATGTGGCTTAAGCGCAAACCGTGTAGAGCCAAAGAAGCGAAAAAAGGAAAAAAACAACATCTTTCATAAATGTCAATTTGACATTAAATGAAATTGTCAGATCGGGATCGGCACGTGTGTTTTGTGATTGTTTATTTTTAATTGTTTAAAACTAAATATGGTGCGTAAACTAAAATTTCACGAACAGAAATTGTTGAAAAAAGTTGATTTTATATCATGGAAAGTAGACAACAATCTACATGAAGTCAAAGTTATGAAAAAATATTTCATACAAAAACGTGAAGATTATACCAAGTAAACTCCGTTCCAATTTTATACATGGACTTGTAGTATTTGAAAGATAGTTTATATTTTATATTTCTTATCAGGTACAACAAATTGTCGAGAGAAATCAGAGAGCTAGCCAATAAGATCAAAGACTTGGATGCTACAAGCGAGTTCAGAACTGAATCTAGTGCACAATTGCTAGAAAAACTTTATCAAATGGGTCTCATCCCGACGCGATGGGACCTGGCTCTGGCAATCAATGTATCTGCCAGTGCATTCTGTAGGAGAAGACTCCCTGTTGTTATGGTTAGAAGTAAGTTGGCATTGTTTTCTTCTTAATAATTTACTTAAAGCCTTTCCACATTGTAGAGTTTGGATGCAAGTTTAGTGAGATAAGCTAATGTGTAAATGCACTCAGTACAATAGTAATACAACAGGACTTCTTTAAGCATTTTTTATAATACAGTAACTAATGAGATGTAGGATCTTTTTGTCTTTGCTTATTCTGATCATTTCCTATGAATTTCATGTTAGACAATAGTATGTTAAGCTTTCTTTTACTTACAAAAATAAGAGCAAATATGTTAATTGAATTGAAATTGAAATTCCATTGTTTCAGACAAGATGTCAGAGAATATAAAAGAAGCAACAAAGTTTATTGAGCAGGGCCATGTAAGGGTCGGGCCAGAGGTGGTGAAGGACCCGGCATTCCTGGTCAACAGGTCACTGGAAGACTTTGTCACTTGGGTCGACGGCTCTGCTATTAGGAAACATGTTATGGAATACAATGATATGGTATGTAGGAAGAAACTATGGACAAAGAAAATTACCATCCATTTTGATGAATGTATTACCCCTAGCTATTTTTACCATGTTTTCATTTTGATAATGTGAAGAAGAGTGGTAATCCCGTGAAGCAGTACAGATACTTTCCCTTAATGACACAATATTATTTCCCTAATCTTTATTTTGTTTGTTTCAGAGGGATGACTTTGAAATGATTTAGTGATTGATGAAGTGCTAATTTATACTAAGGACTATAAGTGTTGTGGTGAAATGATGATGCAAGTTAATGTAAATAGTAAGAAAATAAAGTGTAAGACTAAGAATGTCTTTTTCTTTACATTTTTCTTTCAGTGAGAAATGAGAGACAAACTTCTTAGCTATCCATAGATTCTCCGTGGGGGTGACGGGTCCATCGCGTGGAACAGACATTTTTAAATTGCTCATCATGTAACAAACAAAACGAAACGGTAGGTAAATTATTTTAAATGACCCACGGTGCTCTACTGGTGCTGCTATTCTCCAATATGTCATAGAATTGATTGCTAGGTTGCCCACTTTCGTAGTATCTTTCCCCTCTGGAATATTTTAGTTAATCTTTTTTACAAAAATACTTTTACTCGACATAAGTTAGTATAATTTATCGTGGATAAATGAACAATTAGTAAACACGCTGCTACTTGCAGTAATGCTGAAGTAGCGTAAGTACAATAATTAAGAAGTAGCCCTAACATTTATCGATATGAACCTGCATATAGATTGTATAAAAGTTAACCTTATTTTAATATTGATCAAATTGAAAAAAGTTGTAAATATGTATAACTTCATTTTTGGGAAGGACTACAAGGTGAATAAAAAAAATGTGCTACTTATACGGGTATTTTTTGCTATTTATAAAATTGATTTGTCTTATATATTTTGATACCTACATCACATCTACTAAATTAATAAAATATTATTAAAATATTATTTTTTATTATAAAAAACCTGTTGGATCGGAATAAGGAAAGAAATCTCCGATATTTAGAATCTATGGTAGCTTAAATATTTCTTCGTATGGCAACAAACTTACAGCCTTGCGCGAGGTGTCCTGAGAAAATAAAAAAAAATATTAGGAAAAGAAATGGCAGTTACTAGAGAGAAAGAAAATTGTTCAAGAAAAATTAATGGAAATATACCTGCCTTATCCCTTAATAGTGATAATATGTCGACATCCACGGATAGCGACGACGTAGCGGATCCAACATATGAATTAAGGAACATTCAAAGTATAATAAACGTGACCCGTGAAAACATTGACGCTCTAAATGCAAAATTCGCTGGTTTCCAGCATCCACCGTCGTTATATTTGTCAGAATATCAGGAGTTGACGTCGAAGTTGCACGATCTAGAACTTAGGGAACGGACTTTACGTGAATTGCAGACTGAATCGCCGGACAGAAGTGAAGAGTGTTCTTTGCAGGATGATAGTAAAAAGTATGATACACTTACTCGTCAGCCGAAGGTGTTCCTCCGGGCGCACCTCCCTAACCAGCAACGCACCAGCGTGCAAGTTAAGGAAGGGGTGACGTTGAGAGACGCGCTCTCGAAGGCGTTAAAACTTCGTAACTTGACTTGTGAAATGTGTGAAGTGGTTAGGACAGGCAATAACCAAGTGATACCATGGGATGTGGACATAACTTTGATCGATGCCGAAGAGGTCAGTCTCTATTTGAAATTCTGGTGTGAAACAAACACAGCTGAAGTTGTTCTTTGAATTGTACATAATAATTTTATTCAAATAGTAAAATACTATTTTGTTTTGCCTATTGATAACACTAGGAAAACTTTCAAAAAGCCCAATTTGATTCTAATATTGTAAACATTTAGCCAGATCTTGACAGAAGCTTATAACTTTTATTTCATTCTGGGATATAAATATTGAGATAGTTTGAAGTGAATATCAACTTTCTCAAATGTACCGTATGCAATTTCACATGAAAGTTATTTTCAATGGGATTTGAGTTTTCAAGGATTTGTGTTTGTAACATCTTGAAATTTGAATATGTTATCAACCATTACATAGGCCTTACAACACATTTAGGTATATTTATTTATGATTCACCAGCATTCACAAAAAAGGAAACTAAATTCTTATTTTAAAACTACCACAATATAATTTAAATGTACCAATCTTTAAAGGTGAACACAGCATGCAAATAAATATAAATATAAATATTTTCACAACATCACATACATTGATCTGACCCCGTGTTAAGTAGCTCAAGCACTTGTGTTACAGACATCAGAATCAACAGTGGTATTACAAATATACTTAAATAGATACATATTACACCCAGACCAGGACAAACAGACATGTTCATGCACACAAATGTTTGTCCTGTGCGGGGATCGAACCTGCAACCTCTTGCGTAATAGGCAACATCTTGACCATTACACCAAGCGGGTCGTCAAATGAAAGGAAATGGTAACTCATTTTGAAACTCACAAAGGAAATATTACAGAATATAGTTAGAGGTCTTACAAGATTATTTTTGATGATAATCATACAGTTCTCAGATTTTATTTTGTAGACATGTTTCGATATAAACATTTTGATAATGGCTTGTATGTAAATAATTTCTTAAATTTTGAAGTTCATTATGCTATATTTGTAACAGGAAATAACATTTGAATATCTTAGATATTTTTTATTAAGTATTAAAACATTATTATTCCAATAGGTTTAGTGCGTATTGTTTTCATAGGGGTGGGTTATAGTAATAATGCTTGTACGTGGGTTGACTGAAGAATTAATTGTTCAGCCAACCCTTTAAAATGTTTTATAGTTAGTTATCAAATTCTGTAACTAATAAACTATCAAAAATTATTTAAACTGAGGTAAATAAGTTTATCATTATAAATAAAGTAATATAAAAGAAAGTAAAAGGCAAATCTAAAGCACAAATTGCTTCAGGGCAAGACATTTGTAATGTGTTACAGGTGACGGTACGGACTCTCGACAAGCTCCCGATAATGTCTCACATCTCGCATCAGTTTACAAGAAAGACATTCTTCACGCTGGCATTCTGCGAGTGCTGCCGTCGACTACTGTTCAACGGTTTCTACTGCTCGCAATGCAATTTCAAGTTCCATCAGCGGTGCGCTGATAAGGTCCCTAGCATTTGTCACCAGGTAAAAACTTATATATTGTGCTAATTTTACGATAGAAAGGCTTGTTTTTGCATAGAAAAAAACAAAGTTGCGGTTTTATTGATATTTTACATAGCAACTTGGAATCCTATGTAAATGTAAAAAAAAAAAGATATTCGAACACGTGTCATTGTCATCATAGTGCTTCTATTGGTTGTATCCTCCGCCATTAGCCTTGGTCCCCATGGTATGCTTTGACTATGGTTCTGAATTGACAAGCCTGATAATAACATTGGAGTGACCGTTGTCTGTCAAATTATTCCCTGCATCTATTGATATTCATTAATCTGATGGATTTCATGTGCGTGTTCTAACACAGGTTCGCATGACGGACACGTACTACGCAGCGTTGCTCGCGCAGAACCCGGAGACGCAGGCCGGCATCCTGCACTTCCCGCCGCACTTCGGATACCACCACATGATGCACCGGAACGACCAGAACAAGTATGCTAATACAATTACAAACTGTCAAACGATATTGAACCATAAAGCTGAGGTGTTAAGTTGAACATTGATTGAAGTTTTGACAGATTTGGATAGTCTCACTGATGTCCACTTTGCTAGGACTTGGTATCGTCTTTATGTCAGGGGAATAAGAACTAAGTTTAAACAGCAAGTGTTCACTCCATGCAGGCGTCAAGTTTTTTTTAATGTATAAGAAAAAATATAAATAGAGAGAGACGAACTTCTTAGCTATCCATGGATTCTCCGTGCGGGTGCCGGGTCCATCGCGTGGAACAGAGAGGAACGCCAGTCGGCGCCTGGGACTTGCGACCCAGCGTGTAGGTTTAAGGGGCCCCTTTATAGTATACTAACGATCACCTTCACCGATGACATTCCTCTCCCTTCCCAACCATATTTGGTATGAGCCGAGTAAAGCGGCTTTAGTTGCTCTTTCCAGTAACGAGCTAATATTAGATCTTGGTAATCCTAAGTCCTTCAGTAGGTTGTAGAGAGATTTCGCTGGTATACCTCTCGCACCCACTTCCACAGCATACAACCGTGCTATATAACCATTTTTAGTCATCTCGTTGGTTAGGTCATAATACTTATTTGTTTTAAACGCGTGATCTTTGGGAATGTTTGTCTCCCATGGAACAGTAAGTTCCACCAACAGTACGCGCTTAAGTTTTCTAGAATAAACGAAAAGATCTGGTCTAGACGACGATAACACAATGTCTTCTGGAATAGTGTAGCGCTTTTCATACGTGTCCATCATGATCTTCCAATCTGGAGCTGCACTAACGATGGAGTAAGGTTTGACTTTGGACTTCTTGGTAGATCCTTCCTTGACGAAGTTGATGTTCTTTGTATTCGTCGTCAAACCTTTTGCTGCTCTTGCTATTGAAAGGCTCACCGCTTCACGTATGATCTGCAACACTCCGTCATGGCGGCGAGAGTAGTGACCTCTGTCTAGGAGTACTCTGCATCCCACCAACAAATGCCTCGCGGTACCTACGGCCTCGCCACAGAGTAAACATGTTTTGTCTACTGCCATTCCCCACCTCACAAGGTTGCTCTGATCGGGTAGGGTCAACTGAAAGGCATTCAGATAGAATTTAAGCAACGCCGGAGACCAATCGTACAGTATCGACCGCCACTTCAATGCTAAAGGGATACAAAACTCACCAAGGGAGACCCACTCGTTTTGCATTTCAAGATTAAGCGCATGTACTCTATACTCGTTATCTTCATCCATTCGCAGAAAAGACTTAATGATGTTCCGGTCGTCCTCTCTTCCTCGACATCCCAATCCTACCCTGTTTGTTTGCGCTCCCACCATAAACTGCTTATGGAACCGTAGCCTAGACTCTAACTCACTCATATTCTTATCTTTTGGGAGTGTTGCCACTGCGTTGTCTTTCGATTTACCCAGAATGTGCATCTTGGTAACTCTAAGATGTTTGTAAAGCTCCGATGGCTTGTTTAGGTTCATCCCAAAACTATTTTTGCCCCTAAATAGTGTCGAGGGGTCTGCCGAGTGGGCTAATCCAGTCCAAGACTTCAACGATTTCACAACAACGGCGTCCAGTCGCGATAAAAGGGTTTTGCCGAAGTCGTATACGAGGAAAGGCCAAGACAAGCGCGAGGACAGGTAGTTGTTGTAGATCCATAGCTTCTTAATGTTCCCTATGGGCTGGTTCTCAACCCTACTAATGGAATCAATGAAATCCTCAACAATACCATCCAATGATGGTGTGCGGCCTCTATAGTCTATCTTTCTGCCTAGAAATTTGAACGGGAGCGCTTCAGAAATTGTGGCAACATTCTGACCGCCAATCGTGAGTCCAGGGTCATAAGATGTAAATTTCGTATCTCGTCTACCCAGACATAAGCAATAGCATTTACTTGGTTTCACCTTCATGCCGTCAGTCCAAGCACAGAACTCATCCACCTTTTTCAATAACACTTGACACTGCTTCGGGTTTCGTGTCAAGATTGCGAGATCATCAGCAAAGGCTAGGATTGATTCTGTGTACTGATTATTTATTTTAAACCGATAACCCCATTTCTTCTCCTGAAAAATCAAAGTGTCAATTAGAATATTTATAACTACATTAAATTAAAAAACAATTCATCAATTTGTTCGTAAAATATGTCGTTGCGTGTTCAGGTCTGTCTCGCCGGCAAAGAAGATGAAGGACTTTGACGTGCACTGGTCTGTACCCAGTACTTGTGCTTGTCCGTACTGTACTCATTGTGCACTGTACTGTAAATAGCACAAGCTGTAACTGTACTCTGAATGTCCTTTCATGTATAAAGCACAGCCTGTACTGTACGTTAATAGCAAAGCCTGTAATGTACTCTGAATGTCCTGTAATATACATAGAACAGACTGTACTGTACTCTTGAATGTCCTGTTATGGATATAGCACAGACTGTACTACATATTATAGCCCAGCCTGTACTGTATGTAGCACAACCTCAAAATGAAAAATAGTCAAATTCCGATACACTAGTAATGAGTAATACATAATGATATCAATTTTCGAAGAATCCTTTAAGCATGTAATTATGCCCAAGTCAGAAGACTTCGCTCCTCTGTTGCAAGTTAGCAGTTTATCAATGTGTTATTCATAGAAGTAGTAAATAATGACAATAGGGATGTTAACACATATCATAATTAATTTCACAACACTTTTCTTAAAAAAGAAGACGCTTTTTAGCACGTAATGTATTGGTTTGTTTTCGTTTATACGTAAGATTAAGATTTTTAATAAATTAAAATTATACAATTAGTTACTCAGTTGACTTTAAAACTAGTGACGTCATAGTGTGCTATTCCCATACAAACTTCATAGTTTGGAATCGTTTTGACAGTTAATAAAAGAAGGTCAAATGACTGGTGGTGGCAACATCCCTATTGTATACTTCTACAAAATTAGAAACATCAATTATGTTCAATAAGTGCTTAGTACAACCTGTACTGTATGTAGTACAATCTGTACTATAGATGGCAAGGCCTGTAATTTACACTCTCAGTCTGTAATGAACAAAGCACTGCTTGTACTGATATCGAGTGTGAACTGTAGTGTACTTAGCACGGCCGTTACTATACCTACGAAATGGGCACTGTACTGTACTATCTGTACCGTATTGTGCTATGGCAGGGCCTGTTATGTACGCCCTCACCTCGTTGTGTACTGTAAAAATCACTGCCTGTACTGACCTCGAGTGTGAACTGTTCTGTAACGAGCACGGACTTGACTATACGCAATGTGCGCTGTACTGTACTATGTGTGCACCGTATTGTGCGTAGAACAGCCTGTACTGTACTCGATGTTCTGTCTGTTGTCTCGACTGTTGCCTTGTAATCTTTCTTCCTGCTCTCTAACTTTAGTGTTTAATGCCTTAATACTTAATGGTTGACTGCCTCCGTGGTGAGGTGGTTAGAACGCTGTGCCTCAAACCTTGGAGGTCGAGGGTTCGAATCCCGCGAGGAACACTAACACTTTGTGTTAGTTTACCCAGTTTGATCAGGACGTTGCAGGCTTGAATCACCTGATTGTCCGATAAAAATGATGATTCCGAGCTTCGGAAAGCACTTAAGCCGTTGGTCCCGACTATGATCCAAATTGTCTGCTTTCCCTTGTAAGGGTTACGGAGGTGAGACGACAGTCGCTCCATTATAATAAGCAGGCTTGTCAATTCAGGATCATAGTCGCTAAATACCCTGGGCTTCGAGAGGAAATGGCCGAGGATGCGACCTATAGTCATACTATAGCTATATTTTAATTGAAAAACAACTATTTTAGTTATTCAATCTGAAATAAAAATTATCGTAATCTGATTTCCTGTGACTAGATTTGGCACTTTATAAAAAAGTATATGTATTTATTTTCGTAATTGTAATGATTGGTATGTATATAGATGGTGTCAATATTTCTGTAAAATAAATCTGCTTTGTACATATGGTTAACGAAGTTTACTCTCATAATAGTTACAGTTTGTTTCGAAGTAGTTTTAAAGTGGATTTATCTTTCTTAAAGTAGTTTTTGTCTTTCCTATCATATTTGGTTTTCGGTTGACTACACATGATTATCTGTGTTAAATATGGTCAAAACTAAGTAATATTTCACATATCGAAAAGAAGAAAACGCTTTAGAAGTGGACGCTTATTGTTATTTTTTGTTGTTGTTCAATAAGGCGACAAGCAATACATAAATGATTGATGTGGTCAGCCTTTTTGTAGAAATTGTTGTTTATTTAATATACTGTCAGCTCTAACAACCTTCTAACTTAACTTGCTGTAGTTAGTTCTAACCGATTAATGACGAATTACTGTTCAGTAATTCATATAAGAAGTGGGTTTTTTGCGATTTCGAATGGATGAACCTCTCTTTCTTGATTCCTTGTTTCTTCCACGTCATAATGTGTTCAGTCGCCATAGATCTCTGCGTTAATCAATTTAATAGAAAATATCGTTGGGGTGATTTAATTCTTTACATATTAAAATTAAAATCCTTTCACCTTATTAATCGGAAAAATAAACCACACCCTATTACAAAGTAGACTAGGTCTAAATTAGCATGTGTTTTAGGCAACAACACCCGCGCTCGCTGAACCAGCAGGACCGGTCGAACTCGGCGCCCAATGTGTGCATCAACATGGTGCAGCAGAGGCCCATGACGCTCGCCGACCACCAGCCCAAGCATAATCAGGTATTTGACTAATGTTTTCTTCCATTACGCGACCATTTGTTTATTTATTTTTAATTCACATAAAACGGCAGATACCAATTACATTCATTAAGTGAATAATATTTCTGAGGATACAAAGGAAATTATAAATTGAAATTAAAATTACACAAATTACATGATAAAAAGATTGGCCAAGTGCGAGTCGGACTCCCGCACTGAGGGTTCCGTACAAATTCTATTTTTGACGTATTAAAAAAACTACTGAATAGATTTCGTTCGAACCAATTTTCGTTGGTAGTTTTTATGATAATGTACATTATATATTTATTTCAGATTTATCATCCTCTTACTTTAGAAGTTAGAGGGGGGGGACACACTTTTTTCCACTTTGGAAGAGTGTGTCACGCAAAGTATTCACTTAAGAAAAAATTGAGCTTAAAAACCTCAATATAATTTTTAAAGACCTATCCATAGATACCCCACACGTATATGTTCAATGAAAAAAAATATTTTCAGTTTCAGTTCTAACTATGGGGACCCCCCATTTTTTTTATTTTTTTTTTCTATTTTCGTGTGAAAAACTTGTTGCGGTTCACAGAATACATCTACTCACCAAGTTTCAATAGTATAGTACTTATAGTTGCGGAAAAAAGTGGCTGTGACAGACTGGCGGACAGACAGACAGACAGACAGACAGACAGACAGACAGACAGACAGACATGACGAATCTATAAGGGTTCCGTTTTTTGCCATTTTGGCTACGGAACCCTAAAAACTGTTACTCATGAAATAAAACTTTACTTTTAAACATATAATCGCGATATAATTTAAAAACTACATATCCTGGGATGCCCCAATCTGACGCGGGGCCCTGGGTATGTGCCCAATTCTATATAAGTTCATAAGTCTGCTTCAAAAACTCGAGCACGGCTGAACAGATATGGAACATATTGGTCTTAAAATAATTGTGCCAGTAGTCTAAGTTAATATTTACTTTTTTTCCCAATCAACAGCACATTCCAGATTGCTTATTTACTAGGCACTTTTACACATAATTGTAACAACCTGAATAAACAATCATCATTCTTTCACCGTCCTTTAGATAAGTAACTCGCCGCAATCATCAAACTACCTGTCATCCCGTCGCACGGACCGCACCAGCGGCGCGGGCGCGGGCACGACGTCCGTCAGTACGGCGCCTCCGGCAGACACGAGCCACAGGTAATACAAAAGACTATCACTTGCGTTTGATAAAATTGGTTAAACTTGACGATTGAGAAGAGTTCAGTGGTTCTGTGTTTTGTTATTAAAATTAAAGTTCCGAGCCAGTGCTAGTTTATCTTAAAGAAATAAAAAAATATTTTGGACTAATTGTCTACTTCCAAACTAAGCTCGAAGTTGGACTAATGAATGCACACACAAAGTATTCGAACTTTGGTTTTGTAGCCAATAAAGGGGTTTTATTTAGTTATTTATTTATTTATTTTCGTGCACGTCGACTCATATTGTAAACTTCTCGTTATGACCATTACCTACTCTACGGCGACGACCTACGGCGTCCTCTACGACTTAGTAAAATTCCAAAAATGAGGAATGAGGATATGTTAGAGGCGACGCTTTTATCCGGCGCTTCGGGCCATTGCCTAACTACGCTCTACATTGAATCCGCTACTGCTTCCGACTGATCGTGTGTGTGTCCGTGCAGCACGCAGGCGTCGCCGACGGGCACGCTGCGGCCGCGGCGGGCGCGGGCTCGCTCGGCGGACGAGTCGTGGAAGCACGCGCTGTCCCCGCGCGAGAGCTACGACGACTGGGTCATACACGCCGACGAGATACTCATCGGCGCGCGGATAGGTGAGTGCGACCTGCCGACGCTGTACATTACACAGACTCTCGAGTAGTGATTAGTGATGTCTGGGACGCTAAACATGTAAAACCGCGGATACGGATCCGAAAACTTATTCGTTGTCAAGATCCACGGGTCAGATACAGTCTGGATCTTTATTTTCTTAGGTAATCGGTATAGGCGCAAATGGCCTTGAAGCGATGGTTTACACGCAGAAAAATTACTCTGAATAAATTTTAAGGTGTTTTTTTTTCGTCATTTCGGCCTATCAATTGAAAATGAGCAATTTATTTATTTGGAAGACTAACAGCTAAAATAACAAATGTAAGTGTTACAATGAATCCTTATATGCTAATTATAAGTCTCCACCTATAAAAATCCAGTAAATCTTGAGAAAATAACAAAATTAAACAGAATATGAAGTACCTAACTAAGAAGTTATCACTCTAAAGACATTTAAGAAAAAGAAAACAATGATAATTTACCGAAATATTATTAAACCACATTAAGTGAAGAGTTTGAGAAGATACCAAACAACAAATGATTATGACTTAAAATATTTATCAGCGAGTCGGCGTTTGAGCGATGCGGTACTGGTGCAGAAGAAGTCGAACTCTGGTGGCAGCAAATTGAATGCCGCACTGGCACGCTGCAGGAACGCGTTGCCGCGGTAGTTCGTGCGCGCGCTCGGCACCACGAGTCTAGTGTTCTGGCGTAACCCCGGGTGACTGTGCCGGATACCTATTTTGGACAACAACTCGCCACTGTCTATCGACCCATTGGCAATGTTCACAAGGAAGCAGAGATCACTAATATCCCGGCGCTTGTCGAGCGGAAGAAAATGGTATCTTCTGCAACGATGATCATAATCAACAGAGTACTGACCCGTTTTGTAATCAAGGTATCTTAGAAATTTTCTTTGAATACCCTCAAGATGACTACGGACGTATGCGCAATATAAAATTTTAATTATCTTGATGTTTTTGAAAACAGAAGATGTCCTCATAATGAAGCCTAGAGATTTATTCGCTTTTTTGACAATGTGGTCAATGTGTCTATCAAAAAGTAGTTTTGAGTCTATAAAGACACCTAAATCTTTAATGACATCATTTGTTAAAACGGGTAACCCCCTTATCGTGTACCCTTTTTCTATCAGTTGGCGTTTTCTAGAGAAGGATACATAAAAACATTTGGATACATTGAGTTCAAGTTTGTTACAATGGCAGTACCCCTCAAATCTAGTTAAATCAGATTGAAGATCATTGATATCTAGTTGATTACGGATTGGCTTTAATATTTTCATATCGTCCGCAAATAATAAAATTTTAGAATGAGTAAAACATTTCACTACGTCGTTAATAAAAATAATAAATAATAGGGGACCCAACAAGGAAAAGATCCTTAAAAAATCCGTATGAAAAGTATCGGTGACTACGAATACGGAATTTGTTTCCCTGGTGGGTTGTTCCCGCGGAAACGGATATCCGGAACATCAATACTCTCAAACTCAAAGTGACCCATTATGAAAGTGATTATGGCCAATAATAATTTAATTAGCTTCTCACTCCCAATGTTTTCAATGGACGTTATTTACTGAAATCATAATTTGTTCGGCAGGGTCTGGGAGTTTCGGGACGGTGTACAAGGCGCACTGGCACGGGCCCGTGGCGGTCAAGACGCTCAACGTCAAGACGCCCACGCCCGCGCAGTTGCAAGCATTTAAAAATGAGGTATGTAATGATGCTGAATATAACTTTTATTTTTACTCATAATTAGAATGAGATAATTGAGAACTTAGATCAAGAGGACGGTACTATGAGCAAGAAGTGACAAATTCACCACACGTTCAAAAAGGTTTGGGTGCCAACCATAAAACGAAGCTGCAACAAGGACAGGTTTTAGATTTAAAAAAATACAATACTAACCTACTTGTTGAAAGAGACTAGTAGTATAAAATAATAATAATAATAATAAATAAATGCCTTGGACTAACACACCAAATGCCTAGCCCCAAACTAAGCTCGAAGCTTGTACTATGGAAGCTAGGGAACGGATAGACATACTTAAATACTTTTATAAACATCCATGACTCGAGTACAAATGCCGATGTTCATCACACAAACATTTGCCCCTAGCGGGATTCGAACCCGCGACCCTTGGTTTTGTAGCCAGGGTCTCTAGCCACTCGACCAACGGGCCTGTCAATGTAATGTAATGTATGTTGTAATGATGAAAAGTTCCGTTCCAAAAATGGCGTACACCTTTCCTAAGATTAATGAATATCAATAGATGAAGATAAATGTTAAACTGTAAACAAGAACTTCCACTCAATCTTCGAATTACTTAACTTTAAATTTTTTGACGCTTGGGTTGTGACGCTCAAACGTGGAGCATCTATGGTATTCATTAATCTGTACACTCAACTGTTATTCACACTTATTTCCCACCAGGTGGCGGTCCTGCGCAAGACGCGGCACTGCAACATCCTCCTGTTCATGGGTTGCGTGTCGAAGCCGTCGCTGGCGATCGTGACGCAGTGGTGCGAGGGCTCCTCCCTGTACCAGCACCTGCACGTGCTCGAGACGCCCTTCCCCATGCTCTACCTCATCGACGTGGCGCGACAGACCGCGCAGGGCATGGACTATCTGCACGCTAAGAATATTATACATAGGCACGTATTAGTAGGGAAAGCGTAGCAGGGATAGATGAAACAGGGTAATTATTACCCTCCCGGTCGTTTTCGAACATGGCAGCCGGTCTTACGATTTGCCAGGTATGCAGGATATGTTATTGTCCACAAGTTACTGCGCAAGTGCAGTCCCTCACTCTCATTTTTCGGTGGGACAGCTATCTGACATGACCGTAGAGAGATCAAGCGTAGGACCAACGGCTTAACGTTCCTTCCGAAGCATGGAGGAGCATGAGATGATTTATTTCGGTCACTCATCCGATGTCTGCAGGAATTGCTTAAGTTAGCAATCTGAGGCCGAGCGCGCTAACCACAGAGCCATCGGCCTCCTCGAAAAATAGCATTTCAGATGCGTTGATGTAATGTTAACCCATATGATGTAGCCACGATGTGTGTTATTATTTTTTCATAGCCTGATTGCGGTTAAACGGCTTCTGAAGCTTATTTTTTTAAAGTGTACACTGAAGTAATATTGTTCTTTTTCCTCATTACAGAGACTTGAAATCAAATAACATATTCCTAAGAGATGATTGGTCCGTTAAAATTGGAGATTTCGGACTTGCTACAGCGAAAGTACGGTGGTCAGGTAAGCATTATTTTCCGTTTAATAAATAGTCGATAGGTAACAGTCTGACGGACGAATGAGTACAGTATTGCCGTTATGTGACTGCATTGGTTCTGTGCAAGACCTAATAATGTACAGATCACAGTATAGATTGAGTAACTCTATGGTACACATTTCGCCAGCACTAAAACTAGAGGATTCTTCTCGGCAGAAACTGCCTTCCGAATCGGTGGTAGAGTTATTATTATTATTATTGTATATTTTGTTTTGACGGTTCATGTTCAGTGCTTATTTGAAGCGCAATGAGGCTTTTCGCAAATGAAAAACTCGCTAGGTGGCAGTAGGTAGGCGTAGGGTCTAACTGGTATGTGATTGGCCAATTTTGACATGTCATTGATAGATAGATATGTCAAAATTCACCAATGGCATAGGCACCGTGCGTAGCGATGACTCTGCCACCCCGTGACTCATACTCAAAACTTTTACTCTCAATGTCGGTAATTCTACTGTCAAACCACGGAAAAACACGGTGCCCTTATTCTGCCATCTAGTGACTCATACTCGAAACTTTTATGCTAAATGTCAAATTTTACAGTAAAACCACAGAATAAAATCGGGATTTTAGTGCCCTCTATAGTTCCTGCACGGTGCCTATTGCAATCTAGCGGATAATTTCAACCACAAACACCCTCATTGACTAAGATTATTTTGAGTTTTTTTTTTTAAAGATCCTGGCTTTATGTCTCTGATTGTCTTGGCTTCTATCAATATTAACGATGACCATTCTTTATTCTCCAGACACGTCGCACGCGGGCGGCGTGGTGTGGCAGCAGCCGACGGGCTCGATCCTGTGGATGGCGCCCGAGGTGATCCGCATGGACGAGCCGGCGCCCTACACGTTCCGCTCCGACGTGTACGCGTACGGCGTCGTGCTCTACGAGCTGATGGCCGGCGAGCTGCCGTATGCGCATTTCAATAATAAGGACCAGGTAAATAACATGTAGATTTATCGTCCTAGTGTAGGTTGCCGTGGTGAAGTGGCTGTTCATGGACATCATACACCCCGCCCTTTCTTTCTAAGGTCCTTTTGGAGTTATGTCTTTTTTTAAACTAATATTATGATACTGTCTTTATTGAACCATTCAGTCCCAAAGGTTACTAGACCCATTGCCTTAGGGTATTGGGTTTCGGCGGGCGCACCGGTTATTTTTGACGTCTATTTTAATTTGACTTAATTTTCATAGAATTGATAATAACATTTTCTCTGGTGTAACGCGTTCGTCATCTTGTTTTTTTTTTATTAGTTTTGGTAAATCATTATTGCCGGTAGTTTAAAGTAGTATTAAAGCATGTTATAACCCGTCCCGCAGATCCTGTGGATGGTGGGTCGCGGGCTGCTGCGGCCGGACGCGCGGCGGCTGCGCGGCGACGCGCCGTCGGCGCTGAAGCGGCTGTTCGAGGACTGCGTGACGTTCGACCGCGAGCGCCGGCCGCTGTTCCGCCAGATCCTGGCGTCGCTGGAGGCCATGCTGCGCGCCATGCCCAAGATCACGCGCTCCGCCTCCGAGCCCAACGTCTCGCGGCAGCTGCACGCCTCCGACGACTACCTCAGCTACAGCTGCGCCTCGCCCAAGACGCCCGTCAACTTCCAGTTCAATCCGGACACCAGCTTCCCGGCCTTCTACGGGTCAGTTTTATAAACATTATAACTAAAACTAATGCTAATTATGTAGCACCCCCTTGCCGCTATTCATGTAACTGTGTCTATATTATTACCTCAGATTAAAGAATACCAAAACTCTCTATGTCAAATTTGAGTGTAACCACCAAAACATAAAAAAAAACAAACTAAGTCTGTTTCTCTCAACAGAAGGCGACGGCCACGCCATAATGACTTCATCCTACTTGACGTTTAGACGGTTTATTTATTTATAAAAACTTAATTGACCGCATACGTGAGTAAGGGAAAAAAGGCGGGGTTAACGCTAAAAGCATTCCCTACCAGTCAACATTTAGAAAAACGGAATGTTTGTATGCGGTAGTGAGCAAACTAAAACAAATTTTTAAAGACAATTAAATTATCAGTTTAGAGTATGTGTGTCTGCTTTCTAGCTTTATCACACTTGATTCATAATAAGGAGAAAAAGAATAACGTAACTGTCAAATTATTCCCTTCATCTATTGATAATTCATTTACCTGCGATTAATACTGACTGCGATGAGAAACTGGCTCGAAAAGCATCTGTAAAATATTTCTAAAATTAATTTTCGGTCCAAAATGCATAATTTGTCCTAAAATTTTTCTCTAAAATTATTCTTACATTGTATCCAGTAAACAATTTTTTTCCTACCACCCACAGGATTCCCGTGCCGAACCGACATCCATAAGAGTTCCGGACGGGGCACGACTAGTCGCTGCTGGTTGCTGCTCCTCAGATACGCGAGCCAGTCTGGCCTCTCCACAAGCTCGCCACTTCGCCCGATCTTCGGCCACTCGAATCCAACTCGAGGCAACGTGGCTGAATGCATCACCAACCCTTTTTTATGGATGAATATTCGGGTTTTATTAAAGTGTGAATGCTTAATAATGAACAAATTTAAAATTAAACATGAGTGCAATAACCTTTCACACACAAGTGTAAGGTACAAGGCCTCGCTCATATTGGTCTTTCTTGAAAATACAGATGAAAAGTTGTCATGTATGTAGAGAGAAATTTTCATCAGAGTCAATAAAATGTTTTTGATTCATGATACCCATAAATACATATTTGTATATTTGAAGATCTCTGAGGATCATACCATTACATACAATCGGTCAACTACGTTAAGTATTATGGGTCTGATTGGTCAGTCATAAAAATGTATATTAGAAATAGACCAATCAGAAACTGCATATAATCTTAAAACAAATTGGTGTAAAATTTGACGCCATATTGCGAGTGCTGAAGTTTATGGAAAATTACTATAAGCAGGAGTTGAAATAATAACCGTTGGGTTTTATAACTATTTCACAAAGACGGTTAAACTATGTATTATTTAAGTACTGGCCGTTTCTGAACAAACGACTGAAGACGAAGTGACTGTTCTAACTGATATCGACGATAGTATTAAGACTTCACTGCATTGTGGTATTTTATTTATTATAATTTAACGTAGCACAGATCCTGCAACTGTGTATTCTATTTTTATTATATTATTGTAAATTCATGTATGTATAAATTTGGAATGTGTGATGAGTGTGTGGTTGTTGTACAAGATATTGCAACAGTTATGCAGTGACTTTGAAAATAAAAGTTGCAGGTATGTTTGCATTGAAATATGTTACAACGATTTTAAGTTTACGGGCCGATGCTCAGTGTAGTCGACTTAAATATTAGATATTCTATTTATTATTTTTACAAAATTACTGTCATTAAAGTGAATTAATTTAAAATAATAGCATCGAATTTGGTTTTCAATATTTTTTTTTTGTATTTTTATAGTAATCTCAATTTATGTATTTGTAATTGTATATTTTTACCATATTAGGTACTTATTTTGCCAAATTTATATTGAATTTTTTTTTTTCCTTTTCTTAGTTGCTCTTCGGCCTCAGAGTTTTGATTTGTGAATCTATTGAGAAGATCCTATTGTATAAATTATAGTAATAAAAAGTTTTTATGAACTGTGTTGCCTTCCTAATAGCAATTTTATTTATGGAAACTTAGTAATAAATACATGACTAACGAGACTCGATAAAATAGTGTTTCGCAATTAACTTTGAATCGGAATAGATTATGGAGTATATATTATGTCTAATTGACGATATGTATGTACTATTTTAAGATATATATAATTGCAATTTATATGTGTATGCGTTTCAAGTATTATTTATTTTGTTTGATAGTTAAGATGTACCTCGGTACCGCGTATAAATAAACGTATTCATAATAATGTTGTAAATAATTCTTGTAATAAGTAGCTTACGTAGGCTGTAAGGATCTTGTGTATACAGTATAATTAATTTTAACGCATAACTATGGACTTTAAGGAACACAATAAATTATTGTTTCATTTACTTGTTTTTTTATTCGTTATTTTCCTAATTATAAGAAAGGTAACCCGTCAAAAGTTTATGATTTTACTTGAAGATTGCAACAATAAATACTGTTGGGAATATTGAACTTACACCACAAATCAGACCTCCCAAAATTGTTGAAAAAATAATACTATTATAATGTGGTTTCAAAGTCAAAGAGATGAATTCATACGAAGTCAACTTCGTATTCAGTTCATGAATTTCGCCAATCTCTAATAAGTTTCCGTGGTGTAGCGGTTATCACATCTGCCTAACACGCAGAAGGCCCCCGGTTCGATCCCGGGCGGAAACATACTTTTTGGCCATTTTTATGTTAAAAAAATGTCAAGAAACGCTCTATTGAATGGATTGTATTTTCATAGTTTTAACTTTCTATAGGTTGAATTGCTTTAATTTAGGAGAGAGAATAAATAAAACTCAAAAATAACAACAAGAGCGTTTATTCCGTATATCTTCACAGTCATAAACATAATCTAGCAACAAAACTAATCATACAATAATCACCTACTTTCACGAGTCACGGCAGTGCGTTACTTCGGTCACGTGTTCTTCTTCGCGGTCTTGAGATTGACAAGAGGTTTCCTCTTCAAGCGTCGCCGACCTGAACCGACAGGCATAAACTGAGCCCTACTCACGCCTTGGAAACAAGGGACGACTGGTGTCCAGATTAGCCACTATGGCTATTAACACTCCATTGGCCCAACCAAATTAAAACATAAGGAGATATAATTATTGAGGAGGAATCTCTTTTTTTCAAACAACTTATACAACAAAACATATCAGATTCGTCATATCTAGGCATTCTGACACAAATTCTGTTCAACAAAATTAAAATACAGTAATAAGAGCATATTTTTGTCATTACACAAATAGTTGCCAAAGTTGTTCATGCTAAATTACAGATTCGTTTCCGAACACGTGCTAAAAGAAAAAAAAATAACAATTTAGTACCCATGGCGTAAACTACTTTTATTTTATTTACAAAACTACAAAAGTCTAAAAATGTAACTCTAATTCAATCTATCACAATATTCGACTCGCATTTGGCACACTTACTTCTTTTAACTATAAAAATCTAAGATAGGTAAGTATACTTGATTATCAGAAATCTATTATTATTAAACATCTAAACTGGTATACAAAGAACATTCTACTTTAGATTCTACAAAACATACCTCTTGATTTAAAATACAATGTAGCGTCCATATAAAGACTTAAGTATGGTGTAATAAAATGGCAGTGCACAATGGAATTTATGTTTCTTACTTGTCATTATAGAGAAGACAAAAAGTTTACGTTCTTCACAATTTGTACTTAAAAAAATATTTAATATCATGAGTTTAGTAAGTCATCTAAACAACAATCTTTAACAATACTTATATTAAAAAAACATACTGCTTCAAGGAAATATGCGGGAAATAATAATACATATAGATTACTGTCAGTTGACAAATGTCTACGAACTAGAGATAGGTGATTTATAAATGTATTATTTTATTATGAGCTATTCTAAAATCTAACATCAGCTACATGAATGCATAGCATAATAGAATTTCACATTAAGAGTTTGTCGAGCTCATGTGACTTTTTAACGAAACCAGTCAGTTTTTATAAATCTGGAATTTGTAAACGCTGTAGGTAGGGTGTTGCTAAAAAATCGCACACGCAACAAACTCTGGAACACAGTACGACACAACACAGACAGACAAAATGTTTTTTATTTATTTTATAATTCATAAAATCACTACACACACAATGTTCAATTCAGGTTAATGCACAGCGCCACTTAATCCAAAAAATGACATGATTGAACAAAACTCAACAAGCCATAATAAAATTTATCTAAATCGATTATTATTTTATTTAATTCACCAATGCAGTTTCAATTTTGGTTGTCTCGTACTGTGTTCAGTTTGAAGCCGCGTACGAACATTACGTACATTGGTAGGCGTAGTCGTGATACGCAGTTTGGCCGTTCGGTAGGGGCAAAATAAATTATTATTATGAAACTTTGCAGTTAATTCGTATGCGAGGCCTTTGTCCTGCAGTGAGACATTAATAGGCTGATACTACTACTCTATCTATCATCAACTTCTGCCTTCTAAGTATACTTACTGTAGTGTTTAGACATTATTTAATCCCAAAAAATGGTATGTCCTCCGTTACAATTTTTTTTTAATTTTAAAGATTAAAAAACCGATATTTCGCGCGTTCTGTACCGAGACAAATAAATCACTGACTTTACGCTCCGTACGCTACACTCCTACACGGCTTCTGAGTAAGATTGCGTTATTCACTGTTCGTGTCCTCACTGTCAGCGGTCTGCGTTGTCAGCGCGGGCTGCACTGCGCGCTTGCGCGGGCGGCGCGGGTCGAAGGCGGCGGCGTGCAGGCGCTTGCCGCCCGCGCGCGCCGCCGCGCCCAGCGCCAGCGCGCGCTGCAACGCGGCGGGACCGTCGAACTCGACGAATGCTGTAGCTGGAATAACAATTACCTCCTGAGTATAAGGAAGAATATACCTGTTGGGGATGGTATGGGGTCATAAAGGCAGGCATCGCATCTAGGACCCTTGTGCGTGGTCCTCGTGGTGGTTGTTGTTGTCCATGGGCAGCGGTGATCACTTACCATCAGGTGACCCTCTTGTTCGTGCCGGCTACACTCTGTTTTAAGATCAGAGTCATTAACCGCACTTCTATCAAGCCTATAAGATATTTTTAATCATGGACAGCTACATATTTCCAGCTCTTGAATTTAGTTAATTTATTTAATTTAACTATAACTGCAAATTCACAACCGAAGTTCTCTACCATGCAATTAAAAAAAAATAAACAAAAACTGAGCAACATACCAATAGCCTTTTTCCCTTTGACGAGGTGCCGTATGCTTCTGATGCGTCCGGCGGCGGCGAAGGCGCTGCTGACCGTCTGGTCGGTCAGCTCGCCGTACGAGCGCACCACCAGCGTCGTCTGCGTCGCCGGCAGCGCTCGCCGCACCGAGATCGTCTGCCCGAACACTTCGCTGCTGTCTTCTTTTATTGCCTGGAATGAGGTTTTGGGATTTAAGTGATTGATTTCGTTTGTTTTTCTTAACTCAGCTTTACTCGGCTCATACTAAATATGGTTGGGAAGGGAGGGTAATGTCATTGGTGGAGGTGATCATTAGTATACTATAAAGGGGCCCCTTAAACCTACACGCTGGGTCAAAAGTCCCAGGCGCCGACTGACATTCCTCTCTGTTCCACGCGATGGACACGGCACTCGCACGTAGAATCCATGGATAGCTAAGAAGTTTGTCTCAACAAAGAAAAATTCATCTGATCTCGAATAGCTCAGGCGGGAATCTAGTGCTTGAGAGCACTTGCCCGGATTGGGTGCGATTCCCGCCTGAGCCATTTGAGATCAGGTGGAATTTTCTTGGTTTATAATTTTAAAATATGAAGATAAAGGTATATTAATACTAAGCATGAACAAATGCTTACATAATATATACAAAAAGTTTGAAAATGGCTAACCATTTTTGTTTGGCATTTTTAAAGGGAAAACTTGTAAATTTTTAGTCTTGAGAATTTCATTGAGCACTAGCGGCCGCCAGCGACTCCGTCCGCGTGTGTTACGGTTTCCGCACACAGTGTTACTATAGATAGCTTAAACCCTACCTCGACAAATTGTAAGTGGACTATCCAACACAAAATATTTTGTCAATTCGAACCAGTAGTTCCTGAGCTTAGCGCGTTCAAACCAATTTGGATCATGAGTTTCACGTGTTATTGTGAGTCAACCATAAAAGATAGACAAATGCTGTTTGGGGATATTTTTTAGGCAATTTTATGTAGAATATTTCCGTCATACATGATTTCTATGTGACTTTAACCATTAAGGCTGCACACGCGACGGAAGCTTAAGAAATGGAGTAAATTCTCCCGTTTTCCCCACATTTCCCTTCACTACGCTGCTCCTGTTAATTGTAGCGTGATGTAAAGTATCCTATAATATGCCCAGGAGTATGAAGAATAATTGTACCAAGTTTTGTCAAAATCCGTCCAGTAGTTTTTGTTTCTATAAGGAACATACAGACAGACAGACAGACAGACAGACAAAAATTTTACTGATTGCATTTTTGGCATCAGTATCGATCACTAATCACCCCCTGATAGTTATTTTGAAAATATATTTAATGTACAGAATTGACCTCTCTACAGATTTATTATAAGGATAGATTATAGAATCAAACATCTATGAAAATATGACAAACTAGCGGCCGCCCGCGACTCCGTCCGCGTGGAATTCTTTTTTTCGAAATAAAAAGTAGCCTATGTTCTGTCTCAGGGTCTAAAGATTGTCTGTACCAAATTTCATCAAAATCGGTTGCGAGGTTTAAGCGGGAAAGCGTAACAGACAGACAGACAGACAGACAGACAGACAGAGTTACTTTCGCATTTATAATATTAGTTGGGATTAAACAAGGATTCAAAATGTTAGAAAATAAAGATAATTTTACATTTTCTAAATACTTAAAGAATTCTAAACTATAAAAGCACTATGTTTATAAACAAAATACATAGGAGAAATGTTAGTTACTGTACTTTTTTTTGTACTATCACAGAATAGAATCACATGCAATACTTTGAAATAATTTCTCACCTTTTATCCACTTTTGCGATAGCATTATTTTAAAAATAAGAGTCATATTTCATTACAAATATCAAAGCTAAAAATGTAAAATTGTCTTTAAGTATATCAATAAATACATTATGTCTCATGTTTACTAATCTATTATTTAACTAGACAAAAGCACTTATAGTGGAGTGTTTATTTGCTCATGTAATTAGGGCTGAGCCAGACAATATTTATCTGATCCAATGCAATGCTGATAAGTGTAATATGCTATGGCAATAATTACATTGTTCAATCACACTGTTTAAGGTTGTAATGGCATGCATCATTTCTCACCTCAATGGCCGCTGCCTCTTCAGTAAACTGAATGGTGGTTGTAAACACTGGTTTTGACTCCTCCGTGGGATATACTTCAGCAACACTGCAAACAATTTTTTACATTAAATTTGATTTAGGTAGTGTCAACTCTTGGCATTTGAATTGGGTCATATTATTGTCAGAAAACACTATCATAATTAAGACATCAATTAATTTATTTATTTATTTATAAAATCTTAAAACTATCCTTACAGGTTTATTGATACTTAAGAATCTGACTATTCTTTAAACTTACAAGACTCAAGCAAGATGTGAAATAATACCTAATAAATTATTTTGGTGTAAACTGACATTCCTGATTAAAAATTCAATCTTATGTTAAGCATTTTAGTTAAAAACTTATTTTATAATAATCTTACCCTATTTTCTTTATCTGTCCATATTTCCCAAACTGATCGCCCAGTTGCTTCTTGTAGTTGACCACCATGGAGAGAGGCAGGTTGTCCACAACGACACTTGTGGAAGCCGTGTCATCATCTGTATCTCCCTTCTTGCCCTTATTCCACTTCCTCTTTTTCCATTTTATCTTTTCTTTCCCTTCATCTATCTTTTCTAAATCTGCAGTTTCACTGCTTGATGCACTTGTTGTTGGTTTCTTATCTTTTTTGCCTTTTTGTTTGTTTTTCTTCTTCTTATCTTTATCAACCACTGTCATCTCATCAAGCAAGTTAGTCAGTGTGTGTGCATTGTCCCCAATGCTAAGGCTCTCCAGGTTTTCCACTATGGCTTCTGGCTTACTCTCTTTCTTTTGTGATTTGGCTGCAGGCTCGCCCTCTCCTTCAGAGGTCTCTGAGTTCGCTTGAGCCTTGGCTGAATGTTTCTTTTTCTTTGCTTTCCTGTTTTTATTTTCAGTCTGATCCTCATTATTGTTACTCTCACTTGCAACTTCCATACTCTCTTCTGAATTCTGCTTTTTGAATTTTTTTACTTTGCTTTTTTTATTCATTCCTTTCTCTTCTTTACTCTTGTCAGGGACGTCTGTGAGTGTGTCAGTAATTTCAGCAGTTTTGTCTACTTTAATAACATTCTTTTCAGGCTTCTTGGTTTTGGTTTCGGAAACCATTTCTCCATTAACAGTTCTTTTATTTTCTTTTCCGGAAACATCTTCTTTTGCTTTTTTCATTTTCTTTGCTTTTATCATTTCCTTGTAAGTAGCTTTTGGACTTTCGGGTTTCTTAGTACTTGACTCATTTGACTTTGTCTTCTTGACCACAACTTCTTCATTGTCCTCGAGCATAAAGCTAACTGACTTGTTCCTCTTTTTTGGTTTACTTGTGGTATACGACGAGCTGTCCATGTAATCTTCAGTGCTCGTAAGTGATTTATTTTTCATAATAGATTTTACTTTAGGTTCGCCCTTGGCCGAGGTTTGAGGGGTCGATGTCATCTTGGAGTCGTTCAACGGAGAGTTCTTCGCGACGCTCGTGTCGAGCCCGGGGCCTTCGATATCAATACGAGATATGTCGAGCGGTTCCAACTTGTTTTTCTTTTTATTGGGAGTCCGTTCTGGTCTCGATGGCGTACCATTTTTGGATTTGGAAAACTTATTCTCTTTATTAATATTTTCTCCGGCAGGTTTTGTACCTTCTACCGCTATTTTAGTTTCTGCGGCTGATTTGTAATAACTGGTAAAATCAAAGGTTTTGTTTTGTTTCGCCTTTTCCGGAGCGCTCCGCTTAAGGTCGAAAGACTTTGACTTCATTTTGATATAATGTTTATGTGACCAGCTTCAATATTTAAACGTTTATCTGAAAACACATGATTTTACACAGAAAGAAATACTCTTATGCGTGCAGATTTTTAGGTTATGTTTTTGTGACGTCACAATAATGACAAATATACTTTTTAATGCATAACGACTAAGCCAAGATACACAGTGCATTGAAGTTTTGATTTCTATTTATAATTTAAATAATGTGTTGATATGTTGTTGCACATAAATTCATTCATAGTTTGTGGAATTAATCTCAGAACGGGATTTATAATTTTTTTAAATATCCTAGAGCATCAACCCCACGGAGCCCACCACGGAATAGTCCACTATGAAAACAAAGCAAATCATTATAAAACGACGACTTTTTTTCGTAGTAATAGTTAATTTATTACTTCGCCTTACTATTTAATGTTAATCATTCTCTAATTTATGCATATGAAAATGATAAGTTGTGGTATAAAAAACCACTAGTGAAAAAATTATTAAAAAATCCGCGTATTTTTCTACCATTCCCGTAGTTTCGAAACCAAAGCGTCCCTTGAAAATTTTAAGCGTGCAACACCATTAACCTCACTTTTTTTAATGGCGGCTGCGCTTGCGTGATGCCGGTTTCGTGTTATTATTGCTTTTAGTTTGGCGTCATTTCGTTAAACTTGTGCTTGCCATTGATTTTGAGTGTAAATACTAACCAGGTAAGTGTTGCGTTCTTTATGTTATTGAAATAACGTGTATTTTACCAGTAATTCACTTTGAGCATGTAGTCCATGATTGGCGATTTCGGTATTTTCCACTACAGAGTAACGCCATGCTACATGGTGCGTAAATGACTCTTGAGTTGTATTTACCGTTATGGCGTTGTCATCCATTTTATGGCGTCCCTATTTCGCTGTATTAAGAATTTGATCATAATCTCGCAACCTTTTACGTATTAATTGCGATGTTTCGCGCGTAACTGGACGTGTCCTTGAGAACTGTGAATAGGCGCCAAGTAGATAAGTTATTGCAAAAAATAGACTATCATGGCGGGAAACGTCTCGATTAGGGGAGCGTGACCGTAGTCATGTTCCATCGATTGGACGCTATTTGGTTGTAAAACAGTATATTGTGTTATTTATAGTGAATAAAGATGGTCGCTCAAAAGAAAGGGCGTGGAGCCAAGACTCAGGCCGCAAAGGCCAAGGCGGCGGCCGCGGCGGCTGAAGAGCAATTACTTCAGGAACAGGAAGCGCAAGAGCCCATGGAAGCGACCGAGGACAACAACGGCGACGCCGAGCAGCAGGAGCAGGGCGAGGGCGCCGGCGGCGAGGAGCTGCAGGGAGAGGACCAGGGCCAGGAGAACGCTGAGGGAGACGGAAAGGGAGAGGACAAGAAAGAGGAGAAGGTCGAAACTGGTAAACTGCTCGTGGAGAACCTCCCGTCAAGCTACCTGTTTGAATACCAGGAGAAACTCAAGGAGTTGTTCTCAAAACATGGAGAAGTTGTGGCAGTCAAGTGAGTAAACCGCATGTGGCATTTTTTACAAATTGTTTTAAACATTATCTTTGCTAACATTCAAATATCAGTCCGTAAAATTATCATGCAAGTACATAGTTTATATAAGTACATTAATGTTTATATTTATGATTGATTATTTTTGTAATTGTTTGTGTTGCGAGTTGCGAACTGCACTCATCAGCAACACTTCACCGGAGCGGAGTATTAATGAGAGAAATTTTTCTTTCTTTTTAGACGTGGTCCAATCATTGTTACTGAACTGACCACAACTCCGACATTATCGGCAATAGTCGAATTCAAAAACAAAGAGTCTCTGGACAAGGTAAACAAAAGTTTATTAACATTATTTACTTCTAATGAAGTCTTAGTAGTAATTAGTATAATTTGTGCCTAGATTGGTGTGGCCAACGAGGCACTTTATTTTAAGGCTAAGATTTTTTTCCAAATTACTCCTGAACAAACCTAGACCCTGAGTCATGCCGAATGAATGACTATTTGAATGTTCTAAAAGGCTGGTCTTCTACGAGACAAGCGTGTGTTTGAGGCTTGCTGATACTTGCTAGAGTAATGTTTAAATTGTGCATTCAAATATTGCGAGTAGCAGGTCAGCTGAGCTCCATGTCCATTTTGTGACGTCTGTATCTATTTATGTATTTAGTACCAACAGGTGGCAACAACTGACAGTCATATTCATCATAATGTGGACAGTTAATTGACATTTCTTCATGTTCAAATGCCAAGTGTGAAAATTATTTGCAAGTATTTAATAAATAATGTAGTGGTAGACTCAAAGTTTGTGAAGATATTTGATTTTAATGAGGTCATACTATTAAGTACAGAATATTGCCATTTGTTGCCATTTTAAATCATAATAGATAAACTTTACACAATATCCACATTATATTTTTGCCATTAGTTATTTTGTGTATTATCCTTACTGAAATACTTTACAACTAATATTAGATCTTTCCCCATTGTATTTTTAGTATTTGATGAAACAAACAAATATTGGTAAGAATATAATTGTGGAACATAACATTCATATAATAGTCCAGTAATTTTAGCAATTTTTATCCACGATCTGCGGAATAATTTCTAGTGAGCTGAATTTTTGCATACACCTTTATTATGATATTGTAATGATGATGTGAAAAATCGACATTGATATCGTGCCGGCTAAAAAAGTTATAGGGGTCCAAACGTCACGAAAATCAGTTTTTCGCAAATATCTCGCGATCTATTGCTCAGAGGTCAATAGTGGTTTCATAAAAGTTGTTCGTCGTAAAATTGTCTACAAAAAAGGTCTGTTGCATTTTTCTGTAGAATTTACAGTTTTTGAAATAGAGACTAGAATTTACTCACGTATGGTATTGTATACCGTACGGCGCATACCAAGGCATAAACCCTATTGTTTGTTTTTTTCCCTTTTTTGTTTGTGTGTTTTTTGTTAGGATGATGATCTACATATAGAAATATAAAGGACCTGTAATACTAGCACAGTCAGGAAAATAGGAATATCAACTATAAAAAACTAAGTGGCTATTTTTTTTGTCACTTTATAACTCAAGAACGGGCTCATCAATCCAAACCAAATTTTCAGTGTTTGTACAGACTATTTAGTAGATGTTTTATGTGAAGTTTGAACAAAATCGGTCGTTCACTTTATACGTAGCGAAGCACGTAACGGGCCGCTAGTAATGATATAGATATGCTATGTGAATTTTAGCTATTTTGATCCACGATCTGCGAAAAAAATTCTAGTGAGCTGAATTTCTGTATACGCCTTTATCATGATATTGTGATAAAGATGTGAAAAATCGACATTGATATCGTGCCGGCTAAAAAAGTTATAGGGGTCCAAACGTCACTGGACATAGCATATCTATATCATTACTAGTGGCCCGGTACGTGCTTTGCTACGTACAAAGTGAAGCGACCGATTTTGTTCAAACTTCACATAAAACATATACTAAATAGTCTGTACAAACACTGAAAATTTGGTTTGGATTGATGAGCCCGTTCTTGAGTTATAAAGTGACAAAAAAAAAATAGCCACTTAGTTTTTTATAGTTGATATTCCTATTTTCCTGACTGTGCTAGTATTACAGGTCCTTTATATTTCTATATGTAGATCATCATACTAACAAAAAACACACAAACAAAAAAGGGAAAAAACAAACAATAGGGTTTATGCCTTGGTATGCGCCGTACGGTATACAATACCATATGTGAGTGCGTTCTAGACTCTATTTCAAAAACGGTTAATTCTACAGAAAAATGCAACAGACCTTTTTGTAGACAATTTTACAACGAACAACTTTTATGAAACCACTATTGACCTCTGAGCAATAGATCGCGAGATATTTGCGAAAAACTGATTTTCGTGACGTTTGGACCCCTATAACTTTTTTAGCCGGCACGATATCAATGTCGATTTTTCACATCATCATTACAATATCATAATAAAGGTGTATACAAAAATTCAGCTCACTAGGAATTATTCCGCAGATAAAATCTAAAATTCCTGGACTATAAGTTCTAAACTTGATTTCAAATGTTCATTGCAAACTTTCTAAATTATCCAATGGTGCTTAACTAAAGGTGAGTTATTAAATTATTAATTCAAAATGATAATCACTTCAAGTTTTTAAGTTCATTTTGGTTTAATCTTGATGGTGAAATTTTATAAATAATTAATTACCATACTTAATTAAATCTGACTGAGACTACTTGATTCTGGGCGTCATTCCATTGAAGTTTTCAAATATGTATTTTAACATATCTTATCCATGAAGACAATTTGGTTCATGGTACACAGAAATAAGAACACTGAATAAAAAAGATAAGATTTAGATTTTGGTAAATATTCACTTGTCAAGTTTCAAATTCTCAGTCAATTTTTACAAAATAATAAACCTAAAAAAATAATAATAATAAAACCTATTTACCTATCTTCTTTTCTGTATAACTTGTACATACCGTCTGTAGTATATTCCGAAACAATACGAAAAAAAACTTTTGGTAAAAGTGAATAAAATTTTTATTTAGTATTGTTATGGAATATAGATACAGATTTCATAATCCTGCTGACTGTCCGCGTCATTCCACTTTTTTTTTCTGCTAATGATCGCCATTGTTCAAGTTGATAAATTCATTCTTATGGGCTCCAGACCGGCATTCTCTGCTGCCAAATAAGCTGGCCTGGTTGAAGTTGCCATATTCTGAGAGCAAACGGTTAAGATGATTTTTTTACCTTTACATGTATTGGAGGAAACAAAATACATGCGACACAGTATGTATATGTTACGGGCAACGTGATTAATCGGGAATTATGAATAAAGGCCGGCCTTTATTAATAATTCCCAAGAGCGTCGGGCAAAGTGATTAATTTATCACTTTGACCGGCCCTTATGAATAATTCCCGACGCCTCGTGGTCCATGTAATAAATCAGTGTTTGAGATGGCTTGTATTTATCACTTGGACCGGGCATTATGATAAGAAATGTTTAAGGGTCACAAAAAAAAAATAACCCTAACCTATTTTAGACCACCTAAGAAGCGGAAGACTAATTTGATGGATATAGGTTAGGGTTATTTTTTTTATGACCTTTTAAAATTCCCCTAGTCACGAACATAACACACGTTAACGACTTTTCATCTTAAGTAATATTTTATCAAAATAAAAGTAGGACGTGATTTATATCAATAATTGCTTTTTTAAGTGTTTATTTTTAAATTGCTATGTTCAATTGATGTTTCTTTTAACGTTTCATGAAAATATGGTAAGTTTAATTAGATTTAGTTAGCAAAAACACTTCAAAAAACCTTTTTTATCACTTTGCCCAATATGGGTTGGGAATTTATCATAATGGCCGGGAAAAGTGATTAATTACGCTATTTTTATCACATTGCCCAATTGAGTAGGGAATTATTAATACGGCCCGGGAATTATTAATACGGCCCGGGTTTATCACATGGCCCGTAACATATATACTGCACTCAGTCCGATCTGTAACCGTGAATATATTATCGAACTATTTCTATAGTATTTTCATGATACACTTTCGGATCGGGCGTAGGGCGAAATCGCTCTTTTAAGGCGCGCGAGTTGCGCACGTGAGTTAGGTTCGTTCTCTATACAAACATTGTATGAGAGGCGCACCAGACGTTTGCTGTAATTGCACTTGCGCAATGAGCGAACCGTTCGCGAGCTGCTTATTCGCGGCGCATGCGTCAGATGTGGACGCACCCTTAATACGATCACGTTACTTAGACCTCTCTTGCGGGGTTACAGGGGCGGGGAGGGCGGCTACCAAGCGACCGAGGGATGGAGCGGGCCGCAAGCGCGGGCTGTGTAGTAGCTGCATATGATTTCCTACACTATTTTTTTATGGAATAAATGGCTTTTGTCTAGTTATGAATTCCGTAGGCGATGACTGAGTTACGTGGTCGTATTATAGCGTGGAATTTCCCAAGCGGGGGTATCTACGTTCGGTGGTCTAACAGCAGTTGTATCTCAGGCCCTGTCGGAGGAGGGCACAGTGCTGGACGGCAGCGCCATCTCGGTGGCGGTGGAGTCGCGCGCGGAGACGGCGGTGCTGGTGGGCGTGCCGTACGAGGCCAGCACGGACTACGTGCGACTGCTCTTCTCGCAGTGCGGCGAGGTCGCGCACATCCACGACTTCAGCAAGACTAAGTACAAGATCAGTGAGTGTATTGAGTTTTTATTGTTATCCCTCCCAGTCTAGGCTCTAGGTCTAGGTCCTAGACACATTTTTACACATGTTTTATGATCGACAATGTACACAAAATATTGTACTGCGTGCCGTCAATGGCACGCGTGCCATTGGTGCGCTTACCCTGCTCTAGGTTATCGCTCACCATACGATGAGACCTTACTAGATTGTCTCCATTTAACATTATAAATACCTTATGATGCGAGTCCTGAAGAATGTGGATTTCTATACTAGACTGATCTCAGTGAGAGGCCAACAGTGGTTGCCATTGAAATTAAATCAGTTGAAACCTAGATTCTACAGGTGGGAGAATTGACTTTTCATTTTGGCTAGTTGCCAACTGTTATGGGAACTTGACCTTGTTGAAAATGTTGGTGTTCTCATTCCATTTGGCAATGGAGACGACTTAATAGCTGAGGCTTAGCAAGCTGGCATACAGCAATTGACTGAAAATGTAGCCTTCACGGAATAGTTATTTACTCCTAAGTATGATTACTGGATACTGTTATAAAAGTTATGTTATGAAGGAGGAGAAATAAATTTAGTAACATTATTAAATTTTCAATTTAATTTTAATGTATTTTGATAGCTATACCTATACAATTAAGTCAAATCGCCCTCTCTCCACACTAGTCATAGTGTTGATGTCATATAAAGAGTGCTCTTGTTAACCGGCCCTTCGTTCAACAGTGCGAGTGACATTCCACGCGAAGGATGCGGTCGAGAAGGCCCTGAAGCTGGACCGCGAGCTGCGCATCAACGGCTTCCTCGTCACCGTCTCCAAGTACAGGGATGAGGACGAACAGAAGGCCCACTCCGCTAATGCCAACAAGGTATGCCATCATTGTAAACATTTACATCTACTATTTATAGCTCGATCTCTGTAAAGTCGTGCATTCCGAAGCTGTACGGGATGCGGGAGCGGGAGAACTAGCCCAATAAATCGGCCGCCTTTCGATAGATCGATAGATTTTCAGAGGCCTATCTTCTGCATTTAATGAGCTGTTTCACAACATACTACTCAGCAACTTTAATAATGCAATTTGCACTATTGTTAAATTGATGAATTGAAAAACTTGTGAACTGTAAAACATAAATACTGTCAGCATTTTTGTTAAAAGTGCATAACTAGGTCAGCTCAGTACTAAGTGAAAAAGAAACTGTGTGTCTATTGTTTTGTTAAAGTAATAATTTTGTCTCTAAATTTTTTTTGAATTCAGTTTTCTGTTAATTGTCACTAAAAAATCTAGTTATCTAGAATAAATTGGCAGATGAATAATGTTGTATTTTTGTTTGTACAGAACAAACGCCCGCAACAACAGAACCGCAACAACGCGAACAACGCGAATCAGAACAACAACGCCGCCAACCGCGCCAACAACTTCCGCCCGCGCGGCGGCGCCTTCAATGCTCGCGGCAACTTCAGAGGTAAGATTGAAGAGGAACCCCCCATTCTTTACGATTGGCACTTATGACGATCGTAACATAAGATTTGAGGCTGTATTTCGCGATATTATGGTTGCTGGTAGCCTCCAAAACTCAATGCTTTCGGAATCTGAAATGCCTTGCTTCGCCTAATGGAAGGGAGGCGTAAAGTTCAGAATTTGTGGATGAATGGTCCGCAAATAGCCCAGTTGCAGTTGCCTTTGAATCAACATTTATCTCTACCTGCTTTTACCGATATATTTTCATACCCCTTTTAAAGACGGGATAGTAGAAAGAAGGGAAACTGCATGAAGCGAGACTAATTTAATAATATAAAGTACTTGACACATCAATGTAAATGTAATGTTTGGTTGCACAGGTGCGCGCGGTCGCGGCGGCTTCGGCGGACGCGGCGGAGCGTTCCCGCGCGGCGGCTTCGCGCCCGTCAACAACTACATGCCCCCGCAACCCTTCATGGGCCGCCCGGTGAGTACCACGACATCGTCCGATGGTTCACTAGCCGATCTGCAATTGACAAACTTAACAGTAGACGAAAGGAGACGAAAAGCCAGTTTGTATATTGGTTGTGGAAAAATAAATATACAAACTTGAATAAATACTAAAACTCAATTTATATGGTTCTTGTCTTCTTTAACTGAAAAGTTTGAGATTTGTAGATTGGTGAGTTTCCCGTTGCGATGACGACCCAGCATGCCCCATCCCGAAAGTACTTAATCCTTTAATTTCAATCTTAAGGTTATCAGCCCATGTACATTGGATATAACACTTCAGTAACTTAACCATTTTAATTTATCGCATTTAAATGCGAAACGAAGAAAATGGGACCTTCAACCTGGAATGTGATATTTGTTTTTTTTTCTGAATATAGAGATCTTTTTTTTTTTAAACCTCTCAACAACTAATTGAGTTTGGGTCACATTTAGGAGTCACAAAGCTACACATCTTCTTCAACTAATCAATTCCATTTGTATATTATTATTTCATTACATTTTTTGTTTTATTTGGTGTTTCACATTTTGTTACTGTATTTTTTTGCGAATTCGAAACCATGCTTTTTTATTTTCCTTTTTATTTGCATGCCCATGATTCTGAAGAAACGAGTGCATAGAAAGATGTGCAAAGAAATGCAGTACGGATAACAATGTTTTTCGGCGTAGGGCTGCAGCTCTCTTTGCATTAATTTATTCTGTGCATTCTTTTCAGAGCTACCTGTAGTAGACCTAGATCAGCCGTGATGTCAGGTAAAACCATCCCGGCCTGTCTACTACATACTTGCTTATCCTAGCGGGAGTCTTGCAGTTGAATTCTAAATTACCTACAGTGTCACATGGAATTTGAAAATGTGTTATTTTTGTCTAAAAGACTTTTGCATGGATAATGGGGCTTTAGTGCACGAATTGTTATCCCACCTTCATACTAAAATTATTTTTGTTAGTTTATTTAATAACCTCATTATTTTGTTTGTTTTACTAACACCATTTTATACATTTTATGACTGACTTAGTTTTTTTAGTAGTATGTTAGCTCAATAAGAGCATTGGACTAAAATTGTGATTGTCTTTTTTGGTAAGACTTCATGCAGGGGGTTTAAATGAAAATGTCCCAGAATCCTTTTAGAATGAAATGTCTAATGACTTATCTTTTTTATGAGTTAAATTAAATTGTATTTTTTTTATTCATTTTATTTTTAAGTGTTAAACAAAAATTGTTGTACATTTTTCTTATGTCGCCTCATATATTAAATAGAGGGAGTTTAATCAAATTGTAACTTGCATATTAACAATAATGCATGTGTATCCAGCAGGGCGGGTTCATGAACGACGGGCAGCGGCCGAACAAGCGGCTGCGGCAGATGTAACGCGCGTCGCGTGTGTGTGTGTGCGTGTGTGTGAGGCGTCCGGCGCCGCGTCCCAGAGACTACAGTGACAGTTGCAGTATCAGAATTAAATCTAGCTAATTGTATTTACTAAGTACATGAAATATGAAATAATTGTAAGCTATTGTCTTTTTGACAGGTAATAAATGTAATTACTAACATATTCGTATTTTAATTGAGGGCTCCCAACTTCCCAAGGGACTTTTTGTGGTCACACGCAACTTCTCCACTCGACCCGTTCACTCACTGGTTTCACCCACTTGTGGGTGCTGTTAAACATGATTGATTATATAATTTATAAAAGTAAATAATAGACGTCACAAAAAACATCACATGAAACACGCAGCGAAATCTACCAAAAAGTATTTTTTATCTACATAGTCTTTTTCAGGAAGGATGAATTTGTTTTAATTATTTTCTTTCACACTTTTATTAGCATCATAGGTAGGCATACAATAAAGATAGAAACCACCTATTGAACTTCATAAAACTTAGCGTACCCAAATCTGTCCTGATTGAGGAAACTATTTTTCAATTCGATATACTTTTTTAGAAGCCGACAATAGTTGATCATGATTAAAATAGCCATGAGGGGTAAGTAAATAAATAAATTAATTAATAAATATTTCACAACATCACATACATTGATCTGACCCCGTGTTTAGTAGCTTAAGCACTTGTGTCACAGACGTCAGACTCAACAGTGGTATTACAAATATACTTAAATAGATACATATAACACCCAGACCAGGACAGACATGTTCATGCACACAAATGTTTGTCCTGTGCGGGGATCGAACCCGCGACCTCTTGCGTAATAGGCAACATCTTGACCATTACACCAAGCGGGTCGTCAAGTAGAAGCGCCTGCTGAATAAGTTAGAGGAATTTGCTAATGTAAACTGACAAGGACATTTTAATCTATTGTATATATTTTCTTTTTGGCACGCTGAGCTTTTAAGTGGTTTTGAAATTACATGGGAGTCTGCCATTCTTCATAACACCGCAAAAGCTTAGGCTCACTCTTTTTCATACAAAGATTGCTCTTTACGCATGTTCAATGTTTGTATAACGTATGGTGGTGCAAGTAATAAATAAATAATAATAAAAATAATGAGTCTTCATATTTACTTCACTGTACAACAACATAGTAATTTGATGTCCACTTTTACCAGCACTTAATACTTTTATTAAATTTCTTAAAGAAACTGATTATCACGCTGTAAAGTGCAGTTATTTTATGGTTGGTAATTACAGTAATCGCTGCCGGCTTCAAAGAAAGTGACGAATTAATATCACTAATATGTGTTGGTAGCGGAAGTCGATGCTAATGGAACCTGGTGATTTACCTACAATACAATAAGTACATATTTGTTAGTATTGTGTTAGGTGAAGATAAATAATTTATTACAGTTTTCAATATGCTGGGAATTGATTAAATTAGCTGCGGCGGCGGCTTGTTTGGCTATAGGTATATCTTAACGGTCCCATGGTGTTTTTTGCGGTATATATACTATCGATACACTCAAGATGTCAATCCAGGCGGGCGATGAAATAATAAAATTAGAAATTACATAAAAACATACACGTTAGGCGACCCTGTTAGCTGAGCACTGCACAGTCGTCGCCGGCGCATGCGCAGTCGCGTCGCACGCACGCAACCACGCGCCCGCGCCGCAGCAAATAATGCCATGATGGATCAACGAGTTTGTTTGTTGTTTTTGTTCATTATTTGCGTTAACGGTGGCAAAGAGTCCCGTGTTCAGCCCAGAAAAGATACTTCGCGAAGTAGAAGCTTAGTTAGTCGTGGTGAGACTTTAGAACAGCTGTTTACGGTGTACGATCCATCGTTCCTGGCGCAAGTCTGGCCCAAGATCACGAATGGAGTGCACTTAAGCCTGGGACACTTCTGCTGGGAAGACATGACGGTGTTCTTCAAGGATCTGTCCGATGGACGAGCTTGGGCTTATAATGGTGAGTAGAGCACCTAGGTACTTATAGTATTTGTGAAAGTCTATTAAAGTGTTTAAGTTTCAATTTGTTTTTAGTTCACTGTAGTAATAAAGGTAGGCATGTAACGAAGGAGGGTAATCCCAGTTATGAGGTCGCTGGAAAAAGGTAGATGTCATTTTTTTTAAGAAAACTTGTGATCTCCATAGTTCCATTACTTTTTTTTGGAAAATACTTTTGATATAACTATAGGCCTTTATTATTTGACAGATGCGCTTTTGTCTAGCAAGTGCTACCTTATTCATTTTTTTCGCACTGTAGGTACACGCCCCATAGCATACAGGTTAGGAATACCTGCAGCCGTGTGTGGAATTCAGAACTTTATGTCCCACTACCTTCGTCGTTCCTTCGATCCCCAGCAGGGAGACCCCGGGGCCTTATTGATCCTGGCAACAAAACAGAGCCGTAGATTTTATTCTGGCACAAGGGATGTTTGTGTTATGGAAGAACATACAACGGTTTCAATGAGTGCACTTATTTCTAGGTACAGATGGGTAAACTGATTATACGTTCAGCGCTGTTTAATTAATAATTTACCGCTAGACTGATCTGAGAACTGATGTAAGTTATGATGTTGATATTGTTTAATAGGCGTCGCCAGTTCAGGAAGGTAGCCTAATAAAACAAACATTAGGTGAGTAGGTACCTACTCATTCATATCAATTAAAAACGCAATTGTCAGGCACAGAATTCCGTGCAAATAAATTAGACATGCATCGCATCTTTATTGCAAAAACCGTGGTAAAAACAACAACTGAAGTAGTGAAGTGAGGGAGCACTTTCGTTCGGTGCCATCGCCCGTTCAAGTTTAGCTGCGCGCGCACGCATCATCGCGGCCATGATGCCACCCTCCACGCAAGATGTCGCAAAAACACGCGCGGAAAAAACTATCCGCACGCAACTTTGACGACGCTAATAGTCGTAGTTAACAGTTTTGCTTTATTTCTGATCATTTATCAAAACGATGTTGATTTTATACCGTTCCTTGTTGCTTTAATGTCTAAAATTGTTTTACGCTTTACGGTGCCAACTTAAGTTACAAACTCGTAAAATGTGTCGTTGCTGTGCTATAGGCACGGGAAACTCATATCACTAACCTATATAAAATTATTATTAAGTATCATCTCAGATAACTGTAATCTGAGAGTATCATACTTAAACATTATAACTTTATGAGTAACATGTATCGCTAACTAAAATCAATTAACTATGCGTGTTAATGTTGGTACCTACGTTTAATTGGCTTGCGTGAATTATAAAGATAAGTAATATACATAATCTGGCTCGCACGATATTTCATTTGTGACACGAGATGCCGGTCATGCGCTCCTGGCTCTACTAGGGGAGAAATGGAAAACGTAATCTATTGATCGCGAAGTGATCAGCTCAGTTGCTCATGAATAAAAGATTTCGCGTGTGCAGCGTTTAAACAAACATTGACATTCGCTGATGAGATGCGTTGGCCTGAAGATAGATCTAATTAAGTAGGTGGGTGTTATTGCCACGTTTAGTTATGACGGCATTTTGTAATGAGCAGTCACAGTTTGCTGCATCAGCGATAATTAAGGGTTTGCCTGCCGTTGCGCTAATTTATTAAGATCACTAAATTCACCAATAAGACAACGGTAGGTAGAAATATGTATCATGTAACAATAAAATACCAGATTTAAAAAATGTAAGTATGTAATTAAGTCCTAATGATATGATGAGGAAGTACCTATGGCCAACGCCGTGTGTTTAAGACTAGGTCATTGGACATGATGAGGCTAGTAGGAATAAATCTAAAGCTCGATAACATTTATTTGAATTCAATCCTTCTCTTAAAAAATCATACAACAATAGTGTTGGTCGACACTATCTATAGGTATGTCTAATAACTGAATGTTATTCTTCCTTAACCGGGGCCCCTCGGTGCAAGGACCCTTCGCTCGATCGATGCCCCTGGCGTTTGTTATCCCACATCGTAACTTCGCTGTAACAAGTAGGGGTCACTCTACTGTGAGATTATTTGGACATCGTTGCTTAGCGCATTTCCTCATTTTAACGTTACTCTTAATATATAAATTTTCTTTTCTTCATTACACTACCTTTTTATTTATTTCAATTTTCCTTGGGTGGTTGACAAATGAATTAAAGTCATGATACATTCTGGACAGACTAACGTACCGATATCTACACCAGCATCCAGTAGACTGGAAGCAAATAATGTCAGAAAACATGGAATGATTGATGGGACCGCCTGGTGAGAACATCTATTATTACAATAGATTTATGTACGACTTGGTCTGTGTAGCTAATGGTCATGGTACCGTGCGTGACTGGCGGAAAATGAGCCTGCCTGGCTAAGAATTTGACCCAAATGGGTCTGTAACTGCATAGATTGTACTAATGCATCGGTTAATAGATAGCCTAAGTCTTGAGTGTGATTAGATATCTAAATAATATCCAGCACTTGATAAATATGTGTTGCTCTTAAAATAACACCTTTCTTATGTCTGCGAAACCTTTCGCTCAACACCTCAGGTAGATTATAAAACATTCTAGAAATTATTAAATCAACGTCATATGTAGTATTCGTTAATCGGAACAAATCCTATTAATTATGCTAACCTGAGACTTGGATATGTAATTATGTATATTGGTACTCCACAAAGTGAATACTTAGGTATGTATGACCACATGCGCAATTTCGTACATAGCTGGTTCTCACTGACACGTATTATTTTAAATGCTCTTTGATTTCAGTACGTGTTAGGTACCTATTAATTTGAAAGCCTCGTGAACTGGTTTCCGTTAGTTTTGTGATTTCTATTGGGAAAAATGGAAAAATATAGATAAAATATGGTTAAATTCTGTAGCGAAACCTATCTACATCGCCACAAAGGAGTAGTTCTAATATATCTCAACAATTGGCGCTGACACGGCAAAGCGATATTTCCATACAAATCTACATCGCGCTAGCAGAGTTTCCGCCGCAACTTAGCATATCGATGGTTATAATGTCAAAGGGCTTAAAGGACAAATCGCCACTTTTCAGGAGAGCCAAAAAACAAAAAAAGTAGAAAAATTAACACAACTTTTTTGTCTTTGAAGCTATCGCTTTCGCTTAAAGACCATTGATTTTGTTTTTTCAAGCCGAACTGTATGCGACCGTCTAATACATTCCAGATAGCGTAGTTTCTAAAATAGATGTCCTTTAAGAACTGTAATTTTAACATTTTGTCCTTTAAGCTTAACATTTTTTTTCTAGTAGTTGTCGACTATGGCTTAAAGGACTGCTCTTAAATGGTCCTAACATAATTTTGTCCCTTAAAACGTTTTTCGCTTTGAAATTGTAATAATTTGAAGTTGAATTGAAATATAAATAGAAAGAATAGAAACGCATTAACGATGGTATTACTATTTAATTTATTGTAAATCTCTTTCATATATTGCACAGAGTTTTGGAAATTGAGTTTTACTCATTACCACTACTATAGGTAGTCACTGCAAAACATAAATTTTGACAGTTTTTAGTCCATCAAATTATCATGTAGGGGAGAGGGAGGCAGTTTACTACAGAGGAAGTTTTGAACATGGTGGCTACTAACAGCATTTTTTTAATGTTGTCATAGATAGAATAAATCATCATATTATAGAATAAACGCATTAAAAATGATATTTGCTAAGGCAGTATAGCTGTAAACTCAGTCCGAACTGAGTGGGACAGCGTAAAACTCCTTGCTTCATACATTTTTTTATGGAAGTGCAAAAGTTCTAGCATGTCACATTCAGTTTTGACTCAGGTTATAGCTATACTGCCTTAACTAACATCGTTTGGAATGCTCTCAAGAATATAAATTTCCATATTTGGTTGATGGACGCGAGCAAAACAGAAAAACGCCATCTCCCCTACAAAAATTGGCATTGTCTTCTTGTCAATGAGAGGATAGAATAATATATTTTCTTTATATCAAGCTATTTCTTGATATTAAAATATACATAAATTTAAAAAATTCTAAAGTTAAATCTTGAATTGCAGGCACAAAAATAAAAAATAAAGTGTATATACATATCACACAAGTATATAAGTTATAATGATAGATAATACTCCCTCAGATGAAAAATATATAAAAATTTAATATAAACTTCATACATTTCATTGCACCATGGTCACGATGAAATATGACCTACAAAAATTTAGCTTAAAGGATACTAATTTAATACAACAGTAGCAGTAAATGTCCTTTAAGCCTTAAGAAAATGATTTTGCTAGGCTAACTATGTCCTATAAGCCTAACAGGTGCGACTAAAATTATACGTGTGTAGGCTGTAAAGGCCAGAAAACTATTGTTCTGTCCTTTAATCCAAAAGTGCAAAAATGGCTGATTTTTGACCGTGAATATCTTGCTCAATATTGGGAATAGAAAAACCTTATATATACCAATCGATAGAGCTCAAAAAGCTCTATAGGACTGCATCAAAAAGTCATTTTCGCCAAAATGTCCTTTAAGCCCTTTGACATTATAACCATCGATATATTATACGACTGCACCAACACATTGCAGCAAGGACCTCGGTCCCCGAGCTAGATCACCCGCTCGGCAGAAGTACTTCTATCTTTTAGGGAATGGGTGATTTCCCTATAATTCCTTGTTAAAATTCAATGTACAAGAAATCATCAGTCGGTGCCCAATTGGAGTGATTCTCGCTGGATAAGGTTGTAATGTAACGGTGACGTTCCCTTCCAGCCTTCATGGATGGTCAGACCTCCATGATGGCTGGAAATTCTAATCAGCGCGCACACTGGCTGCTAAATAACTACTTTTTAAAATTGCAAGAATAGAATGTACAAATTGTGAATTTCGAATTGGATTTGAAACGGCACCGTTGCAAGGTATTGCCACAGATAACATAATAGAAGTATTGCTTTCTGAAGCCGGCGGTGGAATCTTACTAGGTAGGTAACCTTGAGAATTGCCAAAAAAAAATACCTTTTCGTGATGATAATTCTTTAATTCCTCCTCATTTTATTTATCAGTGGTGGACGCGTGCGGGCGCTACCAGGGCGGCATGTTCGGCGGCGGCAGGATCTGGCTGGGCTCCAAGCAGCGCTGTCTCGCCCTTGTATGTGATTAATGTTGATTAAGCATAAAGATAAACTTTTTAAAAATTAAGAATATTTATGATTAAAATTAAAAACAAATGAAAATTCATCTGATCTCATGTGGCCATAATTTTAAACATTATAGTTAAAAGGTATAATATTACTTAGCATTTAAAAAATGCTTAAATAAAAATATACAAAAAATTAAGAATATCAATCATGAAAAAACTTACAGTTATGAAGTTACTACGGTATCTCATTTAAAAATTTGAGATAAAATAATAATTTTGAAATACTAAGAAACATTATAATCTATTCTCTTTAAGTTTTTGAACGAAAACAGATTTTTCTACTAACTACCCACTTTTACACTGTTCATTTACGTTGAAGTGGAATCTTCGTGAAATATTCGAGATATGGCTAGAATTTTTTTAAAATAATATACGTCGGCAAATTTTGAAGTGATTACTACACTACGAGGAGGTTGAGGTGAAGATATAGTGTATGTATGTGTAGTGTATTTACAGGACAATGAGTTCTTATCACGGGACAACTCCAGCCGCGACCCGTATGAGGGCGAGTACCTCACGGCGCTGCTGCAGAGGGAGAAGTTCCTCGGACCTGGTGAGTACCATGTTGAAATTATACATACAACTTGTATCATAGCTCGGAAATAAAATGTTTTTTTTAAATTAACGGTTATGGATTTGAAGCGGTGGTACTACCTACCGCCGCCGCCTATGAATTGTTTGTTCTTTCTCGTAGTGGCGATATCGGGCGCACTACTTACAATAGATTTATCGTTGTATCTTGTATTGTTGAGGAAGGTTATTTACTTGTTTGTCTCGCGTCGGCTTTTCAATATTTGCCGCTGGCCTTTTGATGAAATTCCGAAAACGAGCACCGTTATTTTTTTACCCGTTGTTAAAATGTAGGTAACCTAATATTCTAACTTGAACAAAATAGAGGTTTTTGCTCTTACCAACACTAACGAGCGAAAATATGTATTCATTTAAGGGTCTGTTTTAATCTAAGGAAGTTGTATGTAATACTTGTAATCATCTGTCCTGCCTAATTGTGAGAGTGAGTGAATAGGGAGTGCACCTGTGCTTGCGCACGCGCTTGTGTTCTATAATAAATCTCACTCATTGGGACTGCGTGGGCGGCACACACCGATTGCAGTATTATTTGATCGGTTGACGATGTGCGCAGGCGGCGAGGAGTGGCGGCAGTTGGCTGCTCGCGACGAGCTCATCCAGCGCCTGGTGGCGGCGGACCACCGGCCCCCGCACCGCCTCGCCTACAGCGCCGCCACGCTCGCGCTCAACCTCACCAAGATCACCGTGACCAAGGTACATGTGACACTGTTCCTGCGACGAGCTCATCCAGCGCCTGGTGGCGGCGGACCACCGGCCCCCGCACCGCCTCGCCTACAGCGCCGCCACGCTCGCGCTCAACCTCACCAAGACCACCATGACCAAGGTACATAAGACAAACTTTTAAAGCAAATGGCTGCTATGAATGTTTTACAACACTAGTGAGTAGATGATGTAAGGCGGCATTCCACTTGCTCACTCGCTTTATGATCGCTTTAAGACTTGATGGTTAGTCCTCTGTTTCTTTTTTTATGTTCATTGTAGGTAAACAAACAAGAGTGGAAAGTGATCACCGCTGCCCATGGACATCAACAAGCGCACAGGGCGTAGTAGATGCGTTGCCTGTCTTCAAGACCCCATACCCTCCGCAACTGAGCTCTGGCAACCTCACTTATCAGCAGAAACATAGCAAAGCAGTTGCAAAGCCCTATTTTACAGTGGTCTCCTGTAATGTGGAGGTTCTTCCCCAGACAAGCGGCACATTCGAGTGGAAGGTTTTCCTCTCTAAATAGAGAGAGGTTGAGCTAGCTAGCCGAGCTAATGTTGTAGACTGTAGTATATAAGTAACACATATATGTACCTACTTGAGAAGTCAGGGGGACTCACATATTTATATTTTTAGAGTGGGTATTTCCGAAATTAGGGACATGATGGTGAGGAAAACCGGAATAAATCTAGACTTGATTTTTCCCTTAGAAACGAAGACGCTTTTGTTATAAATAAGATTGTGTTATTAACTGTTCACAGAAAGGTACTCAGGAATCTATATGAAATATGATGATACCGCAACGTTCCGTTGTAATTACAATTTTGATTTTTAACCAAGTCTTCGACCCAGAATCAGGTTTCTCTATAGCAACAATAACCAATATTCCCTTTTATGAATGGTCATTAATTATAGCTGTACAAGTGTACAACGAATAATTTTAAATAGGTACGTTGTCATTGTGTACTATGCCGTCTTGCAAAGTCATTGAAAGCTTTAGTGTGTCAATGTTAACAAAACTCCGTTATTGAGGTGTAATGGAAGGTGGTGCGGAGATCAGGGCAAAGGTTAGGCGTCAATCAAATCAATCTGTGTTATCGAGTGTCCGCTAAGTATATAGGTACCTACTATAACGGATCTGCCACCTAACATGTACTGGGTTTATGCTTAGATAATTAATGTCGTGGCGTCTATTCTTATCAAACTAATATTATGAATGTGAAAGTTTGTTTTATTGGATGTTTGCCGTCAATCATGCTTAAACTTCTGAACGGATTTTGATTAAAGGAGATGTCCCAAAAATGTATGAAGCCTCGGCCTGGTCCCATGTACGCTATACCTAAATATAGGCGAATAAGTGTACTACAGTTTTAATCACTCCAATTCTTATGGAATACCTTAGTTTTTTGGCTGAAACAATAAATTATACCACAATATTGCAACTCAGTACAATATGGCGGAGGACGCATCCATAGAGTAAAGTAAATATATTAAGACGCATCTTTGAAACTTGAATGACGTTTATGTCGTTTATCCGTCAGTTTATTTTTGTTTTGACAGTATGCAGTTTATTTCACAAAGTATTTATATTTTTAGGTTACAAACAACCTAAAAAGGCTGGGGCCCAAAGCTGTAAATCCCAGTAAAGAAAAAAATTACAGTTGCCATCTTTACGAAGTAAAGTGAACAATTATTAATTTGATTTTATTTTTAAGCCACTAAACTACGGACCAAAAATGTCTTTTTGTATTTTTAATGGAAATAGCAATATTTTACAGATTTTTTGGTACCACGTACATGGTGCGGGCCTGGGATGGGACATCTCATTTGGTAGAGGTACACAGGCTTTGGTGAAAGGATACTTTTTATATCTATTAAATGTTCCCATGGGATAAAACATGAATCTTGATAACACGAGCAAAGCCGCGAGTAAAAACTGGTTATTAATTATAAGAAACTTGTAATAAACAGATATTTGGAGAAACGCTATGAAAATTAGTTGACACATAAAAGCTTGAATTTAATAGATAGTTAGGTTGATTAGGCTGAATTTCCTTACAGTTATAACAAAATGTCATTTACGTCTAACAAAACACGTCTATATTCTATTATGGTACTGACTGGACTTAATATATTACACTTTTGGGTTTAATCAGTGTTTGAGTTTAACTACTACTCGTAGTGTTTACATATTTCCCTTCTTATTCTAGTCATACGAGATCATCCAAGGCCTATGCCTCCCGCACTCCTGCACCACGGAAGACGTAGAGTCGATCCTCGCCCTTTCCATCGTGATCAACGACAACCTGCGCTCCAACCGCACCGTGCCGCGGGTCGCGAGGATCACCGCCGTCAGGCAGATCGACGGATACCACGTCGAGAAAGACACCGGAGCCCTCATACTCATCGTCATCACTATCTTCCTACTAGTACTATCGCTAACCGCCACGGCCGTAGAACTCAACCTCATCAAATGCAGATCACTAAGGCCAAGAATCTCAAGATCAGTCAGCTTCGACTTACAGAAATACAACAACACACCAACACCCAGAAGGTACTACGACGAAATCAGGAGGAAGAACGACCTCAACCTTTTCAAGGACACAAATCCGAACTTAGGCACGTTGAATAAAATCGTTGACGTAAACGACGGGGTGGTTAAGAGTGCTAAACCTAGTGCAGCGCCTCCGACGGTTACGCTGGACGTAACGGAGCGAGCGATAGGCAGCTGCAATAGGTGTGGCAAGTACAAGAAGCAGTGTGGCGGAAACATCGCGCATATCGACAACCTGCCGGCGTGTCCTCGCGTCAAGTACAGTTCCGTAGCAAGTTTAAGTTCTCAGGAGAAGAGGAGCAACTTGTTCAAGAAACTCTTGCTCTGTTACTCGCTGAGATATTCTTTAAGGAGGTTGTTCAATACCAACTTGGCGAACAAAGACTTGGCGGTGACTCACTTGCTGAGGATCGTAGCGACGCTCTGGGTGATGTACGTGCACGTCGCGCTTATAGTCAACTATGTCGCAGGTTGGTTTAGTTTTGTTAGATCAGACTCTACAGTGGATATGGAGAAAAATGCATATTGCTTATTTTCTAACTACAAACATAATTAAATTTCTTGTGACTTTACAGAAGATGCTGGAGAAGTTAATGAAAGGAATGACATGTATTATATTCTGACCACGGGTACATTGGCGTTTGATACGTTACTCTTTGTAAGGTAAAATTATTTTACAATTTCCATTTTTATATCGGTTGAAATTGAATATCAACCAATACTTACATTGAGTTTGTACGCACTAGGGTTGCTATTACTTGACTACTGTGCGTAACTTGACTCTCAGAAGGTGCAGATAAATAAAAGTCCGAAGGTCACTAATGATTGTATTTGCCAAATATTCATTACACGAATTTAGATACGAATTAATACAATTATAATGAGTTGAGATGGGAATGCGAGTTAGCTAGGAGCGCGACGGGGAACGACTGGCGATGATGCCGTCCTGAGTCTCGCTCGCGGTCTTATACGCTAAGTCAGCGAAATACAATGTTGTGTCCCTACAAGTAGCTTAAGCACTTGTATTACATCCAAAAAAATTTTTTAAATAATAAAAGTAGCTACTATAATTTTGATAAGTTAATTTTGACAACCCTAACGCAATCAGTATAAAGTACAACTTGTTTACTAAGTACGCTCCAGTGAATGAAATTTGAGACCTAAAGAATGCGGTTGCTTATCGCGTTAGCTATGTTCTTTGCACTGATTGTTACAATTGACCTGTTCTAAAAATAGATTTACAAACAATATTCAGAGTAAACATCGCAAAGAATTAAATTTGAAGTTATATAATTTTACAAAAACCTTTTGATCAATTAGTGACAAAAAATAATCTAACACACACACATATCAATCACACAAGATTTGTCAGTCTGTACGAAAAATCACGTTTAAAAATGCAAACAAACATAAAATTTCACAAAATGCTCACTCTCAATACACTGTAGGCTGTTGCACTGTTCCAACTGGTGCAGTCTGTACCCTGATGCTGGGTGCTTCCAGACCACCATTGGTAACAATTACCTGTCTTCTTAACCAGGTTTTAGTAGACTTCAAACACTGCTGTCTTAAAAAGCAGTAAGCCATAAACACCATTAAAATGACTGCAATCAAAACTATAATTATCAAATACTGAATCTTATCCTCCACTTGAGTCGTATTGGTAACAACTTGGGCCTGGGCAATGGCCATTTCTTCTTTACTTTTTCCAATACCCATGTTTACAGATTGACTAAATATCTCAGAATGAATTTACCAATGAAATTAATTTAAAATTACATCTCTCCGTGATCTACAAAAATAGTAACAATAGCATTTTTCGTACATACTGACTATCTGACCTACAAATTAGGAGTCGTGCCTTTCGCACACTCAACATAACTGCAATACATGCGTAACCTCAATGTTCTAACGCATAGTAACACATCACAAAAATAACATTTTATTTGCAATTAATTAACGACTAAGTATCTTATTACCTATCATCCATTTTGGAAAGGAAAATAATAACTTAGTAAAATTTCATCTTTACTCAAAATACAATTTTACAATGACAAATCAATAACAATTTCGAAATACCAATTCATTGCCAAATTACAAATTAAATCTTACTGGTGGTTTGACTACACGACCACTCCTTGTCTTTAATATGGGCTTTATCTCATTGCTGTTACGGTTCACAATTATATCCGCTGGTTCTACCGTCTGTTCTACGATGGGCGTACAAACATCACTATCATTATCGCTCAACAAATAGGCTGGCTTCAGACGATCAATCGAAATAGATACTTTACGGTCTGGCAACTGGATCAAAAATACTTTACTATTACGCCTCAAAACAGGATATGGACCATCGTACGGAGACTTAAGGGGTCGTCTGACTGTATCGTCCCTAACAAAAACGTGACTACATGATTTTAAATCTGGATGAACAAAGAAAGAACGACTAATATGAGATTTTGCGGTCGGCCTAAACTTGTTAATTGCACTACGTATTTTATCTACTAGATTGCTATCCAAACTATCCTCTACTTGGGTGACGTCGTAAAAATCACTAGGCAACCTCAAAGTGCGTCCAAAAGTCATCTCGGCCGCGCTAATGCTGTTGTCGCTCCTTAGCGCTGACCTAAGACCTAACATAACTAACGGTAACTCGTCAACCCATGAAGAATTATTTAACTTCGCCGATAGTGCGGCTTTCAACGACCGGTGCCAACGTTCTACCATACCATTACTCTGTGGGTGGTATGCAGTAGTACGTATTCTTCTTATTCCCAATAATCTCATTAAACTATTAAACAAATTACTCTCAAACTGTCTACCTTGATCAGTTGATATCTTATAATCTCGGAATCGGATATCTATCGGGTTTTGTAACTGAATTTAATCGTCTATAATCACCACACGGTCTAATTTCGCCATTCTTTTTCGGCACAATATGTAAAGGACTGGCCCAAGGACTTTTTGAAGGTCGACAAATTCCTAATTCCTGCATAATTCTAAATTCTTCCTTGGCCTTTTTGTATCTATCCGGTGGTAATGGCCTAGCTCTAGTAAAAATAGGTGGACCTTTTGTCTCGATATGATGGCACACATCATGCTTCGGCGGCTCCTTAAAGTTGATCGGTTTCGTGAGGTCTGGGTACTTGGTCAGCAGAGAATGATAGGGATGTCCGTCTTCCAAAGTTTTCACAGCGGGTTCTCTGTAATCAACAACGAATGCATGAATGTTTAAATTTGTAACGCTATCTACTAATTTCCTCGCTTTCAAATCTACTAATAAACCGAATTTACTTAAAAAATCTGCGCCTAAAATAGGTTGTTTAATATCTGCTATTACAAAAGTCCAACGAAAAGTTCGTCGCAGCCCTAAATTTAATTCTAAAGTTTTAATACCGTAGGTTTTGATTTCACTACCATTTGCTGCATATAATTTATAATCTAAATTTTCATCCCTATTTAATTTATTACTAACGGGTAAAACTGAAATGTTAGCACCTGTATCAATGAGGAATCGAAGTCTGGAGTTGTAGTCGGTGACACATAGGCGGTGACAAGGCTGAATAGCACAAACTTCCGCCGCAGCTTGCGCTTCCGCTAGTTTCCCTGGGTCTGATTCTTCCATGCGCACGGCGGGATACATCGCTGAGCTTTTTCTCTGTAGCGGAAATGATAGGAACAGAGCCAATTTGGACTATCTGGTGTGCGCCTGCTGAACGTCGCCGATAATTCATTGAGCGGTTCCTTGATGAACTTCTACTTCTCCTTCCGCACTGACATTGCCTGTGTGTATGTGAACTATTTCTTCTCGCCTCTAAATCTGATAGGCGTGTACTAATTTTTGATAATGCTTCCAAAACTGCTGACGCCGCGTGCATGCTGTTTGAAGGTTGAGCCATCTTGAAATTTTGATCACTATTTATTATTTTCTTCTCCACTGGGCACTACACTTATTTCTTCGTTACTGCGAACGGTCCGTGAAGTTGTTTGCTCCTAGCTATAATGCTCGCACCCCACTCACTATTGAGCCGTTCCCAAAAAATGTTCGTCGGGGTCACCACTGTACGCACTAGGGTTGCTATTACTTGACTACTGTGCGTAACTTGACTCTCAGAAGGTGCAGATAAATAAAAGTCCGAAGGTCACTAATGATTGTATTTGCCAAATATTCATTACACGAATTTAGATACGAATTAATACAATTATAATGAGTTGAGATGGGAATGCGAGTTAGCTAGGAGCGCGACGGGGAACGACTGGCGATGATGCCGTCCTGAGTCTCGCTCGCGGTCTTATACGCTAAGTCAGCGAAATACAATGTTGTGTCCCTACAAGTTTAAGTGTGAAGAAATTATAACAGACAACTATTAGGGTGAGACTCTATCAAAAGCTAAGATGTGTGCTTTATGCTGTTTTGTTAGTAGCCAATAGGATTTCAAGCTGTGATTGGTCACGTGTTAAGGCAAAAATCCTATTGGCTGGTTACGACACATCTCCGTTCCAAAGCACGCCTCTTAGCTTTGGTGGAGTTCCACCCTTATGGTCTTCAGCTTTATTCTTCAAACTACGTTCGTAGAAATACTAATTAGTGAATTGCTTTGACTGTGTCAGTAATTTGCACTTGAGTAATGCATAATTCTAATGTTGCAGCGGTATGTTCAGCTCGCACCACTTCTTCTACCTGAAGAGCCACTACACGGTGGAGGAGCTGGTCAGTTTCGGCGGCCACTGCGGCCATGTGCTGCAGTTCATCTGCTTCGTCACCAACAGGATTATAAGGTACGGTTGATGAATCATCTGCCTCTTATAGTTCAATAGGCATAGGTCTTTTTTTCGCAGAACTCTTAGCATTCCATTACTGAAGGCTAGAGAGAGGCGTAGGCTTTTATATCCCACTAGCGGCCGCCCGCGGCTTCGCCCGCGTTAAATTCGGGGTCGCACAATGTTCCTTTTCTGGACACTGAGGAGAACTCGAAACGGACTTTTACACGTTATACGCTTACTCCCGTTCCCGTGGGAATCTGTTGCAGCTAAGCTATACATTTACTAAGCTATCTGCATGCCTAATTTCAAGCGTCTAACTTGAGCAGTTTCGACTTTTCATTCTAATGTTTTTTCCTGCTAACTCCAGTCTCCAGTCGGGAATTCCTTTCTTAGTGCACCTCTACGATACCTAAGCTATGTCCATTCCTAATTTCAAGCTCCTACGTTAAGCCGTTTAGGCTGTGCGATGATATAGTTTCTCCTTTTATATATTTAGATAAGAAAAAGTTTTTTAAAAACAAAACTTAAATTCACTTAAAAGTGAAAAATATTATACCGTTAAGAATTTGCCATTTGCCTTAAACAAAGTAACTGAAGTTGGTGCTTTTTTCTTTTGCTTTTAGGCAGGCACCGAAAATTATTTTTTACTTTGAAGTGCACTTAAGTTCGTTTTGTAATAGGTATTTTGTTATGAAATCGGTTTTTTTTTGGTTTTTTTTTCCTGTTGATCTGAATAAGGTAACTAAATATGGGTAGACCTAATATTGTGCTGCTCACATGATACAGTGCCTTTTACGGACGGTCAATTTGTTGCACGTAGTTAATGTAAATTTCAGACTTTCAGTTTTTTCACGGATGCCACTGTCAGAACTGGACCAGATTGCTATGGGACCAAATCGGAAGCACCAGCTTTCAAATAAAACCACAAACATCCAAATCGGTTTACCCAGGCAAAAGTTATGAGGCAACAAAATAATATAAAAAAAATACAGTCGGTCAAAAGTCAGTAAAAAAATTATATTAGTAGAACAATAGTTCTACTAATATAATTTTTAATAATAATAGTAATAGCGGCCGCCTGTAATAACAGGCGGCCGCTAGTACATATAAAACAAACATATATTAACACACACACGTTCATTTAACGGGGAAGGCTTTAGGCTATACCTATGTATATATGTATATATATATAGTATATACCTATGTGTGCAGAAACCGAAAACCACGCGGACGGAGTCGCGGGCGGCCGCTAGTATATATATATATATATATATATATATATATATATATATATATATATATATATATATATATAGTATATAATTGATTTATTTGCCGAAATATGTGAAACCGTGCTACTAATATAAGACAGCGCCGTTTACGGACGGCCCTTAGCCAATTAAAGATTCCTTCGAGTATCGTTAATTTGCTCCTAAGATTTGAAGAGTTCCGTCGCTTTTTCATGGATCCTATTATAAAAAACCTAACCAAACTCTTATTAAACTGCCATTAAATAACATCCTTTCCAATAAATAAATAAAAAAGAACCATCGAATTCGATTTATTGTGCATTTGTTGATCACAAACTAAATGTAAATTTCAGACTTATTTAGTTTTTTCACGGAAGCCACTGTCAGAATGGGACTAAATTGCTATGGGACCAAAACACCAGTTTTCAAATGAAACCAAAAACATTCAAATCAGTTCACCCAGGCAAAAGTTATGAGGTAACAAACATCACCATCCCTTTAACTATCTCCTCTTTAAAAATCACGTCCATCCGTCGCTCCGTTTTGCCGTGAAAGAAAGACAAACATACAGACGGACAGACAGACAGACACACAGTATGGATATTATTATTGTATATTAGTATGGATATAGTAATATAGTATATAGTAATAGTATTTATAATACATATTATAGTATATAGTATAGAAGTATGGATTACAGTATAGTATAGTATATAGTTTAGTATAGTATGGAATTATGGATAGCGGCCGCCCGCGACTTCGTCCACGTGGATATCGGATTTCACGATACAAATGTTTTTTCCCGCTTACTCCCGTTCCCGTGAGAATTTTGCAATATCCTTTTGCAACTAAGCATCAAGTTTACTAAGGCACCTGCATGCCAAATTTTAAGCGTCTATTTATAAGTAGTATAGATTTTCCATACAAACTACCACCCCCCATTTTAGAGAAGTGGAGGGTTGGAATGGGTCAAAAAGTAGCCTATGTTACTCTCCATCCCTTCAACTATCTCCACTAAAAAAATCACGTCAATCCGTCGCTCCGTTTTGCCGTGAAAGAAAGACAAACATACAGACAGACAGACAGACAGACAGACAGACAGACAGACACACTTTCCCATTTATAATATTAGTATGGATGCCTAGCTCTTGATGATGCAGTATATCCTTCACACCCGACCAGAGACGGACCGGTACTCTTGGTTTTTTAGCGAATACCAGTCCAAATGCACTTAGGTAAGCTTGCTGATAACTATAATTAAATAATTTTAAGAATTTCATTGTCATCGCCTTGGATTCTCTGATACTTATCGTTAATCGTTGTTTTCTCTAGGTTGCTCCCGTCATACGCGTACGCCATCTTGGCTTGCGGGGTGCTGGCGCGGTGGGCTCGCGACTCCTCTGCGCTCGCGCTGCCCGACAGAGAGGGCGAAAACTGCGACCTGTACTGGTGGCGCAACCTGTTGTACATCACCAACGTCTATCCCCCACAGGAAAGGGTTAGTGTTGGAATAGTTTTAGCAGATTTAATGATTATGTTTTGATCATTCATAAGCATTGACGCTTTTCGAATCTAAAGAGTAGCTGTGCTGTGGTCTTCTCTAAGAATAGAGCTGGAAGTTGAATCCTGTTGCTCCGTTTAATAGAATGTGATTCTTGGAGCGCTATTTTGTGTGATTTTTCCATCCGATAAATTCCACAGTTGCAGACCGGAGATGGGAACCCCCATATCTCGGAAATTACGTAACGCTGTTTTAAACTTACTTAACGAAACGATATTGCGTAAGAGACTATCTAGACTAGCGCGTTAGGAGATGGAGGAGATAATCATATGAATTTGGTGCGCAGTGCATGCAAGTATCCTGGTACCTGTCAGCCGAGAGCCAGCTGCACGTGTGCGGCGCGTTGCTGTGCGCGGCGTGGGGCGGAGCCCGAGGGCGGGTGACCCTCGCGCTCGCCGCCGCCGCGCTGCTCGCCGCCACCGCCGCCGACGTCAGCGGCGCCTACGTCGACATCGGACAGTAGTGAGTAGACCAGGAATAACGTTGTGTAGCACAGTGCATGCAAGTTCTGGTACCTGTCGGCGGAGAGTCAGCTGCACGTGTGCGGGGCGCTGCTGTGCGCGGCGTGGGGCGGAGCCCGAGGGCGCGTGAGCCTCGCGCTCGCCGCCGCCGCGCTGCTGGCCGCCACCGCCGCCGACGTCAGCGGCGCCTACGTCGACATCGGCCAGTAGTGAGTAGACCAAGATGTGTCGTTGAGGAGCTCAGTGCATGCAAGTATCCTGGTACCTGACGGCGGAGAATCAGTTGCACGTGTGTGGCGCGCTGCTGGTTGCCACCGCCGCCGACGTCAGCGGCGCCTACGTCGACATCGGGCAGTTGAGTATATCGAGGAGTATTGACTAGCTAGTCATTGTCACAGCCATGGGCGTAGCCACACTGAGGCAAGCTGGGGCGTTTGCCCCACAATGGAGCTGATCTATAAGATGACCAGAATTTATTTTTTCAATTTATATTAACAAAAACCGGTCAAAAGCGTGTCGGACACGCCCATGAAAGGGTTCCGTAGCCATAAGATGGGCCGACCGCTTGACACACCATTTAGTAAGGGCAACTGCACGTCATAAGTTGGCCGAGTTGTATAAAAAAAACTATGTATGATACGGAGTTCGCTATAGTTTTCGTTGAAAGTACTTACTTGGAGGTATACAGCAAATTTTTTTCAGAATTGACAACATTTAATTTTTTACAAGGTACTATAATTCAAAAACCATTTCGAGATTTTCGCTAAATTGACACAAAAAAAAATATTTTAATTTTTTTCATTCAGTAACTAAAAAGATATTTTGAAAAGTTTCCAAATTCAATGCTCGTCGGATCCACACACAGTCAATCTTGGTCTCGCTTTGGCCATCGTGAATTAAAAAAAAGAAACGTAAGTTTGACACTGTTTCTTGTCAAACTGACAGAAAACTGTGCATGTGTGTGTACATTTATCATACAGTGTTGCCGGATTGGGAAAACTCCTGGCCAATCGGGGAAAAACTCATGTTTTTGAATATTGCGACAAAATTATAACTCAGTTGATGTACCAGATTTAATTTTATAGCTTTATGAAATCTTACTAAAACATTATTTACGTAAGTTTAAAGTACGAACTGGGTACTTAAGTGGCACTTTAGGTACTTGGACAAAATTTTTCATGAATTTACCCTAGACTCTCCTGGCAACATTTGTGTGAACTTCCGTCATTCAAGTTTATTTTTTAAAATAGCAAAGATAAAATGTTCGTTCATCCGATGACATTGACTTACGCTCTTTTAGAATAAGTCGTTTTTAAATAATTTATTTTACAAAAAGGAAAGAAAATAAACAAAAAAGAAAAATTACGTAAGTTTTAGTTTTTGAAAATCTTTCAGAATAGAAAATAAAAACAGCACATGAAAAAATTTAAATGTTGTCAATTATTGCTATAGTATTTCAAAAGTTAAGGGGGGGAGGGGACGCTCTAAATTTAACTTTGTATTAATATATCTCGAGACTGGGGGTTTTGATACACATGGTTTCAAGGCAATTTTTGTTGTATTAAAAAATACCTTTTTAACGATACCCCACACGATGGGGTAAGTCGATTTTTTTTTTTCGAATTTACTTTTCGTTCTATGGGAGGGGGGTAAAAAAATATTATTTTTATCGATAATTTTAAAAACTAATTCTTGAATTATCAGTATACATCTCTCCACCAATTTTCGTGGTAATCGGTGCAGAAACGGTGGAGAACGGGCCAGGACAGACAGACAGACAGACAGACAGACAGATATGACGAAACTCTAAGGGTTCCTAGTAGACTACGGAACCCTAAAAACGGGATAGCCCCCTATTCCGTAGGTTGAGTACTGCTCCTTTCGGAGCCCAAGGCTGGCTCCGATGATGGACTCACAGCAACTCACGACAGGAGTAAATATGCAGATTTGCGATGCAGGCGGCAGAGTACACTACCACTCGCTTCCGCACCATACCTCCATGCTGATGATGAAGAAGCAGTTATAAAAGTTTATAGAGATGGCAGCATAGTAGAATGCGATATGATTTTTTGATGGGAACGTGAAATAGTGGATCAGATATAGTTTGGATCAAATTATTTTCTTTTTCTCGTTAACACTAACATTTGCTATAATACTATATCTTTTTTTTTATGTTTTAATTAGTTTGCCAGGAGTATTCGAGGCCTACGTAGCCATCATAGAGCGGCCGTGGGCGAGAGTCGTGCCGTACTTCATCGGCGTCTTCACTGGCTGGATGGCGCATAAAGTTAAAGGAAGACTGAATGTCTCGAAGGTAATGTGATCGACTTTATTTAAATCCGTTATTTAATTGGAGGCGCTACTTCTATTTGTACACCTTTGCTAAAATAACAAGCGAGTTGCTCGTCGCAACATGTCGATAAATTACTGATTCTTAAAGTCAAAGCCAAAGTGTTTATTTTGCAACTTGATTTGCACTGAAGGTCTTTTGCACGTCAAATATTTTTACCCTTACTCGTTGGTAAGATTTATTAGACACTCTCGAAGTTAATCAATATGGTGATTCTGATCTTCGTCAGGTGACAGCGTGCTGCCTGTGGTCAGCGTCAGCGTCGACGCTGCTGACGTCAGCGCTGATCCCGTGGCTGGCGCTGGACTGGCTGTCGGCCTGGATCCACCTCACGTGGCCACTCTCGCTGCTCTGGCCGACCTTGGTCTGCGCTACTACTTATTCATGTGAGTACTCATTGCTGGGTGATTGCTTGAGGTCAGCGTCAGCGTCGACGCTGCTGACGTCAGCGCTGATCCCGTGGCTGGCGCTGGACTGGCTGTCGGCCTGGATCCACCTCACGTAGCCGCTCGCGCTGCTCTGGCCGACCTTGGTCTGCGCCACTACTTATGCATGTGAGTATTCCTCCTGCTTCTTGTTGAGTACCTTTAAAGAGAGTTTATTTCAGCCTTACCAAACTAGAACCTCTCGGTTCTGAAATGTAATGGTTCCTTAGTAATTTGATGGAACTTTTACAACTTTTCAACCCATAAACCTGGTGTTCGATGGTTTATTTTTCTTTGGTTTTTTCGATCTTAATTCGAAGAGACTATCTATTTTTCTATATTGTTTTTGTACAGCGATATCTCGCCGGATACTAGACAGCGGTGCCACTGCAGCGCTTAGCCGACTGTGCTACAGCCTCCTATTATTGCACGGAGCAATAGCCAGGGTTTTGCTGCTGGCCTCTGATACTGCGCTGTGCTCCCACCCCACCTGCATGGTGAGTTAAATCTGTTCAGTGGTACTAGAACTTCAACAGCGGAAATTTGGTGGTGGTGTACGTTATATTGCCGTTAAGTGCTGGCATAGTATATATAGTACTAAAATCCGTTTTAATCACATAGCACCGTATTTAATTGTTAACTTACATAAAATACTATTTTAAACACCCCAAATATCAAGTGATTGTTTGTATACTATCCGAATTAAATTCCTAGGTTTTAATACATTTATAAATTAGGTAATCTCTTTTTTTGTGAAAAGGACTCTACTTCATTTCTTTCCGTGGCTTTCGTAAGAAGCAATTAAAGAACACTGTGGTACGCAACCCAACGGAGACTACGTCCAGCACTGGATTGCAACCGACTGATAAAGACGATGGTGTTTCCAGTGGTCGTACTTCGCGGGCACGGCGTCGGCGACGCTGGCGGCAGGTCTACTGCTGTCCCTGCTGGTGGAGATGCCGTGCTGCAGCCTGCTGCGACGCATCTCCGACTACGCTTCTGTTTGACCTGGCTTCAGATGTCGCTTTAACCTTTTATCACGTATTTTTGTGACCGTGAAGTGAAACATAAGTTTTTGCGACGCATCTATGGCTATACCCACCGTTGAAGCTACTATTCGGTGCTCTTTCTTGACGAGCATCTGACGAATGCTTGGTCTTAGTCTACGCTACAAACTTTTACCGCGTATTTTGGAAATATTCGTCGGACTGGGGTACGACAGTGTTTTTTGCGGGCCACCCCTGACTATATTAGCTATCGTTTGATATTGCTTTCACCACGTTTTCCCATGGCATACCTACACCCTTTTTTTTGTGGACAGACGCAAAGAATTTTTTTTACGCATAATGTTATGTGGGGTATTTAAACGGTTGCGAGAATTGAGCTATTACAACTAATAATAACTCACTAGTGGTGAGTAGAAATTTTGAGTTATAAAGAAGGAAAGAAATATGTCAGGTCTGTAGTATTTGGATCTCACTTATTAGAGTTTTTAGTACCTATGTTGTATTTTATTGTTTCTGTCAGATTTGTTAAGACTGATACCCTTGTATAATTTGTAAATAAGTATAAGAAGATTTTATTGTTTTTATGTCTAGTGGGTAATTAGAAATAAGACTCATAGTAAAATTTATTTTATATTTATTTATTTTCATATAAAAAACTTTACAATTTAGGACTAACAATAAATCAGTTTAAACTTACGAAGTTTAATATTTACACTCTATTTACATAAATGTAAATTGAACACAGACTTATTTACATTTTAGATAATTATCGAACAAGAGATATATCAAATCAACCAATTCTTTCACGCATTAATTCCTTTGTCATGTTCTCATTAATCTAATGGCTATTTGGTTCACATAAAAATAGCCCGCATTCACTCTTTAAAACACTTTTAGGTCAAGTCCGCGTGGGATGCGGCGCGGTGTTGCAAGATAAATGTAATAAAACATTGCCAGGTAAAAAAATTGCCAAAATTATAATTTTAATTATTAATGTTTTCTATTTTTGTATTTTTTCAGATTTGTGGTTTTGGAACTAGTTTGATTTTTGCCATAATTCAACGTTTTCTTCAGTCTGTTGCAGAAAAACTGGTAAAATCCCTGGTTTACCAAACATTTTATACTTTAATGGTCTGTAAAACACCACGGCTCGCATTTCCACTGAAGTAGAAATAATACAAATAGCAGTACGATGTATTAGGTACTTTCTAGTTAATTCTAGTTGAAAAAATATTATCACCTGAGAAAATTCATGTTTAAGTGTTCGCCAGAAAATTGAAAATGGTGCAGATTGGTGAAATTTTGATCTATCTAGTTTAAAAAAATAATATAACTTGCATCGCCAATACACAAATACATGTATTATGTTTCGACGTAATATAATTTTAAATAACAGCACATAAACTAATTAGATTGAGCCTCCAATATTTCTTAACTTTAATTGTTTCGTTGAGATTTGAGATCTACTCAAAGGTCAATAAAATGATTTGATACAATTTTAAGTGAAATGTGACCTTTCGTTTAATTCTCGAAACTCTAATCAGCATGTTGTTAACACTTATATTCAGTTTTTATCTATATTTATACTTGTTACATTTGGACCAATTTATTCATTTAACTTTATCGCTTTCACTTTGTAAAACTTAACAAAGATCTCATTTAAAATTTGATCTTATATTAATTTTCGGTGGAGGTTTTAATAAAAATAACCCCATTTTGATTCAATATTCGAGCAAACTTCTCCGAGCATGCATGCTCGGAGAAGTTTTAGTACATTGCACTCCCTAACTTAAACCTGAAATCAAATTCATTGACCCGACTTAAATGCGTCCATGACATTTAACGGTGTCATATTTCGAGCCAAGCAGGTGACAATAAGGATGGGTCAATGATTTACTATATCTATTTAAATACTTCTTTATCTACGCGTTCGTACACGAGTATCGCTGTAATACATACGTCTTGCCGTCACTATATCCATATAAGGGAAAACAGCACATCAGACTACACAAATCTGCCAAAAACTTTCAATCGATTTTCAACGTTAATGTCTTGCGGTTATGGTTCAATATCGATTGAAGACTTTTGACAGTATGTGCAGTAGTCAGGGCCCGTAGCCAAGATGCCAGTTTGACCAATTCGCCATACGCTTTTGTCGCGCCATATATTGCCATCCCGCACACGAACTATTTATGTGAGTGGGATGGAGATATAAATCGCTACGAAAGCGTATGGCGAATTCGTTAAAGTGGCATCTTGGCTAACCTACCTGATGTGCAGTTTGCCCTACAACGTTTATCCTGTTGAGCCGCTTGTCTAGAGTATTTGTACGAGGTTGCTCAGACTCTGTGGGGTTTGCGCTGGGGCGACAGGATCTTGAGCATGGTGACGATGGGTGCCTCGAACGCTACGGAGATGATGAACGCCAGCGCGTACGAGATCACCGTCAGGCCCAGGAACAACACGAACTGGAAAATAAATTGTAAGTAAGGGCTTAAATTTATTGATGGATCAGAATTATATTTCGATTTTGGATATATTTAGGACTCTTTGGATATCGCAAAAAAATAGGTTATAAGGTACCTACATATTCTTGATATTCTATAATTTTCAATTAAAAATTCTCAATCATACCCCTCCGGCAGATTTTCCGCTAGGCGACCGATCTTACGATCCTAGGTACTCAGGATAAACTTAGTGCTCAAGTAGTTAAGTGCGCAAGCTCAGACGCGTGCAGTCCCTTTCTCTCACTTTCAGTACGGAGGGACAGCAATCTGACACCGGGGAGAGTTAAGGTGCAGGACCAATGGCCTAACGAGCCTTGCGAAACTTAGATGAGCTCCAGATTAACATTTTCGGTCATATCAATAGTTCATAGAGGCTTTTGAGATGAAGATTGCTCGGCAGTCAACATTTACAAGTATGTAACATCGTTGCCATAAAATTCAGTGCATTCACTGGACTCACCACGAGCAGTTCTCCAAGGTGAATGGGGTGCGTGAGGTGCATCGCAACGTAACGCAGCACAACTGGATGCACTAAGTAGGCGCAGTAGGTGACGCGCGAGAACGGGTACAGCACCGGCGCCGCCAGCATCGTCCGCACCCAGCCTGGAAGATCATTAATAATTACGGGAAACGTATTAGTTTTGGTGATAAAGCATCGGAGACTGTAAACTCATTGGACAAACACACCAATTGCCTAGCCCCTTACTAAGCTCGAAGCTTGTAATATGGTTGCTAGGGGACGGATGGACATTCTTACATACTTATAAAAACATCCACGACTCGAGTACAAATGCCGATGTCCATCACACAAACATTTGCCCCTATCGGGATTCGAACCCGCGACCCTCGGTTTTGTAGCCAAGGTCTGTAACCACTAGATTAACGTGCAACGGGCCCGTCAAACTATGACTAGGAAGAGTAAGATGGTGGTGTATAGTATGAAGTATACATGCGGAGTTGAGAAATGGAAATATATATATTTATGTATATTTCCATTTCATTGGTGTATGTTCACCAATTCACATTTTTTGAACCCCACGGGGGCCATTTTTGATTTAACGTCTTACGTGAATTTACATGTCTGTATTATCATCCATTCAATTCATTATTTGAATACCACGTTGGGCGCCATTACTTGATTTTACGTCTTACGTGAGTTGGATGTCTGTTTAATTATTTATTTCTTTTTGTTGACTACCCTACATTCAACTCAAACTTTTTTTAACTGATTTATAAGATATAATTTTTATTGTTACAATGGATACATGTTTGTTTGAATTAATAATATTGCACCACAGATTTACTGTTAAACACAGCATGCTCATTAATTCACAAGAATGCAGATGTTAGATGGAACTGAATTGTAAACATTAAAAGCTCATAACTAGCTCAAAAGATACAGCTGTTGATGTCCAGACCTCCGTATCCGGTGGAGCAGGCGATGATGATCCAGCCGATGCAGGCGGCCCAGAGCGAGTGCGAGAGCGCGCTGTAGACGGCGGCGCTGGCCACGTCCAGCTCCGTCGCGTACAGCCCGAAGATCAGGAACAGCAGCATGCCCGTGCACAGCGCCCAGCCCACGCACGCCCATATCTGGAACGAGATAAAGACAAGTTCAGGAATTAATACGAATGAAATTGATTATTTTGCAATTTAAAAAATAAAACGGACTTTTAAATTGCAGTAATATATGTAAAACTCTACGAGTATTTTAGGAACCGAGGAACGGATTCAGGGTGCCAGCCCATGATATTGCTGTCACTAATACTCCTGCCCAGCATAGTGCATGACCCTCCATGGGGGAGCTTTACATCCTGCAACAGACTGCAAAAGCTAATGATGATAACTATGATGGCTCTGATGTTATATGGTCCTATGTAAGGCGGTAGACTCAGCCTTCAGGCTCATCTGAGTGTTAGTTCCACCGTGGTATGTTGAGGTTGAGTGTGTACTCGATGGCGCAGTGATTATTTCGCTCGGCCTGCGATTGCAAAGTTAAGCAACATTCCAGAGGCCAATCATCGGGTGGGTGACCGAAAAATTACATCTCAAGCTCCTTTGTGATATCGGCCGTCATGGGCGAAAAGCGGAGGGTTATAAAGAGTTCTCACATCGCTTAAAATCTGTCAAAGCATATCAATTTAATACTACTCACCCTGCCCATCCTGATCTTCAAGTTAGTCTTAAAGAGGATCCATCCCGTGGCCATGCCGACGAGGTAGGGCCCGAGCCTGGTCCAGGGCTTGTCGTAGATCTTGTCGAACTGCGTGAACGGGTCCTCGCTGTTGGGGATGTGCTCGTTGCTCCACGACACGTAGCCCGTCGTGAACAGGGACGAGACGAAGAACACTCCGGTGAGGGAGACGGACAGTTTGAAGTGGCTGGGGATTTAGAAACCAGGTGTTCAGAAGTGTTGTTTGTATTCGTATATCTATATGTGCATGCGGCTATGTACTATACTTAGTCAGGTAAACCAGAGAACCAGAGTTAAATTAAAAAAGCAGTCAGTTCACTATTTTAAGATTCGAATGTAGAAGCTCCAAGAAAATCGGATTTGTAAACACAAATCTGCACATAATTTACCAACTTTTCCGATGTTTGGATCTTAAGTCTTATTCAATAAGTTATGTAAGTGAATGCAAACGTACCTTGTGGCTAAAATGAGCAGGATGGCGCTGACCGCGTAGAATTGAGTGTCGTCTGACAGATACCAACTCCATAACATGCACTGAAATACAGAAATAAGTTATTTACGTCGCGTTCATGATATGACATACTTTTATAGGAGATGACACACTATGCCGATATTATGCCGAGTTATTTTGTATAGAAAATGCATAGCTGTAGAACTTCGGTAGCGTAATTTCAGTCTAGTGTGTCCCTACACTAACTGATGTAGTGTATGTCACACCTCCCTGCCTGCGTATTATAATTAACAGGCAGTCATTATACGGACGTTGCGCAAGAAACTATCTTTTATTTCGCTCCCGAAGCCTGCACATAGCATGGCGACCCTGCCAGTGCTGCCTCGCGGCAGCGTTGCGCATAAAGGAACTCTTTTATTCCGCTCCCGAAGCCTACACATTGCATCATGAATTGTATTAGGTCTGTATATTCTCTCACAAATTGATTCAACAAGACTATTTAGGCGTGTTATGGTGATATCATGTATTAAAAGATAGTAAAATTAAATATTGTCCCTCTCACCATCTGTTCGACCGGGAAGAGCGTGTTGACATAGAGCAGGTTGCGCCACCAGTAGCGCGGGCAGGTCTCGTGGTCCATCGCCGGCGGCTCGAACACCGCGTTGTGCGCGAACCACTTCATCGTCACCTCCACCACGCCCAGCATGAACAGGTACGGAGCCGTCAATCTATCACGAACAAAGAGAAGATATTGTTAGGAACAGATGAAAAGGAAAAAGATGCAATGATTTAGGAATGCTTTCAAAAAGTCATAACCACAATGGGTTAGTCCAACTAGTTATACAATTTAGTCATACAGTATAAATCACGCGGTCGAGCTAAATTCGAGCTAAATTGCCACTTTGACTATTGTCGCTATCGCAATAGTGGCGACGCATATCTCTATCCCGCTCACACCGATACTTTGTATGCGGGATGGTAATATTAGTCGAAGCGATGGCGATTGCGATACTGGTAGACGTGGCAACTTGGCTAGATTACCAGATAAGTATACACTGTCACTAGAACATGCAACTGAGAATGAGCTAAGGAACATGACACAAATTTTTTTTTTAAAGAACCTGCCAGAGTAAGTTATTGAGCAACTAATAATTAACTTGTGCCCTCTGACACTGTAGGGTCTGTATCCCACATTAGTAAGATGATGGATGCGAGTGCAATAGTAGGTTGTGCAGTGCGGAGCGGGAGAGTAAGTAAAACGAGTCCGTTTCCGATGCGGTTGTTTATTACACTAAAGAGCACAAATACAGTAAATAGACGACTGGGCGCCGGGTCGCGACGTAAGCATAAAATAATGTACGTTCGTTGACCGTACATCCTGGCAACACCAGAGGAAAAAATATAACATATTTTATTGAAAGCAATTTAACAATAAAGCAGTAAAATATGATACAAATATAAACTTATAGCTATGCAGGACGTCATCATGGCGATGCTCTGTCAGTCTTGCTTATTTCTGTAGTCGTGTCATCATTTGTCCTGGAATGTCCCGATGTAGCATCCTCACGCGTGACGGGTCTTGGCTGGACAGGCGTCATTGGAAGATCAGGCTCGGTCGGCGACTCGTCTTGTGTGTGGTCTCGACACCGACGTATCAGCTTGTACGCCCCATAGCATATGGTAAGTACGCAGCAGATTGATATAAGTGGGTATATGATTGTGTAATGCGTATCAGCTGCGTGAGCATTGAGGGTCAGTACCTCTTGTTGATTCTTCACCAACTCTATCTTCGCTTTCAGCGTCTTCAGCTGCTCATCATGATACTGCCGGTCAGCAAGTCATTGATGTTCGATTCGGGAATGTACATGTCGTCATCTGTTGTCTTCACCTCGCTTTGTAGTTTGTAATGAGAATGGATGAGGTGATGATCTCCGCGAAGTAAACATCCATCCGCTAAAGTAATTATGCCCGCATTACGTAACACCTGTGTCGTCAAGCCAGCTGGGCAAAAAATGCGAATTAAGCGTTCCTTGCAACATGTAAACAGCCACGCGCCGCGACTGTGTAACTTGATCCAGTCGTCTCGGCAATCTGATGCCACTTGACGGCACGCGCTTATCGCTCTATTGTTTATAATTTGAGCTTCGCAAATGGAGCCGGTAGTCTTTATATCGAAGATAGGTAAGTTGAGCGTGCATATTAATTGATGTTGACTAATATGAATGCACGACGAAATGTCTTCGGAGGTGACGGGCATGACCAAATCTTTGCTCAAGCTCACTGCCAGATATTCCGATGTAGGTAATATGTTCGTCATTCGTCCATCCTTTACGTTATGTATAGGAATAACACGCGTCAGCTCGTACTGCTCGGTCGATATGAGTGGTAGTTTAACTTCGAATATTACAAAGTTGTCTGTAAGCCTTGTATGTACCCTCGCTAGCTTGTACATTTGTCGTATGCAAGTATAACTGCTGGTACATGGCAATGTCAGGCCTTTGGGTACTTGTCCAGATATGATGTTCAATTGATCTTCAAACTCTTTCGGTTTCAATAGATGAGTGTCCACTCGTCCTTCACGGGCGTCGGTGACCAGATCGATTAATTGTTGTTGAACTCGGCGAAGGTTGTTGACGATCATGTTGGCTGCGAGAGCGGTAGCCGTGATGTAAACTTGGGTTTCCACTTGTCTCACTCCGTGGTCTGTGTCGTACAAGTGTTTAGCAATAATGGAGAATTGCCGATTCATCACTTCTTCATTGCGCTTCAGTACATTGTATTCGCCTTCTATTATTGAGGTGTGTTGTTTGTACAGGTTTAAGAGGTGTCGTTCGCTTGTCTGAATCATCTGGATGTCCTTGTCATACTGGTCGGCGAATCTCTGGTCTAAGACACCAAAGAGTGAGTTGGCGACGTATCCAATGCCGTCTATCAGGCCTCGTTTGGATCGTTTTCCGTGTTCTGTGACCAGGACGTCGTTGTAGTGTCGAAGCTCGTTCAGTTCATGGCGAAGTTGTGTGATGATCGTCAAAAATGCCGTTTCTTGGTTGCAGAGAGTGCTGAGATAGTTGACGTACTTCTCAATGTTCGCTAGACCTTGCCAGTAAGTCGAAATGTTGTAATAAACTACTACCTTCCATTCATCTTGAGCTATCTGCATGTCTGTGATCTTGTCAAAGTAAGCCAGGGCTTGAGAATTGAGCTGAGTCACATTTACTAGTTGTGACGTAGATGGGGCTAGACACGTAAAGAGAACAAGAAGGGTACTAAGGAGACTAGTAAATGTTCTCTTAGTCGCCCTTGCCCTCCGTTGCCTAGATGGTTTCTCAGCATTCTTCGTTTCACTGCCCGCTTGCACCTCTTGTTGGCTGGTAATGGGTGTTTCGTTGTCGATGGGTAGGCGAGATAGTTTTGTTATGGGCCGCTTCATGTAGGTGGTTTTTGTTTTGACGGTGACGACACGTACACGACCGTCGGGTCCAGGATGAGTCTCGACTACCCTTCCCAATAGCCATCTTGCCGGGGGCATATTGTCCTCTTTGATTAGGACGACGTCATCCACTTCCATGTCCTTTGTCGGGTAGAACCATTTTCCACGAGGTTGTAGGCTTTGAAGATAGTCCTTAGACCACATCTTCCAGAAGTCTCTGTACATCCTTTCGGTTTGCTGCCATCTGACTGTTAGGCTTCTGGTTTCTGTGTCTGGTGTCAATGGCGGGGCGAGGACGGGGCCACCTACTAGAAAGTGACCCGGCGTGAGGCAGGTCAGATCTTCTATGTCACTGGATAGGGCTACCAGTGGTCTGGAGTTCAGACAAGCTTCGATCTGTCCGAGTAGGGTGGTGAATTCCTCGAACGTTAACTTTTGTTCACCGAGGACACGCTTGAGGTGATGCTTCATACTTCGGACTGCCGCTTCCCAGAGGCCGCCTGCTGACGGCCAGGCTGGAGCGTTGAAATGCCATTCTATCCCCCACCCGCCGATTTCATCAAGCATGGCGGTGTTTACGTAGGTTCTCAATGCTTCTTCTCGTTCCTTGGCTAGTACCCTGGCTGCGCCCACGAAGTTGGTTCCGTTGTCACTGTAGATGTGACTCGGAGTACCCCGGCGCGCGCACAGACGCTTTAGGCATGCTAGAAAGCAGGCTGTGCTTAAGTTGCCCACGAGTTCCAGGTGTACAGCCTTAGTGCATAGACAAACGAATATGGCTATGTATCCCTTCGTCGTCCTTATGCCGCGACCTTGTGAAACCTTCAAGTCGACGTGACCTGAGAAATCCACGCCAACGTGAGAAAATGGACGGGACGGAGTCACTCGTGGTTTGGGCAAATCCGCCATTTGTTGTGCGTTATTCTGTGTCTTGAACCGATGGCATCTGACGCATCTCAATAGTTGCTTCTTGACGGTCCTCATTCCACCCAGGATCCAGAACTTGTTGCGTAGATAAGATAACGTTAGCCTGGCGCCGCCGTGAAGTGTTGTTATGTGGGCGTGTTCAATCAGCAACTCCGTTAGCTTGTCGTTATTTGGTAAGATGACGGGGTGCTTCCTTGAATGACTCAGATTTGTAAGTCCAAGCCTTCCTCCAATTCTCAATAGTCCAGATTCATCTAAGGTCGGGCTCAAAGTTAAAATTGAACTCGAAGAGCGAACCTTCTTATGTTTTCGTAATTGCTCGATATCGTCGTAAAAATGTTTGTTTTGCATATTACGAATAATCACGTTGAGTGCATAATTCAGGTCACTCGTTGTTAGGTGCAATGTCCGATGCGCGTTATTCCGGTGTCGGCAGTTGTGAATGAACCTCAATATCCAGCTGACTACTCGAGTTACACGGGTGATCGAACTGTGTTTCTGAACGAGGTCGTCTATCAGCTGGTTCGTTTGTTGAATTGCACATACTTGTGTTGTTTTCTTTCTCTCTTCGTTGGTTTCTATGATTTCGATACTGGGCAGTTCGTCATTATTTAGCCAGCCGGGCCCCCACCATAAATGATGGTTTACGAGTTGCGATGGGTTAAGACCTCGGCTCGCACAGTCAGCGGGATTATCTTCCGATCTGACGTGTCTCCAGCACCCGGGTGGCATGACTTCAGTTATCTTTATAACTCTGTTAGCCACAAATGTTGTCCATCTTGAAGGCTCACCGTTTAACCATCCCAACACAATCATGGAGTCCGTCCAACCGTAGATAGTGACTTTCTTGGTGTTAATGGACTCCAGAACCTTTTTCATCAGTCGGGATAGTAGTAGAGCTCCACACAGCTCCAAACGTGGTAACGTAGGCGGATTGCGTAACGGGGCGAGTTTTGTTTTAGCTGCGACTAGCTGGATTGGTTGGTCACCCTTATTATCGCTTAGTTTGCAGTAAATCACGGAACTATACCCGCGTTCGCTTGCGTCACAGAAACCGCAGAGGTCGATGGACTCTGTTGTATTCCCAATCCAACGTGGTAATGTTATTTGGTGGATTAGGTCTCGTTCTTGTTGAAATGATAGCCAGTCTTGGCGTAAGCTATCCGGAAGAGGGTCATCCCAATTAGTTGTAGCCGTCCAGGCTTGTTGAAAAATAAGTTTGGCCCTCATTGTAATAGGAGCTAGCCAGCCAAGTGGGTCATATAGTTGAGCTAGGTCGGATAACAGCGTTCGCTTCGTCGTGACGTCATGCGTAGTGAGTGACACTTGTTTAAACGTAAATTGATCTGTTCTAGGATTCCAAGTAAGGCCCAAGGTTTTGTTTGTTTCTGCGTCTTTAAAGTCGAGCATTTTTTGGCTGATTAGATCGTCAGTGAGTGATTGAAGTAGCGCAGAGTCGTTGCTGGCCCACTTGCGTAGATTAAATCCACCACTCTTAAGCATGTCGATCAGCTGTTGTTGTGCCGTTTTCGCCTGCGAGAGGTCGTTATAGCCTCCGAGAAGATCATCAACGTACAATTGGTGCTCAAGCATGTTTGCAGCGAGAGGATATTTGCTACCTTCGTCCATTATAAGTTGTTTAATGGTGCGCATTGATAAAAATGAGGCGGCCTTGGTTCCGTACGTGACACTGCACAATTGATATTCTTTAATCAGATCTTCTACGCTGTTTCTCCACACAATCTTCTGTAAGTGCTGGTCTTCCTCTTTAACCATGATTTGTCGGAAGTACTTCTCAATATCCGCAGTAAATACGTATTGAAATGTTCTCCAGCGGATTATCATGGATTGCAGGTCCTGTTGCAGGTTTGGACCGCTTTCCATTAACTGATTGAGACTGTAGCCTGACTTCGTTCGCGACGAGGCGTTGAAGACCACTCGAAGTTTGGTTGTTGTCGAGTCCAGCTTCATTACACCGTGGTGTGGTAAGAAACAGCTTGGATCTCGAGGTTCTGTGCATAGCTTCATGTGGCCCAGTGATATGTACTCGTCGATGAAGTTTTTATAAGACGCTGCTAGATTTTCATCTCTGGCCAGACGTTTCTCTAATTGTTTGAATTGGCCGATAGCCTGTGGCTTGGAGGCGCCTAGGAGCTGTTCAAACCCAGGTTTCATTGGGATTCTGACTTCGTACCTCCCATCTGGTAATCTTCTTGTTGTTTTCGCGTACATGGTTTCGCAATAATCTTCGCCCTTAGTTAGTTGAGATTTCTCTTCGGAGATCTCCTCCATTTCCCAAAATCTCGAGATGTCATCGATATTCAAGAGTACGTGACAGTTGAAAGTCTTCACGTTGCCGAGAAGCACCCAGCCTACCCTAGTCTGTTGGGCAAGTGGCGCTTGAGGAGGACCTCGGAGTATGCCGTTCATCACGATATCGGCATACACCCCCGCGTCGAGTAAAATGTCAACGGGTCTTGAGATATTGTAGTCGGGATCAGCCAGATTGATGTTGCGTATGTGCGGCCAATCCTGTTTTTCAAACGAGTAGTTTGGTAGATGACTCAGCATGTTCGCCATCACCATGGCCTCGATCGAGAAGGAGTGATCGTTGTAGAGAGACTCACACTCTAAATTGACAGTCCCATTACTTTGGTGGGCAGAAGAACCAATTCCCGATATTGTAGCATTCTGGTTTCGTCTTCGTAGCCCGAGTCGTTGTGCTGCAGACTCCGTAATGAGATTTATCTGAGAGCCCTGATCTAGAAGGCATCGAAGTTTTATGTACGTTCCATCCATTGCTTTTATTTTTAGTTGTGCGGTGGCAAGCAAAACTTCGTTAAAGTTCCCCGACACGTGATTTGCCTTTTGGTGTGATGTCGAAGGCTTGTTGCTATCTTGTTGTTTTACATTGCGCACTACGTCATGTAAAATCGTGTGGTGTGTTTCTTTGCACACTCTGCAAGTTCTTTTCGACGGGCATTTCTTTCCATTGTGCGAATTCAGGCAGTTTTGGCAAATGTCCGCTTGCGCGATCGTCCTCATTTTATCTTCCGCTGACATGCCTTCGAATGTTTTGCAAAACGAAACGTGATGGGAATTTTTACAGATTGGGCAATTATTATCCGTACTTGTATGGTATGTGCGAGGAAAATTTCTTCGGTTTTGATGGAAAAATTCTTTCTTAGGTGGAGTCTCCTTTGCAACTGGCGCGTTGATTGGCTTACTGACAGGCTGTTTCTTCTTTTGAATAGGTTCCAGTGCCGTAAATTTGCTTTCTAGGAATCCTATCAGCTCTTCGAAGGAAGGTAACTTTCGTGGCGCTTTTCTTGATTCCATGTACGACGCATAAGTCTCTGGATCCAGTTTCAATGTTAATAGGTGGACCAGAATGGGATCCCAGGTTGTGGTGTCTACTCCCAAGTTATGTATAGCGTGTATAGTTTCGAGGCTGGTGTCATGCAGCCTCTTTAACTCTTGCGCATTCTGAGCTTGGATAACGGGCTGATTTAAAAAAACTTGAATTTGCTTCGTAAACAATAGCTGTTCGTTGTTATACCTGTGGGTTAGTATTTCCCAACAGGTGTCGTAGTTATCGGCTGACACAGTTAAATGTTGCACAAGGCGCTCAGCTTCCCCTCTCAATTTGCCCTTAAGGTGCTGCATTTTCTGTGCTTTTGTTAGATGGGCGTTGTTGTGGATCGCTTCGCAGTAAAGATCCATAAATGAGGGCCACATAACGTAGTTCCCCGAGAAGATCGGGATCTCGATGACAGGGAGCTGGTGATGCTGATGAGATGACGATGTGAGTTTCTGATTGAGATACTTCTTTGCGGACTCGTACATGGCTTCGTGCTTGGTAAATTCCTCTTCGTATTCCACGTCCAAGCCCACTAATAGGTTATCTATTTGCCAGTGTATGTCATCAATTTGCTTCCAGCGGGATTGAAGTGTATCCAATTTGTCCAATATTTCCCATTTTTCCGAAAATTTATCTGTATTGATTTTGTTTACTATCCTAGTCAGCGCTCTGAAGTTAGTGTTTTGTTGACCCAAGAGTTCTTCTGACCTGGATGGTAGTCCTGCATCTTCAGTCTTGCCGCAGTTTTGTAATGCTGCGCAGATCTGATCGTACTGCGCCTTGACCGCTGAGTGAGTGTCATTGGCGAAGTAGTCGTTGCTTTGATCTTCGGACTTGATGAGTAAGGCATGGTTTACCTCAAACTCGTCCCAGAGTGAGCGTAGAGCTTGCAACCTCTTCTGTGCGTAGGATGAGGTTTTTCTTGAAGCAGAATCCTTCTTGAAATTCTTCTCAATCTTGTCAATAGCCTGAACTATTATTTGTTGCTGTTGTAGAAGTTTTTCCATGATTCTGGAGAGCGATGACGTGGTTTTGTTAGCTACGTGCAACTGTATTCCCAACTGAGATATGAGCGCCTTCTCAATCTGACTGGTGAGACCCGCTTCTGGGAGGCCAGACAGACCGATTCGCTATCACAGTAGGTGCAGCAGTCACACTTCACTAGATTGTTTTGTTGCACCACGCCAACTTAGAGCGGAGCCGTTGACCGGTTGATGGACGTAGTCGCTTGAAGTTCGGCGAGAGCCGTAAACCAGTGGACGTAGTCGCTGTTGAAGGTCGGCAGGCACGTTGATACGAATCAAGATGATTCGATAGTAGCTCGAAGGACCATAAATGTAGGGTCTGTATCCCACATTAGTAAGATGATGGATGCGAGTGCAATAGTAGGTTGTGCAGTGCGGAGCGGGAGAGTAAGTAAAACGAGTCCGTTTCCGATGCGGTTGTTTATTACACTAAAGAGCACAAATACAGTAAATAGACGACTGGGCGCCGGGTCGCGACGTAAGCATAAAATAATGTACGTTCGTTGACCGTACAGACACCAATCTCGGTAAAGTTTATAAAAGCTGATTTTAGGTTGCGTCATTAACAAGATCAACATGAATATTATTGACGTTTCTCCTGCGATACAAGAACCGTGGTTGCAAGCGGACCCGGATTGAATACCTACGCTTGCGACCACGGTTCACATTGCAACGCGGAAGTCTAAAATCTTATAAGATCAACGTGATTAATCTGTAAGTAACTTTACCTTGCAAATCTATATCCAATCAGACCAAAGAACTGCAGTACTCCAGCGGTGATCTTCCTGCGGCCTTTGGTAAGGAGGTCCAGCTTGCCTTTAGAGTTGGTTCTGAAGTAGAGGAATGTCACCAGCATACCACTGTGGAACAAAAAGTTAACAGTTGAGACTGCTTTCTAAATTATAAGTACATATTATTAATCCCAACTATCCCAACTAATATTATAAATGCGAAAGTAACTCTGTCTGTCTGTCTGTCTGTCTGTCTGTTACACTTTCCCGCTTAAACCTCGCAACCGATTTTGATGAAATTTGGTACAGACAATCTTTAGACCCTGAGACAGAACATAGGCTACTTTTTATTTCGAAAAAAAGAAATCCACGCGGACGGAGTCGCGGGCGGCCGCTAGTCTGTAATAATTAAGAAAAAAGGAGAGGAAATATTACTTATGTGGAAAAATGGCAGATGAAATTAATTATGGCAAAACTGTTTTCATAAACACACTTAGTGACTTCACTTCAAAGATGAAGCCTCTCAAAATATGTAAATGTGAAGTCTGAAAGCGCGATATTGGTGACCGAAGTTATGCGTAAATAGTTGTAATTATTTGATAAAAGTTTATAGTGGAATGGAATAATTAATGAAAAGGCATCTTACCCTAAGCAGAAGAAAGTATCGACGCTGTAGACGGCGCTGAGGATCAGCTGGAACCAGAAGCTCTTCTCCAAGATGGCGCGCAACGCGGTGTTATCAGCGTACTGAAACCACAAAACGCTTTAAAATACTATTTGTTTTCCCTAGAATAGAAAATGTCTTATTTAAGGGTTATTCTTGGGAATTTTTTCACCAAAAGGTGAGGTTAACCAAATCTTTACGCGTGAGATCAGGAACTTCAAAGTGGCCAACCCTATGCCCTCTCGAATTGAGTTTTGGAGACCTAACTCACATTCAAACTTTTGTGCTATGTATGTGTTCACTCATGTTCTTTCCCTGCCATTAAAAACTTCTTTGGTCATTTACGAAATCAAGTTTTGAAACTACATAGATTTGGAATTAGGATAATAAGTATTTCTTCTTTCGAAACTGGTTTACTTTCGTTAAAATAATAGCCCAACTTATATCCAAATTTTCTGGTTTCTCTTGTAAGGACTGCGGAGGTCAGATGACTGTCGCTCCAGCATGATAACCAGGCTTGTCAATTCAGGATCATAGCCGCAGCGTATCCTGGGCTCCGAGATGATGCAAACGGAGAGGCGCTAGATGATGATGATAATTTCTCCAACATGAATATTAATCCTTACCTTGAAGACGACGATGCATGTATGTCCAAAGATGACCCAGACCATGGAGAGGGAGCGCAGGCCGTGCACGACGGGCACGGTGTCCGCGCCCACCGACTGGTCGAAGATCTGCAGGATGTTCGCCTTCATCGAGAACGACAGCAGCAGTTCCGACCACACGCCTGCGTAAAAAAGGCAATGACGCGTTTAGTAAAATCTATACTAATATATGCATATGAAGAGTTTGTTTGTTTGTTTAAGCGCGCTAGTCTCAGAAACTACTGGTCCGATTTGAAAAAATATTTTTGTGTTGGATAGTCGTTTTGACAAGGAAGGCTGTAGTACATATGTACTTATGTATGTGTGCGGTAACCGGAAACCACGCGGACGAAGAACAAATCGTGATTGGAAAAAAAATTACTCATTAGTTGTTCTAGAGGTTTACGTTCCGGTTCGCTTGCTCCTGGTCCTGGGTTCGATTTTCAAAAGATTTTTCTGGAAAGCACAAAGCTTTCGCGTTATGATTTAGCCAACACTCATCTTTGTCACGATCATGATTTTAGTGATGGGAGTTTTTTCCTGCTCATACTTTAACGCTGGAGTCACAGTTTCCGCTAGTTCCATCTATCCGTTCAAATAATAATGTATCCGAGCAAGATAAGGGGTGGTCGGTGACTCACTCAGCTTGATCTCCTCGTGGGTGGAGGCGGTCTCGGCGGTGAGCCGTTCCTCCGAGTGCGTGCTGTTGATGGCGATGTTGTTGTTCACGTTGTAGCGTTTGCCTGCAATTACAACAACATAGTAGAAATAAGAAAAAAAGCTTATTTTTTTCAAAGCTTCTTTAGAGTATTCTCGGCATGGAGGACGTACATCCCCTGATGGGCGATTCATTTGACTGTAATTTTCACTATCCTCTTCTCTTAGAGTATTCTCAGCATGGAGGACGTACATCCCCAGAAGCGCGATTCATTCGACTGTAATTTCCACTATCCTCTTCTCTAAAGCTTAAGCAGTTTCTTCATAGCTCTTAATTCTATTAAAATAACAAGTTATTGGTTACTAAATTGGATTAATTCTGTACACATCGCAAAAATAAAAGTGTATTATTTCATTCGGGAGAGGGGACAATTATCTGCGGAATCGGAAGTAGCAGTTTGTAGAAAAAATTTATGCGGAGTGGACCGTATCAAATTATATTTAGTTGCTTATATTGATTATCAAAAGCCACATTACCAGCTCCAGCCATATCATCCAGCCCGTTGAGGTCGAGCTTGAGGTCCGCGCGCGCGCCCGCGTCGGCGGCGGCCATGTTGGCGGCGCGCTGCCTGCGCCGGCGCACCTCGCGCGCGATCTGCATGTCGTACGCCGTCGCACTGACGAGCAGGATTGAGACTGCGCAGCATACGCCTCTGGAGATGAGGAGGGTTAGAGATAAGTTGCGAACAGGAGTTCACTAAAAACATAATTACCTAAGAGAAGAATTTCAATACGAATATTTACGTTTAACTTAGTGTCATGCCCCATTTTCCCAGACGAATTCACTTCGTGAAGAATTTACAACAACCCCATTTAAAATACGCGCGTTATCGCAGCATCCTCCATAAAAAAGTCGCGTTTTTTTGGCTTTGTGTTTTTCAATACTGCTTGGCTGGCAGGAGCTGGATGCGAGTTGTCGAGGATCGCTAATGGAGAGCCCTAGGAGAGGCATATTTCCAGCAGTTTACTGTGATGCTGATGTTGATGATGATGATGAATACTGCCTGCCTACGCAGAATTCTCCAGTACTTCGGACACATTGCACGAAAGTATCCTGACAACCTGGAGAAATTAATTGCCACCGAGAAAGTTGAGAGTAAAAGACCGAGAGGAAGGAGCCCAATGCAATGGAGTGACCAAATTCGCACTACCTTCGGAACTACCGTTCACGATGCTCTGCGCTCTCCTTGGACAGAAGCAGATGGCGACAAATAATTCGCAACACAGTGCTCCGTCAGCAGGGTGATCACGACCCTCAACATTAAGGAGACCGACGCGAGGAGGAAGAGGTGTTTCAATACTAAATGTCAAAAAGTTAACTAATGTATTTCTTTATTGATTATATTATTATTGCGTGCAGTCACGTTAATAAGTTAATAACCGACGACGGCAGATTAAGTATAAACAAATATTCGTGTCACGTCGTGCACTCATGCGCAGCATTCATCACCAGCGGCCATGTTTATCACAAATAGAGCCATTGTTATAATAATAAGTCAAATTATCCCTTAAATATATGTCCTCGCCATTCTTCGACACACTCGGAAATTAGCATTAAAATTTGAAGCGACGGTCTCTTCTTATCGCAACGACAGCGTGTTGAAACGTACGTCATGTCAAATCAAATACTGACACAGTTTTCTAGTGTCGAGGCGTATCTAATGATGAAAATCTATCCCACTGTTGCAACAACCGCAGATAAATACTGAATTAAACGCAATAATGTAATTATTCGGGCTCCGTTGCATTGTCCCTGAATGTCGTCGCAATTAAATTAATTGTAATTATGCTATTATAGTTGTGACATACATCTGTTTCGGTGATAATAATTTGTTTAGCAATGGTTATGTTTTGAATTGAGTTATTACAGCTATAAAACTCATAATACACATTAGTAAATAGAAAAAAATAAGTTATAACATTGTGGCATTGAAATTAGAAACCACTATGATGATATTGTCATAATCCACATTTCGGAGTGACCGCTTTCCTTCGGAAAGCATCTGAGAACAGGTAGATGGAGTCTGGGGTGTATGTGAGCGCAGCAGGCCCAGTTGAAGATGTGGGATACAAGAGATACGACACCATACTCACAGCAGCATTTGGAAGGTAGAATGGGCGGTGTTCATGAATGTGGCAGGCCCAGTTGTAGACAAGCAGCACTTGGTAGATATAGTCGCTAATGTGCGTGAGAGCAGCAGGTCCAAGTTTAGATGCTAGTGTCCAGTGACGTCATACTCACAGCAGTACTTGGAATGTGTGATAAACGGCAGGGCCAAGTGAATATGGAGGTAATCTAGTTGACACTGCGTACAGTCCATCAGCACTTAAAATATGAGGTCTTCTGTGTACGTGAGTACGGTGGGTCCAGTAAAGGGACTTCATACATGGAAGGTGTAGTCGACGGTGTGCTTGAGGCCAGCAGGGGCAGCTTAGATGCAGCTTGCTACATAGTAATGTGACAGTACTCACAGCAGCACTCGGAAGGTGGCTAGGGCGATGCGCATAAGTGCTGCAGGCCCAAGTGTAGGCAAGTGTAGCAGTTTCAGGTATAGTCACTAATGTGCGTGAGTGCAGCAGGCACAGGGTTAGATGCTAGTGACAGTACTCACAGCAGCACTTGGAAGGTGGGGTCGCTGGTGTAGGCGTACCCGCCGTGCTGCGGCGAGCGCACGGCCAGGACGCTGTGCTGCAGCAGCGGCGCGCGCGCGGCCGTCACCAGCGCGCCCACGCTCGAGCGCGAGCACGAGTGCGGCAGGCACAGGGTTAGATGCTAGTGACAGTACTCACAGCAGCACTTGGAAGGTGGGGTCGCTGGTGTAGGCGTACCCGCCGTGCTGCGGCGAGCGCACGGCCAGGACGCTGTGCTGCAGCAGCGGCGCGCGCGCGGCCGTCACCAGCGCGCCCACGCTCGAGCGCGAGCACGAGTGCGGCAGGCACAGGGTTAGATGCTAGTGACAGTACTCACAACAGCACTTGGAAGGTGGGGTCGCTGGTGTAGGCGTACCCGCCGTGCTGCGGCGAGCGCACGGCCAGGACGCTGTGCTGCAGCAGCGGCGCGCGCGCGGCCGTCACCAGCGCGCCCACGCTCGAGCGCGAGCACGAGTGCGGCAGGCACAGGGTTAGATGCTAGTGACAGTACTCACAGCAGCACTTGGAAGGTGGGGTCGCTGGTGTAGGCGTACCCGCCGTGCTGCGGCGAGCGCACGGCCAGGACGCTGTGCTGCAGCAGCGGCGCGCGCGCGGCCGTCACCAGCGCGCCCACGCTCGAGCGCGAGCACGAGTGCGGCAGGCACAGGGTTAGATGCTAGTGACAGTACTCACAGCAGCACTTGGAAGGTGGGGTCGCTGGTGTAGGCGTACCCGCCGTGCTGCGGCGAGCGCACGGCCAGGACGCTGTGCTGCAGCAGCGGCGCGCGCGCGGCCGTCACCAGCGCGCCCACGCTCGAGCGCGAGCACGAGTGCGGCAGGCACAGGGTTAGATGCTAGTGACAGTACTCACAGCAGCACTTGGAAGGTGGGGTCGCTGGTGTAGGCGTACCCGCCGTGCTGCGGCGAGCGCACGGCCAGGACGCTGTGCTGCAGCAGCGGCGCGCGCGCGGCCGTCACCAGCGCGCCCACGCTCGAGCGCGAGCACGAGTGCGGCAGGCACAGGGTTAGATGCTAGTGACAGTACTCACAACAGCACTTGGAAGGTGGGGTCCCTGGTGTAGGCGTACCCGCCGTGCTGCGGCGAGCGCACGGCCAGGACGCTGTGCTGCAGCAGCGGCGCGCGCGCGGCCGTCACCAGCGCGCCCACGCTCGAGCGCGAGCACGAGTGCGGCAGGCACAGGGTTAGATGCTAGTGACAGTACTCACAGCAGCACTTGGAAGGTGGGGTCGCTGGTGTAGGCGTACCCGCCGTGCTGCGGCGAGCGCACGGCCAGGACGCTGTGCTGCAGCAGCGGCGCGCGCGCGGCCGTCACCAGCGCGCCCACGCTCGAGCGCGAGCACGAGTGCGGCAGGCACAGGGTTAGATGCTAGTGACAGTACTCACAGCAGCACTTGGAAGGTGGGGTCGCTGGTGTAGGCGTACCCGCCGTGCTGCGGCGAGCGCACGGCCAGGACGCTGTGCTGCAGCAGCGGCGCACGCGCGGCCGTCACCAGCGCGCCCACGCTCGAGCGCGAGCACGAGTGCGGCAGGCACAGGGTTAGATGCTAGTGACAGTACTCACAACAGCACTTGGAAGGTGGGGTCGCTGGTGTAGGCGTACCCGCCGTGCTGCGGCGAGCGCACGGCCAGGACGCTGTGCTGCAGCAGCGGCGCGCGCGCGGCCGTCACCAGCGCGCCCACGCTCGAGCGCGAGCACGAGTGCGGCAGGCACAGGGTTAGATGCTAGTGACAGTACTCACAGCAGCACTTGGAAGGTGGGGTCGCTGGTGTAGGCGTACCCGCCGTGCTGCGGCGAGCGCACGGCCAGGACGCTGTGCTGCAGCAGCGGCGCGCGCGCGGCCGTCACCAGCGCGCCCACGCTCGAGCGCGAGCACGAGTGCGGCAGGCACAGGGTTAGATGCTAGTGACAGTACTCACAGCAGCACTTGGAAGGTGGGGTCGCTGGTGTAGGCGTACCCGCCGTGCTGCGGCGAGCGCACGGCCAGGACGCTGTGCTGCAGCAGCGGCGCGCGCGCGGCCGTCACCAGCGCGCCCACGCTCGAGCGCGAGCACGAGTGCGGCAGGCACAGGGTTAGATGCTAGTGACAGTACTCACAGCAGCACTTGGAAGGTGGGGTCGCTGGTGTAGGCGTACCCGCCGTGCTGCGGCGAGCGCACGGCCAGGACGCTGTGCTGCAGCAGCGGCGCGCGCGCGGCCGTCACCAGCGCGCCCACGCTCGAGCGCGAGCACGAGTGCGGCAGGCACAGGGTTAGATGCTAGTGACAGTACTCACAGCAGCACTTGGAAGGTGGGGTCGCTGGTGTAGGCGTACCCGCCGTGCTGCGGCGAGCGCACGGCCAGGACGCTGTGCTGCAGCAGCGGCGCGCGCGCGGCCGTCACCAGCGCGCCCACGCTCGAGCGCGAGCACGAGTGCGGCAGGCACAGCCCTAGGTGCAGCGTACGGCGCTGGGGAATAAATAAATAAATAAGTATCAGCCTATTAATGTCCCACTGCAGGGGAAAGGCCTCCATCATTTGAAATCATGTTTTCGTTACAAAAATGGGTTTTGGATTGGAGATCACGAACTCGGGCTGTGTTCGGAAAAACCGGCATAAAATGTCTCAGCGTCTCTCAACATTTACTAAAGTTAGGTACCCTGTGTGATTTATTTATGTTCATATTATTGCCGTCACTAGCCCGCCTTGCCAGCGTGGTGACAACAGTCATAACCCTCATTTAAGGGAGGCTTTTGTCCAGCATAAGGCTGCAAGAAAATGTAAAGTTTGTTCGGCATTTGTACTTGAGTCATGGATGTTTATAAAAAAGTATTTATGTACGTCTATCCGTTCCCTAGCTTCCATAGTACAAGCTTCGAGCTCAGTTTGGGACTAGGCCATTGGGTCAAAAAAAAAGTAGTCGTTTACCGTGTTGACGATGTCAGGCGCGGCGCTGGTGACGGCGAGGCGCACGGTGTAGAAGGCGGCGGCGAAGGGCGGCCCGAAGCCCGACATCGACACGTCCTGCCGCCACTCGCTGAAGATCTGCGACCCGCTGCTCTCTGACAAAACATAACTCGAGTTAAACGAAGCTTTGATGAAAACAATGATATTAATTGTCACATAATGGTCACATACGCATTTAGCTGAAAATTGAAAATCGGTGAATATCAACGATGGTTCTCTGGTATACGTCACATATCTGTATTGTGAACTATTCCTTAATTGTTATAAAGCGAAATAAAGTCGTCAGAAATCTCATAGGGTTTTTTATTGCTCTGTACTATACGTAACAAAATAAAACTAACATTCAAATGCAGAAAACACGTCATGTTCGTTTCATTAATGTTTGTTTATATAAGTATTTCGAAACTTAGCCTAATCGTTTCAACACGTCTGTCTTCGACCATGGAAGAAAAGATGAGTTTATGATATTTTTAGTAGCACCATTTTAATGACAGGTAATTTTTTTGTTTAAACACTTGAACGCGTTGATGTCTTTTGTATAGGCACTAAAAGCATGTGCGATTGTGCGTGCGCAGTATAGCAACAACTCCGCTATTTGATAGTCACTCTACCAATTGATTCGGTGATAAACAAACGATGTCAATGTTACAGTTTGTTATGTTGAGATTTGCGTAAGGCAGTTTGTGATTCCAATAGCAAAGCTTCAGGCTCATTACTCACTTGTTACAGTGTTTTATTTAACTATTGTTATTTCTATTATAAACACTGTCAATTCCATCAGTGCATTTAGTAATGCATAACTTTAAAAGTCACATCTAAGTCAAATGTTAAAATAATTTCATTTCATAATAAGAACATTAAGAAAACGAAATAATACGTAAAAATGAACATAATATGTACGATATCCAGTATTGCATTGTCCAATAAAATCTGATGTCATACTTAACTCGTTATTATGAAAAATTACAGCTACATAATAAAACGGCGTAGCAATAATATACTAATTTCATAATACATTCTTCGAAGCGATTCGTCCCACTGACCCGCTGCGCGCGTTGATGTCTTTTGTATGAGCTGCGCGTGCGCACCGCGTCTTGTTAGCAACGCTAAGCAGACGTAATAGATTTTTCAGATAGTAATTTGTTAAAATATTGCATTTAATATATTATTAAAACTAGAATACACAGCTTTTAACGTTATTGGTCATATCAGACGTTAGCAATTACCATTTTGTCATCTTGTTTAACGGTTAGAGTAATGTTAGGCTATTTCTTATTTACGTTTGTTCCTATTGTCAAATAGCCATGGACAAACATTTCGCTTCCTATAAAGGTTAACTATCTGCTCGCTTTACCCTTTATGAGATATCATACCAAATAAGGCACCATTTTCCATGTGACCAAATAAGCTGAAATAGAATTTTGCGAATAAACAGGAATAAACCTGCTTATACTATGGATCACATTATTTTCACGAATCAGGAAATATTTTTTATTACACATGCATACTCTGTGCACTAATTAGAAGGTAGAGGTCCTTCACTGAGCGACGCAACTACAAGTCAACAGGCATTATGTAAGCTGCGCCCGCGCATGACGTAACACCTGCCGGGCCCAAGGCCGCGGGGCTTTGTCGGTAGAAAGCCTCGCCACTGCCGAGATGGAGCGTGGATTGAACATACAAGCATGGCGATATGTGTTATTATGGTAATATTTATTTGCAGGTACGTGTATCATGTTTTAGAAGATATAGTATCAAACTATTAATCTTAGTACAGTTCCATTCACGGAAGATGTACGTACACACATAGATCAATGGTCTAGTGATTTGTGTACCGGGTCTTTATGTTAGGTCTCAAGATCCTGGGTTCGATTCCCGGGTCGGACAAAATTTGTGTTGATTTTTTTGAACACAGTCCGGGTTTGTGATTGCCAACGCCAACCCGCATTTGACAAGGGTTGCGATTAAACCAAAACCCATCTTTGTACGAGAACATGATTTCAAATGGGGGAGGCCTTTGAACTGTAGTGGGACAATATTCGTTTTTGTTATTTGTCTTGATGTCGTCTAGGGACCTCTAATGGTATGCCAAATGCGCATTTTTCAACATATAAGAATCTTAATATAATTTATAGTCAAAAACAATATGCCTCATTGTACCGACATAATTGAACTGGCTTTAATTGCAGCGGACACGTTGCGCAGTGACAAAAAAACTCAGAGTGAACTTTTTGCACGCCGCGCCCTCGACCCCTGCGCCTGCGCAACGCACGCGAGCACTCTGCGTGCGCTTGCGCATCGCTCCAGAGATTCCGGTGCGCTCGTGGAATATACTGATTTTTGATATAGTATAATGTAAATACAATATTTTATTATGTATAATACCCCTCCGGCCACAAGTGTGTGCACAAGCACAGGTGCCCTACCTATTACACATACCCCCACTCTCATAATTCATAACAGCAAAAATCGGCTATGCAAGCCATCTTAGAGCGCATCAGCGCAGATCTGACTAGGGGTCGAAGTGGTCGCCATGGCCGAAACCGGTCGGAGGATTAATAATAGCACAAAAATAACTCGACTACGACTCGACTCGAAATCAGTCATCTATCGAGAAGAAGCAGCAAGAAACTCTACCAAGAGGTCGCGGGTTCGTTCCCCGCACAGTACAAACATTTGTGTGCATGGCATGAACATGTTTGTTTGCTGGCCGGGGGTTTGTATGACGTGTTGTTGTCTATTAGGTAGTAAATATGTAATTTCACTACTGAGTCCCGATATCCGTCACACAAGTATACGCTGGGATCGAAGATCTAAGGCAAAAAGATTGTGACGGATGTTGATGTAACAGTCAAATTCTTAATCATTACACCGAACCGGTGAAATTATAATATTTGTTCCGAAATTAAAATAGAATAAATCTTATTTCATCTTGCTTTTTCCAACATTCTATTGACAAAGAATAAGGTATTATACACATTAATAATTTCATCACTCTCCCAGACGTGAGGTGCAACGGTTGCATCGGTGAGTCGCACGCACAATGACAGTCATCGGTACCAGGTGTCGCCACTGTTGCGATATACACTAGCCCGTAATAATGTGGGCCAGCCTGGATATCTGGCATTAGGCAAATTACACGCCGCACCACATTCGCTATTGCAACATGCTACTTGCTAAATTTCCCTTAGTTGCATTTTCAATACGTTACAACAACCTGGCGCGGCGTGTTAGTTCTAAGAAGATTTACCATTTTCATTGTTCCTCTAAAGGAAAGTAATTTCTTAAAAAAAGCATATTCTTCTTACATGTCATAAAACAATAAATTGTACCTTCCTTCTCTCTTCTTCTTCCTAGCGTTTATACCGTTTCTGTACGGGGTCCGCAGAAAATGTACCTTACACATATACATACAACAGGCCCACTGTGAGTTTTTGAGGGCTTGCACCTTAGCAAGCCACACTTGAAGTCATAGTACCTGTGTTATAGTAATTTCATAACCGACGAAAGAATTCAATTAGAAGCCGGATATGCAGTTACCCATGATTTATTGAAACAACTTCTTAAAATCTTTTATTTAATTTGGGCTAATCTGTATCAGAATAACCTTGATCATAAAAACCTAAAATTACTCAGTACATTTTTTTTATGTAGGTATACTTATAGGTAATATTTAATCGAGAGACAGGTAATGGTATAAATGGTAATGCGCCAGAGTGGCTTTAAGGTCGCACTTTTAAAGTAACTACCTACTGCCGAAAACCGGATCAAAAATTAAAGTGTTTTCCGGTTCCAGGAACAATGTCAATACTATACTGATAATAAAAATATTACTCGTATTTGCAGAGATTTCCAATGTCGGTTATATGTATGGATGTCTTTATGAATTAATTCCATTGGTAATTAAGGCAAATATGGATCGAAATTCATATAAGTAGCTTAAATTGTTAATTATGCTCTGCGTCTATAGTTCATAACTTTGTTTGTATGAGAACCATAATAGTGTAATTGCACTAAAACAAAGGTTCGAATGTTATTTTAAATATTAAGTAGCACTGTTATTCGCCTTGAGAAGTAACAGGGCAGATTGTATTAAACAACGCGATGACCTGTCAGTCAGATGTATGATTATAATTTACGATCTATTACGAAGTAATGACTACAAACCACAAGTTAAATACGTATATGATGCATCATAAGTGCATTAGAGTTAAAGATAACTCGTTCGATGTTCTCCTGACTTCCTTCAGGAAGTTCTAAGTATGTAGGTAGCAATGCATTAATGGAAAGAAATTATTTACGATGTCTGTTAAATCAACGCGCAGCAAAAGTTATGTTCTTTGCTATTGACTGCTGAGTTTTACACCTTAAGTAGGAATAGAGTAGAACTCAGCAGTTAATGGCTTCACCGATCAAATCCGCGCCCATTGCAAGAAAGGTAGAAAAATAACAATTGAGAACGAGACTGACGGTGGTCACCGTTGCTCACTTAAGAGTTCTTTGCAGATAAATGTTGACAGTACAAACAAGGCATTATAGGATTTTTAATAGGAAGTAGGATCTGCCTAAATAAGTGGTTGTCACCGACTCATAGCCCATGGGGGGAAGGTATATAGCTATTCCGGATTTCACATACCTTTCCTAGGACTACGTAAGACAATATTAATGTAAATTTCAAGTCTTCGTAATTAGAATCTGGGCCCCTCTAAGACCTTGAATTATTAGCTACATAGACGGTCTCCATTGTCGATAGGGATCCTTAAAAGGAAGCCCTGGAGTATGTTACTCACTGTTGTGGCGCGGCGCGGGCGCGTGCTGCTCGTTGAGGATCTGGCAGAGCTCGGCGGAGCCCGTCCAGTAGTTGTTGCCCCAGTAGAACATCGACGTGTAGCGCCCGCTCGCGTCCTCCACTGAAACAATACGATACATGATGTTAAATCACCATAGAGACACATGTCAACCTATACGTACTCCGTTGGCTCAACGACCCGAACCGAGCCATGTCAACCTATGAGCGGAGTAAATAAATTGTCATTTAGTTAGCATTTAGTCCAAGATTAAATGCTTCCAATGGTCAATGTTCATCACCAAATATTTTACCTTTGCGAGATTCTAATCCGACCCTCAGATTTGTGGTTAGGACCCCTTACCTAGACCTAGACCAAGAGGCCGGTCTCACGGGAAATAATTATATTACCTCAGTATTTAATGAAAGATTTTCAAGCTTTAAGTTGTACTTCATTTTATTTTATTTCCTCAATAATTTGCTAAACCTGTTAAAAACTTTACATAGACATCAGTTAAACTGTCAATATGTTGATTATAAGTGAACATTAATTAGATAGATTTGAAACACAAAAAAATATCTTCTGAGAGTATTTGATACCTGTCGTCATAAAACTGCATTGTGGTTGTCTTGCAATAGCTACAAATTAGGCTGGTTAGAATGTTAGTGATGTAGCATTGATAAAACCTAAGTATTTACCGGAAATATACAATTTAACACAGTTAACAGAAGTCGGTGAAATAGAAAGCATTCTTCATTGCAATCAGTTAATCCGACTTCCTTGAGGAAACAGTTAAAGCTGTGAGATTTACGTTGTTTCCGAATACAGATAACATATCGACTAGAGTACTAATGCTTGCCACTCTAATACACAATTACAAGCGGCCGCCGCGACTCCGTCCACATGGATTTCGGTTTCCGCCAATAGTGGTATACTTTAGCCTAAAGCCTTCTTCATCCAATGGACTATTTTTTTTTCAATTCGAACAAGACTCCTGAGATAAGCACGTTCAAAGAAACAAACTCTTCAGCTTTATTATATTAGTTTAGATTATTAAGGATATGCCCACAATAAATTATCGATTTGTCGATATCAGCAAATCACTTATTTAATATTTCTCTAGGTTTACGCGACCAAACAATCAACATTTTATTTCTGTTTATATTTTCACCATTTTTGTCGTAACTTAAATAAAAATACAATGATTTATAAATTTAGACTTTCTGCATCAACTCAGTGACCAGTTAACTCACTCTCGCTTATATCTTTATTAAAGACGACAAGAATTTCAATCGGCCAATAGGAGCCCGTGCGTTTATTTCCGAATTGACAACATTTAATTTTTTATAAGGTACTATAATTCAAAAACCATTTCGAGATTATCGCTAAATTAACACAGAAAAAATGTTTTTAATTTTTTTCATTCAGTAACTAAAAAGTTATTTTGAAAAGTTTCCAAATTCAATGCTCGTCGGATCTACACACAGTCAGTCTTGGTCTTGCTTTTGCCATCTTGAATTAAAAAAAAGAAACGCGAGTTTGACACAATTTCTTGTCAAACTGACAGAAAACTGTGCATGTGTGTGTACATTTATCATAAGAGTGTTGCCGGATTGGGAAAAGTCCTGGCCAATCGGGGAAAACCCACGATTTTAAATATTGCGAAAAATTATAACTCAGTTGATGTACCAGATTCAATTTTATAGCTTTATGAAATCATACTAAAACATTATTTACGTAAGTTTACAGTACGAACTGGGTACTCAAGTGGCACTTTAGGTACTTGGACAACATTTTTCATGAATTTACCCTAGAGTGTCCTGGCAACATTTGTGTGAACTTCCGTCAACCAAGTTTATTTTTTAAAATAGCAAAGATAAAATGTTAGTTCATCCCATGACATTGACTTACGCTCTTTTAGAATAAGTCGTTTTTAAATAATTTATTTCACAAAAAGGAAAGAAAATAAACGAAAAATAAAAAATACGTAAGTTTTAGTTTTTGAAAATCTTTCGGAATAGAAAATAAAAACAGCACATGAAAAAAATTAAATGTTGTCAATAGGCTAGTTGCCACTATTTTTATTATTTGATAGAACGGTTCATTACGATTATATTACAACATAAAAAAAATATGAAATTTTTTTGAAGCACCTATCCAACTGTATTTTGAATTTTAAATTATTAATTTCACTATACTGCCGTAAACGCCGTCCGCCATGATGGTCTGTGCCGTGGCGTCACTGTTCTTGTCAATAATACGCGTGACATAACCAAAAAGTGTTAATCGGAATTAAAACCATGTCTTCGTAGAGATAACATGATACATTTATGAATTACCACTATTGTATCGTGCGTGAATGTAAGAATACATCAATAAGAAGTTGTGGATTAAAGTACCTACCAAGTGATGAGAATTTGCGAATCAGAATTTGAAGCAAAACATTTTGCAACCATCAAAGTATCTATTTTGGGCAGGTTTGTTTTCAATAAATGTGAAGTGTATAATATTTTAATAGTGAAATAAACAACAATCAACGCGTTTCAATAAAATATCACGAATAACCTGTCGAAACTGTCGTTTGAATTTGTGTTGTTTACAATATTGGTGACGTAGAATCATGGCGGACGGTGTTTTCAATCAAGAGAAAAAAAAGTAAAAATGTATCGGGTTTAAGTTGAATTTTTGCAGCAATCCCATATTTATATTTAATGAAGTTTACATATTTTGGACCCTTGTACGGAATAATATTCGAATTAAAAGTGATTTTATAAATGGTGATATGAGGCAACTAGCCTATTGTTTACAAGCAAATGTATTTCGCCTCTAGTGGATGTTTTGTCTGGTGCATATGTCCATTCGCTCCTCAAATGATGTTTGTACGGAAGAGTTTTTAGCGTTATTGAATTGCAGATCGCGTGTTGCGAGTTATGTCAATGCAAATGTCATTAGGCTGATGAGAAATGAGGACAACTTAATAATAATACACAAACAGACATATGTTCATCTATACTAATATATAAAGCTGAAGAGTTTGTTTGTTTGTTTGTTTGAACGCGCTAATCTCGGGAACTACTGGTCCGATTTGAAAAAATCTTTTTGTGTTGGATAGTCCATTTGGCGAGGAAGGCTTTAGGCTATTGGAAATAAAAATCCACGCGGACGGAGTCACGGGCGGCCGCTAGTGTCCGATAAAATTCATATTTTCTCCTCAGTGCTGTAGATTTTTTAAAGATAATCTTTTAAGATATATTTGGTGGCACCTTTTTATGTTTAGGTTGACAATGCTTTAACCTGTTATTTTGTTACTACTTGTTCGTGTTTTTTGTGGAAATAAATGATTTAGTCAAAAGGTAACGAGGTGTTTTAAGGAATTTTCTATCGAGATCATTCTCAATATTACATTTTTTAATGAAGAATGCGCAAACCAATTTTTAGCATTACAAAATGTCCTGATAACACATGGTAATACAATATGAGATGCAAATCAACTTTAAATATTCGAGTCATCGATTATAATTGAAGTTTATATTTTTTTTGTTTTAACGCTATTATTTCACTTCCTCTGTTTGAGTGAACGACCTCGTTCCAGCAGTGGGATTGGAGTGACGTCATTGTTTCAATGCTGGCAGCTGATCCGACTGAAAATAACGCGGAGCAATATCCATTACACCAATTATTATATTGGTTGTATCCATATGCCGGGTTGTATACGAAAATAAAATACACAAACATAAGTGTACTTTATTTGCTATAATACTTGATTTTGTTACGAAGACCATCTAGTTCCTTAAAGAGCTTTCGACGATAGACGATGAGCAATATTGTTTTTGAATTTATTTATTGTAAAGAAGACGAGTAAGTAATTTACGGTCTATGCGAATATTTAAGAACACAAACGCGGAGCAATCACTATCAACATCAGGTAAACCATTTTTTGTATTAATTTAACTTAAATTCAAAAATTTCAATTTCTTCAATATGTTTATTAATTTTGAATAGAAAAAAATACAAAAATTTAAACATTGCGTCGTCGCTTGTTTTTCCTTTTTGTTGTAATAATTTCACACGTACTCATTATCGACACTGAATGAATTTGCCAAGCGTGTCATTCAGTAACAAACGGAGCGTGGAAATACGCGAACACAGGATATTATGAAGTGGTGATTCGATGAATTTTTCATGAAAGCATCAATCGCGGCTCTTGCTGAAATACACGTATTGACTTCCTTTTGCAATTTTTATCGCTTCCATGTGTCCATATGTTGCGTGAGTTACTGTCGCAATCACATTTATAGGGCAAGGTAGACTGTTGATTAAGTAGAGTAACAATAAGTACACCGCATTTAATTAACTTTTTCACACAGTTAAACAACTTGGATACTCGTTTGTACGTGTCATAGTTAAAAATCACGAAATGTATATTACCCTTTGTAAACGTTATGCAATTCTTAATGATAAATAAATTTATTTTTGGGTACTCTTAGCAAATAGCTTACAGACAAAAAAAAGACAGAGTTTTATAAAACACATCAATGTTCTGATATTTTTGTTATTCCACGAAATACTTTGAATGGATTTGTATTATCCAACAAGCCTAGGTATACCTACACTTCATTTTAAGAAGTACTTCCTTCTTCATCTATATAGCCGGGGCGTCGCCACACCAATTTAATAAAAATATCTGAAATGCGACAAATTGAACCTGTCATCGACAACTTAAATGCCCCCTTGACCTCCGTAACCTTACAAAAGGGCATCCTCCTATAAAGTCTTAATCACCGGTCCAAGACATTGGCAATGACAAGACATTGGCAAAATAAATGAATTAAAATGTCAATGGGTTTGTATGCACATCAGGTATGATCATAAAATTTAAGGTTACCCACTGCAAAATAACTATAATTTGATATTCGATGTCGCGACAGTAAGTATTTTATTGTAACGATGGCTTGATTGATGGAAATGTCACCATTTTTGCAGATAAGTACCTGAACAGTTTTTGGACTAATTGAATTAAATTCACATCAGCAAAATTGGCTTTCAATGTTATTTTATCGCACAAGTCTAAAATTTTATAGTTTATCGAAGTTGTGAGGACGAAAATAAATAAATCTGTAACAACTGTTTTATTTTTGGTGTACTTATTAACCATGACCAAATTAAATAAACTTTAATCTGTTTTAATAAAACAAGGATATTGTTTATTTTATATGAATGTAACGAGATTACAATCAGTTGAAGGGCCGCGGGTGTGTATTGACACCGAGTGGGTCAAGGCGCTGTAAGCGGACTTGGGAACGGCATTGAAAAGGTTCTATCAATATCCAATCTGATATACTTACCTTGTTATAAACAAAGAACATTAATCACTTATTTAAAAAATGCTTAAATAAACTCCAAATACTCTATTATTGAATTCAATATATGTATGTACATAGAATCAGTCAATCAGTACGTTGAAGTTCCTTTTTTTGGTGTAAAGCCAGAGCTTACCTGGCTATAAAGATGAAGACATTAAGGTTAATTAAGGGTGACGATTGCTTATATAGGTATACTAGCGACCGCCCGCGGCTTTTGACACCGTGGATTTAGAAATCCGCAGCCTACTCGACAAATAAACTATCCAACAAAAAATATATTTTCAATTTGAACCAGTACTTTCTGAGATTATCTCGTTCAAATAAACAAACAAACTCTTCAGCTTTTATAGATAATGTGTTTAGTAACGCAGTGCATTGGCTTGTTGTGAAACGAGCGACCTTGCGCTGCGCACCGAACTTGCTAAACATGCATTATGCCCCGTTTGTACTTTACGCACGATTTAACTTGAATACGTTTTTCGACACCTTTGGCTCTCGTATGCCTTAATTGCATTATCAAAGTGTGTTAACATTTTATCTTAAGTACTTTTGGCTCGCCTCGATGGTCTAATGGTTAAAGAACCGGACCGTGGTTCGAGGTCCGGGGTTCGATTCCCGGGTCGGACAAATTTGTGTCAGTTTTTCACAAAACAGCCCGAGATTGTGATCACCAATCCAATTTTGACAAGCGTGGTGATTAAGCCAAAACCCGTCTTTGCAACGAAAATATGATTTCAAATGATGGAGACCTTTGCCATGCAGTGGGACATTAATAGGCTGATACCTACTTTACTATTGACTCGCAGAACACAGCCATGGTGTATGTATGTGTCGCATAGCATCGATTTTGGCCTGGTATCGTTTGGGTCCTCGGATCAAAAGTTTGTTCGTGCATGTTTCTATTTTTAAAAGCTCTTGAGTTGCAATTTTGCGTCCAGAAGTTGACTGTAAAAGTACAGTTAACAATTACTGCGGGTCTCAGAAAACAATTAAACTGTCTTTCATATTCGGTCATTTCAGATTGCTGTTCCATCGATTACTGGCCTTAGAATTGCACTTGTTTTCGTGTCCTGTGGTAAAGAACAGTTTAAGGAAAACACGATGGTAAAATGTTATTGCGATGTTCGCGTGTTTTCTTGCAAAATCGCGTGCGCATTGACTCAACAGAAGATCATTCAGAGTTGTTTTACTAGGAATGCTGTCTATATTTTCTTAGAAGTCTTGCCGTTGGTATTAACTGTCTCCTTCCTTAAGGGTCATATCATTTACACTTTCCTCCAAATTGGGTTTGGTTCAATCGTTGGTGGTAAAATAATTTTGCAAGCAGTGGTTGAACAATAGTTCGGGTTTTCATGTCCTCCTAGCCGACTTCTAGCTAAGGCATCAGCCTTTGTTAACGATAAACCAACTCCACAGAACAAACCACACATTATATAGGTACTCCTAATTAATTACTGCCCTACATAAAAGCAAATTGATAACGAATAATGGTTGTGCGTGCGTACTTAGAAACGCAAAAGCTAAACCGAAACTTTATCTCATACTGCGTTGCAAAGTTCAGAAATCGATTTCTAGATGGATAGTCTAGACAGATGGCAGGTAAACACCGGTACTCTACGGGTCACCAATTTTCGTAACGCGACACTATTCCATTCTAATTGCTCGCGAATATCGAGTGACGAGCAGTCGCATATCGGTGGCGACATTCATTACTATGCGCCTCAGGATTGGGTGATGGCCGGTTGGGAAACTGTTTCCTAAGATGTTGCCTAGCTTCAGCTTTCATCAATCAAATTAGTCTATTAATCTTGATATTTCGCCTCATTTGTGAAGTTGGAAGTTAGTGTTGTCATGCTGTGATGTTGTACAGATCGGTTCTGATGCAAGGATCTCGTAAGTGTAATGAGTGCAAGTCGTTAACTGCATGAAACCTCACCCAGTTCTCGTGTTGTCAAATAAAAACAAACTTTAACTACCTTGAAATAAAACCTTCATGATATATTTATGGTCTACCTACATTAACAAACGAAATGTAGAGATTAAGCAACATTCGTACCACGGTTAATTTTCTTTGTTTTTTGTATAAGTTTAAATGTCATTTGCATCCCTAATATGACGATCAAAAGCGTCAAAACTAATGAACTAGAAGTATCTAGTAAGGTACTTCAGAATTTTTAGATACGAAATATACTCATCACTACATAGTATAAAACAAAGTCGCTTTTTCTGTCCCTATGTGTGTTGTATGTCCCTATGAACGCTTAAATCTTTAAAACTACGCAACGGATTTTGATGCCGTTTTTTTTAATAGATAGAGTAACTCATGAGGAAGGTTTTTATGTATAATATCATCCATTAAATAGTGGACAAGTACCACGGGCGAAGCCGGGGCGGGCCGCTAGTCTTATATATAAAAATCGATTGCAAAATGTGTTGGTAAGCGCATAACTCAATAACGCCTGTGCCAATTTGGTCAATTATTTTTTTAAGTGTTCTTTTATGACCAGGGATGGTTTTTAGGCAAGAAAAAAATCTAAACTAAGGGACGGGTTGGGACGCGGACGAAGTCGCGGGCGGGAGGCTAGTATTTTAAAATAAGTTAAACAAATGTAACTTCTTAAAAAATCGCATTAAATCGCTTGCTGCACTCTGTTAGCAAACTCTCCGATCGGATGCATTAGTCATGCACGTCAGGAGTAGGAGCAGGTGACGGCCGCTGCAGTTTCAACACTGCCACCGTTTCCCAACGCATCGGGGGTAATGTCAGCTCTGATGGATCATTACCAACTGATGAAGTACTAACTACGTTCTAATGTGTGCGCCCGCGCAGTAGATCGGGTCAAAGTTAATGCGCGTCGCTGATAATGTCAGAGGTAATAGATGCCAATGAATGAATAATTAAGTTCAATAGATTAGATTCGGATGTACCAGTTGTGTTGCTATTGAAATAAATTGTCTGAAGAATGATACTTTTCATCTTTGTTTTTCTTTACTGCGACAGCACACACTGACTGATAAATTAAAGTAAATAGGTTAAATATATTTAATTGCATTTTTACTATTATTTAAATTAAACTCCTGCTTAACGTTATGTTATAAACAAGGATATAAGTGGTTGCTATTTTGCTGGCTAAGGCGTTTAGAGCGCTACATTTATTTTTCAACTGAGCAAAGTTGAATAAAAAAAAAACAAATTCGAATGTTCAAACAACGTTTAATAATTAAAATAGTAATTAACTGAAAAAAAGCCGCTCGTTGATGATTTTAATATTTAAACAGTTCATTGCTAAAGTTGACTGTAGTAAATTTTACGATGAACTTTTGCTGCGAAAGATCTTATGGTACCTACACGTATGCGTTGCAAAATTCTGCATGAGTCACAAACCAAGGAGTATAAAGTAGTTGGTGGACTCTTGAGAGACTAATTATCTTGAGAGGCATATTTCAAAAACAGAAGTTGTTAGTACTCAATTATTAAGACATACTTTAACGATTCTGAGACGTCCTTAGTTTTAAAATCCAACCAATGAATCCAACGTAACAAATTATTTAAAATAGAAAGTATTATTTTAAAATAAAGGTAATTTTACTTTTACGACAAATAAGTATAAGTAGCCTTTACACGCACAATGATTGAATAATGCTAATCAATTTCCAAACAGATACTTTTAAATCAAATATTTATTAAACCTACATGACTCAACATTAATCTTTTGGTTGAAATTGTATAATCAAAGCATAATCATTTGAAACAAAAAGTGTTATGAGCAATAACTTGCGAGTTTCGTACGCGTTTCCTTTTGAGTCTGCAAAGCGTTGTCGCTTTTGTTGGCAAGCCTCGTGATGGGGCATAACAGCGATAATGAATTTCACTATTCCATAACGCGTGCGGGGACTCACGTGGGGCCGCTGTTGACACAGCGGGTGGTACAAGCCACAGAAAAATGCTTTGTTTGTACGAGATTCAATATCTATTTACCTATTAACTAAAACAAATTTGGGTTTTAACATTTTATTTTGTTAAGTTGCAAATAAGTATGTTGAATATTGTGTCAATACATAATATTCAATAAATAGTAATTCAAAAAAACAGACATGTTAAATACGTACAATTGCATACATACGTATGCATACGTAGTTTGTCTTTATGCAATATTTATTGTTCAAGTTGAGGAAAATCTTTGACATCCGTACAGTTTAGTATTAGAAGATATGTAAAAATGATGAATTGCATTCTTTAATTATTTGTTTTGTGTTTTCAGTTAATTTTGCCGGTTACAGCTTTATTCAACAAGTAGCTTTGTTTTGTTGAATAAATAGTAAACTATCAAAGTTCTAAACAGAAGTCCTGCCAATAATGGTAAGTCTAAATTCTGAAAGCGCATCAAGGAGCGTATAAACCGCGTGAACTTGACCCGTCGCCGCTGGCGCACGTGACTCGCGCCGTTTGCGCAAGCGCAGAGGACGCGGCTTTCTCTGCCGGCCCATAGCGAGTGCAACACTAGAAACATTAGTTTTGCCACAAATTAACAACAAAGAATTATTGGTGACAAAGAAAGGCACACGATATGCAGTTGCTTTAATAGGTGATTGACAGTTGACAGTGGTACCAGGTACCAAGCGACTTGTCAAACCGCGTTCGATAGGTATAGTACTTAGTCTAAATCATGGAAGCAGGACATCAAGGAGCGTATAAATTGCGTGAACTTGACCCGCCGCCGCTGGCGCACGTGATTTGCGCCGGTTGCGCAAGCGTAGAGGACGCGGCTTTCTCTGCCGGCCCATAGCGAGTACAACACTAGGAAAATCAGGTTTGGCACAAATTAACAACAAAGAATTATCGGTCACAAAGGAATGGAAACAATATGCAGATGGCTTTATAATAGGCGATTGAAGTTGACAGCAGTACCCGGTACCCAGCGACTTGTCAAACCCCGTTCAGTAGGTACAGTACTAAGTCAAAATTCTGAAAGCAGGACATCAAGGAGCGTATAAATCTCGTGAACTTGACCCGTCCCCGCTGGCGCACGTGACTCGCGCCGGTTGCGCAAGCGTAGAGGACGCGGCTTTCTCTGCCGGCCCATAGCGAGTACAACACTAGGAAAATCAGGTTTGGCACAAATTAACAACAAAGAATTATCGGTCACAAAGGAATGGAAACAATATGCAGATGGCTTTATAATAGGCGATTGAAGTTGACAGCAGTACCCGGTACCCAGCGACTTGTCAAACCCCGTTCAGTAGGTACAGTACTAAGTCAAAATTCTGAAAGCAGGACATCAAGGAGCGTATAAATCTCGTGAACTTGACCCGTCCCCGCTGGCGCACGTGACTCGCGCCGGTTGCGCAAGCGCAGAGGACGCGGCTTTCTCTGCCGGCCCATAGCCAGTAACACTAGGAAAATCAGTTTTGGCACAAATTAACAACAAAGAATTATCGGTCAGAAAGGAATGGAAACGATATGCAGATGGCTTTATAATAGGTGATTGAAGTTGACAGCAGTACCCGGTACCCAGCGACTTGTCAAACCCCGTTCAGTAGGTACAGTACTAAGTCAAAATCATAAGAGCAGGACATCAAGAAGCGTATAAATAGCGTGAACTTGACCCGCCGCCGCTGAAGCACGTGACTCGCGCCGGTTGCGCAAGCGCAGAGGACGCGGCTTTCTCTGCCGGCCCATAGCGAGTGCAACACTAGGAAAATCAGTTTTGGCACAAATTAACAACAAACAATTATCGGTGACCGACTGTACTGTTGACATGGCCTTTGTTTAAAAGAAACTGAATTATGCAGATGGCTTCATAAAAGATTGACAGTTGACAGCTGTACTCGTTACCTAGAGGCACAATTTTTTCAGAGACTTTCGGTGCTACTTCCGTTAAACCCCCTTCTGTTTACATAAATTAATTAAACCTTTGCAATTTTGCTGTATAATTTTTTTTCGCAGAAAATGCAACCGAATATATTCTGAAATGAAAAATCAACAACTATATTTCACTACTACAATCCACATTACATCATATATCTTGCAACGAAGTTCCCTGAATCGATCTAACAACACTTTTTTTGAAAAACAAGTTTCTAACCCCTATCTTAGCACCGGGTGAGACATATAAATATAAATTAACCTGAACCCGGACCAAGCGGCCTAATTAATTCTTGATCATCATTATCACAGAATGTAAAAGTATTAAATTCTTGGTCCGACTGCCCTATACTTGGGTCACTGACCGCTCCCGGTTCTAAGGTAGCAATAAAAGGACAAACAGACATTCTTGGTCCCGATCTGACCGAAAGCGGAACACGGTTGTAATAAAAAGATCTCATTATAACAATTTCTGGAATTTATATTGAGCCAGCGGCAATAATCAGATGAGATTTTTTGTTTGTGGTTTGGTTTTGGGGTTATAATAAGGGTATTGGAAAGTTCAAAGCGTTTTTCGATGAATTAGGTTATCAAATATACCGATGCATGGGTGGTTTATTAAATGTAACAATTACAACTAACTACTTTAATCGCTATGATTTCAATGATCAAGGTACCAATGTGCCGGATACATTAAAGTGTCATTTCCGTATTCAATATGTATTCAATATTGTTAAAATCTATTGTACATATGTTTTAGATTGAAGGTTTTTTTGTCGTTATGTGCGTTAATGTGTACTAAAAGTCTTTAAGTTTGTTGATCATGGTTTTGGCCTCCACAGTCCATAAGTACAAGATTTTCTTAGAACGCGTTGAGTAAAAAGACCAAATCATTACAATAGTCTGATCAAATATACGTTAGCACATACATTGAAGTGTTAAACTAATAATACCATTTCGTTAATCTCTAAAGAATGCGCCGCTCTTCATGGGATATTAATATTAAGAACTGTCATTTTGTTAGATCATTAAACGCTTACGACATCTTACCCAAAGATATTGGAACTTTCAATATCTTTTATTTTAACACATCCCTAATAGCAGCAACCAAAGAAACTTATCATCCGTATAAATCGTAACTTATCAATGACATCGATCATAAATCACATTTCTTTGACTTGGCAAGGGCCATGTTGGTTAATAGGTAGATGTTTATCAGTACTTTCGAGCCCAAATCTCTGCTCATTGGTAAGCTAATTAGCCCAGAGACACACAAATGAACATATTACGAGATGACAGCAAAGGTAATTTAGGACACGAACTGTGAATGGTCCCACGCATGCTTATTATGGAAATCATGTCATGTTTATATGGCCCGAAATTTGTTTATAAATATCGTGTTACATCAGCGCTTTTACGACCGATTAGGTGCGATGGCTTACTTCTCTAAACGTCTATGCTTACACGCTCGGTACGTTTGCTTTCAAATATTTGAAGGTATGCACAAATATTGTTACCAAATAGCTAGCAAAAATTATAAAATTTTGATTTTTTTTTGTTTATTAATTATGCATTGTTGTTTTTAGGCCCATCTAAAAAAAATAACACCTAATGCATTTACAGTTGTCACAGACAATCAATGCAGATTTTTTAAAGATCGTTCTAAAAGAAAATGTACATCAATCAAATATAAAGTAGGCTTTATTTATGGGCTATCTGCAAGACATAATATGATAGAAATTTGTTTGACAAATAGACCGAGCTCTCTATGAAGGTAGTGAATACCGGCCTTTTAACATGTTAATTATATGGCAATTATGTAAGTAGAACATGTTTTAAATTAATTTGAATGGCATATGTTATTGACCGTATTTTGAGGCACATGGTCAAATTTCTTGGTAAAATCTGACCAGCTTTTTGGATGCAATGACTCGTAATTTATTTACATCTGTACGTTTTAGTTTTTGCTTTTTAATTATTTAATAGAAAATCAATTCTACAAAATTTTCAGTGTCAGATTTGCTTTGTGGTTTTAAGTTTATGATCAAAATATAATTTGGCATTAAATAAAAATGTTATGAATTCAATAGCGCAAATGAATCGTGCCAATTTGATTTAAAAAAATACACGTCCTGAGTAATCAAGCTAAAGCTTTCAAAGCCTTGTTTTAAGATTATCTGTCGCATTACATCAAAACATGATTACTTTTAAGTTTCGTAATGTGATCCCGCCCCAGATTGATTGCGGCTATCAGTGTACCAGCACCGGCATTTGTCTTGCTATCATTAGTAGGAAGTGAAAGCGCAGGATGGGGTCTTTGCCCTTAGTTGTTCCTCTGTTGTTTACTTTGGTATTATTTGAGTATTTTCTTCCGGGAGACAATCGAGTCAAGTTTAGGTTCTAGCGTAGTAATCGTCGTATGGAAAAACTGCAAGTCAAACTTTGTTTTATTAACAGTTGACTAGCGACCCATGTGGTTTCGCAGGAAATCACTCATCAACCAAGGGAAAAAAACGCTTCAAATTCGAATATATATAATTTTTAAAAACCAGAGCAATAAATACATACAAGTGAACAGACACAATCGTAAGGTCTCTGTATACTCGTAGTCATAAAGACTGCTGAATCCACAGAATATAAGTCTTGAGACGCAATAATAATACAGGTCCTATCAAAAAATGTATTAAAAGGCTATTTCACGATGATTCACTATAAGTTCATAGATTCCTTTATTGTAATCGATTACTTACCTACATCGGATAATCATTCTTAGACAAATATCGCCTCACTAAGTGCGACCCTAACGTGTCAATAAAGTGTTCTAGGAAAAAAATATAGTTATAAAGTCATTGTCTGTTATCCTATCATTAGATAGGAAGAGAAAGCCGAGAGGGATGGGGTCTTTGGCCCCACTGTTCCGCTGTTTACTCCTGCCATTACGGCCTGCCAACTACTGCCACATGGGCACAACACAACTTGCTAAGTGATTCACTTTGCCAAGCTACGAATTGGACATGTGCGGGTACTCGTATTGCTTTCTTTTCTTTTTTAGAATGATTGTCTGTGTTTATGTAACTTGCAAATGAAATGGTAGGCTGTTTGTATATTTTATTTCAGCATTTTTTAATGCTATGTATACCTATTTATACCTTTTAATAATAATGTTAAAATTAGAAACAAAGAAAAAATCATCTGATCTAGTGGCTCGGGCGGGAATCGAACTTGCCCAGATTGAAAGAGGCGCTGGGTTCGATTCCCGCCTGAGCCACGAGATCAGATTGATTTTTCTTTGTTTCTTATTATAAAATGGTAGGCTGTTAATATTTTCTCAAACATATTTTTGAAGTGAAATATTGAAGTCATTGTCTCCATGTGAAACTGTTGAAACGATCCATGGGTAGCGGGTTCGGTAACGCAATTACGGAGGTGAGCTCTTAACGTTACTTTAACAACATACGTTACTTGAGTAGCATTAATGAGAAAAGATAATATTTTATTACTTCACTTGTAGGCTTAATTAGGCATATTCATCAGTGTTACATAATTAATCTACTGCTTGCTGTTTGTACCAAAAACGCGATAGTTGCTCTTTTAAATGATTAATGATATATTATCAATACCATCTCCATGTTAGTTAAGGTCAATTAGTTTTCTGTCCTAAAAGATTTATGATATAACTTTGTATAATCATTTGAAAAGAGCTCGGTTGGGGAAGGTATGGGTTCTTAAAGACAGGCAATGCATCTGCAACACTTGCTCGGTCGTTGCCGTCCATGGGCAGCGTTGAACATTTACCATCAGGTGATCTCTTGTTCGTTTTCTGCCCTATATCATGAAAAAAAGATCTTGTAGATATTATTATTATTATTTGTAGGTACTCTTGGAGATCTCGGGTCCACTGGGACCCGGTTCTTTGAAGCATGCGTGGGGCCAAAGCCAACAGCGCAGAGGCTTTTTTGTACCGTTTGATCTAAATGGGATGTGTACATCTGCCGGGTTCTATTTCTGACTAAATACAGATCTAGTCAAAGACAGTACCCGGCAAATGCAAGAACTATTGCAAAAATAAAAGGAAAACAAAATCGAGGTCTAATTAGGTGCAATTCGATGGTTTGGTAACTGGGCTATGTGTTGAGACAACGGACGTCTGCCATGCAAATGTCTCAATGTTTGTTCTCCTAGCAGACGGTGACTAGCCTCCCACTGGATGGGCCCCCGAAATATAGCCACCGCTCTAAGCGGCCATGGGGGTCGCGGGTGGCACGAGGGCAACATGGTCGTGGTCGGCTCAGGGTGCCGAGAGGTGTACACCGCTTTCTGCTCGGTGGTCGCGCACCTCACCAACTCGCGTCTTACGCATATTTCACTTCCACCCTGCGAGCATATAGCTCTTGCGCTCCACTCCGGACGGCCAATTAAGGCAAGCCGGAGGTGGGGGAGAAGATGGTAAAGTTCCCCCCCCCCGGGAGGTCTCGGGTCCGTGGTGTCGCCACACACCAACAGCTCGCCACAAGCTGCCCTGCGGAGACTGATTGCATTGGTGGGAGTTGTAATTCCTCAAGGAGGAGCTCCAACTTTATTATTATTAGCCCATATCGTCCCACTGCAGGGCAAGATATAGAGACTTATTTTATTATGAACCTGATACCGAAAATATTACTTGTTATCGTATTATAAGTTATGTAACACATTATTTTAAAGATAAACCCAGGCTTTACCGCAAAAGTTCGTTGGACTCCACCTACCTTTCCCAATCAGCTGTTTTGCAACAAAATTACTCTTAAAACTGTTAACGTCAAAATCCGCGAATCGATGCCACATTATTATGCAATAGTAACCGTTTGTTTATGCTCTTTCACTCACACTCGAGTCTTACGCACACTTTTATAACCATCCGTCTCGTCTGACCCACTGAGAGTGACCAGTTGGTTTGAATAACTTTCTTATGGAAATTCGTCATTAATTTGGCCGTGATTTGCCAAATCTGGCGGAAGTTGTAATAGTCATTTGTCAAGCAGGGTGTTCTCACAGAGACCCTGACCTGAATGAGATAATCTTTATAATTATATTAGGTCACCTTATCCGTGGTAAAGCTTTGACTGCCTTTGTTGATCAGTAGGTAAGAAGATACTATTTTTTTTATATTATACTAGCGGCCGCCCGCGACTCCGTCCGCGTGGATTTCTTTTTTTCGAAATAAAAAGTAGCCTATGTTCTGTCTCAGGGTCTAAAGATTGTCTGTACCAAATTTCATCAAAATCGGTTGCGAGGTTTAAGCGGGAAAGCGTAACAGACAGACAGACAGACAGACAGACAGACAGACAGACAGACAGAGTTACTTTCGCATTTATAATATTAGTTGGGATGGGGGCAAACGAACACAAGAGTCACCTGATGATTAGTGATCGATCACCGCTGCCCATGGACATCAACAATCGCACAAGGGCCGCATGCCCGCCGATGCGTTGCATGCCTTCAGACCCCATACCCTCCCCAACTGAGCTTTGGCGACCTTACTCACCAGCAGAAACATAGTTCAACAGTTACGAAGTGCTACTTCACTGTAGTCTTCTGTAAGGTGGTGGTACTTCCTAGACGATTGTAAGTTTCACTAAGCTCTACCTCTCTTGAAACCTTTCTTTTACTCGGTTTTGCATGTACTCTGAGGAAATAGGTTCGATTACCGATTTAATGTACTTGTTTTGTCAATTTTGTCAAGCCACTGCCAGTAAAATAAAACTATACCGGAAAAATATTGTGTGTACCGAACAGGTAAGTAAAATCACAAAATATGCTGTCAGTTACGCATAACCTTTACGATCAAGACTTGTTATATAAGACTTGATTTCCTATATTACAAAATGAATTACTCTACTCGTAAATATTCGTAAGCCTTTACTATTACATTAATCATTAAAATAATAAGTAATCCTCTATCGCAACAGGAATTCGATTTAGCTGTCTAATCCTAAGACGATTTGCCATAACCTCCGTCACCAGGAAACTTGAGAAACTTTAAATTTGACCTTAATGTCACTTACAATAAAATGTAAATGGAATTCTATACCATAAAGCTACATACCTACTATGCAGAACATACATATACGTTATTTGTTACACATGCCAAATATCCCGTTTCTCCAGGAAGGAAGTTGCATCTGCGGTCCATGAAGTGTCTGTATGTCAGAACTGACCTACGCTTGTAATGTTACACAACTGTCTATCACGACTCGCTTCGCCGAGCACAGGGCTGGCAAATAGCAGAAAGTAACAGGCGAACAGCAGAAAGTAAACTTAAAAAAGTTCAACAAAATTATTAACATTGTAAACCTACCGACGATACTGTAAGGAAGAGCTTACGTATGTACGTACATTGGCATAGCACACGCCTTTAAACTAAACATTATGGATCGTATTCAAAAATACTCCTTTTTAAATAAGCCATAAAAATAAATAATTTCATTTTTTCACGCGAATAAGAATATACGTTACTTTGCGTAATAGTTTATTCTATATCTGAAAATCATCAGAACTTTAATTCCCAAAACAATTAAAATCAAACAAAACTGTCACGAATTGTTTCGATATTAATGTTAATTGAATATACGATTAAAGAGTACGTACTGAGTACAAAAATACAAACACAACAAACAAACAATAAATTCATTAAATAATAAAAAAACTCAATTCCATAACAGTCATAATAACAACCAGCCCTACGTTCACACATTCGCGGTTATGCAACATGCGCGCGCGCACCGCACGCATCGCGATTAACAGTGAAATTGCGCGCCTCGGAAACCGCTCCGATTGTTAGCCGCTGAGGAACTGAGATCATCTCCACTGCTATTGTTTATGTAGGCTGTTTTTTAAGTAAAAGATCCATTATCAAAAAAGTTTCAGTAGGCTATTGTTTGTACTCTGTGGTCAATTAGAGGATCCGCCAGCCTAATCGCAGTGTAAGACAAACGAGCAGCCTATGCTTCAGTAGGCATCTGGCAAACTCTACTTTATCAGTGGCGGCAAATAGGTCAGATGTTCGGGGTCATTCTCTGTATTGAATGTACTATCAATACAACTGAATAGGGTGATTGAAACATGCACTATTATGACCTTTAAGTAAATATTAATAAGTATATTTATTTTAATTGCCATAGGCATTATAATTTCTCTGAAAAACTGAACCGTATAAGTATGGTCATTCATTCATGATGTTACTTTATGGCGAACAAGAATAAATCAAGTAAAAATGATGTTGGTATTATTACGACTTCAAGGTATTTCAGTAAACTTGACATTTCTCAATGAATTATTATTAATGTTAATGTTATCGCGATCAGAACTGAGCCAAGTAATTAGGTAGGAGGAAAATGTCTGACCCAAATAACGGTTATAAACCGTGTTCTTGAAGATTGTCGTGCAAAAAATAGGTGCAGTAAAAGCATTCATTGCATCTTGAAAATCGTTTTTCGTTGTTAAATAACATTGATCCTGGCGATTTATAGGTTACTGTCGAGATAAATGCGATTCCATAAACAATCTGTAGTGAACTTATTATTGAAATAATACTTAACTTTTAAATTTATTTAAATTTATATTTTGGTAACGGATCTAGTCGATCGTACCTATTTAGCTAGATATTAATTTAGTCACAGATTCATATTTGTGTTCTGTAAATTAGGAATTGCTAAATAATGTATACAGTAGGTAGCACAAGACTACCCAACCCCTTTAGTGAAAACAAAAATCGTTAGTTTGTGGTGGGATGATTAATTTGGTTAAAATCGATGTTTAATGTTTGCAATATGTAAATCAAGAACTTTAATTTAGTCTCCTGCGAACCACCTAACGTTGATACATATTGGCAAATAGGTACTATGCATTTTACCTATTGTGTGGGCAAATAACCATTGCATACCAATCAGTCCTATACTCAATTACAACATTGATTCAATAGATTCACACGTTTGCTTACAAATGCGTGGGGAATATCTAAATACGAGGCATATAGGGGTTTCGAGGTTAAGTGTCTTGACACACTAACGCTAGATTTCAATTATTCGAATAACAAAGTAAAGTCTCTTTTGTGGTTAAGCTCGGATCCGTGTAGTGGAAATTATGTTAATGCTTTTATGCTTTTTAATCGTGACATCTCCGTTTAAATGGAAATAGGACTCTCTATCATGTATTTATGTATGTATTTATATTATTATTATATTATATCTTTTACAAGATTCTGCAATTGGGTCAACAAGTTATTGTAATCCAACACTTATATTAAGACTAGCGGTCGCCCGCGACTCCGTCCGCGTGGATTTCTTTTTTTCGAAATAAAAAGTAGCCTATGTTCTGTCTCAGGGTCTAAAGATTGTCTGTACCAAATTTCATCAAAATCGGTTGCGAGGTTTAAGCGGGAAAGCGTAACAGACAGACAGACAGACAGACAGACAGACAGACAGACAGACAGACAGACAGAGTTACTTTCGCATTTATAATATTAGTTGGGATGTGTCTACCATAGAATCACTGTTTCTTCTAACGAATAACAAAAAGCGATCTCTTTCTTTAGGATGACAGATTTGATGTTCTTACACATGTATCTCAATTGATTCGTGTCTTTCATGTTATTACTAGTTTATTGTTAGGGTCGCAAGTCCCAGGCGCCGACTGACATTCCTCTCTGTTCCACGCGATGCACCCGGCACCCGCACGGAGAATCCATGGATGGCTAAGAAGTTCGTCTCTTAGTTTTAAATGTATAATGTATACTTAAGTATTTAGCCATGTTATCGCATTAAGTTTTTTAGCTTCAAATGATAACATTAAGGTGGTTTTAAATAAATGAATAAATAAATGTGTAACTATGTTTTTACAATTAAAATATCTAACATTTTTATAAAACATGGCTTTAGATGGCCGTGGCATTATATATTTCTTATTGTTTCATGCTAAAACTAAAAACTCCAAAATGGATTACCTCTTTCGTTTTAAGTAAAAAACTATCTCATCAATACATTACTCATCAAAGTATTGTTTGCAATAAGATTAAAATTTCACGTATACCCCACTTAGATGCGCGTGCGCCGAAGCCGGCGCGTGATAGCGGCCACGCCCACTGGCATCAAGTGGCGGACGTGGGAACCGCATTGTGTTCACGGTGGTGACTCGGAATGACGGTTCCACCTGCGACGCCGTTGATTGTGCACTTGGGCAGGGTACCAAACACTTTATCGAGACTGTGCATGAATCTGGGAGTCCCACGGCACTATGTATCTATGGCAAGGAGGGAGTAGCGTGGACGTTTTTAGTGGGTATATCCCATTCTCACTATCTCACTCCTGTGTGAATTCGGGAGTGTGATTCGAATAACAAAGTAAAGAGTCTTTTGTGGTAAATCTCGAATCCGTGTGATGAAAATTATGTTAATGCTTTTATGTTTTTTCATAGTGACATCTCCGTTTAAATGGAAATACTCTCTATCATGTATTTATGTAGGTGGGACTCCCGGCATCCTGATGCCAGGAGTCCCACACCATCCTGACCCTAGTCAGTAGTGACTGCGCGTCAAGCGTTTGCCTCAGCGAAAACAAAAATATGGGTAGCAAACACAAGTCTATAGTATTTACGTTTGTATTAAAGTTGATAACACATATTATTCGCCACGAACAGCCTTTTGGAAAGCGAGGTTTCCGCCGAGCCTTCGTCCTGTAGAGCTGACTGGTTTTACTGGCTAAGGTCAGATATAATATTTAAGGCAGATCAGTACTTGTTTTAAGAAATATTTACTAAAAATCTGACCTGTTTTTGACACTTATCTATAAAAGTAAACATAAGTATTCGTAGCTCGTAAAATGTTATGGTTCCAAGGCTATATGTTTTTTCTTTTGCGTTGATTTTATAAAACAAACGTTGTGTTGCAATGTTGCGAAGTCGTGGTTAAGACAGTATACATAAATAAAATAATTAAGTTTAAGTCCTGGAACCAGATTTTGGTGGGCAATCTTTTAAACACGGTGGCATCGTCCGACCGTCACCTATATGGTCATGTACCTACGGAAGGTCGGTTAAATGCTCAATCAATTGATTCATGAATGACATGTAACTTCCGTCATCGTTCTGCAGAGACCCGTCCGATGCGCAGGCGCAAGGCCGGCGCGAGGTCGCTTACATCTTTAACCCTAAAGGGCTAAATGTTTCGGCGAACGGGTTATAAAGTGTAATTTGAATAAGCAGTAAGGAAGTTTCTTCCGATTGAAAGACTTTCCTTGACGTTTAGTACTTATACTTAATACAACATACTGTGTGATTTTATGCTTACACTATCATATTTATGATTTATGTGGCGATGGTGGCCTAGTGGTACGGACGGCGCCTCACATACGTGAGGTCCGCGGTTCGAATCCGGGCCCACACCTCTGGATTTTTCGAAATCTATGTGTGGATTTGTGCCATTAGCTCGGCGGTGAGGGAAAAGACCGTGAGGAAACCTACACATTCAGTGATTTCTGAATTTAGTTCAGTTAGATCTGAATGTGTAACCATGATCCAATCTGTCTGGTTCCCCTCTATGGGTTACGAAGGTCTGATGGCAGTCGCTTCACTGTAATAACCAGACTGGCCAAATCCTGGATCATGGTCAAAGCGGACCCCGTGTAGAAACGGGATAAACGCTAGGAAGAAGACTATCATATTTATGATTGCACTCACATAAAAATGTGAGCAAATTGAAATGGTACAGTATCGAGATTTAGGAAAAACTAAAATGTTATGACATGACTCCTAGATTTCAGCACTTCCAAAGCAGCGAAATAACTGTATCTTACTAAATCTTAATATAAGCGTGCCCCTACCAAACGTGTTATGTAATTTGATGTCTAACTACTTTTTAGGCACGTGATATCAATATTTTCACAACGTTTGAAAAAACATCTAAAACAACCATTCCAATCCATTAGATACTAATGATGCCTTAAAAGCTTAAAATCGCATTGACATACCTAACTCATTTTCACATCGAAACATATTATCATTTCTAGTCTACATTAACTACATTGCAACGTCACAATGTTCAAAATTATATCAAATTTTATTTAAATATTATTTCTAACAACAGCATTTGTTGTGCTATTTATTTTGAAACCTGGTCTGGGACGCTGCGTGTACGCATGCGCGCAATCCGAGATCGCAATTAGAATGGTGCAACGGCGCCGCATACAAATTATTATATTCCTTGTTGACAGATTGTTTTGCGCAACTCGCTAAGAAACTATGTGCGTTTATACCATAGGAGGTTTGTAAAAACTCATTAAACAAGTATTGTGTACGAGCACGAATGTGGTGGACTCTACGTCTGTAAGTGATTGTTATTGGAGTTAATTTTCTAATGTAGAGTAGATAAGATTGTTTCCTCAAGGGAGTGTTCAAAATTGCGATGACGCGGGTGACGCAAGACTGTTTGAAATAAGAGCATTCTGCTCTTATTTTTTGGGGACGTTTTTGGGACGTTGAATCTTGGATTTTTGTATATCAATGATTGCAGGCATTGATCTCAGAATCTCGGAAACAAGACCGGGGACACAAAGCACCTAAAAAATATTGATATATTTTTGAGATATAATATAAATCAGAGAATATCTAAGATATATCTCGTAAGTGTGACAGTGTACCGGTACTGGGTTCATAACAATCCCTCGGCGTGCGAGATGAAAGTGCGCGATGCCGCCGCCATTGTTCACTTCCTTCCTGCGCACGCGCCGATCAAACCCCTTATAAGGCAGTGGCGAAAAGCTGCCAACACAATTTGGATCCTATGCATTGGTAATACGTAACAAATTAAAATATACCATGCTTAGCAAAGGGATAGAGATCGCTCGTAAAGTAACAGTTCGATCAAGAACTGATATGTTCATTTTACTATCATTATAATGTAATTTTATTATAGCGATACCCTGTTACTGAGATCATACAATCTATGATCGGAAGAAATAAATGAGGGCCAGTAAATCCTATTTATGATACGATTAGAATCTGCCGCTATAATGTACTGTCGCTAATCAGGTATAACTCTACGTAGGAGGCTGGGTATTGGTAATAGTTAGTATGACGTATTGGCCACTTCTCACAGAGAGGTGTTTGAAGTGACAAAAAAAAAGTTTTATTCGCCAAATGTGATACTAGCCTTTATACGCTGTTAATAGCTCTTAGAAATTTGATTCTCGATTCTAGAGTTTGCACCTGTTTCCCGTAAGGGCCACTTTTAGCAGCTTTCTCCTTAACAGTTACCTTATCACAATCATTCCGAGACCTTAAAAGCAGGGTCATGAATTAAAATTCCCTCAGCATAGATATTTGAGAGACAGTAACATGTACTACATACGAGTACATTCCATACGTGTCCTTACTCTGTAAGAAAGCAGTGGATGATGGGTAATCTCTTATGACGCGGCACCTGCATGCTAATGCTAATACTTTAGAAATCAGGCCAATGCGTATTTGGAGAAATTCACTATTTTTACACCAAGTGTACGTACAGACAAAGAACAACATCTTATTGCTGAAATGATAAGGTTCATGTGAAATTTCTAAGTTCTTGCGATTTGATCAACCGCCGACTACGGAATGCACACATCTCCCGAAAAGAAGTGACAAATAAAGTAGGGATTTTTCTGTATATTTTTATTTTTAGGAAAATTTGTGTTGGTATGACTAATTATTCGTTATACTTCAAAATGAGTTCAATGTTGATTTTTCCAAGAAATAGTTATGTAGTGTTGAGATAATATCCGACTTCGTCGACGTTGGTACAACAAAGACATACATAATGTCACTACACATTACAACTTTAAGCAGTCTTACGATCAACCTACCGATCAAAAACGAACTACGATTTACTAGGTTGATATTGTTAACAAGTGCACCAGTCGCAGTTACTGTTTTCACAATATCCGACAATATTTACCATTAACAACAAAGGCAGTATTCGTATATTAATATTGTTCGCAAGTGCACCAGTCGCGCTGGTAGACACGGCCCGGCATGGCAGGCGGCAGTCGCGCAGACGTTACATAATGCGCGGGCGCAGGTTGAGACACCCGTTAGGACACGCCGAAAGCTGAAGGTCGTGCTGTTGTGTTTAGATATGCTGGTTGTGGACGATGCTGTTTATCACGAGCGTTAGTTTTAAATAAAAGTACAATTACATTAAAAAAAATGTATAGAAATATTGTATTTTACAAATAACTTATAATAAATTTTGCAATATAAGTCAATCATAATTTAAAACATAAATATGATTTGCATATTACATATTACATTTCGCTGTGACTGTTACGCAGTAAATTATACGTAAACAAAAAGACACAAAAAGCACGGATACCTCCTGATAGAGTAACCCTTACGACCATTGAAGCCAGTCAATATTTTAAAGCCACAGCTTGCTCGTTTACCAAGTAATAATTATAATATCGGATCGAATCGGTGGTATAGTCATTATTTTGTAGTTTTCTGACGATTAATAAGTGCTACTTCTATGACGCCTATTTTAATAAATAATATTTTGAATTTGAATTTTGAAGAAGCGAAACAAATCAAATTAAAAAAATCTCATAAATCAAATTAATCCTTGAAATAAATAATTACATTCCTTAGAGTGTTACTGGTACAAAAATGTCAAATTCTGCCATCCAACTCGATTGCACACTGCTACATATAAACCGCTAATTATACGAATAACATAATTATGTATGTACAATATGTAATAGTATATAATTGAGAAAGACGTTGGGAAACGCGCCGAAAGCGAATCAAGGTTGCCTGCGCGTGCGCAGCTACGCGATGTTATGTATCGCTCTACCTTTGGTAAACCTTTGTGCTGTGTTCTCTTAAATATTAAACCGAGACTAAACACTGTATTATAATTCAGTACTTTCGCAGCCGAAACGTCTCAAGCAGTAAGTACGAGAGAACTGAATATTAATTTCACGTTAAGTCCCGGTTTAATATTATTTGTCAGTAATGCAACGCGAAAGATTTAAGGTTTTGTCTGAGTTCTCTTGTTCTGCTTGAGCCCTAGTTACTTCTAGGTTCTAGTAAAAAGCGTCGCTAAGTAGCGTTATAAGTAGGTATAACAATCACACATCCCTATCATATCTTCGATTAAAATTGAAATTGGTATGGGCCAAAACTTTAACAGTAACAATTCAACATCCTCCTAGCCTTTATCCCGCTTCTTTGGCGAGTCTGTTTATTACAGTGAAGCTACTGCCAGCAAACCTTCGTAACCCTTAGCGGGGAACCAGTCAGTTTGGCTCATGGTTACACATTCATTCAGATCTATCTGAAGAGAGTCAGAAACTGAATGAGCGGGTTTACACAAATAACCTGAATAATCAACACGTTCAGGCGCGGATCTAGCCCTCAAAAAAGGTTGTGGGCACAGCCACCAAAAATAAGCAAAGTGAGAGTAGGATTGGAGTACGAACTCACTCATGAACAAACATGGACTTACCATGTTTTGAACAATTTTTTAATTTGATTTTTTCACATCTTCAAATGATAACATTGATTACAAACTAAATTACACACCATTTTACATTAAATAACTACCAAAAATTAGCAAAACTGCTTCACACGAGTGAAGATTTATGTTTATACCTTATTCTACTTACAATCACTAAAAATGTAGTACCTATTCTAACGGTGGAAAAAAAATATTTCAAATTTTATTGTAGTATAATTAAATGACACAACTTCCTACTATTTTACTTAACACTAGCGGCCGCCCGCGACTACGTCCGCGTGGATTTCGATTTCTAATAGCCGAAAGCCTTCCTCGTCCGTCAAATGGACTATCCAACACAAAAAGGATTTTTCAAATCGGACCAGTAGTTCCTGAGATTAGCGCGTTCAAACAAACAAACAAACAAACGTACAAACAAACTTTTAAAGATTACGAGTATAAGTGCGAATATTTAGACGTTTGAATGTTTGCTACTCAATCATGCCCAAACCGTTGAGCAGATTTTGACGAAAGGAGACCATCGTTTTTGTATGGAGAGTTAGGCCCACATAAAATTTTAGCGTTTATTTACGAAATGGGTATCAATTTATTCCTTATGATCTCCAGATTATAGTGGTAATATTACTTTTTCATATTTTAACCGGAATCGTTAGAAATAAGGTGAGAAAATATATATTAACCTCATAAAATAATCTGTCTATTTGCTTTTCTGACTTTCAACGCCGGAACCGTAAACACTAACACATAAGGGCGATTTTCCATTATGTTTTTCCTATGTATCTAAAGAAAAAGCAATTTATTATGACTTGTGGCCGCCTGTGACTCTGTCCGCGTGGAATAAGGTTTTTGCACAAATGGTCTTAAACTATAGCTTAACATTTTTTAGTTTAAGCCTGGCTCGACTAATGGATAATCCAACGCAAAAATATTTTTTCAATTCGAACCAGCTGTTTCTGATAATAGCGTGTTCAAACAAACAAACAAACTACAGCTTTTTTAAATTATATAGTAAAACCATTCATGACAGTTGACAGACTTTTAAATAAATTTTTAAATAAAATCTAAACCGGCAATAGACTAGCACTTGCGTTCCGTTATACAGATTTTTTTGTATTGTTTATTCGTACTATTTTATTCCATTAATTAAATGATTAAAAGTCACTACCAATCACCGCCTTAGATAAAAATAGGCATGGAAACTGTTCCAAAAGTAAATTGCGTCTCCTTTATGTTCGATTTCAAGTGTTTCATTTTAATTCTATTGATAAAAACCTTTTTTCCTTCAGTTATCTTTATGTCAGCCATTGTTTACTAATCTTTGGACAGATATTTCACGGATATAATCAAAATAAGGCTTTTTATTTTGGTTTTATGACTCCGGTTTCGTTTGAAATTCACTTCAATTGCAAAATTCATAAAAAAATATAATATTTTTTTACAAAGTTCTCTTCCTCTTAAACGTTACCGATTGTTGGTGGGCCCAAAAAAAACTGTGTCCTTTGGTATATAGATAGACTAACCACTGGATTGAAACATTGGCTACAATTTAGCCTCGAATTCTAACGGGAACGGGAAATACGCGGGCGGAGCCGCGGGCAGTAGCTAGTACTTTATATTAACAAAAACTTTGCAATTCTTTTTAAGGCTATATTCTTGTGACGCGTTTGTGACAGTGCAGTCAGTTACCAACAAAATAATCATGTCAGCGCTAGTTTTTAGGGTTCTGTAGTCTACTAGGAACCCTTATAAGTTCGTCATGTTTGTATGTCTGTCTGTCTGTCTGTCTGTCTGTCCTAGCTCGTTCTCCGCCGTTTCTGCACCGATGGCCACGAAAATTGGTGGAGAGATGTATACAGATAATTCAAGAATTGGTTTTCAAAATAAATCGAAAAATATATATTTGCTCCCATACAGCGAAAAGTAAATTCGAAAAAAAAATTCGACTTACCCCATCGTGTGGGGTATTGGTAAAAAGGTATTTTTAAATACAACAAAAATTGCCTTGAAGCTATGTGGAACAAACCCCCCAGTCTCGAGATATATAATTACAAAGTTAAAATTAGAGCGACCCCCCCTTAACTTTTTAAATACTATTACAAAAATTCTGAAAAAAATGTGCTGCATACCTCCTTTCAACGAAAACTATAGCGAACTCTGTATCATACATAGTTATTTTTATACAACTCGACCAACCCTTACTAAATGGTGTGTCAAGCGGTCATAGATGGGATAGCCATAAGATGGGCCCATCTTATGGCCACGGAACCCTTTCATGGGCGTGTCCGACACGCTCTTGGCCGTTTTTTTTTCTTTTCTGGACTTGGGCAGGCGCGCTAGTAGCGCCAAGTGGTCGGTAGCGGCGGCGGAAGCTCATCAGTCAGCCGTTGTTATCATCAGCCTATCGATCTTATCAATAGATCATAATTGCAATAAGCAAATTAGGGTTGTGGGCATGCCCACAGTGCCCACAACGGTGGATCCGCGCCTGAACACGTTGTTGTCGCCAAGTCTGTACAATAAAATTGCCGTACCTATATTACCGTCTTACAGTTTTACCTCATATCTTTGGCTCAAGAAACGTTGCGGAGAGATGGGTAGTAGCATTCCCCTGTATTATGTCGTTCATCGAAAGTGCAAGAAGTTAGAAAAAGTTTTGTGGAATATTCATAATGCACATGTGTTGATTTGCGTCGCGGTTTTAAGCATATAACTTGAAATGTGAATGTGTTATAAAGCTGTGTTAAATTATTTAACGTTACATAACAAATATTTGTTGCATTTCAACATTGGTTTATTGTCATATAATTTCTTAAAACTCAAAGGCCACATGAAATGTCACTTGCGTCCAAAGGCACTATTTGTTCATCAACCAGTAAGTTAATGTATTCGTAAATTGTTTGCTGTCGACGTTTTATTACAAAACAGTAATGAGATACCTACAAGTACCTATAAGATTTTATTCAATGATAAACCTAAAACAGATTAATTAAACTTTAGGCAAGCTTAAACACAAAATTGGTATTTCACACACTCAAACCGAAATAATGAAGTGACTTAAGTGCCTAACAAAAGCTTCGTTTATGTACGTACATTTTTAATTATAAACGATATCATTAGTTATTCGGCAATTACTCAGCCACATGAAAAATAAAAAATGTGAAACTGACACCTTTTTCTCACTGAGCTACAATTTATAACTTTTGCAGTTGAGACAATAGAATATTAAGTTGATGAATGACAAATAAAAGAATTTGTCTGCGAATTTTAACCTTCCAAAATCTAGTAGTGTAACTATACTGGCTGGTGACAACGATGATGATATAATTAAGGAATCTAAATGTAAACCATAAAAAATAAGATGAATTAATAAGTCAATACGCTGAACAACGACCTATCTACCTATAATACTATTTGCCTGATGAAATAAAATAAGGAAATGTCAATACGAGGCTCAGTTTGCAGGAATGCTCGTTGTTCAAACAGAGGTGGTCAGTCAGGCGTCTCGTATTAATATTTGTTGTTCTGAACACACATTATTATTCTCAGCGTTTCAACCATACCCTGTTGTTAGACACGTACCTATTAATCTCGGAATCGTAATTTAAGGTAAAATTTAAACTTAGCTTTAAATTGGGTTTATTTTTTTATGCCTGGCCTTTGCAATAGTATAATATTAAAAAACACGTGATTTGGATATGTCACAATGTAGATCCTGCGTACTTGGCTGACCGTAAGATCGGCCGTCATGGTCGAAAAACGGACGGAGGGGGTCTAAGGTTACAATGCAGTAGCAAGAAAGTTTTCCGAGAAGCAGGGACAGGCTCTTCAAATAGTTTTTTTTTTAATTTAAACTTCTGACAAATTGATAAACAAATGTGTTTCTTATAAAGTCTTTTAAACAAAGAGCAACTATCGAGTTTCTTGCCGCTTCTTCTCGGCGTTCCGAAGTCGGTGGTAGATTCATTCTATTGTGATATCATTGACGATTTATAAGTGCCTACATTAATAAAGTTTATTTTGATTTTTAAATAAAACGTGCTCAATTTATTTTCTTCGGTACTGTGTAAGCTGTCAAAGTTTTTGTTGTATCATTTGCCAAATAGGGAAAATTACCTTTCCACAATTCGCAAAGTGCCACAAATATGCGCCGCGTCGCGCAACTCTTGCGCAAGCGTCGCATCTGGCCGCTTGTTTCGAGACTCATTTGAGTTTCATTTTCTGGCTTCTTTATACGAGTAAGTAGGCATACCGGTCCGTTCTACAGGATTGTTGTTTAATTTAGCTTAGACTAACGGCCACCCGCGACTCCAACCGCGTGGGTTTCGGTTTCCGCACACAGTGTAACTATAGATAGCTTAGCCTTTCTCGACAAATAGTAAGTGTAGTATCCAACACAAAATATTTTGTCAATTCGAACCAGTTGTTCCTGAGATTAGCGCGTTCAAACCAATCTGGATCAGTAGTGACACATTGTGAGATTTGTGAGTCAACCATAAAAGATAGCTGTTGATGAATATTTTTTGGGCAATTTTATATAAAATATTTCCGTTATACATGATTAATGTGACTTTAACCATTTAAGGCTGCACACGCGATCGATGAAATATCACCCCCTGATAGTTATTTGGAAAATATATTTCACTAGCGGCCCGCCCCGGCTTCGCCCGTGGTACTTGTCCACTATTTATACATAAAAACCTTCCTCATGAGTTACTCTATCTATTAAAAAAAACCGCATCAAAATCCGTTGCGTAGTTTTAAAGATTTAAGCGTTCATAGGGACAACATGACAGAAAAAGCGACTTTGTTTTATACTATGTAGTGATGTACAGAATTGACCTATTATAAGTATAGATAGAAGATTTCAACAAGATTTAGATAGATTTTGTCACTTTAAAACGTAAGACCTTGTTTGCAATTTTTCTAAATAATTTGTTCGAAAAAATAAATCTTTAATAAAATTATAATATTTTTATGTCAAGGTAAATACAGATATGATAAAAAATATGCCTACACTTAAATATTTACAGAAAAAATATATTACCGACAAGAATTCCTTGGAATGTATTTTTATTAATATTTGTTTGGGAACTCGTTTACAATATACACATAGATCGAAGTAATATAACATGTTTGACGCGAAGGCGCAATGCGTTGACCCTGCCTCAAGGGTCATGGATTTGAGTCCCTCCCATGACAAATGTCATACCTATACCCTTGAGTTTATTCTGCATACCTACGGCTTTATTTTTTGGTGTAATGTTTACTTGTACTGGGAAACATTTATTATTTGTATCATAATTGAAAGAAATCGGTGCCGAAAAAGATACAATTACAACGAAGTTCACGCTAATTACGATTTAAATGCTTAATTTTTTAACCTCAAAGTTTCAAAATTCAGTCAACCTTACAACATCGCCAAAAATCAGCACTCTTATTTCACGATATAAAAATGCACAAAAACATGACATTAAATCGATTGTGCAAGTAAACAAACTGTTTTGGTCTTATTAAACCTCGCCGTTGACCCGGTTTCGCTCGCTTATGCAACCCGCGCGCACTACGGACAGAAAAACCAACCGGAAGATAGAAAACTCTTCGTTTTTCTATCAGAACGGACACAACAACCTCTTTTTGGCGAGATGGTCAGTTTCTGTGTCAATTGCCAGTTAGTTCCGAGTATTTACTGGTTGTGTAATGGCAAAACATAAAAGACACCTTGTATCTACTCTTTTATTGTCATGGAATCGGATGAATGTAAGCTATTGGTGCCAATGTCGAGTCATTATTAGATTTAATAGCAATTTAGCCTAAATAGTATTTTTTTCGTTTTATGGTTTTTATATTGTATAGTAACACAGGACCGACGTGCATAGCGTTCCTTGGAGTAAGCATATACTTTGCAGTGGGATAACTATAAAGGCTGTTGTTGATGGTGGTAAATAACGGATGATGCAGTTGTTTTTGGATTAACAAATGGAATCCATGGAACTTATAAGTTCCGGGACTAAGATCCATTAAATAGCAAATTATTGTCTATAATTGACGTTGGTACTTTTAAATTATAATTTCTAAAAGTTTCATGTGGAATTTTAACCTAGATTATTATAATAATTACCTACCATAAGGGATGTTACAAATGCGTGCTATGCGAATATTAATAAATGACGTGTTAATAAAAGATTTCTTATCTTAATGAGTAGGTATCAAGTCTGGCGTGTAAAAAGTGAAGAACGAGTATCGTTGAAAACGTGAATTGAAGGTTTGGAGGAAATACCTAATTTTGTTGTCGAATGCTCATTGCTACTGAATTAAGGTAAATTGTAATTTCACAAATAAAGTTTACACACAGATAGATCGAATCTATATTTTAAATTTTAAGTGTTTTTATAAGTGGATTATTACTGCGTTGATGTCCTTTACATGTACATATGATTTATAAGAATACGAGTGTTAATAAGGACATAAACATTTAAACATTTTTGTCATTATTTGTTATCCAAGCACAAAGCTGCTATCTATAATGTAAAAATTTATAATTTACTTCGATTCAATCAATTACGAAATAATGTTATTGCATATGATATTGTGGTTTGTGACGAATACCTACAATTTAGACAGACATGATGCAAGCAAGCTTGTTAGCTTTCTAAACTTATAATACATAGTTAATAAAATATGTAGTTTGCTAATGTGTTTTTCTTTTAAAATATTGCTACTGACATATTACGAAAGTCAAAAAGTGACTAAAGCAACTATGTACTAACAAAGTTTTCACTACTCACTTCATAGCCAATTTTAAAAATGACATAGAATAATATTATAATGGGCAGAAAAAATATTTATGTTAAGTATTGCTTAAGCATTGAGAGGTGAAAGGATCTCGACCAATGAGAACACACTTGAGATATTGCTGACAACAATCACTTATGAAACCAAAGTTGGTATAGATGATGGAGATTCTGATGTGACAGCCACGAACCTCTGGATTATCAAAAAAATCTAAGTGCGCAATTTCAAACAAGCTGTACGGTGATAGAAAACATCGTGACAAAACGTGCACACTACGAATTAGTGTGTGAAAACACTCCATTAAAATTGCTAAGACAGTTTTGTGTGTTACATTACATACAATGATCACGACCCTCAGTCATGAGGAATACGACTCAAGAAGAGAGAAGAAGTAGTTGACTTACTTTTCAAAGCCCAGAGCTTCTTCTCCTGCAGCCCATCGACGTACTCCTGCAGGTCATCGCGGCACTGGCCGTCCACTGCCTGCCGCAGCTCCCCCCACTGCTTCACCAGGATATCAGCGTCGAACACCCTCAACATGCTCTCGATGCCCAACAAGTTGGTCAGGTTCGCGCTCTCCCTCTTCAGCACATTCTTGGACTCGTTCACCGTCGTCCGGATGGAGTCGCTGAGCTTACTCCAAATATCCTTGTTCGGGTTCGAAGTAGTCTTTTCGGCCTTCGTCGTCTTGACTATGTGCTGGACGTTGTGAGACTTCTCGGTGGTCGGGGCCTTCTTCTCGGCCTCGACTTCGCCGAAAGCGTCGCCGAAGGATAAGCCCTCATCGTCAGCGAAGACAGCGAAGGAATCGTCGGTGGTGGTCCGGTCGTGGCTGGTGTTGGGCAAGGACACGGAGCCGATGAGGTCGGCGGTGCGTGGGCTTTCATCGTCGATGCCGCCCTTGGCTGATGCTTTTTTGATGTTCTGGAAAGCATCGATCAGTGCGCTCCGCAGCTTCTCTTCCCGAGAGTTGTCTTGTGCCGCGGACGCCAGCACCGTCGCCGTCAGAACCACGAATATCAGTCGATTCATTTTGGATTTTTTACTTAAACGGGTCACACACACATTATTGTTTACACTGGGATGGAGAAGCCGTTTATCGTTTCGTGAATCAAGTAAAATTTTCGGATTCGAATTATCGATAGTTGAAAGTCGTTTCTGTCCTATCTTTTTAATAAGAAAAACACAGTAACAGTATTTTTGTGACACATCCTTGAGCGTTTTTCGATTGTTTCTTTTTGACCTAATTTAAGAAATTAATTTCGAATATAGAATTTAAAAAATAATGACAGTGCGTGCACTGCTTTTTTTAAATTCGACACTACGAGTTCGCAAAAGTACTGTCAGGCACAAAATTTTGGCACTTTTTTAAATTCTTTTTTTAAATAAATATTTTCGTAAGTGGACGGGATGCGCGTGCGCGGTCAAAGGTGCGCGCGCGGCGGAGCGGTCGTTACGAGACTGGCGCGCCGCGGTGACATAACGCCGTTACGAGTTACAGCGGCACTTTCACTGACGCGGACCCGGCTAGGGCTGCCAGGTGGCTTTGAGAACCTGTTGAGAGGGGGAAGTTTCCTGCGCTGGCAAACATGCATAGGCGAGGTAGGCTTTATGGTTGTTTTTGTTTAAATTGGGTAGTGGAAGCTGTGAAATATTCTATTTCGTGAATATATCTTTGAAATAAAATGTATAAATGGAACTACGCACATTGTTGATTACATTAATAAAATTCAATGAATTCCTTTCATCAAAAGCTTAAAATAGTTGTATTTGTAGTAGTAGTAGTACTAACTAGAAAAAGGGCGAGGCTTTGCCCAGCAGTGGGATATTGAGAACTATTGAAAAAAAAGGTTGTAGTAGAGCAGCAAATAATTAAGAGCGAAAACCCATTGAGAAATTGATTTTTTCGTCTAAGATATATTATTTCTGTACGCTATTCATTTGTGGCAGCCCTAGGCAACGCAGCAGCACATAGTCGCACACAGGTGCGACGTCACATCCTTGTAGGGCAGGCGATGCGGTGCGCGGAACGCTCCACTTTACTCTCATTAATCATATGTTGGTTAAAGCTTGCGGTAAAATATTTTTCCAACTGTACCTATTTTGACTTAAGCTGAGATTATTTATCACCATCATCAGGCTTTTTATAGGTCACTACCAAAGCTAGATCATCTCCGGATGGGGGATTATGACTATAGGCTTAGTGCTTATGACCTATCTAGCCAAGTCACTGCAAGAGGGTTGGTGACTGTAGTAAGATAATCGGAATATTTAGAGCGAAACGCAAATGGGTGTTCCCCCAGATTGTCCCTTAGTCTTTATTTACTCACGAGAAGATATTATGGTGTGGTATTGTTTAGCTCTAGATTTAGCTCAAGATTCCACGTCAGAGATTAAACTTATAACAAAACTTTTTACTAAGGTTATAAGGACGAAAACGTTTTTGATCTATCATTGTGTAATCAATCATTTAGCGTACCTCAAATATGCATGTGCTAGGTGTCGGGATGACTTTGAGTTTATTTCTGCATAAAACTTTCAAAAAAATCTTCCGAGTCATGCCAGATATTGTTTTCAGTTCGATATCAAAAAAACATGACATCATAAATCTAAATGCAATGGTGACTACGGAATCAGTCTTAACCTGAATACAAGCTTAAAAACACAAGTAGCAATAAAATGATGTTTATGTAATAGTTATTGTAATAATCACAAGCAATCTATACTAATATATAAAGCTGAAGAGTTTGTTTGTATGTTTGTTTGTTTGTTTGTATGTTTGTTTGTTTGAACGCGCTAATCTCAGGAACTACTGGTCTGAGTTGAAAAAATCTTTTTGTGTTGGATAGTCCATTTGACGAGGAAGGCTTTAGGCTATTGGAAATCCCAATCCACGCAGACGGAGTCGCGGGCGGCCGCTAGTAATAATATAATTCTAAATGCAGCAGTAATTCGTGTCGTCAGACTAGTCAATGACTTGCCAAGTCATTGGAAATATAATTTAAATGTCTAAAATAAATCACCCGAATAATAAATAATTTTAATTTTCCAGGTCTTCAGTTGCTGATAGCTTTCCTAATATTAAAAAATATGTCTTGAAAGCTATCATTTCCCTTCTTTATGCTTTTAATTTTAAAGTTATAAAAAATGCTCTAACATAAGGCCAAACAGTAACCAAAATTTTACGACAACCTTCACCTCCATAATAAAAAGTCAATCAACTAATATTTAACGTGGTCCTTTCAAGGATAGAATGGGCGGAAATTTTGTTGAGGAACCTATTTAATTCGTAAGATTTTTTTTTGAGAATTATGAGTTGCCATATCTTAAATCTCACCAAGCTATGCACGTCTTTATTAAGCCACAACGAGATTAACACTTACTTAGGCACATATTAAGTTGGCTCATACTTTTAAGGAGATTGCAACACAATGATAAGCAAGACTTATTACTTGACAGATTTGTGTCAAAGCTTTTATTAAGTCTTTTAAACTAAAAGCTTAAAATACCTATGAAAAATTGTAGAGTGATGTAAGACCGGTAAAAGAAACATATTCTGAATATCTAAAATCATCTTCCTTTATCCCGCGTTTATCCCGTTTCTATGCGGGGTCCGCTTTGACCATGATCCAGGATTTGGCAAGTCTGGTTATTACAGTAAAGCGACTGCCATCAGACCTTTGTAACCCTTAGAAGGGTACCAGACAGATTGGATCATGGTTACACATTCAGATCTAACTGAACTAAAGTCAGAAATCACTGAATGTGCAGGTTTCCTCACGGTGTTTTCCCTCACCGCCGAGCTAATGGCACAAATCCACACATAGATTTCGAAAAATCCAGAGGTGTGGGCCCGGATTCGAACCGCGGAACTCACGTATGTGAGGCGCCGTCCGTACCACTAGGCCACCATCGCTCATTCTGAATATCTAAAATCTTATTTTATAAATATCGATTTGATCTCTCAATTTTAATCAACACAAGTATAAAGACAAGAAGAGGTTAAAGCAAGTATTTGCCAAAGTTTGAACGGACAGACATACTTAAACACTTTTATAAACATCCATGACGAGTACAAACGCCGATGTTCATCACACAAACATTTGCCCCTAATGTGATTCGAACCCACGACCCTAGGTTTTTTAGCCAGGGTCTCTGAACACTAGACTAACGGGCCCGTCTAATATGACGAATGCGGGGTTCGTGTGATGTAAGAGTTACGTCGCACGCATCCGAAGTAGGTCCTTGACTTAGAACTTTCAATTTCAATTGATGAATATGTATCGAGACGCGGCCCTGCTACCAACTACCTGACATTTGAGAATGTGTTATAATGGGCCAGTGGTTTGTCACGCCGCCGTTGACTATTTATTCACTATTTGCAAAGGTGTGGCGGTGGGTCACTATGTCTTGTCGGTTAGACTTGGATGAAGCAAAATCAAATTAAAGAAATAACAGCTAGCTTTAAAGATTATAGTATTTGCGAGTAAACAAGCAGGGGCAGTAATTTATTTCTACAACTCTAATTCGTTCGCCCGCGTTTAAACTACTACATAGACATAACTTTTCTATTTCGTCGTATCAAATGATTTACATGTTCTATTTCATGATAGCATGTGTCGTCACGTTGGAGTTAAACAATAAGCTACCCAGATCCGTTGTCATGGCAGTTAGGGCTTGTCTTTTGCTTACCATCATTCCAATGCACCGTGCTATAATGAAAAAAATACTAACACCGAGATTAAAAATGCCTTATCTCTTACCCAACATATACATATAATGTTTCGCGCCACAGCACAAGCGGCGCACCGCCCGCTCCCGCTTGCGCAGGCGCCGCGCTCGGCTGCGCGTGCGCAAGATGTGGGCAATCACCGCAGATGTAAGTAAATGTTATGACCATTGTTCCAGCCAATCAAAATCGTGTTAGTGACTTGTTTCGTAAATATCTCATTGTTTTAATCAATTAGAACAAATTTGCTGCGATTCAAAAGGCGTATTAAGGCGTATTGTTGAAAATTTGGCAAGCTTATTATTTATTACAGGATCGTTGTCATTTTAGAATTATGGTATCCGGCCAGATTTCGTAAAACGCTGTTTTATTTCGAATATTTTTTTTTATTTCATATTTTAGATGAGCTGGTGACTTATTGTTTTCAGTAGCCTCACCCACTTCACGGCAAGTGCATAAGCTACTTTAACGATAAAATTTACTCATCAGTTAGCCCGCATTACTATTAAATGTTATGATTGAACTATTATTTGAAAACCATTGTTGGAACCGTAGCACATAAGTTTAGAAGACTGTATAGTTTTACGTTTTTAGGGTTCCGTAGCCAAATGGCAAAAAACGGAACCCTTATAGTTTCGTCATGTCTGTCTGTCTGTCCTGGCTCGTTCTCCGCCGTTTCTGAACCGATTGCCACGAAAATTGGTGGAGAGATGTATAGTGATAATTCAAGAATTGGTTTTTAAAATAATCGAAAAATAATTATTTTTACCCCCCCTCCCATACAACGAAAAGTAAATTCGAAAAAAAAAACTTCGACTTAACCCATCGTGTGGGGTATCATTAAAAAGGTATTTTTAAATACAATAAAACTTGCCTTGAAACCATGTGGATCAAACACCCCAGTCTCGAGATATATTAATACAAAGTTAAAATTAGAGCGTCCCCCCCCCCTTAACTTTTGAAATACTATTACAATAATTTTGAAAAAAATGTCCTGTATACCTTCAAGTAAGTACTTTCAACGAAAACTATAGCGAACTCTGTATCATACATAGTTATTTTTATACAACTTGACCAACTTATGACGTGCAGTTGCCCTTACTAAATGGTGTCTTAAGCGGTCGGGCCATCTTTTAGCTACGGAACCCTTTCATGGGCGTGTCCGACACGCTCTTGGCCGGTTTTTATAATAGCTCTTTACCATACAGACCATAAAAATTACCATTAAAATTGGTTAACATTGTTTTGATTCGTATGTTTACCACATTCCGTTCATAATCACAATAAGATTTATATAACAATAAATCATAATATGTAATGGTCAAAACCTAAAAACTTGTACAACTAAAATTCGCTCTACTTCTGTGGTCAAGGCTTTTTACTGCATCGGTAATAAACAATTTGGTCAGTTTAGCAACACAGCCTAGAAACAAACAAATAATATGGCGTGTGCGGTCTTGCTAGCAATAAATAAACGTCAGGTTTAGTAATAATATTAAGTAACCTGGTAGTGCATTAACTGGATTTGCTCTACGCAATGACTGTATTCGTGAATCAATAATTGAATTAATCAGGTACCTTATAATAATCATAAATATTTGGCAAATCTGTGAAAAAATCGTTACTGATAAATTAGCTATACCTTAGTCTTTCATTTTGAAAAATAAGGAAGTTTAGCAAGTTTAAAATGATTTAAAAGAAAATAAACATGAGTCTTTCTGTTAGTGTGATCCCGACCATTTCTGAAAACCGGAAGAGAGCGTTGTTGTGTGAAATATTTCCGCGCAAAAAGATTAACTGAATGAGCAACATTGCGTAACAACCTCTCTCGCCGAATGATAAACAAAACACTCATCCACTTAGTGTTTGTTCTGCAATGGCCTGACCTACATTGCGATGTCCAACCTGCGACTCATCAATCATGCGATCAGCCTCCCATTCTGATGCATACGGAAGACCCCTGCCCTCAAAGCCCAATAACGGACAACAATGGACAACTCAAGCATTGTCCCGCTGGGTTGCGACACCAACTTGTTCGCTGGTTATGTTATATATCGGTACCTGCTAGGTACACGTTTATTAATGTCAAGTATTGTACCCAACAGACATAATGCGAAATTAAAAAATAAAATTAAAAAAACTAAGATGATAAAATAATTAAACGAAAATATATAAAAAATAACAATGAAGACAGTCTACTAAAACGTAATAAAGAAAGACTTTCGTCTTTATTTTCTCGAATAAATAAATTGTAAACAATGCGTAATAAAAAGAAAAGGTCATTGCCGCCCTCTAATTTTAATCGCACGCTTTACAAACTTAATTATTAAAAGAGGTTTTAGTAAGAGCATTTCTGAAGAAGTATCAATAATAAATTCTAAATTCTCAAGCAACTTCATCGCCTGTTTTCTCTCGCGACAATAACTTATTAGATTAACATTTAATTATTTTTTCTTTATAAGTTTTCAAAATGTTGAGTTGGCTCCGAACCACTATGTTCATTATATGATGAGTTGTTGACTATACAGTGCAAAGGGCACTGAACATGTTTACTGCACAGGAGTTTGATTACCAATCAGCGTCCAAACTTTCAAGTGCGATATTTATCCGATAATTCGAGTACGTTAGCTATGTAATGTTGCGAAATAGCCACTTTCGCTGGACCCTCCACCAACCGCTGGTAGTACGTGGGCAATCGTTCTGCATTGTGGACACGGAAGTGACCAGGGTATCTGTTACAGCGGTTACCACATGGGCAATCGATGTGGTTCACTGCACGGGGAAATGAGGGAGTGAGGCGGAGGAAGAAACGACAGTTATTAAGAAGGACTTCGAGGAGACAATGAAAGTTGACGAAATTATTGTAAACTTCAAATACAGTTGGTGAATACATTGGGGAAGGTATGGGGTTTTTAAAGCAGGCAACGCATTTTGGACCCTTGTATGTTTTTAATGGCAATGGGCAGCGGTGAACATTTACCATCAGATGACCCCCTTGTTCAGTTGTCTTCATATCACATAAAAAACATCATGAGTTTTGTGCTTCAACATTTAGAACTTATTTAGAAATAAAGAGGAATATTTTCTTTTTTACAAAGGAATTTCTTACGAAAGCACTAATATGAAAAATCTCATTACAACTATATGTCAAATGTTATGATTTTCACTAGCTTCCGTATCTTACTTTGGTGCTAAGTAATTGAAATATGATGAAATTGTTATGCTAGAGGAATTTATTGACATGTAACATAAAATAGGTAGGTATTGAGCAAGTTCTCTGTTGACTCTTAACATCTTCATCTGCTGAAGCGATGCCTGGGCGAATGACGCAATACACTAAGCGTTCGTAAGAAGATACCAATCATGACTTCTCTCCCTACGTGTACATATTCATACGTACTGGTATGTGTCTCGCGCTCGTGTCATGTGAGAATGGCTGATAATTAACCGCGGTTGCGAAATAACTTTCCCTCGGGTCACATTATTGTGCTCTAGCTGTGGGACTATAAGAATGCTGTGACTTCTTATTATGTATAGGTGCCGTATGTGGGTACTGTTCATGTATGGTAAAGTTTAAAATTGGTTTCAATCTTGGGAATCAAATGAGAGTTTTCTAAAGACTTAGTAGAGGTAGTTGGATCTGTGTTCCATTGAGAACAAAAATGTCGTATGTATGGACTTAGACGCAAATAAATAGAAAAACTTTTTGCAGTATAATTTAATACCTTAATATTTTTTTGCAAATCAAACATTATTTTGTACTAAAGTGGCCAAAGTGTCAAAGGGAAAAAATATTTCCATAATAAGCCCTTCTCAGATTTGGCGTCAGCCCAAAGTGTATTGTGTTTACAATAACACATCACGTTGATCACAAATCAAATTGATTCATGACAGGGGATGATATTTATGATTTCAATATTTTGTAGCAGAAGAAAAGACTGATCTATTTAAACTAAGTATTCCTCTGTCTATTTTACAGAAGTAAGTAAGTAAATTCTGTTAGCTGATCATTACCGTATAGCTGCTAGTACTTTTTAAAAGTGTTGATAGTAAGGTGTCGCAAAATATTTGCGTTTTGACACAATTATTGTCTTTTACACAATTATTATGACAAAATTATTCGTTGTTTTATTTATGATAAAACTAGTTAAAAACATTCTGTATTAAAAGCTTAACTTATGTTGTTAATACATTAATTGTTCAAAGTCAAACTCAAAATGTCTTTAAAAAAAGGCTTCCTAGAAGCACCGTCAAATTCTACAAAATTATATCTCGACCACCGATTCGGAAGGTTGCATTCAGAACCAAACTAATCATTCATTCCATTACATACAACTGGTGCTTGTAATCAAATATCATTTGCAAGTCTCATTCCTCGGAGATCGGCCTACAGCTAATCTCGTAACAAACTAGTTCTCTGCGGCCGAGTAAACGATGCGTCGAATATTTCTATCAGATGCCTCGTTATGAAATATGATTCATTTACATAATTGCTGATCTGTTCATGTCAGCAAGTGTAACATCAGCTGTCGCAGTGGATGTTCAATATATTATAAGCGATTAAATAGTGCTCCAGTAGCTTATACTCGTACATAATATAGCCAATATTTATTTATGCGTAGGAGTATATTGCTATACGTTATGTATATTGCCAATGATTGAGATCTGTGGTAAATGAGAGGTTGCGATTAACCACATTGATCATCATCATCATCTTATCTATCGCAGTCCACTGCTGGATATAGGCCTCTCCTAGAGGTCTCCACTCAGCCCGAATTATATTGTTGGTGATCTATCATAGTTAATGCCATTTAATGTAATTGGAGGTCTTTCTTTCAGCTAGGAAATGATTAGAATGTAAACTAAAGGTTTTGTATCGCGCTCTCACGAAATGGCCAGTAAGCCATCGGCATTTCTCGATGCCCGTAGCTTAGAGCCCACGCGCAGTGAGCGAAATTCGATATTAGGCAATATAAACACTTATCTCGGAATAAACGAAGAAATGAGAAATGCGCAACTAATCTTGGTGGAATGTATTTCATTTTGTTACTGAACGTCTGTGGAAGAACAGGAGTTATCTAACATATCTCAAAACTGATGAAACCGCTATTACGAAAATTAGGTTCGCCGTTTTCCGTAGAAAATTCGGTGGACGTGACAATGGACGAGCCTCGAAACCTCGAAGGTAGCTCGTAAACCTTCGTACATTATATCGTTATTTGCATAAGTGAATTGAGTAATTGTTACGGGTACTTATGTTCCCTCTTATTAAGCTCGTCGTCCACAATGCGGCCATTACCTCGTTACTCCGTGACGTAACACGAGGCGTGTAATTTGCCGGGCGGTGTGGCGGCGGCGCCCGCGCATACCGCGCGAGTTGTATTGTTGGGGACATGTACCATAATGTACATAGAAGATAGAAATGTTCAGCATTGTTATGCGTCGATTTTTGAAGAGAAGCTCATCTCATTGTTAAAAGCTTTATTTTATCGATAAGATGAGCCTTTCATCCTGTTCCCTTGAACGGGATTAATAACTGATAGTTTTATTCTTCCAACTAGCGGCTGCCCGCGACTCTGCACGCGTGGGTTTCGGTTTCCTCATACATAGTGTTACTACAGATTAAAGCCTCCCACGACAAATGGACTATCCAACACAATAATATTTTTTCAATTGGAACCTGTCAAAACAGACAAACAAACAAACAAACTCTTCAACTTTATTACCTACCAACGTGAAATCATCATGTAATTTCCTCGCTAACGAATAGGTATTCAAAAAAGAAGCGGGTAGGATTCTGTTGAATGTTTTTGAATCTTATATATATATAATCTTATTCGTAAAGTAAGAGATAATGTAATGGTGTCTTGTAACTTTCTATGTAGTCTCTACTCTAAGACAATAGTTCAAATTATAAAGTCTCTATTATATTATTGTGTCGGTTTCTGTGAAAATGTGATTACTCTGCATGGTAACGCTTGGAATTTTAATCACCTGCTTGGATAATTTTGGCGAAATTAAGATTAACATTAAAGTCATAATTAATGGGTTGCGTAATGTGCCATTAAATTGAATGAGACCTTTCTTTTTGCGAAAGTCTGCATATGTTTGTTTTTGCAAAGTAATATTAGTAGCGTAATGACATAATACATAGTTGAGGAATAATATATGAAGTTTGTGATCGAAGTGTCTTCCTAGCCCGAAAGGTCGAAACTAACTGGTTGGCGTTTGATCATTTCGACAACGAAAGCGTTTTCATTCACTTCAAAAAAACGATTCTAATTCCTGCCTTGCTTAAAAGGAAATGTAGGACTATTTTCAGCAATGGACTGCAAAAGGCTGATGATTTAAGCATTTACTGCTTCTGTCTGCCTACAACGTCCAAAGGTGAAATCTAGATAGATTTCACATGTGCTCAGATGAGCAAGAAGGGGTTATTTAAAATTATAGGGAGGCAAACAAACAAGAGGGTCACCTGATGGTAAGTAATCACCGCTGCCTATGGACATCAACAACCGCACAAGGGTCGCAGATGCGTAGCCTGCCTTTAAGACCCCATACCAACAACTGAACTACGAACGAGCACCAGTAGAAATATAGCACAACAGTTACGAAGTGCAACTTTACTGTATTCTTCTGCGTACCTGTGGAGGTATTTCCAAGACGAGCGGCTCATTTGAGTGGAAGTTCTACTAAGCTCTACCTTCCTTAAAACTTTGTTATGCTTAATCGTTACACGATGAGCGCTGCTACCAACTAAAACTTATTCTCATAATGTTGGACAAGTCAGTGGCTAACATTACTGCAACGAAGTGAGTAGGAACTCATAGTCGGCCAAGATTTGTTTATGTATTTCAAAACGATAGTAAAGGAATAAGGCACAGTTATCAAAGTGGCCAGGAAACAACAAGTTAGTGGACAAACCACTGCACAAGAGTGGGTGTGTTTGTTACGCAATGCTGTCGTTTCAGTTCTCACCCACTTGGCAAGGTCACTGCCGAAAATACAAGATATTATAAATTTGACGTCCTGACAATAATTAATAACTACATATTAAGTGGAAGTGCTTAACAGCCGGCGTTGTCAGAGAAATTATATACCTACCGTGATGGAGAATAAAATTTTCAATGTCTTCGGAAACTAGTTGAAGGTTTGCTTTACAGAGATCGTTAACATAAAATGTACAATACTTGCCCGGATTGCAAGAGGCGCTGGGTTCAAGTCCCGCCAGAGTCAACTGAGATCGGATGAATTTATCTATATTTATAATTTTAAAAATTAGAAAAATGAAGACTCAAATATTAAACTTTAATCTCTTAAATATTTCTATGTTCGTTATCCTGTGCGATCATAATTTATGATTTTTTTAAATAAGATAATTTAAAATATTTATTTTTATTGAATACGTTATGTTTTACTGATCTTCTTTATACATGTAGCTTTTGAACATAGGCAAAATTACCTGACATTTACTACCTTGAATTCTTTGAAATATTTATACTCTTCGACTAACACCGCGTCTTATCTGTAAATTATCAAAGGTTTTTTGTGTACCTATTTGACGATACGAATTCGGTTTACTTGAACACAAAAGTCTTCCTCTCAATAAAACTGAAACACCTATGCTAAAAGCCATTAAAATGTCGAAAGCGTGTTAGTTACTCGTATTAAATAATTTCACACAGATCGTCATACCGTACTGCGGCTTATATAACGCACTGAGTAAGCATTAATATATTCTATTACTTAACTCTTATGCAAGGTTAATACAATAATTCCCAAAAGATTTGGATAGTGATAGCCTTTGATGGACTAGAAGTGGCTAAATGTAGGTTTATGAGTTGCATATAATCATAATTTTTATCTATACTAATATTATAAAGAGGAAAGGTTTGATTTTTTGTTTGTTTGTATGAATTGAATAGGCTCCGAAACTACTTGGCAGATTTGAAAAATTCTTTCACTGTTGGAAAGCTACATTCACCCAGAGTAACATAGGCTATATTTTATGCCGGTACGGGAAGTAGTTCCCCCGGGACGCGGGTGAAGCCGCGTGACGGGCCGCTAGTCAAAAATAAATTAGGCTTGGTTAGGCAAAAATAAATTAGGTCGTTGGTTTGTCAACTGAGAAAAGCTTGCGTGACAAACTTCATAAAAGATAATTATAAATATTGCATCAGATTGTTATTGCTTGTTTTTAAGTTACTTATAAAAAAAACAGAGTATGAACATAAAGTTTGACTAGGGAGCGAGAGCTATTAAATTATCTTATGATTATTTGTACTCGGAACGCGCATCTTTGGGGCCATCCATAAAGTACGTCACACTAATTTCATGAGTTTTTGAGCCCTCCCCCGTCCTTGTCACAGGTGGTCACATTTCTGAGACCCCCCCCTCCCTAGTGTGACGTCACATGTTTTGCAATTTAACATCGAAAAATTATTAAATTAAAACAGCAGTTCCGAAATTAGTTTTATTACCATTTAAATTAAGTACTTTTTTATGAAATCAACATAGTATCATATATATGAAACAATAACAAAAAAATAAACTAATGAAAATAAGGAAAAAGAAGAAAAAGAAACTCAATCATCTTCAGTCCATGGACTTTGAACCCAGTCCTTTAAATTATTTATAACTGGCATGGCAGTCACAGTCACAGTTCACTTCGTTTTTCACGTCAGGAACATTTGTGGTGTCAACATCTTTTTCATCCAACGCGATTAGTACGTACCTCTAGATTTTGAAATGTGATGTCACGAAAGTTAGGACCCCTCCCACCCCTTGTCACACCATGTCACACTTTGTCGACCCCCTCCCCCCCGCTTTACGTGTGACGTACTTTATGGATGGCCCCTTTTGTCATAAGGTTTTTAAACAAAACACCTAAAAAAAATTCAATGTACACGTATAACATCGTATTATAACCGCCATAAAATCAAATAACTTCGAATAAAACACGCTTGCGCTAAATGTGTTAACTAATTATGTATGAAGCAACCATTTTAGAGCGATCACGTAAAGTGAAACTATGAACGAAATGTTTTCAACATTTTGTGCAAGAAGTTAAGCTTTATGTATTGAATGTACTCGTTTATTTACACAAGCAATACCTATATATTTAACTTTCAAAGCTCCCGATTACTTGATAAGGGCCGTCTTTTGGTGAAAGGGATATTGTTCAATGTAACACCTTGAGTTGGAAGGTAATAGTTCAGCTGCCGACTTATAATAACTGTAATGTAACGTTTGTGTATTTATTTTTTTGTGTTATGTATTTTTCGACTGTCTAATACCTAGGCAATTTCATAAAGCAAGTGAACGATTAATACGCTTATTAAGCATTTAGGTAAAAGGGTCAATGCGCCGTCCAAAGTAAGTAAGTAAGGTAAAGGGGAATGTCTTCTTCTCTTAGTGTAAGAACACATTAGGCTAAAATTACACGCAGCAATGTATTTCCTATATAGAATGTCAGCAGTGTGCCATCCATTTAAAAAATCATTGCAGGTGGAATCACGCCGATGTTTTAACCGCCTAGTGCGTTTCTATACTTATAGTTCAGGTGACCGTTTTGGTCTGGTGGAAACACCGACCGGCGACCACAAAACGGAAAGCTTCTAGCATTTACAGTTTCTACAAGATTCAAGCTTAGTTTTGAGCGTGGCAATTGGTGTGTTGGTTCAACACAACATACAAATCAGAAACTTTTCATTTCTCATGCACAATGGTAGCATGAATGTAACTTTTGGAATGTAACATAAGTAAATAAATAAATTCTTTGGACTAACACACAAATTGCCTTGCCCCAACTAAGCTCGCAGTTTGTACTATGGATGCTTGGGAACGGATAGGCATCATACCTACTTAAATACTGACTCGACTACAAATGCCGATGTTCATCACACAAACATTTTCCCCTATCGGAATTCCAACCCGCCACCCTTGGTTTTACAGCCAAGGGTTCTGACCACCAGAACAACGGGCCTGCCAACATAATTCACCAGGTGCTGGTAACTAGTTTTATCTGGTTTACTTATTTGTTTTGTTAATTAACATTGATTGGTATCACCAGGATTGCATCCCCAGCCGGGCAAATCTGACGGTACGAGCACTTTCCTCGTGTTGCGTTAGCTTGGCGGCGCTCACGTAACCTCTTGTTCTAGATTTCGTTGCGCTGTTGAAAGCCTTGTTCCACGGCCTCGCCTGCTTAATTACACGCTTGTGCGATGTATGGGAAATGTATGGGAGCGACGTTTTTACAAACGGTTACCAAGACATCTTTGCATTGGTTTTTGCTGGTATGAGAACTCCTGATCGTCTTATTTGTCTTGTTTAGGTAAGATGTTATCTAAGGATTCTGAGATCAGTACCTAGATTATTATTAGGTATTAGGCTCGTATTAATAAATCGCACTCAAATCTTTTTTGTATGAGAATGATGTATCTAGTACGCACTCAAGATCGCATGTCATTCTCATACAAAACAGCACCTTAAGTTCGCGCTCAAGTTTGAGCTCAGAGTTGAGTGCGATTTATTAATACGAGATTAAGACAGCTAAAGTCTGTTATTGCCAATCGGCGTGGTGATAAGACCAGTACCTAACAGATGTAATGTTTGGTACTCCTAGCTGGGGCTACATCGGTAAATATTAACAATGGACCAACGAGCAACGATATACTTAAAGTGAACAAGGGAGTGCGCAAACACACAGGTGCAGGTTTACTCCTCATTATCACTCTCATATCGTAGTAGGATAGTTATCTAATATATGTATATAGGAAGACTAGCGGCCGCCCGCGACTCCTTCCGCGTGGATTTGGATTTCCAATAGCCTAAAGCCTTCCTCCGCAAATGTTCTATAGGGTCATTTCGCCGGTTTGCGTCCATTTAGTGCAGTTTCCAAGTTTGACGGCGAAAATAAAAATATCCCAGCACTAGTATCTGTCTCAAAATTATTAAATAAGTTCATTATATAGTCTATTTTAAGATTAACTTTCAAATTTACTTAAAACACTTTGTATTTATTCCAAAAAAATAAAAATATCGGAATTTGGCGTTTTACCCAGTTTGCGTCCACAAAATATAGATTGCGTCCACCCATGGACCAGTTTGCGTCCACCAGCTTAGTAAAGGATAATAGAGGTGATATGAAGAAAAATTAAAAGAAAGATTGTATTCTGTCAGTGTCTTTATTTAAGAATAATAATGAAATAATGAAATAATGATTTATTTAGCAATTTGATTCACTTAGTAAATTCTTTTGCACGTCAAAACTTTTTTTACCCTACCAGCGCCTCGACGTGAATGGCCTGCTGAGAAGAGACGCCGCAAGAAACTCAGACAGTTTTGCCTTTTTTAAAAATAAATTTCAATTTTACAATTATGTCAAATATAACTTAAAAATAAATACAAAATAAGTGCGGCTGAGCAGATTAACATGTCCATGCATATTTATCATTTAAATAATCATCTATTTTATAATAACCTTTCTTCATCAAGGTTGATTTAATAAACAACTTAAATTTTTGTTTAGGAAATTCAATAACATTTTCTGGTAATTTATTAAATATTTTGACACTTATTCCAATAAAAGACTTCCCAGTCTTATGAAGCCTGAGGCTTGGAACGGCAAGCTTATGTTTATTTCTTGTATTAAAGCTATGAAAGTTATCTTTTCTAGAAAAGTTATGTAGGTTCTTGCGTATATAAATTATGCAGTCAAAGATGTATTGAGACGCTGTAGTTAAAATATTAATCTCCTTGAATATCTCACGGAGTGAATCACGCGGCTTAAGGTCATATATTGCACGGATCGCCCTTTTCTGTAATACAAAAATTGTTTGTACATCAGCAGACGATCCCCACAATAACAGACCGTAAGACATAACACTATGAAAATAGCTGAAATAAACCAATCTCGCCGTTTCAATATCAGTCAGGCGTCGTATTTTTCTTACAGCAAATGCTGCAGAACTTAGTCTCCCAGCCAAAGCAACAATATGGGGGCTCCATTGTAATTTGGAATCTATAGTTATACCTAAAAATACAGTTGATTTGACAACATCAATATGTTCATTGTTCATTACAACATTTGTAATAACTTGTGGCACATTTGGCATTGTGAATTTAATACATTTTGTTTTCTTAGGATTTAGTAGTAAGTTATTCGTTGTAAACCAATGATGGACTTGTGAGAGGGCGCTATTTACTTCGTCAAGTTGTGTTTTACGTCTATCTACCTTAAAAACTAAAGAGGTATCATCAGCAAACAACACCGTCTCACATAGACCATTTGTAAAGGCAGGAAGATCATTAATATATATAAGAAAAAGGAGTGGTCCCAATATTGAGCCCTGGGGCACTCCCATTATCAATGGTGCGCCATCGGAGTTAGTTCCATTGATGTTCACCTTTTGAACTCTGCCAGTGAGGTATGATTTTAAAAGCTTTAAAGCGAACTCTGAGACGCCATAATGCCGTAGCTTCATCAGCAAGGTTTCATGACTTACACAGTCAAAAGCTTTTGACAAATCACAAAAGATACCTATCGCATCCTGCTTAGCCTCCCATGCATCAAAAATATGTTTTACAAGTGAAACTCCTGCATCAGTAGTGGATTTGTTTTTAGTAAATCCGTACTGATTTTCACTAAATAAAGAATTTGAATTAAAATGTGACAATAATTGATTAAATATAATTTTTTCAAAAATTTTACTGAGTGCCGGTAGTATCGATATGGGTCTGAAGTTTGACGGATCACTCTTTTCTCCTGATTTAAATAAAGGGGTTATTTTACTATGTTTCATAAGATTTGGAAACTGACCCATTTCAATGCTCTTATTAAATATTAATGCTAAATATGGTGCAATGGCAATAATAATAGTTTTTAAAATATCTATTGAGATACCCCATAGATCTTCCGTCTTTTTTAACTTTAGTTCTTTGAATGATTTAATTATAACTAGTTCATCAATATGCGTGAAACTAAAAACAACTTTGCACTCTTGTACTTTTGATTTAAGGAGGCATTCAGCAAGATGCGGTGAGGAGTCTAATAAGCTAGTAGTCGTGACTGGAATTTCAGAAAAAAAGTGCTCAAAGGCTTTAGCCACTTCGGCATCTGTACTAATTAACCTATCATTAATTTTTAAGCATAACTTGCTATCATGAGATCTATTCCTACAAGTTTCCTTATTTATAATATTCCAAGTAGCTTTAATTACATTTTTAGACGTATGTATTTTGTGCTTTAAATACATACGCTTGGCCACCATACACACTTTTTTAAACAATTTTGAATATTTTCTTACATAATCTATTAAATCTGGATTGTTTGAATAAGCCTTTTGAGCATACAATTCAAACAATCTTATCCTACTTATATAAATACCTTTTGTGGCCCAGTCACTAAATTTAGATTTTAAGCTATCTACACAAACAGTTTTCTTTGTGAAGATAGTATTAAACTCATGTGAGATAATGTCAAATAATTGTCTATACATGTTATCAATGTTAGTATCAACAATAGGTGGCGCTAACGGAACTTTAATACAAATATTATGTGTGAATTTTTCGACGCGATTTTTAGTAATCGGTCTGTAACTAAAGCTAGACGAAGTAACTACACTATGGCTCTCAAGCGCTGCAAGTTGACCGCAGTGGTCAGAATTCACAAAGTTAACAATTGATTTTGAGGGTACTTTACAATTACAGAAAATATTATCAAGACAGGTGGCTGATGTAGGAGTAACTCTAGTTGGTTCCCTAAAGAGTGGAGTAAGATCAAAGCATTTAAACAAATTTAGGAACCTAACAGAGGTCTGGCTATTCTCTAAAATATTAATATTAAAATCCCCACATACAACTACCTTCTTATTACAGTTGCACACCTTTTTTAAAACTTCTTCCATAGTTGTTTCAAATATAGGATAATTTCCAGAAGGAGGCCTGTACACACAAACAATGATACACTGCTCAAGCTCTGCACAAGACAGTTCAATAGTTCGCTCAATCGAAAGTAATGTTACATCTTTTCTATCTTTAGACTTAAGTGAGCTATCAAGTAATATTAGTGAGCCACCCCTAATAGCTGACTTTCTCGTGAACGAACTAATAACTTTATAATTGTCAATACTTATTAATAACTCGCATTGTCTTAACCAATGCTCAGTTAGACAAAGAATATGAATTTTCATTTTATTTAAATTAAGTTCTAATTCTAATTCTTTACCAGGAAAACCTTGTATATTTTGGTGCACGATATTAAGTTGGTTTGACATTTTCCCAGGTTTACTAATTATACCTACTTGGCTAGAGTAATCCTCTACTGTCCTATGCAATAATTTAAATTACTTGGAATATTTTCCAAGGAACAACAAATGTCAACAACTTCCTGCTCAATAAAAGCAGGTTGTGTAGCCAAGTTCTTGGCTGTTTGATTAAAACAATATGCTAGCGATGTAGCTATTTGTCGCTTACAATAGTTTGAAAGATAGTAATTATCTTTAGTCAAATATAAATTAAATGTCGAAATACAATTTATGTCAATCAAATTAAATTTACTATTATTCCATGTCACTGTACTCAAGAACAAATTTAAGCTATACCTAGAATTATTTTCATGCTGTGTCAAGCTTTTACTGTATGGAAGTGTAAACATTATAATATTTTTAACATTCAAATTATTCAAACTATCAAAACATTTTGTCATAATTTGTTTGTTTACATTTCCACGATTTGCAACCATAACTATTAATGTGGTATTGTCAGTGAAATTATATTTATTAATTTTATTCATAATATTAGTATAAGGAGTGTTAGGATAACAGTGGTTGTGAACTTGATGTCCCAAATAATAACTTAATAGTTGGCCCATGCCCTTACCTGATTCATCACAAAACATAACTATTTTACTTCGATTAACATGTATTTGTTTATTTGAGGAATCGCTAAGCTTTAATGTGTTGGACAAAGTTAGTGTGTCATTATAAGAAACTGGTTCTGAGAGTGGTGACGCACAGTTAGGCAGCGAGCCGGTCAAGTCTGTTGTATTGTTTACAACCGATGTGTTGTGGTTATAGATTTTATTTTTACTAGGGGAGTTTAAAAGGCATTTCAAAGCCAAAATGTGTTCCTCACTCTGATTCTTATAAGTATTATACCTATTGTTTATCTTTTCTAAAGAGTTTTTCAAATATAAAATTTCATTTTCTAGTGCTTTTAAATTTTTATTGTAATCGGTGATATTGTTGTCTAGTGTAATTGAATATAAATCTAATTCATCACCTAACCGTTGTCTTTCCTTAATACACTTTACTTGTACACATGAACATGACTTTTTCTTAATTAACTTCTGTGTTTTCTTAATATATTTACTTAGCCTAATATACTTTTTAAGCTTGTTCCTGCTGCTCCTAACAATACCCACTGCTGGTGTGGACCGGATGCTGTCATCTCCCGTCAGGTCCACAGTCACAGCGGGTCCTTTGTCAAGAACATCAGGAACAAGGCTGGGCGCACTACCTAACAGCTCGTCGAATAGGGTTTGTGTATGCGACGCAGCGAAGTCCTGCTTTTCGTTTTCGAGGTGGCTGATTTGGTGGTGAGCCTCCTGGAGCTCGTGCTCGAGCAGCGTTACGCGCCGTAGGTTCTGGACGTACTCCTGGCTGCATTCGCCAAACCCATCGACCGTTGATTGAAGTCTATCCCTTTCATACATAACAATAAGATGTTGAGTATGCAACTCAGTCATATCTTTTTTAAGCTTACTACTTTTGTCCAACACGTCTAGCAATTCCCGTTCACTGTCCTCTCTCTCCCTAACCAATTGTGCAACTTCCTCTTTGGTGGCCTTTAATTCCTTCAAAGCCAGTTCAAGTCTCGACTCAGTCTGGCGTGCAGTGGTGAGTCCAGACCCATCCCGGCGAGCAGAGGCCTTGCTACGCGTCAACATTGTTAAAATTTACGTCTAATGTAATAAACAGATGCAAACGGTTTTGTACCTACAAAGAGTTGTTTACACAATTGTGAGGTTATCTTATACCTCAGCGCGAGTTTATAACATTAATTATGCGGCACTAATGAAATAAATGAGAATAGTACAATTATTAATTAGATGAAATGGTAGATATTACCTAATTGGAGAGAAAACAATGACTCACAAAATTCAAAATTTGAACTGTCATTGACGCCGGTTTACACATCACACAAACCTTGTAAATATTGTTCTTAAACACTATTTTACACTTAATACACTTAAAACTATGTTATTTGTTACGTTTTGTGATGTTTTTAGGCCCTTTTTATGAATTTAAACTTAAATTTTATAATAATTAATTGGGAGCAAGTTCAATCAGCTGTCAACCAAATATAAATATTAAAAATTAACATTGTAATCACTTTAAAAAAATAATTCGCTACAATTATTGAACTTTAAATAAGATAACTATGTAGTGGTTAGGTTCCTCCAGTGCTGGCACCTTTAAAGATAAACATTATGAGTTCTGTTAAGGGGCCGTCCATTTATCATGTGATGTTTTTTTGACCACACCCCCCCTCTCCCTTGGTGTGGTTTAAGACCGCCCCCCCCACCACGCTACAACACTAGATGAACATAATTTTATGGAGAATGTCTTCACACCACAGATTTAACGCCGATTTTTGGATAAGCATAGTATATTTGCCGGAAACAAAATAATTATGATATACATATTACTACGCCCCCTCACTTGTAACATTTCGTGATTTTTTAAGGACACCCTTCCACGGCAATGGATGGCTCCTAATTTTAATCTTAAATTAGCATTGATTAATAATAACAGGCTTCCTGCTTTTCCTTCCTAATACTTTCTTCATGAAGCAGAAGGTGTGGTTGCTGGAGTACTGGGATTATCTTTTCCAGCATTGTAAAAAAATCGGCCCAGTGCGAGTCGGACTCGCGCACTGAGGGTTCCGTACAAATTCTATTTTTAACGTATTAATAAAACTACTGACTGGTTTTCGTTCAAACCAAGGTAGTTTTTATGGTAATGTACATTATATATTCATTTCAGGTTGATCATCCTCTCATTTTAGAAGTTAGAGGGGGGGGACACATTTTTCCACGTTGGAAGGGTCTGTCACGCAAAGTATTCACTATAGGAAAAAATGATCGTATGAAACTCTATATAGTTTTTATAGACCTATCCATTGATACCCCACACGTATATATTCAATGAAAAAAAATATTTCGAAATTCAGTTCTAACCATGGGGACCCCCCATTTTTTTTCTGAGTTCGTGTGAAAACCTTATTGCGGTTCACAGAATACATGTACTCACCAAGTTTCAACAGTATAGTACTTATAGCTTCGGAAAAAAGTGGCTGTGACAGACTGGCGGACAGACAGACAGACAGACAGACATGACGAATCTATAAGGGTTACGTTTTTTGCCATTTGGCTACGGAACCCTAAAAATACTGGTCAGCTGGTCAGCACCAGGTGGTGTTCAAATTAATCAGTAGTTCCCTTTTGTGTAGTGGCTGAAAATGGTTGTAATTAAGAATCTGAGGGTATAAAGATGGTAGCGATACAGTTGGTGCTGATGATGAAGTCAAAGGAATTTCTGGAGTAAGATCCTTCACGAGAGTTTCTTTTTCATCACTTAATGTTGGAGTTTGATGCAATATCTTCTAATGGTAGAATTCTTTTGTCGTCTAAGGACACCATGAAACCAACGTCGCAGTAACTACCAGAAAATCAAAAAGTTGTTAGTGAAGACAAAATAAGATTAAAAGAAGTTTGTCCACTTGTCATTTAAGAATGTAAGCATTTAAACTATTTTTACAAGAAAGTCAATTGTTTTAAACAAAAATACATAGTGGACGCAATTTGGTCTATTATGTTTATAGTATGCGTCCACCCGGACGCAAAGTGGAATTTTTGAAAATTTGATGTAGTAATTCGCGTCCACCTTATTTTATTAGTTATATTTAAAAAAAATAAACAAATTCATAATAGCTATTATTCCTTTCTTCATTATAAAAGTTTAGAAACATTTAAGTTTCCCAAAATACATTATGAAACAATAAAATACTTACCATCGAACTCGCCGCTGCACACTATTTTTTTTCTTAAAATCCCGCGTTCGCGCACTTTTTGTAGAACAGCAAGGACAAATATTTTTTTCATTCTATTTTGGTTTGACGTACGGACCTTTTGTTTATATGTGCTAGCTTCTTAAACATACAGGTTTAAGTGGTTAAGACTTTTCGTTTGATTGGTGTAGCAGTTTACTTATTTTCGAGGATTTAAAAATAAAGTGGACGCGAACTGGGCGATGGACGCGAACAGGCGAACTTACCCTACAACACAAAAATATTTTTTCAAATCGGTCCAGTACTTCCTATTAGCGCGTTCAAACAAACAAACATACAAACAAACTCTTTAGCTTTATATATTAGTATAGATTTCTATGAGGTACATACCTACTGATATAGGTATCTCTTACCAAGACAAGCAGCAATGTGGCTCTTTCACTTTTAAGTTTATTATTTCTTAAGTCATTTGGTCTAATCTATGTTTGCTGTTTACATTTTTATTATAATTAATAATAAATATGTAAACAGGTAAATCAAAATCGGCTCGTATAATAGCCATTTCTCCTTATAATGACAGTAAACGTACAGAAGCTATTACCTACAAGAAGTTAAAACACGATTTCGTTTTACAACTTCCTAGAGCAAGTCTTAAAATTAAATAATAGTTGTGCAGAAATATTTATATTGCTAGTTGCGGCGGTTTACGATCAAAATATTCAAAGAGTTTACAGACTTCTAGCAACGTCGAATGGACAGAGTAGAAAACAGAAATTCTAATAACAAAAACATTTTAATTATCAGAAGGAAATCTAACTGAACTAAAGTCAGAAACTATCTGAATGTGCAGGTTTCCTCACGGTGTTTTCCCTCACCGTCGAGCTAATAGCACAAATCGACACATAGATTCCGAAAAATCCAGAGGTGTGGGCCCATATTCGAACCACAGACCTCACGTATGTGAGGCGTCGTCCGTACCACTAGGCCACCATCGCTATCTAAAGCGTTGACCTACGATTGCAAATCATTTAAAATATAATAAATAATAACAAGTGTCCTCTTGGTATAATTGCCAACTTCTTGATCACTTCAGCAAGCTGCTTGTCTAATAATTTGATACTATCAAATGGACCAGAATGCCATGCCATTTTGAATCGATTTCGATCTATTATCTTATCAGTTTGAGCGTGTAAACCTGCTTTATTTACAATACCCGCGAGCTTAAGAGCAAACTATTTGTGCATAGCTTGCGAATATTATGAAATGCGCCCTTTACGTAACCCACTCAGGCGGTTATATAACTTGGCATTAAACAAAGCATTTACCCTTTCGTAGCATAATGACTTCACCTTTTTGTTAAGTCCTCTCTTTAGGACAACCACCTCATTACTCCCAAGGAGTTGATAAAATGTCATGCGTTATGATTTTGTCCGAAAACTTATAGTAGATGACACATCCTACCTACTGTGGGCATTTGGAGATATCGCATGATAGTATTTTAATAAAGAAACTAGCGGCCGCCCGCGACTTTGTCCGGGTGGATATCGGTTTTCATGATACATAGGTTTTTTCCCGCTTATTTCCGTTCCCGTGGGAATTTAGCAATATCCTTTTGCAACTAAGCATCAAGTTTACTAAGGGCCCTGCATGCCAAATTTCAAGCGTCTAACTTAAGTAGATTAGCAGTAATCTGTTATTATTTCTCAAGTTGATTCGAACCTTGGACCCCGGGTTCAAAGTCCGAATGGAAAGTATTGCATCTTGATTGAATCACCGCAAGGCCGAATCTCAGACCAAACAACGCAATTGCCACATACAATACGGAGAAGTCACATCGAAGTTCAAAATGGTCAGTCAAACAATCATAATATAATTTTCCAAACGGTACCAAAGAAAACAAAGAAAAGCTAGGAAATAGAGAGTTATTTTATGAATCCAAGTTAACTTTTTGTAAATACAATAAAGGCACAACAATAAATTTCGTCACAGAAATCCGTCAGAAAATCATGATTATTATACACACGAGATTTATAATTACACTAGCGGCCCGTCACGCGGTTTCACCCGCGTCCCGGGGGAACTACTTCCCGTATCGGGATAAAATATAGCCTATGTTACTCTGGGTGAATGTAGCTTTCCAACAGTGAAAGAATTTTTCAAATCTGCCAAGTAGTTTCGGAGCCTATTCAATTCATACAAACAAACAAACAAACAAACAAAAAATCAAACCTTTCCTCTTTATAATATTAGTATAGAAGACGCGCTGTAAATATTGTGCTTAATTCATAAGACCTGGGCACCAGGCAGGCTAATTGCACTTTTTCACTGGCTCAATCGGTGTTAATTTCCTTTCGTGCTAAAGGCACGGATTCCACAAATTTATTTAAAACAAGAAGGAAAGCGATGGCGGCTGGTGGTAGACCTTGGACTTCAAACAGCGTTGGCCCAAACTCAGTGGAAAGTGTTACGTCCTCTTCGACTGATTGCAAGGCCGGGGAAGGATCGATTAGCCGTTACATCAGCAGAGTGATGCCGCGTTTCGGTGATGTCGCAAAGACTTTTTTTTTAGACCTGCCACCTAATAGTGGGCACTGAATAAACTACGAGTTATGTGGGTAAGCTGACGGGCCCGTTGGTCTATTGGTCAAAGAGCCTGGCTACAAAACCAAGGGTCGCGGATTCGAATTCCACTGGGGTCATTTCGCATTCCACTACCGATGTTCATTAAATAAAAAAATGTTTGTTTGATGAACATCGGCATTTGTGATTCATGGATATTACTACAAGTAAGTATTCAAGTAGGTATGTCTATCCGCCGATAAAATATTGGCAGAGATATGTTGGTATTTTAAAAAAAAGCTAATTAATTCCCGTAAATTCTGTCAAGGATGAAATTAAATAATACTAATACGACTTCGTGTAGCAATGTCATAACTTTTTTCACAAAACAACTTATGCATCAGATCTCGTTTTGAAATATCGGGTGAGTCAGCGGTTTGGAAACGCTTTCATAAGTAACAACTTAATATTATTATGAGTTCATAGTCCAAGGTGGTTTGCTAGGGTCTTTAGGCGTTTCGCACCGCAAGAGATTCGAACCGCGGTGCGAATCGCCCAAGAGCCCCTTTTGAATGGGTCGGTTCGAACCACGGTTCGAACCGCGGTGTGAATCGCTCAAGGTTTCTTTTGAAATGGGTCGGTTCGCACCACGGTATAATGCTTCTGTAATTCCGATTTAAACACGCATAAAAAGATTTGATAAAAGTGATTTGTGAAAGTACAGAGCAGAAGAAAAGTGGATTGTTAAAAAAAACATAATAAACAAAAAAAAATTCAACAGTTTTAAATTTAAACATGGCATACGAGTAAAAGAATACAAAAAACTAGGTAATCATGAAAAATCACAAAAAAAATCAACAGTGATAAAAAAAAATTCTAATCAATAGCCGACAGTTGTGTCATTTATAAAACAATAGGTTATGGTTTAAAATCACAGTTTGATCGATATTTTCAACTTAAAACTATGTTTATATCATCAGAAGCAAGTGCAAGAGTGCTTCTGATTGGAAGCTTTTGTTTTCAGTTAGTCTATTGTGTACTTAACCGGTAAGTCCACTTTGAACAAAGGGTCAAAATTTTCCTTAATTTTTTGGAATGTGGGCATATTTAAGAGATGTTATGTAATAAAATTATTTTGATTGGCCTGTTTTTTTGTGCTCGGCTGTACTTTATGAGATGTGTGATTAAAATTCATTAAATTTGTCAGAATTTACAAGAAAACTGCTTTAGTCATTGCGGTTCGAATCGACCCATTCAAAAATGATTTTGGGCTATTCGCACCGTGGTGCGAAAAGACCCATTCAAAAGAGGCTCTTGGGCGATTCACACCGCGGTTCGAACCGCTTGCGGTGCGAAACGCCTAAAGACCCGTTTGCTATCTGATGTAATAAAAAAAACTAGTGTCATTTTTATCAATATTTTCGACTAGGTGGAATTCTTTCATTTTATCAAAGCAGGTAGGTACGCAAAACATCAATCGCCTACCGTTACCGATCTTTCGCTCTCGTAAAAGCAAACATCACTTTGTATTTGTTACTCATAGTTTTAAATACAATGATCTGCAAATTGTCAAATCACATGTATTTGTGTTGAAGAAAATGTTGTTTTAGAAAGTTAATGTCTTTATCTTAAAACAGGACGTGTGCAATAGCAAACAGCATATTTACCTGCTATAGGTACCTGCCTTGCGAAAGATAAAAATATTTTGAACATCCGATTAGTCCTCTCAGCGTATCAAAAGATTTTTAAGTATAAATAAATTACCCCCTATTAGGTATTAGGTACGAGATACCTAGGAAGGTGCGACCTACTAGGTGAGTACCTACTATTAATATCATAATATAAAGTTTTATAATCTATAAAATAATATTTTGGTTTATAACTTTACATTAAAAAAAATATATTAATAAGCCGACTCTGTGCGCGATACAAAAAACTATTTTGTAGGTTTTTGTTGGGCCTAGTCGCGCCATCTCGTGAATGTTTCGGATAATAATTCGAGCTGATACTACATAGTAGTTTTAGAAACTTTCACAAGATGACGCTACTTGTCACACAAAATAAAAATAATAGTCATCTCACACCTTTCTAAATTTTAATAATTTGAGAAAGTAAATTGCTCTATATTAAACTTTATAAAAGTTAAAATCTAAGTTCAATTTATAATTTAGCAACTAAATAATAATAACTAAGTCTTAACTTTTATTATTATTATCTAAAAAAAAAGTAAAATGTCAGTCATCGTGCTGCGCGGGCAAATGTTTGACCTGCAATGATTTCCAGATAATAAAATAAATTAAATTGCTTGTAAAAACATATTATAATCAAGAGTATCTAGGTACAAAATAAACAATAATATATAAATTGACATAGCACCTCAGACAACTCAAGGAATTACATTTCTCTGTATTGATTTTTTGGTGTAGAAGGCATTTCGCTTTTGATGATATTTAGCAATACCTTTTTACACTGAAATACTCAAGTACTTCTAAAACAACCTTAATTTGTTTTAGTGCAAAGACATTTTGTCGACAATCCAAATGGCGAAACATGTAGCAGAGGTAGAGATTCATGCGACAGATTCTGAGGACTATGGGCTAAGAGACGTGGATGTGAGTGTCGACCTCATCGACGATGGACTGTACTTAGGTTAGTGGACATGGTTTTTTTGAAATTATAAAATGTTAATTTAATGTGAAAAAGAATATGGTGATATTCAATAATGGTTCAAAAGTGTTCTTTGAAATTAAATTAAACTTAAATCCATTTTATAACTAACTTCAAGCAAGATAGAAATAGTTTTGACTGTTCCTTACATATTAATTTATCAAGCATTTATATATTCCAGGGAATGTGGCAACGGCCCACGATAACAAGACATTACAGAGCCTGGGTATCACTCACATTCTCACTTTGGATGTTGTACCTCTCCCAAGGACGATATTGGACCGACAATTCCTCATATTTAAGTTTGTGAAGCGTATGTAATTTTTCAATGAAATATTTGATATAATTCTCTTAAGTTTACATGCATTATACTACACTTACTTAAAGTTTTGACTTATGTGAAATTATGCTTTTTTGTCTCTCAGTGTCAGATATGCCAAAGGAAGACCTAATCACACATCTGCCAGAGACCAATGAATTTATAAGGCAGGCTATTGCTTCCGGGGGCACCGTTCTAGTGCATTGGTATGCTATCAATTTACTCCACATTATTTCTTTTTAGTTTTGTCAGGAAAATATTGTTGAAACATGTTTCATACTGTAAAATAAGTATTGAATTAAGTTTACTACATAAATGCAAAAAGCATATTTAAAAAAATAATTAATTTCAGCTTTTTTGGTGTGTCCCGGTCAGCTGCTGTAGTGATAGCATACATAATGGAGAAGTATGGTTTGTGCTATGAAGAAGCATTTACATTAGTGAAGAGCAAAAGGCGATTTGTCGGACCAAATGTGGGCTTCCAGGCACAGTTGAAGCTTTTTGGGCACATGGGCTACCAGCTGAACAGAGACGATCCTAGGTTCAAACAGTTTAGACTTAAAATGGCTGGCCAGAAGTTGAAGCAAGGTAGGTTTTGTTTTAACGCTTAATGAGATGTACTGATGCTAATGGCATAATGTTAAAATCAAAAATCAATAAAATATTAAACATGGTACTGCTGTTTAAGAGTTAAAAGTATATAGTTATTAAAGATAGGTATTTCTGTTTTTTTTAAATAAACATTTTATTTTTTGTTTATCAAAAATGTTTGAATAAATTTATAAGAATTGTTGATCCTTTGGTGTAAGAATTGGAATTAATGTATACCAGGAGTATAGTTTTTTACCATTATTCAGAAAGCTATTACAAATTTTTCAGTTAAAATACTTCCACAACTCTTTGCGGACCTGGTGAAGCCTGACCCAGGGCTGATCCGGGAGCGCCCCGACCCTATTGTTTACCGCTGCAAGAAGTGCCGCCGCATCGTTGCCAGCCAGAACAATATTATACCACATCTTCCACGACAAGTACATAATGCTTATTATATAAACTGTTTTGTGAAAATCAAATACCACTCTTTTCATTTTCCTAACATTTTCATAACATTTGTGATATTTTACTTTTATTTTATATCCCCTAGCATTTATAGTAGAAGCTTCAAGATTAGTTTGGTGCTATGAAATTGGTGTTGGTCCAATGAATTTATTATTAAAATTTACACATAAATATTTTCAATTGTATTAGGTAAAAGTGGAACTAGCAAAGAAAGGCATAAGGCCGCCTCCAAGCAAGCTGACGGGTCTGACGTGCGCGGAGAACGGCGAGATCCTCATCAAGAAGCTGAAGAGTCTGGCCTGCCAGATCTTGGAGCAGCCGGAGAGCGAGGAGTCCAGCCCGGGGAAGAGCCAGGAGGACCCGCAGAGTCAGGAGGGCGAGGAAGGTGGTCAGGTACAGAATACAGTGATTATTAACATCACTCCACCCACTATTGTCTATACTTCTATACTAATATTATAAAGAGGAAAGATTAGATTTTTTGTATTTAACGAATAAAATCAAAAACTACTAGACCGATTTCAAAAATTCTTAACCAATGGAACTGCTGCTGAAATGCTAAATTCACACTAAGTAACATTGACTTTATTTTATACGGGTACAGGACGAAATTCCCTCGGGACGCGGATGATACCGTGTGCACCCGTGCGAAGTTGGGGTGGGCCGCTAGTTTTTAATAATTTCAAGATTTCTGCAGTTTATATTATATATATATAAATATATATACTTTAAAAACCTTGCCGATCACAGTGCCGGTTTTAACTCTACCATTGCCTTGGGCGAGATTTCTATGGCGCCCCCTACGACTAAGTAAACTTCGAACTATAAGATTAGGTCGGGGGCTCATGCGGCCGGGCCGTCGCCCAACCGCGTCCTACCCTAAAATCACTAATGCCACATCACATAGATTGTAGAAACCTAGATAATAAAAGTTAAAAGCATTTCAAATATAATTTATCATGCCAGCCACTGAACGCAGGAAGAGAGATACCCAGCATGTTCCTACCTACAATTGAATAAATTACTATTGTTACTATTACTTAATAAAATGAAATATACTTACCTGACCTCTGCACAACTTCGTAGATTGATGCACCGTTTCATGACGGGGGAGCTTAATGATTCTTGGTTCTTCTTCTGGATTTGTCACTACTTCATACAACCACACCAAATTATAGTGTTGTTCCTATCACTATCACTCAACGTAACACATAGCCACTCACAAAGTCAAAATTATTAATTTTGCAATTCGATTTACATTGAAATTCTATTGCACGTGTAACAATTTTAAGCATGCGAAAAGATATTAGCGATAATTTCACAAAATATACCCGATTATTACGTAATTGTGACGCGAAAGGTATGATCGAGTCGGATGCTAGTTAAAAAAAAAAGAGGCTACCCACACCATATGTCAGAGGAAAGAAATGTGAAGTATTTGTCTACTACCCTCAAAGCATCCTCAAAGTTACGTTTTACTAAATATGCACGAACTTCAGACTGCAAAATCAAATTAGCTACTTTTAAGAATATTGTAAAACAGGAAGTAGGAATACTTACAAGCGTTGATAGTATGTCAAAAAGTTTATTTTTTAAATCGAAATATTTTAATTTTGTTGTGACATTATAAATTAAATAAATTTAAATTAGGTATAATGTTTTAAAGTAGATTTATTTAAGTATACTGTTTTTTTTACGAAAGTGCAGTATAACCAAGTAACGCAACTGACCGTACTAAAAAGGAAACAATTTTTAAAGAAAATTAGAAGTGTAAAATAGTAATATTAGTATTAAAAGCCGGAGAGTACTCCGACTTTTTTTTTACATTGATTTCAAAGAAAAATTCAAATATATTATTTGTAGTGTATATTTATTGATAAACTGGGTAATTAGCAGTTAATTAAGAATTTATATTTTTTAAGAAAAAATATATCATAGACTAACTATACAAATAGTTTTGTGGGTCTTGGAGTTATTTTATCCCACTGATTAGTTAATAAATAACTTACTTACTTACTGCGATGGTGCAGCGTCCCAAATAAATAACTAAATAAAACTAACATATTTCCTTGTCGTAGCACACGGACGGGTACAGCGAGGGCAACCTCGTAGACCTGAGCATCGCGGCGCGCGACCACCCGGCGGCGTGCCGGCTCATGTGGTTCGTGGAGCCCATGCAGTGGATGCGCGACGTGACGCACGCGCCGCAGGGGAGGTTGCACTGCCCCAAGTGCCACAGCCGCATCGGCAGCTTCAGCTGGGTTATGGGTTAGCTACTATTTGTATGCAGTTTTGGAGGCAAAAAATAACCCTATAAATTCACATTAATTATGTACACTATCTACACTAATCTACACTTCTACACAAATATTATAATACGGAACCCTAAAAAGGAAAGATTTGTATTTTTGTATGTAACGAATGAACCCAAAAACTACTGGACCGATTTCAAAAACTCTTTCACCGAGCTACAGTCACTGTATCCCAGTACGGGAAGTAGTTTCCTCGGGAAGCGGGTGAAACAGAGTGAACGACTAGGGTGACATTACAAGAGCTACACAATTAGTTAAATGTCTTTCATGTTTGATTAAATATTAAATTATGAATTTTTAATATTATATAATTAATATTCTAATTTACATTTTAATGAATACCCTAAAAAGTTTTGAAATGAAATAAGTTTATATTGCTACATACTGCTGAACATAATGTTAAATTCCTATTTATCTCTACATCTTTATTATCCCAACTAATATTATAAATGCGAAAGTAACTCTGTCTGTCTGTTACGCTTTCCCGCTTTTAAGCGGGAAAGCGTAACAGTTTTTCATCAAAATCGGTTGCGAGGTTTACCTCGCAACCGATTTTGATGAAATTTGGTACAGATAATCTTTAGACCCTGAGACAGAACATAGGCTACTTTTTATTTCGAAAAAAAGAAATCCACGCGGACGGAGTCGCGGGCGGCCGCTAGTAAAATAATAAACAAACATTATATTTCGCAGGCTGCAAGTGCCCGTGCGGGCAGAAGGTGGCGCCGGCGTTCTACATGGTCCCGTCCAAGGTGGAGTGGTCCAACATCGTGCAGAACGTGCAGATCACCATATGAACAGCCTGAACGAGCCCAGGGGATTATAGTACCGCTAGTTATCCTGTATTTGGCTAACTGCAGAGTATATGGTTAAGACTCCATCAAAGCGGAGTGGTGCTGTAAGCATATAAAATTTTATTTACATATAATGATAACACGTAAACAGTTTACCACTGGAATACTATTGGCTACTTACGACACATCTTGGTTCCACTTTACACATCTCCGCTTTGGCGGAGTCTTAGCCTAAAACGCAAAAGCAAGTACAAAATAAGGAGACCCAAATATTTTCAAGTTTGAATCAACTAATGCAGCTAATTTACAACTAATGTACTGTTTTGACCAATATAAAAATGCTGTAGTTAATAGTAAGATATTTTGTTCCAATCGAGTGCTTCTTTATTTGTGTTTCAATGTGAAATACATGCCAAATAGACGGAGACAAATAATGTTATTATGATGTTTGATTTAAATTGAGTGAAGATGTGACTGAAAAAATGTATGTGTATTAAATAATTTTGAAATTATTTGATCAGTAGTGAGACGTAGTACAGGTACTAAATATTCATATGCACATTAAGTGCTACAGTAGATTAGAGAAAAATCTCGTTTGTTTGAGCAACAATAAAATGGTCATGTACAAATTTTGTACTCAATAAATAAATTTTAATTATTATACAAACTATAGTAGTGTTAGTAGCGATTAGATAAAAAAAACATACTAGGATAATTGCCACTAGGTTTGAAAATTCAATAAATAGTTAAATAAATAGTTGAACACTTTCATTACCAATTAAAACAATACATCTGAACATTTGGTGCTTCTGTCATATGAGACGAGATATTGGAATGAAAATAATTTGTAATACATCTGGAATGTGAAGGAAAATTGTACATAACGTTTGGTGACAAATCTAGTGAAGAATAATGTATATTTGTTGGCTTGTATAGGATGAAGAAATTAATAAAGATGTTTTAATAAAATAATGTTTTATTTTTCAATCACCTTGGACAGTAAATAACAAAATTATTATTTATTTATTTATACAAATAAAATTATTAATTAGAACACAATGGTTGCGTAACGCTTAAATAAATCCGAGGTCCGACAATACAACATTTGGTACAAAAGCCTGACAACAAGATACCAGTGATGGTACTATCATGCATTTGCGTTGGACATGGTCATGTCATATAGGGGTGAATCTACATAAAATATTTATTTTGATCACATTTTATGATTATCCTCAACATCAGTTTCAAATAAACTATGTTAGTTTTAAAATACATATAACATAATTTTCAATGTGCTGTAATAAGAATTTTAATTGCCGCTACCCCACTCTGAGCCCAAGTCTGGCTACGCCCATGAACATTAGATAAGCCTCACGTTAGCGCGAGCACAGATAACATATTATATTGCGCGGGCGTGTACGATTGACTATAAAATAAATCCACCAAAGCTAAGAATTGTGCTTTGTGCTGTGTCATAAGTAGCCAATAGGATTTCAAGCTGTGATTGATCACGTGTTAAGGCCTAAAGCCTATGGGCTGCTTACGACACAAATCCGCTCTACAGCGCACATCTTAGCTTTAGTGGAGTCTCACCCAAAGAGTGTTTAATAGTCACGCGTACGCCCGCGCTAACACGAGGTTCATCTGATGGTCATGGGCGGAGCCAGACTCGGGCTCAGGATGGGGTAGCGTCAGTCACCCCCACCCATTCTCGGTTTTTTTTGTAACCTTATAATAAATACCCCAAACTAAGCACGAAGCTTGTACTATCTCACCCTTACGTAGAGGCCAGTGATCGCTGCGGCGGCTAGTTGTCGTCGCCGTGGCGGATGGTGGGCGGACGGCCGCGGGCGTCCAGGATGCTGCCGTCCTGCGCCAGGCGCGGGATCTCCGCCAGACCCGTGCCGTGCATGCGCATTATGTGGACCTGAAGATCGTAATATTATGATTTTATAGTATAGAGCAGTACGTAAACGACGCATAATTATTTAAATTATTTGTTTCTCCTTTTATATAAAATCTAGTTGGGACATTTAATGTGTTTAATGTTTATTTATATTATCTGTTTTTCGCATTTAAGTTGTTTAATTTAATGATTATTATATTATTTGGTTTTTGTTTTGTATGAATTCTTGGTAGGACATTTAAGTTGTTGAATAATTTATTATTATTATTTGCATGATTATTTTATTTTAATTTTTAAATTGTTTATTTGAATTATTGCTTAATGATTGTAAAATACTTTAAAAAAATTCACTATACTATGAAGCAATTTCCAACACAATGTACCTATATTGTTTTAAATTGTTTTTTTTTAATGGAATAAATGACTTATGATTAAAACGATTGCATTTTAAACTGTAAATTGATGTCTTAACTGTTAATATGTAACGCAATGTTAAGTCTTCTTAAAAATAAAATACGGGATCTTCTATCACAAGTATTATGTACTTAAAAGAAGATCACAACCCTATCTAAGACAGTAGAGGATTACTCTAGCCAAATTAGTATAATTAATAAACCTAGGAAAACGTCAAATCTACTTAATATTGTACACCAAAACATACAAGGTTTTCCTGGAAAAGAATTAGAATTAGAACTGAATTTAAATAAATTGAAAATTCATATTCTTTGTTTAACAGAGCATTGGTTACGACAATGCGAGTTATTAATTAGTATTGACAATTATAAAGTCATTAGTTCGTTCACGAGAAAGTCAGCTATTAGGGGTGGCTCACTAATATTACTTGATAGCTCACTTAAGTCTAAAGATAGAAAAGATGTAACATTACTTTCAATTGAGCGAACTATTGAACTATCTTGTGCAGAGCTTGAGCAGTGTATTATTGTTTGTGTGTACAGGCCTCCTTCTGGCAATTATCCTATATTTGAAACAACTATGGAAGAAGTTTTAAAAAAGGTGTGCAAATGTAATAAGAAGGTAGTTGTGTGTGGGGATTTTAATATTAATATTTTAGAGAATAGCCAAACCTCTGTTAGGTTCCTAAATTTATTTAAATGCTTTGATCTCACTCCACTTTTTTGTGAACCAACTAGAGTGACTCCTACATCAGCCACCTGTCTTGATAATATTTTCTGTAATTGTAAAGTACCCTCAAAATCAATTGTTAACTTTGTGAATTCTGACCATTGCGGTCAACTAGCAGCGCTTGAGAGCCATAGTGTAGTTACTTCGTCTAGCTTTAGTTACAGGCCGATTACTACAAATCGCGTCGAAAAATTCAGACATAATATTTGTGTTAAAATTCCGCTAGCGCCACCTATTCTTGATATTAACGTTGATAACATGTATAGACAATTATTTGACATTATCTCACATGAATTTAATAGTATCTTTACAAAGAAAACTGTTAGTGTAAATAGTTCGAAATCGAAATTTAGTGACTGGGCCACAAAAGGTATTTATATAAGTAGGAAAAAATTGTTTGATTTGTATGCTCAAAAAGCATATTCAAACAATCCAGAGTTAATAGAATATGTAAGAAAGTATTCAAAGTTATTCAAAAAAGTGTGTATGGTGGCCAAGCGTATGTATTTAAAGCACAAAATACATACGTCTAATAATGTTATTAAAGCTACATGGAATATTATAAATAAGGAAACTTGTAGGAATAGATTACATGATAGTAAGTTATCCTTAAACATTGATAATAGATTAATTAGTACAGATGCCGAAGTGGCTAAAGCCTTTGAGCACTTTTTTTCTGAAATTCCAGTCACGACTACTAGCTTATTAAACTCCTCACCGCATCATGCTGAATGCCTCCTTAAATCAAAAGTAGAAGAGTGCAAAATTGTTTTTAATTTCACGCATATTGATGCACTAGTTATAATTAAATCATTCAAAGAACTTAAGTTAAAAAAGACGGAAGATCTATGGGGTATTTCAATAGATATTTTAAAAACTATTATTATTGCCATTGCACCATATTTAGCATTAATATTTAATAAGAGCATTGAAATGGGTCAGTTCCCAAATCTTATGAAACATAGTAAAATAACTCCTTTATTTAAATCAGGAGAAAAGACTGATCCGTCAAATTTCAGACCCATATCCATACTTCCATCGCTTAGTAAAATTTTTGAAAAAATTATTTTCAATCAGTTATTGTCACATTTTAATTCAAATTCTTTATTTAATGAAAATCAGTACGGATTTACTAAAAACAAATCCACAACTGATGCAGGAGTTTCATTAGTAAAACATATTTTTGATGCATGGGAGGCTAAGCAGGATGCGATAGGTATCTTTTGTGATTTGTCAAAAGCTTTTGACTGTGTAAGTCATGAAACCTTGCTGATGAAGATGCGGCATTATGGCCTCTCAGAGTTCGCTTTAACCCTTGTAAAATCATACCTCACTGGCAGAGTTCAAAAGGTGAACATCAATGGAACTAACTCCGATGGCGCACCATTGATAATGGGAGTGCCCCAGGGCTCAATATTGGGACCACTCCTTTTTCTTATATATATTAATGATCTTCCTGCCATTGCTAAGGGTCTATGTGAGACTGTGTTGTTTGCTGATGATACATCTTTAGTTTTTAAGGTAGATAGACGTAATATACAACTTGACGAGGTAAATAACGCGCTCTCACAAGTCCATCATTGGTTTACAACTAATAACTTACTACTAAATCCTAAAAAAACAAAATGTATTAGATTCACAATGCCAAATGTGCCACAAGTTATTACAAATGTTTTAATGAATAATGAACATATTGATGTAGTCAAATCAACTGTCTTTTTAGGAATAACCATAGATTCAAAATTACAATGGAGCCCCCATATTGTTGCTTTGGCTGGGAGACTAAGTTCTGCAGCATTTGCTGTAAGAAAAATACGGCGCCTTACTGATATTGAAACGGCGAGATTGGTTTATTTCAGCTATTTTCATAGTGTTATGTCTTACGGTTTGTTGTTGTGGGGGTCGGCTGCTGATATACAAACAATTTTTGTATTACAGAAAAGGGCGATCCGTGCAATATACGACCTTAAGCCGCGTGATTCACTCCGTGAGATATTCAAGGAGATTAACATATTAACTACAGCGTCTCAATACATCTTTGACTGCATAATTTATATACGCAAGAACCTACACAATTTTTCTAAAAAAAATGACTTTCATAGCTTTAATACACGAAATAAACATAAGCTTGCCGTTCCAAGTCACAGGCTTCATAAGACTGGAAAGTCTTTTATTGGACTAAGTGTCAAAATATTTAATAAACTACCAGAAAGTGTAATTGAATTTCCTAAACAAAAATTTAAGTTGTTCATTAAATCAACCTTAATGAAGAAAGGTTATTATAAAATAGATGATTATTTAAATGACAAATATACATGGACATATTGATCTGCTCAGCCGCACTTATTTTGTATTTATTTTTAAGGTATATTTGACATAATTGTAAAATTGAAATTTATTTTTAAAAAAGGCAAAACTGTCTGAGTTTCTTGCGGCGTCTCTTCTCAGCAGGCCATTCACGTCGAGGCGCTGGTAGGGTAAAAAAAGTTTTGACGTGCAAAAGAATTTACTAAGTGAATCAAATTGCTAAATAAATCATTGTTTCATTGTTGTTTCATCTACTTTAGGTTTTTTTTTTGAAGAAAATAATCAATTTCTGATTTTGGTTTTTAAAATCTCAGTCATTTCGGTGTAAGTGCCAACGACCCCGGTGGCCTGCCCTGGTAACGGAACGGTTAGGAAATATGTCAGTGGCAAACCGGTGAAACAGTCCCGGATTAACGGGGTGGTTGGCACACAAATTGTCGCAACTGCCTTATTGTATTTACTAAAGGAGGAGTACCAAAGGCGGTGTCAACGACCCCGGTGGAACTGCCCCGTTAACGAAAGAGGGCCAACGACCCGGTAGAACGTTTCCGGCGGTTTACCGCATGTGGCACCATATTTTGTACCAGAGCGGTTTCCAACCGTCCGGTACCGGCGCAGGCCACCGCGTTGCTAGAATTCACCCCAATTTAAACAATCAAATGAGTTTAAACTTGCATGGATGCTGCTGTTCCTAGGCTATATAAGCTGGTGTCAACAAAAAGCATTGTTCTATACATGCAGTTATTTCATTCACCTTCCGTTTCCAGCTGTCGACGAAACTCTGCGGGCACCACGGACACTGGTAAGGCTGCTCGCCGGTATGGGTGCGCCGGTGACGGTTCTAAAAACCAAACGACAATATTTTAATTGATTAGACATCGGCACCATATGTAAGAGAAGTATTATGTCATTAAAATAGGGCGCAGTTGAATTGTCTGAAAATAGTCCTCGATAGACTATTCAAGAGCTAGGCCATGAGCATTATACCTTCGCATCGGGGGGAGGCTTATACGTTTAGCACTGGGCTGTAGCAGCTTTATGATGATGTGATGATGGGTGTTTTCTGTTCCGGTCCTGCACTATTCTCCAGTCAGGCTGGAGCTGGTGTTGAACGCCTTGGGGAGTCTCACCCTCACTCACCAGAGAGGAGAGGCAGCTGAAGGGCTTGGCGCAGGTGTCGCAGACGTACGGCTGCTCGCCGCGGTGCAGGCGCTCGTGCCGGCGCCGGCTGGAGCTGGTGTTGAACGCCTTGGGGAGTCTCACCCTCACTCACCAGAGAGGAGAGGCAGCTGAAGGGCTTGGCGCAGGTGTCGCAGACGTACGGCTGCTCGCCGCGGTGCAGGCGCTCGTGCCGGCGCCGGCTGGAGCTGGTGTTGAACGCCTTGGGGAGTCTCACCCTCACTCACCAGAGAGGAGAGGCAGCTGAAGGGCTTGGCGCAGGTGTCGCAGACGTACGGCTGCTCGCCGCGGTGCAGGCGCTCGTGCCGGCGCCGGCTGGAGCTGGTGTTGAACGCCTTGGGGAGTCTCACCCTCACTCACCAGAGAGGAGAGGCAGCTGAAGGGCTTGGCGCAGGTGTCGCAGACGTACGGCTGCTCGCCGCGGTGCAGGCGCTCGTGCCGGCGCCGGCTGGAGCTGGTGTTGAACGCCTTGGGGAGTCTCACCCTCACTCACCAGAGAGGAGAGGCAGCTGAAGGGCTTGGCGCAGGTGTCGCAGACGTACGGCTGCTCGCCGCGGTGCAGGCGCTCGTGCCGGCGCCGGCTGGAGCTGGTGTTGAACGCCTTGGGGAGTCTCACCCTCACTCACCAGAGAGGAGAGGCAGCTGAAGGGCTTGGCGCAGGTGTCGCAGACGTACGGCTGCTCGCCGCGGTGCAGGCGCTCGTGCCGGCGCCGGCTGGAGCTGGTGTTGAACGCCTTGGGGAGTCTCACCCTCACTCACCAGAGAGGAGAGGCAGCTGAAGGGCTTGGCGCAGGTGTCGCAGACGTACGGCTGCTCGCCGCGGTGCAGGCGCTCGTGCCGGCGCCGGCTGGAGCTGGTGTTGAACGCCTTGGGGAGTCTCACCCTCACTCACCAGAGAGGAGAGGCAGCTGAAGGGCTTGGCGCAGGTGTCGCAGACGTACGGCTGCTCGCCGCGGTGCAGGCGCTCGTGCCGGCGCCGGCTGGAGCTGGTGTTGAACGCCTTGGGGAGTCTCACCCTCACTCACCAGAGAGGAGAGGCAGCTGAAGGGCTTGGCGCAGGTGTCGCAGACGTACGGCTGCTCGCCGCGGTGCAGGCGCTCGTGCCGGCGCCGGCTGGAGCTGGTGTTGAACGCCTTGGGGAGTCTCACCCTCACTCACCAGAGAGGAGAGGCAGCTGAAGGGCTTGGCGCAGGTGTCGCAGACGTACGGCTGCTCGCCGCGGTGCAGGCGCTCGTGCCGGCGCCGGCTGGAGCTGGTGTTGAACGCCTTGGGGAGTCTCACCCTCACTCACCAGAGAGGAGAGGCAGCTGAAGGGCTTGGCGCAGGTGTCGCAGACGTACGGCTGCTCGCCGCGGTGCAGGCGCTCGTGCCGGCGCCGGCTGGAGCTGGTGTTGAACGCCTTGGGGAGTCTCACCCTCACTCACCAGAGAGGAGAGGCAGCTGAAGGGCTTGGCGCAGGTGTCGCAGACGTACGGCTGCTCGCCGCGGTGCAGGCGCTCGTGCCGGCGCCGGCTGGAGCTGGTGTTGAACGCCTTGGGGAGTCTCACCCTCACTCACCAGAGAGGAGAGGCAGCTGAAGGGCTTGGCGCAGGTGTCGCAGACGTACGGCTGCTCGCCGCGGTGCAGGCGCTCGTGCCGGCGCCGGCTGGAGCTGGTGTTGAACGCCTTGGGGAGTCTCACCCTCACTCACCAGAGAGGAGAGGCAGCTGAAGGGCTTGGCGCAGGTGTCGCAGACGTACGGCTGCTCGCCGCGGTGCAGGCGCTCGTGCCGGCGCCGGCTGGAGCTGGTGTTGAACGCCTTGGGGAGTCTCACCCTCACTCACCAGAGAGGAGAGGCAGCTGAAGGGCTTGGCGCAGGTGTCGCAGACGTACGGCTGCTCGCCGCGGTGCAGGCGCTCGTGCCGGCGCCGGCTGGAGCTGGTGTTGAACGCCTTGGGGCACTCGCCGCAGCGGTACGGCTTCTCGCCGCTGTGCACGCGCATGTGCGTCACTAGGTTCGATTCTGGAATACGCATAACGGTATCTACATATTAGGTGTAACAAATTCAATTCAATTCAATTCAAAATATTCTTTAATAACATAGGCTTCATAGAAACACATATTAATTGTCAGAAAACTATAAAATAATTACTCCACCATTGGTTTGAAAAGCAGTTACTTGCGAGAAGAATCGGTAAGAAACTTGACAGTTGCTCTTTTCAAATGACATATTTTCGATTGAGTGAATAATTGAAAAAAGTTCAAACTGTGTGCTATGCGAGACAGCTGGACTGGTCATGTCTTATCAGTGTTATACAATTACTATGCTCATCCTGCCCCATAAGCAACATGGTGGAGGGGAGAGCGATGCTTACAGGACGAACAGAGCAAGTTGGCCAATGCAGGCACAGATTCAACTAATAACTAAAGAAATAAGCATTGTTTATTTTTTGGTCAAATTATGTCAATTATTATTAACTGCAGTATTAACATAACAATATAAACAATTGACATTGTACTTATTATTTTAGATTCTAACATTATCAACAAAATACAAAGATATTCGAATTTCAACTTTGACAATGTATGACTATTAGGCTCACTGGTGGGTGAGCGGGTCATGAGTTGTTTTAGTGTTGTATGTATTCAGATAAATAGAGATAGAACTCACTGGCAGCAAAGCTCAACCCGCACACGTTGCACAGATGCGTCCTGTCCTTATGATACATCATGTGATACAACAATACACTTTTCTTCTTAAAGCTGAAACACACCATAAATAAATTTTTAGTTAGTGATCTCAATACAACACAGCTATGCTTATCTTAATCATCTATACTAATATATAAAGCTGAAGAGTTTGTTTGTTTGTTTGTTTGAACGCGCTAATCTCAGGAACTACTGGTCCGATTTGAAAAAATATTTTTGTGTTGGATAGTCCCTTTCACGAGGAAGGCTTTAGGCTATTGGAAATCGAAATCCACATGGACGGAGTCGCGGGCGGCCGCTAGTAAATAATAAATATGTATAACAATTTTGAAGTAATGTATTTATGAAAGTTTTGTATTTCTTTCTTTTAATAAAATCTTTCTGTCTAGCGGCCGGGCGGCCGAATTCCATGCAGATGGAGTTGCGGGCGCAACTCCATCTGCATGGAATTCAGTTTCCACACACATATTGATATACCATAGCTTAAGGGCTTAAAATACATTAGCCTTCATAGACAAATGAACTATACAATGCAAAAAAATATTTTACAAATGGAACTACAACAAACCAGTAGTTCCTGAGATTAACCCGTTCAAACGTAGATGGTAAATGAAATATGATAGAATTATCTAAATAAAAAACTGCCACTCACCTTTTTGAGCAAATGTCACATACAAACGGCTTGCTTTCTTCGTGGCTGCGCATGTGCTCAGCCAGCTGTTTCCTTCGTTTGTAACGTTTGCCGCACTCAGCGCATGAGAAATTACGTTCAGCCGGATGTGCATATCTAAAGTGTGACTTGCACTTTGTTAGTGTTTGAAATGCTGGAATGAGGATTATATAAGATGAGTATGTGAATGAAAATAAAATGTTTGTCTATTCATGCTTTTTATCCACTAATGTTTCCATTGAAACAATCAGGAAAATAAAAAAAAAATGGCTCAAATTAACTTTTGAATAATGAAGAACTTACACTTAGAACAGATTTTGCAGCTAAAATTCTTTTTCCCATGTTCCTTTTTCAAATGTTTATGATACCATAATGCTGATCCAAATGTTCTTGTACAAATCGGACAAACTTTTTTCTCCTTATTTGTTTTATTTTTTTCAACCACATCATTTTCTACCACATTATTACATTCTAAATCTGTAATTTCATCATCAGTTATGATATTATCATCTTCATGGTGGTTGAAATTATCATTTGAGTCGATTATATCAGGTTTAAGTTTCGTAATAGCATTGTTGCATTGTTCATTTGGAAGTAAACTTATTTCAATTAGGGGGGCTGATGTATTTTCTGCCGAATCTTTTTCAACTTCAACTTTTAAAACGAAGTCTGATGACTCATTTTGTTCAGGAAACTCGCATTTTATTAATTTGTTTTCTGTACTGTTCTTACGTTCTGGCTTGACGATTACACTTGTTTCGGCGCGAGAAAGTAAGTTCCTGAGCGTCAAATCAACCTTCTGGGCTTGCGTTATAAATGTGTACGATGATTCTATTTTACTGACACATATGCTGCAGAACTGCTTCGGTAGATTGTCTTCCTCTGAAATCTAACCAAAAGTCTATTATGTACGGTATATGTATTTCGGAATACTTAATGAATGTGATGTGACTTACTTTTACGTTGAGACAAAAACAAAACATTTCTACTGTTTTTGTATAATTGTTTTTCTTACTACGTGATGTCATTTTTTTCATACAGCTACGACAAGTTAGGTTCAAGTCCATTGCATCGAAATTATAATAAAAATCTTAGAATGAAATCAAGGTTTGTTTTGATTCACAAAATTATCAACCACAGATAACTATATACTAGTCAGAGATTATCAACACGAATATTATCTGTCTATTTGTCACAATGACTTATTATTTCTTCTCTGACTAACAAACAGTGGTCCGAACACAGACTCGAAACTCGAAGAAGAATCATACGTAGTGGCTTATCGAATTTTTTAGTTTTATATTAATTCTTTTTGTGATTTTGCACAAGCACAAAATTTTGTTTTGAAATAAGTTTGAACGATGCTATTCATATTTTTTTTTATTGCCATTATAATAAAAGCAGGCAAATAATTTGAAAGTTATCGCTACAATTCCTTAAACTTAATTGGCTGGTTTTGGTTTAACTCCCGATGGCTGTTGCAAAAACTCCCGCAATGCTTCTATACCCTCGCCGGTGAGCGGGGAGGCCTCTAGGAGGGTCGGTGCGTGCTTCAGTTCGGCTTTGAGGCGCGTGAACTGCAGCATCAGAAGCGCTTCGTTCCGCATTTGCCTGTAGGCAGCATCCATTTTACTGAGGACTAGAATGAACTGAAAAAAAAGAATTTCAAAGTTCATTATTGAAAATGATGTTGAATTTCTGTAATATTATCATATTACAGAACATGATTGAATTATTCTTCATGGTTATCGAAAATACCTTAGAATTTTTTAGGCGAGGTTCAGCTAGGAGACTGTAAAGTAGAACAGCCGCAGCGGATATCTGGCACAGGTTTGAAGTGTCTACTACGAATATTATCTGTAAAATTAATAAATTTTTTAAAACAGACAAATGGTACAGTACAGGAAATATAAGTATGAAGTGAATAAAAAACTGTAATCTAGTCTAGTTGTAAAAAAAACGAAAACACTATTTATTAATACCTTTTCGGTTCCATCTAGATAATTACTCCACAGTGGCGCCATCTCACCACCCACCTCACGCACTGGCAAAGTTTGTTTCTTCCCATATTTGTTGAGGTAATGCACGTCATAGATGTTGGTCCCAATGGTAGGCACTGGGCTGTACGTATTGTCAATTCCCTCGGCTTCCTGTAACTTTTTTAGGAGAGTAGTCTTCCCGGATCCTTTTGGCCCAAGGCAAAGAACACTGATTTTTTTGTCAGGATCTTCCATTGTGTAGTAGCTTTGGTTTGTAAATATATTGGTTGAAACAGTTTTTGCTTATGGCTCGGATGAAATGCTTTGTTACATCAATAAAGTTACTTTAGTAACGTTAATGTTGGTCTGTGCCTCGGCCTTAAGCAAATAAATTAGTTCCACTATTCGCTGATAGATGGCGCTATTAGCACTATAACTGTTATCGACAGATAGAAACATACCAAAAAACATACATACCTGAAGCAAGCTTGTCCTACTCAGACATAAAAATAGACAGATTATGAATAGACAGTGTACGGCAAATGTTTCGCAGTTTACCATTTCATTTTTTCTTGTGCGTCAAATCTGTACAGTACTGTACACTGTGGCAATTGCAATAAAAAAAAACCTTTTATAGGTCGAGGATAAACACACCCATCCGCCCAGGGGACGGGCTGATGTCTATATTACCAAAAACATGTTTACTCATAAATCATCTACAACCAAACTATAGAAAAAATGCAGAATATACGCTAAACCGTTTTCGGGTGCTTAGGTATATTGAAAAAGGATCAGCTGTGAGGGGCTGCAGAGTAAAACCTCTGGCTCCCGCGGCTCTATCCGTTAAGCACGTTATGCCTCGAGAGGCGAGCCCCACACTGCCTGAGTGTGAAAGTACCTAACGAAAAAAAAATGGTTTTGCTTTTGTCTCCTCTTGATAACAGCACTACCTATACTATCCTACTCTGATAAGTGGAGCAATCAAGGCGAAGCAAATAAAACCTACCTAATTTAGTAAATCGGTCACAAAGATTAGCGTAGGCGCGCTAGGGCATGAATATTGTATGAATAATGAGACACTCGTTTAAGATGTGGTGAGATATAAATGATCCCTTGGAGAAATGTTTATCTACATTCTTAAAATTACTCTTATCTACTAATATCATGACGTGGTATTCATCTGTTGTTTTTTATAAATATTAATTTTAACATCCATTCGCTAATTGCTCTTCTCATATTATGTGTCAAGGTTAATGACAATTACATTCAGATAGTGATGTATACAAAATGTCCTTTTAAACAGATTAATGAAGTCTTAAAAGTTATTGCATAAGTATAAAAAGTAACACGTATGTAGATTTAAGTGATACACAGGGAAGTGTATTTCGAGTGATGCTGCGGATGTTTTTAGTCGGCGTTTAACATTTCTCTATTCCAGCCTGATTCTAAAACTCTGTAAAGGTCCCTGCATAGTTTAATTAAAATTATATTTTAACTCTCAGTTTTATCAATGCATTGTAGTGCTCTGATGATTCGTTTGCGCGGTCCTTTGCAAAATAAGACACCATTTCCATAAAGTTGTACGATTTTTTGTCACAAGAATTTTTTGCTTGAAATTGTTACCTAGCTGCGTGGCTGATTCTAATTACATCATCATTACTTGTATACGGCATACTTCATTATGACAGTTGGTATCGAAATCGCGACCTTTCCGATCGCTGGCGAGGCCACCTGTGCGAAAACTCAAGACCGCTGCGTACGCGTGGTGTAGAGTCGTATTTTAAGTAATATGGTTCCAACCGAATTTCGGCAAGCTTTATAATAGCAAAAGTTATCGTTTCTAAGAATGTACGAGTTTAATACAACAGTTAGCATGGATTGCTGATGATGTTTAAACCCTGTTGGAATTAGTAGGTAGAGCAGTGCTGGAAATTTTATTATAAGTAATGTCTGCGTGTCTGTCTTTTCACATTCCTAGAATATTTAATATTTTCAGTTCAAGAAGTCTCGTCCAAATATGACAGAAAACGTCGATATTTCATAGTCAACAGCTTGTCTGTGCTCTGTATAAAAGATTGTCTAATAGTATTGGAACAACCCTCATAATGCTATGAATTTTGAAGTAACTGGGTTCTGATTTTCAAAGGTTGTTATGATTTAGACAGCAGCATTTCCTTCAAACTTACGTTCAATTAAAATGATCCACACGACCGAGCCGGCCCTGAGCCAGCTATGCGTGCCTCCACCGCCGCCCGGGGCATTCCAAATGTCATATTTAACATAGCGACTTGTTAGTGGAGCATTGTAACGAAATTGCCATTGTCACGCGTATAGTACCTACCATGCTACTGGGAGGGAGGGACTTGTTCCAATCGGTCAGGGGCCATACCATCAAGCCTTAAAGCGATCTTAAAACGAGTGAGTAAGAGAGATGCCGCTTTACAGGATGTAAGGCGGCATCTCTCTTACTCACTGGATTTTAGATCGCTATAAGACTTGATGGTTAGACCTCAGGTCCCCTGAAGTAGCTGATCTTTCTACGGTTTTCTAGATAGCTGTCCCATCTTACTATGGAGATATTACGGAATATGGAGAACACCACTGCGCTTGAGTTGGCTGATCGCTTGATCATTATATTTTGAATTGGGTCTTTTACCAAGGCATATTCTGAATTTTACTTGTCTAGTTTTGTTATGAAATTCTACTAAACTTTGCTTTTAGATATGAATGAAACGGTACGATTTTCCATTATTCTTCATCCAAAGCCACAAAATCATTGGTGTCAAGGCTGTGTTAGGTATAACCTCGAAGTTGAGCCTTGATCACATATAACAATTTATTCAACATGACACATCATATTTAGTACGGATTGTAGTACAAGATACATTCATCTCCTAAAATACAAAACAATGTGTACGTAGGTACTTTAACTACAGCTGTTATGTACTTACATCTTTAAATTGATTTCACTTACATTTGAACAAAAATTGGAAATTATTATTAAAAAAACATTATTAAAAGTTTACAGATCACGGCTTATATTGGTCTCTGTAAGGTCAATTGTATAATAATTGAGCTAATGTGAGGAACGTCTAACACAGACTTAACTGGTCATTGCTAAATCATCATCATCATCATCATCATCATTCGTAATCTCCTTTGTCACCCATTATTTATATAAGGTCTTTTCATGTGCTTTAGTAGCGTAGTTTTTCGTTTACGTACGTATGTTCCAAGTATGTGTATCTTCGCAATTTATAGTCTCAGCCGTTTTTTTTTTTTTTTTTTTTTTTTTATTTTGAACTAAGCTAGCACTTGACCACAAAGTTGCCTGATGTTAAACAACTATGCGGTCTACGATGGAGCGTGCTTTCTTAGGAAAAGCCCATTTATTCTGGCTTTGAAGAGTTTTTAGGTCAAGGCGTCTTATTTTATAGGACACTATCGTACCGTACATAAATTTAAGCTGTTATGGTGATGGAATTACGGTCGTCTGTGCTGAAAAACTGGCTTGCCAAATTGAATTGCACCGAACTATATTTTCTATATTCACAGAAGAAAGTTTTAGGAATTATAGGGTTCAGTATCAATACGTTCAAAAGCTTTTTCTGTGAAAAAAATCAGTAACTTCGGCTCTCTTTATATACCTACTGATCGTTATAAAATTAAATTAATCTGAAAAAAGCTTTCAAAATACCAAAACTAGGTTTTCCCGTGGCATTGACATTGCCTTTCCTTAAGGTATATTTACTATTATAGGTACTCTATGCATTGCCTCTAAACAGCTCTGTGAAGTTGTTTGCGTAGGGAAGTCTCTCATAGGCCATCAGGTAATATCAAGAGACCCGAAAATTGTGATGTAGGTAGGTAATATCGTTGGACCATCTTAAACAACTTGTCACTTACAAGTCCAAATTGAGTCGAGCTGGACTTATTATATCCTTTTGCGGTGCCGAAGGTCCTTTTTATGGTCAAATGTTGAGTCAGGGCTAGCGTTCGGTGGCAGTGGGCAGCGGTGAGCGGCGCTCGTGGGCCACTCGAAATCTAGGCGGCCTTAAACTTGGGTTACGTAAGCGAAGCTGTCGCGAACTCAATGCTGCTGCTTCGCTAGTGATGTGCTAGGTGCAGGGGTCTTGACACGATAATGGGCCACATAGATTTGATAATTTGTTTTGCTACAAAAAAAAAAAACATTTTTTAATTTATTTTTTTAATGTTTTTCCTACATTCTTTTTCATATAATAATTTTGTAAAACCTTCTAAATTTTCCATTTACGTGAGTTTACTAAATGATTAAATCACCGTTCCTCTGTTAACTTACTCTGTATTACGAGTTATAAAACAGCTTGAAACGTGAAATAGTAAGTGCTTAGATGACCCATTCATTCAAACAAAGCCGCATTTAGGCGTGTAATGAACCTACTTACGACTGACCGTGACTTAGAGCGCGCAGTTATCTAGACCAAAAGTAGGCTAACACTATTTATCTTTATCGGCACACAGGCGAATTTGTTGATTGACGAAATTAGTCATATTTTATTTCGGCTACTCTTATACACAGGTGAACTGTTTCGGTTTATAACAACAGTAGATATACGTTCAAGGTTAAAACTGTTTTTACAAACGAATGTACTGTATGCAAATAAATGCAGGAGATAGGTATATCTTTCAAAATAATAGTCTGTAACAAAGACATAACGTAAGACTGTAACAAAGACAAAACGTAGTAAAAACAATTACCTAAATTTCATCTAATTAGGACGCATTAATTATTTCTTTTATTTTTAATTTACAATCATTTGTAACAACTGCATTCACTTCGAATAAATTGTCTCCTTTAAAAAGTCATTAAAATAATCGTGCGCGCATTCATTTCATATTTGGAAGGAGGCCCCTCCCTACGCGTGAGGTTAGCAACTGCGAGCCCGCGAATTTCGGCGCGCGGCGCTGCGCAACTAGGCCAGCCCACCCTTGACCCACTGACTCACTGCCAGCAGCTCGCCATTGTTTTTCAACAATCAATAAATAATACACCGAGCAAAACTCTTTACACGCATTTGCGCAACTTTGGCTCATCGCGACTCCATGTTGTGAATTAGTTTTCATTTTCGCGCCACAATTTGACGTTTTACTTTTTTTTAGGTCACGCGAAACGAGCAGCGGTATTAGCGAACGGCCTACCTAGTTAGTAAAATATGGATGTGTATTGACCTTCGTGGTTAAATTAGTGAATGTTTTCAATAATGAAAATGCTAATTGTTTTCAATAGACGGTTACCGTAGGTTCTAGCTAAACAACGTAATAAGTTATGTGCTTTTTTATACTCGTTGGCATTGACTGAGTGTACTTTTGGCCATAGATTTATTTATTTTAAACGAACTGACCTTGATTTTCAGTGGCCTTGCTTATGGTCAAATCTTGTTCAACCGACCAGAGACAGGCATTATTTAATTTTAAATCAGTTGTTAGCTTTGTAATAAGACAATGGAGCAACCCGTGACCTTAATGTAGTATAATTAGGCACTTAACGCATTCAATTAGATTCACACATAAATAGGAATATTTTTTGTTAATTACGTAAAATAATTCAATGATACAAGTAAATTACAATTACTGCTCATTTTAATAATGGTTACGAGGTTTTGCGAATACCTAACGATATTCGAACGTATCTTGATTTAGGCATTAGGCCTATTTTTAGAACGTGCATTTCAAGTTTATTATTCTGTTCTTGCGACTAACTCTGAAACGCTTACGTACTTTATATGACAAACATAACCTTGATATAAAATATTGGCTTTTATTTATTGTTCAGTAAGTTTGGGTTTGATTCTATAAATAATATGAAAAAGTTATTTATCTAAAACTGAGTAAATGTTTCTCTGAACAATCCCAAACACCACCAGGAAGTATCTCTATTGTTTTGTTACACTCTATGTATAGGCTCTTTTTTTCTTCGGAAACCCTTAATTATTATAACGTCATAATTTTTAATAAATATCTGATGAATATGAATAGGCTCTAAGAACTGCCTGCCAATTGAGATTGAAACGTGTAAAAATATAAATTAAGTTGTTCGTTGTTTTGTTCCAGTCGTCAAAAACTTTTTGCGTTTTAATTAGTAATAAAATGTATAAGTATCTCGATAATGGCCAGAGAGTCGTCGTCGAAGGCGAGTTATTGGTCCTACCTACATGTCGACCTTTACGTATGGCCGCTACTTGTATCGTGATTTTTTTGCGAAAGCGTTTCTGAATGTATGTATATTCATTCATTTCATTCCTTGTATGTTTGTATGCACATGCATATCTATGTATGTTTACATGGCCATTGGCAGTTTTCATACTGGTTACTGGATTTATTATGTTTTTTTCTTCTTCTTATTCTTCTTTTTAGCCATTTTGAACAGTAAATTTGTATAGACCTCCTTCAGCTTACGCAGCACAGGACCGAACTAGATGGCGTAACCTGAAGGATTTTTTATTTAAACACGGTTTAATCAGGAAAAGTATGGATGAAAGAATAGTAAGAAGTTTTTGTTAAAACGGCGGTATTGAAAGAGGTTTATTTGCTAGGCAACAGCGAAGCCCTATAAGCGCTATAAAAAAAGAAGAGTTTGTAATTTTTAACACCTGTTCCTGTTTTTCCTTATCAACAAGTGTGGACATCCATAATATGAATGTCCACACTTGTTGATAAGGAAAAAGAACACCTTCCAAGATAGGACAATGAAGTAAGTCAACAGCTGAAAAGCAGGTAACCTGCATAAATCTGTGCGCAGACGCAGACTAATGAGTGATGCGAGTGCGATCATTACTCACCGCGTTTACACTCGCGATTATCTCGCGGTGAGTTTGATTAATATAAAAATATACTTTTAATGTTATTTTTTTGTTAGATAAACCATTGGTATGTTTACCAAGAGAAAGAAAACAAGACTACCTAACCTACATTGTTAATTGTGCGAATAAATTTATCAGAAAATGTTTTACGTTAATTATCTATAGAACGAATAATTTGTCAGAGTTTAACACATTGCAGAGTATGTGTTAAAATATGATCTTTGGTAAATTATGTACTAAGAGACTACATAGATGCATGACGATGAACCAGGGCCGTCTTTCATCTATAAGGGGCTCTGGGCACATGGGCCTTTAAACCTCTTGTTTGGTAAACGCGGGGCCCCCAGAACATGGTTTGGGGACCCCAATCGATCGCGGGGCCCTGGGCACATGACCGTTGCGCAAAGCTTGGGAGTAATAGTAACACCGTTGGTACCAAATCACTAGACCAAAGATATGTCTATAACAATCTCTGAAGGTAAGTTTGGTCTCGTGCGACCTCTACATGTCTGATCAGTGTGCACACGCATCGTACACAACTCCAAGACTGTAAACACGGGCTGTAGTAGAAATGCCGTGAAACAAGCTAAGCAGTTTTTTTGGAATTGCGCCTGGGTAAATATTAAGTGTATTTATAGATAAACAAAGGCGCACTCAAGGCGATGTTAGTTTGTCAAGTTTAATACGCAATAAAATGCAGTTTTTTTTCTATGTATGTATGTTTTAGAGATGCAGATTAAAGGGATCTCTAGTACACTTGCTTAATTAATATAATTTTTGGTAGTTTATCTCGTGGTTAAGGATGAAGTTTATAATAATTACGATATCTTAATTTTTTCCTAATAAGATATTCGACGCCAGCATGTTTAAATAAATACCTACAGTCAATTAGTATTTATTAAACCTCAAGAGGTCTACGTTCAGGAGTGGATTGCGACCGGCTAATGATGAGTAATTTTAATTGTTTATACGAGTATGGCAAAGTCAAAATTCTACCACGTGTCACTTGTGTGATGTGCTCATATGGCTCCAAAGGAGCAGACAGAGCTATCTACTTCAGTCATTAACTCTCTGATCCCTGTAGAGCAATGCTAGAACCCAGCTACTAAACCACCCATCGGGACATGGCGCTTCTGAAATACACACAGTCATAACTCCAATTGTGACAAGTGCATTCATTGAATTAATACGCTATTACGCAGCTTAGTGGTAGTGATTGCGTCTCATAAGGCCGAGGTGCGAGAATACTTCGGTCCTAAGCCGCGGTACTAAGGCTTCGCTCACACTGCTCTTTATCCCTATAATAAAAACGCGTGGCCTCGTCCGCGCCCGCCACGCATACTAACTCACCGAGGAAGGTTGTACACGCATTTCAATTTACGAGCGTTTTGATTGTTAATCAAATTTGAATGTTGTTTCAATTGTAACGAACATTACGTACATGAACAATTATAAATACAAATGGTAGAGCCGAAAGTATTTAATGGTAGTTACTTAGATAGCATCGTTTTAATTAAAATTATTGGTGTTGTAAAAATAGATGCGTTCGTATGTTAAAATTATAAATATTGTCTTTAAATCTGCTAAAAACTTTAAACGCTTGGAATATTTTAACTGATTCTTTTTTCTTTCCACTATCGGATTGTTTGTTTTTATTGATCACTTCAATCAATTTAAACAATCACCTCAAATCAGTGGCGTGCGTCCCATTTAGGCATTTAGGCAGTGCCCACCTTAACTAAAAATAAAAAATATTCATAACATTCACAAACAAAACATTAGAAATATTGTATGTATTAAATTGTTATCTTATGTATCCTCATTTTGTTGGAAATAAATCTTTTTCTTTTCATTTTCATTTTCAAATAATTTCATTAATTACATAAAACAACGAAAATATTCCTTAAGAAAACTATTTTTTAATTTAAAAATGACTAATTTTAAAATGAAATGATGTTTTTAATATGAAAATGTACTTTATTTTTTTTATTTCGCGTTCAGAATTCAAAAGACTAAGAATTGTGCAAAAATTACTTGATAGTTTATTTGCACGTCAATAGATGGCGCTAAAAACAATCAATTTCATTGTTCTCACGATTCATACTAATTTTTTTTACCTTTAAAATCATAACAATTAGTGTGTAATTGGTTAGTTGAATTTCGAATAAATAAATTAATGATGTAAACTTTTATTTTCTATTCCAGTTTGAGCCTATTTCCGTTTCAAGTATTAAAAAGTAGTTGTATAGTTTTCTATTACTCGAACTACGTCAGCCATGTTTTTTCTTCTGTTTATTTAGAGAACTAATTACGAGTAAATCTTTAAAAATATATAATATAAATTCGGTTTTTTAAATTCAGCCTGTGATGTAACTAAAGTGGTGTTGTGGTTATTATTTTGTGATGTGTGTGAATTTACAACAATGGATAAATTGCAGTGATTGGTAAGTCTCTAGAATTTTGTTTGTGCACAGCAGCTCATACTGACAAGACAACGATAATAATGGATATCAATTGTTTTTTAGCATCATTTTCAATTGCTTTCAAAGTCGAAATGAAAAATAGCGCGCGGTTTATTGGGTTAGTTATGCATGATAGTTTTAGTGCCTACCAAGTGAAAAACGCCACGGCCTCAAATAATATGCATTAATTAAAAACACGAATACATGTCTTTCAATCAAAAAATTTCATCCATGATCAGCACAAAAGCAGATGATATAAAAAGCGTTTAAGAGTTTCGCCTCTCGTTTAGGTGTGATTCTAGTGCTTATTCTGCGTGACCCGGTTTGAGAGAAAAACGCCGAATTTCTGCATTGTGCGGACTTTTTTGGAGATTTCTTTTTTGAAGCGCCCGTCAATGTTATGATCTTTTGTTCGCTTTTAGGGTATCATCTATGATAAACGAAATCTCTGAAGGATTATCGGATTATTCTATTGGTCTTCAATTTTCAGAGATTTCTTAGAAGTGTTTTGGTAAAGCAACCAGTGAATTTGGTCACCTCTTTGGCTTGTTACTAGGCAAAATGGAACCATTTCACTCAGCCTCAGACATAATAAAACCAAAAACAAAATGTTAGCATCGTGATAGCATAATAGTTCGGTTCTTTATAAAGCTTTAAAGGAATTTAGTATAATAGAAAAGTCAGCCAAATCATACAAATATTTTGTTTTGATTGTTTGTCCGTCAATCATGATGAAACTAGTGAACGAATTTTAATGTAATTTGGTATATAGGCAGGATATAGGTTGGCTTAGGTTATAAGATACTTTTTATTTCGATTAAATGTCCCCATGGGATAACAAGAACCTTAACAAAGCAGGCAAAGCCGTGGCTAAAACTAGTAGGTAAGAAGAATGAAACACAATGTTCTCGCATTTCAGATCGACACTTAAAGTTAGTGAGGACTTTAGTGGACAATTAAATTACTTGCACGGAACCATTTAGATACCGCGTTTACTTGTGCCGTACTGTTTTGTGATCCGCAAAAATTAAGAACTATTTAGTCGTCTTTTATTTTTGCAACAGTTCAATGTTATGGTCTAGGCGAAGTTTTTGCTGTGTTGCTGCAATGGTATTCGCAGTGATGGCCGAGGTGGCCCTGACCTGACTTACTACCGCGTTAATAGCTAATATGCGATAGAGATTCAAGGCAGATGATGACCTTAGTGAAGGCTGTGGGAGAAAACAAAGGATCTGAAGATATTTGGATATTACTCTAAGGTCATATCCAAATATTTTCAGGTGCTTAGTTCAGACAAGACATTGTGTAAAGTCTCGTCTTTTAACTCAATTCATTGTCCGAATCGCCTTCGAGTGAAATGTCACAGATTCTAAAATAAGAATAAAGATTTAACGGGCCCGTTGTTCGAGTGGTCAGAAAAAACCGAGGGTCGCGGGTTCGAATCCCGTAACGGCAAATGTTTGTGTGGTGATTTTGTACTCGAGTCATGGATGTTTATAAATTATCTAACTAGGTATGTCTATCCGTTCCATAGTAAGAGATTAGAGCTTAGATTGTGGCCATTCAATTGGAGTGTTCCAAAGAATTTTAACTCAATTCATTGTCTGAATCTCCTTCAAGCGAAATGCCACAGATTCTAAAAAAAGAAACATAGATCGACTCAATTAACGAAACACCGAACATCTGTCCAAATATTATTCCGTGGGTTTACAAGCTTCTTATTTATTTGACGACCCGCTTGGTGTAACGGTCAAGATACAAGAGGTCGCAGGTTCGATTCCCGCACTGGACAAACTTTTGTGTGCATGAACTGTTTGTCCTGGTCTGGGTGTTATATGTATATATTTAAGTGTATTTGTAATATCACTGTTGATACTGATGTCTGTAATACAAGTGCTTAAGCTAGGTATAACGGAGTCAGATCAATGTATGTGATGTTGTGAAATATGTATTTCATCATCATCATCCTTCTACCCTTATCCCACACAAGGCGGGGTCGGCGCAACATGTCTTCTCCTTCCACTCACTCCTATCAGTCGTTAACTCTACATTCACTCCTTTCACGTCCATATCATACTTCACGCAATCCATCTCTTTTTCGGTCTCCCTCTGCTCGTTTATTTATTTATTTATTATTATTTATTTAACAAGAGCAGATACATCTGAGCGTGCACGTGACGTTGGATGCAAATGCCCCGCGTCACCGCTGTCGCTTTCTGCGCGGTGAAAGGCGCGGCCGCAGCGAAATTCAACGTTTGGATTTTACTTCACTTGCGTTTTTTTAAACTTGCCGTGTTCAATCACAGATGTTCGCGATGTTATTTTAATGTAGAGGGCGTTTTTGCTATAAGTAAGTAGCTGTTAGTAAAAAGACAAATCTTTTAATTCATTTAAAACGAATTGAAGCGATATGAGTGATACATTTCATTTGAAAACTAGAAATAGTGTTGTTTTTGTTCCCTTAATTTTTTTGATCCATGACATCTGGAATGTTCTTTTTTCGACTCAGTTTTTGAGTTGATAATTTTAAAGTTTTATCCGATAACTGGCACCTACCTCAACGAAACACGTATCGTAATATCACTATCGTAAAACAGAAATAAAATTATTAAAAAAATATTTGACATACGGGTAGAGAGTGGTTGGGTTTTAGATCATATTTCGTACCCTTGTCTAATTGTCCGTGGTTTTCAAAATCTGTGCACTTTCAACTAGGGAATCAAAAAAGTTCGTGATTCAACAGACAGACAAAACATAGAGACAATAAAATTCCACAATTATTGGAAAACTCCATTCAGTTGCAAATGCTTTGAAATTGAAAGTTGTCTTGCAAAATAGATTATGATGAATGACGCCTATTACTGCTATAGGCTTAACAGTGATAAGTTAATTGCGCAATATTCACTCAATAATTAACAGTAATAAATATCATGAGCGCGCATTTATTTATCAACTTTCAAACTTGAGGTAAAAATAATACAGCGAATAGTTATTAACTTGTCATACTAATAGGTGCTCATATGTCTTTCTTCTGAATCCCCAACGAACATGAGGCGGTTGGAAATTATACAATCCTTATTCAAATAAAACTATCCTTATCTTTATTTGAAAAAAAATGGTTTTAAGAGCTATTTTCGTGCATTGTAATTTTTCAAATATTCTGTGTAGTAAATCAATGCTACGCATAAGTGTCTCATATTCTTTGGAATAATCTAGAAGATGCAATGCATCGAATTATTGGTTTTCAGTATAATAAGGTCTGGCACGGGACGGGATGTTATTTTTTTTATTACAACCAAATTATAAATGTAATAAAAAATTTAATATATATAATTAAATTTGAATGTGTCATATTTACTTTCAACATTTAATTATGTAAGAGAACTCAATTTCAAAGCTGTTGTGGTTTAGGATTTTCCTTGTTTTTTTTGTACTTTTTCTTATATTAAGAGTTCAGTAAACGCGCTATTAATTTAAGCAAAGTACGTAGTATTTACGTACATACTTAAGGAGCATTATTGCAGGTCTTGTTTTCTTATTTACTTGTACCCTTATCTCACAATTAATAATATAATTTAAGTCAAAACAATTTCGGAATTGAGCACCTGCAATCGAATAATTTAAAAAAAATACTAGCAGTGAAAAAGTTTGTGGAAAATTACAGGTTTAGATATTGAATTTCTGTATAAGTATTTAGAAAATTTTCCGCTTTTAAATACAAATTAAGATTGTTTGCCTTTGCAATTCAAAGCAAAAGTAATTCTTAAAATAAAATATTACGTTATTGTCGAAACACGCAGGTCTTTTTTGTAGAGTCAACATTACGCTTGCCAAACTTATGACGCTAATTTAAAATAACTCAAATACAATGCAATATTGTGATAAGAAACGCGATGTCTCAAATCAAACATGCCAGCCCGCAATCAAGATTGAGTTACAATTTCGCCAGTTGATGCCATTGGGCTGTCCGACATCCAACAAGGCGATAAAAAGTCATTACTTGAGCTATCAGCACGCAATGGTTTCATTAATTAGACACATTTTTCTACGGTTACGGTCATTCGATTGTTTGCGTCTCTTTTTGTCTGATTGTATGTCGGTATGTTCGTCTCGCTCGGAGTCGGAGCGTTCGCGTCTAATGTTTATCGGCTCGCGAAAGTGCGGCATAGTGCGGGTCGCGTGCGCGGTGAAAGAGTCGATGAACTGCGCGGGAGCAACGAACGACTTTGCGGGCGCATTGTACGCGGCGCGGGGGAGCGGGGCGGCGGGGGCGGCGGCGGGGCGGGGGACGCGCGTGCGCATATGGAGTTGCATGCACCGGCCGAGATGATTTGAGAAATGTCTTGCCAGATTTTGTCGAGTCAAATCTTTTATATATGAAAGTAAAAGTCCATTATTTTTCTATTAACCGCCTATTAATATCAGTTTAACTCACTTTCTGCTGGGTAAAAGTGAATTTGCAACCCATTATAACGTATTTCGAGGCAGAATCGAACTATAGTTTTTTGTAATAATGCTTACAAAAGCTAATCTTACTTTGGAATTCTCTTAAGTGTTTGTTTGGTCAGCATTTAGTTGAATGCATCTTCACGTTGAGCATAAATCCAAAATGTTATTCAACGATAGTAACAGTATCAAATCGCTTATAGCAATAGCCTCCTACTCTTACAATAGTTTTCTATTGATGTGTCAATTGAGTCTCCAGTTTCAGACAGATCGATATATCGGATAAATCATTATCGCATTGTGAAAGGCATTTTCCAATCCACTGAACCTACCACTAATATCAGAAGTCATCAATAAATCGTCTGGGATATAGTATGTATGTATACTCCCGGCTAAGCGCAAATTGCATTGGCGCCGCCACTCTATATGATATAACAGCTGCGCACACGCACGCTAGGGAAGCGCTGGACGCCGGTCTAGGATTTTCTTTCATTAGCCATTGTTAGAAAAGATCTCGGCGTTATTTATTGCATCCCGGTTGGAATAGAATCGGACGATTCTTGCGCTGGGTTGTGTGGCTAGAAATGAAAATTATAGGAAACGATCGATTTCTAGGACTGCAGTTAGATCAAATAATTGAGTCCAGGACCTTTCTAAAGTTTCTGTATTGTTTTCTGACATTTGTTCATAGTCTGCTTCCATTTTGTTTTCTTCCTACGAAATCAGATTAAATTGGCTAAGTGCTTTATAATTTTGACTTAGTATGAACAATTTTCTCAATCAGTATTTGCATCAAATTCGGGCAGAATGAGGACATGTGAATGATATGTTGTATTAAATTTAAATTTTATGTAGGTATGTGATGTATAACATTGTTAAATTGGATACCTCAATATTTTATCACTGCCCAAATAATCCCTTTCTCAGTCCAAAAGTTGACTTGCAAAATTCTTTCCCTATACAATAAAGTTTACATGAATAAATAATTAATAGGCTAGACTTGGTCTATTTGGCTAGATCCCCGCCGGTGCGGCTAGGAATAGCTGGCGCAGTGAAAGTGAGCGTGTGTTGGTGTGCGCGCATAGGCTGATGCCGCGGCTGCGGCCACATCGCTATTGTATAGCAACAGGGTGTGATTCAAAAGCCCGATGGCGCAGAGGTAAGCGCTCTGAAAAGTTAAGCAAGTTAAGCAGAGGCCAGTCATCGGAGGGGTGACTGAAAAATTTCATCTCGATCTCCTCCGTGCTTCGGCACGTTAAGCCGTTGGTCCTGCGTCTGATCTCTCTACGGTCGTGTCAGATTGCTGTTCCACCCTACAATGACTGTGAGGGAATAGGGAGTGAACTTGCTGCAGCTGCTTGCGTAGTCTCTTGTGCACTAGAATAATATATCTTGTTTATCTGGTTGAACGTAAGATCGCTCTTCATCGGAAAAAAACTGCCGGATGGGTATTATTAGTGGCTGAAGCTCTTGGGTCCTAGCCTAGTAGAGTTAATATTATTTCTTTTTGCTGTATCTCTCTAACTCGCACTTAAATTGCTCATTTGCAATATTCAGTCACCGCCATTTATCATCGGCTCCAACTCCTATTTTTAATATTAAGATTGTGATCAAAACAAATAAGTGACCAAAACAAAATACTGATAAGAACAATCTTTTAATCAACAAGAGAAGCTTATGTAAAACATGTTTGTAAAACCCGCTGTATATCGCGGAAGCGTGTGCGGCTTTCTTGCGGCTGCACCAGGCTGTTCAATGGCCACTGGAGGTGAAGCAGTCTCCCGTCTCAACCACACACGCCTAGGCTGCGTACACCGCAGTGTGTAGGCCGCATAACTTGAGACCACCGGGGAGGTAAAAAAAGATTTTGGTTGTTAGACCGACGGACGACGAGGTTATCGAAAGATTAAAACTCTAAGTATCACATTTTGGTAAAATGTTTATAAATATATAAGTATATATAAGTAGTGTAGGATCGAGGGGCAGAAATGATAGAGCTGGACTGGTTTCCTTGGTTTATTCTTCGTCTATCGTCTTTACAGCGTCGTGGCTATCCGTCGTCTCCCTTCAATCTGACATCCTTACTCACCTTATATGCTTCCATTCGTTCGTTCATCGTACGGTCATCATACTGCGCTCTCATTGGTCGTCCACACTCGTCATTCATTGTTCATTCACCATTCCTCCAAAGACGATCATCACACCATAGACAACCGTCTATCCATCTCACAGTAGCATACTTAAAACTACAAATCATCCTTAGGGAGGATATGTGGATCCCAGACTCCTCGTCCCAATATACCAATCGAAATCATTTAGTTACTATCACGGCCTTCTCGTGCTGCTCTCTAATGATTTTATCGTAAAACAAATATGCTCAGATTTTACGGATGAAATACCGTCCCACTGTGAGTCTTTTCTATGTTGTAAATACATACGTCGTGTATATTTTCAGGATCCAAGCCTTTCTGTAGTCTCTTTGATAAATGTTTTACCCATGGTTTATGTTACCATAAATTCTGAAAGTGCCAAAATCAATTCCTAACTTTTGAGGACATTTTACATTAACTGTCCACACTAAAAGTGCATCAAAACCGCATTAGAGAGTGACCTGTATCAAAATGAGCTATAGGTAGTCCATCAACTCACATATATAACAGCAATGCCGGTGTTTTTTTAAAGGATAAATGAAATGTGCCCCAATCGGCTAACAACTTTTTTTTTGCCCTAATTAGTAGTTACCGTTGATATACATTTGAAGTAAAGTGCATCAAAAACCGCATAGTACGCATAATGAGTGCAGTGCTAGATCTGCAAATCTGTATCATAATGAGCGTGAATCCATCACGTATTATATCAGCGGCGCGGTGCATTTCTCCGGCGAGTGAATGCACTCTCGCCGCGTTATGCAACCGCGGCCGCTGTCGCCGTGCGCGTGTGTTGCTCTCCACAGGGTGCCCACACTTTACGGTAATCCCTACAAATCCTACTACTTTACCTGAAACTTTACCACAATATAGCTTATACATCAGAATAACACATATGATATTGGAAATCGTAATCCACGCGGACGGAATCGCGGGCGGCCGCTAGTTCTATTATAAATGCGAAAGCCACTCTGTCTGTCTTTCTGTCTGCCGGTCTGTCTGTTACGCTTTCCAGCTAAAACATCTCAAGCGATTTTGATGAAATTAGGCACAGACAATCTTTAGACCCTGAGAAAGAACATAGACTACCTTTCATTGCAAAAAAGAGATCTTAAATCCACGCGGACGAAGTCGCGGGCGGCGGCTAGTAGTATTGTATGCAATCATTAGTTGATGCCTGTTTATTTATTTATTCATCAGAACAAGATAAAACTTAAAATTAATATTTGAAATATACAACATTGTTACGATGAATAATCGTAAAAATAACTCTCCTATAAAAACAGGTGATAAAAACATGCATGCATGGTGAACGCGTAATGCAATGATTTATTCTTATAAATCATGCGATTCAAAAAAAACCTTGCTTTCTATCAGGTAGGACCCTGAACAGCTCACTCATAAATTACATGTTCGTATATACTCGTAAGTACTTACATAGGCATATCTTCGAATCAATCAATCAATAATTTAAAACCACGTTCTCCATTTGTGACCCTCGTGGATTGGTTTAATAGGCGATTTAGTTTTAGAACTTCAAGGTTTTATTCTTTTTTTAGTCAATTTATAGATTTGTATTATTTGATATTTATAGAGTGTTTAACAAAAAACACACAGTCATAAATATAAAAATAAAAGTTAATTGTAGAAAAAAAAATGTCTGTGCTGTAAGCGAGAATAACATAAATGTTTGTGTGGAATAAGATCGCGTGGACACCCTATGATCGTTTTTGTGTTAGATTGTTAGGAAAAGTAGGAACATTCGCATCAAGATCATTAGCAGCAGATTACAATTATAGTATAATGACTTCAAAGGTCCGCAACCTTGGTTAGGGAATAGCTCCAGGTCAAACAGATATAATTATTACTTGTACCTTATAAGCACATGAGATGACACGATCTATGCGCTTTAGTCATAAATTCGAATCGTAGGACAAAAATTAAATTGTGAACTTTTATAAACTTGTTTTAAGTATTTATTTGTACCGTCTCGTTGATGCCCTGTGTTATTTACTTATCGTATTAATTATTGCTGGCTCTAACGATTCCATTTGTGAAAAGTAACTTAAACATTAAAGGAATACCGTTTTTTGGGATATGTCTAGCGCAGATCATACTAACTAATTTCTAATACTTGGCTGATACTTATGAGATGCTAAAAAGCCACAAATAACCCTAGAAGGTACACTATACCACGGCGTGTGGGGGAAAGCCGGACGGTTCTAGATCACGCTTGCGTAATGTTGGACAATGATTCTAAATCAGCGCTTGCGCATAAATGTGCGGAGGGCTATGCTATGGCGAACGCTCGGCGAGCTAGAGCTTGTGAGAAATAGACGTTTTGTAGCTTGGCAACTTGTTGTCAATTTAATTTTACTTTTAGGCAGATTTAAATTTTAAGGTTTGACCTTAATCACTTGCTTGGAATAGTAAATAAAACTCAAACCTACACTTAAGTAAATACTAGTGTATCTAATATGTAATTTAAATTTTAAACAGAGTATTTTTTCAAAGTAAAAAAAAAATTTTTTTTGTCACGTTACTGTACGTTATAAGAATATTCTTTGATAAACACAATCATAAAATATAGAATGTGCTGCAATTTCTAGGTAACTCCATGCATTTCAATTTAAGTGGAACAGCTCCTTTACCCTTTAATTAATTACCAAAAGCGTGTGTTTTAACGGCCTCTTAAAGCCCACCGTTTGATCGAGTTAAGTGAAGATAAAGCTAATAGAGCAAAATAACGAGGAGCCGTATTAATTTCACGCGGGCATTCCGGCTTATCGCGGACAAGCGCACGCGCAGCCGACGCGATCGACTTTCCGCGCCGCCACAGTTCACGAAGCCCAGCGAAGTTTTTTTTATGTACTGCTAGAGGACGCCCGCGAATTCGTCTACGTGGATTTCAGATCCCTTTTTTTTCGCAGTAAAAATGGCTATGTAATTTCTCAGGGTCCAAAGATTGTCTTCGCCAAATAGCATCAAAATCAGTTGACAGACGGACAGACAGACTGACAGACAGAGTAAATTTCGCATTTAGAATAAACTAGCGGCCCGCCCCGGCTTCGCCCGTGGTACTTGTCCACTATTTAATGGATGATATTATACATAAAAACCTTCCTCATGAGTTACTCTATCTATTAAAAAAAGTAGTTTTAAAGATTTAAGCGTTCATAGGGACATACAACACACATAGGGACAGAAAAAGCGACTTTGTTTTATACTATGTAGTGAAGTTGAGCTAAGGGGCAAACGAAGAAGAGGGAAATCTGATCGCATGTGATCACCGCTGCCCATGGACATTAATAACCACACAATGTTTGTATTTCCGTTGCCTGCCTTTGAAACCCCATCAGCTCCCCAACTGAGGTCTGGCGACTTGACTCACCAGTAGAAACATTGCACAAAAGTTACAAATTGCTACTTCAATGTTGTCTTCTGTAAGGTGAAGGTACTTCCCTAGACGAGTGTAGGGTATAGCTTAGTGACTAAACTTCCGCTCGAATGACTTCCACTCATTTGAGTGGAAATTTAGCCACTTAGCTCTACCCTTCTTAATATATTATCAACTTATGTTCAGAGAATTCAGTTATTGTCATAGAGCTGGATATTATTATACACACACACACACACACACACACACTATGGAACACCCGTCCTATCTAAATCTGTTGGTCTTGCGTTTTGCGATGTGTTGCAAAATATCTAAAGGTCTAGAAGATAGTTTTGGTAACTCTTCCAAAAGCTAAGCTGGCTGCTTCTTGGCATAACTATGAGGTAATAGAATTCTTCTCTGCCGGAATTTCCACTGTGGCAGAGTAATGGCCACGCATTGCAGCGCCATTGTGTCCCCGAGCATTGTGTTAGTTCGGACCTAATATACTGGCTAGGGATGCAGGGCGTCCCTGCAATTTCCCTGTCCCTGCTACAACTGCAATAGTTTTCTGTCCCATTGGCATAAATAAAAAGGGATATTTTTATTTATTTCTTTTACGTGGTGCCTATGGCTGGGTCGTTAACTTATGTAAGGAAAAAACTTAGTGCACCTTGTTAAGATAGTTCGGTAAATAAGCTCGCAGTATTTCATCTTAGTTTTCTTTTGAAGTTGTGGTGTTTCTCCGGCTGTAATGTAGAGAACCATCTATCGACTACATATTAGTGTTATATTATTTTATTTGTTCTCCCATTGAATAACTAAAATTAAAAAACTATATCTATCACATGTGTAGGCGACATTTTTCGTAGCAGTAAGTTTCACTAAGCAATGCCGAGACCCCGCATAAAACACGACGTCAATCGTGCGCGTCAAAAAAAATATTATAGAGCTACATTAGTCGGGACACCTACTGCCAGCCTTGCACAAAATGCCTAATTCTAATACATTACACCGCAACACGAAACTTTAGACTTTAAAATACTTGCAACAGAGCTTGAAAACCCGTAGAAACCCCTTTAGAAATACAGTCTACCTTACGGCGTATTGTTCTGAGTCGCATTACGTTAAGGCCTTTCTAATAAAAATCGGAGGCGACTAGTTCAGGTCCAAATAAGGTAAGGCTAAATATAGACCCAGGGAAGAAATGCTTAGGGAACACGCGTTAAGTTTACATGCACTTTTGTTTGCTAGAAGAAATGGTGCAGTTATTTTCGTTTAAGATACGTAAGATAAGTTTTTCAGGACAACATAAGTTGGGGCGCAAGGAAAAGTCGCAACAAGAATTTTAGAAGTAATTTTATTAAATTTTATTATATAGATGATTGAATTGAAAATAGGTATAGAGAATACACATTATTATTTTATTTTCATACGCACCTAAAGTGTGCTTAAAACAATAATTTGGATATTATCTGACTTCAACAGCGTTGAAGGAAACCAGCGTGAGGAAATAATGTTTCTGCACCTTTCCTTCAAGAATGTTATACCACGCTCCTTTCAGCTTTAATTTGCAACGACTGACGACGCAAACTGTGTAATTGTCTATTTGATCTCTTCCCCTGGCAAGGCATGAGAAAGTTCGGCTGCGGCCGATACAATGTATAACCGGGCTTGCCGATCGGGATGAAGCGCTAGGAAAATTAGACACGACGGCTTTGTTTGTTCTAATGGTCGAGAAGATTGCTATCGTATCAGAAGTCGCTAGTTAGTTACCCATAGAAATAATAATAAGGTAAATATAGGTTACTTTGATGTTTGTGTGTGATTCTTGCCTTTCTTATCTTTTATCCGGTGTTTTTTTCATAGAAGCTCGGTATGTTGGCTCCGCCTGCCTTAAGGTAAGCAAAAGAGGAGCCCTAATTGACATGAAGGCGGATGCCTTCCCAAAGTGGTATCCTATACGCTGGCATCGCCATACGGCCCGCGATTAAGTCAATATTGAATTTCAGTTATGCTTTTGCCCTGCAGTGAACTATTATTACAGTGATAATTTTGAATCTTTCGTATTTTTGTTTCCAGATATCATCAACTTTGTTCACAGAACTTTCCTAGCCAGAGCTCATTTCCCAACTTTTCCAGCTTCAAATGAAAATCTTCTTGTAACTTCAATCGTCCTCTCCAGCCTCCTCTCAAAACATAGACTTCAAGATTTATTATTCACCCCCATGCAGCGTGCTAGAACAAATGCAAGCTGCATGTTGCAACGGTTACGTCACGCGCGGCGGTGGGGCGGTGAAAGTGCGCGGGCGCATGGAAATCCAGCGGCGTTTGTGTGGCTGGATTTATGGCGATTTGTCCAGATTCGACCAAGAAGGGTTTCTAATGGCGCTATCTTTGTCGTTCGATAGGCCCCGAACCGTGGAACGAGAGCAGGTTTTTTCGACGTTTCGCTCTCTAGGGTATTGTGAAATTGTGTAGAAATTAGGCACCTAAATAATAGAGTCTACAATATTAGTTTAGAATTTTTATGATGTAACGGTTTTTCTTTGACAGGCTGCTTGCCCACTTAATCTCGTAGAATTATATTTATCCTTGATGTAGCCACTTGTGTAGCTAATACTTAGCTATTCCTGAAGCCATAATGCATTTATCATATTCCTTACTACTCATCTGATCTACGGGCTGGCGATATCAAATGTTAATTACTCATACGAATTTCATCGTCCTCCCGCAAATTATAACAACCGCTTAGCCTATTAACTTCATGACATCGTGATTCAGCAGACCAAGCTATTTGGGATATTCCCTAAAATACATGTTTGGGTGCGCGTCGTTGCGTCACCGACGGCGGCGCGCAGGGAATGCGCCCGATGCGCCGCCGCTGCGTTTACACAGCAGACTATGATCGGCTAAAATAAAACTATTATTTATTTATAAATAACTCTATTGACGGTCCGCCCGCGGTGATAAAGCTCAGCGATGCGCGCGAGAGATGCGGGATTAATTGGTGAACCTTAGTTCTTTTGATTCTCTGGATGTATACGGATCATCATTTTCCAAGTACAATTGCGTGAAAGGCATTCATCTCCTTGATTTTCTTTTCTCAGATTAGATTTCTTGGATCACCTCGCGGAAGGTCTTCACTCTTCTCTTAACGAATATCTTTAAAACAAATACGAGTACATATGTTATAGGGAGGCAATCTAATCACCGCTGCCCATGGACATCAACAACCGCACAAGGCAAGGGTCATATACGTAAATGTATAATATAATTAATTAAATATCGATATTTCCCGTGTGACAACTTAGAGGTTTTCTTATAAAAATGTGACAATCATTATAATCGGCCTGTTGTCATTCACCGCTGCAATAAGGCTTGCTGCTGATGGGGAGGGTCCACGACTAAATATAATATTTCACTGTGGGATAAAATTATCGAATATCTGTGATATTTCAAACGTGGAATTTCAAAAGAAGCTATTAGCAAATATTGCAAGAATACGTCCAAACTACGGAATAAATCCACACTGCTTAACTACGTAATATGTAAGGAAACCTGATGAAGTAAATAATAAACATTGAATTTCGTGCGTCATCCTTGTAATAGATCTTTATCTTGAATATCAAACTCCTGACGTTGTAGATGACGGAAAAATTATCTTTAGAAAATGTTTGTCAATAAAAACTTAGCTGTGTGGGAAGGGCCGAAAGCTTTTCTTAATTTTTTCTTAATATAACTTTGCATTTTGCTTTGAAGCGCTCGATGGCGCAGTTGTTAACGCTCTCGGTCGGCAATTGTTAAAATTAAACAATTTTCGCATAGGCCGGTCATCGAATGGGTTCTCCGTGCTTCGGAAGGCATCTTAAGCCTTTAGTTCTGTGTCTGATTTCTCTACGGTCGTGTCCGATTGCTGTCCCTCCGAACTATGAGAGTTTGGGAATAGGGAGTGCACCTGTGCTTGCGCTGTCTTTTGTGCATTTTAATTAATATCCACATACACTGCAGGTCGTAAGTCTGCCGCCATGGCCGAATACGACCGGAGGGGTATTATTATTGAATTACTGTTATTTTAATTTTATAATGTACCTAAAGGAAATATAACAAAATGTTGTTGTGATTTGTGAAATTTCTTCCAGTATTGTGTATCCCGGTTTGGAAATAGCAATACCTATAACTAATGTCACGTTCTAGCAACAGACGCAAGCGCTGAGAAAGTTCGCGAAGCGTGAGTTAGTTCAAAATCTGTCGAATGATTTCGTTTTCACACAAGACTGGTCGAGGCAAACTGTGATGAAAGTCATTGTGTAGGGTTTGTTTGTTTGACTCATAGGTAAATAATAACCTACATGGAATTGAAGTAAGAAAGTACGTAATCGTAATAAATATAAATGATGAATGGATGATGGACTCTCAAGGTTTTACCCTAAAAGGGCAAAGCAAAATGAGTAAAAAAAATTCCTTTGAAACATAATACTTTAGTATCTTTTATTATTCATACTGTAGTAGGTATAATATTTTAGACTTGTCGGTATATTATGATATCATCGACCTTTAACAGTTCGAATAATACATACCATAAAAATATCTAAACTAATATTTTAAATCGGAAAACTCTCAGGAAATGCAGAATCTGTATGCATTATAAGTTATAATATAATAACAGTTTTTTGTAATAACTAGTCCTGAACTAGGTTTCTTTACCTTACCATGAGCGCGCACGAAGATGACTCGTAATCCATACACGTGAATACAGTAAGGACGTTGTGGACATTTTGAGAGCTCCACAGAAAGCCTAAATGCTTCCAAATACTTAATAATTAAATATAACTAAATTTACCCTAAAATAACCAGTCTCGAACCAGAGTTCCTTACCTTGCCTTGCGCGCGGCCGCGGTTACAGCGAGCACTGAGTACGCGCATCGAAAGTGACTCGTGATTCATACACGTGAATACAGTATGGACGGTTTGGACACTGTGAGAGCTCAACAAAGGTCCTTAATGCTGAAAAATAAGAAATATCTAAAAATAAATATGTATATACCTAAAATAACGAGTCTCGAACTAGAGTTCCTTACCTTACCTTGCGCGCGGCCGCGGCTATGAGAGCGCTGCGCACGCGCACGAAGGTGACTCGTGCCGCACCGCACGTGATTGCAGAAAGGATGACTAGGAAATTGTGAAAGCTCGACAGAGAGCCTAAATGCCTCAAAATAATAAATAATGGAAAATAAATATATGTACCTAAAATAACCAGTCTCGAACTAGAGTTCCTTACCTTGCCTTGAGCGCGGCCGCGGCTACGCGAGCTCTGCGCACGCGCACGAAGGTGGCTCGTGCCGCACCGCACGTGATTGTAGTAAGGACGTCTTGGAAATTGTGAAAGCTCGATAAATACCCTAAATGTTGGGGTGTGACGTCAAAGGCTGAAGTTAAATAATCCTTGGATTTATGTTCTATGATATTTTAACTAAGCGGCCGTTGTCTATTGGAATTTGGTGTGAGCTGAATTTAAAGTTTGAAATAAGTTTTATTATCGATAGCTTTTGTTGTAAAAATATTTTTTTCACAACGCTTTCATTACGGCTCACACGATGAAATTTACGACTTCTGGGCAATCAATGTAAAAAAAAAATCTGTTTCTTCTTTTGGAGGTCTTAATGGGGTTCTTTTTTTGTCAGTAAAACAACTTAGCTAATCGTTAGAAGATCGGTTTGGATTCAGATACAATATGCCATTAATGAAATGAACCGAAAAAAGTTAGAGAAATTTTATTTAAATTTATTGAACTGACACATTTACTTTAGTTAGTTATGATTCAAGAGTTGAGGTCTACAATGTGGTTCATACAAGTCTATTTAAAACCAAAAATGTATAAGGTTTTTTTTTGAGGAATGCTTTTCAATTAATTAAATATTTGTAGATACCACAAAAGGCGTTGATTGTGCTAATGATAGAACTGTGTTTTTATATTATTAGGATGTCAGCTCATGTTACTACTCCAATTATTATTATAAAAGATAAGTTGGTAATTAGTGGCGTAGATGATGGTGTAATTGGTTGTTCGGGGATTCTCACCACTGACAAATAATTAAAACGGATTGTCGCAGAGAAAAACTTGATGTCTCAGTTAATTAAGGTACATACTAATTAGTGTAGCGCTATTTCTAGACATTGAAACTAGTAACACTAAGCATACGAATAATTTATGAACAAACTACCTTGTTGACAAATATAACCAAAATGATTGTTGCAGTTCAGATTTGAATAAACTGAAACGTTTTGTTTAATACAAGATTGTGACTAGCAGACATTTCTCTTGTGTTGAAAATAGGAACCGAACTCACAACCCCCCCCCCCCCCCCCTGAGCCAATAAGGCAGACTTTTTTTTGCCAGTCAAAGATTAATTTTGCTGATGACGACTTCAAAAACAAAATGTACAATTTGCCCCTGAAACCATATTCAACTTGTGACTAACTTACATGACGTCACTGCAATAAATATCCCACTTTTTACCACCCGATGACCGGCGCCTTTCCATTTCTGTCAATTAAAAACCGGCAACACAATACAAAGTCACAGATTATCACGGTGGCCGCTGATTGGCGGTTGGCGGGAAAAGAATTAACCTTGCCGGGCGCTTCCCGCGCGCGGCCTCGCTCGCGGCCGCCAGCGTTCGGTGTACGTCGGCCGAGCTCGGTAATCTCCGTAAAAGTAGAAGCGTGTGAATATACGTTGTTCTCTTTCTGATTGTAGAATTTGTTTATTAAAAAAAATTAAAAACCACCCATTTACTAATCGAAAACTTACCTTACCAATAATGGGGACCATAACAGTAGGATAAAAAATATGACGCGCAAAAGAATTTCCTTGTAGATACTCTACCTTGTAATACTTTGTTGCTGTATATAAATTTCTGAAAAAAATGGGAGAGAAGTGGAACTTTTCGTAACATTAGTAGCTGAACAAAAGAGTTGCATACATAGGTACGTAGTGTTGCACAAAAATAAATAAAAATGCCTAAGAGATGCCCAGCTGTGGACAGCGATAGGCTGCTGATGAAATAAATATTTATGTATTGCGTATCTCAAGACCAGTAAGTACATTAAGACAAGCTTTCAGTATTATTCAGACGTGACATTGGCACTTTATTAAAATTAAAAGCACCTGGCAAGAACATTTTTTAGCTAAACGCTACCAAATATTGACAGGTGAACATGTTTTTTTTTTAATTCAAGCCCTCCCCCTCTGTCTAAATAACGTTATCAAAAAGTAACAAGTCAAGACATCGTTCTCGTCACCTGCCGCCACGCCTAATTGCTATGAGATTCGCTTTTATTTAACTAATGAATGCTACACACGAACTGATGAAAGCAAAACCTATCTCGCCTGAGTGAAGCGGTCACTTTCGATACTCGCTCGTAGTTTTTATGCGCGATAGACGGCTGTGTATCGATAAATGTGTAATCTAAAGATTTTACTCCTAGAGTGTAGAAGTAAATACAAATGGTTTTTTTAAATATCTGCCTGATGGTAAAGAGGAGCCCTAATTGCCATGACGACGGATGCGGTACCAAATGGTATCCTATCCGTGGGCATTGCCTTAACTGCCTGCAAGATACATATTCAAGCTCCTCTTGAAGGAACCCAGGTTATAGTAGGGAGGAAGCACGTACGTTGGTAACCCATTCCTTTGCTCCCTAATAGTTTCTGATTAAAATATGGTTTTGAATATTTTGTACTTGTTGTATTTTAAAAGAAGTTAAAAATCTATCTTAGGCAAACAAAACTTGGCTAAGTAAATTAAACATTTAAGACTTACTCAGGAGTCGTAGTCTTTAAATCACAACTTAATTGATGAAATATAAACTTACAAGTTATTACGGAACTCTATATCAACTCAGCTGTGGTTTGACGGTTGCACTAAAATTCCCTTGAAATTCGCCTTCCCTTGGAAGTTGACCTCTTATGTAAAAGTAAACGTCACACAGCGAAGTTCAACGCTATATCTATAGTAGAACGAAGTTCGGCGTGACTGGTCCGGAAATGTATTTCAAATGGAAGATGACACTCCATGCCGAAATTACGTCACTTACGCCGAGGTAGAGCTTAGTGGAACTTCCACTCAAATCAGCTGCTCGTCTGGGATAATCCTCCATCTAACAGAAGACCACAGTGAAGTAGCACTTCGTAACTATTGTGCTAAGTTTCTGCTGGTGAGTGAGGTTGCCAGAGCTCAGTTTGGGAGGCTATGGGGTTTTAAAAGGCAAGCAACGCATTTGCGCCCCTTGTACGGTTTTTGTTGTCCATGGGCAGCGGTGATCACTTACCATCAGGTGACTCGCTTGTTCGTTTGCCTCCTATCACATAAAAAAGGCCGATTAAGGTAAAAATTACTAGAAATGATTACTTTTAATTGTTCTCGACTGAAAGGCGAACTAAACTACCTTCTGTTGTAGACTGGGTGGCCGTAGCAGCAATGACTGGTGTGTGAATAATGAACGGTAATCACTTCCTCGCAGGGCGGAGGTCGCCCGGTGCGAAACCGACTCTATGTATGGACAAGTATCGGCCTATGTCATGTCTTGCTGCAGGGCAAAGGCCTCCGAGCCGAGTTTGATGTGAGATTGTTACCACGCGGGCTGGGGTTTGAATTCCAAGACAAATGAAAATGAGATTTAATTGTTTTTTTTTTGTTATATTTAACAAAAACCCCTGTTAAATAAATCGTGATTATCAAAAACTTGGCTTAGCCACAATGTAGTAAAGCAATTTCGCATTCAGATTTTGTAACAAAAACGGTACGTAGAGGGTCGTTGCTGTCAATGGAAAAATAATTACTTTTTATTTTTCTATTTAATATTTACCTTGTTCAAATCAAATCTACCCACCGAAACCACCAAACGGTTAATTATTTGTTATTAATTACGATTGAGTGGGTATATTTATTATAACGATACAATAAATGTTAATCATAAAAAAAATATTAATTTAAATAAGAATATTTACGACCTAGTAGAATATGACTAAAACATAATTAAAGTTATAGCTTAACTTGACAATAATCTCTATGATCTTTGGTTTTTTGTTGCTAAAATAGATTTAATAATTTTGTATAGGTAATTACCCACAAGGTAAACTAATAAATTTAAAAAATATTAAAAACATATTATTTTTCGACTATTTCCATTCATTCATAACTCCTCATACAAGCCATGAATCCCGAGTCCTGAGTCCTGACCCATTTTCCTAAACCGACCATAATTTTGACAATGTTATCTCCAGTTTGGGAGCGCACCACAACAAAAATACACGCTCGCATCCACCCGAGGGGGCGCGGCAATCGCTAGTTCAGTGACTCGACGCCCGCGGTGTTGGCCACACGTGCCGCTCGGTGTGCGGAACTCAGGAGATTGTGTTCGGAATTTGAAAAGCTGACAGTGACAGGAGTGAAGTGAATTCGAATTTTTGAAAACTGAATACCATTTTGTTTTTTTATGACATATTGATTTTTACATTTGGATGTGCACTGTGGACGGATCAGTGAACCTTTGGATTGCGTTTTGGACTTGGTAAGTGTTTTGTTATTATTTTAAATGTTGTTCGGGTAATTAGCTTCGCGAATCGATGTTTTTGTTTAGTACTTCTTAGCTTTTCAAATTCTTGTTTGTAAATCGAATATGACTGACTGAAGCTTGATAAATTAATTGTAAGAAAATGAAAACAAACCATCTCCTTGAGTAATTTAAATTAAAACATCGATAAGCTTAACTATTTACTATACTGTTCGAATAATTATTGGAATACGAGAATAATTTAAATTAATAGGAGCATACCTAGGTAGGTAGGATATTTTGTGCAAGCGCGATCGTTTAGTGACTATAAATATTTTGGACCGGTAACATTATTTTTTAAATCTTCGCATTTTTTTAAAAGTACCTGCCTAAGTAGCTAAAGTCATTTGTTCTAAATAAATAAATAGAGAAGATTAAATAATAAATTAAATTAAATTTGTGTAGGTGTGTTTTACTTTTTATACCAACTCGCGCAAACACACTTCTAAATCACAAACAATAACAAGTTGTTATTGTAACGATAATGAATGAGTAAACATCAAAAATGGAATAGGACAGCTGATTCTGCATAAATTAATTAACGAGGCTTAATATAGGTGTATAATGCATAAAAATGTATCTGTTGTTACCAATAAATTATAACATTTAGTTCCTAGTGTTTGAGCGCGCTGAAAAAAAAAAAGTTATTCCTTTGCCTTTAGGTAATTTAATTCATAATTAGAATGGTATAAAATAAAAAATAAATAAATAAATGTCTTGGACTAACACACCAATTGCCTAGCCCCAAACTAAGCTCGAAGCTTGTACTATGGAAGCTAGGGAACGGATAGACATACTTAAATACTTTTATAAACATCCATGACTCGAGTACAAATGCCGATGTTCATCACACAAACATTTGCCCCTAGCGGGATTCGAACCCGCGACCCTTGGTTTTGTAGCCAGGGTCTCTAGCCATTCGACCAACGGGCCTGTCATAAGTTCAAATGGAAATAAAATATAAAATAAGGCATGAAGTAAATGTGTCTATAAAGTTGTCTAAATATCTGTACCATCTTTACCTAAATTTCACCTACTCTTTTACAATTTAACTAAGCGGTAAAAATATGTTTTATTTTAAAGAAATTGTCAAAATTGACATTTAAACTCACAAATTCAAACAATGACCTTGTTCAGTTACCTAGCCTACTGCGCAATAGCGCTCTATCATAGAGCTCTATTGAAATGTCTGTACGTTCGTATTAATTTATATGTTTATTCTTCCATTATTTACCAAAATCCCCATTTACCCTTGGCCTGAAAGCATAATTTTAAATGCAAGGCCTTAACTGAAAGTGTTCAAAAATATTTCCTGACGCATTTTGTATCCTTTGAACTTTTTTTCATAAAACAATGTCTTAACATGTCTACTTAAGCTCAAGTCAGGATAAATTTAATTCCAATTGAAACTCTGCCCAATTAAAATAAACAGGTTATTGCAAAATTGTTCTAAAGAATGAAATTAATTATTAATCTCAACAATGACAAATAACTCGATTAAATTGTAAATCTCCAATGAAAGAAAGCACCAATTTAATTCAGCTTATTTCATGAATGAGCTGGCTTGCCCGAGGAACCACGACCTCACACGAAACACGCGAGAAGTAGGACCTCATGTTGCGGCTCACCGAGCAAGCGATGCTACTGGATACCAGAATGAGTAACATTTGTCAGTTGGAGATGGTAAGGGGGTTTTAAGGTAGGCAACTCCTCTGCGATCCTTGTTCGGTTGGTGATATACCTACCTACATGGACAGCGGTGATCACTTACCATCACTCACACTTACATATCTTTAAAAAAAACTATATCTTTTATATCTATGGACTAAGGTCGTATGATTTACTGAAAGTAACTGGGTTTACTTTTTAAGAGCTGAAATATTCAGATTATTACAGATATTGATTAATGAAAACTTGGTGGCGGTAGTCATTGTCAAAGTATCAAAGTATTTATTTTGTAATTGGATTATCAGGTGGTCCACATGGTCATCTATACTCTCACAAAAAAAAACATTAATATACTCTTATGATGACGTATGTTTCCCTCTCTTAAATACAGGGTTTTGGGAAACACCCACGTTATTGGTTAAACAATGCGGGCGACACGTCGGAACAAAGCGAAACATGTTTGTTTCAGTATGACAAGATAATTAAAATTAATAAATTAAATAAGCCAGACCCTGACCTCAACCTTCGTGTGAGGTCAGAGAATTTAGCCTTACTGCATACGTTATTATACGTTGATTTATGGAAATATGATTCACAGAAATATTATGAGAATAGCTGCTAAAACTGGCATATATAAAGAGACGAACTTCTTAGCTATCCATGGATTCTCCGTGCGGGTGCCGGGTCCATCGCGTGGAACAGAGAGGAATGTCAGTCGGCGCCTGGGACTTGCGACCCAGCGTGTAGGTTTAAGGGGCCCCTTTATAGTATACTAACGATCACCTCCACCGATGACATTCCTCTCCCTTCCCAACCATATTTGGTATGAGCCGAGTAAAGCGGCTTTAGTTGCTCTTTCCAGTAACGAGCTAATATTAGATCTTGGTAATCCTAAGTCCTTCAGTAGGTTGTAGAGAGATTTCGCTGGTATACCTCTCGCACCCACTTCCACAGCATACAACCGTGCTATATAACCATTTTTAGTCATCTCATTGGTTAGGTCATAATACTTATTTGTTTTAAACGCGTGATCTTTGGGAATGTTAGTCTCCCATGGAACAGTAAGTTCCACCAACAGTACGCGCTTAAGTGTCCTAGAATAAACGAAAAGGTCTGGTCTAGACGACGATAACACAATGTCTTCTGGAATAGTGTAGCGCTTTTCATACGTGTCCATCATGATCTTCCAATCTGGAGCCGCACTAACGATGGAGTAAGGTTTGACTTTGGACTTCTTGGTAGATCCTTCCTTGACGAAGTTGATGTTCTTTGTATTCGTCGTCAAACCTTTTGCTGCTCTTGCTATTGAAAGGCTCACCGCTTCACGTATGATCTGCAACACTCCGTCATGGCGGCGAGATTGGATTTTCTGTTACAAAAGTAATGTATTTATATTGAGCAAAGTTTAGTTGTCATTATTGCAAAAAAGCTTTGCTACATTTATTATCCTTATTTGTAATATACGACCTTAGACTTTTACATGCAGCATTTTGAAACCGTATCATATTAGATACGTAGTTGCGTATAATGAGACGTATCACATAACGAAGGAGTTATCAAATCTTCCATTCAAGCTGACTCTGTCTTATTTAATGTATACTAAATATATCTTTCAATGTTGATGTAAATTACCCACAAAAATATTGTCATAAGCGCTTTTGTTTTACTTGTGAAATAACAGTTTACCGTAATTAAAAGAATGATTGGTTTTAACATAAGCTTGATAAATGAATGAGGGCTTATTTTTCGCAAGCTGTGATTTGGTAGCCGTCCTTTCTTGAGCAGACTTATTTTACATTAATATCTGTAAATGTTTTGCATCGCGTGTAAAATCACGGAAAAGTCCGTTGCGTCCCAAAGGAGAGATAATGCATTATTATCGTTGCAAAAACAATATAGTAGCGGCCTTGGCCTTATCAAAGCTTAGAACATTATGATATAACGCAATAACACCAGCACTCTAGTTGTCTCTACAAACGAACAAGCGGTTGTTACGAGTACTCTATCTTTGAGTGTTGTGATTATTTTTGTTAGTTATTTTAATTTTGAAATTCAATAATTACAGACTTCAGACGTTCACTGTTAACCTATACCGTTTGTAGGAATCTGTAGAGTAAGTAGTAAAAATAAACAAACAATCACTCGAATGTCCCCTTAAGGTGGCAAAATACCTGGGTACCGATAAATAAGTACACTGCCTAGAGTTGGTGTAACTTATCCTTTACCTTCCTCCTTGATTAGTATTCCTAATTAATTTCTTTACTGACATTGTAAGACGGAAACACATAGACTTTCTTGGCAATTATATTAAAATCATTTTCCATTGCCTTCTCCATATCACACTTTCTTACTTTACTTTACTAATAGATAAAGCTGAAGAGTTTAGTTTAGAGTACTTAGTCTGCAGGATTCCTCAAAATATTCTCATTACTCTAGAGCTTGAATATACTACAACAGGTTGTAATGTCACAGAAGTTTGACATTTAATCAGAGTGGCCGTCCATATAGAGTCGAAATGAAGGGTTTAAAGTTCACGCCGACGAGGCAAGGACGGCGGTAATTCATTCAACGCGGTGATGTCACGCTTCCGCGAGCCCTTCATGGGCCTTGTTTGTAGAAATTATCATTGAGACGTAGTTCATTTTAGTAATTAATTGAATTGGTAAAGATATATGAATAGCGTTTTTCGTGCTGTTGGTAAAACTCGTTGTCATAGAACAACTTACCCTTAAATCGACTTCAATGAAATAAAATAACAAAATCATTTACTAAAATTAAAAATAGCGATAGCTTGTATCTTCTGCAGACGAATTCATAGCCCCTCTAAAAATGGTCATCTTCTCGTCTTTGAAGAAATTGCTGCGTAGTTGTGAACATAAAGTAAAAATAGCCATGAAGTTATTATATACATAGGTACATGATTAATAATTTTTTAAAGATTCGTCAAAAAATTGGTACATTCCTTGAACTCGCTATTTACTTTTATGGATGAATAACTTCAACTTCACTTGAGCCTGAAACTTAATTAATGTTTCAAAGTTTGCATTTAGCATATTTGCTAGTCCAATCAATTAATATCTGTGGAGCTCTAAAAACCAAAACAATAAACTTTTATGTGCATAAAAACCATAATTATTTGAAGGTTATATTAAAATACTAAAATATGTAAGAGTCCATTAAAAATATTCATAAAACAGCGGTCATTGTGTTATTGCGTGTCATTCGCTCTCCTACAGTTTCATTCACACGCGCCACTCTACAACATGTCTTAAAACGTGCTATATAGAGTCCATTTCAGCATGTAGAGTCACGCCAAAAACGCAAATTCAGCAGACTTTCCTTGCCTCGTAATGGTTATTCTTTAATAAATGATCAGATCACATGTTATTAATTTACAAAGAATTACTTTCACTTGTTAACAATAGTTTTGTTTCTCCGGTGATGTTGCGGGAATGGAACGTTATACGGAGTTGTTCATCATAATTTTATACCAGATACAAATCCATGCAGAATTTAGGTGGATATTATGATAGATAACATGTTTATATGCTTTTAATAATATTGCAATTATGTGATATTATTTGAATGTTATGAAATGTTAAACAATATTGAACGTATGCATTAAAGTAGAATTAAGTTGACAGTTAATACTCGTATATAAAAAGTATGTCACTAGACATCCAATAACACAATTTTTACTATAATTTAAGAACATTTTACAGTCGTACATACCCTAATTCACAATCATATAGATTGAAGTTTCAATCTGGTCGTGTTTTAACTCGTTACACTTCCAAATTTGTGTGTAAAATAAAAGAAACCGTCCGAATGCGCGGGCGCATCGCGTGCCGCCGAGAGTGAAAGTATGGACGTCACGGATTACGCGCCACGACGCTGACACTTTGATATATTTAGATATTATATGGTGTTATATCAAATATGGTGGATTGGGTAGTACGTCGGCCATACGTTGTTTAATTTAAATGGGCGATTGAGGTAGACATGCAAGCAGACTCATAATGATCCTAGCGCCTCTCCTGATTGCATTTTAGCCTTTCCTTCGGGGCATATAACAATGCATGCATGCAAGCATAATAATATAATACTAAAGATAAAGTCGATAATTTTCCAGAACCTAAAATAACGTGATATTCATGGTTGAATATAACAAATCTATTTTGTAACTAACATGCTTAATACATTCTGCAGCGAAACAATGATAAACCAATGCCTGATACGAAAGTCATGTCACTCTAATAATGTCAGATTTTTAAGAGTAAGTTACTTTAGTTACTTAAAAGATACTGTCATATTTAACTTTGCATTATTATGTAAGAAATCACTTAGCCATTAGACAACTTGTGCAGTAAAATTTCATTAGATGTCAACTTGTTATTACAAAAGTAACAGTTTTATGAGCCTTCGAAACTCGCAAAGCCAAACCCTTTTTCTCTATCAACGCTCTATCTCCAGTGCAAATGCACGCCGGATTTAAAAGGCACCGGACGGCCCTAGGCAAGGCCCTACGGCCGCCTTGGCTCCACTCTACATTGCTTTTACTCGTTGGGCAATTGTGTACAACGCTCTATTGTAGAGCTGTATGGAAGACTTTTATGTACTGTGTAAAGAAAATTTGACTTATTAAACTCAATCTTTTCGTTTCTGTCTGAACTTTAAGCGAGCATGCGTTTCAGTGAACATTGTAAAAAACATGATATTACAATCATATCTCTGTACATTCACTTAATATGTTTGGATACTGATTACTACATTTTAGCATTCTTCGTTTGCATGGCAACAGACATGTATTATCAAAATGGCCCAGAAAGTATCCTTTTTCGGTCATCTGTAAAGGTTTTACTAACCATAGTACAGAATAAATGTGTATCAAAGGTTCCTTACATAAACATTTAAGAACAAATGTAGCAACATGAACTTATCAGTATTTTTGGCGAACCCATCTTGCGTGTGTAGCAACCACCGTAAGCTAAATATACTAGGTATTTGTTTAGGTGGCGCGCGGGCGACGACCTCTCGAATATAGAGTTATTTTTATTGTCTTTATCGGGGTGGGACCTTTGCTCTCGGCTTGCGCTTGCGCCGTGATCGCGGTAATAAGCGGGTCAGTTCGCAATACGGGGTTGTTCATTAATTAAAATGTCCAAAAAAGGAAGAATCTCAAAAGGTTCGAAATCGTTTGCAGGATTAAATTTAGAGTGCAGAAGCTACTTGTCGTTTGCGTTTATTTTTCTTGTAACGGTCGAGGGGTGGTTATATTATATCTAACTTTAAACATTTTAAAGTTCATGCAGTAATTTATTCATTGTCGTGTACGTCGATATTTTTATCCTATCCTATATGTAAGAAATCAGTCATAACTCTCTAATTTTCTCAGCTTTTCACTTAGCTACAATATCTTTGTAATAATTGTTTGATAAAAATAATAGCGTTAGAAACAAAAAATTGTGTAATAAAAGTATATATGAGTAAAATAAATATCTCGACACGTGCGGCGAACCTGCGCGGGCGCCATTATCGCGATGAGCCGGTATCTGGCGCGCATTTTTCGCGCCGAACTGTGTCAAGGAGACGATGGAGAAAAATTCGCAAACCTTGCTCCACAGATTAGAATTAGGACCGTCCGTTTCGTCTAAGGGGGGAGGGGGGAGTACACTTGTCGTGTTCATGTGTGTTTGGTAATCTTTTGTTATGGTTATGGGTGAAGTTGTTTAAGAATAGTAAAAAGTATCTGTCTGTACTTAACCTATGCCGAGATATTTTGTAATGGTTTAGGTAAGGTAGGTAGATTAAAGTTTGATTGGGACTTATGAGATACAACACTTTTGTTATCCACAATGTTGATCAATTTTCTTTCTCTGGGGTAGGTAAATGCAAATTTTAACTTATTTTGAAATGTCTTTTAATTAAATTATCATTAAGCAACATATCAATTGACAACAACGCTCAAAATTCAAGCGTAAAATTTCAAGTATTTGGCAATTCCTCTCTTGGCATAGCAATATTTCAATCAAATGCAATTACCAAATCGGCAATTAATACATGTTTAATTGTATTATCTACTTAAGTGTTGATAATTGCGATATAGTGAAGTTATACAAAAGTTGAAAACAAGTTAAAAGCTCTAATTGCGAGGTCTTGTTTCAGTGTCCGACTATCGAGGACCACGCGTAGGTACTGTGATTTAGTGCTTGAGACATTGTGATAACGGTTCAAACGTTTAAAATGAGGTCCCAAGCAGTAAGTGAGGTCTATTAAGTTATTAATGAGAGTATATATAACGCCATGCGAAATGATTTATTTTTAAATTGTAGATACGACCCAAAATCTGTATTTACGGTATAATCGAACGATATAGAATCGCATTGTCACCAAAAAAGTTTAGAAGTTGTATTATAGACACGTGTAAGCCAAAAAAAAGTTACATGTTAAAAGTATTTCGTAAAAGCCATTAGATTACTCATGAATGCACATGTACACACATTAATCATATCACAATTATAGTACAGCTATACTCAGTTCAAAATACACTTGTACATACATTAAAGATTACACAAACTTAGTCCTAGCTCAAAGATTGGCAGCAACATTAGAATATGAAACTTAAACTTTAAATATCGATTCCTAAAGACGCAGAGTGTAGAGTTAAGGGCTAATAGGAGTGAGTGGAAGGAGAAGCCATGTTGCGCCGACCCCGCCTAGTGTTGGATAAGGGCAGAAGGATGATGATGATGATCTATTTCTAAACGGATGACACAAAAAACACGTGATTAAAAATGCTCCAGTTTGTTACGTAAAATATCTGCCCATTAATGTAGGAGTACGTGCTTGGAGGCAAACACAAGCCGACCGCGTCACACCGCGTCACAGCGGCCGTAAAACAGTGACTACAACACATTAAACGAGACGCAATTTTTATTCCACTACGAGAATCGGGCCGCACAGCCATTGGCCTGTATTTAAAAACCCAAGTGGGTATCGACCTTGGTGCTGCCCCAATTACGTGAAGGGGGGAACGATTTATTGTCATCGGTTTTAGAAATAATGACGACGGACTGTGTCTGTACTGGGGCCTGCAAGTGCTACATGGATTTCTTTTGTTATTTAATTTTCTGGTAATGCGCCAATATAGAGTGGAAAAACACGATATTTTACAAACAAAATTTATAGTATCGGCTGAAATAATTTAGCTTTGTATAAATATTAATTAGTTTTTAGGGTTCCGTAGCCAAATGGCGAAAAACGGAACCCTTATAGTTTCGTCATGTCTGTCTGTCTGTCTGTCTGTCTGTCCTGGCTCGTTCACCGCTGTTTCTGAACCGATTGCCACGAAAATTGGTGGAGAGATGTATAGTGATAATTCAAGAAATGGTTTTTAAAATAATCGAAAAATAATTATTTTTACCCCCCTCCCATAAAGCGAAATGTAAATTCGAAAAAAAAAATCGACTTACCCCATCGTGTGAGGTATCGTTAAAAAGGTATTTTTAAATACAATAAAACTTGCCTTGAAACCATGTGGATCAAACACCCCAGTCTCGAGATATATTAATACAAAGTTAAAATTAGAGCGTCCCCCCCCCCTTAACTTTTGAAATACTATTACAATAATTCTGAAAAAAATGTCCTGTATACTTCCAAGTAAGTAATTTAAACGAAAACTATAGCGAACTCTGTATCATACATAGTTATTTTTATACAACTCGACCAACTTATGACGTGACGTGCAGATGACGTGCCCTTTCTAAATGGTGTCTTAAGCGGTCGGGCCATCTTTTAGCTACGGAACCCTTTCATGGGCGTGTCCGACACGCTCTTGGCCGGTTTTTTTATTTATTGCTCAGCGATTGTTATGATGATTACCAGTTAGGAATCTACTAAAACAATATTGATGGAGGACTCACATATTTTTTACGTTTTTGATTTTTAGTTCCAGGCTGAAGATCTGGTAGGATAATAAAAATTGTGTAACCAATTTGCTGAATAATCTCCCCATGTTTTTTTTCAGTGGCTTGTTATTTTTAATGCTGTACTTACATGTCAGGTATGTTAGCTTAAACCTATTTTAAATCCAACTATTTTGCTTTTTGTTTACCTATAAAACAGGCTGGATAATTTTAAGAGTCATCTTCAGGTATTGTACAAAACACCTGCCATCAAACGATACATGGTAAAGTCAAAAACAAAAGTTGTTTTACACCGATGAGCCTGTACCCACCACACTTTCTTTTTAACAATAAACAATTAGAGGTACATTGTTTCCCATGGGCGCCATAACTTCTCTTGACGGCCACTATTTTATGTCATCCATAAAAAAGCAGTAAAAGGATCCGAAACTCTGCTGTCAACCCTTTCGTCGTCGTAAAGCAATTATATACAAGGAACAATAGGAAAGCAATAAAAATTGATAGAGGGAGGATTGTTTTGAATTTATGATTTATATTTTACCCTTTTTACGTAGGGACATTGAGATTCGAAGAATGTTTAGATTTTGGTAAAAAGCGTAGTTTTACCGTTGCAATACTTATAGCGTAACTGTCTGTAGATTATTATTAATTTGGGCTGTTGTAGTAAGCAGTTGAATATTTACTATTTAATACTTATATATACTTAAAATCGTACGATTATTTTACGGAATGCTTAATTGCACTTTCTAACAATTACAAACAGCAAATATGTAGAATCAACGAAATTGGCCGACTCTACACGCATACTGTGACCAATGTTAAGTAAGGATTCATTTTTATATAAATACCTATAGATAACACGTACACGTGAGCACCAGATTACTAATAGGCATTTGTAGTAGGTACGTATAGGCACGGCTTATTTTATCTAAACATTTAGATAAAGTTATTCTAAATAGTGTTTCATAAGTACATACGGTTAATACATTGACCAAGGTCAAGTTTTTAGATACTAATCTACATCATTTTTTATTATATATCTATACATTCATGGTTTTTTTTATAACAATGTGATTGTGCATTCTTGTATAAAACCGCATAGTAACAGACAGTTTATGATTTGTTAATTTGGAAGAATTTCTACTAAAACCACTACCCTTAAATCACATCAAAAGTATTTAATAAGTGTTTTTAGTAGTTGAGTTGATTGTTTAGTATTTTTTAAACGTGAACAATATTTTCTAAACACTTTTCTTGTCATGCCGATGTTATTATTTATTAAATCTGTTATACCTATGCACACATTCCCACAAATAAAATAAAATAGCGATTTTTTATCGTCGTGCTCAAAAGAGAAATGTAAACTTAGCACGCTGTCATCTGTTTTTATTAGTAACTCATAATATCATTAGGTAGTTCTAATTTCGCTAACCCTGACATTGTTCTTGCAAGTACATTCTTAAAAACGAAATAGAGCAGGCGAGTCAATAAAACGCAAATATTTGCGAGCATCTAGGCGCCGCTCGGCAACCTTCGGCATTTTTCGGTCGTCCAAACTATCGAGAGCTCCTTCGCCCCCCTTCGGCTTCGGCCACTATTACCAAAGAGGGACCTGGCGGTGGTTTCATAGGGGTCAAGTTGCACTAGTTCGCGGACGTCCGCGCACCAACCTTGGCCTACTTTGATAATGTCCTATCCTCCGTCCCGCGACTGTGTAATGGAATTGTTGATAAATGCACTTCCTATACTTGGCTTAATAGTTTGGTTTATCTATTGTTTGATTATCTAGGTATGGCGATGGGAATGGATGAGTCAAAGCATGCACGTCGTATGACTATTCTGAGTCTTGTGGTCTTTAATGTAGTAGCAGTAAAACTGAGGTTACAGCTGCAATCAACTGTTCTTACGTTCTAAATATGAACTATGCATTATTCGTTTAGTATAGTGGGTAGTAAAAGTCAATCTAATTTGTTTATTTTATTATCATCTTGACTTGCAGTGTAGTAGACTAAAACTGACAGTAGATTTCACATTCTTTATTACCCATAAAACCTTCAACGGCATCTCTAGTCATTAGGCATTCATTTATAATCTATGGTAATATGAGTTTTGGCGCGCCAATGACACATCGTCTGTCCCGCTCGCTCTCTTTGTACTCGCTACCGTCATTTGTCACCGCGTATGTCCTATTCACGTATTAATTGAGTGGGTAATGAAACAGTTTGGGCATCCATGACCCAGATACGCCGATCGTGTTTGCTTTGCCTTTTTTATGAACTGTATTGGACCAAGATGAGAATATTTATGCGAGGTTCACTGGTGACAGGTTGGAGTGAAATAATTTTGAGGTTATGTGAAGAAAAGTGGCGGGGTCGGAATTAAAGCTGAAGTCATTAAAGTTACGAGTGTGTTTAGTGCTGTTGCATAACATTTTGAAAGAGCAATTTTCAATAAGAGACTTCGTTTTACCATTGCGAGGACACAAATCCACATAGATATAGGTCAGCTCTATCATACGAACAGATACCAAATTTTAAATCATAACTATTGTATTTGAAAACAAACGATAAGGAGTAAAATCTTCCATAACCTTACACACTAATAAAAAAATTAAGGACTGTATACATGTAATATCTACAAAGTCAACAATTACTTACAGCTAAAGCCTTCCCCAAAACTAAACAGCACACACAGAAATAATAGTGAACAGTAAGTTACGTATGCAGCGACCTTAACTACTCGACGTCAGGGCCTTGATCTCCACCTATTATACTGAAAAATGCTGCATTAAAACACCTAACTTATTGTCTTACATGCCCCCCACTGTAGGCAACAAACAATTTTATTCCAAACGGAATAAAGTTTAAATTGCTCTAATCGGAATATTTCGGAGACCTTGGCGGCTGGCCTTGTCTCTATCTGGCGCCCGCTCTTTCCGCCTTCGCCGATTCAATTCGAATTTCGAACATTATTTTTATTGAATTATTTGTTGTAAAAAACACTAGATTATAGTTTTAATTGCGATTTAAATTGGTTTGAGTATTAATCCGCGTCGTAGAATGATATTTTGATTGTATGATGTAAGTTGGAGGTCTGGTTTGAAGTATGTATTTACGGCTGCAATGGTAATAAATTAGTAGTGATCGAATTCTTTGAGTGGATAGTAATTTAGAGTCAAATTAATTGTGTGGTAATAAGAAAACTGTGCTGTGTGGAAGTACAGATTATGATATGTCGTTATATTGACAAGTACCATGAATAAAGCGAATCCTTTGTCTTTAAAATACAACGTTTAACATAAACTCAAATTCATCGAATAAAAAAGTACATCAAACACGTATTGCCTCAACGGAATGGCATTGAGCCGCAAAGGATCCCCAAAAGCAATGACCCATTTACGATAACGCTCGATATACAAACAAAAGCGGGCGATACGCCGAAAATTCGTGTACGAAAACGGCGCTCGCGCAACACACACACGCACACACGCCCGCGCGTAATCGCTAAAGTGTGTCATGATCAGTGGGTTAAGTTTAAATTGACTCGAGGGCCGCGCCGCAGGTACGGCGAAGGTCCACACATCTTTGCCGGGGCTAGGGTTGACAAATTGACGTGGGAAAGCCTTTTCCGGCGTAGAAGGACCACGTGATTCCTCCAATACTATTTTAAATGTAGTTTTTTGCTCACTCGAAATCTGAATTTTTAGATTCACTTCTTTCATCTATTGGTAGATTCAATGTAAGGAACATCATTAAGAATTGTAATCGTAAACTAATTTAATTATTCGCAAAATAATCTTTTAATTGTAGAACTCGGCAGTCGATGGCTTCACCGATCAAATCCGGGCTCCTTGCAAAATCGGAAGAGGTATACTTAAGAAGGCTTGTTTCTCAAAAAAGTGTAAAAGTAAAGCCTCCATGTGCCAGCCCTGAACCGTGCACATCACTCCACTAAAACTGTGACCTCCCAACTCTATTGTAATAAAGCAGAGGGTGTGAATTCGCGACGCCATGACCTTACAGCGGCGTGAGGCCATGCTGCAATATTGGCAGGTTAATTCGCAAGAGAGGTGGCACTTCGTAACTGTGCTAGGTTTCCGTCGGAGTAAGGTCTTCAGAGCTTAATCGGCGAGGTTGTGGAGTTTTTAAGACAGGCCATTCATGACGAGGCGCTTCAGGGCGTAATAAGATTTGACGTGCAAGAGAATTTACTAAGTGAATCAATTTGCTGAATAAGTTATTTCATTTCAGGACACCAACTAATGCACAAATATTTTTTACAAGTATTCATGTAGGAAAGGTTTATGAAACGTCAAAAATTTAAAATATACAGAACGATTCTACTACCGACTTTGGAAAGCAGTTATCTATCGAGAAAAAGCGAAAAGCAAATTATTTGCGACCGTATAACGCTTAAACAATATCTGTGGAGTTGTTGCTGTGATCACATACCATCGGGTGAGTCCTCTGCTATTCTGCCTTCTTTCTTATTTAAAAACTACACTTGGAAACATCGCCTAATGAATGGCGGGCAACTGCCGTTCCAACGTAACCTCATTCCGCTGCGTCCGACTCTGCTATTACGCATTTGTGTAATAAATGTGGAAAAAACTGTCCCAGCGCGAAAAATACACTAAAAATAAAAGTCCTTGCCGGTTGTACGGTTTTAGATTATAACTATTTTTCGAAGCCAGCCGGATTGATCTGCCTCAGCCTTGGAACGAATTAATCATTACTCGCGACTTAGTATTTGCGTTAAACTCCCATCGAAGATTTTTTAATACATTTTATTGTCAAGTTAGTCTACATATTTGTTTGAAACGATCTCCTATTTACCCTATAATAATAAATTTATGTTTGTTCAATTCAACGAATAACGCAAAACCAACAAATGTTTCAACTTATTGCTTGACTTAAATTTTAATACGACTGAATTTAGTGTTCGCGGAAGAAGGCTGCATTTCCCATTAAAATATCAGTGTTAGACTGAATTTAATATAATAGAATTCATAGTAGATAATAACAAAAGATACATTATAGTTTAGTGCATGATTAGATTAATATTTAAATGGATATTATTCACAGTATCACGACAGACTGGCCAAATATACTGAAAAAATGTCTGGAAAATAAAAAATTATAGATTCTAAATGTCATCGGTGACGTCAAACGTCAGTCATTGTTTATTTAAAAAGTCGAAAGCCGAAAGTGGCACAGCTTGTGTCGCGTCGATCCGCTGACGAGTCATTTCTGCCACAATTTAGGGCATGCCTACACTCGATTGTGCAACTTCTGCAGCGGTGCACTTTCGGCAGACAATGAGCGCATGCACATAACGCATTTCACAACCGGCCCAATTAATGGCGTAATTTGTTACACATTATATGTATTGAAAAGATTCTCAATTAACTACATCTATACTAAATTATAAAGAAGAAAAAAGAAGTATTTTTGTATGTCACGCATAAACCTAAAAGTACTGGACCGTTTTCAAAAAATTTTTTTGTTTAAAAAGCCTCAGTATCACTTTGGCTATATTTAGTACTGTTTAGCATTATTTTGCCTACCCGTGCGAAGCCGGGATGGGCCGCCCTTCTATTTAATAAAGAAAACCTTTATAAAGACAATAAGGAAATAATGCAGAACGGAATTAGGAAAAGCAACGTTAAAAGCTAAAGCAGATTTTTTTTACATTGCATTTATTCAAAGAGATTATATGATACATATGTACATATGAACGTCATTAATACTAACTGCAGCGGATATTTATCACAAGATACTATTTCTAATTGTTTAACTCTACTATGCTTTCGATAACAGATTGTACATGAATATACTAACTTATATACACTAACAAAGATAGCGTAGAAATAATTATATCAATGTCTGTATACCAGTACCTACTTACATATATCATAAATATTAGTACATGTAATTCTAATCTGGATATGATATGTCGGTGTTTTGACGCGTGAATGTTTACTCGAGATTATATTATTTGATCAGAATGGACATACAACTCTTGTAATACCGCCAAAAACTTTTTGAGGGTGTTATACATATGCATTACTAGTTTTTACCCGTGGTTTTGACCGCGCTATCAATATTTCTGTTTTACCCACGGGAGAAATTAATCGATAAAAAGTATTCTATCACCAAAGTCAGCCCATACCCTGCCTGTATAACGAATTGCATCAAAATCCGTTCTGTAGTTTCAGCGTGATAGACAAACATCCAAACAAATTAACTGTCACATTTAAATTATTAGTATCGTTTGCAAATAACTTATATTAAAAAGCATCCAAGTTATTTACAGTAAAGGCTACAACAATTACAACTTACAAATACTTGAAAACATGAGTCTCGTTGGAAATTGTAAAGTCAAGATATTACTCGTTAAATACATCCCAACTTTTTTGGCAAGGGTGATTTACGTTAAGGGTGAAAAGTTACTGTAGGTATATGTAGTTAACACATGCATAGTTTCTAGCAAAGTGCTCCATGGAATAGGCGATAACCGTTACTTATTATCAGATAATTAAACATGTGGTAAAAGATAATAACCTATAACAGGGATGTCGTTAGCATGATGGGATCGACTGCATGGGCCATTAATAAGCTGATTATTTTTATTATTAGATCCTTAACTTTAACAAGTCGATAATGTTTGCGGAAATTGGATGACAATGTTACAATATGCAACGTAAGAATATACGGAACAATATCATAAACGCATATTATGCACTTCCTGGGTTCTAGAATTGGAATAGTTTATTAACATAATTTAATACTTTTATTTTATATTCGATAAATAAACGTGAAGTTAATAATATAGTACAATAGACAGTTGAATATTAAATGTCTGATTACGTTCCATTTTACATTATTGCAATGAGAAATGTGTATTGCTGTCTTACATATAAATAACAATAATTTTGAATGCATATACATAGGTATTGCATCAAATAGAAACACTTTGAGAAAAATAAAGTATTTGAAAAAGTCTTTTAAATAAATAATTATTTTGTTTTATTGCTTTAAGTTATCATTCGGTGAAATAAGTGAAATATCATTTTTTTTTTTTTTTTTTTTTTTTTTTTTGGGTTGGCAACTCTGGACGAAAGACGTCAAATGTCTAGCCTCTAACAAATTATTTTATTAAATTTAGAAATAAGTGTTATTAATCCAATTATAAGGTGTATTTAGTGTTATAAGTGGACAAATATCCAGGATTAGTGTTAGCAGCAGTGGGCGAACAGTATTAACAAAATTGTGAATTGACCCGTACTCGCCGGCCGGCTGTCAAAAAACTTCCTTCAAATCTACAACGGATTTACCGGGGGAGTAATGTTTTAATACTATTTTACCACAATTGTTTATTATAAGAAAGATTTATTATAGGTTTAAATAACAATAGTTAACTCATATTGTCTTAATAAAAAGTTTATCATGTATAAGTTTTAGGTTAGATCTTTGTTTACACTGCATCAATTTAGTGAATTCCATTATTGCACACATTTGCTTTGAATAATTAAACTAGAAACATCAAACAATTTGGTTATTTGTTATACTTGATGTGCAAAAATAATTGAAGACAACAGATAAAATTTTATTTGATAAATGTCTACCCTCCCTTAGATATTATGAAAGTTAGTTTTTTTTTCTCTTATAAAATTTGGTTTCAATTAAAAGCAAATACATTTATTGGTCTCATCCTTTATTTACTGACTTAATTATTGATTTAAATGAGTCGTAAGTTGGTAAATTAAATCGAATATTAACAATCTTAGAAAACCCCGTCCGGTACTTACCAGTGCATTGTATAACAACTGCTGTACACTTCATTATAACTATTTCAGATACAATACACTAAGTCAAGATGATGACCAGGAAAGCCTCATCCCAGGAATTAGAATTAAAACTAAAAAGGGCTCTTCAAGAGATTATAGAATTGAAGCGTGAAAACAGTCAGCTCCTTCAGGAACACACTGACAATGAGAATGAATCCATAAGGATTATTTCTCAAAATTCCCAGCTGAAGTCTGAGCTGGCTTCTCTTCATGCTCAACATGTGGATGCTCTTGGAGAACGGGACCAGCTACTAGAAACAATCAAAAGGTTCGACGAATGCAGTGTAACCTTTGATCGGGCTCTGTCACGAATCAGCGAGCTCGAGGGCGACCTGCGTGATGCCAACAACACCATTCAACAACAAGAAGAGGATAAGCTGTGTCAGTCAACACTACATACCCAGACTTTGTTTGAGGAGCTGCTCCAGTCACCCGGAGGACAAGATGCTATCCAAGACCACAGTATAGTTACAAAAAAGATTGTAATGAATAGCAAAAATAAATTAAAGAAATATTGCAAAATTACTAAATTTATAAAGAAATCTGAAAGATTAATTAAAGTTAGGGATTGTTTTCACAAAAATGTTAGTCTGAGAAAACAACGTGCAGACCTACTTGATAGTGTAGAACGTTATAGCACTAAATTGAAAGAGAGTAGGTTACGGCACAAAACTGAAACCCAGGAGCTTCATGTTGAATGTAAAAGATTATTTGGGTTATTAGAGAACATGACAAGTAAATATAATACTGCAAATGCCCAAATAAGAGAGCAGGTTCTAGCCTTGGAAAAATTAATGTGCCAGTGCCAGTGTACAAATGCAAGCACTGATGACAATGAGCCACAAGCTGATAGCAATCAGCTGCTCATGTCAAATATATCAAGTGAGGAAATAATATGTAATGTCAGTTCATCCTCTGCACATAAATCATATGAACCATCTTTAAAAAAGAATAACCAGGTGCTTTTATTCTCAGACGGGTTTGGAGTTGGCTACGGTCCACTTTTAAATAATAAATTAAATGGTGGTATAGTGAACCATTGTATGCCTGGTGCTTCTCTTGATGAAATTATTAAGAGAATACAATATTGTAATTGTAATGTAAATTCAATCATTGCAATAATGATTGGTAATGGACTGAACATCTGCAAAAGGGATATACTAAAATCACTCACGTCTTTATCACAAATTACTGTTAAGAAAGTGATTTTATGTGCATTTCCCTTTTCCAGGTGTTATACACAAGAACAAAATAACAGTATTCATACATTGAATACTACTATTTACAATTTTACATTTAGTCATAGTGACAAGTTTGTGTTTTTTGACACAAACAAATTTATTGATTATAAATTTGTAGTGACTGGCAAAATGTTTTATTTGCCTCATAGAATTAAATATAACCTGGCTACTTTGTTAGCATTTAATATTAATAATATTTTTAATGAAACTTTGGAATTGGTTCCAATGAATCATTTAAATTTAATTGTGAGACAATAGAAGACCACTCTTGCAACATCTTGACTAAGGATATACCCTATTGTATTCATATTGTTAATGAAAATATACAGGGTATTTCTGGAAATAAATTAGCATTGATACCACATGACAGGAATAGAGTAATTAAGAATAGTAATAACACACAGTCAGTTCTTTCAAAGATTAAGCCATTAAATATTATTTGTCAAAACATTCAGGGCCTTGCTGGGAAAGGCATTGAAATTGAAATTTTCTTAAAAAATACACCTGTTGATTTTCTATGTATTACGGAACATTGGCTTAAGGAACATGAGTCATCGTTTGTAATTGATAACTTTCAAATAGTTAGTGCATTTTTTAGAACCACCAGTATACATGGTGGTTCTTTAATTATGTGCAAAAATACTAGTACATGCAAAGAGCGTAAGGACATTGTAGGTCTCTCGATTGAGCGAGTTGTTGAATTATCCTGTGTTGAATTAGAGAATTTTATTATAATATGTGTCTACCGCCCCCCCACCGGTAATTTTAATTTGTTTGAGTCTAGTTTGGATGAAGTTTTACAAAAAGTTTGTAAGAAAACTAAATCGGTTATTATTTGTGGAGATTTTAATGTAAATATTTTAGATGACTCACCCTTAAGGGATAGGTTAGTGTCTTTATTTAAATCGTCAGGTCTCCACTACCAATTTTCGGAACCTACTAGAATCACGGCCACTTCCGCTACTTGCCTCGATAACGTGTTTTGTGATTGCATGCCGCTTCAGAAGTCAGTAATTTCACATTTGACATCTGACCACTGTGGCTTACTCATCTCATTTAGTGGAAAAATAATCAATGATACCCCTAAGAAGTTTACCTGTAGACCAGTAACTTCAAAACGTTTAGAAAACTTTAAAAATAAACTAAATGAAGGTATATCTAATATTGTCTACACACCGAGCGACCCCAATAAGCTCTATAACAACTTTTTTGATTGCATTAAAAATGAATTTAATAGTAACTTCCCCAAAAAGGTAATTACGCTTGGAAGTCGAAATAAATTTAGTGATTGGGCTACTAAAGGGATTTTCAAAAGTAGACTCCGTCTATACGAACTGTACGACATGAAAACATATAATAATAGTCCTGAATTTGTGGGCTACGTTAGGAACTATTCAAAATTGTTTAAGAAAGTTTGTACTTTAGCAAAATCGTACTTTATTCGTGATAAAATAGTAAACTCGAACAATAAAATTAAAACAACTTGGGAAGTTATAAACAGAGCAAGTGGCAAGTTGAAACAACAAACTTCGTCGCATGTATTAAAAATTAATGATGAAGTTATCAAAGGTGATAAACATGTCGCTGAGGCTTTTGAGAAGTTTTTTACAAACATCCCTATAGCTACTACGGCAACATTAAACTCTTCCGCTTCTGAAGCTGGTATATTGTTGAAAACTAGTGTTTCCTTATGTAGTACTACGTTTAGTTTTGAGCATACTAATGCAGCTGGCATTTTAAAAATCTTTAAGTCACTGAATATAAAAAATACAAATGACCTATTTGGTATGTCAGTAAAGTTTATAAGCAATATTATAGCCGACATAGCTCCTTTTCTAGCAGATATTTTTAATAATTGTGTCGATAGAGGTGTTTTTCCTGATATGATGAAGTACAGTAAAGTCATCCCTTTATACAAATCCGGAAATTGTCAGGATCCTGGAAACTTTCGTCCAATTTCAATTCTGCCTGCTCTTAGCAAGATCTTTGAGAAATTAATAAATGAGCAGTTATTGGCACATTTTACATCTAATAAGCTTTTTCATTCAGAGCAGTATGGATTTATTAAGGGCCGATCTACAACTGATGCAGGTGTCGCTCTTCTAAAGCACATCTATGGGGCCTGGGAGAAGTCACAGAACGCTCTTGGTGTGTTTTGTGACCTATCTAAAGCTTTTGACTGTGTTGATCATCGAACACTCATTCTCAAGCTCCAACACTATGGAATTAAAGGAGCGTCACTAGAACTAATTCAGTCATACCTTGATTCTAGGTTACAAACGGTTGATGTCAATGGTATCTTATCATCGGGGTCCCCTGTGAAGATAGGAGTACCTCAAGGATCGATCCTAGGACCATTCTTGTTCCTTATTTACATCAATGATTTACCTTATTTTGTCGATAACCTATGCAAGATTGTATTGTTTGCAGATGACACGTCCTTGATATTTAACATGGACAGGGCTAAAAACTGTGTTGACGAAGTAAATAATACACTCGCGAAAGTTTCCAACTGGTTTACTATAAATAATTTACAACTTAACGCCAAAAAAACGAAATGCGTAAATTTCATTTTACCTAATGTTACTAGTGTGTTATCATCTCTCAAGTTAAACGATAATAATTTAGAAGTAGCAGACTCGACAGTTTTTCTCGGTGTAACTTTGGATTCAAAATTGCAATGGAATCCACACATAAGTAATTTGTCAGGTAGGCTTAGTTCAGCGGTTTTTGCTGTTAAAAGGGTTAGACAGCTCACTGATGTTGAAACGGCTCGTTTGGTATATTTCAGCTATTTTCACAGTATAATGTCCTATGGCATTTTACTTTGGGGAAAGGCAGCGGATATCCAAACGATATTCGTTTTACAGAAGAGAGCCATTAGATGCATCTACAAACTTAGTGCTAGGACATCATTAAGGGAAATATTTAAAGAAATAAATATTCTCACTGTAGCCAGCCAATATGTTTATAACTGTATCCTGTACGTACATCAAAACATACATATATTTGCGAAAAAATCAGATATGCACAACAGAAACACTAGAAATAAACACAAAATTGCATTACCTCGTTTTAGGCTGCAGAAAGTGTCGCGTTCGTTTGTGGGGCAAAGTATTCACTATTATAATAGGATTCCCAATGAAATTGTAAATTTACCTTATGCAAAGTTTAAAAATCATATAAAAAAGGTTTTAATGGAAAAAGGCTACTATTCTACAACTGATTATTTGAATGATAGATGTGTGTGGAAGTAAAATGTTTTATCTAGTCAGTTTATATAAATTATGTAAGAAACATTAGCATTGTAAAATACTTTTAAAATGGAGTATGTACACTGGGTCCTACAATGTAGTTGTACTTTAAATTTTGTTTTTCCAGTTTTTGGTTGGATGGCCTGGGTCTCAGTAGTCATGCTCACTATAATGTCTCTGGGGTGGTGGCGCTATGTGGCGGGTCATTTCATTCCCTCTAAAATGGTTGAGTGAGATGATGGCTGACACATACGTCATACTTGTGAACAGGTGCCACCTTTGGGGACTGGTCGACTGGGACTCAATCTGTTCATATGTATTTAATATTTTTAATTCTGTACCTGAAAGAGGTAACTGTATGGCCTAGTACTAGTAAAAGTACAAGTATGTAAACTTGACAAAATTAAATATTGTAACAAAACTTGGCGATTGAAAAGAGCAACTATCGAGTTTCTTGCCGCTTCTTCTCGGTAGATGACTGCATTCCGAAGTCGGTGGTAGATTCAATGTGTTGTTTTTATAATATTGACGATTCATAAGTGCTTTTCTGAGGCCTATTTGAATAAAGTATATTTTGAGTTTGAGTTTTTGAGTTTAAGAAAAGTTTTTTAAAATATTCTGCTTTGTTAAGATTTTTAGAGAACTTTAATACTATACTGATCGTAGGAGGTTTGTTATTTTACAGCACCGTCTAAGACATACCGAGATAAGTTAAATAAAGCCGAAAAGGAAAAACCCCGCGAAATAAAATGAGAAAATGATAAACTTTTCCACCACGCAGTCGCACGCGCTCGGAATCCGGTAGTGGGACTGTGCGACGGAGACGCAGCTATGCGACGCCTCGAGCTAGAGCGAGACGGCGATAGCAAGGTTATACTCACGGCCGTAGTGTTGCGGGCTTATAAATAATGTGTGCATCGGATGTTGTTTATTAATAAATTGAGGTTTCATTCTCAAAATGTACTAGGCTAGAATTAATTGAGTGATCAACTTTAGGCCATACTCGGCATAGAGGCATGATTGTATCATTTTGTAACTTATGGAAACTTAAATTACTGTTTCAATGACTCCCTACAAAGTCTGGGTTATAGGACATTTCGGCTGCATAAAAATGGTCTCCGTGCCCAGATGTCAACTTTTAATAATGTGCACGGGTAGACTCGCCCGGACAAGTTGAAATGAACGGGCCAGATGTCTCCTAAAGACTAGAGAGATTTTTCGACTAACAAATCAAACTAAACCAAGAGTACCTACACATTTCTTACCTATAATTGTATAAAGTAAAGAACTGTCATATCACCTTTTACTTAATTTTAGATTCCCACACAATAACTTGTCATTACCCCTTATGTGTTAAACACAGACTCCATGGGTGATCATGTTTGCGTAATGTTATCTGAGCTCTAACTATAATCGAATAAAGCGTTTACTTTATCATCTTTCTCGTAACTTCCTAGTTCGTGGTCCTTCGATGCATTGGTAATATTACCAACATTACGCAAAACGACTAGAATAAACTGCAGATTCATCCTGCAATAACAATGTCTAGATAATCATTGTGATTTGCAATTTGTTAATATTTTTGCCGAACAAAGAGAACATGATAGTACCTAACTATCTTTAAAATTATCCTCTTTAGTTTGACCATAATTTTCTATAACGTGCTTATAAATCCCTTTAAAATAAAGCAAAATATCTTTATTTATTGTCAGACCAGAGATTTTTAGTAACATTTCCCAAGAATGATTAAATTTCAAAATTATTATTTATTTACTTTAAAAAGAAGCAAAAATTAGGTTTCAAAAACACAACATAATTTATCATCTGTTTGTTAGTATTAAAACGACCAAAAACACATTTTTACGGCAAATAAATCTTACAAAATGATTTATTTGTATCTTCCATTGAAATTTGGCGAATGCGAAATACTGATGTACACGCGCAAATGCTGTTGGTAAATTGTTAGACTTAAGCGATGTCGAACAAAATATGCTGATTTAATTACTTTACCATATTAATTATACAAGCAATCTCGATTTTAGTTTAGGTATTTTATAGCTAATCTGGAATGTATCATGTTTAAGTAGAGAGTGTTGCAATAAACGTCACTTATGAATACCATATACAATCGCTGAACTGGGCCAATATTTGGCCAATATTTGGTCATTCAAAGCCAGCATGTTATGACGTGACTAACAACTTCGCGTTGGCAGAACACACGTTTACCGAATTCCCTTTTAATCACTGTCAAGGGTGTTTCCATTACAACGACTTGAATCTTTTGATCTCGCGAAAGCTAAATATTGATATCCTTGAATTCAGTTAAAAATACCTTGACGCAAACCTTCATTTATAAATAATAATCAAAACTCCAATTCTGTCTCTCAAGGTTCAGAATCTAAATCAATTAAATTATGTAATAGATCCATATTATTATATTAGAAATTAAAATCGCTAAAATTCATATTATTTCAAGTCCAAAAATGTTTATTCTAAAATTGAATGTCAATGTTGCATTAATTTCTCATGCTAACACAGGCAAAGGCATGCACCGAAAAGCCCAGTGACCCCGCCAAAACGCCAAATAAGGCCGCAAACCGATCGAGCTATCCCCGCACTAGCGAGGCCGCGCGGCTGACATAGACCCAGATAGAGTGACATTGGCACTACATTCATGAACTGAGGTCACTCGTTCCGAGTTTAAAATTAACCGCGCGAACCGACGCACTGCGGGGATTCGTGTTTTGACAGCCACGACTTTTTTTTTTGTTTATTAATCAAACTTTTTAGTTTTTGGCCAGCTGGCTGGTTTACCTATTTTGAAACTTTTTTCAAGGTTATTGAAAATAACCATGCCATTAATAAGCCCTATTTTGACTGCCTGTCGTACATGGAAGCATTTACTAATTTCTTTTATTAAAATGCATGTAAAAAACCTTTTACTTTGTTATTATTGTGATGAGATCTTAAAGCACAAATATCATACATAAAACAATACAAGTAAACGATTCTTCCTCGACTAGAAAGTCCGTTTTATCAAAGTAGAGGATCTCCGAACCAATCCGAATGCAGAATGAACTTATGACAGCATTTAAATGATATCGCTTGTTAGTATTCACAGTGAAAATGTAATAAAACTACACATTCGTTCAAGTATGCAACGCTCGTGCACGTAAGGTCCCATTGGCTATTCAGCTGGTTACATATATTTAAATCGTTGAAAATGCCCAGATACCAAAAACCTAATGCTTTATTTTGATCTTCAAGACGTACTATTCGAAATGCTCTCACTGCGCTTTGGGCCAATTTCCGAGCAGGTTGAAGTATGGCGAAGGCATATCTAACTAACGATTGAACTAAACGCTTATATGGCCGGTTATCTATGAAATACTAATGTCATGTTACGTCAACGCGCTATTGCATCTGTCAAAAGCTATCAGTCTGACCTTTGCCGATAGTTAAGTACTTAGGGCTAACTGCGTTTCGTCATGTAATGGTTCAGTGTTTTAATTCATAAACCGTAATTGGATTGTCAATTATCTCCGTCTATTGGGTGGTTTATTTTTTAATCGCACTTGCGTTTGAATTTGACCATATAATATGTATCTTTGCGTTACTATTAGGCTTATATGGTGCAGCCATCCATCCTTTACAAATATGTCAAAATCAATGGTGCAAACTGTTTATTTTGCAAATACTGTTCGACCTCCAAAAGTTAAATTTCAATTATAAAATGTATATTTAAATATAAATGAACGGAGTGTACTATCATCAAAAACGCGTTAACTTATTATAATAGTGATTAGCTTAATCATCATGCTTGCTGAAATCGTTAAGCGCCCTTGAGCTATTCGAGAAAAACGAAAAAACCTACCTACCATATAAATTAATTTTTATATAATACTAATCAAAGAGATGAGAACATTCCAAAGCTGATTCTATTAGATTTCAATAACACGGTCAATCACCTACCAATTTTTACTATAGTCACAAAAGATAACATCTGTCGTTAAGGATATAAATAGAAATTGATTAGTTTACGAAATGAAAAGTTGTTACACAATATGACGCGAGTTTCGTAACGTGACCCCCGACCCAGGGAAAGCTGGCGACGGACAGATTTCAATATTAATGCAATTGCATACGATTTGGCCAACTTTCTTATTTTGACGACGTTGCATTTTTTTAAAATGGTGACCATTAATGCGAAAATTGAAAGTTTTCGATGACAATTTTTTTTTACTCAAAATACTTTATCTCAAACATCAAATCATATAATAAACTGATATAATTACAGACGTGCAGACAATTTAAATATAATTATAACAACAGTACAGTACCCTTTTCGAACAAAACGTTGATGTCTGTGGTACCGACCCGAATATTTGGTACCGACTACGAGCTCAGGTGTGCCTGCTACGAAGTCGCTACGAGAAAGACATCCCGTCGTAGCGCACCGTAGCGAGGGAAACTGTTTTCTACGAACGCTGGAAATCGTTTGAACTTTGTGCCTGATTATGGCGGATGGGAAATTATAGGCAAAGTGTACTAGTAAACATGAAATGCGTTTCTATTATTTTTATAATTTCCTTATTCAAATATGGGTTAATATTAACAATATCTGTTGCTAGAACCTCCTTAGGCACGTCATTGCATGTTTTATAATCATGATAAGTATAAAAAGCCTTCTTATTCCTTATTGTTAAAAAATATATTAATTACAATAGGTTAAAAACAGGCATGTTTTTGTGTTTTTCCCGCAGTGTACCGAGGTAAGTCGTACCTATACTATTGTTAACAAAACGACTGATGTCCTGGGGCCTGGGGCTAGCACTTCTCGTAGTATTTTCCATTTGTAAGTTGAAAACACATCAATAAATGCCAAACGTACGTATAATAGCGTGATGATGTAATACGTTACTATAGAGGCATCGAATTACGAGGGAGACGCGGTTGCTTAGCAACGCTACACGTGTTAGCAGCTAGCCTCCCCGGGAACAGTTAAAGCGCTGACATTTTGAATCTTAACTACCAACCACAAAGACGAGATTTCAACGGCAATTGATTGTCCCACCACCGGTACTGCACCTAAATCCTCCATTAATTATTATAATTAATGATACATTTAGAATTAGCAAGTACTTGATAATAGCATTTAACTAACGTCTTTTTGAGCTTGGAGTTAGTGAGTTGTGGCGATATATAAAGTGTGGTTTTAGATTAAATGCCCGATTTAGTTATTTCCGCATGTTAAATTAAACTTGATGTATTTTCAGCGTTTTTTTAAAAGGTCAATAGATTTTTATTTTTTATTTATTATCATTAACATGACTGCAGTTTAATGCCGTACATTTTGCTAAGCTTTCTCGTAGAAGCCATTTTCTTTTTAATATAAAACATTTAAAATATAAGATTGAGGTTCTTAGTCTCAGGTCTAAAAGGAACCTATTGTGATGTAAGTCCGATAGTCTCTTTTTGAGTACGTATTTTCATATTATACTCACGAATAATATTATCTCTGTAAGTTATAAAGTATTCGAAAGGTGTTTCGCCCTTCCAAGGTTCAACGCTTCCTACAGATGAAACGGGCTGCTATGGCAACTGATAATTCTAAAAAAGGTATTAGACATTCAAACTATTCATGTTCTATAGCAGGTATTACTTCAAACTCTGGAATTTAATCATTATTACAATAGTAGGTTGCAGGCTTAATAAAACAAAAATAAATTACTGAGAGCGATAATACAGTCAATTAAATAGCGCTTTTAATTGCTTTAATTGGTAAAGGATTATTCTCGTCTTAACTTAATTTGTATTAAAAAACTAATTAATAAAAAAAATCCATTAAAGGACAACGATAAACCCGTAGTTAGTTGCGAAATATTTCTCGTTTTCTTTTTTCAATGCATAAAACATATTTAACTCCAATTTCAACATTTTATGTTTTTTAATTTTCATCATCCTAAAGTTTATTTACTCGCAATGGTAGGAGGAAAAACTCACACATTCAATTATTATATATCGTTTCAAATATGTATAACATCATTTTGTACTTCAATATAGGCTGCCAAACAAGCCTTAGTTATTATTTGAATCGAAAGCATTTTAGTGAGGCTCGGTAAAGTGTGGAAACACACTAGGCCGAAAAAACGCAACTGAAGCTCGGCTTGACTACGCTTGCAATGTATTTTAAACTAGCGGCCCGTCACGCGATTTCACCCGCGTCCCGGGGGAACTTCTTCCCGTACCGGGATAAAATATAGCCTATGTTACTCTGGGTGAATGTAGCTTTTCAACAGTGAAAGAATTTTTCAAATCTGCCAAGTAGTTTCGGAGCCTATTCAATTCATACAAACAAACAAACAAAAAATCAAACCTTTCCTCTTTATAATATTTGTATAGATGATTGAAGAGCGACACACAATGGCGAAACTACGTCGCGATACATCGTATAGAATTGATTGCAGGCTTAGTCACGCCGGAATTCGGTGGCGTTTTTTCGGCTCAGTGTGTTTCTACACAAAGTTGCGTGGATAGTAGCCGCCCACGCTAGGAGGGGGTAAGGCGAGGGGCAAGGGGTGAGGGGTCGCCACGTGTATCAATGAAGTACTTACTCCGGGGGGTGGGGGATGGGATAGAAGCGAGCAGAGGTCAAGGCAGTTCGTTGGGTAACGAATTTCACTCGTAGTACTCGCAACGATGTTAACTTATTTTTTTGGAGATTGGAAGTTTGTTTTATTTGATTAGTGTAGTTCTCGTTGGTGATAGTAATCTACTAGCGGCCGCCCGCGACTCCGTCCGCGTGGATTTCGATTTCCAATATCCTATGTGTTATTCTGATGTATAAGCTATATTGTGGTAAAGTTTCATTCAAATACATTCAGTAGTTTTTACGTGAAAGAGTAACAAAACAAACATCCATACATCCTTACATAGAAACTTTCGCCTTTATAATAGTATGTAGTAGGATTTTCATGATATTTCTGCTGATATAACTTATATATTATGAAGATATACTCTGTTATTGAACACATTTTGCCACAGAAAACACGTTGAGCCGTTACTCCTGCGCGTAAAATCTCAGCGGTCATGTCCGATTAAGAGATAATTGATCAAAAAATGTTTTTTTACATATAATCTACTGACTTGCACAACAACTTAATAGCTTATTTGCCCAAACCCCTGTTTTGCTTCGAACTGGTTTGCTTCGATGTAGTTCGTAGTCTGTAGAAATGAATGAAAACTAGTCATTAGAAAACAGCAATACTTTCAATAACCCCAATGAATCATTTCCGCATCATTCCTTCAATTACACCATATGCTGTGACCTTGCGTTGCTATGTGCGCAAATCAAGAGCCACCCGTCCCCGTAATACAACCCGTACGTTTACAACAACAATTCCCTTAAGGCTTTTAGTTAAAAATACAACAACATAATTATTTATATCCCGCGACTCTGCCCGCGTGTTTTTCGGTTACCGCACACAAAGTATTATAAAGCCTTACTCGACAAATGGACTACCAATTCGAACCAGTAGTTTCTGAGACCAGCGCGTTCAAACAAACAAACAAACTCTTCAGCTGTATTTTATTATATTCGTAGATATTGTTACCAACAAAACGATTGTGTTGTCGGAAATGGATCCGTTTTGCACGTGTTTATTTGGATGATTTATTACTTTTTCAAGTCATTCGATTAGATGTCATTGACTCGCTGGTCTTGGACATCTGTAGTTTAATTTCCTAAGATTTTAAGTTACAAAGGTCTTGCAATGCCATTATGGGCATACACAATATTACAATGATGTGAAATTGAATATTGTATCTTATCTTCTAACACGCCTTAAGATATTGGTACTAATATTGTTATGGGATTTACCTTAAATAAATTATTGAATTGTTTTTTTTTATTATTAATTTTTGTGTACCATTTGGCACAGATTTCCATAACACGCGAGCGTGTGCTTTAAGGGTTTAACTTATGATGGAATTAGATCAATGGTGTATTAGCCCATACGCGTGTCAGGCAATATTAGTTCGTCTTGAACGTGAGTCCCCGTCAAATGAATGCGAAATTCGCGTGACGAGCCACTTCTATTAATTAATACGCCTAATTACAAGTATTGTGTTTCCGTTTTGAGTACCGAATTATGTGTGGATATGTTATATCGTATGAATTCATTTACATGGCGAATAATTTGGTTGGAAATTTCGTGGTGGCTATTTCAAAACTTACAAAAGTACTTCTAATCCCGCGTTCTATAACTTCTTGAGTTTATATACTGTAGTAGGCCTAAGTTAAGATTCTGAATCGCTAATGAAATAATTGGAATTAGAAATTATATAGCTTTCTTATTACCAACGAATATTCGTTGTAATACAGTACAGAATTAAGAGAATACAACATGGTTGATTTTTATACAGAATTTCTTGGGACTTGTTCCTTGGGATTTTTCATCTCCTATGAACTAAAAACCTGTAATGTCTCCCATAAATGAAAAATGGTAAATAAACAGCCTAAAAGTAGTACAGCAGTACTACTAGTAGTAATAGTCTACTCGTGGCGGGCTAACGACCACGACGCTCATACAAAATGCATGCCCCTACAAAGCGTAGCACGTGTATCGTAACTTCCTATTGTTTACCAAGCCATTCTACTTTGAAGACTTCTAGTACCAAGGTCTATTTATACCCTGGTCTCTCTGGTGAAGAATGTAAAAATTGTGATTTTATTTTTTTCGCTTATAGTGCCTATAACAGTGAATAAAGTAAGACATATTTTTTCAATGAAAAATCTTCGCGATTTGGACACTTCTCGATTGTAGATACCTAATATTAAATTTACTTAAAGAACATGTAATACATATCTGCAACGACCTTTTATAATATTACTATGGCTTCTATTTCTTTTTATTGTCGGAATGGATCTAAAGAAGGTTTCTTCCTACAAGAATTAAATAATAGTTCTTGTAGGGAGAAAGATGCATAATATGATATTTCGTTCGTGGCCATAATTGATATAAGTAATCACTTTAAAATCGAATAACCGAACGTCGTAGTAACTAAGGCAACTGGTGCATTGGTTTGAGGGACGATATTGATCAAACGGGAACTATACTATTATATTATACGAAATGATTTGATTTCATTGCGTACCAGTCGGAAATAATGAGGTCATACAATTTTAAACGTACAGTTGTTGAAAATATATAGCTGAATACATTCTTAGTACTTGGCGAATTAGATTTGATTTAAGACTTTGTCATTATTTAAGAAAATTTTCACATAATTTATTACTTGTTAAACCTTTATGACTCAGTAAATGAGAGTACAAAATATGGACTTAATGCCTCATAGTATTGCATGTATTGACATGATCCTAAAGTAGGTATGTAGCCACTCATTTTATAGGTATGAAATCACCAAAACAAATACTCGTCATCACATGAATGTCTGTGGGTGGTATCACAACCAATGATTCCTGGCGCTTAAGACAGGGTCAGTGCTAAATAAGTCATCAAGCCAAGCAATTATGATAATATGTTGAATAATGTCACTTAACATACCATTCCATTGTAATCACAAGATATTTTTAATTAAAGGTTAATTGTATGATATGTTGCTGATTGTACCTACCTACTACCATTAGTGTTAAATAAAATTGTTACTAACTTTATAAAGGCTTCTGGGCCTGAAATAAATATTTGAATCGAATTAAGTTGGATTTAATATCTTGTTTTGGATAATGGATGATCTGTATAATGAAAAAAAACAAGCAGATGTGAACAATTAACTACTTCTTTCAATAATTAAAAAATATGATTTATTTATCAATTTTTTTTATGTGAGGATAATATTGACTTCAAGTTCTCAACAATACTTACGCTGCAAAAATAACCTAAATTAAACAACCGTGGTTCGTGGCAACAAAGGTAGGTGAAACTACGTCGTCAGCACCAAGGCAGGCTACTACGTGATCGATAAAAGGGTGGGGGAGGGGAGGGGGTAACAGTACACGGAACCTTGAGGCGCGTCACGGCGCGGGTAAACAAAAATATTAGCTTCTACGCACTTGACGACTCGGTGCATGCACGCGCTTTGGAAATACCTACTTGTATTTAAAGAGTAATTCCGGGTACATTTGAAGCTAGCCGCCGTCAGCGACTTCGTCCCCGTGCCTTTCGGTTTCCGCACACGTTGTGTTATATCTATACTAATAAAATACAGCTGAAGAGTTCTGTTTCTTTGTTTGTTTGTACGCGAAAATCTTGGGTCCACTGGTTTGAATTAAAATAATATTTTTGTGTTGGATAGTCCTTTTGGCAAGATATGCTTTTAAAATTAAGTTGTAGAACTTAATTTAAATTGGTATTGCTCAATTCTATAACCAATGCTGGTAAAGACGTAAAAAATAAGCCCTCAACAAAAGCTTCTCTAAATCACCAATCTCATTATCAAAAGAATACTCGTACACGTAGTTTAACAAACGTCCAATTTGTCCGGTACAATTAAACGTTTCAACTTAATGACTACATTATTCTACGCGGAAGCGTGCGCGTCACGAAAACAAAACTAATTCCAGCGGGGATTATGAGACTTTCACTCTCGACGGAACAATTAAAACGAATGCGCTGCGCCGGCGCATGCGACGGGCGGCCGCGACGCCTTGGCGTAGGTCAGCTCAAATATTTCGCGACAGGTTTTAGTGGGTGTCTTCGTCTACGTAACGTATGCATATAAGCTCTTTCTAACTAGAGAGAAAAACATACTAGAGAGCTACGAAAACGACGTTGGGCGTGTAGCGAAATCTAAGCACTTTTTTTACCTAATACAATGAATGGCTCGATTGTTTGGCAAACTTGGCGTCTTATACGCGAAATCATGAAAACAAAAAGTAATTAAAATGAAATTAAGAAGAGCAAAGCAAAATATTAAATAGTCACATTAGAGCTTTACTTTACTTACATTCGCACTAACAATAATAATAAATCTGAATATTGCTTATATTCGTAGTTTCACGATGCTCAAACCGATGTATTTTTTTATAATATATGTTGATCAATAAATAGTTCCTCTAAGCTCTTATAACTTGAGCCGCCTGCAGATAAGATCTGCGACCGCACATAATGGAAGAAATCTCATTGTGCGGAGGTGGCGAATGCACCGCACTTGTCAGGCCATTGTGCCCGACCCGACAATAGTACCTTACTTGCACTTTTTGATATTGAAAGCGCACCTAATTCATCAGTCATATAACATTATGTGATATTTGCAACTGCCTGTTTAATAATTTGGTCTGCAGATTAGATATGTTAAATCAGAATAAAGTGGATCTGATTGGTGGTCGATCATCACTTCGTCTTTGGGAATTTAACTCTGGAGATAAAAAGATGTTCTAAGTAACAAATGGACTATGCATCATAAACATAATTCTTCAATTCGAACCAGAAGTTCTTGAGATTAGCACGTTCAAATAACAAACTCTTCAGCTTAATAAGATTAGTAAAGATTTTCTATTTTAAGGGTAAAGGTTGTATCTTTTTTTGGAATCCGTATGTGGGCGTTTTACACGTAAGACGTGTCGCAAAACATCTGGCCTTCACGTCAGGGAAGTCAGCTTACACGCGCGGAATCCCGCGGCGCCACTAACCATTACATCATGTGACAAAATACCAACAACTAACCATAGATTTAGCTCGGTAGCCTAGTGGTAAGAGCGCCGCTCCAAATGCGTGAGGTCGGCGGTTCAAATCCGATCAGGCACGCACATCTGGATTTTCAAAAATCTTTGTGCGTAATTTCATAACCCCTGTACGGTGAAGGAAAACATCGTAAGGAAACCTACACACTACGAGATAGTATGTGAAATGGAGAAGGCAATGGCAATGTGCGTTCTTTGAACCCATTGAGGCACTTTTTATTAGGTTTCTCTCAATAAAATAGTCCTTTGGAGCGTTCGCGGAGTGGCTTCGTGGATGTTGATAAATAATTTTTATCTTTTTCATGGCAACCAAATTCTCTGGCTTTTCATAGAATGTATTTATTTTATAGTTATCCTTGAAAAATCAACAGCTTTAATAACAATTATGCATGTTCAACGCCTCGATGGTCTAGTGGTTTAAGTACCGGGCCGTGGTCTCGAGGTCCATGTGTTCGATTCCCGGGACGACCAAAATTTTTTTTATGTTTGTGTGTAAATTGTTTTGTGAATCTGCATTTGGCAATCGTGGTGATTATGCCAAACCCATCTTTGTAACGAAGAGATGATTTCAAATGATATAGGCCTTTGCAATGATTGGGAAATTAATAGGTTGATACTATACTTCACTTTTTATGCTTATTTACTACGTTCGTTACGTAGCGACGCCGGTCATCGGTCGAGACGAGATTATGCAACGGAAAATGCGCACACGCCTGACGCTTATGTTCATTAGACATCAATTTTGTGATTAATTTTAGAACGTGTTTGTTTCTATGTACCGTTGTTACTTGCAATTTTGTTACTTCTGGAGAGAGTTAAAAGTTATTTGTTTGAAAGTGTAAGTCATTGACAAGTGTACTCGTACTATGTGAGTTATTAGACAATTAAATTCTTCGTTTAATTGAATGGCACTTTTGTTTTCATTTCACGTGTTTCAATGTTGGCTTTTGTTGGTTTCCACCATTTGGATCATAATTGTATGATAAAATTGAAGGAATTATGAATAATTTCATAAATAAACGCAGTCGGACGTTTCTTTACAACTTTAGCATCGCCTTAACGAAAGGCGTTAAGCCAGGGAATCTCACAATGTTTATATTACCCGAGCCAAAAACGACGACGGGAAAACGATATCCCGGGAAATCCGCCCAACCTCGCATACCGCACCAAACACACAATAAAAACCTTTTATAGTCATCGTAAGGTGAGCGTATAAAAATCATTTAGCTCGCTTTACTGCAGGCCGATTTCCTGGTTGACTTTCGCACACCCTGCACTTTTCTCGGCTTTCCTGAGAAAACTATAGCGATCCCGCTCTGTTGCAATGCACCGGCTCTTTCCCGCGCGAAGGTCGACGACCGGGGCAACGAGCGCGCGAAAGTACTTTCACTGCGCCGGCGCAGGCGAGTCTGCAGACCGCGTTCGCTGCAACGCGCGCGTTTGCGTTCGTCATCTATGAAGTTTCTTAAAGGAGATGCAAGATTACGTCTCGGATTCGGAGAAATGGCCTTTGCAGGGCTCCGGGCGGCGGCGGCGGCGAGCGAATCCGCAACAGTTTAGATGTTAACTAGTAGTAATTCATCTAGGAATGCGAGTTGTCTATGCATGCTGCAACTCGCATGTGCGCGTCTTTTGTGCTTTGATCCTGCGTGTGCACATCAAAAGAGCCCATTAACGAGGCGCGAGTTCGATATTTGATATTCTTATGTATTCACGGGAAGCGATAACTTCTGGTTTAGTTATAATGCGAAATGTGAACATGGGTTATAAATTATTACTAGAGTTAGTACAAAATATGGAGGGTTTTGTTAAACGAGCCGAAACTTAGGATTCGAAAAGCTAATTTTTGCAACACTTCTAATGTTAATAAATATTATATATGTACTTAAGGACAATAAACATACATATTGAAACAATGTATACGCACTAGTACCTAGATTCACACCAAATTATAACACAAATGCTTAGTTGTTTTCTTTAGTAAATAATTACAGTGACACTTCGCCGGCTCCTCATTTTGTCCTAAAACATCATCATCCTAGCGCCTCTCCCGGTTGCATCTTCAGCCATTGCCTCTACCCAGGGTATGCTGCGACTCTGATCCTAAATTGACAAGCCTATCAATTAGTCTGGGGGCCCTATAACTAATATTAAATGCAAACAATGCAAAAGCTCAATGGCGGCTAGACTCGAATAGCTGAGCGTGCGGTGTCGTGGCTCGCGGCGGAGAAAGCGAGTCTGTCACGAGCACGCGCCGTGTAGCTGCAGTCTTGCACTCAGTGCACCTCTGCAGAATCCGACGTAATACTGTCTGCAGGTATTGCAGTCTTAAGGGTGGTAGATACATTTTGGCTCATATCTGAAACTTGGGCAGTGTCATTTGCCTGACCTGTCCCAGTTTATTTGGGTACGGCGCAATACGTTGACTTCTTCCATACTCTGCGCTAGGAGCAAATACCTATAATCCTTTAAAAGGAGGTAGACAAAATCGTAGACACATCAACGGTCAAAATTTATTTATTTGGTAATACATAATTTCCTTTACTTTCTTAAGTAATCAATACAAGTGGGCTGGAGAATTCAACACTACATTTCATAATGTAATTCAATTATTAATGTTATATGATGTTAGAATATAAATTCATTCGCCACACAAATCTAAATGTAAATATGAAGTCTTAAACTTATAATGAAAAGTGTACGTAAGACGTGAAAAGCTTAGTTAATTAGCGGAGCGTAAGTTGCGCGGGCGCTGGGTTGCCTGGGTTGCGCAACCGGTTACCGGCATTACGCTGTTGCTCGTAGCAACGCACCGTCGTCTGTGCTGAGCTCAACACTGGGAATTAGTGGCCATTATTGTTATGTCCTCGATTTATGCCATACTAGCTTCTCGCCCGCGTGGAATTCAGTTATATTGCAAATAATATTTTTGGTTTCCCTCGGGAACATCAATTAATTCCGGGATAAAAGAACCCTATAATTAAACCGGACTTCTAACTTTATGTATGCAAAATTTCAGGGTTCAGTAGTCACGGTGAAAGCGGAACTGTTCATCACACAAACATTTGCCTCTAGCGGGATTTGAACACGCGACCCTCGGTTTTTTGTAGCCAGAGTCTCGGGCCATAAGACCAACGGGGGGGAAGCAAGGATGAAAGTGCTATTAATACATTTTTTTCACATACTCATTTATATTTATGCATCTTTATAGATACAAGTAGGTACGTCAAACAGTATTAAACGTATTTTCTTTGTCTAATTAGTCAATTACAGCAGAAACCTTACAACTGACTTACCGTCTCTCTAAGGATCAAGTGGTCTTAACATATTTTTAGCTTACACAGTATATGTTACCGAATAAGTTGAGTTGTTTCACGAAAAAGATGCTGATCTTAAATGGGGCTTTTTTGCATACACAGATTTGATTTTTTGTGCAGTAATCTGAACTTTCTTTTGACTCCAAAAACTAACCATATTTATACAACAAAATGACTTACATAAAATGTTCCACCCTTCCAAACTATTCCCTATCCAATCTAGAACAACGTAATTTTTTTTCAGCTCTCCCTCAAAAGTTTCGGCACAGACTTCATCCATTCATCCTCAAAAAAGGCATTTAACATAAACATCTAAACAGGTACCATAGAGCGGCTGGGCACGTGGCGCGCGCTGCGTCTATTTGCAGTAAATGGGTCAAGCCGCTCCCAACTTAGCTGCAAGAACGAATACAAAAAGAGTAAAGCGAAATGCGCGGGCGCACCGCGGCCGATGATCCCGCCGGTTAGCTCGGGTTAACTGATTAGCGTACTGTTTCCGATTTGAGAGGAAGATTAGAAATTTTGGGGGTGTTATTTTGGTTTTGTTAATCTAGGGTTAGGTTCTGAGCTAGTAATGAACGCCCCTGCTAAAGTTACTTGATTAATCCGGGAACAATTATGTGACGCGACGTTTGCAGCTCAATGCTAACCAGACAAAATGGGATGCCTGTATAAATATAGGTAACCCTTATGTTTATGCTATCAAAAATTAACATTTGTAGTTGGTGTCTATATTCAAAATTCAAGGTAGCACTTCTGCAAAAACAAATCAATCATACTCTCAGTGAAAACTGAGACTTTTGAAATGTTTCCGTGAAACATCGGCCATATTATCATCTCGTAGAAAGCGAATATAGTAATGATCGATGATGCTGAGTTAGAACACAGACAAGAGGTGATTTAACATTTCTTCACTTACTTTCAATTGTTTCGTTGATCTCCCACGGAAAACTTTACTGAGCATGCGCGGAACATTTACATAAACGTTTACTACACCGGAGAAAGGAAAAGTATTTTTTATTTATAGTATCTAACAATGCTTAAGATATTCTTTTTGATAGGCGTATTTGGCAATGTCTTATACTTAAATGGAGAGTTTAGTAGTCTCGTATACTTCAGTGTGTGTGTTTTGTACAGAAGTAGTCTGATATTCGTTATCAAATAGCCAATAATGGACTTTGGAAAATGGGATTATTTTTATTGCGTAGCAACAAAATTCCGTAAAGCTTCTATGTTTAATTAGAACATTCAACATTCTGTTGACTAAAGCTATTGCGTTGTTTATTCTGTCAGATTGGCTCTTTTGTAATCCTGACATTATGTCAACAATGCAGACGTCATCTTTATTTTCTAGAACCTTCATCGATAGTCAGTGATAATCTGGCGGATTCTCGGAACTGGCTCACAGATACTGCAATAAAACTTAAGTACCCCTCACAAAATAAAGTAGTTGATACGCTTAAGAGTTCATACCAAGGCTAACGTAAAGAACAGTTGGCGGCATTGGTCACACATACATATTAATACATATTGTGCATGTGACGGAAGTGTCAGCAACCAGTTAGCCTTATGTGGCCGGCCAATGTCACCAGACTGTCACCGAGAGTGCTGGGCTGTGATTGGCTGGACCGGAGCCGTACTGATGGCAGGACACGCGGGAATGCGGGTCCTTTGCTAAGTATTCGGTAGATGGCGTGCAGGAGTAGGGTTATGCGCAAAATGTCTAGGGCAATTATAAGACATATAATGTACTAGTTTTGATCCGCAGCTTTGCCCGAGTTATCGGATATCCCGATTAATGCTTCCATGGGATAAAACAGACAACTTGATTACGTATACCAAACATTGGTACGTGGTGGTAGTGACAACGTATAAAATCCGTTCAGTAGTGTCAAATTAAGTTATTGACAAACAAACATCCAAACAAAAAAATTTTCACATTTTTGATATTATTAAGATGTTGTGAGTGATATCGTATTGTATTTTTCCATAATGCAGAGGTGCCGGTGATCAACATATTTTATTTAAATAACTTAAAACGGTACAAAAACCTATAACCATGAAAATTTTAATGAAATATAAGGTCTTCTTTGCTTGCCAATGATTTGCTATATCTTATTTATTTTAATTCTTCTATAATATGAAATTAAACAAATTTTATTATATACTAGTGATATCCATTAATAAACATTAATAATTTCTAAAATTAAAATCAAGCTGTATTAAAATTTATTATCTAAGAAAGAAAGTCCATGTTAATTTGTACCATAAATACTGACATATCTGTTAAGCGGTGTATAATTAACACTCACTTTGAATATTTCGGCGGGAGAACGATAATTCACAAAGATACCGACCGCCATTTTTGATATTTAATTCGCTGTAGATTTAGATACATCTGGTTGTGTACATACATCTACCAGTATCTTACTATAAACCTAGGTCTTACCTAAGACTCCTAGACCTAAGACCCAATCTAGATAAGGATATTTTTTTAAGAATAAGTAATATAAGTAATACTATTTTGTTATGCTGTTTAGTGGTTAATTATAAAGCTATCCCGAATTTTCAGAAAACGTCCTGACTGACAGACAATATAGCAGATTTCTCAAGAGTTTCATGTAGGCTGGTTATTAAATGCTGATTGCTATTTTATGTGAAGTACAACTCAATTTAAAGAAAAAATATTTTACGGTATAGGACCATCGACTTCTGCCATTTTCTATAAAACTTTCTTTATCCAAAAAAGTTGTCATAACCAAAGCTTATGCCTATCTAGTTAACACTAGTCTTTTTTCCCTACCACAAATGTCGCTTAATGACTCCAATAAGTCAATAGCATCCTCTAACCCGCGATCAACCGGCGGGGTCGCCTGCGCCCGCGCAGGAGCATCGGCCCGTTGCGCAACCGCTATTAATACGCGGAGAAAGTTCGCGCCAGCCTTGCGCGTGCTAGCTGATTCATAAGAGTAGTTGCTATCTCCTTGACAGAGGTTCATATGACCTTTTGATCGGTACCGATGTATGGGATGATGATAATGATGGTCGTTAATAGTGTGTCAATAATCGGGATAGAGATAGGATAATGGATTTTGTGGATAGTAAAAGTATAGAAATATCGAGCGCCGACATAATTCATACCGTTATATAAGTTCAATAACTTATTTTCAATTAATAGGCGACGTTGTATTTCCACCGATTAAAAAAAAAATTAAGATACCTCTCTAGAAAGCCATAATTTGGATTTTTTGACAACGTTATATTGTGATATAACAAATTGTAGATTTGAGATGAATCATACATAAATCTGAGGTCCTTTATACATCTGTGATTCATAGGCTCTACATTAACGTGATACATGTTTAGCATAAATGTCATGACGAAATCAGAACATGTACTCAATTATATATCTCGTAGGCGACACTGCCGATACTGCAGCGAAATATTCTCCGCACGCAGTTATTCCCTAATGAAGCGTCGTCCGAATATGTCATAAAAGTCGCATAAGTCGCGGAGCAAGGTTACCCGCTGCAGTTATTTACCGACGTTATATAACCCTCGTGACATTTATGCTGCAGTGGCGACTTTGATCGTCTCCGGTCATTTAATGCATGAAATATCTAATCGCCGTTAGAGCTTATTATCGGGATCTTGGATACCCTTAAAGAGGAATTACTAACTATCTTAGTTAACTTAAAATACCGTCTCTTTGACGGTTTTAAATGATGTGGGTTGTATAGAATACGCAAATATCAAACGAATGGAACATTGGCTAAGTCACTTGTGCCTAGTAACCGACAGGTCGTGACCTTTTCTTTCCGAATGGCATTAGACATTCGTACAAGAATCTTTATATCCACCAGTAAAATCTGACACTGAAAGTTTATACCCTGTAATATTAGAATCGGCCGAGGATCTGTTAAGGGATTAAGTAAAAGTTGCTATAATCCAACCAGGAGACTGCCTGTCTGATATGATCTGAAAAGTCAAATATTATGCAAAATTATTCACCAATATGCACCCTCGAACCAATTGTTTCACGATTGACCCAATCGGAATGCATTCTAGCCTAGCCCCAACGTTACTAAGCTGACAGAATGCACATTAAACTAACCTATTTTGTGGATAAGAACATAACAAGTGATGAAAGTGGAGATGTCGATCGGTACTTAGAAATGTTGGGGTAGAATTGTAATGACCAGAGACGCATAATATCTAAGTTATTCCGTGATCATAGCTGCTTAAAAGCAGCCGAAACGTCGAGATTTTGACTGTAATCCATTTAAAAGTAGTTTATTTTCATTCTTAACCTACCTAATCCGCATATCGGTGTAACTGAACAAGTGACACGGCACGAAGCTGTGACGTAAAGTTCGTAAAGGTAAAGGTCGCGAACACTTTCCGGCTTTATCAAAACCAGAGGTCGACGCAAGGCGAGTGGCATCCACGACCCATTTGAAGCTGCGAGCGAATGCATGAATATTGCGTTCATTAAGGAAACAATTTGGTTTAAAAGATGAAGTGACGAAAATTGAGAATAGGTACGTACGTAAATATTTCTAAGCCAGCCTGGAATTAGTGCTTCACTTTCGTAATTTCAGTTAAATCCATATTTTCTGCGAGTCACTGTAAACATGTGATTTTAATTATATATTAATGGTCCTGTGACATTCTTGCTTATTTCGCCTTTGTTTTGGGGTTTTTGACTGCTTCAGAGCGCTACATTTTTATCTTATCAAAAATATTTCAATAATTAACTGACAAACAACAACGGTTTCGATTTGCCACAAGAAACGTACTGAAGACTTTTGAATATGCGTTATCTAAATTTTCCTGTAATGTAAACGACCTCGCATTTAACAACATAATAATATGTAAATACGAGCGTTTACTAATTTTATTTTTCATTAGTAGCAGTTTATGTTTACTTACATATTATTTAGACGACAAAACTTCTATCTAGGTATTAGTAGGATTACATATTTTAATGAAAAGTTCCATCGGAGCATAAGAAATGTACTGTCAGGTGCTGTGAAAAATGTTGATATTGTATTGTGATACAATTCGATTTCTATTTTCCAAGGGCCTGGCAGGTTATCACCGGCCCTACGCGGAAGCATGTACGCATTGTTCGCAACAATTGTTTTCCCATTTTCGCGCGGTTCCCGCGGGCGTCGCTCCCGGTGACCGCGGCCGCGTGCGTCGACCTCACCGCGCGCCGCCCGACTGCTCCACCGCGTGCTTTCACGCCATCCGACTTCGAAATTCGAATTTTTCTAGATCGCGCCGAAGGCGAAATGGCCATTCAGCCAGACCAAAACTTTCTTCCATAAACGCTAGTCATTCATGTTCGTTTTTTAGTGTTTTCGACCAGTATCATCTTTGTTAACTTTTCGAAAACGAGATAGTTATCGCAACTAACCGATGTGCTCACAATTACATTACTTCACCACTTTCAGAATGTGCAATTTACAATAGCTTAACAATTACCTCTTTTTTGTATTATCTTCAAATGTACACTTGTAATTGCAACGTGAACGACCTTTCGATTGCACATACTCGTACAGACAAACTCAATTTATTTGGTGTACATTAAATACCAAATAAGAGTTATAGAGCCCTTACCGAGATTTCCCTTGACATCAAATGGCTTTGAACTGAGTGTCAGTTAAAAATAACGTATTGCTTTAGGCAATTTGTTTTCCTCGGGGCGTTTTTCGCCCCCGCGACCTTCCAAAGGTCATCGGTCCACCGTGGCTTGCGCAGTCGGTATTTATAGGCGTCGTTCATCACCGCCATGGCCGTGGACCAGATGATCCCGTGACGGTGACGAATTCCGCGTCGCGTATTGTTTTTCTGTGAACGCAGTAATCAATAATATTCATTATGTCAGTTACATATATAAATAAATTCATTGGAATAACACACCAATTGCCTAGCCCCAAACTAAGCTCGAAGCTTGTATTATGGATGCTAGGGAACGGATATATATACTTAAATACTTTTTATAAACATCCATGACTCGAGTACAAATGCCGATGTTTATCACTCAAACATTTGCCCCTAGCGGGATTCGAACCCGCGACCCTCGGTTTTGTAGCCATGTCTCTGACCAGTTGACCAACGGCCCGACAAACACAAATAGTTTTAAAGGACATTCTATTTTGGTATCCTGTAGATGTTACTAATTAGTTTATGAGAAAACAGTTTGTTTTTGAATACACAACATGTCTACTGAGCTGAAATTATAAACAAAACAAGTTCACGTACTCGTAACTTGATGACGCTAAAAATAATGTTGCACGTCACTCTGTCATACAACCAGTGTTTGACGTAAGTGGTCTGATTGAATTTGTTGAGTAGGTACTTTAACCCGAGCAATTCAACAGACGCATAATGTTTTTGAATGCACATTATACCTACTAATTATGCTCAACAGAATCCCAGCCAGTCATTTCACTTCATGTGTTGTTTAAATAAAGATGCAGATACTATCCTAAGTTTAGAGTACTAATTACAGTTAGTTAGTTAAGTAGTTATGTACCTACTACAAACTTGTGTTGTCTTTTTAGCACTGCATTTAAGAAACGGTGCACGATGAAAATAAACTAACGTGTAATTATGTACTTTTTTGTGTATAAACGATTTTTGTAAAACAAGTGTACTCTAAATAAAGCAAAAAACGTTGGTCAAAGTTAATATTACAAGCGAAGAAAATCATGAATCAAAGCATTAATTATTTTGCCGATTGCTTTTCAATTTACATCCACAGTATTTAATTTTCATTCCTTTAATCAGTGATGCTTCTTAGCACAATATTATCTTTAAATGATTTAATATTTACATCTTAATTAACTTGATTAAGATGTCTGAGATCAACACTAGCTTGAGAGCGCGGCTTTTGCCCACTTTCCCGCTTGTTGCGACGGGCACGTATATTTCATTGAACATTATTTTAAAATCATCTAAGTTTCATAAGAATACCTTAATTAATTTGATTAAGATAATGTCTGAGATCAATACTAGCTGGTGAGCGCGGCTTCGGCCGTCTTTCCCGCTTTTTGCGACAGGCATGTTTCTAAGATCATCTCGTATGTAACAAGTATCATAATTAATTTTATTAAGATGTCTGAGATCAATACTAGTTCTTGAGCGCGGTTTCTGCCGACTTTCCCGCTTGTTGCGACGGGCGACGACCGTGGTGGGAGCGTCGCCCGGACTCGGCGCTTGCACTCCCGTGCAGGGGTCAACTAATCACCGCTGCGATTGACATCTCACACTTGCACATAGTCATGAGATAGTCACCACGTATCGACAACTAGCGACGTCTCATAGCGTATATATAGGGTGTAACAAAATATACTGCAAATATTTTAAGGGCGAATTCTTTAGTGGCAATGTAATCAATATCAGATATTAAAGAGTCAAAATTAATCCTACCAAATTTTGCATTTTCTGCATTTGCCAATTTGCTCTTTTCGTCCTGTAAGCTTCGCCCCCTCTCCACCTCTTTGCTTTTGGGGCAGGACAAGTGTAGTAATTGTATTACTCTAATAAGACACGACCAGCTGTCTTGCATATGACAAATTATGTACTTTTCCCAATTATTCACTCAATTTATTTTGTTGATTATCTCGGAAACTAGCGAATTAATAAAAAAAATTTACTAGACAAATTTATTACATTTCCACTAAACAATTCGCCCTTAAAATATTTGCAGTATATTTTGTTACACCTTATATATGTTTAACTTTATTGGTTTAAGTTGCAGTTTCGGATATTTCAACCTCTTGTCACATGGCATCTATTCTTGTACTTGAAAATTAGCGGAATACTTTTTTCTCTTCTATAGAGTAAGATAAGCAGATCGCACATCTGGAGAACTGCTTGACGTCTGCTCACAAACAGCCCAATTTAAAACCGTAGTTTAAAAGTTACTATTTGACAGTGTTGGTAAATTTAAATGTCACCTATTTTAATGTGATGGGGAGACAAACAAACAAGAGGATCACTTGATGGTAAGTGATCACCGCTGCCGCCCATGGACAACAACAACCGTACAACAGGCGGAGATGCGTTGTTAAAAACCCCATACCCACCCCAACTGAGCTCTCTATATTAGATATATTCAAGCCTATACCAAGATTAAAGCTGTTTTCCATGACTCGCGAATCCTCCTTTAGTGTTATTGTTTGCTCGGCGGCTGGAGCGCGGCCAGGCGCCTAGGGGCGGGAGCGACGGCCCGCGCGACCCTCCAAATAGACCATTGCACCCGATATCGCGACAGCCTATCAGTCTACCAGACAACAATCACAACGAACGAATAATACTGATTATAATAACTAAAAAAATAATTAGTTAGTAGATCATGTGGCTCTAATACAGTTCTTCCAGAAGGAGTTTAAAAATTAAATAAGAAAGTTCTTACTTGTGTTCGGAAATATTCACTTGGATGTCGTGTAGACGTGTGATGAAGAAGGCCTGTAGAGAATTGGCAAGATAAACTAATAATGATTTTGTAACTCCTTTAAGAATTAAATGTTCAAATAGACTTTGGGGTATATTCCTTTAAAACATTTTTACATGCTAAATATAATTAACCTTTATCCATGAATTCTTAAATTATAAATAAGGACAAATCCGTCAGTTCCATTAACGTTCTCGTTAGCTTAATTGGCAAAAGCGCTTGCCCGGATTGCAAGAGGTGTTTGGTTCAACCCCTAGCCTGAGGTCAGACAAATAGAGTTTTTACTTTCAAGACACGCTATCACCTCCAAACAACCGCTCTGTAATTTTACGTCTCTCGTAGTTACAAAAGTAGCGGCATCAGATCTCAACTGATCATTTCCCACGGCAGGCGAAATTTAAAGGCGTGCAGTAAAATCGGCCGCCAAACACCATTGTGTCGTTGTATTTTTGTTTCCGCACACAATACTGGGAAGCGGCTGTGCGACGGACATCTGATTATAACAATTTAATTTAAACACAAATACGATGCACACACATCAATATAACAAGTGTAATAATAAATAAATTTTCCGTGCCTCAAAAGGGACGCTAAGCGGTTGGCATGGTGATTTAAGACCTGATCTCCCTATCAACACATAGGAAATTCCCGTACCCCTGCAGTAAGGTCGTTAAAGGGCTGATTATCAAGATAAATCATACTTATATAATAAACGTGATAGTTACTTTGTTTGGATGTTTGTCAATCACGCTGACACTACAGAACGGATTCTGAATACAGGCAGGGTACGGGCTGACTGAGGTGATAGAACTTATATGCCGATGACATGCCCCCATGGGTTACAATGGGAATCTTTATAACGCGGATAAAAACCGATATTGAATAAAGAAGTCTGCTAGTACATCAGACGTCGCGAGTTTAATTAATTCGTTTATTGAAATAATCTCCGATTGTATTTATTTATTTAAAGTTTTGCAAATTACAAGTGCCACACATACCTTCTTGTTAATATCTGTAAGGACGAGACGAACTAGTGCCACAATAAAATAGCAAACATTCCTCACACACGCCTAACATACCAGAGCTTACGCGATCTTGTTGAATTCCACCGGCGGAGTAACCGCACCCGACAATCAATTACATATTAAAATATGCCGACAATCGATCACCAGCCATTCAAGCAATGTGAGCCAGCGCATTCATCTAATGATATACCAAGTAATTACGAGTACGTTAACATATTCGATAAATTATATAAACGAAACGTCTTATTAATGATATAGATATAAATTACCAGCGGCAGCCCGCGACGCCGTCTGCATGGATTTTGGTTTCCGCACACAAACATAGTGTTATACTGTAGTTGAAAGCCTTCCTCGACAAATTGAATATCCAATACAAAAAAAAACAACTTGAAACAGTAATGCTTGAGATTAGCGCGTTCAAACAAACAAACAAACTGTTCAAATTTATTATATTAGTATAGATGAGACGAGCAGATCGTTTACCTGAGCCACACACGTTGCCATGTTATCTGGCTCCTTATCAACGAAGGATATAATGGGATGAAAAAAGTCTTTCAAATGAATAATTACTCAGTAACATCTTAAAAAGTATATTTCATATGTGTATTAAACTCGTAAGTTACGTATATACGTACCTACATCGTACTTCTTAACTTATTTCTCATAATATAACTGCCTAGCCTCGCATAATTCAACAGATCTTTCACTATCACCACTATTCATCACTAAATCCATCACCATCATCGCTCAACAATGTTGATCATCACCACGTGTTCGCCTCGCACCATCAACTGCGGCACGTGTCTGGAGCACTCCCACAACCCTCCGCCAAGAGGCTTCTCCGTCACTATTGGGATGGGGGATATCTTCGCTGCCGAACCTTTGGGGACGGGTGTACCTGTTGAATTCAAATATTATTTCGTTCATAAATACATCCTCCAACGACTAGGTGGACTAGGGTTTTGAATATCATGCCGTGGTTTCGAGGGTCCTAGGTTCGATTCTCGGATCGACCAAAAAATTATGTCGGTTTTCCGATGACAGTTCGATATTGTGATTACAAATACTTATTTGGCAAGCGTGGTTACAGCCAAAACCCATCTTTTTCACGATTACATGAGATGATGGTTGCATTTCAACGTAAACACGTTCTAACGTATACTCCGTACCCATTCATGCCACTTCGAAGCATAACGTTGCGAGAATTATATAAAGAAAGTGGTATTATGCGGTGTGAAGCAGCACTTTTATAATCACCCTGCTTTCTCTAGCCGTATTTTTTCACTTTTCATCAAATTTAACGGTCTGCCAGTTAACATATTTCGTAATTTTGTTTTAACATATTAATAGCATCTGCTAATACCGGTTAGACGTTTATTCTTTAGTTTATTGAACGTTCTTTTTGACATTAATGTTCTATGGAATGCTCCAGTTGCACATTGTATTTGTTAATACTGGTTTGCGCTCTTTTAAGATAAATTTTTAATTTGTGTACCTACAGATCAATTCGTACGAAAAAGTTTTCCTCTTTCGGATAACGGTGAATTTGGTAGAATATGAAAAAATACTTATTCTAATCTGTTGCATTAATAACTTGAATCCCCCATTAAACAAAATCACCATTTGACTCCGTTTACTAAAGCGTTCAGTACTCACACATTGCCGATGGGATCTTCCTCTTATTAGGCCCTTTCCTGGTCCAAATCTCCAGTACATCGCTAAGGGCCAAGTTCCACTGCTTGTCGAAAGCCACAAGAGTCGCGTGAAGAACACCACGAAGCTTATTAGCACCCCGAGTAGTCACCTGCAGACAATTATAATAACACATGAAAAAACACATCAAAAGCCATTGAATTCACTCTTAAAGGATTGATAATGAATAATGATATTCAGTGTAATCAATCATTGTCTTTATTATGATAGTTAACCTTATCAAAAGATGTCAGTCAAGACTGACACACTGACAATTGGGCAAAACATACAAAAGCAAGAGTATGGAAAGTTGAAATGCGGATTTCCGCAAGAGCGCTATGGTCTGTTTTGGGGAGGCTTTGTTCATTAATTCATAAATTTGTTAATCAACTTGTAAATCACTTGATAAAGTTAATAATTTTGTTATACAGAATATGTATTATTTTAGTTGTACAGCTCAAACATAAAATCAAAAGCTTTTTCGGCGTCTCTCTTGTTTGTCCTGCGCTATTTGTGTCCACAGAGTAAAAAATGCATTAAAATGTATCTGTCTCAGCAACCCGCCCCAACACTATAAGCCTACCAAGAACAATCGCCATTACGAAACAGATGACAAAGCAAATCTAATGTCAATGTCAAATTGTTACAGGTGCGCGTGCGCAGCGTAGGACGGGCCGGTCGCTTACCAAATGTGTTCAACGCAAAACCTGCCTTCCGATTTAGAAATAAGACGCAATATCGTATGCTGGTGAGTATTCAAACTTTTTCCATTTGTGATTTATATAGCTTAGTTAGACAATGAGATTTGAATGTTTAGTTGACGCGTTTTAGTTGGCAATGTTAATTCATGTGCTCACTATTGATCTTAACTATTCATTATTTAAGAGTAAAGTAAATACATATTATCAAAGGTCCCCATTTTAAAAAATCAATAAGAAGTAAAAAATAAGTCTGTTATATTATACACTTTATATGCCAAAACAATTTTTAGATAAAATGTAGCGAGTGAATTATAAAATAAGCGTTATTTTTTTTTATAAATGTTCTTTATGAATGTTATTGGCTTTGTTAACAACATAGTTTAAAGCTGATAAATAAAATGACTGAGTTGTTAGTATCACTTTAGATTTGCAATGCTTTTAGCTGACTGCGATCCAGTCCCTTATCTTAATTTACAGTAACCTTGCTCCTACCACTAATATAGAGTAACCCTGCACCGCTCCGGTGCCCGTCACCGAGCCACGCGGGACGTTCACACACTACGCTGTAACCCAATAGGCCTGATTGACCAGCTCATATTTTGATAGGGTTGACGCCTTAGGAAGCCATGGTACGCAGAAGTCGATGGTATACTTTAACTTCTATAGTTTACGATAGCAGGTTAAAGTTCGCCAATTTTTTTGCTGATAAGCTTGAATATTGCATAATTTATAATTTCGTAGCTTTATCACCATCGACGAATACGTCTGGTAGGACATCATAATCATCATCATAATCACTGAAGAACTTTCTTTGAGTGATCGTTGTTAATGGTCTAACTAAAACGTAGTATATTCAGGTATACATATCTTAGCATATTTATGCATTGGTGTTTTTTAGGGTTCCGTAGCCAAAATGGCAAAAAAACGGAACCCTTATAGATTCGTCATGTCTGTCTGTCTGTCTGTCTGTCTGTCTGTCTGTCTGTCCGCCAGTCTGTCACAGCCACTTTTTTCCGAAACTATAAGCACTATACAATTGAAACTTGGTGAGTAGATGTATTCTGTGAACCGCAACAAGGTTTTCACACGAAAAGAGAAAAAAAAATAAAAAAATGGGGTGTCCCCATAGTTAGACCTGAAACTGAAAATATTTTTTTTCATTGATCATATACGTGTGTGGTATCTATGGAAAGGTCTTTAAAAAATATATTGAGGTTTCTAAGCTCATTTTTTTCTTAAGTGAATACTTTGCGTGACAGACTCTTCCAAAGTGGAAAAAAGTGTGTCCCCCCCCTCTAACTTCTAAAGTAAGAGGATGATAAATCTGAAATAAATATATAATGTACATTACCATAAAAACTACCAACGAAAATTGGTTTGAACGAAATCTATTCAGTAGTTTTTTTAATACGTCAAAAATAGAGTTTGTACGGAACCCTCAGTGCGGGAGTCCGACTCGCACTTGGCCAATTTTTATTTCCTAATATGGAACCCACTGCTTTTAAAATTGCTTAAACTCGTAGTAGTAACATAAACTATAAACACAAAGAATATTTCGGATTTTGACAAGTCGACAACCCTAGTAGTAAGTTCGGCGGTGGACGGGCCGACCTCGGAACCCGGTTCGTAAACTGCAAGGTCCTTCGTAGCGCCGTAGTCGTGACGTAGCACCAACATTTTCCTTGTTCTTTTCGTGAGCTAATAATAAGGCAAGGTTATTAAACACTCACAAGCCCATATATTGGTATCAGGCAGTATTAAACAATGCTGTTGGAAAACGAACTTTAATAACTAGTATATAAGGTACGAGTGTGTCTAGTTAAAATATATACTTGCGCATTTGCTTATTTTTATATTTTATTTGTACTAATAAATGCAAAACAAACCAGTCGGTAATGTATGTAGGCATGTAAGTACAATTTTTAAAAGCAATGAAAATATTTAAGTATTTAAGTATTTAAATATTTTTTTAAACCAAATAGCCTTCAGATATAATATCAAGGTTATCCTCTAAATTATATTATTTGAATTCATTTATTATGACTTAGTCAAAAACTAGAAGTACAAATTATTTTTCCTTAAATACTACTGAGAACATATCTTTATTTTGTTTAATTTAATTACACATCATAATCGTGTATTCATATTAATGAATAGCTATTTACTTTTTATTTTTTTCATAATTTATCGTCGTAAGTATACAAAATATATGACTCTAAAATGGGACTCAAATTAATTACACACTTAAATGCAAATTCACATCAATTCAATCCAAGCCAAGCTCACTTCAGCAACGCACCTCGACCTTACTTCCAGCCCGTCACCCCCAAATAAGGGCACCGCGTGTAAATCGCGGCTGACGAAAATGGCCTGGGAGCCGCTTCCGGGTGGAAAGTAGCCTGCGCGGGCGCAAGGTCGCACGCGAGGTCACTGTGTGCTCCGGTGACGTCATACGATACGTTTACAGGACTTAGATAAATAAAGAAATTCATTGGACTAACACACCATATTCCTAGCACCAAATTAAGCATTCATGACTCGAGTACACATGCCTATGTTCATCACCGAACTCGAACCCGCACCCCTCGGTTTTGTAGCCAGGGTCCCTGACCACTAGACCAACGGGCCCGTCAGATGTTGTTATTTATCCAGGATATTTTTCTTAAAAGGTTGTTTCACGACCCTTGAAGAAGTTTTCTCTATACTAACTTTTGAAAACTTACAAGAGGATGCAAAAGTTGGTCACATTTTACATGTCATCGGCTAAAGTGTCAAACCTCGTAACTCCATCAGATCACAGTAGACACAAAAAACTTCATCACGAAAAATTGAGTGACCAAAAGTATAAAAATGTCATTTGAAAAAAAAAAGTTACGATGTCTGACATTTTAGCCAACGATGTGTTTCTGCTACGTTCTTGCCTGTAGGCATAAGCTGATTGCTTCATCCATTCTAATGACCGTCGGACCGTCTTAAGGACGCTTACATAATTCCCGTACTCTCCCAGCGGTTACGATCCCGTTGTCCCGGCGCCCCTCACCTGCCAAGCGCAGTTGCAATCTGCCCATGATTGCTCAATTGCCGCTCAATGCTCTTCCTGCTATGCGTTCCCACATTACGCTTGATTCTGCAGTCACTTTTACTGGACGTTTCCTGTTCTAACCGGCGATGGCTTACGTTTGTTTTCTTATGCGGTCATTTGTTTGCATCCTTTGCCTTTGCACTCATGCCTTTCGACACAGTACGTTGTGTTTTTTTTTTGTGATATAGGGAGGCAAACGAACAAGAGTCACCTGATGGGAAGTGATCACCCCCTAACTCTGAGCACTGGCAACCTTACTGACCAGCAGAAACATGGAACAATAGTTACGAAGTGCTATTTACCTGTCACAATCTGTAAGGTGGAGGAAGGTCCACTAAGCTCTAGCTTTCTTAACTTCTAAAGTAATTTTGGCTGCGTGTTTTGTTTAAACAAACATAATTACATGCTGAGTGATTTCTAGTGAGATCGCACAACGTTTTTTGTTGGCAAACATGAACATTTGACACCACTATAATTGTTTCGGACAATAAATTCATTGATACGTTACCACCAACAACTAATAAGCGAACTTAACGAATAATACGAGATTATAAATTCTGTAAATTTTCCATTCAACGTAGACGATTTCTTGTTTAATTCTATCATTCAGTGGGACGCGTATCCTCGTAACTGTGCCAATTCTACATATATAAGTTTATCTATTATACTTGATGGAATATACACTAATGGAAGGATAAAGCAAACAATAACATCGTTGCATCATATGGGCAATAGTGCAACTTACGACTATTTTCATGGTCTTTTTTTGTAAAATATACAAATAATTTCTTCTCTTTAAGGCAATGGCAACTGAATTCATATTTTCTGCTTATGATAAACATATATCATTCAAACCAAGGCTGCAAAGCTTTGTTATCAAACAACAATATATTCAAGCGTTGTTCCGCATTCCAAGCTGTGAGAATATCATTGCATGAGGTTGTATTTTACTTATACGTTTGTTGGATTCTAACTGTATTTTGGCACTATTCAGATAAAAGCAACGCTCTTGCATTTTTTAAACAAGAAGGCCAACTCTAGTAAATAAGCTATAAATAGTATGTGAGATAATTAAGAATGAAAAGGTCGAGCATTCCATCTACGTAAATAACAACTATACAACATACATTATATCTGTCTCGGATTCTCAGTAAAAAAACTTCTTTCCGAAATCGATGGTAGAGTTATTCTGTCACTTTTATAATGGACGCTTATAAGTTATTTTCTGAACCAACATGTAGCTAATGTGTAAAGTGTTAACAAAGTCAACATGTAAACAACACGAGAACTACCGTGGTCCCAGGACCAGTGAGTCAAATCGTTGGGACCACGGGTTCTTAAAAGACATGAAGTACATTCGATCCCCTTTTGTCGAAATATCTTCTTGCAATGTTTGTTTCATCCACATATTACATCTATCTTCAAACATACAAGCTTCGGCCCTCTCGGCGCTAGTCTAAAATAATCCTCTTCCGAAACACGCGGGCATTTGGCGTCGGCCGCAAGGCGAAGGGCGCTGGGCGCTGCCCGAGATCACCTTACGCAACACAACTATTTATACGCGCTATTCCTATACCTTTGTTATTATTTTTCGGAATGTTAGTTATCTTGCATTAGTGTGTTTCAGTTTTAAAGATTTAATTTAATACGTGGAATAATATAGTAAATTCACAAATTAAGAATTGTACACAAATATTCGCCTGCTGATACAGAAGATTGTATTGATTGATTCTACAAAATTCAATTGTTACAATTATTTGATATTTTATCGATTCATTGACCTATTTCGATTGAGCACTTATATTTAGCGTTGATGTTTCCTTAAGCAAAACCAAACAAAGGTTGCATTTAAACAGTTTTAGTTGGTCATAAGCAACCCATACACACGTATGTATTTTTATACAACGTAAACTTGTTTAAATAAACACAACAACACATCTAACGATCTGCCTCATATTACATTGTACGAGTATTACATAGAAGCTCGTAACAGTGATGCCCGGTGAAACGGAAGGAAAATCAGTTTCTCAAGAAGGTCGCGCGCAAGGCGAAGCCGCTCGTGATCGCAATACAAGATGGGAGCTTCCTAAATTTGGCAATTGAGATTATAATCGCCCAAATTGAGGATGCTACGACCTAGGAGATGTATGCCCTTGCGAAGAACACATTATAATTTAGCCATGGCGATGATACTGGTCCATTAGAGTAATTGTATAAAACGGCAGAAATATAAAAACTCGTAAAAAACTATGTTTCTGCGAAATATTTTTTTTGTAAAACAAATAGCATATTGATTTGTATTCCATATAAGCTCAGATTTTAATTAAATACCAACATAATGTCCTGAATCATTACAATCAACATCTCATCACTGCAGCGTTTGAAAACAATGCAATTTTCTTGACATGCCCCCTCTCCGCCATTAACTTACGCAACAATTTTCAAATGTTAACGCGAATGGTTGGTTTTCCCAGTGCACCGGTCACGTAGTAGAATCTATGCGCTGCCAAGTGAAAGCTGCACCGATGCACCGAGGCATATTCCAATACTTTCCTCTCGACAACATCCAATTTGTATTGAGAAAAACATTCAAATGCTGTCATCTACGTAGAATGATTAAGGCCAAAGGAACGGACAGTTTACCTGACGACAATATTGATTAAAATGCAATAGGCACGACTTAGTAACTTGATTACTCATCTTTGGCGCTATAGGCTCTAGAAAATCTTGCCTTTATACCGAAATGATACTTGTCTATCATTTGACAAGCTTTTCTAATCAGTAATTTGGATGTTCTTTTTAAATAATGTTGTACTGAAACAGCACAAATGTTGGTTCAAAATATTTTACTTTTAGCTATATTGACACTGTAGGAAGTAGGGATTACTCACGATGTTTTCCGTCGTCATTGAGTTCTTAATAACGTAAAATAAGAATATATATGAATCGGCGTCAAAAGCCACTTGTCAACAAGCACAAATCCTATTTTTATATCTCGATAAACTCAAACATATACAAGTCATCAGAAACGTTTACGAGGAAATCTGATAGATCACATTTTTAATGGGATAACATCATCCGATCGATATTCATCACCATTACTCGATCGTCGTGAAGGCCAATTTGTAAAATACCAAAAAGCTAATGACAAATCAATTAACGTGAGTCATTAAACTATATTTATCGCCCCTTAAACAAATAAAATATGTAATATCAGTATTTAAACATGGCCTCGGCTGGTTCCTTGAGGGAAACGTGATACGCCTTTTGGTGTATAAGTTCTTATATCTCACCACATTTTACATGACACAGCTATTTCGTAAATTCCATATACAAAAACATATTTTTTTTTTATGTTTACGCGACTGTTACTCATGAAATAAAACTACGTTTAAACGGATAGCATCGCGGTATCATTTTCAAAATTTATCGTTTTGCCAAAGAAAAGGACATTAAAGTTCATGAATGTCCATTTTAGCCCACGGTCTATTTATACGCACCCGTTTGGGAACCCAATTGTCGATTACGCTGCTAATTAATTCGTCGGCCTTGAATGGACGAATGCAGACTTAATGACAGATTCAATGCATTTTAATCGGGAAAGCGACGGTGACTCTACGTCGCATTTAGATTGCTAAGTGGAAACTTAATCTTAGTTAATCTAGATGTGAATCCCGATCTGATTACTAACACGGCAATCAAACAGACAAAGATTTAAGTTCAGTTTTTAAAGCTTTTCGTTGAACAGTCATGTAATCATTCATAGCATCATTCTTATCTCACGTCAAAGTTATGTCCGCCGCTTGTATGAAAGTAAAATGCGACCTTGAGTGGCTCCCAAAAAACCAACTCCAAAACATTAAAATGACCAATGACCGCTAGAGAAAGTAAACAGACGCTTATGCGACGTACGTGTGGCCTTGGCGAGGCCGTCACAACACCCACTACGACACCAAAAGAAACTTTATACGTAACGATTGTGGGTCCAATTCCCAATGACGACTTATTTGCCGTTCGAAAAAATGCTCGGTGTTGCGACCTTGAAAATTGTGCCTTACCGCGTTGCTAGTAGAGTGCATTTCAGGAGAGACGATGATCGCATCGTGACTATTGTAGTTAAGTTAGGCCGCACCGGCGCGGGCGCAGTGAAAGTGAACGGTGACGCGGGTACGCGGAAGCGTATCGCGGTAGCTAAGGTGAAGGTATGATAATGTGATTAGTATTTGCTCGCATGTCCGTCGCTACTGGTAATACTGGATATTAAAATGCTCTATTTATAGCGTGGACGACAGTGTTAGTGGTAGTTGTGGCACTGGCAATAGTGGCAAGAGCCGGCGAGCGATGAAAGTTGTTTGCAGGTGCAGTCGACGAACGACCGGCACGCCTGGTATGACGCGCATCTGCAACGACGCATCCATTTACGTACTTCAAATGTTCAATTAAAATTAATAAGGAATAAATCAGCTAATCATTATGTATGTTATTGTAAGTTTGAGAGCTCTGATAGAGAGCGTGATAATATTGCATATCTCCCTGACAATTAAATTCGCATCTAATAAAACCTCCGCACACTATCACTCGCAGATAAAGCAATCAAAAATCAATTACAGACTCCATGTGAAAAGCCGAAACAATACCATTGAATGCCACGACGAGGTCAAGTCAGTCAACGCTCATTTGAACCACATTAGTATGTGAACCTTGTATCAATCACATTGGAAAAGAAGTGACAAAAATACGGCAAATGAGCGACATGATCATCAAACGACATCAATCATCTGATTCACAAGTTAAAAATACAGTTTAAAAGAACGAGTTTGTGTCTTCCGCAGTATAGGTGTCGAGCAGAAAATGATTTAACAGATATGAATCTAAAAAGGTTTCAATCATGTTAATTCTGCCAAAACATCCGTTTATTGACGAATTCCAAAACTCTAAAATATGATCAAATACAGTTTATGTCCAACGTTAATAACAACGGCATTGTTAAAACTTTGTATTTATTCACTGCCTCTTAAAACAAGAATCCATCGAAACTGGAAAGGAGTTTTTATATCCACATCCAACTGGGCAGGCTTGGTGTGCCAAATGGGCACTCGATCCATTCAAAAACAAAATGGAAAAGGTAAACAATGTTATGTTTGGCATCGGAAGGAACTCCGAGGACCGTAAGACCTCATATCCATCACGTGCATTCCGACTGTCAAGTTCACCTGCGGAAGCCAGTGACATAACACATAACAGTTATTTCGGCGCTCGTGGGTTGTTTGAATGCTCGCTCGGCGGATGCGCAGTGTTCCAGATTCGGCACTCTCGTTTTCGGCGCAAGCCACGGTCACGGACACCTCACGTTTTTGTTTCGCTGTTGCAATTTTTTATTTAATTTCGTCGACTGTGCAATTCCTCTTCAACTAAAACGTGATTGTTTAACATAAGAATAACGAGTTTTACTGACTTCTTTTGTTTCTGTTTATTAAAACATAGTAAGTATTAATACTGAAATAATAAATGTAATGTATGATAAACACCAGTTCCCATTAGCACCTTCATTTCTTTCGTAATCATATATCACATGGACATCTTAATTACAAAACGACAGATGATAGAAATAAGTTAATCAGCATTGAACTCAACATACTCATTTGATTCTGTGACCTCATTTAATCGAAGATCACGAAAAAATGTCGTAATTAAAAATACTCTCAATATAATACAATTCAAGGAAAACAAATATCGACGCAAGAACCTGATGCCGCGTCATCAACGAGGTTATCCAAAAACCAATTGGAACTCCAACAATCATGAGCCTTGAGACGGTCGAATTGCATTGTGCAGCCGAAACCAATAAGGAAGGAAACATCGAGCCGGAACTTTCAACGGTGCATAAAATCCGAAAAAAAACGACCCGGAATCAAAATCGGCCTTCTGTCAAGGGCGAGCTCGGCCCTTTATCGAGTGATAAAAAGCAAAGTAATTCGTGATAAGGTGATAACTGAATCCAGGCAAGGTCTCGGCCCTAACTCACTGGGTAAAGGTCAATGTAGACGCCAGCACCGACCGTGACGTCATTGGTGGAATTTTTTAACCGTGCTCTGAGATAACATTGAATATTATCTAGCTGTAACAGATATTTTGACAATGAACTGCCTGAATGTTGTTTTATTAAATGGAAAATTACGGGTTACTTTAGTTCAAGCTCTATGTGAAGATGTATCATCATTATTAGTTATTTGAGTCGTAAAAATATAACAGAATACGGGTTCTACAAAGTCGCGTCACACAGGTTTTGAACTGGCCTTAAAACTGCTAAAAGTTCCATCTTTGTTGCGTTTCGAATTCATGCATAAAAGTCATTAAAATAAACCTGCATCACCAATAATATAATTGCTATGTGCAAGTTCCGCGTGTCCTTGCGAATTGCACGAACAATTATAATAAATGCATTGATTTTCTCACGAATTTCGATTATTATTTTAACCTCAAACTTAATAATGGAGGAAGAACGTAAACGTGTATGTTAACAGATTAACCTTATGTTAAACGACGTGAAACCATTACATTATTGGATTTTATATATTTTTTTTTATTACCCATATAATCCGAAACTCTCGGCACATCTATTTGTTTACGTTTTTTGATCACATGATGATTCATATTTTAAGCTGAAATGCTCGTCAGTATTTTTTTCTTTTTTAATATTTCATGGACGATTGACATCGAGTACATAGTGGATAGCGTGAAAAAGTTATGATTGTGATGTGTGTATGTCATGCAGTATATTATGTTTATATACATTTGAATTTGGTTCAAATACATTGTGGCCTGCTCCTGTGCTACCCTGCCCTTATCTGCATTCAGAAGCCTTGATTTTGACAGCTGCTGACAATTATCAGCATTATCTCCTCCAGTGACCTTCTAATGGGTCTGTGGACACTGCTCATGTAACGTGACCATTTTAATGGTCGGCATGAATGATTTTATCAATATATGTTATGATAATGATAATTAGTAATGCGTCAAACATCTATTATATTTTATGCATATATTGTTTGGTCGTCCTAATGATTAGAATAAATGTTCCACCACTTGCTTATCGGATGAAAATTGTTATGTTGCATCTAAAAGATAACTGAGAGTAAAAAGTAAGTAACTACAACAATGACTATACTTCTAGTCTCTATTCTAGAGTTTTAAACCTACTGGACTCGCGGTATCAAGCTACGTTTGACATCCCTATCCATACTAATATAATAAAGCTGAATAGTTTGTTTGTTCGTGTAAACGCGCTAATCTCAGGAACTACTGGTTCGAATTGAAAAAATAATTGTTTTGTTACCTAGTCCATTAGTCGAGGAAGGCTTTAAGCTGCATTATAACACCACACATTGTGTTATAAGACATGAAGACCGAAATTCACGCGGACGGAGTCGCTCCAAGCCTCAAGTCATGAATACAGAGCAGCAGCAGCAGCAACAAAAATAAATAAGGGCCGCCCTACAGCCAACTGAGCTATTAATAAATCTTAGATTCGCTTTATAAAATCTAGTGAGATGATTGCGTCTGGTTGCGCAAACATCAGATATAGCGTGCGCGTCCGCAGCGACCTCGCCGCTGTCACGGCTGCGCCGGCGCAGCTTCCTGCTCGATGCACTTTTACAATCTTCCTTCTAGAATGGACAATATTTTGGGATGATTGAAGTGGATTTGGTTAACAATTTTGACTCGATACATAACGTGAACTTCTTCATCTCGCTAGCCGGTATGGCGTAGCCAGCGGATAGGATACCACTTTGGTAACGCATTCGTTGTCATGGACATTAGGGTTCCTCTTTTGCTTACCATCAGGCAGAGCGGAGCCAATATACCGAGCCACTATAAAATAAAATAAAAAACTATTTTGAAAGACACTGCTTGATAAAGAAATAGGCACTATATTTTGAACATACAAAATACTAAGATATTTTATTACGTTTAATCATAACACGCAAATTATTTAAGATTTAGTTTCATACGTAACCAGATATATTGGTCCAAAAATAATCCTGTTGTTATTGAAAACTTTCCGTTTAGTTTAAATAACTTAGCATATGCTTGACCGGTGGTGGCTTAATATTTTTACTGACGATTTTGGTAAGCACCCTCAAAAACCCTGCAAGACCGCCTTTGTTTTATTTAAAGCACGTGTATTTAACATTTAAAATTACATTTATGTCGCTCTGAAACCCATCTCAATGTTTTCGTAGTAAGTAAGTTCAAATTCATTAATCTTTCGGACTACTAGAGAGATGAGAGAGTCACGCGGAATACGGTTGTCATACTCTACATACCTACGCATCTCGTCTAGGAACACCCAGAAAGGGCTGGAAGAGCATAGAGTTCCAAACAAAGCCATGTTCTTCTTCTACGACCGGGCAAAAATGACTCAAAAAACAATGCCAGTGTCAAAAAAAAGAAACTATAAACAATAAATCACAAAGTTTCTAGAACAAATGATCGCTAGGGCGCTGCGTAGACGCCCGACCTCGGCGCTGTCATGGCCGGCGCCTGCGCAAGCTTCCTGCTCGGAGTGCTCGCTGCACCGCGGCGATAAACCGATGAAATGTTTTGATTTAGATAAGCAAGGGAATGTGGGCTTTGCGCTGCCATTGCAACTCTAGTCAATATATGCGAATAAATAATATATTGTATTACTTATGCATTAGACATCAAACTTCAGGATTGGAATTTTGAGAATGTGTCCTAAAGTTCAGAAAATCAGAATTGTAAGGCTGTGATGTGACATATAAATGTGTCTTATAGTCAAGCTGCTGGCTATCTATTAATGCGTGCTAAGGGGTCACACAGTGGAACTTAACCAAGTCAAAATAAATAATCCGGGAAATAAGGATGACAGAGATCTATCACAACTTCTTTGGTGCCCACAGGAACACCAAAATAGGTAACGCAGCCACCTATATCGATCCCACACAATCTGTCAACAACATGTTGCATAAAGCCACCCGCCACGGTCAATTGCCAATACAAACAAGTGGATGACGACGCGCGACGTCACCTAAGGCCAGCCAGCAGATAAAGCGCTTTAATTACACACGATTTCAAGAGCAAAAGGTTAAAAATCTTTAATACATGAGCCGTGGTCTGCCACGACCTCAGCTCCAAGGTGGAGGTGATGGAAATTCGTCGGCAAGACATTATCTGTCATTCATATGAACGTTTTTGTAACTTTCATATTTAATTAATGGCCTCGTATCAATATGAATAAACTTTTTTAATTGGTTTCAGTTTGAATATATTAAAACACTATGAAGACGTTACGAACGATGTAGTCTAAATTTTGATTTACTACTCATAGAATAAATAGTAGGTAAAATGTCACATTTTAGTAATGATACGTCTAAGTGACGCCCACAATCTCACAAAGCTGTATCTGCGTCAAAGAGTGTCAAATATCCACGATTTATGTTATTGAAAGAGACATTTTGTGCCCAAGCCTATCCACGTCGACATTATTTTATAAATAAATAAAAGACGTATAATTTCAAAGGGCAGGCGTTACTCAGCGGAAAAACACAGCACTCGTCACAATTTAATAACAGGTGGTTCACTTTAGTCGAAGGTTCATTTGCTTTTAGTAGCTACAATAATTCGTTTACGAGGTGTTCATAGCTTCGCATCATAAATATAAATACAAATACACTGTAGCAACAAGATTTTTAATATTCAACCAGATAATTACTACTCATTTGTTTTGTTAGTACAGCATACATTTTTGAAGCTCGTATATTAAATTTGTTAATTTAACGACTTATTTTGATGTGTTGGCAAAAAAAATTATAAATTGTTTTTTAACCTTTTTAATAATTTTTGTTTGTTTTATTTTACGTAGTTGTATAGTTGGTTTTAAACTTCTAAAAAATATGAAATATTAACAGTTGTCCTTTCAATTATTATTTTTGCTTATTTACGGTTACATGCTTGTAAAAATAATTAGCCCTTTTTAATGACCGCCCTTTGGCATGAGATACACCACTTTAGACTGCTTTATTTAGGTTAACAGATCTGTCATAATTAGCTAATGACAAAAATACACGAATATGAATTAGTCAGAGAGGTTACTCCCCACAAATTAGCATAAAAACACTCATATCCCACTTGACCTCTTCAAAATGCTATTTACATTATGATAAAGATATTTTGTTGACATTCAAGGGAGAACAAGCTGAAAATAGGCATAATTTGCAAGATTTTAACTTGTAAATCGAAGTGTAATTATAATGAATGTAATTGATTGTAAATATGTTAATTGTATTCTATTGAATAGGGAGTTGAATCTTTTATGCAGTAAGTTCAGCAATTGTCATTTCTTAAAAAGTAGACAATACTATTATAATTATATTTATGACACATGTAACTCTCTTAACTTACTTATAGATTCACTAGATTATGACAAAAAATACTTAAACTATGACTTTATTAGAAAACACATACAAGCGGGACGTACTAATTTTGACAAAGAATTATCAATAAAATATAAACAGCAAATACATAAAACACACAATAAATCTATTGGACAAAAAACAATCCTTGACTACTTTTGCCCTAAAAAACAAACTATGCAAAATGCAGACCTTGGTAATGATAATTTTTTTCGCCAAAAACAGTAAAGTAGCATCTTTTAATTGCTCTAAAACAAAACCCTTCATCGTGTTGCACCAAAATATTGCTAGCTTGCTTTCAAAAAAAGACCTGATCCAAATTGCTTTATCGGAACTAGAAGAGTCCGAAGGCAAAGTGGATGTCTTATGTTTCTCAGAAACCCATGTAAAAAGAGGAGATGAAAAAAATATATTTCTCAAAAATTATGAACTTGTAGCAAATTATTCCCGAGAAACAAAAAGAGGTGGCACTTGCATACTGCTTCGGCGAGGTTTACTTTACAAAGAGTTGACCTGCTTTAGTAAATATGTGTTACCAAGTATATTTGAATGCTGTGGAGTAGAAGTTGTAGAGCATAATTTGATTTTAGTCTGCGCGTATACCGCACACAACAAATATTCTAATATCTTTTTGACAAAATTGGAAGCAGTAATACATGAACTGCAGAGAAAACACAACAACAAGAAGATCATCATCGCTGGTGACTTTAATATCAATACCTTGGTTAGTTCACATGCATCCCGATACTTAATGGATATTGGAAGGCAATACAATTTAATTTTTCATATAAATCAACCAACACGAGGACAAAACTGCATAGACCACATTCTTAGCAATTTCAAAGATGGAATCGGAAAAGTAATTCCATTACAGTTATCCGACCATGACACTGCGCAAATGCTAACTATAAGTGTTAAAAATGTGCCAGAAGCAAATAACCGGTTTGCGTACAAAAGGGACTTCAACATAGAAAACCAAATAAAGTTTAAAAATTATTTGAGTTCACTTCATTTCACGGATACATATCAGGAAAGTGAAATAAATGTGGCATTTGAAAACTTTCATGAAATGTTGCGCTTACTATACAACTTGTGTTTTCCAAAAATCAAGGTAAAGATTAGCAGTAGATCTCAAAAACATAAGTGGATAACGAGAGGTTTAAAAATATCCAGCAAAACCAAAAGGTCACTTCGATTTGCATCATATAGAAATTCTGAAAATTATCCCTCTTACTTAAAATATTCGAAAATGTTAAAAAAATGCATGACTACAGCGCAAAAAATATCTAATAATAAATATTTGCTAAGTAGCCGAAATAAATGCAAAGCTTCGTGGAAAATCGTAAAGGATGAGTTAGAAAATCGCTCTTTAACGAATAGTATTACAAACGTAAAACATAATGGCAATCCAATTACAAACGCAAGCAAAATAGCTGAAGTATTTAATGATTATTTTATAAATATAAGTGGTGACCAATTTAAGTATGACAATGAAATGAGAACACAAATACTTAATGGCATAGCACCCATTTCAAATTCTCTATTCTTGAATCCTTTGTGTGTAGAAGAAACCACTAACATAATTCAATCTTTGAACAATTCTAATGCATGCGGATATGATGAAATTTCTACTAAAATTATAAAATACTGCAAAAAAGAATTAGCTCCTATATTAACCCATCTAATAAATTTATCATTTGAAACTGGACAATATCCTGATGCACTTAAACTCTCAGTAGTAAAACCTATCTATAAAAAAGGTGATAAGGCAGATCTAGGAAACTACCGTCCTATCACTCTTGTACCTATTTTTTCGAAAATTTTCGAAAAAGCCATGCAAATTAAATTGATGAATTTTTGTGAGAAATTTAATATCATAAAGCCCGAACAGCATGGGTTCCAAAAGGGGAAATCTACCACACTGGCCTGTTTTAAGCTCGTGAACGAAGTAATTCTGGGTCTTGATGCCAAGCAACTAGCTACGGTGCTATTTTTTGATATGTCTAAAGCTTTTGACTTAGTAGTTCATGAAATATTATTAGATAAACTTGAGAAATATGGCATACGGGGCAATGCATTGTCTTGGCTTACAACATACCTAAAAGATAGACGACAATGTGTTGAAATAACGACGTCAGGAAATGAAAATAACACATGTCGATCCAGGTACAGTGTCAATAAATTAGGTGTCCCACAGGGAAGTGTATTGGGGCCACTGTTGTTTCTGTTCTATATTAACGACTTGCCACTTGTGACTAAACACCAAAGTATTATGTTTGCTGACGACCTTTCCATTGTAATTAAATCAAATTGTGACAATTTAAATTTTTATGAATGTGACATCAATAATACTATTAATGACGTAATACAGTGGCTAGACATAAATAAATTGAGAGTGAACCTGTCTAAAACAAAATACATGCAATTTACTGTTAAAGGACGTAAAGAAATTAAGCTGGACATAAAATATAAAGAAACCACTTTGGATTGCGCCAACAACGTATCATTCTTGGGCATAATATTAAACAAGTATTTGAACTTCACTTGTCATGTCAATAGCGTATGTAATAGAATAAATCGATTTGTTTACGTCCTTCGGAGATTAACTAGAATCACCTCATTGAGTGTATCGCTCAGTTCATATTATGGATATGTTGCTTCAGTTATAAACTATGGCCTGTTACTTTGGGGCAATAGCAAAGATATACAGAGAATCTTCATAGCTCAGAAGAAATGTGTTCGAGCCTTATGTTGCAAAGGGCCATATGAAACATGTAAACCTCTTTTTGTAAAGCTTGGCATACTTACTGTGCCTGGAATGTACATACTAGAAATTTATAAATTTGTTAGACGGCATCGTGATCTGTTTGTGACTGCCGCTGATGTATACCCAAGAAATACAAGGTCATCAGATAGACTGGTGCTGAATTTTAGCCCTAACACAACGCTTTGCCAAAAGAGCTGTTACTGCATGTGTGTTAAAATATTTAATAAAATTCCAAATAAGTTCAAAACAGGGCCAATCAAGTTAATGATAAGCAAATTGCGAGAATGGCTGACAGCTTCTTGCTTCTATAGTGTTCAAGAATTCCTTAATAATGACTTTGCATGTTAATGTATTTTAGCAGAATAGCGCACAACCATTATTTGTAACACCCTGTATGTAACACCTATTCTATGCAAAAATAAATCTTTGAATCTTTGAATCTTTGAATCTTTGTAAATGTTCCCTTTCATTTTAAGCCTTAGTGTACTCGTAGAAACTATGCAGAACTTACATCGCGTATTTTTTATAGAAAATGCATTGCCACTATCCCTTAATTTCAGCCTTTTGTGTTTCTTACCTTATTTCGTGCCTTTTTTAAATTGTCTTATTTTACACACCTTAGGATTATTTAATCTTTGCAATGCCTGATGTTGCTGATGTATTTATTGCTGTTGTATAAGAAGTCATCTGAAAACAATATCCCGCAACACTATTGCTTCATAATCCAGTATTTAGAACACATGTTTACCATACGATTTACAAATAAGGTTAGCCCGGTATCCGAAAGCCCGTAGACACCGTTCAGACGGTCAAAGCTTAGACATTAGGTAATCCTGTTTTCTGCGCAGTAGACATGCGCATCATGTTTGCATTATTTAACTGTAAACACAGTCATCTGCATAAACCAGTGGTAGGCTGCGTTTCCATGCGTAGGACGGTGCATAATAGCAATTATGCACAAGCTTCCCTTCTATAAATACCGCGACATAACTCTAACAGATCTAAGTGATGAATTATGCGCTGTTAATTCATGGTTGCGCATATATTTTTTCTTTATTTACGGCGATAATTATAGTGCCTTTAGGTGCATGCTATAATTTGTTTGTCATAAGTTTGACAAGAGCTTATTTTATTTAATTAACTTATGTCTAACTTATAGAGAAATCACGTAACAATATGCTGGCAAACGTTTATTTTTTCATTCAACTCTATTCTTTAGAATTAAATTTTAACAAATGTTTTACTCAATAATAAGGGCATACAATATGGCTTGTAGTACAATTGCTATCTAAGTAGCGTCGTAGCAGCGTACTAGGGCAGTAGTACCACGTGATCGACGATCGATCAGACGTCCGTCGCCGTCGGCGTCCGGGCGGCGAGTGCTCACTGCTCGCGTGCCGTCGACAGGCGGAAGCGCCCGCGCACCCGCGCAAGGCTACGCTCATGACCTCGCGGCGTCTTTGTCTAGCGCTATCTAGCGTCTGTTTACCCGCGAGGCCGAATGCATCATACCTTTGCCTGCCCGTACTTGAAAACAAAATGATTATTCAAACTGTACAGTCATGAGCACCAACATGTATATACATCGTTATACACATCGACTCTAGTGTCAAAGCCGTAAAGTTCATATTTGAATTTGTTTGTATACATGTTGTGTTGGTGCTCATGACTGTACAAGGAGCTATTTCGACCAGATAAACGTATGAAAGTCTTTTGGATTATTTTGTTATGATTGCGTATTTTGTTTCAGATATGGCACGATTTAGGTGATCGTGCCGATTGTATGATAGCAAGGAAGCCGGTGGACAGCTGTAAGTATTATTATAATTATTTATAATCATGCATGTACCTACTTTACATTGACATTGACTTCAAGATGATACAGTCACGAGCAAAAGTCAATAGCAAATAAATATAATGACCAATATAATTTAAAAAACACATTAAAGCACTAAACTACAATCTACTGATATAAATTTTTGTCTGAATGATTAAGAATTTGAGAGCATTTTCACAAGTCAGATCAATTTTCAATATTTTTCCGTTACCTAATTTCGCGTTTCTCAATGAATCTTTACCAAAGTATCTTTTTGCTCATAACTGTACCAACTGGTAGGTATTAAAAAATAACTAGAGCTTCGAGTTCGGAGGCAGGTGTCGGCAGGGAGTGAGGCTGCAGGTCTGCGCCCGCGCAGTTTTTGTGCGTCGAATGTAGGCGACCTTGTCGTTGCCCACAATTCGGGGTGAGCCGCTTACGCTCCAACCGCGTACGAACAGCATAACCGATGTTTCATTTACATTAACATACGACAAAGGACTTCGTAGTGATTTGTAAGAATTTATCGCGCGTAATATAAGTCAGGAGTCGGTAAATCTTGTACTTTATTATTTCTTCTAGGTTAGTAGAATAGTCACCGTTGTTTGATACGTGGAGGGACTTGTTAATTGCGAATTGTATCAATTCGAGATACATAGCTATTGCAAAAATAGCGAAAGATTTATGTATCGGTATATGAAGAACTATCAAATGACGATGCAACCTGCGTCACGCCGTACGTTTATGATAAGAAAACATGAAGACGCCCACATTTCAATCAAATTATAAATATTCCAAGCGAAATCCTTATCGTGAGATAAAAAAAAACCTTAACCCAGTTTGATGCAACGCAAAAGATTCATTTTTTGCACGAATAAACAACTTGATACTTATATGAATATTTATCTCGGACTACGTGTGTTTGTGATAAAACTTGAGCGTTTGAAAGTTTTAATTGTAATGCCATTAAAATAGTTAGTTGAACACATGCTTTTAGGGAATTGATTACCATAAAAAATAAAGATTCCAAAGCTAATTACATCAGCTAAGTGCAAGGAACGTTACACTCTCCGACGTCGACGTCAATTAGCCACAGATATCTGCGCTCGTCGCTTCCTGCTCTCCACTGAAGCCTGTAGATTAGCCTAGGGTATCTAGCCTTCACTCGATTCGCCTAGATAAAGGACGACGCTGTAGGCCGGTAGCAACTTGAATGTGGTGACATTTTTTGTACAACAAAGTATTGATAAATTTACGATAACTGTACGAAAGGAAGCGATGCATAGGTATTTCTGTTTTAAACTTCAGTTGACAGGATGGAAATTCACCTAGTTTTAAAACGCATTATTTCTGAGAAAATGTCACACAATGATTTGCTATACCTACTGAAATAGGAGTACTAAATTTCAAGGGGTATACTAGTCAAACGCACATTTTACATGCCCTTGCTACAAATTCAATTATTCTCAATACGTTTGTGTGAATGTCTTGTCAGTAAAACTGCGTTGAACCAAAACAAACAAATGCCTATAAATATAACTTAACAATTTGAATGACGTGAATGAAATTTAAACGATGTACCCTGACCTCGCGATGACGACAAGGCCAAAGTCATTTGCAGTCATCATCATAAATAATATAGTATACGACTTCACTTATTACCCCAGTTTCAAGCCTACTTCTTTATAATGAACCTTTTGTGTTTCAACTAAGCAGTCAGAGCTTGGAACAAGATTTTCCACTTTTCACGCCGTGTATGTAAAGTAAATATCTTTAAAGGAACCTTTAGACCGAAACTCGAACTGACAGAGTTTCCCTTTATAAAAAGGCCAATGAACTACGTCTAAGGAATTTGATATTCTTTGAAGATAGTTCATTGGCTGCCTTTAGGCTTTTGTAAATAATGTAAAAATATTTCTGTATAAAAACTTTTTGTTTCACATTTTACAAATGGATCAATGCCTATAATTAGTTTACTGCAAGTAAAGTAAAAGCTCACTCGTAACTGAGTCTGATGATCGTAGGAAGAGGGTTTACAAAACCGTTTCGCATCGTGCAATCCTTCTCTAAGAAAGTCGTCTATTTACACAAGACCATTCAACGTAAACAGAAATCCACGCAATAAACACCTCACCTCCACAAACCAATAGGGGTATCGGTACAATCGATCAGTCAAGGCGAGCGGGCCGAAACGGCTAATGGCTGATAAATGGATTAAATTGACGAGGAAGTATCGTGCGCGGCGCGTCCTAGGCGGCCCTTGCGCACGCACACAGCGCCGCGCAGACAGCGGCCATGAGATAACTGACATCACAACAAGGTCCCAACGTAGCGACAGCAGATACGTTATGCGTTTATTATATAATAAAATTTGTTTATCAAACGAATACATCAGAATACAATAAAACATCAATAAGAGAAAACAACGCAAGTGCTATAGATGACGGGACCACGATGCTAAGTCTACGATTATAAAAAGGTTTTATTTTACATAATTGGTCACGTGATTTTCAAAAACTGTCACGTGGTGCATGTTATATGAAATGTCAGTTCTATTTAACTAAGGAAAAGCTCTTTCTTCTGCTTTTTTATATTGAAGGCTATTTAAAGGTTTACATCAGCATCCTTACGTCAGTACTAACTATACCACACTTATTTAGCATGTGGGATGACTCAAGTCATTAGTCATTCTAATTTTCCTAGTAGTTCTGTTTAATGAAGAGGACAAAGGTTTGCAAAATAATGATCATGAAATGAGAGTCGAGAGTCGCGTCCCGTTGGGAAAATTAGACCATATCAAGCATGAAAAAAATCATGTGTAGGCTATTCAATATATAGCATTGTAACAAAGAGCAATGGAGTTCAAATGTCCTCTCCACAAAGGCCACATTTCAACTGAACATTACCAAACATGACACATCAGAATTTGAATTGAAAAGAAGATTCTATTAAAGTATCAAGACACATGTATCGTGAAAGTGAATTTCTTTCACTCATACAGTCTTGATTGTGATTTGATACGATTCGAGGTTACAGTTCACATTGTAAGAGTGATTGATGGCATAATTTGGAACATGCATTTGTAGATATTGCTCGAAAATTATGCACTTTCCAAATATCCAATTTGTATTGTCACTCTTGAAAGTAGGTAGGTTCATCAACAACAATTGAATGCATTTTTTTATGTGGACGTCCTAGGTCGTACGTGTAGGGAAAGGCAAAAGAGCTAGAAGGTCACCATGGTAAGTGATCACCAAAGCCCGTGGACATCAACTGCAAAGACCAGGTTGCCTGCCCTTTAACAGCCCGTCCAAATGAAATAGGATCATAGCACAACATATTTTTTTTCTGCTACCAGTACTGGCACGCGTACTGCGCATGGTCAGCACAGCAGCGGCATGTGTCGCGCAACAGCACCCGGCCTTCGGTCCCGCTCGTAGGGCCCACGCACTTCACCCTCAACACGTACAGAATAACCCAGCGGGGTCGAACATGTGTCTTTTACTGTCAGACCACCGCCAGAGAACTCTTCACTTACAAACAGAAACAGAACAGGATATGGAGAACGAATAATTTATAAGGTTCCTCAGAAAAAAACATTTAGTAATCAAAACTCTAAAAAAGGTGGTATCTTAAGTAATAAGACACGTGGGCTAAACGCGGATCAAAAGAACTCAATGATAAATAATATTTTTGTCGTATTAACGTTTGATAACTGAAGATGTGTCAACGACCTCAAAAACTTCCGATTCCGTAACAATCAACAGATTATTTCCAAAAGACCAATGGTATTTACAATCATGAAGAGAACGATTTATCATATGAATGAACTTCTTAATGACATACAACAATATAACGACAAAACAACAGTTATAATTAAGACCATTCAGATGGACATTTCCGAACGTGCAGATTACGGAGGTCAAGAGGGCGAAATCACTTGAAAAGACAGAGTTTTATACATACTCATTGAAAAAGTCAAGGGCGGCCTCTCATACATCATAAGCTTTATCTTTATATCCCACGATAATAAATAAGCAAATACTGTTTACAAGAAATGATTACAATCAGAGTCCGGCGAGGCGGAACGCACTCGTAATAATGTGAAATAAACATGATGAAACCTCTCTTATACTTATTTGTTTACAATGTAATTTTGATACTCTGGCAACGTTATTTTCTGATGGTAAAACAGCCTAAGAAATATCAAAGACAATTGCAGAACGCAGGAGTTTTATACAAAACTTGATACCAATATCGACACCACCGAAACAACAAAGCATTTAAACAATCAATCAAAAAAGCAAACGTTGCAAGTATATCCAGTTAACAAGCTTTAATCAAATAAATTCGTTCACGCCCAATGGCGCATTACGGAAAAAAACACGAGTTTGAACACAAAGAGTATTTAACAACAAATTAAAATTCAAGGTGGCGCGGGCGCCGAGGGCTGACTAACTAGGAAGTAGTGGTACTTCACTCGACCTACTGATGGTAAACGACTATTCTATTGCTTTATAAAAAAATAAGTTCACCAACAACAAAATCATTTAAACAAATAATATAAAAATATGGTGTAATTTAAAGCAGCTTCTCCGAATGTGACTAATTTGGTCAAACGAAGAAAGCTGATTATAAATATAGCTAATGTGCTAAAAGAAGAACAATGACCAGTCTCGAACATTAAAATTACAACGAGGATATTTTATCTTATCAGCATAAAACTAAATAACACTTGATGTATTCATGACACATTTACTCTAGCAGTACTACAGAATCTTTACAATATACATGATTCCACCATTACAATAAAAGTACATACCATCAAAAAAATTGCAATCACGACAATCCTTCGCCGAAGCGCCTAGACTGACTGACTCAAAAAACAATGCAAATCGCTCTTATTTTCTACTAACAGTCTTTTTTGCTGTCGCTATGCGCTAGGTGCATTGCAGATCCATTAATAGAAACAGTGCAAGCCCGCCGGCCGTCGCGACGCGGGCGCACTCGACATGCAAGGCTCTTCCGATACTTTTATGAGTCAGACCTGGCTACACCTACGAGAGGCGTGAAACAGCACATTTGCGAAAGGGAACTGGGCCACGGGATCCTCAAATGGCCATGGAAAACACAATATGCAACAAATTCTTGTAGTAATTGTAAGTCCTGAGTTGACTTCATTGTAACTTCATGTAGACCATGCGTTCAGTAGAAGTCATTTATCTAAATGATCATATTTCAAAAGTTGGATACTCCAATAAAAATATGTGAATACTCTCTCTACATCACTCGTAACAGCAGTCCAGTTTAAATTTCTAGAGCACTCCGGACTCCACCTAAGAAAATCCTTGTTCAGTATATTTTAATTAAGATTTACTGCTCTTCTTAGAAAATCATATCAATAGTAAAAAAGAAATTGACGAAAGTTTCCAAATGAAAACCCAAACGTTCACACCTTTATGTAAGATGTTACTATGTGTGTTGTCATGAGCAAGCGAACTGTGCCATGGGTGACTCGACAGATAATATCGGTTGATCGACTCGTTTACAGTAAGTTAAAAAGACCGCGAAGGTTTCGATTGAGTTATATGACGCTACTTTACTTTGCCAAGAATAGGACAGAAAGCTTACAGGAATGAATCGGTTCAATCAGAACTAAATTATCGTTAGCACAAACTCAATTGGCTCAAAGTTCGATATGAGCGTAGAATGTTTATTTTGCTCGTCATCAAAGCAAACCAATTTATAGCACAATTAATTCGCATTCCGTCTCGCTTTATCATCGCTTCCGGATATATATTTTAAACACGTTGTTAGATAATAAACTTAAAATAAATAGGTCTGTTTTCAATAAGATTGCATTTTACTGATCAGCTAGCGAGATTGAAATCAGGCCAGATACCTACACTACTATATTGCACGTCGCATTACTAGATACACACTATATAAAATTGCTTGCACTTGGCAAACGTGCAACAAGCCTGTATATTACAACTATGATACTAATTTGACGCTAAATACTTGAGATGTGGTTCCAAGTTCTCTAGTAATTACAATTTGTGTGCTAGTAATAGTGATTTTACGCAAAACTGTTGTTCATTTTCGGATTAATGCAGTCAGATTAAGAATGGACTGTCTTAACATTTCTTGGCTTATGAAATTGAATACGATTTATTCAATAGACGTTCTCTGTTTTCTAGAATCAAATTCTCAGTTGGTTTACCGTGAATCAATCAATTTCTATACCTACCAGCCTTTTTGTAGGTCTAGCATGCTTCCAGGTAATAAGCTCATTGTTAAAAGTGCAACAAAGTATTATTGAGGGATTTTGTTTTCAATGCCTGCAATATTTCTCACTACTGGCAACCAATTGACTAATAAAATGTGAAATTGAAATGAAATGCTAGCCTTAGTCAAAAATCAAAATCCGATATTAATTGCAAGCATTTTCAAAAGAGTAGTAAGTTCGCGAGAAAGGAACTAAAACGTTCGGAAAATATGAATTTACAAATGTAAATATGATATCTTGCAAAACGAACAAAAACAAACATGACAGTATCATTCACTAATGCACACGATCATTACGACTGTTTGCATAAGACGCATCTCATCACTCGGGGGAAAAACTTATAAGGAACTTGCTGAACTTATATAAGAGGTGACCACGGTAAGTTATGCCGCCTGCATACGCCTCAGAGCTATCTTATTTATGGTAAAATCTACAGATCGTACCTAGCATAAATTAACTCTAGTAGAGCTTAGCCTATGAGGTAAAGCTTTGTGGAACTTCCACTCGAATGGGGAAGTACCTCCCTTACAGAGGACCAAAGTGAAGTAGCACTTCTTAACTTTTGTCCTATGTTTCTGCTGGTGAGAAAGAGTTTTTAAGGCAGGTAACGCATCTGCGACCCTTGTACGGTTATTGATGTCCATGCGCAGCGGTGATCACATACCAACAGGTGAAAATTACAAAGATTAATAATAAATGCGGTGTTACAACAATCCCAAACAAAAAATCAGGATTTAGACATTAACTCCACGTTCAGACTGGATAAACATTTTACGTTTCTTTTTCCCAATGTCGATATTCTTAAAAGCAAACGCAGACTCATGTTTAAACACAACCCAGCGATACCAATCTACATTTCAAACAAGATCTAATAAGGTTCGCGAAGATGGTTTTATCAGCGGGCAATTGCGGATCGTACAGATTTCTCCTGAGGCACGATATTGGAGGACCGATAAACAAACGACTTGTTTATCATTGCCAGTTTGAGCTAAGTGGGTGCTAGAGGTCGCTGTTAGTACCATTCGTAACAGCACTCGGAACACTGATATTCTATCAATGATAACACTTGATCATGACCTATGGAAAATGCAAGAAAGTACTCGTATCACCTCCAATTCCCGCTTATTTTACCTTTTAAGTTTTTTTTCCTATTAGTGTGTTTGTAGACTCCGATTTGGGCATGTATAGTTTAAAACGTCCATCCACGAGCTTAAGTACGTCAATCGTTGCTATGCTCCTTAAAATTTTTTGAGAATAAATAATCTTTAAACCTAAAAATAGCCTAACAATGCCACAAAACTTTTAATTAGACATCTTTATCGCAAAATATTAATTCTTATCACTTTTCTTAGAAGTTTCATTGTCAAGATTTATTCACTTTCACAGTCTCACTATTACGACGTAATAAACTTTACAAGATTATTCAAAGAATTCCACAATCAATCTCGATCAATCGCAATATTTCAAACTAACTATCTACTGGCTGACCTTTCCCTGGCACATTCGTCAAAACCGCCAATGTTGAATATAAATTGTTTGCCAATTAAACATTTGTAGAGCCGTTTGGTGTAGTGGTCAAGAAGTTGACTATTACATAGAACGCGGTTTCGATCCCCGCACAGGCCAAACATTTGTGTGCATGAGCATGTCTGTTTGTCCTGCTCTATGTGTTTTATGTATAAATTTAAGGATATCTGAAATACCACTGGTCATTTTAACTAGATGAGACTTGCATCAAATACTCTTCAGTGCTTACTTTGATGCGTCTGTTGAGATAAGTGAAGTAATGAATCTGGGGTTGGTCCTGAGTTCTAAACTAGTTTCGTGATCTGTATCTAGGATTGCAAAAGCTCTGTTTCTGTAGCACCAATCTCGGCACGGACCTTAGCGAAGCATAATTATGTTTTACTTAACCAATTTATGGGCTTGCATAATTTGAGACACAGTTGTATAAGCATTGTTCGACGATTGATATTATTCATAATGAGTAAGTCCTAACACAGGTTTAAGAACGTTTTGAAAGATCGAGAAATAGAAGTTCTAAGTAAAACACAAAACATACCTACATGAACAGAACACAGTACGATATACACAATGACTCGCCAAACAAAATTTCTGATGGTATGATTGATTGACTATTGTAACGAACCCAAAAATAAAATAAATACTTCACGTTCCTAATTCTGACGTCATCCAATACCCTGATGGAACTCTAAAAAAGCTTATCAATAATAGACCACTCTCACATGATTTCCATAGCCGCAATCATCCTCCGAAGGGCTTCTCCGTCCAGTTTCGCATGTCATAATTCTGCGCATCCTTTGTGCGAGCTGGCAGCTCTCCAACCAGGAACTGGCACTCTGATGACCGCCCACCCCCGAAATAGAAACAAAGCCCTTTCTAGAATTTTGGAGAATTTCACCATTACGACCGTGCGGTTGCAGTTTCATTGCTTCCTGCGAACGCTCGTTAATCCACATCGACTATTTGTTTTTATTATGGATATTGAATATATTATGGATTTCCGGAAGTCTTCTTTTACCATAGTTATTGGGGTTACAAACACCAATCGGTAAATGCATGTCCGAGAGAGTTCATAAGAGTACTTAGCAAATTTTCGGCTTCGGTTTGAAGCGTATGCTGATAAGATCGAGACGGGTCAACAAACAAACATGATGACGATAAACTTTATTTAAAAATTTGCCAGGGCCATACGTTTAATTTCTTTATTTTCTGTACACCTAATACATGCAAAACCTCGTTCATTAAGATGATATACCTAAAGATTGAGAAGGAGCACTCTGTCCTCGGATATTAAATCAAACACTTACATGAATAACGATTAAAACAAAACAATATTACCAACCATACCTTGATTCGCAGCCTATGATCGACGCAGTCCTTGAGTGCAGAAAGGGGTCCCTCGGCCACTTCTATTCTTGTCAACACATCCTTTCTTCTTTTTTCCCGCTTGACCGGTGCTGGGACTGGGGACAAAGTTATAACTTTACTATTAGAAATAATAGATTGGTTACAAGAATCAATAGCTTCTAAGTCCACAGTGACGGCATGCAAAACACCTAGGAATACACAGAACAATCGTAAAAGTTATCGTTCCGAGGAATAATCGACAGTCGGCAATATTCATAATGATATGGATAAAGAGACACGCCAGAAATAATAAACAATTGTTGAGTATCTAGGTAATACCAGGATATCAGGTTAATAAAATGATTGCAAAGGTAACTAATTCACAAAATAAATATCCAATGAAATTTGTAAAAATAGTTAGATTTATGACATTTAGCGGTAATTCATAGAATGATTTTAGTTCATCCTAGCAGGGAAACTATTACAATAAGCATTAGGTATTTTATAGAAGACGTCGTCGTCGTGAATATGCCGCTTATATACAAAGTTCATTATATGCCTATTAATATCCTACACAGGTCGAAGGCCTTTAACATTGAAAGAAAATTAACGTTACAATGTGTAACTTTTCTAGTTGACTATAAGACATTCAATTACCGACTTTCTCAAATTCAAAATTGTTACTGATGGCTTTTATGAAATCTAAATCTTATTCATCGAGACCCTTGTGTCAACATGAATGCTCAACCTTCTTATTCCAAAAATGCACTCAATATGGATATTTTCGCAGGCCGTTCTTCACCAAATGTATGGAATCTAATTCCTTGTTCCCAGCGAGTACCCACTAGGCAGTGTCAATGACTCCGTCTCGGCCGGGCATTATCAGTGGCACAGTTATCGCACCTGTTAAAACATTGTTACAATTATTGTACTTGCGTCATGTACTGCGTATGCTTCAAATTCGCAGTTACGAAATACGTGAACTTTACTATGAATTTCGACCTCCTAAGAAAATCCTTGGACTAACGCACCAATTGCCTAGCCTCAAACTAAGCTCTATGCTTTTACTATTGACGCTAGGGAACGGATAGACATATGTACTTAAATACTCTTTAAAAAAATCCATGTCTGGAGTACCAATTCCGATATTCATCACACAACCATTTGCCCCTAGGGGGATTCGAACCCGCGATCCTTGGTTTTGTAGCCAGGGCCGCTGAGCCTGTCATAATTCAAGAAATTCCATGAGTATTAGTAGGATTTTCAAAAACATGCTGAGGAATACAAAGAAAGAACTAACAAGAGTAATATAATTTACTTTAACGAATGACAATCATCAAACAATTTTGCTTGCATAAAATTATGACTAACTCAGTAAAACTCTACATGACGTACTCAGCTAAGTAACCGAAAACAACAATACGTAACGCAACGAGATCAACAACTTTCCACAACTTAAATCTGTCTATAAATAAAATAAATAATTTGAGAAAACATAAGGAAAAAATTCCAATTCATTTAAGAACTCCGAAAGTTCAATAACAAGATAATTAAAACAAAAACATACGACAACACGTTATATTTACATAAACATATCATATGTCCACGTCATTAAACAATGCGAGCGAGTGCAATTAGTATGTCCAATCATACAGACATGTATCGATATCTCGAAAGTGGCCATCCCGCTCATGTTTGTAACCATAAATAGTATCCATAATGTATGAGACTAGTCTGAAAAAGTCAATAAACCAGACAGAGAGCACTGACTCGCAAACTTATTAAATCTTCGAGGTATATAATGCCCCTTAAATTTTCTTCATTATTTCGAAGTTCATTCATTTTAGATTTAGCGTCCTTTAGATTTATCTAAATAAACGAACTTAGCAAGTTCTTTAGAACACTAAACACATTTGCGTAAAGTGATGTGAAATCGATAATGAAGTTAATCGATAGCTACTTTTCTAACATGGCAGTTACTGAAGCAAATATATCGTATAATAAATTTCCTAAAAAACAAGATTGATTTGTAATTCCAAACAAACAACGGCCTATTGGAGAAACAAACATCATCAATCTTCCTACGACTGCTGAGTAATTGTACACTCCAACGTCACCACACCATCGTCAGATGTTAATAATAGAGCTAAAAAAGCGAACCCAATCGCGAGTAAAGTCGCCGGCTGTCGATAGTTTAAAAATAACAACGTAAACTAACGATAAATCTATGCAGCTCGGCTGAGGTAGGTACCAGGGAGGCATGGCTCGCATGCGGTCGCTCGCGAATTACTTTCACTCGACTATCCCCGGGCGCTGACCGCGCGCGGGTCGACGGCCGCGCAGCGCGGGAAACGCCGCCATCATGCCATTCAGAAAAGCGCGCCATGTTTACACAGATGCGCCGAAACGCGTCCCGTTGCATCACTTCCGTTTCGTGATTATTATGCGTCGAATCGCACGCGCCGATTTAGTTTTATGCATCGCGATGCAGCTAGCCTGCGGATTACGCAACGGCGCGGCGCCTCCGCTCGTTTCGCAGATACAGACTCGTAACTTTATCATTATGTCATCGGGATATATTGTGAAATGCTATCTTAGAAGTAATTACCGATCATAATCTGATATAATGCGAAGTACTGCAATCAACGTTGGAAAGAGAAATTGCTACTAAAACTATCAAAGCTGATTATGGAAGCGTGAAATTTTGTCAATAAACAGTCTTACAACATGCGAGAGGTTTGTGTTTAATAATGTTTGCAACAAGATTTTATTCTTAGGCTAAATAGGTTAATAGCCCCGTAAATGAATAAACGATGTTGACGTTAGTAAAAAACTCATAGATCGGCTTAACAAATAAGCTAATCCTAGATAGAAATCGATCCAACTATTAACGTTAACAATTTAGAAGTAGTATAAGCCATCCTCTATAAATTTTACCCACCTTGTTAACCCTTAACAAATTAAAAGAAAAGCAATTGCTCGCACTCGCATTTTGCACATGACGATCATAAATAAAGATTAAGTTAATAATAGCCGCAGTGCAAGGCACTAATGAAGTAACACACATAGATAAGTTGCATTAGTGATAAAATTGACAAGAGACGCAAGCGCGGAGACGGCTTAGCGATAACGCAACACGCAACTATTATCTTTTTATAACTCATTACAACGAGTATAAACAAATAACCATAAGAATTTCTCGAGTCAAAGATCTTACATGTTTCACCTAACAAAAAGGTAATAATCATATTTTTCTCTTAACGCACACTCTATCGAACAGTTAATTCTCTTTTTAAACCGTATATATGTTGCGTTTAAATGAGTTTGCGATTTATAACTTTACGTTTTTATTATAATATTAAATTGATTTAGTGACGAACGTGCTTTCGGAATGAGAAGATAAGTAAATTAAAATGCAATCAATCTTAATAAAATGTGATGAAATCAGCGGGTAGCTAATGTTTTCTCTATATAACGTACTTTATTTTACCATTTCAAATTATTTTCTATTGCATTGTTTAAGCGAAATAACTATGTGTACTTAGCCTTTTAACAGCATTATTAAACAAAAACAAACTACCTCAGATATGAATAAAAAAAAGAAGAGCACAAAATGCGCACGCGCAATTCGGCCGGAGCAATCAGCGGCGGAGTTTTAAGAAACAATTGAACGCATCTCGGCCTAGGTCGCCGACCCCGGTCCAGGGTGCACCGGCGCAACAGAGACTGCGCATCCTCGCGTGGAAAGCTGTTATGCAACCGCGAAAGTCTAGCACACTGTGCCGTAACAATTCCGATGCATTTCGCGTTTAGATCCCACGATACTGCACTGCACTTCCGAGATGCAGACGGATTTCAAATAGGTGACATTATATGTTCGCATGAATATTTATGCTCTACTATTCGTAATGGAATGAAGAGATTTGTTCAGTTCTTGTACTATGCGAATATCATGATGATTTATGTATATGCATAAGTTATGATTAGTGAGAAGTTCTGATGAGAAGACCACTTATAATTTTTATCATGAGGGTTAGACAAGAACCAAGATTTAAAAACCTGATTGACAGAGTAACATAAGAATGCAATTTCTATTTTAAGATAACTTGTGAATGTGAAATATGCAGACTTAGTCATGCGTAACCACTAATTAAGAAATTAGTTGTCGTGGTTAACATCTTAAAATAAAGAAAAATTAAAGCACTTACAAGAAATCGATAGCTATTTTAACAAATTGGCATATTTGATATTGCCTTGTGACTATTTCAGTAAATTACGGTTTATAATATGTTTACGTATAAAATAATTACATTGGAAATAAAGAATCCAGTGTATCACATACTGCAATTAATTTCACGTATAAAGAGTGTTCTGCTCTGGTGTTGTCAAGAGGAAATATCCGGAAGTTGGCATTGTAAAGTTGTTCAAAGGCGAGGACAGTGATATATCTTTGCCAAGCCGGCCAATAACAACCGGAGGCTACCTGGCAGCTGCTCGCGTTTCTGACCAGTCACTTTCCACTGCCATTTTTGTCAAATTGGCGGGAAAATGGCAGGCATGCCAGCACGCGATTGCGTGCGTCCCTATAATATAACCTCTTGATTAAAAATATACTGTGTTACTCAATATAACCACAAGTTACAATTTTACAGTGAAGTAACGAATCTCAATTACTTGTAAACTTAAACATCAAGCCTCATTTACGGGTGTATATCATTCAAATAATCGAAAACCAATTAGTTGTCCTCTAGAGAACACAAGCTTCTCAGTAATTTTCTTAAACTGCAGAAACCGTTTCAACAATCTTACTGAAAGTCCATAGCCATCAGTGATTCTTTATGGAACTTTTCTGACAATGATGAAACTGTAACTTTCTTTTGACAACCGTATTGGCTTCAGTCTCGTAGTTACCACACTGTGAGTCATTCTACTGTGATAAAATAAACATAATTAAATTTCAAATATCTTCTAGAACAATAGTTTGTAGGCTTTAAACATATATAAGTGTAATGATACATAATGTGCTCGTGAAGGTGTTTCGTAAATTGATTAGGTGTGTTAAAAAAAACATACATCATTGTGAAAAAAACAGAAAAACCTAGCAGCGCCTTTATAAGGTCAACTATATTAATAATCGTTATTGATTGATTTATAGTTTTAATGTTGTAGAAATCATTCTTAAAATAAGACATCTGTCTAATCAGTATTACGAAATGTATCTTCAAAGTTTTTATTGTGGATTCAAAACAAATAATACCGACTTGTTTCAAAACATTGCTCTGTTATTTATAAAGATACCTATTCTCGTCCTTTATGATCTATACTTTAATATCTTGACCTCACGTTAACTGAAGTCAGCTCGTGGATATCTATGTTTATTAACGCGGCAATTATTTCGCTCGGTCTAAAATTAGAAGTCGTATAATAAACAAAATCTAACGCACGATAAACATTATAAATAGATTTGAACTCACTTTGCTAGAGGTGTTGAAAAATTTACAATAAAACATGTGAGTCAAACGGCACTTCTTGATATATAAATAGTCTACCAAAAATTAAGAGTATCATTGCCTTTTAAAAAGCCTCTAAAACTGAGTAAAAGACTTTGACCAGCAGATGACATCAACATCCACACAAAAATGGTTATAGAAAACTGACATGTGTAAAAAAAATAACAGCATACAAAAACAACAGAATTATTTCATTGTCAATCTGATATTGGGTTTACAAGTTTTTATTTATTTATTTAATCTTTATTGTACTACACAAAATATTGTACAAAAGGCGGACTTAATGCCTCATGACATTCTCCACCAGCCAACCTTAGGGCAAATCAGAAAGTGAAGTAGGTAGTGCTGATCAAAATTAAATAACTATACATATACATACATATATACATACATACATACAATATACATAAATTACTATACATTTATTAAATAACTATACTACAATACAATACAAGTTCATTTCCTTATTCCCAAGTTAGTAGTTATACCAAACATGCCCAGATTTTTTTATTTATATTATAAAGCAATATTTATCACAAATTTTATTTCTTCAAGCACTTTCAGGATCAGGATAATGTCTTCCGAAGTCATTGCCAAGAAATGACTCAACTCGTTTGCAAAATGCGCGTATTTTCAAATCCTTTCTCCTCCATCAATGGCCCATCGACGTCAGGTCCTGAATGCGGTATCACAATGGCATCAGCTCATTTACATGGAGCCCGTGACCCGGTGCCCCGCCGCTGGCCTTGCCTCTTACATAAACTCGATTGCTTTTTTTTCTCGCGGTAATTTGTTTAAGCCTCTGGGCAATTTTGATGGCGACCGTTATCGCGTCATTACTCGTTTTTTGTAAACCTAACCTTCACTTTTGGGCGTTAATGTTCAGAGAACGCTGGATCTTTAAAGATGAGTGCCTACTTAGCTAGATAATAAAATGCCGTTTTTGGATAAACATTATCGTAAGATGAAATAATGCCGAAGTTATATTGTAGGTATATTATAATTAGAAAAGGGGAATAAGTTGGTATTTTCTGTTTATTTATTCTTTGAACTCTAAGAATTTTTTAAAACAACCCCTCTACTAAGCCTTAAGAAGCTTATCGCTAGTGAAGATAAATAAAAATGAAATGAGCAGATCTTCTAATTATTTATTTAGTCGAAAATCAATAAAATACTGAAACGTTGTAATTGACGTCACACGTTCTGTTAATCTGACGTAAGCTATTGTTGTTAAGACCTATCACAATAATGCATAGCACTTGTACTCGAAACTCTTATTATTATTATTATTACACTGTACTTGTGTCAATCTAAGTTCCGGATAAGTAATAAAGGCATTACCCTGAATTGATGGGACTGAAATAAGTCTGAGAATGACAAACACCTGCGAGTGACCTTAGCTGCTAAACATTCGCAAAAAACCTAAGCGCCATACGGAGCCACCAGTGCTTAGATAATATCCTTGCCAAATGACCACTACCCAATCTGGTCACCTGCTACCGCTCAAGCCATACAAGTGTCTGCCTGGGTGGGCGCGTAGATTATCCCGAGCCGGGCGGGGGGCGCGGGGCGCCGGGTCGTCGGCCGACGCTGACACAGAGCCGCGTGCGTTGAACGCGCGGCCTAGACTGACCTCCACTGCGTGACCTCACCGATAGGGGTGGGCGGGAAACTGACGATGGGACGTGAGGTTACCTTTTTGTCAACTTTCTTCCAGTGTTCAAACCTTAAATGGTCTGATAGAAAGTTCGAATGGCGAGAAAAACAAGTTTTTGTAATTTTCAGTACAAATTGTCTCAGTATTTTTTTGAGGTTTCTGACATTTATAGTACTGAAACTTAGTTTGCATAACTTAACAGGTCAGAAAATCTCAAAATGTTAGGGATGGTTGTCTAATGTTTTCTTGTAACTTTAACGGTTAATGTACCTGCCCTTCAAAACCCATTTCAAAATTCTACCCTGTATACAGAAGTCATTTTGTTTAATTAAATACTACAAAATAGGTCAGTCAAGAACCACTGCATCTTACTAAAAATGTTCAAATGTCAACAAATTATGGTAGACAAATCATTTGTTTTGTTAGTTAAATTCACTGAAAATGTATGAAGATGTTGAATTTTTGAACTCCAATAAAACCAAGGACAATGACCCTACAGCTTTGGTGTCATAAAAATAATAACTCGGGGGGACAAGTTCTAACAAAAACAAAATACGGCAATTTTTTTATTGGCTGGCACTTTCATATTTGGACCAAAAAAGATGATGTCATTTAGTATGTTTGCATATCTATACTTATAATAAATCTGTAGAGAGGTCAATTCTGTACATGAAATATATTTTCAAAATAACTATCAGGGGGTGATTAGTGATCGATACTGATGCCAAAAATGCAATCAGTAAAATTTTTGTCTGTCTGTCTGTCTGTATGTTCCTTATAGAAACAAAAACTACTCGACGGATTTTGACGAAACTTGGTAAAATTATTCTTTATACTCCTGGGCATATTATAGGATACTTTTCATCACGCTACAATCAATAGGAGCAGAGTAGTGAAGGAAAATGTTGGGAAAACGGGAGAAATTCCTCCATTTTTAAAGCTTCTCTCGCGTGTGCAGCCTTAATGGTTAAAGTTACATAAAAATCATGTAAGACGGAAATATTCTAAATAAAATTGCCTAAAAGATATCGCTTGACAGCATATATCTATCTTTTACGGTTTACTCACAATAACCCGTGTAACTGATCCAGATAGGTTTGAACGCGCTAATCTCAGGGATTACTGGTAGGCTAGCCAAGATGCCACTTTGACGAATTCGCCATACGCTTTCGTCCGCGACTTATAATATGTATTGCCACCCCGCACACGAACTGCATATTTATGTGAGCGGGATGGAGATATAAGTCGCTACGAAAGCGGATGCCGAATTCGTCAAAGTGGCTAGCCTACCAGGTTCGAATTGACAAAATCTTTTGAGTTGGATAGTCCACTTACCGTTTGTCAAGGAAGGCTTTAAGCTATCTATAGTAACACTGTGTGCGGAAACCGAAACCCACGCGGACGGAGTCGCTGGCGGCCGCTAGTTTACAATAAAATTAAACAAGGCTAGCCCTGCAATGAGACAGTATAGGCTCACAATAAATAAGCCTGAATAGCCTGTTTTTTAAAAGTAAAGTAATCAGATGGTATGGCACAATTACTTTTTTAAGCTGTAGGATACAGTTGCCCGGTTAAATACTTAAGACTTAATTTTGGTGGTTTTCATTACAACCAATGGCCCTAAAAAGCATATCAAAAACTCCTAACCCATCTTTTACTTAAAAGTGTGTCACTTGCAAGGAACAATCCCCAATATACTACTCTTCTACACAACAATACTCTGATTTTTTTTAAAGCAGGAGCTTTGTTGTAGCTAATTATTGTTTGAATAACAAAATAGTCTATGTAAACAGCCTACAATTATAACTACAAATAGGTATTTAATAGTAATCGAAAACATTGATATAAAGCTACGCTGTTGTAAGAGAGCGCCTCCTTTCATACGCCGGCAATTGGCAACAACATAACCTCAAAACTTACGTTCATATTTAGCGAATCGCTGCTTGTTCTTCTCTTGTAAACGTCTTTCCTCTTCCGCTTTTTTCGCTGCTTTGTCTTTTTCACGTTTTTTCACTAACTGCTTGTTCCCAAACGGTATTATATTGGGATTCTTCTGAGCTGCTTCGTACTGCTGAACATTCTCGTAGAACGGAGCATTTTTAACCGGGATACTAGCCTTTTTGGAATACAACGCTTTCAAAGGATCGAAGCTAGAACTACAAGCACTAACTTCCGATTCAGATGTCGAAGAATCGGAATTATTTCCTTCAGACATTGTACGAAAAAATCATTTGCAAAACAATATCAACAGACTTGACAGCTGTCACAACATGCCATGTGCGTTTCGATACCGCGTCGTTCCAATGTTACATAAAATAACGAATGGTTAACAAAAAAACCAAAATCAATTTATCTGTAAACATACTAAGATAATGCAAAATATCTTTTTTCGTTATTTCAAACTTGGATGTATTAAGTAACTATGGTTTTATGAATATTATGAACAATAAACACTACTTTCGGTTCTGTAGTGGATCAAAACGCAACGTGTGCGTTTCAATTCACGCAAAATTATTGCATTTGAGAGTAAAGCTTACAAAAACAGAATGCATTTTTTATTGACATTGTTGCAATCATGGCATAGTGATCTCATGATGAAGGTTCTTCCTCCTAGCTTTAATTAGATAATAACAGCAGTTAAGAGAATTAGGTATACTACAAAGTGGTTTACATTGATAATGTACTAGGACGGTGACAAGGAATGTCTATAATATCCTCTACGGATAGATGTTGTTTTTAAATTGTGTTAATAATTTACTAATGTACATAGTATCAACATGAAGATAATAAATAGGCACCGCGCTAAAATCCCGATTTTTTTTCTGTGGTTTGACAGTAAAATGTGACATTTAGCGTGAAAGTTATAAATTAGTTTTCCGTGGTTTGTTGAGAGTTTTAAGGTTTGAATAGGATTCACGAGATGGCAGAGTCATCGCTACGCACGGTCAAAGAGTATAGTAAATGCGCACGGTGCCTATCTTACAAGTAACAACGACATGAACCCGAAATCGATCTGTTTATTTGATTTTGTAAAAGGTAAAGAAAATAACATTGTTTTACCTATTTGCTGAATACCTAGTAGAATTATGCGTAAAGATGAGGCTTGTCTTGTCTTCATTACAACACAAAAACATTAATAATAATTCGCTTATACAAGGCATTAGCACATCTCTACGCATGCAAGGTCCTTAGAGCAATATGCACTAGGAAGTGATTCTCAAGGTTGGAGCCTAGCCTAGTCTTGTCTATTAATCTTTCAATGGCCAGTTTAATGAGGAAAATGTATTTATCAATTAAACAAACAAACATTGTATAACGTCACCCACCCACTTTATTCTGAAACATTTATTGATTTAATGTAAATATTTATTCAAATTTAAGTCTCGTAGTTCATCCGTTTGGCGCTAGATGGCGCTTAACAGATGCGTATTATTGCGTATGTTTGGTATGAAAGTATTATTCCAGTCATGCGCGGTATCTCATTTATATTTAGATTGAAAATGAAGCTTAATATTTTTTTTTAAATTAATTAACACCTATGACGGACTCTTAAAATCATTCATCGCATTCAATTGCAATGCAGTTTCTTTGCTTTTGCCTTAGTTGACTTCCATGACATCGTGCACCAAGTATGTTGGGTGATTGATGGATTGGTTTTTAATTATACATGAACTGCCGTGTACGTTTGCATTGAATCACTCAATATTTCACACAGGAGTATAATATCAACTATGTAATTTATTGCTCCTAATGAGACTGGCTGCATTTTCTTGAACAATTTACCCCAATGTAATGGGATCTAAATAATAGTAAGTAGTAACTAAGTAAATTGTATGAAGAAAAAAAAGAGAAAAATAGTAGGTATAAGGCTGTAAAATATAGCTTTAATTTTATAAAGTAGCTTAAGGGAATGCTTACCTGATACCTACATGATAAAGTTCAGAGCTGTGCCTGGAAAAGGGCCGTTAAAAGCTTGCAGTTGTACACAACAATGTATCAAATAGATGGGCTTTCATGACATGTCGCAATGTACGGTGTTGAAAAGAGCTAGAGTAGCAATAACTCCTCAAAACAATTTATAGCCCAACAGTCCATTAATTCTCACAATACGTTTAACTTAACATTAATTGAAAGTTTTTCGCGTCATCATTGTTACAAACGACGAATATTTTTTCGCGGGCGCACGCAACGAAGAAAGTGGTCTAGGAAGCGTTTAGAAAACAAAAGTCTTTTTGCATCGCGCGGTAATTATAGTGAAAGAGCGCATTGTAGTGTTTTTTGCGCGCGCGCAGGCTCGCGACGCGCCGGCTTCCGCGCATTGTCGCTGATGCCTCGGTTACGAGTACGTTATGATTGTTATGTGTGTATTACCTATGCAGTTTTTGCCGCGTATCGAAAGTGGACGATGACTCCGCTGCTTTTATTCAATCTGCTTGTTCGGTCTAAGCTATCTCAGTAATTGTTCTGTTTTTATGGTTAAAATTAAAGGTATTAACTTCAATTTTAATACAAATCACATTTGGAATCTTAACAAGACAGTGTTGCAAACTAGAAAGTTTGACTATTTATACTCAATATTCGCGATTGAAAAAACCTGACCCCGCTTTGAATACTGCTTTGTAACTACATGACTGAGTAGATACCTATGGAAAAAATAATAAGCCACCTCATTCGAGAACATTGGTCACTATTTACAAAATTTTGTATGATTGTAAATAAAAGCACTTTCTAAATATTATCCGTTTGTTTGTCCCCAGAGCGGCGTGAGCGCGTGGACGGGCGTCGCGCCGCATCTATGCTTTGTAGGCGCAGATTCGACATACACCGGGACGTCGCCAGGTGATATCGCCGCATTGACCCTGACAATACTTTAAAAGCTATGTCAGTTGTAAAGTTCAACTCTTTGACATACGATATGGCCCTTTTTGATCGAATTCTCTCATTACCTACATTTGGCTCATAGTTTCGAAGCTTTAGGCACATTTTTGATTTCATTGACTATGAAATAATATTAGTCTTTTAAACAAATTGATAAATGCTGTTGACTCTTATTATGAATTTTATGACTTAATCTGAAGTTCAAATTACCTGCATTCGTTCATTAGGTATAGTATTGAATTATAAAAGGACAATATTGAAAACAAATGTAGTAAAATGTTTTCTGTTGAGTTAACTTGAGTAGTACCTATGTAAATTAAATCTTAATGTACCTAATTAAAAAGGTAACAAGACCCTAAATTAGAATATCAACTGTCGATTTTCTTATAGCATGAACCAAACTAATGCTTTACCATCATTTAAGTACTATCAATCATGGGGAACTAACAACAAATGCATAAATATTTAGTTAATTTATGTGTAATGTGCATTAAACATGTTCTTCTTGCAAAACATTATAATTAAAAATTGTGCTCATTTTGATTACCTGCTTCTAAGCTATTCAAGGAACTAATTCAAATGAAAAATAGTAAAATTCTAAACATTTTTGAACGTATCCATCTATAGCTTGTTCATATCCGATTCCAGAACCCTCATGAAAGACGTGAAAGCCTACGCTCTCTATCTCCACAGGTTGCTGCTGAAGAGAAGTGGAATACGAGGGGTGAGGTAACCTGGCCGAAGAGGAAACCATAACCACGTCCAAGCCGTCATGTGTTCCTCTATGTACCTTAGCTACGCGTAAATAATACATCGAATAATGTACGATCCGTCCGATAAACTGCCAAACAAATCAAACGAATTTATTAGTGTAGATACAGTAATCGTTAATATAAATTGTGCGGTCCGCGAGTGAGTGCGGCGTATTGCGAAGACAGCGCCCTCTGGCGTGGAGTAGACACACAACGTGGCGGGGACGCATGCGCCGTCGGGACCGGCGCTGGCGATGCCATTTATTGAAGACGAATGGTGGTCAGCGGAGAATGAGGGCAGGATGGTCGATCTCTCCAATTGCCTTCAGGTAATTATGTTGTTTGTTCAACATACTATTGTGAAAAATATATCATCAACATATCATCAAGCAAAAATAATTTTAGATTAAGTTTTTCGAAAGTAAGTCGTTGTATAGTATAGCATTTTATTTGCAAAATTTTAATAATCAATAAATTAAAGAGAATTATAGTAATATTTCACCATCATATAACATTATGTTCTTTAACGAAGGTACACCGTCCTCACTCCTCATACTTTTGCACTTCTCTTTTGTGTCGTTAACCGTTGATTTTCTAAAAGTTGAATTACCTGTATTTTATTTTTTTGATGTAGATAATAATATTATAAAGCTCAGTTAAAAAAGTCATTTTATTTTAACATTTGATTCTAATACGTCTAAATTGTTTTTTCCAGGACGCGGTAGTAGCAGCCGGGGGCCAGGCGGCCGCCCACCTCCAGCAAATGGCCACCTCCCTGGGCGAGCTGTCGCAGGCCGAGCTGTCCAACATCGTGGGGGGCCTCACGCTCGAGCCCGACGGCTCCGAGGCCGCAGACCCCGACGACATCCTCAAGCAGCTCGGAGAAACAGCCTTCGACAACTTCGACACGTTCTTCACAGACCTAACCAACGCTACTGCCTCGGCTGTGCCACCTATAGAGATTAAGGTGAGTATTTGTACAAGGGAATTGTATGAATAAAGAAACGAAGCAGAACCCCGGACAGTGAATATTGTACAGATTATTTATTTTGTACAACATTTACTGTCCGGTGCTGTGATATGCTAACCTAGTCGTTAAATTGTATTACTCAATAACCGAACGAAATTCAATAAATTATATACTCGAACTAAATATTTAATAATGTAATTTTACTGTAGTTATAAATACTTTTTTTTATTATTAACGAGAACGTGTGTAACTTTCCAGCAAGAGGAGAACAACAACATATCGCCACCGTCCAGCAGCCAGCTGCAATACTACCAGCCCAGCAACCAGCTGTTGCCCAACAACAACCAGCAGCGGCTACAGCAACTGCTGCGGTCAGGCACGACTGCCATCAACAACGCAGTCACGAACAACATAAACAATGGAAGATACAATATTGCGTCGCAGAATCCGCTGCTCGCGGAGAAACTCGCGGCGACGTCCAGCGGGATTAAGCAAGAACCGTTGAGTTCGGATTACAGTGGGACGACCATGAACTACGGGAGCGCCTCGCCGATGCAGCGGGTGCCGAGTGGGAAGCCGCAGGTGCACGACGCTGGTGGAGGTAAAGGTAAGCTTTATTTACTTATAGCGACATCTAGCGGTGTATAGCAAAACTAGAAAGCATTGTGCGTGCTTTGATATTCTATTTAGTTTATTTATTTTCAACTAGATGGCAGCTTTAACAATTGGTTCAAAAATGCATCACTAGATGTCGCTAGTGGTGTTAAAATGCATGTCAATGGATAGTTCGATGCAATAAATTGCAAGCCCGATGCAACGTGCAGTTTTCTCTTGCAATCACAGTCCACTTTCGATTTCCGCTCGAGGAAGTGCCGGCAATTTTCCTTTCGCAATTTGCCGCTTTTACCTCGCTAGCGTTTACCTATTTTCCATTGAGAAAGTGGACTTTTGTGATCGTGATCAAAAGATAGTTTTCTAGATACAAAAAGTTAAAAAATATAATCATTCCTTTAAATATTCAGTGGGGGAGAACTTTAAAAATGATCGGAATTTTCAAAGATACTTGGAGTTATCTAATCTTCTAGAGCTTTGCGCAGTTCATACAACTTTAAATTTTGTAATGGATAATAAATGATAATCACTTGTAGCGAGACTTATAATAACTACCTACGTATATTAATTTCTGTTACCTATGTTATAACGGTATCGCACTTCATTGTCTGATAAATTTAATTACAAAACCCTGGATTTTTGTAAACAAGCGAACCGTGATTATTAATTGAAAACACCGCGAAATACCCAAAATAGAATGCTTTTAATTAAATCAGTGCTCTTAATTAGTGAAGTAGGTAGAGGTAAATAATTACTCTCTACAGGAAATGCATGCAAAAAATAATACAAAAATAATTAGCACAGATTTAAAATTGGATTTAACCGTTGATAATAAATTATATTATGTGAAATGAAATATTATTGCCAGTTCTCCTGTTATGAAAAATGTATCCTGTTTTTGAAGAAATCGACGTTCTGGCGTAAATATTAAAAATAACTTTGATTACATAAAAATTTAAGGTTGGTAACCGTGCTTTCTCTTATGTGTAAATGAATAAACAACGGCATCTCCAACAAAAATATAAGAATTTATTTTAACATCAACTTACAAAAGCAATAAGGCTCAGTTTGGGAAAGTTTTGGGACTTTCCTTTAAGAAGAAATAAGGCTTAGTTGGTGTAGATGGCGCTTTGTAATGAATCATCACCAGTGTGTGAACACATTAAAATGTAAGACAAGCTCGATAGTCTAAACTTTAGTGGTGAAACAACTTCATCACAATTTGGATGTGTGTTAGGAACTGATGAGTTATGAAAAGTGGCATTTGAACTCGAGTCTGTCTTCTTTACAAAAGCCCGCCGCGACTCCATCCGCGTAGATTTCGGTTTCCGCAAACAAAATGTTTTCTAAAACAAAAATAATATTGTTAGTAGGTAGTTCCTGAGATAAGCGCGTTCAATACAGATTTAGTATGCCTACATACCTGCGATAGCTTTTGCCTTATATTTTTCAATTTAACGGAGGTACAGAGGAATTACTCTAACCCGTCTCTCTCTTTCAATATCTGTCTAAACCTATTCTATGGTGTATAGTTTGTACAATTTTTTCCAAAAAGGCTGACTAAGGTTCACCAGTAATATCATTATTGCCTACATTGACTAATTACCGGGCGGCTATGGCTTTGCGTACAAACCCGCATTTGCCAACGAGTTGATTAACTGCTGCCCTTGTCTAAAAGTTATTTAGCATTTGATAGCAAAGCAAAATATGCTAGGTATTGAACATAAAATTACGTATGAAATAATAGATATATATTTATGTCTTACTAGGCTGAAAAATCGCGTCTTAAGTTTGGCGTGACATAATATCATAAACATAAATACATAAAATATTAAACATCCATTAATTAACTTCATCGGTAGGTATATTATACCAAAAAAACTGTGTAAAAACATAATCTTACAGCACCAACGAAATTCTTGTTCCAAATAAAAGTTTCTTTAAAAAATATTACATAGTGGCTAAGTACATGATAGGTTTTCTGGAAACGCCTTAAAGTTATTCAGGTACTAAGTTGTAATATCTTATCCTAACAAAACGGTACTCAACTTAGAAAAAAATATAACATGTGAATTATAAACCTATCTGTAATTAGACATTTTTGTACTATTTAATGCATCTCATAGCATTCATTCAAGGTAATTCAAAACGTGTATTTTCCAAGCCATTAATTTCAATTGAAACCCTTGACACCAATATAAAATGAATAACATAAATTAATTAAATAGCCATTTTCTAATTAAATACGACGCGGGCGGAAGCGAAAGCCGCTAGCAGCTTTCCACCGGCTTTCCCCGATGTTTCTGCTCAGATATAAACAAAACGAGCTATTACACTCTCGCCGTCGAGCGGGGATGTGGATTGTCATACATAACTTATAATAGCACTTGGACGTTGTTTACAACCGTCGTTTCACCATACTTTTGTTTTGTTGGGGATCATTATTTTGCTTATTAATATTTCTCAGATATTACTGTTAAGAAAGTATAGTATAACAGCTCGTATCTTAGCGGTCAGAGCGCTGCTTCACACGTGTAAGGTCGGCGGTTCGAATCCGGTCAAATACGCACCTTTTGGATTATTAAAAAACAGTACGGTGAAGGAAAACATCGTAAGGCACACTACTAAAAAGAGTGTGTAATAGAGAAGGCAATGCCAAGCTACTTCATTGAAATTGCCAAGAGATTTGTGGTATTTTATATTTCATACAATAATCGTCCCTCAATAATGAGGAATACGACTCAAGGAGGAGGAAGTTTAGTACTAGTAATAGATGTTCAATCCAATCCGCAATTGGCCTGCAATGTGGTTAGGACACGATCTGCCCCCTTGGTGGACAAGTAATGGGGTGATGAAACTGATGATGCATGCAGCAAGTTTGATTAATTTAGCAGCTCAGTCGTGTCACCTTAGTTACTAATGCATGATGGTTAAAATTTTTTTAATACCTAAAGATCATAGGAAACCTAAGACGGAAAATTGGTCCTGACAACTTCTCTCTCAGGGGATTAACTGGCCAAGAAAGGACTCCACTCTTGCACAATCCTATGTAACATGCATTCAAACATTATTATGACTCTTTAAATCACGTGAGGTAATAAGGATACAATACAAAACTAGTAAATGGTGTGATGGCGCCTGCGGTCAGTGACGTAACGTTTACAATAATTTAATTCATATATACTTTAAGCAATATTTGTTTACTAAGAATTAGCTAATGTTTGTCTATGAATGAATCCCCTTTCCTGGCAAGTTGTTGTGGTTAGTTTTCCTTTCTGTTATATTGTTTATGTCACGTAGGCAGCATTGATTTTCAATGCAGGAACGTTATTATTAAAGTTTATAAAATCATTAGCGCGAGTTAACTTTTATAAGTATTACATTTAAACTGCAAAATATTTTCGTGATAAGATATAAAACTTTAAGGAAAATGGTACTTTACATTGATTATTTTTCAGGCTGGTAACTACACCAAATCTATAGATCTGACCCAAATAATGTTTGTAAGGTAATACTTGTATTATGAATATCAGGAGCAATGGAGGGACTACAAATATACTTAAAAGATTATTTCAACCCAAACAAACAAACAGAAGTTGAGGGTTAATAATTTTTTCGGATAATCGCAAAAGGTAAACATAATTTTCACGGAACTTATTCGGGATTTAGGGAATACTTCTTTTGTTCTAAATTTTATTAGGGGTTGCTGAAATGCAGACTTCATTAAAAAAATGGAGAATGTTCTAGCAGTCAGGTCAGGTAACATCACCATAAATAAAAATCCGAAGTTACTAATATTAACCATACTCTTTTTAGTAGTTTTTTTAATACGTCAAAAATAGAAACCCTCAGTGCGGGAGTCCGACTCGCACTTGGCCAATTTTTGATTTATTATTGTTCAAAGTCAACCTATGTTCCATAATTTGTCTTGTTCCCCTTGTGAGGTGGAGGTCAGATAGATGTCGCTCCAATGTATAAACCAGGCAGGTCATATCAGGAAAATTTGCAGCATAAAAATGCGCTGCTTACCTACCCTGTACTCTGCAATAGATAAAGCTGGGATAAACGCCAGCAAAAAATCGTTCTACGTACACTAGTTTCGTAAAAAGATAGGCAGTTAAAAATCAATTAGTCGTAACACGTCCGTCCTTCAACAAGTCAAAGGAACACCGCCATACGAGGACCTGGCATTCCCAGAGGACATCGCGAGTCGCTCAAGTGCCGCGGGCTCCCGCAAGACGCGTAAAAACTAATCTCGATTCACGAACAAGTGTCTTTTAGTAAAAAATATAAAAACTGTACGCACATGTGAACTTTTTATATTTCTGTATGTTTTTTTTTATGATGATGGAAGTCATGTTGGAACTTGCAGCGCAAAGACTGCAAGTATTTTGAAATATGTATGTTGAAAGGCAAAACTTTGATTATTGTATTTTAGAAAATTATTTACGTTTTGACGCGGAGAATCTGTACAAACGAATACTTAGAATATTTTCAATAGTATAAAATGTTAAATATATCTGACAGTGAATAATGTTTGTGGTTATTTCAGTTTGGCCCTGCCGTCGTTCGACTACTTTTTTTTTATTTTGTTTAAACTATTAATAAATTCAAAGAAAATAGCTATAAAGTCAAAATGATTGGAAAGAAAAAGAACAACATGAAGCGTCCCGAATCCTCAATCTAGCCTAACAATTATTCTGAAAAGCACAAAACCCAGTAACTGGAGGCACTTGATTAATATTCCATATTTTTCCCTGATAAAATGACACATTTATTGCAAGCCAGTCATCGCATTAATTTGGTCATTGAATGTCAGCGGGTCAGTTCGCGTGAACGATGGGAAGGGTTATCCGCCGGCATTGGCCCCCTGACCTATATCCGCTTCTAGGAGATCTGCACAATAATGCAGGAGGTAGGGAATTACGTTTTAATATTGTCGTTTTCCTGTCTTATTTATATGGCCTTTAATTATGTATTTTTCAATTATAATTTATCGACTTTTATGATATTAGGCAGAGAGTCAGAATAAAACCTGCAGTTTATATGCGGTCTATGCTGAAGTGTTGACGCCTATTTTTATTACCCTCTTTTTTGGGGACACATTCCTTTAGTTTCAGTGATACTATTCAGTAAGTTTTGAAGATAGTAACATTTAGTTAGAAACATGTGATCTATTTGTAATTTGTAATAAAAAGGTATCTGATAAATATATCATTAATATAAATAGACTGTAATGATATCTACGAACCAAAAATAGACTGGTGCAATGTATTTAATTTAATATATACATTTCTCTTATTATGCACTCGTGCTGATATGGATATAGCCATAATAGATAAAAACTGGTTTTCCTGTAGGAAATTTTTATATATCATCCAGATATTTCCTCCCATATAATTGCAATCACAGTAACGTCATAATACCCTTTTCATTTCTATTTAATTATGAATCGATCCAAAAATTACCTTGTTAAAGTGCAGAATTTCATTAAAGACGGTAAAAAAAAGGATTGCATTTTTTTATACTCATATTTTCATGTCACAATTGCTCCAGGGCTTAATCTCCGGTAAAAAAGTTGGAGATTTAAAAACATATTTGTAATCGCCAACGCATTTGGCAAGCGGTGTTATACCCTCTTCTCTTATGTTTCAGAAACAATAGAGTGGAAGATAATATCTTAAAGAACTACATAACACATCCAAACCATTGATCAGGTCCCAAAGCTCTTATACAGAGAATTCATTTATGCGTGCTAAAGCTTCTGCGTGGTTACCAGAATACACCTATACACTAATACTTCAATAAATATGCCTTAGCACATTTAAAAAAAAATAGACCCTGTCGGCCGTTTTTTTACCATGGCGGCCGGTCTTAAGCCAAGTACCTACGCAGGATATATTGTAGTGCCCAAGTGAGTGCGCAAGTGCACATTGAATAATAATTATAGCCATATATAAATAAATATAGTTAATTGTTTTTACTGGGCAGATATCAAATCCCAAAATACTTGCATTCCTTTGAAGTGCAATGGGATATTGTTATTCCGCCGGCCGAGTGATATGGTGGAGAGTGGTTGCTGTTATGCGATCTGCGGTGCATCGCGGCGGTGTGCGGCAACCGTGACCCGGTTTTCACTGCGCGGGCGCAGGCAGGGTTGCCAAGAACACTTTTATTAGTTCAGACTCGATATCTTAGAGCAAAGGGTTGTAATATTCTTGTGTTTCATAAGGAAGGCACACTAAAAATATTGCGTTTTCAGATTTTCAGTCCCAAACTAAGCCTGAAGCTTGTACTATTGAAGCTAGGGAATGAACAAACAATAAAATAGACATAATTAAATAAAATTATAGACATCCATGACTCGAGAACAAATGCCAATGTTCATCACACAAACCATTGCCCATAGCGGGATTCGAACCCGCGACCCTTAGATTTCTAGCCAAGGAATCTCACCACGAAAACGGGCCCGCCAAAATCATTTCACGGTTTGAAATGTCAACCATCTCAGCTGAAAACAGAGGAAAAAAAACGGTTATTTTTATTCACACACATTTAATAACCGCGCCAGCCCTATCGATCTGCGCTGGTGTGCGCACGCGCAGCGTACGCGCGTTATGTCACCGCGCATGTGCAGCGCCTCTGATTCAAGCACTGACATAACGTGAGCTTTTCAAACCACACGCAGAATATGTAGGCCGGCTATGGTATTATGCAGGACAAGAGTATATGTGGGTTAGGTATACTATAGGAGCATACAAGGTAGTGCCTATCCTATGAAATTCTCAAATATTAATTCTTCCACATACCGCAAATGTTTCGCCTGAAATCTAAAAGTTCTTCTACATAAATGAAAACTATGATAAAATAATTTCAATATGAGATTATTTTGATTGGTTTTTTATGTGCATAATGACCAATTGTCTTTGATTCAAGAGCTAATGTAGGAGACCCTACGAAGGATGCTCCGGAAACTACGTAAATATAAATGGGTCTTGGTCCTACTGCTTGATTTCTTTCTACGGGTCAATACGAGAGTGACGGAATATTTGGAACACCTATATAATATATCATGCGTATTAGAAATAACCTAATCGTTAAGATTTTTCGCCTCAGCGAAACCTGGATAAGAAGACATTATTAGATTTGAACCACTTTTCCAAGACGACGTTAATAATGTAAATAAGGAAAGAACAAAGCGTTCAGGGAATGCCCTACTTTCGGCCTAGACGCGAAATGCCCGCGTCATGTACTGACGCATGTATTATTACAATATAGTTATTTTCCTGATGTTGTTTGTGCGTAGAGAACGGTAACGCACGTTAAATCGGTATTGTGGGTCACGGCCGGAACCGAATTCGCACTATCCACTCCATTCCGTGCTGTGGACATTCTTGACGGACCATTATCCTCTTATGAGTCACTATAATCCTTATTTTGGAGACTAATTTGGAAGTGAACGTTGGTAGATGTAAATGTTTGTTGTTTGTTCTTTTAGTTATTGTGTTATTTTGGGTTATTAAATCGGCATCCTTGAGTTCGATTAATGGGAAGTTAAAACTTTTTTTTGGCATGAATGTATGTTTAGTTTACAACATATTGGGCTACTTATGAACAATCTTTTTTTAAAAATCGTTTTTACACTGTCATACAATAAGTTTATGTATCTCTGCCATTTTGGCCATCGTCACAAAATACAAGACTTGTTTAGTTAAGAGTTAGATAACGCAAGGTAAATAATTTACCGAATCAACTGCATTTAAAAACTTAAGTGGAACTATCCAATGTCAGCAACAGCTGGGCCGAGGTACAGTCGTATCCTATGTATAGTTCTAGAAATAAACCAATACGCAAGTGGAGCGACTAACCGCGCGCTCAGCGGAAACGCAGCGCATAAAACTATATTACCTTAATTATCTACAAAGAGGTATAGTCGGCGGAGATTTTTAGTTCAACTCAATGTATATATATATATTTGTTTTGTCTCCTAAAATATTTATACTCCGTGACCTAAAACTTGCTCCTGTGTTTTGCCTCCCATTTGCAGCCACGTTGGGCACCATTTTTCGGAGAAGATAAATTTCCTCTTTCTGTTTAAAGTAAAGGCCGCCTTTATTGACTAAAATCTCTTTGTATAACCTATATATTAACCTTTTAGATTTTACAACTCTCTGAAAAGATATTTACTGAACAGGCCGAGGTTCTTGGTCGCTGGCCCTTGATCTGTCTGTCAACTTTATAATTCAGATAAACTATTAGGGACTTGAGATGTGGTAAAACTTTACATAAGTTGTTTTACATGACGACTTGTAAATTCTGGTCGTCTTCTCAATTAATATACACGCGTTGGACTAATACAATGATTGCAGAGCCCCAAGCTAAGCTCGAAGCTTGCACTGAATGCTAGGGAATTAATAGACATACTTTAATACTTTTCAATAAACAAATCCACGACTCTAGTACTAATACAGATGTTCATCACACAAATATGCCCCTAGCGGGATTCGAACCCTCACCTCGGGATTTGTAGCCAAGATCTCTGTCCACTAGACCAACAGGCCTGTCTGTATTCGATGCAACGAATACAGACAGGCCTGTTGCGAATATTACCAAGTGGAGTGTACGCAGGAATCTATACAAGAGGCAGCTCCTTGAGACCGAGCGACAACCTTATCCGTGTCAATGACAACAGCGCACACACGCACACATGCGACACGCTTGTCACAGGGTTGACATTTTCTAGAACTGTCTAGAATAGAGTGCGCTATGGGTCGTGGGATCTAATATGTCCTAAATCACACCTTTTGAATATCTGACTTTAAATAACACTATATTAATATTATTATTTATATAGTGTTATTTGATAAAATCTGCAGAGTGCACAAGAGAGTGAGAGTTTGTGCACTCTGCAGATTTTGGTGTGCCTTGTTGTCAATTTTTGAGATATCATAGTGTATTTGAATTTCTAGCTTTATAAGCAGCGCGTCTGGTATAGCATATGTGTATGTATATGTATAGAACATCAAAGTCAATAACTCTCCTTAACATGTTTTAGTGAGTTTCTGTCGGTTAGTTTAGTAGGTCACCAGAGTTTGACCATCGGGCTAGCTTGTGGCTTTAATATCACTTTAGTTGTAAAAAAAGAAAAGTTAAGGTAATTTTAAAGTAGATATCCTGTGTAAATTAGCTTTTTCTGGCAAACCCTTGAGATGTGCCTGGCAGCCCTGGCAGCACACAAGCACACGTGCGAGCACACATCCTGCGCGCGCGCAGACACACTTGATCTAGGTCTAGATTCGTTACGTAACCGCGCCGATTCGATTATGGCCAATTAGCTGTTACGCCGCCACTTCATATTGTGCCTGCGATTTAATTAAGGTCGTGTGATAAAAGTAATGCGGTTACCTCTTTCGTGAGAAGAGATTTTATAGTAGTGTGGCTGTAGTTGTGTGGTAATAGTTTGTATTAGAGCAGAATCGCCTATTTCTTGTACAACCGATTTAAAGTAAATATGACGGAATATCTTATTTTCAATGGTCAAAATTATTCTGCATCGTATTTGAAGAATGACCGAAACCTTTTTTCTGTTTTTACGCAATTAGCCATACAGTACCGATCAGTGTGCTGATATACCTTATTCTCCTCTGTTGTTGGAGCCTTTTATAGCGGTACCCATGGTAACTCTGAGCCACTTTGATTGGTTATGTCACAAAGTGGCCATCTAGCTAAAAACATCTTTAATTATTTTTTGCTTTTGAATGAATCAGATATCGCGAAATATTCGTCTTATTGACGGTCCGCGGTCCTTCTATTGGTAGTCGATTAGGATTCGAAGCATCTCGGATGTCTCTGGCTAGAAGTCCCGTGCACCGGCGCGTGCGCAGCAATGCAAGCAGCGAGCGCATCGCAATCAGCGTGGCGCAATCCGCCCAGGGCTGGTGCCGGCCATTTTGACACTCCACTTAGCGCCCGCGCAGGTTGTCATTTGACACTGATAGATTGTGCTTGGTTTTTCCTATGTGTCTTAGATGCTAGAATAGTAAGGAGATCTAGCTATAGCAGTTTTCGTTCCTAATATTTACTAAAATGTTAATCATATCATAATCACAGCATATCTTTGAAGCATATTTATGCATTAAAATGCAAAAAAAATATATATCCCGGTCAGTGAATAAGTTTTCAAAGCACCTTTTACCTATGTTTTATTAATATCACTCTCTAACTCTCCCAGAACATGTGCTTATTAATCTGCTAAACTTAGTTTAAATTATCCGCAACTATCTGCAGACGACGAAACCCTCAGGGGGTGGGATGAAGATACAATCTCAATTATGAAACTTGCAAATGTAAAGTTTAATGAATAAAAACCCAGAAATTATAAACACCCTTAAAATATAAACCCTGCAGAAGTTATAACATTGTCGTCGCCTATTCATATGTACTCGTATAAATTTTACACTTCTGCAGCTTTGATTCAATCTGCTCTTAGCAGAATCTGCTTCGTAAGTGTGAATATTTCTTCACGCTATAAAGTCACTTTTTTAACACAGTCCCACGGCAACAAAAGCAATTTAACAAGTCAAATTAACATAGAATATACAAGAAGATTAGGTAATGCAGTCCAGCCGAACGACGCGAGCAAATGAGATGCATCTCAATGCATTTCAGCAACGGATAACGGTTCTCGAATACAAAGCGAATAATTCGCTGATTGCCCCACATACAGTTTTCAGTAGGTCTTGAAATCATGAAGATTAGATATGGTACATAGCCATAGGAATTTGGTAAATTATGACCTGTGTGTAAAGTCTTTGTACAAAAATTATTTTATACTCTATATTACAAACCCTGTAAAAAACCCTGATTTCAAAATATGAGCAGGTGGTTGGAATCTAAATAGAGTACCGTAACGTGTTTTTCCTTTTCCCTATTGCATGTATTTAATATAAGATACTTTCTTTTAGATAGTACTCTTATACGAGTACATGTTTCTGACATGATATCTTAGACAGGATCTAAATTATGTTGAAATAGGTATTATGTACATTGGTCAACATTGCATTTTATCTATTCCAAAAAACCATGTCAGTTGACGCACTTTGACCTCGTCCCAAAGGGCCTAAACACTAAAGCGCCAACTAAACTAAGCCACATCCATTTTCCTAATTATACCTTTACGTGGTCACATATTACAATTTCAAACGGATCTCGGATTGCGTTTAAAACCAGTGACCCACTTCACAAACACTTTTCATTTATTCTAATCAAATACTTTTTGCTACGAGTAGCTTGTTTGTTCTACAACCGCTGATTACAATAAAGGTCGCGAGTTCGACGCCCGAGCGCGCCAAGAGGTTTTCCGAGGTTACCGCTATGAATAACGTTGAAGGAAAACAACTACTAACTACATGGAAAATGTACTAGATACAAAAATGACCTTTGGGTTCTTGATAAAAGAGGAATTGTAGAAACACGAACGCAGTGCGATTGGACACAATCTTAGATGCACTTTTGATTGGATATTTTAGGTACTTGGTCCGACATTATTTTCGTGATATTTTAGCGAATAGGGAGATGAAATATAGTTGTTTATGTACATCAAATTAACAAGCAATCATTAAATAGTAAAAATTTAGTTAATAAGTTTGATATTCAATTTATTTATTAATGGCGTGTCGAGCAAAACATGTAAACTGAAAGTTGATGGGCTATTAATAGTTTTTACGCTGTGGTGAAAAAGGGCGAGTTTTTGCGGCTAGGCGCCACCTTATTAATTGCTATGGAAACCTGGCCCGGACCCCGTGAACCCTGAAATGACTAATAATAATTGTTGTTTTTACATTCCTTTAAATTATAACTTTAGTATAATATTTTGTTCTTGTCACAAAAGTGGCAACAAAATTGATGTTGAGTCAGGTTGTGTTAAAGCATTTTTTGCTTGGATTGTATTTCTCTTGATCCTGGGTTTCATTTAGATTTCTTCCTCTAAAAAGTGAAAAAAAACAGGAATATAATATACATGTATATGTAAATAATGAAAACTTAAAACTATAAACATATATGTTGTTTTGCAACGATAAATATAATCGTATCGCAGAGTTATATTTTTAATTTTGTTTGTGATTAACACAAACATGCGACCCGGATAATTATTTTTATATTAATTACCTATGGTAAACTACAATAACCTACACGGAGAAATATGAAAATAATTATGCTGCAACTACTCTTTTTTATTCATCTAAACGTCATAAAAACACAATTACAATTAGAATTTTTAAATAAATTACGATAAAAAAGAAAGTTTTTTTTGCAAAAATGAAATGTTTCCAAACAAATTAGGTAGGTAGGTAGTTAGTTTTAACATATATTAAAATTAAATAGGTCAAAGCGCAACTATGGTTTTCTCATTATACTGTAAAATACAGTTACATAACAAAATTTAAAATCCTAGATAAAACAACTATGAACATACTATGAAAAAATACTCTATGCTTGTATCTGCTCTGATTATCTACTGATCAAATAATTATTATAAAACAAATTGAATACACGAAATTAACTTGCATAACTGTGACCAATAAAGTATCAAAATATTGCACACATGTCACAACATACCCTTGTTGACTTTTTCTTCAGTTTTTTCGTCTGTCGAGTCGCATCGCCACGCTCTATTAGCAGTAGTATACGCCCCGCCATATTGTGGTGTCAAACGACATGGGCTATGGTATAAACTAACGAATTAGTGGAATTCGAAGCACCCAGACTGATTTAGTTGTGCTAACGAGGCATGGGATGACTTATGGGGTGTTAGGACATCGACTACCGGTGGTGGGAAAAAAAACATGGTGCTGTAATTATTGGAGTTTGATGGTAGCAAGACTTATTAACGGGAAAGATTTGATTTAGTGCAAAAGATGTAATGTCATTTAAATCCACTATGGGGCTTGTTATTATTTTTTGATGTTTAAATAAATAAATAAATGTCGAACTACCTATTTTCCTTTTTTATACGTTTGATTTGCATGTTGTGTAAAACGTTTAATTAATAACTGTTTAATTTTTGATATTTTTGTTACAGGTAAGTTCCTAATTATTCCTAGCCGATTATGGTGGCATCAAGGTAAGTGCTAAGCAGTTCTTTTTTTTATAAGGAACATTAAAAAATTAGAACTGATGAAATATTCTTACAAAAACATCCTTTTCAATTGAAAAACAAATCGTCGTAATCTTTAAGAAACGTTCCATAACTGCCAGAACTTTCCCGAAACTCCAATACTCAGTATAGTGTATGGGTAAACCACCGCTTCCCCGCGGTCATGTGTGCCTGCGCGTGCGCAAACTGTGTCAGGGCTGCGGCGTGACGCGCGACGCGCTGCGCCCGCGCACCTCTGTTGCTGCCTTCTGTCCACCCGATCAACGGGTTAATGATTCCTCTAGGAGGTAAGGTGCAGTCACTATGGTTTAATTGGTCGTATATTTGTCCTATAGGATATTCAAATCAGGAATATCGAATATTTGGTCTACCTAGTGGTAGCCCGATTGAGAGGCGGTAGTTTTAGTATACTCTATCGCCTCTCAAGCTGCGCCCGCGCACCATCTGTCCACCCGATCAACGGGTTAATGATTCCTCTAGGAGGTAAGATTCAACTACTCGGCTTAGTACTCTTGATTGTCTATATTAGCTTACTTAGATTATATGATAATTTTAAGTATATTAGTAAGGATGTTCTACTCGTATATCAACGAACGAACTTTCCTGCCTGGTTGTTCCGTGGTTGTATCTAGCTTAGAGCTGTTGAGCAAAAGTCTATTATGCGATGCTTCCTGATGACATATCGACTATTAGGTCAACTAAGATTCTATCTGGCAATGTACTATTACAATATAGAGTAATACAAGTCCTCTAATCTAGGTGTCATTGCGCGTTGGCCTCAAAAGGACTGACCCCGCATGTACATCGCCGGATGATCTCCCTTGAACTCAAGAAAACGAACTCTATTATATCACATTGATCCAATGAAGTATCTTCTAGTTACCTTATTTAATTAAACGGTGAAACTTGACAATTCGACTCGGTAATTGCTTATCCAGAAACAATTACAGCAGAAATTGTCCTGTTGTACGGAATGGCGTTATTCAACAGAGGCACAGCCGTGCCCGCGTTAAATCACAGTTACATAACGTACGCACACATGCGTAGGATGCGCGCGCGCAGTGAGCCTTAGGGCTGGCGATTAATATGACGGGTTAATAGTGTTTTTTTGCAATAACTTGCAAGCATTCTTTAATCATAGGATAGGCGATGACAGATGTACGTCATCGAAAATTCTATGAAATAGCTCGCGAAATAAATGATGTAATCTATTAAGCAGGATATTGGTCTGTTATTGTAACTCATTCGATGTGAAAAATAGGAATTATCGAAGAAACGCTATCTTAAAAATGTACTCCTACTTAAGTTATTTGGTTTTCACTGTTCAGGGAAATATGCACCCGAAAATTATTTTATTTGATCATGATTTTAACAATTAACCAATTAAAATTTATTTATGTAATTTAACGTGCGACCTACTCGGCACAGAGACACGCGAGAGGAAGATGTTTTTGCAATTTTACTAGTATATTTTTATTGGCAGCCCTGGCTAGCATCCTGTCCCAGTTAATAGTGAGGTGAACTGGCCGATCTATGAACTTAGGTCTGGCGCGAAAAAACCGCTGCAGGAACGATGAAATTCAAACTTTTTGCATTCGCACATCAGTTGGAGTAGACTTTGCTCGAAACTTGTTTTTTTCACACTTGTATGTAAGCCCACATTGCCTTGAGAGCCTTTTCTCAATGCGAAACTGTTCATTAGGTATTAGCACTATCACTAAATTGAATTATTCAGATGGACACCCGAGTCGAATTTTCGCATTAGGCTTTTTTGAACGGTTTTCGCCCTTTAAGGTATTATAAGGGACTGAATCCAAACTAATGAGCGGTTAATACTGATCAGATAAGGTCCGAAGATACCCAAAACAAGTTATAAAGTAATTTAAATAAATGAGACGATTTAAATCAATTACCACCGTAAACACCAAAACAGATTTATCTGTTCAAATTGAAACTCAACGAATTAAGCTTGACCGAGATGCATAATGTCGCTTAGGTACCCTAGGTAGACAAAAACCTAGGTATTCGAACCATGAGACGAAGCTAGGCATCGCGTGGCATCTTAGGTGTTTCGATCGTGCCTTTTATGGGTCTAGAAGGCCGATCTGTCTTCGCAAGAATTAATTGAAATAATTCTGCAGGCTGAGACTTACAACTGGTGTGCGGTTTAAAGTGGAAGGTCATGTGTCACGTTCTAATGTCTCAAAGTTTTTGCCGAATATTGCGTATCAATGCGCTCCTTCTCTGTATGATGATATTTAGAACCAATTCTCTCAAACTTATTATTTTAAACAAAGTAAACTTAATCATAACTCAGGCCGGGTTTGAACCAGGCGCCTCTTGCAATCCGGGCAAGCGCACTTACCAATTATACCTCCGAGTCAATTATTTGATTTATTTTTCTGAGTCGATACGCAGCAATAGTTACAATCAGTGCACTCTGCTTCTATGTGTCACTTTTTATTAAGAATAAGACTTATAGTCACATGATATTATTTAAAGGGAAACATATTATTCTAAAAGCAGTCAATGAGAACCTCTTGTTTGCGTACTATTCAAAGTTGCAGCTATAAATCGTCAATAACCATTAGCGATCATTGTTGTAATCTAATTGTTATGCCGACATTGGAATGCTGATTCCAAGTTGAACAGATCTCGAATTACAACTGACTTGTTAATATAACTGCAGTTTGTGATTGCACGAAAACGCATTTGGTAGTGACCCTGTCAGTGCCCCAATGCACCTGGGTTTGATTCTAGCATAATATTGATTGTTCGATTAGTGCTCATTTGGCAATTAATTGTATTTTTCTTTACCTGGATCTAAAAATGACGATATAAACTTACGAAGCTAAAACTTTTAGCTTTAGCGTTGCATACAATTAGACAACTTTAAAGCGTTTCGCGTTTAGTTCTGTTTTGAGCCAATTGGCATTTATATGTGCATATTTCTAGCATTTTTTTACTATTTGATAAAGTAGCAAATGGATTGGACGGTTACCTGATTATGAGTGATGTCGGTAATCACTCATAATCAGATGACCATCGACAACTCCACAAGATTTGCAAATGCGCTGCCTGTCTTTGCAGTCCCTTGATTTTACTAATCGATCTTTGCAGACCATAGACCTATCGACAGAAACAAAGCAAGTTATATGAAGTAGTACATAGTATCACTGTGGTCTGTTTAAAAAAGTTTTAATCAAGCTTTGGAATTTCCAGTCATGACGAATAACACATATGCTTGTTTCTGCAATGTTATCCGTTTATAACTAGGTCATTTCCTCTATTATAAATTCCAGATGACCGCCGTTGATGTGTCATTCAGACGCAACAAACTGAGAAAGTTGTCATAATCATGATTCTACTCGAAGATTAATCCTGTGATTTTTTGTATAGTGTCTCGATTGATCTATTTTAGCTTAACTTCTTTATTAAATGTCGAACGTATTGAATAAAGAGCAAATAAAGTTACTCATCGAGCGTGAATGATCAATTCGATGAATGTAAATAGTTAGAGATAAGGAAGTATGCAAAAATCGTAGGTACTTAGCAAGTGGAATGAAGTAGTCTTGCCTATCCCCACGGGCAAATGGCATATACCTTGATAGATTTTACATGGATTCTTGTCTCCATTATATCAGCTATAAATACCGGTTTATTTTTAGAGTCAGGTTTAATCAGAAAAGTGAAACCAGATTATACATAGTAGACAGTAATACATACATATTTTGGTGTCTAAATGTCTTCACTACGTTTGTCATATCCTCTGTCGTATCTACTACCTGACTCCTTTAACCATTACACCAAATCTTCAAACAGTATTGGTCCTCCGTTACAATAAGTCTTCAAGACGGTATTGGTAATGCAAGGGTCCGGCCAAGCCAGTCCAAGCCAGTCCGCGCCGGCGCAGGCGCAGGCACACAGCCAAGGCCTGCGCTTGCGCCGCGGTTGCATAAGCGTCGCCAGCGTTCCGGGTGTCGAGGTGAACGCATGCCCCCTCAGCTCGGTCGCTAACGTCATTCAAGTGTGGAAAACTACAAGTCAATATGTCTTAGACCCTTACAAATTCGGTCAACACTTTCTAAGTCTCTGACGAGTATCTGGAAGATAGTACAGTACAAAGTCTAGCCCCAGAACCATCCCACAACAATTTAATTTTTAAACGATTTTATTTAGCTCGACCCGTAAGGTATTAAATTGTTTATTTGTTTATTTAGAGAGTGAACTATATGGCATAGGAGTACGAGTTATTGTACTGACAAAAAATAGTTTTAGACGATTTAAAAAATAAACTTTCGAGCATTCCAAAATAAACGTTAGAATCTTTTTTTTTGTATAATTATTGACGATTTATAAGTGCATCTTTGAACTCTCACAAATAAAGAATCATTTCTTCACCCTTAGATTTTTAGTAGCTGAAAAATAGTTTCAAAGAACGTTAAGTTATGTGAATCATCTGCCAAGTAAGCTATCAGGAAATCTATCTGGGTTCTGGCAATCTAACGTACAAGTTTCCTCCTTCCGTCATATTGCTCATTACTGAGGGTCATAATCACCGTATGAATTGATACTCGTACGCATGACGACAATCTTGGCAATAATTGTGTAGATATGCCATTGTCTCCTAGCCAAATATATTAGAGTTTCTTTACGATGCGGAAGCTAGCACTCTTGAAATAATGGTTCTATAATCAGATCAGCCTCTATAGTGCGTTGACCGATGCTTCCTTTTAGAGTTTCTCATTGAAATAGGTCATGATCGTTCATTAATCCAATGTCGTTCTAGCAATCCTTATAGAAATAACATTCTCTTTGTCTTATTACACATGTTCAAAGAATTCTTACGAACAGTCGACTGCAAGGATACTGGACGACATGAAGATATTTTTTTTTAATTTCACATCTATTGCTTGCTGCATCTACATATAGTTTGACAAACCAAACTTCTTTCGTCGTCTACCCTACATTATTTTATGACGTCCAAGTGAAACTCAGTTTCGAAATGAATTTTATAAAAATAGTTGTCGAAACAAGGAGTTTAGGTAATGCTGTCGAGTTTTTTTGGTTATTCATCCCTTTTTAATTCATTTACACTCAGCGATTGATCATATTTAAACTGTGAACCATAAGACAAGTGGCTAACTAAGAAACAGCTATCATTAGTTGCACCACAAGTATCAAGATTATTGCCTAGATTACATATTGTGTTTCATAATGATACCTGGACAATTGGACATATAAAAACCAACTGTGATTAATTTATAAGCTATCAATAGATTTATTTATATAAGTATTTCGTACTTTATCAAAAGGGATTATCATTACGAAACACAAGTGTCTACTGGTTGTCTGTAATAGAATATATCGAAATAGAATGATGACAAAGATTTTGTACTAATTAATGTGTTATTGTTTGAAGGTCACTACTTATTATAAAACTTTTTAGATTAAAAACCGTTTTAAATTATATATTACATACTTGTACTTTACATACAATTATGAGAGTTATTTCAGATTCTACGATATCATTTTATTATTAAATCTCAGTTATTGTGAATATGACTTTAAAATTGAATGCTATCTGTAGCGATAATATCAGATCCCTACAATATCTGAAGTTTACAAAGGATGAAAGAAAAAGTAAATTGCATTGTTAACAATCTATTCCGAGGAGGTAAATCTCTATTCGTCTCGCAAATTCCTAATCCATTGAACCTGTGAGCCCATCACGTGGCCGTGGACATAATGGGAAGGAAGGAAACATCGCGCAATGCTATAAGGCCGCGGGGCCGGCGACCGACCGAGGTCGGCCCATGTAAATGCACTGTTCAAGGCGCTCGCCCTAGATACACAACGCAAACCACGCTTACACGCAAACACCACCTTATCGCTTAGATAATACGGCGCAAAACACTAACATCTAACCGCATAGATAACATTTTCGCATAGACTGTCTCGACGGAAACGCGCTACACTTGTAAACAACTCTATCAGCAACAACATACGGCTGCATTTTGTTTGCATTGACGTGGGTGCAAATATGGCGGCTGGACTATCTGGACCAATGTCATTTGCAGTGGTAAACAACTCTTTGTGGATCAAAATAGAGTTGATAATTGCCCGTGCCAAGTGTCATGATAAATTGGCCGTTGATGCACTCTAGGGTTGTGATTGACGGCTTTATTTATATCTCTTTAGAGTAGCTTTTTGTGTGTTTTTAAGCGTACTTGTTGCGATTGCTCTTAAGAGGCGACAGAACGCGATCCTTTTTAGTGAAATAGGTTTATTGAAAAAAACTGAATGCTATTCGTGGTTCATTAACAGTTAATTGGAGACGTTTAGGTTATTGGGTATTTTACATTTAGTTCCATTCCCTTGTCATAGGTCAAGTATGTCATTTAAATATACCTATTTGATCTGCCTATCTTGGTAGGCACCATGAATATTGTATGAGGATGCGTTTTAACTGCATTTGGTAAACGACTGCACCAATTACTTTAATGGTAATCAGCTTTTTTGACTACATTTAAATATAAATTCATCACGATTAACATTGATTATCAAGTAGAGCGACAATAATAGTTAATTTAAGCGGAAATGATGTGTGTACAAGTATTGTCCGCATCTCGCTATTCTTGAGAACAGGGAAAACAGCCTGAAAATTAATATTTGGCTTTTTACTCAGAAGTACTAATTTACTGAAATTAACGTAATACCTCGCAGTTCGAAATAAACTTATTAACTACCGCTACCGCATTAGAAATATTGCTAGCCACATCAAAATAAAATACATGACTAGTTTGGTATTGCATCTTAAAAATAAGCATATATTTGAGCTGATCTCTAAAAGGACTCTCATCAAAGTATTTGTGAGTCAGTTTAGCTATTTGTTACGACTTAGTTCGAGTTCTATCTTGTCCCTGACATGCGGGTCTGAAGGTCCATAATTAGTATTAAGCCACGTCAAAGGCTACTTCTGATTAAGACACAAATTGGCGATATTCACCGACGCGCGATTGAGGTCATTTATAAAATAAATTTTATAATAACGTGAGAAATTTTCCGCTCGATATTTATATATTAAAAACGTATGTACGTTTAAAACTTAAAATTGTAGAAGGCAGACTTTTAGAGTCGTGGGTTCGGTTCCGTCCCTATTAAATCATGAATGTGATGACCATTTTCTTACACTCACGTTTTATTTGCTGTTCCATCAATAAGCCTGATGTTAATATTCGTATTTTCCTGTCAATTTTATCAATGTGTGGATTGGTGCCAATTTTCGTCACAGTTTGGAAGTTCTCCTTATTCACTACCGGCCATTCATTGAAATGCTAATACAGCTACATAAGTGGCACCTAACCATAATTTTGTATGATATTATTTTAACACCGCACTAAGGTTGGCATACCTCTGGTTTCTTGGTTTGTAAAGGATATATAATAATTATATCCAGACTAAAAATAAAAAATGTAAAAGAAATGTTGATTACTCGTAGCTGTAAATAGCAGATAAGCTTCATTTATATAATGTGAAGTAATCTGTGGACAATGCGGCTGATAAAAAATCATGCAAAACATTACAGTAATTATGTATACAGACGCTTTAACGAAGTATTTCTTCATAACATGATCTTACATTTCTCCAAATAGCTTTAAAATGATAACACAGCGTGTTGTATTGCTAAACAGCCCTAATAATTTCACTATTGTCAAGGCCGAGCCCGGAATGTTCCCAAGTCTGCTCCCTAATGAGAAAATTCTCGGAAATCAGATGTCAAACGTTGCCACCGGCCGGACGGAATAGGCCAAAATGTAGCGACCTTTTTGAAGTCCAAGTGTCGTGGAAAGGTACCGGACATTTTAGGAACATGAGACGACTGAAAGGTACATACTTGAACAATAAATAAACTTTCCATATAAGCGAGGAATTAAATTTGATACCTGGTATGCCATGGTCTGAAAATACCTAAATGGAATACTTCGAAAACATACAGAAAAAGATGTAACAAACAGTTTCAAAGTAGAAAGGGGGAGAATGGAAAATGTGCCGACATAGCGGAATCTTTTATGTATTTGGGAGCTTTGATGGATCGATTAAAAAGTAACAAAAGACTGGGTGAAATTAAGGACGTGTGTACACGAGCAGTATAACTTCCAGGAAAGAGTCGGCATAGCTGAATAAAATAATTCTTTCAATCTAAAAAAGCATGTTCATTTATGTTACTTGAATATCTCGGAATAAGTAAAATATATAATTCGCTTTCATTTACTACTAACCAATTCAGTCGTCGAATAATTCGAACGTATCAATAATTGTATGATAAATACATTTCCTATAGCATAATTGCAATATCACATAAAACCCCGTAAAATTTTATTTAATAACGCAGTTTAGTAGATTATCGATTCACAATTTTTATATGAAATTTTAAAATGAAAATCTTTTTTCTGCAATCTTTTTGAGACAGATAAAAAATCCGTCAAAGCTACAACAGTTACACTTGGTGAGACAAGCAAGTTCTTTGTTGCTACAAAATCGTCGTCTAACAGGGGGCATGTTCACATGTCATACCTCTCAGATCTGTCGAGACCAATCTGGGCCTATCAGGCGCGTAGTAACTGGTCGCTGGTCTAGGAAATAGCTCAAGGTCCCACGCACGCACGTCTAATGTACCTAAGTCTTTGTCTTAGGTGGGCGACGCGACGCGACGAGATGCGATGTAATGCGACCAATACTTTAATCAAAGTTAATCAAATCATTTATTGCTGTTAAAATGTATGGGAGTATTCATGTGACGCCCTGTAAGTGATGTGACGTGATACATATGTGTCATTAGTTCGACCGTCAGACACTATTTTATAGAAAGACTATTTGATATTTTCGCGTTGCCGCGTTTGCCGTAAACCTAGGACAACGGGTTAGTCGTTTTCAACTAACTAGACATCGGAATGCTTACAAGTACACTTTGTTATAACTTCAAAGGGCTTTTGGCGACACGCTTTATTGCGTAGCTTTTATTAAATGAAAAAGATTATGTTACTATTTTAATGTTGCGAAATATAATAATAGGGACATAGCTCTGCTTACATTTAGATAGTTTGGCACCTAAATACCTCGAGATTACAGTAATTTTCCATACACCAGCATACACGAAGTCGTATATAATAAAGAGTTTATAATAAAGAGTTTATATAAAAGAATGTTATTATATTTAACACTTCTTATTTAGTTCCACTTCTTTTAAATCTGCTTACAGAACGAAAGCTTTATATAATTTTTCCCGCATCTCGCGGTAAATAATAGATCAGGGTTTCGTCATGAGGGCTCATTTACACCGCTTTGTCTACGATGTGGGCTTTATGTCTACAAATTACCGACGAACACCACGCTGCACGCGTTTTAAGGACAAGTCTTGAGTTTGCTTGAAGATGAAATTAAACTGACTGTATTAATATGAATTGGAGATCAGCAATAAGGTTAGAAATATCTTTGATTGAACATAAAGCTCACGTTTCACGGCACAAAAAGCCAAAATAAGTTGTTATTCCAAAAATAAATACACAACAAGAATTACTTGAAAGTTATGTGATCACTGCTGATTTAAAATAAATACGATTAATACGGAGCTTTCTGCCGAACAAAGTTAGTATAGTAAATCTTAAAAAATAAAATGTCCTAAATATTTCAAGAATAGTGGTCTACCAACTCATATCGGATACTATGAAAATCTAGCCCAGTTTCCCAGAGCGAATTACTGAAGCTCGTCTCGTTGCCATGGCAACCAGGCTGTTGCCAGCCGTCTAGTATTCAATATATGATCTAGAACTAGTCCCGAATATAACCAAGGTCTCGCGTGGGTATTTGTTAAGTTTATAACTTGAAAATACGTTATTGTAAATACCTACTCCGGATGTAAAAATTAAATATTGAACTCACTTGACTTTTACTCTCTTTTATTTTTTTCTTTCTGTTCTGATCGTAAATTGCTATTTATCTTTTATCGCCTTTGTTTCAGAAAAATCAATAGTTGTGGTCCTGTAGTTATAGAAATAATAATATTGTAGTACTAACACCACTGAAACTTAATATAACTAAACAACAAACCTTCGGATTTGTTGTTATAGTTGAAAATTCTACTATCCCATCTTAAACATCTGAGATAAGACCTTGTTTAGATTTAAAGCGCTATCCCTACACAGGGAATTTGTGAGCAATAGTCTGTTTCGATACACACCTTAGTTGTTGTAAAAATAACATTCATTACATAATTTCGTGCAATCTTTTTTAACATTTTTATTTATTGGTAACATGAACAGCTAAAGCTATATTTTGCTATATCCTTTATATATTTCCTCGACATCACTGGTTTACGTAACAGTTTGCCGATCATACTGAACTAGTGCAGCAGTGGCATCGGATGCACTTCTGTAATGAAATACTGGAATTATGATCGTTATAGTCCAAACAGGGTCGGATTTGGTAACATTTATGTAAATATTGCAGAGTTCGGATACAGAACCAATTCATTAATCTTCGTTCTTTAGAGGCAATTTAAAAATGGATTTATTTGCTTTGCACAGCACAAATATTCTAATTGACCGCTCAATGACTCTAATAGTTATAATTATTACTCCATAATGATTGTTCTGATATTAAAGTTAAATATACAAAATGTCTATTGAATTCTTCTTCATGATTAGTTATGCTTTATTTGAAAACAGAATTCCAAATGGTATTTTAATTCAGCATGTAATCTTATGCTCTCCCTTCGATGCGGCCCTGGCGGGTAGTTCACAATCCGACGCGAACCAAACACCAGTTGATCACGAAGGGCATAAAATGCACAAAATGCATACAGATGCAGCTCATATCTCTCCAAACAACCGCTACCTGACTGTTTACTGCCTGAACGTTTCTGCTGATAACCTGAATGTAGAGAAGAGTATAATATTAGACTAAAAAAAAAAGAAAATTTAGCCCTCTTGCGAATAAAAGAAAATAAAGATCAATTATACCAACGTTTTCATCTTTTGTTATCATCTTTTCTTTATACAGATGGATACTGGCTGAAAAACATTTGACGCTGTTGAATTTTAAGTAATGATGCTTATAAGTCATATAGTAAAATTAGTCCATAATCAATCCAGTAGAGTAGTCAAAGGAAACAGTTTGTTTTATTTCTCATACACGCTAGCATTTAAACATATGTGAAACTAGCGCCCCGGTACTTGCTTCGCTAAGTGTGGATTTTGTGCAAACTACACATGAACCATCGACTAAATTATCTAAAATAACCCTGAAAATTTGGTTTGGATATGTGAGCCCGTTCTTGAGTTATAAAGTGACAACGAATAATACCACTTATTTTTATTTATTAAAGTAGAAGAAGATAAATGAACATTCAAATATTTTGTACGTACATACCAACATAACGTTGGTAAACAGATAGCTTCCAGTAACAGGAGTTTACTATTTAGATGTTATTAAGTAATCGTTACCTCTGCTCAATGCAGTTTTCCTCGAGATAAAAACATTCAGGTACGAATGAAGCGATGCGCAATAAACGGCTGTATATATAAAACTGCTGAAGAGTTTGTTTGTTTGTTTTAAGGCGCAAATCTCAGGAACTAATGGTTCCATTGAAAAACTCTTTATGTGTTGGATAGTTCATTTGTCGAGGAAGGCTTTAAGCTACACCATAACTCTACGTGTGCGGAAACCAAATCCAAGCGGACGGAGTCGCGGGCGGCCGCTAGTTTGCCATATATTTGAAGTGAAAAAGTGTTGTTGTTTGATTCACATGTTTTATCTAGCAACAGATTCTTTTTGTTATTTAGACAAAACTAACAAAAATATCAGTATTTTTTATACACCAAAAATATTAGTTATTTTAACAACAAGACCTCAACGAACATAGTTTTATACAATCCCACGGAAAATAAATATAAAAGTGACCTGTTCCGAATTGTATAAGTTACTCTATAGAAGTATTTATTTATATCATAGTGATTTTCATCCAACGTACAAGCAATATTAAATATTCAGACTGATTTATTTCAAACAACAAATTGAAATTCATATGAAACTGTTGTTCGAAGAACGTATACATTTTTTTTTTAAATAAGGAGTAGGTAAGATCTCTGCCACATCTCTCCTTATTGTAAACGAAGATGAACCTAGAATGTACCTTTTCAATCGTGATTTGAAGAGCCCCAGAATAATTACAATATACAGCAAATTAATACTATCTTTTAACATGATATTAATCTTTTTATATTAATATTCCTATCAACCAACCTTTCAACGCTTAAGAACCCGTTCTAATTATAATAAATCATAATATCTAACCGCGTATCGGCGCCGAATCCGCACGTAATTATGCAATTTCTCCCGAAGGTCGGTTGCGCAAGCGCAGGAGTCGAGTGGCCTTGTTGTTACCTGCTCTCATACGCGGAGGAATTTAAACACGTATTAATAATATTTAGTTTATTCGTAGGTGCAAATTTGAAAGTCAAGTTTGTATTTTAAGCATTGAATTTGAGCGTAAGTTTGTGACTTTCGTGTGATTATGTCCTCGAGAGGAGATTCGATGTTGATTTCTGCAAACGTCGAAACTAAACATATGATCAAACAGTTGTCATGATGGCCATCAAAGTGAAAAGGGCATACATTTATCGTGATATACAAAAGTACAAATAACACGGTCAATTATTAAGAAAGAGACTTCGAAGAAAATGGGACGATTGTAATGAGATAATATTAATATTTGTCAATGATTTATTTATAACTGAAATGCTTAAGTATTGAGCCGAATTTAGTGTCAGTGACCATGGATATTGTCAAGGTCTGTAGGTTATTTTGTGTGTTAACTTCACCTTTTTCAAGTTTAAGTTTAAAACAATAGCTATATGTTTAAATTCTCGTAATGCCAGTCTTTGTTTCATGGAAAATGGCCAAATATCATTCATTTACCGTTGACATGCTATGATCGCATCGTTATGTGCGTAAATTGCGCAATTTGAATGTCATTTAGCAACACCTAATTGTACATAATAATAAGTGGTACGTAACAAAAATTGGAATCTTTTAATAAGATCACAGTGATGCGAAAAATGTTATAATTCAGTTAAATATGACTGTTATATGATATGTCATGTGAAGTTACCATGGCTCCAAGTATACCTACATCACACGACATTGGTAACAAATATTTTAACAGCATTTCATGGAATGTGCACTGAACTATGAATACTTAAGTTGGTGCGACATTGGCATCAAAATAATAATAATTACCCCTACAAACCGCCACAATCTACTTGATTTTATCTTTTTCTGATCATACGAGTCAGTCTTAATTTTCATTAATAATAAAATTTAATTAAAATTATATCAAATAGTTTTTTATATGCCTCAGGATCAAACAGAAAAGTTTTTAAAAAGGTCGTTCTGTATGCGAATGAATGTTTCTTTGTTAATTCAATTTAACCAACACATCGAAACGAACAAGATTGAAAAACCGCGTTGAGTATTAGCAACGGCATTGTCACATCCACGATTCCTAGATCGCCGCGTCACCTAGTCGCGTGCTGCATTGACCCAGTTCCGCGGGTTCGATACCCGACCGAGGTCGCCCGTAATAACTTTAACTCGTTGAGAGTCTTCAGGACTCGAACTGACTGCCGCTTGAATATAAACTACTTGAAGAGTTGCATTCTATCGGCTATTTTAGGATTGGAGAAATGTTACCTAGTGCTTAGTTGATGAGCTATATTGAGTTCGGTCGTGACGGCCTCGGTGCCATGATTGGAACATATTGCTGTGGAAAGTTCCAGATTTATTTAAATTGTGCCACTAGATTTATTGTTTGATTGTGTCTTTTTCTTCCTTAAATTTAATTTGGATTTTGGAATATAATCATAAATTATATTGTACATTTAAATATATTGTACAAAAATCATTGCAAAACAAAAATGCTTTTCGTATCTAAGTTTTATTGATAGAAATAAAATCTAAAATAGATATCAACATTGAAAATAGACTGTTGTATAGGTATATATTTTGTAACCGTCTAATTAACACCTTGTAGTTTGCACAACAGTAACAGTTAACGATAGAGACAATTTCCTTAAGATATTTTCCTTTAAACAATTTAATAGATATCGGTAAAGTGGTTAACCTGAAGAATGATTCAAGGTAATACCTCAATCCTTAGTCATTGTTCCTACTGGTTAGAAATCTGTTTTTTGGTTCTTATTTAACATTTGAAGATAAACTAATGTCGATAAAATTGATACTTTTTTGATTAAACTCTTGTGTAATATACTTTTCTGTGTCTATACATATCGTAAAACCCTTTCGGCCTACCGGCATAGAAGTAGAATAGTACACCAAAGGTAAGGCGATCAATCCCAGTGCAGTACAATAAATATGCTTAATCATAAATATTTGCATTGCTTTACATTATCCTATCTCCCCAAATCAGCCGTCCATATTAACTAAAACGCTATATACGTAACACGCATAAATATTGCCATGCCACCGATACTCGTATCACAAATCAATAGGTATCATAAATTAGGAGCGAACGCACACTCACACACGTGCCCAAAACTTTCCATCTTTACACAAACGCTCACTGGCTCACTGGCTCACCGTCGCGTTTATATAATCTGTGTGCGGATTCGTAGCGTAAGGGCTGCAGCCTATGGACACAGATTGTGTCTGTGTCTGTGTCTATGCAGCCTATGGACACAGTTTGTGTCTGTGTCTGTCACACACAGGCGTAAACTGCAGTGCGTGTGCGTAGTGTAAGCCTAAGGGCGGGCGGGCGTCGCCCGGCGCGTCTGAAGGGCAGCCCAGGTGATGGTTCCCCTGTTTTCGAGGACAGGGTAATATCCTCAGCTGGGTGATCTTGATGCTTCGTTACAAGGATTCGGCGTAATAAGGATCGGTAGGTTGTCCGGGCGGGCGGGGGCCTGGAGCGTTATATTGGATTTATATTGGACGCATATAAGGTTTTACGAGTATGTTAGGATGAATTAGGTACTCAAAAAACATATGTCACAACTTCACACTAAAGAAGTGAGTGATTTGGGCTTAAAATGCTATACTTTTAGTAGCTGAGTATATAAATGGACCATTAAAGGTTAATTTAGAGAGCTCATTAATCACCATTACTTATAGGAATATTGCCTAGTTAAAGTATCCCTTACTTTTACTAGGCAATCATACACACAAAATAAAAACTCAAACACAAAAGAAAAATATCTACAAATAAGTGCAACGTTACTGGGACTTACTGCATGCAACCTAGTATTGTCATCCCACTGTTTCGTTGGGATTTACCTCATGATTTAAACATACTATAATTCAATCAAAGTAAAACAATTGCATTCATTTTACAGACTATCATAAAACCTTGGTTACACAAGTAACAGATATATAGTTTCCCATCTAACTAATTTAACATTTCTAGAACAAACTGTTACAAGATTTCTTAAGGTAGTCCTTAAGAAATCTTGTAAATTCAACCAACAGAAATCTCAGACTAAACATCAACATTTTGGTTAAAGTTGTAAAACTCTTTGAAATTAATTATTCTGTAAGTTTCCTAACAAAAGTAGAATCAGTGTTCCACTTTTATAATTATTATTATCAAATCGTTAATATATCTGACGTTACATTACATATTTCAACGTATTATTTTTAAAGTTGAGATTTAGTTTTAAAAGATTTTATTTTGATCCCTAACTAGTTAAATATGTGTGCATATTATTTGTTCGAGTTAGCTGATTCAATCTTCATACTTTGTGATTGGTATTTAATGTTTTTTTTATTAACTTACTCTCGTAAAAGTATTAATTTTTCTTAAAGGCTTTAGGGATCCGGTTATAAATAGTCAATAAAAAAATCATTATTTACTTTACCGTCGTATTAAAGTTCAGTACATAACCTCCCCCTGACTATGAGACAGGGTCTTAATCAAAAGATGTTCGTAATATGTACGTAAGCGAAATTATCACTGATTTATACTTCTCCTTGGCCTGGCGTTGCGCCACCAACCCCGGGACTACCCTAACATCTGGTCGTTGTACCAAGTCTGGAGGTCGGACCGACCTCAGCGGGCCAGTGCCTCGCGCCTACTGTAGGTCACAGCGGGTCGCAGGGTTCAGGCAAATAGAACATACCCCCTGATATGTGTCAAGTTGGGCTACAGTTTGGTATATTGAGTTATGTGAGATTGGTACTCGACGGCGACAAGAAATTGATATTACGATTTGTAACAGATTTTCAATTTCGATTGCGCAACTTTTGTTATATTTGTTATGTAAGCGAATGGATGTCATAAAATTAATCTGTTTTGTCCTGAATTAAAGTAAATATTGAAGAGACCCTCAAATATTTACTCAACAAGAGAAATCAATTAATATTTTCCTGACAATTCTTTATACAGTAACGTAATGTAACTAGTTTATTATATAGGAAAACCCATTTTAAATTCTATTCCTATCTTATTATCTTTTTAACAATCCCACTGTTTCCATGAATACCAGAAACCTTTTAAATCAATTTTAAATAAAGCTGCCAACCACTTTATAAAAGTTACTCTTGAATAAATCCTTAAATAATTAAGCAAGCAATCTGCGTAACTTAACAAAAATTCTCTTACGCAATTCGGATTAATCCCACAGCACTAAAATTAGCTGACCGTACTATTTGTCTCACTTACGCGTTACTTGGGTGAGAAACAAAAACATGTTGACCTAGGCTTAGCAAACAAGTCACTTATACGCGCCGAGTGAACGGCCGCCCTAGGACACGCCGTCCGCCCTTGCGAAGCCTTCCTACTACGCAAAGGCTGCTACCTACAGACAAGACAGTTTCATGTTGCAATGAACAATGAATACATTACAAGGTACTGACGTATTGAACATCGCGATAGTTGTTTTTCATCTTCTATCGTGTCGCCTGAGAAAACAATTAGTTCTGCCAATGTCAAATGATTAAGAATACGCGGTAATTTAATACGAGAATATCTTAAAAATAGGCCTTTCCATTATAACAGTCATTAAAGTAAATTACTTAAATAGGATTTGTTACGAGTATCACTCGAATATATTGGTAAGAACTATGGTATTTAATTTTTTTTGTTAAATATACCAAACGTTTATTTTTTCTATTCATTATTTAATTTTGAGGTTTTTTAGAAGAATACGTTCAATTATAAATCAGAGCTGACAAAAATAGCTCAAACTTAAACATATTTGATACGATTTAAATGGAATATTGGTATCGTTTTTTCTGCGATTGTAAAATAATAAATGAGATTTTCTCATTTAATGCGCCGAGGCAGCTTGATCTAAATTAAACATGTTAGTCTGAACTAATACCCATCTTTGACGTCACATGACTAGGTAACACCCGCCACCATAATAAGATTCTCAGAGGACTGCGCCGTCTGTTCCATTGTGGTCCCGCCCAAGTGAACGGCCGCCCAGGACGGGCCGCCCTTGAGACCTTCCTGCGACTAAGGGTGAGACTCCACCGAAGCGGAGATGCGTGGAGCAGAGCGGTGATTGTGCCGTAAGTGGCTAATAGGATTTCAATACTGAGATAGTCACGTGATAAGGCCGAAATCCTATTGGCTGCTTACAACACATCTCCGCAGCAGTATTGGCTGCTTACGCACACAAGTCGCTCCACTCCGCACATCTCCGCTTTAGTGGAGTCTCACCCTAAACCAGCCCGTTATAGCCCGCGCCCACGGAGACTTCGCTTACAAATCCTTACTTCACTAATTATAGAGTTTTATAATCAAAAGGAATAAAGGTCAATCACGTTGCCACCCGATACGAAAGGTGATTTAATTTCAATTCGGAAAATGGATTTTGGGAATTGGTTGAAACTTGAAGTTGTATAATTCAGTGTTCAATAATTTCGTTATAACGAGTAACATATTAAGGTCCTCTGAAGGGAAAAGGATTCCAATATCAATATAAGGATAATTGATACGGGGATTCCTAAATTTTTCTAATTTAAAAAAAATACATCTGGAAAACTAAAAAGACGTACGATGAAATTCAAAAACAACTCGCTTTTCTTTTAATTTTATGCATCAACCCAAATTTAAAAATATGTTTATATTACCGAAGTGCTCGAAGTAGTCTTAAACAATATGGAAAATTCCCTCTGAGATTTTATTCTATTAATATCGGGTAACTCTAGCAATAAAGCTTTGCCAAAAATAAAGCCCTTGATAAAAATTTGCTTAAGTAGTACTTCTACAAGGGCAGCTGCCCTGTTGAATTTAATAATAACTAGCTAGCTTTCACTATAATAATAATTTTATCCTCCCAGCCGTTACGGCTACGGCGACCAATCTTTTACTATCAGCCAGGTACGCATGACATATAAGGTATCACTATAATCAACCATCCAATACCGAACATAAGCGAGACGCAAAAATAAAACGCAGTTACATAAAGCCTCCATAATCACATGACATCAGGCTGGGCAGACGGAGTCGACGGCCGCCCTAGGAAGGACGCGCCGCCCGCCCTTGCAATACCGGGTTGAGGACTCTACTCACGGCGTCTGTACGCCTCGTCTGAGCACTTATTCGCAGAATTCGCTGAAATTCGCCCGGGGACGATGTTTTTAAAACATTGGATATGCCTAAAATTTTGTGTTTGACTCGACTTCCACCTCAAATATCAAGCTGCAATAATTTAAAATTGCTACTGCAGTAATAAATGAATACCTTTAAAATTCGCAAATAAAATTAAATAAGTACTCTATATAAAAAACACCTTTAAAAATGACGAGGGCAGAACCATCGGCAAAGACAACTCGGAAAAGTTTATTGCTTAAATCCAATAGCAAATCACTTAGATTACTTCCCGTTGAATGGATGAGTGAAAAACAAAAGGCACCGCCACGGCAGGCTTACGCAAAACGGTCGGAGTCGACGGCCGCCCTAGGAAGGACGCGCCGCCCGCCCTTGCAATACCGGGTTGAGGACTCCTCTCACAAGCGTCGTCTGAGCACTTTCACAGAATTCGCTCGAATTCGCCTGTGCATTGAGTAATCACGTTTCAACGCTTACGGCTGGGGAATTGAGTTTGAGCTGTAATCATAGGGTTGGTGAAATTGAAGAAAATATTTCCTTTAAAAATTGTAGGCCAAATTAATTATTAAATCATTTAATTACCAGATTACCTGGCTTATTTAAGGCGACGGTGGTTATCAACTTATTTGACAGCACAAAAAGAAATTGTGGAAGGCTATAAAACATTGCCTACGCCTAAAAATCAGTCGCTGGCTCGACTTCCACCTCCAATGGCAGCTACAATAATTAAAAACTTGATAAATCTACTGAACCGATTCATGGAAGACGAATAAAATCACACATAAAATGTATACTGAACATAAAAAACCCTTAACAAATGACATACCGATTCAGAAACATCTCAGAAAAGTTTATTGCATTCCAATGGCAAATCGCTTAGATTACGTCCCGTTGAATGGATTAGGAGAAAAACAATCGGCGCCACGGCAGGCTTACGCAAAACAGTCGGAGTCGACGGCCGCCCTAGGAAGGACGCGCCGCCCGCCCGGCCGCACCGCCCGCCCAGCTCTGGGGGTAGGGTTACGACGCATCTGCATACCTTGTGGAGTTGGTATATTAGGCTTTTATGACTTTCCAACATAATGGACGTTCCCTAAAACAAGAATTAAGTTATTTAAAAAAGGAATGATCGGTTTTTCAAACTTCGGACAAGATCGTCAGGATCCCGTCCAAAGGTGGAAAATCTTTTCTACCCTCCAGATAAGATGACAGATTTTCATTTGTTTAAAAATGTACGATGTTCGTTTCAAATACACTGTCAGAAATAAATTACGGTTTAAGTTATGCGAAATAAACTCACGATTCATCAAGATTTCATTACCAAAGATCAAAAAAAAATCGTGAAAGAATATCCGTGTAAAGTAATGAATATTGCTCTTTTCCCACCAATAAGGCTATTTGTAAAAGCACATGCCACCTTTAAAGATAAGGCCTACCCCACGTGGTGACTTATGGACGGTTGAAGCGTGGATTTATGAGACCTGTCACGAGGGTCGCGTCAAGACTGAACCGCTTCCTTGCTTTCAATATCCTACGAGTAGTAATGTGTTAAAATGACTTATGAGGAGCGGTGGCACTAAGATTACAGGAACATTTGTATTTTAGTTTCATTGTAACAGACTGTTATTCATAGTTTTTTGCCCTAAAACCGATAGTTTTTCTATTCAGTTATAAAATCGTTGCAATTTACAATGTCAAAAGCTGAAACTATGTCATCATATAATATAATTGAAAATCATATAGTCGTGTAGAAATTGGTATTCTCTAGTTTCTTCTCTAATAAGTTTGCAGCCTCTATCGCAGACTTGCACAATGGCTGCCTAGAACCTCTACACATCTTATTCAAAAGCAATAACAGACACCACATAACATTCCGAATCCGTTGACATAAGACCTTCTCATCTGCGATTCTGTCAGCGTCTGAGCATAATCTGGGCTCCTAAGGGTGTGCAGTTCACCCCAGGGTCGTTGCACCGCCGCCCGGGACGTCCTGCCAGACATAGGGGGGGGGGGGATGGATGGTGCAGGGGGGAGGGGGTTCCGCCCGATTACAGCCGCCTGTTACGGCAGGTTTTGGTAATCGTTTTGATGTGTTTTAGTAGTTGGAAAATGCGCCGCCGCTGGTTGGTTAGTTTTGGACGTTGGATGCACGGGCGCGAAATTGTTAGTTTTATTTTAGGTACGAAAGCAAAATGTTAGGGCTTATGCATGTTGTATTATTAGTTGGAGGCGTTGTACACCCGAGGTTTATAAAATCTTTTATAGGCTGAAATACTAAATGTTTTGTTTCAATGTATATGACTTAAATACTTATTGCAGTAGCCAGCTTCCATATAAGTAAATACACACAGGATAGAAACAATCTGTCTGGTGCGAGTTCTAAATACACATGTTTTAAATTAATATAGGAGTATGTATTCACTGATACAACTTTTTGGTTGGTTGGTGGAGATTTTGGTTTCCGCACACAATTTGTTATATAATAGCTTCAAGCTTTCGTCGACAAATGGACTATCCAAAATAAAAAGATATTTTAATTCCAACCATATGAGTTTGTTTGTTTGTTTGTGCGTTCAAACAAACAAACAAACAAAGCAACTCTTCAGCTTTATTATGTTCATATCGAGATAATATTCTATTAGCTATATAATGAATTTATGTCTCATCTCCAACGAGACCAAGTCCTCCTCTGCCCACCCCGTTATGGCCGGTTACACCACAGTAGGCTGTCCCGGGCGGCTCCTGCGGCGAGTCGTTGCTCCCGCGCCCGGGACGACCGGCGGGACGTGCACCCGGCTACAAATGCAGAGAGAAGGACGCTGGGGTTCTTCCAGACCTTAAGGGAACGTTCCAGATAGATTTCCCAATGGAATATTTATGGTTTTAAGTTTGTGTTTTGTTTTTGCATATTCTGGGTGGCATAGTAAGTAACATTTTAGAGACTATTAGAGACTTTGTCCTCATAGATTTCAGTCTCCGCATACAGTGTGTTATACTATGATTATCAAAAATATAGCTTAAAACATTCCTCGTCGCATGGACTACAGATAGTGTTGGAACACAATTATTTTCCCTAGTAGTTCCTGATTAGCCCAATCAAACAAACTCTACAACTTTTGGAATTTATAATACCTAATATAATATCGTTAATTAGCAAGATACGAAGTAAAATATGTAAACAATCTTGTGTCAACAAAAAGCAAAGGCAACTACTTATGTAAGAAAACAAAAATTAATAGAGTCACGTAAACACCCGTGTTAGAAACTTCTAGAAAACAGAGTATTACATAAATCACAGAACTGCCCTAGCTTGAGCCGTGCGTGACAACTTGCTCTCGTAATATTTTCAAAGTTATATCGGAGCTGTATTACATTAAACAAATATCTCAAATGCAAATTAATTCCTAACTGCGCTGCACCCCCACCGCCCGCCAAACCCTCACACGTTACCTTCCCAAATAAACCTTCACGAACTCTTGAACTTGTCACCTTCACAAGCCCACGTGAGTCTTATCACAATGCGATAAGGCTCACACTCGCACAGATTTGTCGCTCGTAGCTCGTAGACGCTACGGGGTCTACGGCCGGGCGTCCGGGCGCTACGGCAGCTACCTGGCCGGCTACGTGCTACGAGCGACCCGGCTGTGCCTCAACCGGATTGAAGGTTAGCTGAGTTCGTAGCACGACTACGGCGAGATGAGGGTAGGTCGTACTTTTACCCGTCAAAAAGGGTGATGTAACTAAATTTATTTTCATGTGTGATTGACTAGGGCATTACAGAGACTTTACGTATCGGAATAAATGAAATATTAAGGGTTCTCGCCTCGATTGAAGTAATTTACATCTGTAATTTATATTAAATACGTACTTAACGTAACGCTACTTTTTAGGAACACCAGTAATGAAAAAATTATCTATACAATTAAATAAAATATGTACAATACGACATACATAATTATATGTATATTCATAATATGTATGTCTTGCCTGTCTGCCAAATAAAGTGACATGATTCAGGCAATAAAACATAATATGTATATTTTTACACTGAATTTAATTTTGAAACAATGGCAGCGGGGGCTAATAATTTGTGCTTTGTAGGTATTATAAATAATGCGGGTCACAATTATATGTAATGTCTTATATTGTACATAACTAATATTACCTTCAGAAAAATAAATGTCTTTTGTTATTGTCTCATGATCGATTTTTTGTAATCAAAAAAATGCTTAATCGAAAGTTGGTTTAGACATTTACGGAGGTTAATCTGTTATTTTCATTTGAATAAAAATATGTTTAAGTAGAAAATTATGTTCTTATCCTAGTGAGAGACCAGGCTTTTTGAAACTACTTTTCAAAATGGCAAATAAGTGTGCTTTTATTCTTAACTGCTTTTATCTTTCATTGTTATTTTGATGTTTGTTTAATCAAGTATAATGTGCTTCATTTAATATTATTACATAATTTAAAAGTTATTAGTGTATTGCTCACATGTAAGGTTGGGTTAAGGTATAATACTCATTATGCATTTTGGCAAAATAACATAAGCCTATTGTTTTGTCGTGAAGGTACTTCGAAGAACATTACTATGTTCATTGACCTTCACATTGAGACGTCCTATAAGGACGTATTATCATATTATGGCAATCGATTGCGGGTTAAATTTCAGGCTTGTTCAGAGATGTGGTGCCAATAATGTTTCGCAAATATTCTATATAATCAACTCTTATTTTGTTTGTTCAATAATTGTGTTTTGGTCTAGGGTCATCTTATTAAAAATAATTGCCTCCGTATTGAATAACCGCTATATCACGGTTGTTAATTATTGCAGTGCTTGCCTGTCGAAAGTAGAGTCCTTTAAATATTTTGTGAACACACCACATCTGCTCTTTACAGGGAGCCTACCATACAATTTTATTTTTATTTTTTTAGTCTACCAACGTCATATGTTTTAATTTGCAAGTAACTCCCATAGGCGTTTATATGCATAATATCGGTGACCATTATTGTCAGTTGCAATTTAAAACTTTAAACTAGAGTAGTTTCACTGCAAATATATTGATTGTGCCGTTCGGTGACACGGAAACGCCCACGCTAGACTAATTGCCCAAACAACGGGAAGAAGGCGAAACCAGCCTTCTTTGACGCGCTGAAAAGTTTCAGTAAAGAATTGGCCCTCGCGCACACACACACATGTGTGTAGTACACTGTCGCGGCCGCTTGGCGGACCAGGGCGAATTGAGGAATTGCTATAATTAATGTTAATTGACAAAATAATAAAAAGCTTTATTTAACTAAACTAAATTAATTGTTTGGGATTTGGAATTGTTTTTATTTGACGTTGGACTTTGAAATCGAGCCGTTGATATTTTTTATGTTTTTAATCAGAATAATTTGAGAACATTATGTAGTTTGTAAAGAACACATAAAAACTGCTGAAAATTAGGTGTTTTTTGATATATAGATTTTGTGATGATATAACAACGACTGAATTAATGAGGAAATGCATACATGCATTTGATAAACCTCACATAAAATACTTTATCATTATTCTTATTTTCCAATAATGCGTTTTTATTATATAATTTGAAATAATTTAAATATGAAATGGCAGGAATAATATTAAGTACTAGTTTTCATTTATTTTGCCTCTAACACAATTGTAATGGTTGTTCACTGTTCAGATTCTCACTTACAGCCTTTAAATTTAAAATATGATTCGGAAATATGACATAAAGCTGACACAGGTAACCCTTACAAGTCCCATTTTCGGCGCATGCCGGCGACACGCACACACACGCGCGCACGCACACACGCGCGCGCCGCCGTCTAGACGGCTCGTTAAACCGCGCTGTTCCGGGGCTCGACATTCGTCAGTAGGATAGGTCACGGACCACCACGGACAGCGCTGTCGCTTTCCGCCGCGTACGCCCGTCCCCCTCTAACGGTGCTGGCCGCTAACGCAACCGAAAAACAACCGTAACATCCCTCCGATTACGTCCAATTTGCTCTACAGTTTGCGCAGGTATAAATTTCGCTTTCAAAGCTACGGTGTCCCTGATGTTATAACGCAGTAACTCCAATTTAAACAAGGCTTGAAATGCCTTCTAATTTGTTACGGTTAAGGACGATTTTCGGGTGTTTCAGAAGTTAGTCCTTCTAGGTCTCCCTGTGAGCGCTCGCTTGTCCTTGGTCGGCCAGGACGAATTAGTCTTGGGAATAATAATTTATGTAAATGTACGTACATGTGTGTACATAACGCTGTACAGGGCAGACATTAGACACAGAACAAGTAACAGGCAGAAATTTATTCATAGACATTTAGCATAACATAACACTCGGGCTTATCGTAGATGTAAGAGATGTTTTTATTTTTCGAGTTTTGCCTTTGTACGTTCGAGGGATCGTTTTATAAGGAAAGCATTAATCTTAATTATGTCTTGTGATGAAGTAATATTTGCTGGGTAGAGACAATCATTTCGATGGTGCCCCAATGTGTTAAAAATGCTGTTGTGATATTTTCGCGTCCGTGACATTTCTTCAATAATTTAAAAAAAATTGTTTAGGGAGCTTTAGCTATCACATATTATTTAAAAATGTCCTCACCGATACATGGCATATGCGTCATAAAAAGTACTTGTCAAAAACAAATTGTGAATATTACAATTGAGTTTTCATGTTCCAAAATAAATTAATTATTGAATCTACGAGTTACTGAGTCCCAGTTGTGCTGGGTCGCTCCGCGCTAGGTCCCAGGTTCGACGCGGTCGGACTGCGTAACAGCGGCCACGTCCGAGTGTTTGCTTAGGCATCCGCAAGGAGTGGTTCACGTTACGATTAATATATAATAACTATTTTCATCGCGCTATTGTTTGTAAGTTAAATAAATAAATTCTTTACAGTTATACACAAGTTGTTTAAGCTATAGCTCGTTCAATGGATGTTAGGGATAAATATCCTTCAATTAGTAATATTTATGGCAGCTCAAATGACAAAAATACATTTCTATAGCGGGATTCGTACCCCCGCCCCTGGGTTTTGTGGTCAGGTCCAACTAAGCACTAGGTCCAACAGACCTGTCCCGTTATAACAATTAATTAGAAGATTACTAAATATTTCGCTCCTCCTGACTAGTATTATATGTATAATGGAATATACGACTAAATTCATTGGTCTGGTATGAGAAAATATTTTCTCATCATTCGTCGGATCGCTTACAACCGTTCAGGGCACCTTAAATCAACTGAAAAAATATATTTTCTTCTATATTTTCTACAAGGAAAACTACTTATAAAAATACAAGACATAGTACAAGCTACAATATATTTTCAGATATTATGTACATATTTCTATTATTTCAGTGATTTGGTATTTATTCTACGTTCTTGTATGATTGTTATAACATAGCCATATTTTTATATGATATCCATATATCCAGACCACAACTGATCAGAAAACATGATTTGAATACCCACCTATTACCGAGAGAAAAAAACATATATTTTTGACATTGCGGACATTTCATGCCCTCTACAAAAACTATGGAACTGTTAACAGAAAGAAAAAGGACCGGTGTTGCTACAGGAATGTTTCTAGGATTACATGTTTCATACGCTTTGTCCTATGTTTCCTAACCACCTAGCTTGTAACGAAGAATGTTGTAGGGAAACTGTAATATTATGTACAAAGATGACTTCAATGAAAGAACAACACTTCTTAATTTTAATTGGCTCTACAATAAGATGTATTTGAGCCCTAACTATACTGCGGTAAAAAGCTTCAATAGTTATCGTTAATTCTAAATAACCGTGTCAAGAATCAGAAAAGTCAACTAAGTTGTGACAGCATACTGTGCAACTTTAATCAATCTTTTTCAACCTAATGAAGTGTCTTAGGTTCCGTGCCTCTTGCCTGTGGGTTTCATTTCTCTAATTAGTATGATATACACAGTTCAATATGTATTTGTGGACATGTAAAGAAGTTAATTTGCCTACCATAACTACAAGATTCAAGGCTGCAAGTACATAGCAATGTCAAACTAGGCTTTTCCCCAGGCACTTCCCGCACTGTGTTATGTGCCGCATTGTCTAGACGACATGTCACGTCATCCATCACCCGCGTTATGTGACGTCAACGGCTGTCATAACCGGCATGAGGAGTATGTTAACTTATCATTGTCCAATTGATTATGCCCTGGTGGAGGCCTCTGCGGTGGCAATTGTGTCAACTCTAATGAAGGAGCTGCTTTGAACATCACACTTGGATTGTAGTTAACTTGAGTTGTGTTCAAAATAAATTGGACAAGATTTTATCTGACCCGGGAACGCAATACGAGATAAGTCCCAGGCACTTCCAAAAAGGCGTTGAACAAAACTGATACCTATTATTTACCGTGAGTGAGCTACAGCTTCGTTGTTGCGGAAAAAGGCCAGATTGAAAAGATCGAAAATATACCAATAATTTCCAAAAAGCAAATGTTCCCTAAATGAGTATCGAAGTCATGTCTGTCCAGGCACACAAGCCAATGTTATAACTGAAAACCTCATCCAGCCGGTCAAAATCTTTTAAAATATTCCACCCCTACCCCGATCGCCTAGTCTAAATAAAACTTCGCCACTTGCACCTGAACAAACCTCTCGACTCAACTCGTAACTTTCGCCATAATAGTTACCGGCGAATAATATTAATTGGTCGGCCAAAATCTTCCGAGATGGCCGCCCTCCGGCCCTCCGCCCTCCTCCCAGTCTGAAGGTCGCACGGGCGGGCCGGGCGTTCACCCCCCGCACACACGCGTCTTATGTTGGAGACGCTGTGTTGGTGTTGGTGCTATGTTGGAGGGGCTATGTTGGTGTTGGTCGCGTTTTATCCGCTTGTGTTCGCGTTTTTTCTGATGTTATTAATAGGCGATTGTGTAACGGTTGTCGCTTTGGTGTTTAGGGGAGCGTGTGCGCAAATTTGATGGCACAGCCGCGGGCTCCGCCGGCGGATCGGGGATGCTCAGCACGCCGTGTCTGTCGTTTTTATGATTAATTAGCGAGTAGCTCTGCGGCTTCATGTTCATGGAACAAAGGCGGTTGTTTTTATATTCACTTGGTAGGAGCCTACGCTGGCTTAAACGTTATTTACTTAGCTCTTTTCATGAATGAAATAAAAATTGAAACTCTTTACCATTTGATAAATTCATTGTATAAATATGTAGTTTTATCCATACCATTGAAAAAAAAAAGCTAAAATAAATAACTCATTGTTATTTGGAGTACAATTGTTGGTCCTTTCAATCTTTCAATACTACTATTTGTGTCTCTTTGGACTTGAAGTATTTCGTATGAAATTATTTTGCTCTTTACCGTTTTTACACGTGTCACCTCGTCTACATATCAACTTTGACATCATGTGCGCCTTTCACTTTTATTTCTATACGTACCTATCGATTGCCGAAACAGCGGCGGGCAACAATTGCCCAATAGCTCGCAAAAACCGGAAAAATAACACGTTGCCCAAACCAGGAAAGGTATTTGTAACTTGCCGTCGAAGGACGACCCGCTGTGTGGTTAACTGCTACGAAACGACAGTAATGTACACTGTGCACTTTTACAGCCAACAAAATGTGTACAAATATACTTACGTGTAAGGCCTTATGAGAACGTAATAGAGTTCACATTTGAAAAGGTTTTCTGTACGTTTTACCTACTGCTCGCAATTTTACATGGAATTTTATACCACAAAAAAGGCGTGGCGTTATTAGAAATTAAATTTAAAATTATATTAAAAAAATACAATCGGAAACTAAAAAAATTAATTGATAAGTAATTTGGTAAGGGCGTCCATCTCTACTCTCTCATGCGTTTATTTTTTATTTAATTCCTACATTCACATCAGCTGAGAAACGAAGCATGTTGACATCACAATATTATTAGTGGCAGTGGATCAGTGACAGCGGTTTGACAGCGCGTCCCGCGGGCTTGTCAATACGACTGACAGTTGACAGTTAGGGAAACGTCATCTACGTGTAAATGTGCAGTGCATGTTGTGAGGATGTTGAGTTTTTGCATTATCCTTTATAAATTAGATGCTTCCTTATTTTCAAAATAATAATAAAATACTAGTATGTATTTTCGGCCGTGTCGCAAAGGCTCGGGCTGAGAGGAGAGCACTAGGCGAGGTCTGTGTCATAATAACAATCATAATCGTAATCATAAATCATTCATACACGTTAAGTAGGGTACAGTAGTGGACTGCGATAGGCTGATGGTGATTATGATCTCTTTTCGCCAATTAGCCTTTGTAGACGAAATGAGTTATTCCTGTTTTTGCCCAATTACAAGCATTAAAGTTCAGCACCTAGAACTCAAACCCTTGAAATAAAAGGTACTACGAGTACGTCTTACACAATATGACATGAACCGTTGCTGAGTACATTCAGAATCAAAGAAACCTATCTCATTTCCTAAATTGATCCGATTAGGAACCGAGTCTGTGTACACACCGCTCCGGGCATGTAACCTCGCCATCATTATATTTTAGGCATGTCTGTGTACAAAATATAAAATCTGTAGCTTCCGAAAATATACCTTATCACATTTCCTTCTAAGAACATATTTTTTGCTGTGCATAAATTGAAATCTGTTCTTTTCCGCGTATTAAAAACCCCACAGCCCAAGGCAGTCGAATCAGACGCCATAGTCAAATAACAGGCAACAAACCAATTGCATATTTACGACGAATCTACGACACTTATGTGCTCTTAACATGGTGATAAATAAACTAATATGGTAAATAGGAATAGGACCTTGGTATAAGTTTTCTTTTGAATTTTGATTTCACAAACGCCATAATATTTTTAATCATAAGATGCTTAAGCAAAGTAACACAGGAGTTAAACAATTATTTAATGTACAAAATATATTAGTACTAGCAGCCGCCCGCGACTTCATCCGCTTTTATTTTGGTCTACCCATGGAAGACCTAAGTCCTGCATGTATAACAAATTTCACCAAAACCGTTCAGTAGTTTCAGCGTGATTGACGGCCAAAACATCCAAACCAACACTTAATTTATTTTTGTGTCCCATTCATGTTTAGGTATTAGACGCTTGTATGTTACGGACGACTACCAATACACTGTGTCCTGTTGCGGACAACCCGCTGTAACGAGCTCCCTTCGACTAATAAGACGAACATTTTACAATAATTGACATTTTCCTCAAGGTTTTTGGGCGACTTCAATATTACTAGTAGGCGGCACGTGGATGTTTTTAGAACATGAATTATATTTTTCCGTCCTTACTGGACATGTTTGATAACAACAATTACCTACTATGTAATCTATCAATCAGTTCTAAATCTAGAGCTTGCAGGCTGTCGTCCATGCGTGTCATGGACTTCAACCCATTCTAGGTACCATTAAGTATTTTCTTATTAATGTCATTCGGCAAGGCAAAGCGTTCCGTAGACGCTATGATGGTTACTACTCGTACGATGGTGTAGTGGTTTAAAATCTGAATGTTCAAGATCCTTGGTTCTAGATTTCTAGAATAATATGAGTCTCAAACACAATCCGTATTTGGAACATAAAATATTTAAGTGAATTATACTGAGATACATATTATCTATCTAACAAGAAGAAGCCTCGAACCAAACGGTAAATATGAGTAAAGATAAAATCTAAACACCCGCACTATAAATAAGTCGCGTGCCAAACACGAAATCTCATATCAAAATTTCTAATTAAACACTTATCTTGCGTTATTGTTTGATTAATTGCAGTCCATACTGCACCTATCTCGTCGTGGGAACTCGCTCTATATTAAAAACTCGCATAACTTTCACGTCTTCCCTGGCACAATGCCAGATTATGTCAACCGCGCGCATTGTTTTTACGAGAAATGCATTAGCAATATCTGTATGTACTTCCCTCCCTCTCATGTTTTGGTAGGGTAAATCGGAACGTATGTCGAAGGATGAAGGTTTGATATTGTTTGCTGTACGCGAGGGATGTGTAAGGCTGCTTGGACACTTACTATTATTCGTAACTAATGCATATTTCACTTTTTATCCAATACAATTATTGTAGTACATACATTCATCAAACCAAAAGCTCAAAGTAAAAAGAAATACTATGTTTACAAAAGTGCCATCGATGTATGATGAACCTATTAAAAAATATATACTATTAAACATTTAAATAATGTATTAATCTTTTATTCATCTCATTGCGCATGAATTTAAACAAACTTAACATTTATTTTTTAACTAGGAATTGTGCATTGTTGTGCATGGTTTTACCTAAAGTCGTACGAAATATTATCGTAATATACTCTTAAAAATAAAAATAAAAGGTTCATCGAAGGAACAATATCTTGTCGTTGAATATCAAAATATTGATCTAACTTATTTGCATTGGCTGCGTGTATGCAGGGCCTAACCGGCGTGCATCTCGCCCGCAAGAAATGCAGTTTTCACTGTCGGTCACGCGATGCTCTCATGCACCTGTCCCACAATTATTAGCCGAGATTTGCAGCCGACATTTTGCTCCATTAATTCCTAATACAATAACAGGATTACTTTGATTTTGCTTTTGTTATTTATTAATGAAATGGAGTAGACTATACAGTTTCACGACTCCCGCGGCCATGTCCAAAACACCTGAACTACTTTTGTTATATACCTTTTGTTCTTGTCAGTTTGTTAAAAGTATTGGTATACTCAATAAACATATTTTATATTCCTGACGAAAAAATCTGTAAGTTTTGGTATGAATAAAGAAATCCTAGCTTTGTTCTTTGCCATATTAAAATAACAGGAAAGCGTAAAGTTCTAGTACAATAACAAGAGATGGCTTATTGTTAATACTGTATTATAATTTATCCTAATTTTGTTTCAGGTAAGCGTTCATCACCTAGTTATAGCGCCACGTGTAAGTCTGCAAAATTTTCCTTAAACATGATACTCGGAAAAATATATAATCTCTAGTACATAAGCTATATTTAAGCTGTAGAACAAAGCAACAAGAAACAGATATATCGGTATTATTTTTACGAAACACGGCTTTTGGAAGAATTTCTTAAGCTTTCTTATCTTTTAGCGAGTTAAAATACGCCTTTCTTCTAGCAATATTTACCCAAACTATACAAACCCAGTTCCATGATCTGCATATTCTAGAAGATGGTAATATTCTTACCAAAGTCTCATGTATGGTTTATGTCCATACCTACAGTCAACGTCTCAAATAAACAGACGCAACCATATCGGTACAAACAAAGTTTCCATATTGTTGTCAACATTCTAATCGTTCAAAAAGTCCACTCACTCGAAACGCCATATAGACAGGCGGCGGCGTTTTGAATGAGTGGACTCTTCTCTGTGACTCTTCAGTCCAACCACCAAAAATATGGTAACAGTAATCGCGCCACCTTTACAGTACTAATAAGATCCAAGAATCCACCTAAACGTTTGTTTACCTATCGCTGCATAATACACAAACCGCATAAATAATTCAAATTCCTGCATTGGTTGGATTACTGATTTGCATCTTACAGAAGTGGATTAGATTGCGCGGGCAAAGACAGTGCATTGGCTAATTGCCTAAGCAGTAGGATGCATTTGAAAGTGCGTCGCGAGTGCATCGGTGTCCTTGTGCCGCGTTCCCACGGCTCCGGAACTAGTGATGTCACTGCGCACCTACGTACCGGCAATATCCGGTTTACCTACTTTTTGGTCGTTTAACGTATTTCTTGAGGCGTAAAATTATGTTCATCTTGGATGGGTGTAAATAAATCAGCGTTTAGGCTCAAATCTATGATAATGTAATAAAGCTGAAGGGTTTGTTTTTTTGAACGCGCTCATATCAGGAACTACTCATTCGAATTCAATTTTGTTTTGTGTTGGATAGTCCTTTTATCGAGGCTTTAAGATATAGTATCACACTATGTGTGGCTATGAACGAATGGGAAGAGCGCATTTTATTACAAGACTGCTAGCAGTTCATATTAGTATGGGGTTTATTAAGATTTATTTAAAATTGCCTTTACCCCCGTACAAGCCTTTCTTAGTTCGATGCTAGAGATAGGTATTTAATAAAATAATAATGATAAGCCAGCAGGATGCAGGAACAGGGCAGGCAAATGATGAATAATAAATTCTCTGAACTAACACACCAATTGCCTAGCCACAAACTAAGCTCGAAACTTGTAATAAATGGATGGTAGGGATCGGATAGACATTCTTAAATACTGTTAGATTTGTTTGATATTTTCTATAAATTCATTTATTACGGAAAATATATCCGCACACGTCACCATCATCACTACTCTTAGGACCGGGCGAGCGGCGGGTAAATTATGTCCGGACCCGTCCGCGCAGCTTGCGAGAACTCGGCGCATAGACAACCCGCGCTGAGTAACTGGACACCGCTAATTAACTACTCTCACAGCCGGCTGTCCACTGACCAACGTGTTTTGATAGAAGTCTAGACTGGTCCATAACCTGGCCTGGAGGAATTGATTAATTATGAGAATAAATAATTTGGTTCCAAGCCACTGCTACCGAAGGAAGAAATCATCCGTTAAAGCCTGTTATAGTCCACTAGCGGCCGCTAAGATTTCCGCACACATAATGTGATACAATAGCCTAAAGCCTTCCTCGTGAAATGGACTATCCAACACAAAAATATTGTTTCAATTCCAACCAGTATTTCCTGAGATAAGCGCGTTCAAACAAACAAACTCTTCAACTGTTTACATAAGTATAGATTTGTGTCTGATATTACATATTCTCGATTAAATACCCCCATTGTTGCATTAATAGATTTTTATAAAGAATAATAACAATAATTATACTCATATCTCCTTGTACGAGTATCTTGTTCCCGTGAGCGGTTTAATATCGTCTTACGAGAGGAAATTAGTTCTATTCTCAAGTCCGGATGTCGCGATGTGATCTAGGCCACTATGCGGAAATTATTTACCATGAATTTTCTCTTTATATAGATTGTGTGTTTGATGTTTATCTTGATACAAAACTTAGCGATGTTATAGGACCTAATGGTGGTTTATTTTATGCACATTATATAGGTCCAAGAAATAAATGATAGAAATGTAACATGTGCAAGTAGGCTAAAAGTATTGGTTGAAATTAGTCCAATATTTTAGTAGTAATGTTTATTACTAATTTTAGGAGTATTCCTTCTTGGCTTTTACAAACATTTCTTAGAGTAAATGAAAATCATAATATTTGCCTCTGTGAGTCCAAATATAAAATTGAAGTCTATACCAACAAAAGATGTACCTAAATAGTATGGAGAGAGTTTGTACATATTATTATTTTTATTATAACGCGATTTTTCCCTCCATAACTCTCGTCTAAACGTCGCATAAACGCAAGTAGCGTGCGCTTTCGACAATTTTATAACTGCGCTCATGATAGATTGGATAGAACACAGCCCATTCACAACTTTCGTTTGGCGCGCTTGTGTGGGTGAGTGCAGCCGTGTGCAGCGGAGTGCACAACTGCAGTGGCACTGAGTGCACTGTGTCAGTGTGTGCGGTAGGAAGAAAGTGCATTCTGTCCAGACTAGCCGAGGGAAACTTTACATTAGACAAGGCGTGCGCTGCCCGCCTCCGTGGGATATGTCGCGAGATATGTCGGTTACGGAATTGCTATTTATAGGGGAATGGAAATGCATTTGTTTAGCTCTCTATTGGTTTAGGAGTTAAAGATAGATGCACTTGAATGTAACAATGCACGTATATACAAGTTTGGCGCTAGGTTTCTACTTAAGGACGTTAAATAAATGGTTGGAGAATGTTCTAAATTACGAAAGAGTGTCGTTATTGCTGATCTACAGGAGACTGACCCGTACCAGGAAGCCAAGAATAATAGTCTTCATCATAACTTAAGCAAAAGACCAGGAATAGAAAGGGTTAGTTGCCAACTATATCCTATCAAATTGATCGAGTGTCTTAGTTAACTATTCTTCCATATCCTTTATCATAACTTTAGTAACAATGCCAACAATGTTATGGGTACACAATTGTGTAATTTCTAATATTGCTACTTTTCAAATAGTGTGTACAGTAATACATCAGATAGTCCCCTAACATATTAGCACTTTACTATTTGTCAGAAACCCTTTCAGGAACTTATCGTCAAGTAGTAATTCTAGACCCGCGCTATCCTCAGACCGGTCCCGCCTCGCTGCGGTGCGCATGCGCCGGGCTGCACTTGCGCTAGTGAACTTGAAACCGTTTCTGCGCGCGCGCCGCTTCCCTTTCGCGGGAGGCGCGCCGTCGACGCCCGCGCCCGCTACTTGTACGACCGAGGAAGTATAACAGATGATTTCTATAGATTTTGTCGTTATCTTATTGGAGAAATGAGATGGTTATTATGTACAAAACTCCGGCCCTGCTTCGTACGGATGATGCATTTATAAACATAAACTTTCATTCTTGATCATCTGTCTGATATAAAATAGGTGGCGCTGTTTTAAAGATATAAGCATACATAGGAACAGATAAAAGAAAGCGACTTTGTTTTATACTACGTAGTGATGGCAACTGAAAGCAAAAACTTACCGTTTTAAGCAAATACCATGGATATGGTCAAAAAGTTTATTTTTATAGTATAGATTTCCCTTTTTACGATTGGGACTGGTGAAACTCTGTACATACTCGTATATTATTATCAACAGTAGTTTCACGCTCGATAATTGCTGATTTTCCCCTGTTATTCTAACGACCACTTGTCTACGTGTGTTTGAGTAAAATATGTATACAAGTAACATAAAGTGCATTTATTTTTAAATTCTATTCACTACCCTTAAGTAAACAAAACCGGCCAAGAGCGTGTCGGACACGCCCATGAAAGGGTTCCGTAGCTAAAAGATAGCCCGACCGCTTAAGACAACATTAAGTAAGGGCAACTGCACGTCATAAGTTGGTCGAGTTGTATAAAAATAACTATGTATGATACAGAGTTCGCTATAGTTTTCGTTGAAAGTACTTACTTGGAGGTATACAGGACATTTTTTTCAGAATTATTGTAATAGTATTTCAAAAGTTAAGGGGGGGGGGACGCTCTAATTTTAACTTTGTATTAATATATCTCGAGACTGGGGTGTTTGATCCACATAGTTTCAAGGCGAGTTTTATTGTATTTAAAAATACCTGTTTAACGATACCCTACACGATGGGTTAAGTGTAATTTTTTTTTTAGAATTAACTTTTCGCTGTATGGGAGGGGGGTAAAAAATGATTATTTTTCGATAATTTTAAAAACCAATTCTTGAATTATCACTATACATCTCTCCACCAATTTTCGTGGCAATCGGTTCAGAAACGGTGGAGAACGAACCAGGACAGACAGACAGACAGACAGACAGACATGACGAAACTATAAGGGTTCCGTTTTTGCCATTTGGCTACGGAACCCTAAAAACTACTAAAGAATACATAATATGTCACGCACCATAGATGGTATGTTACGAGCAGAGATTTAGCTTTATATGACGGCCTAACATGCTAACATCGTTGTTAATACCTGTGCAACAATGTGCTATTATTTTCTCCCCATCCTCCGCGTTTCGTGAGTTATTTAATTTCCTCCTTATCTCCCAGTTGCATCGCCTGCCCCACTCCCCCCCCCGGGCCTGCCCCCTCCCCCTTCTCCTCACGTATGCAGTTTCCCCGTGTTCGCACGCTCGCGTTTTTCTCTTAGAACAATGTCATAATTGGCTGGTTTCCACTTTCAGTTTCGCGGACGGACTGTGATCCGCACGCAAAAAATAAGAGTATGGTGCGCATGCGTCGATGCAACGACGACTTATGCAGTGTGTGAGAAGCAGAAGTGTGTGACGACTTGTTGGGCTGATGCGGAATTGTGTAAAGATGCGCTTCTATGTACATAGTTTTAATGCTTCAGTCTTTTGCGCTTAAGTCATTCGACCTCCTCACAAGATTGGGAATCATGTATTGTGTCTGAAATGCATTCTCCATTTGCGAAAATAACACGACGATAAACTGACAATTTCGTCTTCTCACAAAAAAAACATTGCTACCCTGAAAGATTAATATTAATCTTCACTGTTTGTCATTGTCTTACATTTTAAAGGTTACGTTAATCTATTGGAAGTAATAATCAGAATTATGCTTTAAATTATGTAAACATCAAAATGTCAAGCTTTAAGAATGTCATCTCCGGCTGGATAAAAGTGGTTTAATGTAAACAGTATCTTAAACTTATGAGTAGCGCTCGCTCGCGACTCCGTCTGCGTCGATTTCGTTTTCCCCACACACAGTGTTATACTATAGCTTCAAGCCTTCCTCGACTAATTGACTATTCGAAACAGTAGTTCCTTAGATAAGCGCGTTCAAACAAACAAATAATCAAGCCAACCCTGGATTCCAATACAATGACCGAGGATGCGACCGGGATACTCGCTAGGATGATGATGAAACACACAAACAAACAAATTCTTCAGCTTTAGTATAATAGTATAGATATATTCTGTTTAAACATTATTCGCTATCACTATGACGCAAGCCCGTATCTGTAAAAGTAACAACGCTTTTGCGAACGCTACAGTAAGGCAACCCGTTTGTTTACAGTTTTCACTCTCAGTATTTTTCTCTTAGTGAAAATTCCGTTGTCGCCGCGTGTTCGCTGTGTTTTTAGCTCGGCGCCCGCGCAGCCAATATGGCCGACTACCGACGACGTCGTAGGCATTTTCTATCGAGATTTATAAACCAGCAGGTCATTCGGTAGCGTCTATACCCATTCTAAACTACCTACTTTAATATTTCTAAGGTAAACAGTGTCCCTATTGAAATGATACGTTAGAACTTTCATATTTATTTGACCTATTTATTAAAGTAGGTACCTAGACAAAACATGGCTTGATCATGACAGAAACTCTCATCAATGCCATTAATGTGCTTATAGTACCTTCCCGTAAATTTCAAAAGCAAAAGTATGTTTAAATTTATGACACTGTGGTTGGCCTAAACACAATTGTTATAAATTCGTAAAAGAAGATGCCATGACCTTACATTTTATATCTCTCTAGACTAGATAATAAATCAACATACATTGACCGGGTTTTCCATTGATTCTTTCAATTGTAATTATCTTCTCAAAATATCTCATCTTTACGAATGTAGTACTTACTCAAGCTGAAGAGTTTGTTTGTTTGTTTGATCGCGCAAATTTCTGGAACTACTGGTCCGATTTCGACAGTCCTTTTTGTGTTGGATAGTCCATTTGGCGAGGAAGGCTTTGGACTATAGTATACACCTAGACCGAAAACCACGCGAAAGGAGTTGCGTGAGGCCGCTAGTTGGAAGAATAACATTACAGTTTGTTTGTTTAACTAAAAATGTAGGTATATCTTGAAGATTCCTGTCTCTAGGCTACCTGGCACCAAGGATATTGGCGGTCTATCGTCTCGAGTGTTTGTCCCCGCCTCCACTCGAGTTGTTTGATCGGACACTGTCTGTTTGTCCGTCTGATATCTGTTACTGTTGTCCGGAGTGTTTGTCAATCGTTGAAGTAATTCTCTATTCTTTCCTCAGGAATTCCTGTAGTGATCTTGAATTAGGGCAATGAACTGGGCAGATAACGATGATTACGTTTTTTTTAAAGTCATTACATAATTTTTCCTTATGAAGATTTTGTAAAGTAATGTAGTACATGTTAAGTTAAGTAATAAACCACTAGAGTAGGATAAAGTTGAAAGTACAATAAGAAAGTATTTTGATTTTAAGAAATCCAAAAATGTATTGTCTTTTTTGCGGGAAATAAAATAAACAAAACTGATATATGTATTTGCTAACGTCATGCCAATTAGGTACACAATAAGAAATGAAATGTAGCAATAGCTAATATGTAAAAGTGTAAAAAAATGTTTCCTCAAAAAATATTCCATTGATTAGGTTATTCCCCGCCACCCAATCAGAAGATAAACTTTAAGATTTTATTTCTTGCGGAAGACTTTGATATCTAATAAAATGTGGAATATAATGTAGTGTAATATTTGAAACAATGTTACCTTCGTCTGATCATCGATTTTAAATGGTCTCCTGTTCCACCCATGGAATATGTGCCATCAGATGTACCTAAAATTATAAATGTGTAGACAAGATATTATATGTCAGTACCTACAGGGCCTCGTATATGAGATATTCGCGATCAAAGAAACTCTTAGATGTCAACAAAAAATCTTCGGAATAAAGTATTCCTCTTACAAATTCCTTACGTTACAGGAAAATGATTGAATTGCGTTCAAGTTATCGGTAGTATGACATCACGAGAATTCTATCATGCTTAATCACCGATGCATTGTTTACTTACTTTTATTGCGAAATTATTAGTTTTTCCCTTTACAAAAGAAATTCTATTTAACTGGAATACGAGGGCGCACACCCACGCCTTCGTACTAGCTTCAAACAATGTTTTGATTGAGTTATAACTACGAGGTTAAAATCAATAACTAAAAATGAATTCGTAACAGTTTTTACAAAGAACAACTAGCTGTATGTTTTTTCAGCATATGTTTATTTGAGACTTAAAATTACTTATTGGCGTTTAAAGGGACTAAGTACATAAAGTCTAATTCGATTTGAACGTTTCCTAGTATGTACATAAATACAATTTATAAGACACAGTACACTTCTTGTATTGAAAGATTTAAAATTTGACTATAATCATAGGGAGACATGACTGTTAGGACTTGTCGTATACACTACAAGAAATACTTTCACATCACACTATCCCACCAGCACTTATTTACAAAATATATTTTCAAAATATTAGGTCCTCAAAAACCATAGTCGGACTTGTAAAACTAGCAACGGCATAACCTACCCTACCACTCCAAGTTGAGCGGACGGGCTAAAAATACGGCAGAAATTAAAAAAAGGCCCGTAGACGACCAGTCTTCCTGTGCTAATCGATGCCAATTACAACTAATGCGGCGCGCGCGTGTGCGTGCGCGTACGCAGCCGCCGGCCAGTCCTAGTGCTGCAGTGAACCATCTGCAGATCATGTCCTGTGAATGTTCCTGGACTCGTAAGAGACATTTTTGGAGTGTATGAAAATATCCTGAACTCTAAGGAATATTTCTGGATTGTTAAAGAATATTTTTGTACTTTTAAGATATACTTTTGGATTCTAAGAAATACATGTTTTTGGCTTTTAAATTATTTTTGGGCATTTAAAGAGATGTATCAAGACTTTCAGAAAAAAAAATACTCCAAGAAACATTTTTGGATACTAAGTGATATTTTTGGACAATAAGAAAAAATCTATACAAAATTTGTTGGATTCTAAAATATTAGAATCTAACAAATATCGTTAGACTCTTCACGAAACCTGGAACCTAACGTCGTATAGTTTAATGTTAATTTTTCGATGCTGAGTTCCAGAGTGGGTGTGGCTGCTATATTCCAATTTGATTCAAATTCATGATCTACCTTATTGGCCTGTCTCTATTTTCTTATGAAACAAACCAATTCGAAACTCCTAATTTATTTCCACAATAATTCACTACCAACTATTACTCTACCACATTATTTCGTGTACGCACGCTAGCATCACTGCCCTACCTCGCAGTGTCGCGCGAATGTGTGGGTGCGGTGCGCGGGCGCCGCGTAGCCTTGAATCCGTACGTCGACTGCACTTGCCGCGGGTAAGCTCGGATGCAGCGCCGGAGCGAATCTATGCGCTCTAGCGACGTATGAACAGTGTATAACAGCGTAGCATTAAATAAAACTGCATACTTTTAAAGGGGTAAAATCGCGGTTTCATTAAAACTACTACGAAATTTAATGAGTAAGAAAACATTAAGTAGCGTAGCAGATCACCTTGTTATGTGTATCTGTTCAATGTTGTATTGACGCTTTAATTGGTAATTTTTAACAAATAAATCCTTTACAAACGTAAGTTAAGTGGAAACCAATTAGCAACATGGCTGGGTCTTATTGAATATTGTGTTTGGAAATAGTAGGATCTCAAACTAGTAGAGTTTTTGCTTTTGATGTAAGACTTTTATAGTTGAAATAATAACAGTCAGTGTCTATGTGTCTGTACTATTCTAATAAGAATTCAACCGCACAAAATTAACACTTTATTAGAGTTAGGCTGTTATCAATCAAATATCCGTTCACTATATAAACTCTAGTCAGTGTCAGTTAAAGAACTACAAAATGCATCGCTCAAAATCCAAATCCGAACGCACAGAACTGCAACACCTCCGTCCTTAGCGCATCTCGTCTCGCAATATTCCGTCTCTCTCCAACGTACTCACTGCGGCACTCGTTCCATCCCGCTCGCACTTGCACATAATTGGCGCCGCAGGAAGCGTCGAGAGATTGATGATCTAAGCCACGATCGATCTTTGGAGTGGATCTTTTGCTCCTTTTTGCTCTTGTGGGTTCCGTTGCATATTGAAGATGCGAAATTTAGTTTCCTCTTTAATACTCAAACTGTAGGCTCACTGAGGATGAGGAAGACAGCACACACTTTTTTCCCTCTATGACAGCTTTTTTGAATATTTATTTAACTGGGTCACAAGTATGCTAGATTATATCGACCATGTAGTTATTATCAAACTGTACTATTTATTTCATTGCAAACGCTACTACAAGATCTGCTATCACTTAGTGTAAAATTACTTTCAAATTGTTTTTCTTATCAGAAATTTAAATTAAAAAAGAAACATGTCCAATGTCCGTACATATTTTTTCGACTAAGACACTGAAATTTCTCCAATTTTACATTATTGTGATAATAATAATTACAAGTTCTCTATCTTTTACAAATATAAAGATTAATTACGCACATTTTACAAGAAATACTTTTACACCACAATAACCCACCAGCACTAGGAACGAATTTAATACAGACGATTTTCTCGTACAACTTACTTATTAGAAATAACTAAGTACAAATATTAGTATGTAGTTAAAATCCTTAATCTATCTATCTAACACCTATGCGCTTTTTAGGGTTCCGTAGCCAAAATGGCAAAAAAAAACGGAACCCTTATAGATTCGTCATGTCTGTCTGTCTGTCTGTCTGTCTGTCCGCCAGTCTGTCACAGCCACTTTTTTCCGAAACTATAAGTACTATACTGTTGAAACTTAGTGAGTAGATGTATTCTGTGAACCGCAACAAGGTTTATACACGAAAATAGAAAAAAAATAAAAAAAGTGGGGGGTCCCCATAGTCAGAACTGAAACTCGAAATATTTTTTTTCATTGAACACATACGTGTGGGGTATCTATGGATAGGTCTTTAAAAATATATTAAGGTTTCTAATATCACTTTTTTCTAAAGTGAATACTTTGCGTGACAGACCCTTCCAAAGTGGAAAAAAGTGTGTCCCCCCCCCCTCTAACTTCTAAAATAAGAGGATGATAAATCTGAAATAATTATATAATGTACATTACCATAAAACTACCAACGAAAATTGGTTTGAACGAAATCTATTTAGTAGTTTTTTTAATACGTCAAAAATATAATTTGTACGGAACCCTCAGTGCGGGAGTCCGACTCGCACTTGGCCAATTTTTATTTCTTGTAAGCTCTCTACCTAAGTGTTAAACTTATTAACAGCTGCGCAAAGCTCTTGCAATATATTTACTCTCTATCCACATTAATTATCGGTTATATAGAAATCAGATAATTAAATTATGTTGGGCTCACAGTCTAAGCCTATAAAATGGATATTGAGTCTATAAATTAATACCTTGCAGTGAGTACAGCCTATAAGATTGTAAGTTTCTAACTGGAAACGAATATGGAATATAGAGCAATTTATTTTTGTTACATGTGTAACTATTTGATTAAGTATGTAGGTTTATTATATAACAAGCGTCCGCCCGCAACTCCGTCCGCGTGAATTTCGGTTAGGTACCGCTCACATAGTGTTATACTATACTACAGCTTAAAGCCTTCTCGATCGAACTATTCAACACGAAAATATGTAGTTTTCCAATTCGCACCAGTACTTCCTGAGATTAGCGCGTTTAAACAAAAAAATAACTGTTCAGCTTTATAATGTTAGTATTGATTTTATAGAAGTTCTAAACCATAAAGGTTGTGAGTTAGAATCCTGCTTTGGTTTTTTATTGAAAAAAAACCTGCATGACATTTATATTTGATTCGATGTCATGCTACTGAAAAGTTAATTACTTGTAAATATTTCCCTTACTCATGCCAGGTCCTCAAAATCTCTTAGCGAAACTCTACATAACACGCTTTGTGGGTTACTGTAACACGGCTTCAAGTCTTACATACATAGTTTAAGTGTAACTTAGAACGAAACAAAGGCTTAAACCATGATTAATCGAGACTACGATCAAAGAGCACAAAGTAGAATCTTATTAAGTATTTAATCATCTGTTTCGGGCAGATACTAAACAGTCCGACTGTTAGGGTGAGACTCCACTAAAGCGGAGATGTGCGGAGCCAAACGGAGATGTGTCGTAAGAAGTTAAGAGGATTTCGGCCTTAACGCGTGACCATCTTAGCATTGAAACCCTATTGGCTTCTTGCGATACTTACATAACATCTCGTCTCTGCTTCACATATACAATATAATATAACATAATATTCAGAATCAACAGGTGTATTACAAATATGCTAAAATAGATAACATGTATCACCCAGACCAGGACCAACAGACGTTCATGCATTGAAATGTTTGTCCGTTGGAGGGATCAAACCCGCAACCTCTTGGTCTAACAGGCAACTTCCTGACCATTAAACCAAGCGGGTCGTCACATATCTGCTTTGGTGGAGTCTCACCCTTATGTACGTTCCTACTGAAATTCAAATTCCCTATGGTATTCTCGCTTTGCCTATTTGTCAGGGATAGGGCTGGAAGGAATAGCTATTTAGTTATTGCAGCCAAACAATATCGTGCCTAGCTTGATGTCCTGGCCAGCTGTTGTGAATAATAATACACAAAATGGTGAATATTTTTACTTATTCTATGTCTAGGTGATATTTTATTTGACCAATTAAACAATAGTATGAGCATAACGATTTCTAGATTTTTTTTTCCCATTCTCTGTCACACCTCTAAGCTATTGTGTTCCAAGATTCTAATATGTACTACCATTTCCGGAATAATGCTGTCTAACATGATGGCCGATTGCCAATAAGAACTGCTTGTCCAACAATGTATACCAGATAATTTGATTCTAAATTGGTACCTACCAACAAAAGTTCCAAACCTCAAGAGAGTTTCCTCCACCCATAATTCCCGTAACTTCTTGGTAGATTGCATTAGAGTAGTTTTAACCAAGAGTTTCTTAGATTCAGAAGCTTTCTAAGCTTAAAAATTCTTATGCCGTTCGGCATAATTTCGGCTCCAAAAATCAAGCATCATATTCGCATGGTTCCGCAATGCCGTATCAAGTACAGCCCTAGACGGAACCGCATTCGGCAGTACAGTCACGTGGCGACCGCCGCGCCCTTCAAGAGTCCTCGTGACCTAGGACAAGTCTAGATACATTAGTGGAAGGACACAGCCGCCTGGATAATTTATGGTGTTGCCACATACGGGAGACTTACTGGCACTTCTGAATGTGAATAAGTTGATAAGAGGATAATTTTGACGGATCATTTTCATTGAAGTTACTGTAAAGGTCCATGAAAATTGCCAGGAGAGTTGTTGTTTGTTCAATTTCATACAATGATTGCGACCCTTAGTGATGAGGAATACGATTCAAGGTGGAGGAACTGTAAAGAAGAAAGTCAGTGGCACACCAAAGTTTTAGCGCAGGATTCCAATAAATAGAGTAAATACATTAATGTCAAGTCTGCTTCGTCATTAGTCAAAGTATTTCCTATGTACTATGCTCAAATCCTTATCTGTTTTAAAACGCACTAGCGTTTATATGAGTTCTGCTTAGTTTTGGGCTAGGTTTAAATGCCTAGCCGCAATTATCTTTGCGCTTAATGCCCAAGGTATTTTTTAGCATTTTCTGCTAATTTCCCTAAGTTTTGAGACCCCATTTTAAATACTATATTATTATTTTGTGGTGTTATTGCTAAACATGTATAATTATTAATAACTCTCCCAGTTTCCTGGAAAACATTGAACTAATTCCCTAATACAGGATCCTTTCGCCACTTCAAAAAAGTAATTATTATGGTGCTTGAATTGTAAATTAGCTTTACGTATAAAATACTCAGGATAATTCTAACGTACATACAAAAGTTGTTGTGATGATCTCAGTACAAAGTTTTGCCTTATTATAAAATGCTTACCGATTTATTTCGTAAAGGTCTAAAAATAACTCACATTTCCAAAGACTGTAGCATTCTCGGAATGAGTTGTAGCAACCCAGTTCTAGCTAAACTCCAGCCTTTGTGTTCCTTTGGGGAGAAATTTCATTTGTGTGTATCACCATTAAAATGTAAACACTGTTTCAAAACCTAGGGAACGTATTTTATCTCCTCTGTAATGCCTAACGACAAAGCCTGTGCCTAAACGAATGTAGGTCTTAATTAAATATGTTATAATTAAAAGTCCTTACACGCTATTAAAATTAATTACATGACCAGAAAACAAGAATCTTCGAAATAGGTGAAGGAAATTTTCAATTTATTAATTCATTAAACATCAAAAATGTTAAGACTTATTAATTATTGATGACATGTATTTTATTTATGATGTTTACGGAAACATAAATCCTGTTTATCTATAGCCATTAATGTTGATCTATGAATGTACGAATACCACACCAAATTGCGTATTGTTGTATTCAATAGACGATAGTTGTATACCCATTTACCTAATTCTGATAACTTTTCTTTGTTTCAGGTACGTTTTTATTTTATGCGGCTGAGTGAGTGATGATGCAGAAGTAAGAAAAATACACAGGGTGAATTTTATTTACTATTTCTATGAGTAAAAAGACTTATTAATCTCTGGACTGACCTGGAAGTCTAATACTAGACATTAGTTAAATTATCTAATTTTCGCCAGCTAGTTGTAATAAATTGTTTCATTACACGTTTCACGCCCTAGAAAGTTCACCTAATAAGTACTTTTCATGAAGGCCATTTAAACTGAATTAAAATATCTCAGAAAATCCAATAATTTCGATCGCATAAAGTTTTAGATGCGACATAATATTATAGTCTGATTAATTGATCATTATTTTACGTAGTTAAATTGACGTAGTTGGAGATAATGTGTATTTAACAGTATACATAGTATACATATACAGACAGAAAAATCAGCTTGTAAACACAAATAAAATTAAATGACACTGCGAATTGACGTCACTACCACTGCTACTTTTATTCTTCCCTGGTACCGAAAAAGATCAACCGCGCAGTTATATAACCCGGACCCACACGTTGCGGGTTCGATGCCCGGCTATTCGCGACTGATAGCCGCTGACCCGCCGATAGCATCGCCACATTGTAACTTAACACGTGATATGACGGAAGTATCTTAGATAAAGATTACGACTTACTAGGGTATGTACCGTATTTACCTACTATTTAATACGTAGTATGCAATTCGGTTTTGTTTTTAATTATGTTGAAAGTTCTAATCCATATATATGGGACTAGCATCGGCCCAATTGTAACACAATTTTCTGTATCATTTCAAACCAGTCGTTAAAAAAACAAACAAACTTACTCTTTAGTATTAGCACATAATTATATGCTGAAAATATTAAGATACGAAACGTGGGGCTAAAATCATCGTAAAGAATTGACCTCTGTAGAATTTATTCCAAAAACTTTGAGTAGAACAAAAAATCTAGATCTGACCATGCGTTCGGAAAAAATCAACTGTAAACACAATGAAGTATTTACTTATTAAGTCAACCCTATCATGTGACTTTCCTCTTATTACCGTTATCCTCTAACTATCAACTACTTAACATAGGCATTTAAACAAATTACTTTTAATTAAACATTGAAGTTTCATGAATATACAAATTCGAAGTTTTCTTCCACGTTCTTATCACATAAGTTGAGAACTGATTATGACGTCTTTACTCTTTTTTTCTTAACCGCCTACATTGTCATCATAGTATATATTTAGTACATATAACTATACTTTACATTAAATATTCAGATGTATCAACATTTTGCGGAAACGCTGCAAATTTATCGCAAGGAAACGATGGTGTTGACACAAAAACGATGTATCAAGGGGAATTGGAGTTCAAAATTATAACACTTGGGTCGATATTCAACATTTAAGTCTTTTGGGTATTTAATTTCCTACATGATTGGTTCTCATTCTGGTCATAGTTAATTCCAGCTTTTCAGGCGAAATAAATAAATGCTCATACTCGTATTTCGTCGTTCCTGACCCGTACCAGGATAAGGAAGTCGAGAAAATATTATTGACTTGAATATTATTTATTTACCCCGAGCATTACACACGCTGTGGTCGCTCATTCATGGAGTGATAAGGGCGACCCCGCCTATCACATATACACTTGACATTGTTATAGCGAACATCAAACATATTATTATACACTTCCTACAGGTTCGCGTCATAGTCAGAGCTACTAATTTATAAATTACTTTTTTTGTTTTATTTTTTGGTGTCATGTGTAGTGGCCCTTGGTATTCGCCCCTTTTTTATCGCAGGAGAAAAGGTTTTCGCGCCATGGCATACAGTCTAGCAAGGCTCACTCCTCCATAAGGAACTCTTAAACCATCAGGAGTTTGCATATTTGTCATCAGTTTGACTGGTTGGATGACGCTATTTATGCGCAACGTCGTGGGTAATTCCACTTTAGAAAAAACAATCGTGTAATGAACATTTGTTTTCTGTTCTGTGTATTTTATTTGAGTTTTTATAAAAAATATCTTCTTTCATACCGAAAGTGTCAATTTATTCGCCGAGGCTGAGTGAAGATCCCTAGGAGATGCCTATGTGTGTATCAGGGGACTGCGATAGGCCGATGATGATGAAGAATATCGTCGTGATGTGAATAACTACTCTGGATTAGTTAGGTGATAAACCATTTAAAATCCGTTTTTGCCTCGTTTTTGAATTCAACCTTTCAATGAATTACATCAGATGACTTCTTAACTTCTATCGCAGACATTTGTAAAAGTCGACCTGTAATATCTTGAGTCATTGTTAATCACTTAGAGGTCACTGCGTTGTCGTTTTATCACTAAAATTAAACTTTATTTATAGTTAAGTAATTAGGAAACAAATCCTCTGTAGGCTTCATGTTTTTTTATCAGGCAGTAAAATATTATATCATACGTTTTTATAATATTTCTGTTGACACACACGCCCCCTGATTATAAGTTAGCCTATTCCACTAATGAACACTCTAAAAAAAGAGTTTTGGTATTCTTGAGTTGTTCTTTATGTAATTGTAGCCAACTGATATCCGACTCAATGCCTGTCAGTCTTTATTATTAACGGTATTACATACCGTAATTTCTTTGGATTATTACTGAATTATACTATTTTTCACGTGATTGAAATACACATAGGTATAAAAAAACATTAAATTCCGACCTAGGAAACATTTTAACTAATTATATGCATTGTTACTTTGACAATATAGTTACAATATAAAAAAAGTTTCACTTTCTATCTTAAATGTAAATAGAAATTGTACAATTTTCATTCTGGTCGTGACAAATTTCATACATCAGCTTAATACCCACATACACGCCAGTGCGGCCGGCGATAAATCTCGCAGTGACATTAGCATCCATTTCCACGTTTTTATTCTATCTAGATTTTTTACGCGTAATACAATTCGTCGCAGACCCGGAAGAGTCGACGTTACAAATGACTCCGTGCCCACATCTGACGTGACGTATGTCGAGCATTACACGACATATGTATACTATGTTTTATTCACGTGCTATACGCTTCCCTGTTCACTATGTAAATATTCGTAGAGCAACCGAATTATCTACTTAGACCGAACAACAGCGATTGACATTGGTTCTACATTTGTACTCGCCATCGCAAATGTAACTTGACCCTCTTTATGCAGTACCTGCGAACAGAGACGCACGGCGCCAGAGGCCACCTTAGCCCGGCCGCCTCGAGTCAGTGTGTCACGTGGTCTGCGCGCGCGCAACTTTATTTGTAAAGTCGGTCAATGCCCCGAGCGTTAGATAAAAAACACACAAATTGTTTACGTGGTTCGTTACGCAAAACGGTGATTTGATTTTCATCGCGTTCCGGTTTTTTGATAATGGTTATGCGATACCGATTGAGATTATTTTTTCACCTATATAATTCAGTTTGTTGTTAAAATAGACGTTTTAATAAATTACAACTTGCAATTGGAGAACAAATTATCATAAAAATTACAGATAACATTTAACATACAATTTGTTATTATCATCGTTTCGATTACAGAAGCGGAAATCACAATTTAAACAATAAAAAATCTGTAAACAATAATTTAGGTACGAGCGAGCGTACGGTAAATGAATACACCCCGTTAAACGGTTAGTGAAAACCTGTTAGGTAACTCGGGAAATGAAGGAAAGCTCCGCGACGAAAGTGGAAAAAGCTGGACGCACACAGAGTCGGGACGCACACCACGGCACAACGGCTGGTGCGCGAGTGTGCGCCAGTGTGCGCGCTCACGCACACCGGCGCGCGGACGAAAACGAAAGTGCCGAGCAGCGCCGAGCGCGCCCGACCCGGCTCACGAAGTCAGTGGAACTCATCGCCGAAACTGGGACATCAGTCCGCAATTCGACGCGAACGCCGGCGGACGCGGCGTGCGGTAACAACACGGCCGATTACGCTGTATGACATAACTGAAACTGGTGATAATGGTGTATGTGTAGATAGTAAACATGATGGCTGTGGCACGACCGGCGAGCGCCGGGCCCGAGGCGCGCCGCTCCCCCGCGGCCGACCGCCGCGCGCTCAGCGCCGACGCCGAACCCCGAACCCTGGCCGCCAGGAAGGCCTACCCCGAGCCCGCGTCTCCGCTCCCGTCCCCGAAGCACGACGACGAGGAAGTGCCGTTGGACTTGACCGTACGAAAGGAAATTACCGTTTGCGATTTCGCGCGCCATCCGTTTGTGGACCCGGCGGACTATGTGCGTGCCCAAGTGATGCTGAGGCAGTCCAGGGACTACCTGGCCACCGGCAGGGACTCCGGCACCGAATCCGACGACTCTGCCGGCCGGCTCAGCCCAGGCGATGATGCCGTCTCCGGGAAAGCGTACAAGAAATCCCTCATGAAGAGATACAGTAAGTTTTTACTTTCGATATTCCCGGCAAACTTTGTTGCGTCCCGAACCTTCTCAACCCGGTCCAAATTGGACGAAATGAGTTGAACAGTTCTAGATTTTTATTTTATTTTTAAATGTGAATTTCGATTTAATATACCGAAGAAAATAACGCTCCGTGCTACGGCGTAGCGGGTTACTACGAGCCCTTCGCTACAGGGCCCGTAGGCGGTGCAGCGGGCCCGTGAATTATGTCACCTCACTGACCTAGCACAACCGGCAGGCGGGTTGCAATTAAAACTTTTCCAATTATGTAATGCAATGTTATTTGTTATGTGCGCGTCGATGTCGCGATGGCTTTTTCTGTCCAACTATAAACTAATTGACACTTTGATAAAAAACATACTTTGCTGCGAGTATTTTCTCGTTGTCTGTCTTTTTTTAATTGGAACTCTTTTTAATGGTTTTGCTATGTTAATTTACTACAAAATTATGTGATATGCATATATTCAATGTATTTTTTGTTTTCGTATTTTTATAACAATTTAGGTGATGTTTATAAATTGCATGATACTTAATTTAGAACAAATAAATATCATTATAAATTTCTTCATCTTGTTACGTTATCACTTACAAAACATAGAAATATAAACAATGAATCACACTTTTGCTCATACCCAATTTTTTTCTCATCGACAAATCTTTTCATATTCACTATGCGTTTGATCGTACATATGTTTACGCGCAGTGGGCAATCTGTCTGTGTGTTTACTACACCCGACAATAACTATTGTTCGGGAGGAATGCGGCGCGTCTCAGTTTTGGTCTAGACTATGATTAATTTATAACGAAAAACCTGTCGGGGAGATGAATAAAGGGTTGCTAGGGACGGCGCTCCTAAGGCTTTGATTAACGAAGGATTACGAATATATTTCGGCCGTGAAATTTTTAACAGACATTTTCATTACGAAAAAGACTCCTATACAAAGTACATTTTATCATGGTTAACATGTTTAATCTCAACAATTTTATTTTATAAAACACATGTATTTTATGCGAGCGAGCAATTCCAATAAAATTGACACAAAATAACCAGAAAATAAATAATTTACATATATTGCATCCAATAATATCAAAGAAGAAGAATATTTGTTCGAAACATTCTACAATATAACAAAACATCGAAATTAATGAAGTCTTATAAAAGAAGGCAGGAAAAAGAATTTAAAATACAATTTCGAAGCACAGGAGTTGTAAATCCCAACTCTTCCGCCTAAGGAAAAATGTAATCATGGTATTATTACATCATTTTTGTACCAATTGTTCGTGGATAACGCGTCAGAAACCAATTATCAAAGCTGGTAAAAAGTTACTCTTTATGCGAACGTAAAAGGGTTAAATACATTAACACTTTCACTGATAATCATTTAAACTTAGCGACAAAGTTTGAATGTGAGTAATTAGATGTGTTCCTGATAAAATTCAGTAACACACTGAATTACCTACTTATCTTTATCGTCTCTTTGATTTTTGACGTGTTAACTTCAATCTTATTTTCTTTTAATTCGCATGGAAGTATAAGGAAATTAAAATACTTTCTGGCAAAATTAAATAGCAATTTTGAGGCTATAATTTTTCACAACAGTAGACGAATGAGTTAAACTTTACACTCGTTTTGTATCATCTTTTAATACTCGAGTATTTGAACAAATTCGTTTTTGTTTTTTGGAAACTCCTTTTGGGTTTGTGATCTCCTGACTAAAGAGTCAGCCAGTTCTCATCTAAATGATGAGCACCTTTCTCATCATGTGGGAAAATAATTTCCCCTAAACTTTCTGCTATACTTGATAAGTGTAATATAAAACAAATGCATTTAATGCAAATGTAGCGTTTACCATAAATGCCATTGCGAAACTTGTCGTCTGCAGGCGATGCATTGCTGCGTCAGCAAGCGCAAGTCATTGACACGGAAACACTGACCATTTTGTTATATTTACCAAGTGTACGAACATTTATTTATTTCCTTTTTGGATGATGCATTTTCAATTTCATTTCTGAAGTCTTTGTTGCGACGAAAACGGGAATGTTGTAGATTCCAACAATGATTCTCCAAGCCTTAGACAAGCTTAGGGTTTTACAGTATAAAGTCAGAAGATATACGAGTAAAGGTTTAGAAAATAAAACCTCTTAGCTATCTGTAGTACAAAGTATTGTAAGGGACTTAAGGAGTAGTCGGTGCCAACCTTAACTAAAGATTCTTGTTCGTTATAATCGTAACTTAACTCTAGTAGTAGTAGTGCCTATTTGAGTACCCAAATACTCTTAAACATGCATTCAGCTATACAAAAATATGACTGACTTTAATTCTGATTCGCACACCGTTTCGAAACTCTGTATTTCCTCACGCAAGAGGCGACCTCGCCTGCAATGAATGAAACAAACGTTACGCACTAGGTTTCATCTGCCGTCAATTCCGTGATGTTGAGGTCAGATGTTAACTTAGTTGCGTGGAAAACTGGGCAATACGAGAATAATGATCATCGTACATTTGGTATTTTGAAACAGCATTTATACAAGATATAATTCCGCGTTTTCTTTGGATATGGAATAGCTCTGCTACTGATTCCGCCAAACTATTTGTCGCATCATTGTAATATTGCGTGATTACTCCTCTAACAACATAAGGCCAGCTTGGAGTAAGCTTATAAGAAGAATAACCTTTTCAAACACACATGCATAAGCCTCTTGGCTCTTAAGACTCGAGTCCCCATGTAAACGCCATAAACTGCTCATAAAAGGATGACTAACAGTGGCAATATCATCACAAATCTATATCGATGAGTGTACTTCAAGCCAATTTGATATGGCTGCACAAAACCGCAGTCCATTTGGATGTAATTGTAAACATTAATTGGTATTAAATAACAATGATGTTGCTGACCCAGTCTGCGTTTCGCGGTAGCGGGTTCGACGACCGGCTGCTTCCTTACCGGGCTGATTAGGCACGGTGTTGGGTTACCTTTGAACGCTGCCTCGCCTTTTTTGCAACTCTGCAAGTAAACAATACTCCTTACTAGCTCCGATGAGTTCTTTGTCCATAAAGTTCATTTTCAAACAAAAAAAAATTACCGCTGATTATTTTCAAAAATGGCTTGATGACTGTACCTTTCTTCAACCCAAAATTCAATGAATATTACTGTTTTATACAACTAGTGAAATGGCAAAACCGTAAATCTTCCCAGCAGATAAATAACTCAAATGTCTTTCCACATCTATACTTATAATAAATCTGTAGAGAGGTCAATTCTGTACATTAAATATATTTTCAAAATAACTATCAGGGGGTGATTAGTGATCGATACTGATGCCAAAAATGCAATCAGCAAAATTTTTGTCTGTCTGTCTGTCTGTCTGTATGTTCCTTATAGAAACAAAAACTACTGGACGGATTTTGACGAAACTTGGTACAATTATTCTTCATACTCCTGGGCATATTATAGGATACTTTTCATCACGCTACAATCAACAGAAACAGCGTAGTGAAGGCAAATGTGGGGAAAACGGGAGAATTTTCTCCATTCCTGAAGCTTCAGTCGCGTGTGCAGCCTTAATGGTTAAAGTCACATAGAAATCATGTATGACGGAAATATTTTACATAAAATTGCCTAAAAAATATCCCCCAACAGCATATGTCTATCTTTTATGGTTGGCTCACAATAACACGTGTAACTCATGATCCGAATTGGTTTGCGGAAACTCAGGAACTACTGGTTCGAATTTGACAAAATATTTTGTGTTGGATAGTTCACTTACCATTTGTCGAGGTAGGCTTTAGGCTATCTATAGTAACACTGTGTGCGGAAACCGAAACCCACGCGGACGGAGTCGCTGGCGGCCGCTAGTCTCAAATATATTTATAAGAAGGAAGCCGTATTATGACATACCAAACCCGCGACCGAATTATTACACCTCTAATAAAAAAATCCGAGAATATTTCATCGACCGAGAAACCGGGCCAGATGTACTGATTTATATCGATCTACTTTCCGGTCCTGGATAACTGTTTTAATAGACCAGAGAGGGTAGAAAATAAAGAAAATGATGGAGATTTATTACAAACTATATTTCACTGACGTATTTGTAACGTGAATTTTCTAACCTACTTTTTTTCTATATTGATTATGTTCGTTAATTACTGTCATTTAAAAATAGAAATAAGAAGACAAGCCTGCCAGAATCAGATGTCAAAACTTTTACTAATAAATTGAATTAATATTTAATTATAGGAGGTCAACGAATATAGAAAATGTTACTTCAACAATCTCATGAAGAATCAATCAACAAGTAACTATTTATTGGCATATATATTTATAACACAATAATCATACGACATTCTACATTTCAAGTATAACAAACACATCTTACTTTATGTTTGAAAATGGCTTACAAACTGTCAACTTTTGATATGAATGGGATTTTAACTCAATTTGATGTTTGGGATGATGCAGTCATCATCAAAACTATATAAACGTCAAAAGTAACAAAAAAGGCAAATTCGGTCACAGCGACTTTCCCATGGCGAGAAAGGGTGCAGGAAGCAATGCGCGTACGCATCTGCCAAATCATATCGGCTATCAGAACTCTTCCCGGGCAGGGCTGTCTCCTAAGTGAAGTAGTTAAGTGCCCTTACGTGACGCTTGTATTGTTTTAAATTTAGGTTACTTATTAACCATAACTTTCCTTATGAATTTACGCTATCGAATCAGGGCCAAACATTTTTTTTTCCAATGACGCTCACAAAATAATAAAATACAACAGTGTACAGCCGCGTCGTCTGGTATATTAGTCGAAAAGTCGACTAATTAAAGATTTAAAAACCCTCAATTACAACCACCTGTTATGATTTTATGTATTGATTTAAATCAATTAAGCACCGATCAAGTACAAAGGGCCATCCCTAGGGCTGTGTGATACCTGCAGTGCGCGGGCGCAGGTCGGAAGTGAAAGGTGCGTAAAAAATCTTATTTATGCGTGATCGACGGACGGATGCACCACACGTGATCGGGTTAACTTGATTTAAGCCCTTTGGCATATAATGTAACTAGATACCTACCTTTTTTATGCCAGTTAACTTTGTAGGTAACCAGACCACCTGATAGGGTGCCAAAATATTGGGATTTCCGCCTTCCATATAACTCGTTGTAAGGAAAAAATGCACTTGAAAAAATACTCGTTTAAAAGCTAATTTTATCAAATAAGATCACTCAGAAATTAAATATTTAAACTTTAAATTCGATATTATGATGTCACCAATTTATAAAATAAATAAAAAATTAAGACGCAAATCTATATTATTATAATTTTAATGATACGGTCGTAGAATTAATTAGCATTAAATTATAAGAAAATGGTTTTTGAACTGGGGAAATGTTGTTATAAAAAGTCGTTGGAATATCTTGTTATCGCTGTCAAATTACCGTTCTTGATAGATTATATTCTAACGATTTACAGATAAAGTCGAAATGTCTAAGAAGTTCTCGTAATTCCAATGTTTCCTTAACAAAAATTGTGCCTCTGAGGAAGATACTCAAAGTCATACCAAAGCTTCCTATGATTACAAAAATGGTTAAAAACTACAAACATTCAGAATAAACTCGCTAGACTTGAAAAAAAAATCGAACGATTTGAAAAATAACTATAACACAACTTATAATACCATAATGCAAGATATGGTCGTGCCTCTTCTGGACGAACTCGATGATACAGTAAAATATTTTATGGCGTCCAATGAAATATGTATAAGTCGACCGCCAGATATCGAAGAAAAAATAACTCAAGAGTTTTGAGGCAAGTCCGTACCAATTTTTACGAAGCTTGGCAACGAAATGTTATTTTTATTCGAACTCTTGAACCAGGACATCATTTCGCGGTCGTTGTCGTCGCAATTTACATAAATTATTAATAAAAAAAACTAATTTATATATCTTCAACTGTCTCCGGCAGACACGTTCAAATACCTATTTGCTATTAGGCCACGTACTGGCCGCTACCTGTTCTCAGAAATCACATATCAAACAAACAAAAAAAGAACAATTTCGAATTCATATTAATTCTTTCAACACTTCCATTGGTAACATGAAACGCCAGTTCGTCGGTTAAATTGAAACTCTATCATGCTTCGTTTTGGTTCAAAGTCGAATACCTTACGATTACGTGTTAAATCGTTTTAATGCAACGTAAACAATAGAATGTCCCGAAAGGGTGAGGAAGGGTTGTTCTTTTTTTAAATAGCTTCCTGCAAACTATCCGTCTTTGTCACACTAACGTTTATGGCACAAACAGACAAGGATAGCAGGATTGACACGTCGACTCACAGATTTTTTCTCAAATGCATTTTTAGTATTCAAATGACGTTAGCGCATCCGTTTTTAGAATTACAAAAATAAATAGTAAGCGCTAAACGTCGCTATTGGTAAATTGTTAACAGTTTTATAACTTCCTCACAAAAGATGAAGCTTTACTTTACGCAAAGCTAAATGAACCCGTCGTCCATCAGAGAGCGATTGGGCCTTCTTTTGTGTCGGCATATTAATAGCAGTTAAGAAAAAAATGCAATAATCGACATATTATGGCAACTACGGATAAGCAGTAGGGAAATTGGCTTCATAAGTCATAACCACATCAATATTAACATGATGAATTAATAAATACTTTTGAATCATAAGCTTTTAATCAAAACATTGCAATTCTTACCAAATGTGCTGCTCCGCTAAAAAGTCGAACTTTACCAAAACTTGAGGAAAAAATTTCGACAGCACTTCAAAACGTAACGACCTACTTTTTTGCAACACTCAAACAGAAACATGTGAACTGATTATGCTTTCTCAATAAAAAGCCCTTAATAGGGTCACGTTGTTCGAGTAAAAACCACAGTTTCCGTAACAGAATACCGCTCACCTTGCCCTATCGGCTGACACACAAAAAAAAGTTTTAACCCAATTTTTTAAAATGCCTCAAAAAACCTTACCTGACGGTAGCGGGTGCACACCCCCGCGCGTAAAAAAATACATAACTGTAAACCGACCTTTTAGAAAGACTGTCGTTCTGTCGAAAAAAACCTAATGGCGGCAATATTTTGCGGTTTTTTGCGCAAACTTTTTGTTTGCGAATTCATGTTCCGCATTTCGCAACGGTACAACACCCTTTTGTCTATTGCAGATGTATTTTTTGTTGAACAAACAAAACGCACTATTCAATCTCAAAAAATGGTTTCCTAAAAATTTGTTTGTTTGTTAACCTTTCTTCGTCTTTCACCCAATTGCAAAGGAAACGTAACGTTGTATTTTTAACAACAACATGTTTTGCCAAACATTTCTGTGATAACGCGGTCCCGCCGGAAAAATCGCTGAATAATTGGAAGACATTCAAGCAACAAATTGTCATTAAAGTCAAGCATATAGGACACGTGTCAGGGATATAAACATCATTATTCCGATGCAATAGAGGATATAATGGTTCAGCAGAAGCCCGAGATAAACGTGCTGTTAGTCTAGTTACGCCATGCGTCATGTACAGACAGCCAGAGGTAATGTTATATATCCATGACGTCATACGGGGTCTTCCGGCTTTGCTCATCGCACACACACAAGTAACAGGTAAATCGCAACATTTATACAAAAGGCACATTATTCTAGGAAGCTAATTGATAACTATTTATATATTGTTGCATGTATGTATTTATAGAATACGCGTGCACCATAATATCATTAAAATATATCTATGTACATAAGATTTACATATCCTCGGCTGGCTAGTTGGTTTTATTGTAAAGTGATTAGTGCAGTAGTTATTCACGCCGATTGAGGAAACGGAACTATAAAATATTGGATAATTAAAGTACCTAAACTGAGAGGCTGCAAATTAGATCGTAAGGTTCGAGGCAACGAGCAAGATCGATTGTGTTAAAATCTAATATGTATTTTTCCTAATCAGTAGCCAAATGTAGTAGCAAAAATACGTTCTAAACGGTAGTATTGTAATCGCTTAGACTAAATTAAAAAACAATGAGTTATGCCGAGACAAGCGCCTCGTAAAACAGAGGTCGTAATGTCAGTACGGAGTTGGGTGAGTCGCGCACACGTACGGTAAAAGCCCGCGCCGCGCCGGCCGTATGCGCTTGCGCAAGCGACCTTGCAGCGCCTCCCGAAACTACGAGAAACTGTTCACATGATTAAGTTTAATAGACATACGAATATTATTTATTTTGTTAGGTTCATATTTTAGGTCTTATTAAACTTGATTAGAAAAAATATTTAATGAGTTTTTCGAAGAAACGTTTGCTTAATGTATCAAGTGCATATACATATGAAGTTAGTCAATAATTACGGTAAAACTTCGGTAATAGCTAGTTAAGATTTTTCTGATCTATCGGGATTATAGCCTTTGGGAAACCCTCGTCCCACATTTGACTTACACGACTAACACCAGACGTGTACCATAAGATCAAAGGAAATCGAGATGTGTTTGCATTAACCTCAATTTAAGTATAGTATTTTTAATCCAACTCAACATCGTCGGCTTAGAATACTAACCAACTGACATTTAGACTGGACACGGACCAAGATTCGGCGGATATTACACCACTGCGGCCAGGAAATTGGTTAACGTTCAGTAAAAAAACAAAAAATACATACTGTCACTGCAAATCTCGTAAGCATCGGAAATGAACTTTATTCCCCTGTAATAAGGGCGATAAGTCTGCGTGTGGTTTTTACCGAGAGTTGGGCAAGAGGTTGCGTCAGCGCACTTCGCACACCTTGAGACGCCCACGGAACGTTTCAAAACCACGACCGCTTTTGTTCCGCGCCGGCTCTGGGATGTTTTGATAGCACTCATTATTTATAAACAGGCGAATCAACTTTTAAACGCCAATTAATTAAGTGCAGTCTCCATTAGACCACACTTGAGTAAGATGCTTACGAAAACAAACAATTGGTTGATTTTTAACATCTTATAACCTATTCTACCTCTTTAATTCGATTAATATTGATCTGCACAGAATAAAAATTAATTAATGAAACGTTTCCAAAGTCTTTCTTCATCGTATTCCTGTTAAAAAGTATTTATTATCCAGACGATCAAGCATTTCACCGAATGTTGTAAATCTACTGAGCAACAGGTCCCAAGCAAACTTGCGTCTTACGAATCCCCCATTGTCCTCCTCGTGACGAAGTAGGCCAGACACTAAACAATAAAACGACTCGAAACAAATACTTAGTAGATTATTCGACCCCACTTTCAGAACGTTTCGTATTCGATTTAGGAAAAGAATTTATATTGGGAGACGCTTGTAATTGTCGGCTAGTTATCGTCGGTGTCGTGTTAAAAGGAATGCCCTATTTCTTAACGCTCTCCTACGTACTATCTCAAATACTAATTCTAAACTATAGATCGAATTAGAAACTCTTCAAACATCCTAGTGAAAAACGGAAAGTTACAGGATCAAATTAGCTGGCTAACTTTTCTAATAGGCTTTCTTAGCTACATGGTTCGATAAGGTCTAAAACCGACGGATTAAGTTGGTGTCAAATTAAAGATGTAATTGTTTTCTGCCTAAACACGCATAAATCGATCTTTATAATGACAAAGTTTTTAAGAAACAACAAAACATCAGAGTAACGAGTTCGCGGGTTACACAACGAGTTTATTTGTTCACATTATCAACATACGCTTAACATAAACAAAGCTGTAAATTAGATTCGCAACTACTCAGACAGAGTACATAGTTCCTTCGGCTACTCCTGAGAGGAACGGAAGGTCTAGATGAGTTCTAGACTGGTAAATAGTTATTATTCTAGGTCTGTCCGCCCCACCAGAACCCCCCCCCCCTGTCTGGCTCCGCCGCCGCCGGGCACAAGACCACGCGTTTGCGTCCTTCGCCGACTGTCTGAACTAATATTATTAAAAGCCAAAGGTCTAAAGTAGGAGGTAACGGTCGAAACTAATCTAGTTAACATATCTAACATCTCAATCTTCTACCAATTTAAAATGGACCTTACCGTTTTTGCATAAAAAGCTAGATTTGATTTAGTGATTAACACGATAATGCCAGTGTTAAACATTCGAAAGGAAACTGATTTTGGACCATATGGTCCATACGGGATTTATCTTAAACAATACCTTATTATGTATCATATAAGTAACTAATAATTAATTACAATTTATTTATTAATTACGGTTCATTTTATTTGGTAAATTAATTTGAACCTCGTATGTGTATTATGTTCATGACTCCACTAAGCCTAATTTCAAGCTTATTATTGAAAATCTTAAACAATACGCGTTGTGTATAGATTCTAATAACTGTATATTCCTAGTGTAACTAGCAACCACGTCCACCCTTATATGATTTATCACACGGGTTAATGGCTGGCCCAATTCAGGCCTGTCGTGCATGATACTCCGTCATACATACATAAATATTAATCTGTATCTACATATTAAGCTTTTTCAATTTGGCGCATGACTAAAGGTAGAATGATATCATAGTAATTACAAAGTATAAAAGGATCCTAGGGGACTTAAACCTTTGCTGAGTTGCTATACTATCAATTTGTGTCACTAAAATAATAACCTTCCATTTAGAAACTAGTCGTAACGATCGCTTTCGCCAATGACTTAGTTCCAGCCTTGGGCCTTGAATCTAGGCAGCCGGGGCGGCCTAAATACTGTTTATGTAATACCTAGCTCCTCAGGCTACCACCTGACATGCTACAAGCTGTAATTGATGTACATAGTCCTTGTAATATCGAACATTACCTATGTTCTAAGTTTCGGGTTTGTTGGAACCAACTTTAGCAAAATATGGCTAACGTTCCGAGAGCAAAGGAATATTTTGGAAGGTTTGTGTTTAATCCTTATTTAGCTGTACTTTGAACAAAAAGGTACGAGTATGTTATTATTAAATTGTTCACATGATATTAGAGACATAGTTATAAAAAAGGTATAAGAGTATTAGTAATGATTCATTCCGAATTTGTTTACGTAATACGTTACTTAAGATGACAGACAGTTTTTTATTGTTGTCTAGCAAATGTTTACTAACGCTCTTTTCTATTTATAATGAATATAAGTATACCGGTAAAGATAGTTAGAGATCTTATGCTTTCAATGCAAATATGTCTGTAATTTTAAATGCACAAATGCGTTTGTATGTGAGTTTTGGCAATTTTTTAATAGAATTCAAACACAATTTAATACTGCCAAAATTAGCTCTACCCGACGTACAAGTACAGTTTAACCATTTGTTATTTTATGGTTTAAAGATTAAAATACTAAAGGTACTACAACTGCATTAATAGGATAATTTAATTGGTATCTTGATCAAAACCGGATTAGCTTACATAATTAGAATTCAGATAATGTAAATATAAATGACATAACTCTATACAACGGCTGTCAGTATTGTTACTACGAGTATTAGATCCTTGTTACACTTGTATTGTGACGCAATTCGCAGGATGGTGAAGTCGTTTCACACTTTTAAAGTGTAACAGATACGGAGAGCTCAGCCGAATGACTCATTACTAAAAGAGGATAAATATTATCTTCAACTTATGTATGTTATACTTTTTTAGTCTTGTCTAAGTGTTTGTATTTTACGCAATGCAAGTCTTTATTGGAGTCTGATATCCATAAAGCAAATCCTAAAGTTAGTTTAACAAAACAAAAAGAATGCGTAACTTTACTTCTTATGCCTTCCTGTAAAATCGATTTCACAGAAGACTGTCTCAGAAGACGTTAGCGATTAAAATCAATCTGAGAAAAGTGTCATAAAATCGATTTCCTACTAAGAGTTGAATAAGATTGTAAATACGTCGACTACGTATTTTGTAATTGCCGATTACACATATAGTCTGCGCTTGTTGACAACGATTATTATTTTTATCAATATTCATAGGTCACATGTAAACATGATTCCCGTTGCCCTACTAGTTTAAACATGGGACCGCATACCTAATGTTGTGATGTGTACAAAAATGTTTGTTTGCTCGCTATGCACAAACAACAGATGAAGTTCCAAACAGGCAAAGGAAGCATCGGCGAGGATGTTTGGTTGTTTGTATCACATTGCGCGCGCGCCGCCGCGCAGCCGCGGGTTTCCGGCAAGCCGGCCAGCGAGAGATCGGCGGCATTGACACAGATACTGCTTTCGTAAGAGGTGCGATGTTTGCGCCGATTGTCTATGCTCTTTTTTTGTCGGAAAATTTTAGATGCGAGAATTCGTGAATGTGTCAAATGCTCGATGCGAAGGTTGGGGTGTCGACATTCAGATGCGGCTGATTAAGCACTTTGATGAAACAACGGTAACCCTTTACTCAACAGTGGCTCATCAGTGGTGTTTGAAATCGGCAAACACTTCTTCTATTGTTGCTTGGTACACGAAGCCGGTTAAAAAGTTGTACGTATCGCAAGAGCTTACAGAGAGGCGTCGCATTGCACAAGCGACCTACAAGCTGCGCGGGCGCATGTAAACAGGAAAACGGCCGCTTTGCCGCGCTTTTCGCATTCACCTCGCTTTCGGTACACGCGTACGTGCTGGGAACGGCTGTTTACAAAAACTTAATAACTCTTTTGATACGTGTAGAAGGTTTTTTTAATCTCTTCACACATTTGATAGATATAAACTGACATCAACAGGAAAATGTATTAATCAACGTAAATTAAACTGTTTTACACAACATTCGTTATCTTGACTAAAATAACAAAACACGATAGATGACCTTGCTTGAACCGAAATAGATGTTTTAATACCGCTACTGTTTGAACAAATCAATTTAGTTGGGTGCAAAGGATCACCGAACATTTTACTCCTACGTTTAACATACACGCATTCGTCATTCGTGTCATGTGTGTGTCACTGTTTCACAAAAGTAAAGCAGCGGTGTGTGGCGACACCGCGAGAGCGGCTTCCGCGCCCACCTGCGCACGCGCATTGCCAAACGTTTCCGCTCCCGTCCTTACCGGTTTGCGCTGACAACGCAATTATGTCACCGCGGCCGACTTGCGAGCCTTTGCTGTGCTGTATTTGGTTAATTAACCTCAATGTAGGCTTGCACCAATGGTTGTTTAGTCATAGCTCTTAGAATTAAAAAAAAAACTTGAGCCATCCATTAGATTGGACAGGGGTCTTTGTTACATTTGACAAAAAAGAGCAATCCTTAACCTTGATCAACGAAGCAAAATCTTAGTGTATTCAAAGATTTAGTTAAATACGTCAAAACGCAACAGACTAATAAATCAGTGCAAATTCCTTCAAACACCGGGCCCGATCTACTCCACAATCCTTGTTCAATCGGCATAACTAGTCGCTGGCATCACGTTAGAAACCCGTTTAACAGATCAACCTATAACCGATACACGTCGATAGGTAAACGCGCCCGTTCCAGTTCAAATGGTCGGTTTCAATGCAAAGTTCACAAGACGAAGGCCGCAGTCCTGCGCGCGCGCAGAATCGAACCGCTTCCGAAATATTAACCGCCGGTTACTACCAGTAATTGTGCTTGCAATTTTATTGACTTCAGATTCCCAATCGCGTCTTCGATTACCGCTCTTCGTTGGTGGGCTTTACCAAAACATTTCTTGCTACTTGAATTAAGTGTATTCTTCGATAAATGCATCGGAATCCTACCTCAACCTTACTAATATTATGCAATGCGCTTGCTACAATATAGATTGATAGCACAATGATGTCTTCATAATAACCCATTGGTGCAAAAGCTTATTGTTTATCATCCACGATGTTACCAATAAGCGTCGTGTCACGTCTATTTGTTTACTCGCATACTATCTACGATTACGAAAGATCATATCAGCGGGCATCTAAAACCCGCTGTCGAAATGTAATCGGATATATTAGGGTTTAATCACATCCCTGAAACGTTTCCACTGGCCGAGGCGACATTCAAACTAATAATATCGAGCGCAAACACGTCGAGTGCGCACACACACAGCCGCCCGTGTAGTAACAGAATGCAGTTCTCGCCTAGACAATCTAGGTTCTAGTATCGTAGTGCGGGCGGTGCGCGGGCGCGCGGGGGGCGCAACCGGGTCAAGGGAGTCGCGATGCACTGTTCACGTGAAATCTCACTTTCGCGCGCTGCAACGCCGAACATGGCGGACCCGCCATTTCCTCCTCCGTCACACATCCGGAAAATGGCCGGACTCTAATCTCAACATCTGCGTTCAACTATTCAGTTTCGGGCAATTGAATGCATCGTGAAAGATGCCCTAAAAATATAATATTACTCACGTTCAAAAATAGTATTTGATGAAGATCAATGACTTATTATTTCTTTAAAGTGTTTGGGGTTCGGAAGCGGATTTGCTGCGGAAGTAAAAAACATATTCAAATTACCTTTTTTCTTTTGAACTAACAATGGACACAGGACTTGTGTTGAAATATTACACGTGTAAGAATTTGACGAAACAATAAACAAATACAATCTAACGACCCGAAATCCTTGTCCCTATTTCTTATTTCCTACGTCGAGTATCGTTTGTACGTAATCGAGATAGTGTTTATCTGGCCGTAGCAAGTGGCATCTTATCAACCGACTCGAATTAATGCAATACATTCGAATACCTACGATAAACAAGTCTGATTATGTTTTATTTATAAACTGACATGATTTCGATTAATATTCGACCGGACGACTGAAATGTGTTCGGTACAATATGATAACAATTAATTACTTATGCAACTCGGTGCTCTTAATGAGCTTAATTATTTTTCGGCAACTCATTCCTTTAATGAAGGTGATAAAACACTAATTTATTTTTGAAATTATGTATTTAAACCGTTTCCTGGCCGTTTAAACAAAGCAGAATCGGTCCATATATGAAAAAGTGAAAATCGTTCTAAATTCAAATAATCGAATTCCCACAATTAAGTCGCACAGACAAAAAACAAATATAAAGGTGTGTTTACACTAGCGCGGCCGTGAGCGTGATTAGCGCGGCTCGCGACCCGCAAGGTTGGACTTGGCCCCGGAGCCTAACGCAACAACCAGATTTTGGGACATGACTAATGGACAATGGCTTGCGAAACCTCTCGATCGTGATCCGACGTCGATTGATACCGTCACTGTTTGTTGTTTACATGTGCGTCGTGTACTGGATATGTACTAGTGGGTTTAATCATTCTTTAGATCAAATGTGTGGTTTCGAAACCGTAGTCTTTTGACATCGACGCTTTTAGAATCATGTCAACGCACTCTTTCAATGTCTTTTTAGTTACCAGTTGCTGGGAAGTTATTAAATAAGAATGCTGATAAATAAAAAAATATTTAATTTTAAAGATAGACAAACAATTCTTCTGATAAAAGATTTATATTACAATATGACATCAATTACAGAAATTAAGTAATATCATAAATTTCCACAGCTTCGTTGACGAACAGCGGACCTGTGCTTCCGCTGCAATGTAAATAACATGTGTTTTCAGTCCTCAAAACGCACCGATAACCGAGTCTCGAACTCGCGCACACGGCGACGCGCATGCGCTGGTGTGCGCGCATATCTGGGTCAGCGGGCGCGAAGGGCGAGATGCGCGTACGCTCCTACGCTCTAGTCGTGCGCCCAATACGACTAACACTACTCGTACATTTCAAAAGAAATGCAAATCGAGGGACGACTACTCCAGACGAGCATGGATATTTTATCTCGGATTTATCGTCTAACGTGTACACTATTCCTAATTACATTTTATTTTCTTTTATGGCATTCTTTGAAAAATGCCTACTTCAGATGTTTTACTGGCGTGGCATTTGAAATGCTTATAAATCCAAACAAAAACGCATAAATAAATACTGTAGTTTAATCACGTATCACTTTTGGCAGACTTTGCACTTATTATCAAAGATAAAACAATTAACTATTAAAAATCTATGATCGCGAAATCAGATATGTTTGGCATTTTGTTGTTGTTAAATACATATTTCAATTCCTAAAACTTTGTTTTTCCTGACTCGTCTACCTTTCCTAATAGTAGTTTGTCTAATTAGTCACTGTGTCAATACGTCACGTGTGACATTAAACATATGTCAGAGTTGTTCCGGAGCCTGTACATTGATACAGGCACAGGCATTATGCGGTAACACATGCTAATGCGCTCGAACCATTGCGCAAGCGCTGACTCACGCGGAAAGGCCGCAACGCAGTTCGGCGCTTTTCTGCTTAAATCCTCCTTTTAGAGGACATCTTTTGAAATACAGAAATCACTCGTCTAGGCTTGAATCGACGTAATGCTTTCCACGCTAAAGAATGACGCGGGCGCTAGAGAAAAACGCGGCAAAGGAATCTTTGCATTATAACAAACAACATTTTTTGCATGTAGTTTGTCCTGTATTGCTTATTTCCATTTAAAGTACTATCACTAAAAGTTGCACATTGCGCGATGCTAGTTTAGGTTCAAATCTTGGTAAGAATAAATGTTTAAAACTTAATGTACTAACCAGTGCGAAAATATTGCAATACGCGGAAATATTTATGACGGTAATATGATGACAAGTATTCAATCAGGAATCATAGCAGTAAATCAACGATTAAGTTTGTGATAAAACATATTAATATCCTCAATTTAAGATAAGTACCTATTTCCTGAAAGATAACAAGGGACTTCGAAGGAAATAAATAAATATGTAGGTACATAAAGAAACTACATAGTTAATTCAAACTTTAAATTAGTTACAAAAATGTATATTTCTTTTTAACGCGCGCTGACCCGTATTTCCAGCGTTTCCTCTTTGAATTTTTTATACGTATTGTTTTCAAAAACAAACTAAACAGATTTTCAAACGTTTGAAGAATTAAACGGTAGAATCAACATGGTTATTTGCGTGTATTCATTTCCAGCTAGCTACACGATGGATCGGCAGGAGCCGCTCGCGCCGACCGGCTATTAGTCGACAGATAAACGTGTTATCAGCGTAATCGCAACGGTTTCCATTTCACAGCGCGACTTTCTTTCGTTTCCCGCGCGGGGAAAGTGCCCGCGCTTTTCCGACCGCCCGCCGCCGCCATCTTGGATCTAGGCTACTTATGCCTGCGTAGATGCTAGCTGATTTTTACTTTACCGACGTGTTTTTACTAAACAATCATGCGACTGTTTTCTGTGCGTTTCATTATGATATTTCCTTAAAAATGTAGGTATATTTACACGAAAAACAAAGATTACTATGACATTGTTTTGATCACTAACAATGAAGGCATGTCATTCAATAAAAAGTGCATTGATTTGTTCATCCGAATTTTATTGGCAATAAAAACACTTAAGCGACAGTGTTACACCCATCACGGATCCCATTTAATCAAAGGCCCATCAGGCATTCTGGTCGCGGGCGCGCGCGCCGTGGCCTGCACACCGATGAGCGATCGACTATCGCGCCGGATACAGATATATGATCTGACTCTGTTTTATGATATTATTTCCATTCGCTTCTGCATAATAATTCATCATCTGTTATCCTAATAAACTTCAAAATCTCTGGTCAGTTTGATCTAGCATCAAGAAGTTAGTTTACCGGGAACTCCCATTTCTTGTAACTCAACAGTATGACGGAAATGATCAGGTATTTGGTACTTTACGATCGCGGTGGATTTACGGCAATCTAGAGAAATACCAGCGCGCAATACATCTCGTAGCGGGTAGGTGTGCGCGTGCGCTATTTCCGAGCGCGGAAACGACGCGTCAAGCCCGACCGTTACTCTTCGCGAATTATTTTTACCAACACTCCGTCCACGCGCACCAGAAATTACACCCGAAATACAATGGGTGTTTTTCAATCGAATTTGGCAGATAAATAAACAAACGTTGGCGCGATTTTTTGTTCGCTAATGGAGAAGTTAAAGTTAAGATTCACTGAATAAACCCACGTTTGGCTTGACGCATTAAAATATTGCAGCGGTTATTTACAAGTAACCAAGTTGTCTCAAACTAATTAACCCATAAAAAAGGCATCAAGCCAATAAACCTCATAATAAAGAAAGTAACAAAAAGTAATAATTGATCGTTCAATCATTTAGATCAATGTCTAGCTAACTCGATCGGGAGGTATCTGTCCACCAGCTTTATAAGACCTCCAGCTCGTACCTAATTCTTAGCCGCGAGAGATCTCACACTGGTTGCTTATTCGAAATATCAATCGCTTCCCGGATGTGACTCTGGCCTCTGACGTCAAGTACATCTGCAAAGATTTGCCGAAGTTGCTGTCAATCTCAAATTACCTCTGTTACTGAGGGCGGAAAGTTTAAAATTGTCTGTCACCAATCCCTAATGGAAACCATCTAACCGAATAATAAAGTTTATAATTTGCTTCTGAATAAACAATGCCTACTTAATGGGATATGAGTATAGTTAGGCTAGTTTGACCGAACAGTGCGTATAACAAGATATTTATCACAAAGCCCATGTAATTTAGCTACTTCGAAATGAGACCAATCAATACTTAAAACGGTATGTAGTACGTATTTTACTAACAATCAATAGGTAAGTCTTGTTACCTGAACATGACAGCCTCCACAAAAAAACCTGTTTCACAATCCCAAAAAAACGGGAACACAATTACTTCATACAGGTTTTAATTCAATTTTCCAAATTGCCTAGACTAAAAGGGTTGACGTGACCTGAAATGTAGCCTGGCCCACATATAGTCGATACACGCATTAAATAAAGGATGCAATAATAAGTGGGTAGTACCGCGTCCGTCGGCGAATTAGACATAAAATCGTACAAAGTTATGGCTTACGGCCGATATCGGCTAAGGATCTCCGCATATTTCCGACGTGGTTTTCCTCAACATAACATAAACTGTATTTGGTGTGGGACAAGCTATAAGCTTACTGAGGGTATATCAGATGTATTTAATAGATATGATCCATAATTTTCGCAAGGGAAATCACATAGAAAGTACTACGATCATCATGTAGCAAGTGAAAATGTCTAAAGTACTCCAACTTAATACCTATAATCACACTTATATAGTGTAAAACAGGTTTAAGTGACAGTATAAAACATTAATGGTCTTATTTCATCGTTCTAAATCTATTTCTTATAATTCATTGGTTTGACCTATTGCAAGCAAGTAATTATATCATGTATATAATAATGGAAACTAACTTTTATTTGTCTCAATTTATAAATTAGTCTAGGATGCTTGTCATCAATCAAAATTGTAGTTCCTTTTTAATTTTCCTAAACGTAATCCGCTCTATCCCATGTCTGGCGCGTGCGCGAACATCGCAAGTGACGTCACGGCGCGTGAGCCGGCTTTTTATTAATTTTATTGTGCCATTGATTCGGCGAGGCTTCCTTTGTGAGCCGCACTGCCCTTCCGGGTTGTAGGCCATTATGATCCAGATTATACCGCCTCTCCCATTGTTAGGCCATGCTTCTTTTCAGTCAGTTATAGAGCCACGGGTTATTGACACAATAGATAGAACGACTATATTGAATGACTAAGATGGAGGGTTGACCAATTATTTTGCCTGATTGTTGCAAGTAAATCACAATGGAGCTGAAGTTAAAGTTTTATATCTGTAATTTATGAAGTTTTTCGTAAAGGGAATGTCTTAATTACTAAGAAGACCTGAGACATCATAAAAGAAACTGTCCAATCTTAACGCCGTATAAATTCGATTCAAAATGTTCTGCAGGTAAATGTTCAAATAATGACCTAATCAGAATCCAGCATCCAAAACATTGGCACGAATTATCCGACAAAATGCTTCCACGCAACGTTAAAAAACATAACAAATTCGCCACTTAAAACCGCACAGAAATTAAAATCTCTCTCGCAAGTTGCCATTAAAATATTCTGTCATTCGGAACACAGTAACAGTATCGTAAAGTGCGACAGTCACTTTCAAAGGATATTTTAAATTCTCAAATCCGTAAAGCTAAGTATTTAATTATTTCCTCCCGTCGTATAAAAAACACGCTTGGAAATGTGACAGGGCTTTGTGTGGAAAATTAAAAATAATCTTAGAATTATAATTTTGTCTCCGAGCGAAGCCAAATTCGGTGACGTATTGCGGGCTAATTTAGTTCTCATTTGGATTACTGTGACAAAAATGCATACTTTTTCATGCCGTGACACTTTTTAACGCTTCTCGTATTGAGCAAGGATAATTTCAGTGATACAAAAACAGATAAGATTTTAGACTTCACGTTTAGCCAGTGTCAATTTCTACATCACCACACATTCAGTACGTAAATTACATTCTTCAATAGACTGAAAGCTCTAACAAATACTAGGTGTGCGCGAGCTCCATTGACAAATGTCTTTGGGCCGTGATAGATCACCTATCAAGTGATACCTACTCCATATGTTCGCCTCGCATCCCCTTTTTCTGTAATACTGTTACACAGCATTCACATCTGTGGAAAGATTACGAATGAATAGAATTATGTCTATAGCAACAACTGGTTATCTTTAAATAGACGATTCAAGTAAGACTGTTTAAATAAATAATTCTGATATTTACACAAAATAACGAGTAAACATGCCTTAACATTTTACTTATACTTTTAACTATTTTACATATTATTTGTTTCAAATTACAGAAAGACAATGCAATGATGACGCCTTTAGGTCTCTAAACAAAGTGGAATGAATGACTTTGTTATTTATCACAATTCAATTCTTGAAAGAGTTAAATCATAGTACCGTGCAATATACATGTTAAAAATATTACGTTGAAAATAACGTAATATTTTGTACCAATAACAAAAACAGATAGTTTTTTTTTAATTTCAATGTGACTTTTCATTTCCAAGCGTGCAATAATAACATAATTACGTGCCTAATTAACAATGCAGATGATATTTCAAATTCACACATCACAGGAGTGAAAGGTCAACCACATCAGTTGTTGAAAATGGCTGCCGAGCAGCACACCTCGACGTCGTACCCATTCCGCCGCGAAATATGGCTGCAGTGGGTGCATTCACCTGCCAGGGGGTGGCCGTCCACCCCCCACACCCCCGGGGCAGCATAACTTATGCAAGTTAATATTTCAGGGTAGCTTGAAAGTAAGAGTAGTTCGGGATTACACAGGGACTATGCAAAGAACAACCTTGGGCGTAATTAGTTGGGAGTAAATTGTTTGAATTAATATATCTCTTGGTTTCTGTTGTCAGTTGTGTGGGCAGTCTTTGTGGAATGTTCTGAGACCGCCCGGAGCTTCGCTAGTGTGGAAGCTAGACTGGGGATGATAAAGATATTTTAGTTTATATTATAAGTTATTATACCTGTCCGTGTCAGGCTGGCTCATCGCTGTTTCTGAGTATTCTAGTTTCTTTGTGTTGATCGAACAAATTATTCGGTTTGATCGAGAGCCTCCGCTTGCTTAGCCGACTTAAAGAACTGCAGTTCCGAACGTAATTGACATTAACAACAGATTAAAATGTCTATCAAACACTGACGGCGACAGCACTCTATGGCAACCGGAATAATGTTAATTATTTTCCGTCTTTTCACTGTTGTCGATGTTCCGCCCTATATTTAGGCGGATGATTGATATCGATCGGCTCCGACCTGTACCTATGCTAGACTTAGGTCACACAGGCGTAGACAGCCTGATATGTACGCAGTTATTACTTTCATCGTTAATAACTTTAATCCTTTCATGTACATTGGAAACTTCGATTTTAAAACAGATTGATACCTATACATACTTGCATATTTCCATACTATAGCTATATTGATTTCCATTAATCTGTCACAAGAATAACAAGAGATTAATATTGTGGTTTGCAGAAGATCTAAGATCTTCCTGACCCTTTGTGCAGTAGCATAATTGGTAGTGCATTTTGCCCAGAGTATGATTGAGTTCGTTCGTACGTTCTCGTTCCTGAGACAAGATTTTTCTCACTTATTTTATAAATATAAACAGTAATCAACGAAAAAAAACAAAAGATTTTAAAACAACTTCTCCCGAAAATTGCCTAAAATCAACCCGGTTGCCACGAGAGTCCCGCACCCTGCCTGTACATACAGTTAACAGTTAATATTTACTCATGCCGAACCCTTTGTCTGCCTAGGAAGTAACATTGTGCGGAACGACCTGGATTCAGTTATTGATTTAGGTAGGCTATGCGCGAGGATTTGACGGTTAGGTGCCTGCCAGACATATCAAACGCCATTATGTCCTTAATTCCAACTTCGAATGGATAGGCAGCCTGAATTATTCCAGGAAAAATGTAATATTGTCTGCTACTTTCAAGGTTATGTGTCTGTTCGGGATGGTAACGAAATAACGGATCTTCAAATAATTTAAGCCTCCGATAACCGAGGACCCTTTTTGAAACAATGCTCATACTCATTCGTGTGGTACAATAACCACAATCGACAAATTAGCTGGCGATTAAAATATATGTAAGTAGTATCGAAGTATGTAATATTTTCCTTCAACTAAAAACGATTTATGTAAAGATTTTTCAACTTTCATCGAAGTGCCTTCAAAGGCAGAAGTTCAATCGAAAGTACTTTCATTTTCAATGAGCAGTTATCTTATTACTTATATCCTAAAGGTACAGATATACCAAACCCATTCATTCAGACATAACTTATCTCATGAAGCGAGAAATACCTAATCTAATCACACCAACCCAATTATTTATAAACTGATCGATACTCCATAAAATTTCTTCGGCTGAAGTCAAAAGTACACAAATTAGCAGCTCTATCTCAACACTAACTGGACCACCTGACTGAAACGAGAACGAAACCCTCATAATTTGTGAAACACATTCGAGCAAACATGCACAGACGTCATACGGGCGGGGTGATGTACAAATGTACATGAAGTACACAGAATGCACTCGCTAGGTATGCACTTATGCAGAGTCAGCGACCCTAGAATGGCGAAGGGTTATGCAGCCTTCCTCCTGTCGCTGAATTATGCAGGACAGCATCCGGGCAATACGGATGGGGGTGCATCGTATGAACTTAGATTACGTTCGGGGGAAAATGTTTCAGTTCATTCTGCGCTTTCGCCAGAAAATGTTTTTGCAAAATATTAAAGCTTGGAACTTGTTCATAAGCGGTTTCTGCAACACTTGCACTTGGAAATAAGCGTTAGAGGAGAGATTCTAACTTTTGTGTTAGGTACATTTTGTGGTTGCTTAGGGAAATAATTACTTTCGTGTCTTATGTAATGTAGGTAAACGCCTACCTATCATTATAAGCTTTCAAATAGGCTTTATCTATAATTCATCAGCCTATTATTGTGTCGACTGGATTCGACCCAACATGTTTGGAACTTACTCGTTTAAATACGTCCAATCACATTAATGTTATTGGTAAGGTATGATATTAGTTCCTGAGATTAGCACGTTCAAACACACAAACAAACTCTCCAGCTTTATTATATTAGTATAGATAAGCTAGCCGTCTCTTCCATAATCCACTCAGCGTGCGACTAGCTGCAATCCTTTTTACCAATTGTTTTCCACACTTTTCGCATAATGCAAAGAGAAACACGATTATTACCTCCTCCGGGAAAACTCTATTTTTAGATTTCGTCTCCGAATAATTGAATGTAAATAGCGTGTAATGAGTATTCATATATTTTCGTCTCCACTGAAGATGAGCTTTTCGTTACATAATTATTCATGTACATTCTTTGAAATACTTAGATGATGAATTACTAAATATTTTGTACCTAACTCTTGTACTTTGAAAGCGATTCATACACAGCTCAGTATACTCATAATACATCTCCCCCAAATTTAAATATGAATCGATGAACAAATCACCGAATGGCAGGTATAACAGAGTCTTCAAATTCAGTTGCATTTGCCTTGTCTACAAATGCAAATTCACATTGAAGAGAAATCGCGAGTTTCAACTCCAATACGAAGCTACTGATATACCCATAAACCAAACCTCGCTATATTTAGAAGCATGACGTTACTTCTCGGCAGTCACTGCATTTTACAGTAATATATCAAACAATATCTTTAGTACACTCAAACAACTAACAAGCTCGCGCAATCTTATTGCATCAACTTGAAGTTCAAGGAGAGTGCACCTGATTATTTGAGTGACTGTACTTTGGAAGCAATTAAGGGTAATTATTTACTAGTTCGAGGTATTCGGTAGTATCGCTAAGTGGAAACGCAAACAATCTTTAAACGAAAACATTTAATGAATTATATACATAGCTGTGTTGTATCGCTATAAAAGAAACGCCGGTGAATAATAAAGAAGTAAAATACAGTCCGAGGAAAAGCTAATCGCTTTCCCAAATCTGAAAAGCAAAAGCACAATAAGTTACAGAAGCCATTGCGTCGTCTCCCGTTTCAACTTCACACGTCCCGTGCATCGCGTGCCGACCAGCTTTACATTTGCATTTCACATGTGCCCGTAAAGAGTTCACTTTTAGTCTAGACACTTCGACCTGAAAGCGAAAGGCACCCTCCGTCCCTCTCTGCGGCGAACATGCGCAGTACGGCCAGAGGGAGACAACAGGTGGGACCCGTGAATTATTCAGGGGGTGCGGGTGGGCCCAAGGTCGGCGCACGGAAGCGTCTGGCCGGGATGTATCAAGATTGTACATTATACATTATCGATCTAACGGTGTTTCCCATGCTTAACTGAATTAAACTTTCACATGCTGGGGATGGAAACTTGGGTTAACACTGCCCGCTAAGAATTCAAGAGACGCAAATTAATTTCATGAAAATTTCTTGGCTGTATACCGATGAACCCTTTGCCTGCTTACTTAACAAAATTAAATAAAATGTGGGAATGAACAAAATACCGAAATACATTTCTGATTTTCTGGTGACATTTCCACAATTATAGGGTGCATGAAAAGTGTACGTCTAGACACAATCAATCATACACACTCGTATAAACATTAAACATAGGTATTTTATTGTACATTGGACTCAAAAGTCAAATCAGCTATTTCTATTGACGAAACCAAAGTATTAATCGATGATTTGTTAATAGCCGCTTCTGGCACTGTGCTTGCATCATTGACGACAGTGGTATTCATAAAATGTTAATATATTCACGTTTTTTCACGTGAATATGTATTAACATAACATTTTTGCGGAAATGACCATAGCGTGTAAGGAAGCATCTGTGCAAACGATGTGCGAACAATCAGCTATCTCTATTCAGGGTTTTGTTTGCTGCCGATGTCTGCGTTTCCAGACTCAATCATTTCATTGTGACAACATAATGTATAATTAAAATATTCATAGCTTACGCACTTTCAAATACATTTCACTCGTAAAAATAATTATGGCGTAATTCCTGGTAGACAGTTTTAGTTACAAATGTTTATTGCTACGCAATATCGTTTTATAAATAGCACTAGTTAATTCAGTTCTTGGGTAGTCAAAAAAAGCATGGTACTTATTAGTTTAAAGGCGAGTTGATACTGTACGATATACGAGTATAAGAAGCAACAGATTAAAAATTGTGGTCAACTTTTCCTTATTCTACAAAAATAACCAATACAAAGTTATTAAAGAGTTGTTAGCCTGATTTTTTCTTCATGCCATCACTTGTTCCTAAGTTCGCCGAGGCCCTTTGTTTGTGGTTGACGACATGTTCTGCGGTAACCCAATGATGTAAGAAACCTATTTTGAGCCGTTCGACTTCACTTATTTTGTTTTAGAACGCAATTCCGAGAGGTCAATAAGTAGGTGTGATTTTATTTTTACTCTGAGACGTCAACTGTAACCGAACAATACTTAAAAACTTATTTAAAATAATGAAACAATTGTCTTAACAATAGGATACATTGTTTTGACTGCTCATAAATTGTCTTTAGTTACACTATTGTAGTAAAAAATATACATACACTTTATTATTTAGGTATTCATAAGTCGTATTACCAAATAGTTATTTGTCTTATAATTAAATTGTCTCTTAATCGGAATCCGGTCAATTCAATTTTATGTACGTTTCATAGTTTTTCAGATATTTGACCATAGACGTGTTGACGTGTATAATAAGTTACGGACCTTCTAGCCTAGTGATAAAACACTTAGACAGAAGAACCGCGGCTTCGAATCCCGTGCTTCATCATTGTCACAGAGGACATAGGCCTCTCTTAGAGCTTCTACTTGTTCCTGAGCGAGCTATTTATGGAATTGTTTTTATGCATCAACAGCTAAGTTAGAAGCTAGTCGAAAGCAGGTATGCCCTATGTATTTTCTTACAATTTTTCTTTAACACTATGTCTCTTTGTTGCAGTGGACGCCGGCGAAGCGGCAGGGCTCCGGCTGGGGGCGCGCGCGAGCCAGCTCGGCCAGGTGCTGCTGCACGGGCTGCTGGCGCCCGCGCCGCCCGCCCGGCATCACCTCTACACCCCCTCCAATAATACCGGTCAGTACCAACATTACATTACATAAGGATTGCACTTACAACATATGAGAGGTGTCATGGGAAAAACTGAAGTTTTACATAGTCGTGAATTCCCAAGAAAATATATATTTAATTTTTGAAATCATCGTTTGTTCCACAAACAAGGATTGGTAGCTGGTAAACAGTTTTGCTAATCGTTTTGCGTTTTCAAAATCAGTGAAATTAAAATTTTAATAAGCTTGTAACGGTGCCCGTTCCTTCCAGCCTTCATGGATGTTCAGGCCTCCATGATGGCTGGAAAAACCTAACCTGCGCGCCCACTGGCCGCTAATTAACTGCCATTCAAAATTCAAAATTCAAAATTTGTCTATTATGTTCTATTTTCGCATTTTTTTTGATCAGGGATTCAGACCTAGACCTACCGCGGAGCTAGACAGAGCTCCACAAAATAACTACCACTAAATATCTATAAAGAATTATAAAATATTAATTATCCTATAAACCAGTGCAATAGTTGTTGTTGTAGTTCGGAAATATTATAATAGTGTACCTACCAATTGTGAAAGTGAAATAAAACTATTACCAATATCCATATACATCATATTTTATTCAAACCAACTATTTGCGACGGGAAGAAACCCCAGACCGTCACAATTAGTTGGTTTGAATAAAATATGATGTATATGGATATTGGTAATAGTTTTATTTCACTTTCACAATTGGTAGGTACACTATTATAATATTTCCGAACTACAACAACAACTATTGCACTGGTTTATAGGATAATTAATATTTTATAATTCTTTATAGATATTTAGTGGTAGTTATTTTGTGGAGCTCTGTCTAGCTCCGCGGTAGGTCTAGGTCTGAATCCCTGATCAAAAAAAATGCGAAAATAGAACATAATAGACAAATTTTGAATTTTGAATTTTGAATGGCAGTTAATTAGCGGCCAGTGGGCGCGCAGGTTAGGTTTTTCCAGCCATCATGGAGGCCTGAACATCCATGAAGGCTGGAAGGAACGGGCACCGTTACAAGCTGATTGCTTTACAGTAGATTCGTAAAAGCGAATATGACGTACAATTGGTAATTTCGATTAGGTGTCCTTTTTACGAAACACTTAGAATTTAAGGCACATAAATTATACGGTATAGTTTTAAAGTGAATAGCATTCTGTAAACACACGTCGAATAACTAGTCTGCTCTTATGAAATAGGCCATATAACTTCTCACCAAACCAGATGGACACCTCTTAAATCTGGTAATACGTGCGTAATTAACCATAATGCTATTAACACGTGCACGTCACCCGTAGACTAATGTAATACGTGTGCGAATGGAGCAACTCTTATATTTGGTCGAAGCGGATATGAACTTAGGTTTAGTACTTCTGTTGAACCCCTGTCTCTGGGCAGGGTTGACACTTCCTCTGTTTTTCAAGTCATTTCGAATAATTAAGGGAAAGCACTGCAGGTTTTGACACAAGGTGAGAAAGAAATGACACAAAAACAGCCCTTTAATTGTTCTTATATTTTTTGTAACCATCTCTAAAACCACTTTCAGCTTCTAGTTATTTTCAATTGAATAAGTTCATTGATAGGCCCCGAACTAAATTGATGCTTGGATCTGTATAAAAGCAGAATCACAGACTGACCTTATGCTTGTCTGCGCTCTAACTCTCATTCTAACAATACTAAAAAGACAAAGACCAAATAAAATACAACACTCGTCAACCCTAACCCAGCCACGATCGGGCTATACCTAAAGCGACGCCACAGGAACCAAGGGGTCCGTAATTTCCGCCGCGGAAGCGGTGCCTCCACTCTCTCCGCCATCTCCGGAAACTTATTCCACAAAATACTAGTCCGGGAACCAATAACTAGGATTGGTTTCACTATCAGAAATGTACTTTGAAGTAACGCTACAAGAATCTGTTTCTTTGTGAAATGGAACATGGATATTCTTCAATGTAAATAACAGTTGCAGTTTTATTCACAAAAAAACAGAATTTCTTTAAGAGATTCGAGAAAGCCTTGAACTTTACTTATATGTATGAGTATGATACAATATATTACAGAATCTTTTCTAATCTGAACAATTTGAGGTGCCGACAACATATTCTGTAATAAGGGAATCTCAATCTGTGTAATATTGAATTTCAGTTCGCGTTAACTTGATAGCTTCGGTAACTATTGCTAATTCAATCATGAACGCTTAATTTCCCCACATATGGGCTTTATCATTGCCTTTGAGATACCACCATCGGGCTTACATAGGTAGGTTTCAAAAACATTACAATAGAAAATATTTCATCATCGACTAATAATCCTGCAGATATACATAATATAGTGAAGGCTTATAAATGTATTGTGTTTTCTATTACTCACTCACATATAATTACATCATGTAAGTACACATAAAACTGTCATCCTATTCTTGAAGGTTGTCTGGAAGATATCTAGGCTTTAATCTAGTCAAGATTATAGTGCCTACAGTCTGATAGAACCTATCATAAAGCACCCATGTTAAAATTAAGAAAATCTACTACATTCTGTTTAAATCTGTTCATCTACTGGAATGGTCTTATCACAAATAGGAACTAACTAGTCAAAACTCCACTAAAAGTGCAACCGTGAAGTCAGCCTGCCGGCCGTCATAACAAACTTATTCGCCGGCGATGCGCGGTATGAAAAATTCATAAAGAACAAAGAGGAAGTGGGCAATCGATACGGCGTCAGCTGATCCGCCGCCCAATGTCACGAACGCGCCACGCGCCGCCCGCCCGCGGCGGCTCGCTCCCCACGCACACACCAACATGCACACACCAACACACGCACACACCAACACGCACACGCACCAACACGCACAAGCCGCGCGTCTTACGCACCGCACACACACACCTTGAGACTTAGACAGGCGTTAAGGATTACGCACACAAGCGAAAGTTACAGGACGATGCTATGCAATGCACTAATGCTATTTGATTTTCTTTAACAGTAGGATTAACAGTAACAGTACTATTTGAAAACAAATACTATAAAACGTAGTTCAGTTTAAAATTATATTCAAATCTTGAACAGTTTGATAGATCATACGTTATGAATTTCTAGGTAGGTACTGCTAGCTTCATCAATATGAACATTAAAGGCTCCTTCATGACTCCTTTGACTGTGACTCACAATTTTGTCTAATGAAAGGGGAGGATTCCTACAATTCCACAAACTTAGCCTTGGCCTTAAGCCATAGAACAAAACAAGACACCATGTCCCAAGGTCGAATAAGTTTCGATTCTGTTGAGCCAGCCGCGTCCCACGCACACATAGACAAAACACACAAACAGGTACAGACGTTTTGTGTCCTTAAAGCCTTCAGTTCCGGAATAACCGCTATCAACCTTTTTTATTGCCGATTTAGACTAACACTATATCTAGATTATAAACGCCTTTGTAGTCTAGACTTAATGGTATCGCCGCTACAATTTAACAAACATTTTCCCTTAACAAGTGTACACGAAAAGCTCGAATTTTCTTTAATGGCGGCAGATTGACGAGAAACAATTGCCGGCTTGATTTTAATGACGTCTTTTGATGTAGACATTTTCTGACACTTCAATTTGACAAAGTAACGCGATGTATAATGTAGTGTAGCGCCCCAGTGTGCGGGAGCGCTACAGATGTTTCATTACCCTTATTGATCTCGCTTAACCCTAAAACCCCAGGTCTAGTTTCATCCCGTCATTAATATTTTTTATTCATGAAAGGCGCGCGGGTGATTTATTACAATTATTACAAAAATCGGACAGGGGAGCTTTAAGCCCGCAATTAAGGGTTAAGTTAGGTTTTGGGAGTGACGATGAAATATTTAACGCGTGAATCCATCTCATAACAAAAACAGAATTTAGGTATTTCGTTTGCTTGAAAATTTAAATTCCTTCATTATCACATTTGCCAATATTATTTGCAGATGTTTGTAAATGTGTGTTCGCATCATTGTGCATTGTGCAATCGACAGGATTATACAAATCGATACAGATGAACTGTCAACCAACTGCCCCACTGCTGCAATATTCACGTGCTATTCGACGCACTCCATTATTATAAGTTGCATTGGGTAATCCATTTGACCATTGTAGTAACCGAAATTCATATTTCAATTTTTTGTTTACTTTTACACCCTAACTCTCCAACTTACTCTCTCCGGCAACCCTTTGACGATCGATGTCAGTTTGCGCAGATGGCCTCACGCGGGTCCATTTGACCCAAAATGTGCAATTTCACCTCGTAATCAGTTAACCCTCTGCATTTTGCGGGGGCGGATTATAACAGTTTGCACAACCATAAATAATATTTATCGATGGACTTGTAATAATAGGAAGGGAAAATTATTTCTCATTGTTCACTATGAGGGAGCGTGAATACAGTTGATTATGTAATATAAACGTAAACGTTATTATAATGCTTATTGACATTTACAAAATTAATTTGTCATTATCAGGATAAAGTTTATGATAAAGGACTGTTCATTAAATATTAAATAAGAATTTAGCATCGTATTTGATAATTTTAGATTTAAACTATAAATCAAATCATCACGAAGCACCACAACCAAAAATAACTGGTGTCAAATTCAACATCATCCTCCTGCCCTTATCCCACACTAGGCGGGGTCGGCGCAACATGTCTTCTGCTTCCACTCATTCCTATCAGCCGTCAACTCTACATTCACTCCTTTCACGTCCATATCATACTTCACGCAATCCATCCATCTCTTTTTTGGTCTTCCTCTGCTCGTCTTTCCAGACTGATAAATATGACTGTGGTGTCAAATTCAACATGAAGTGAAAAATAAATACATTCAGCAAACAAATATAGCAGATTGCACAAAATGTGCATTTAGTCGGCGAAACACAAAGCTAACCCTTCGACCGTCACCGGGTCATCTCGACCCGCGCAAACAGCATCCTAACCAAACAATGCGCGCGCGCAGATGCTTGCGCACGTTGCGCACATTTCACCAAAACCCCACGTTTTTATGCAAAAATGGGTTGCGTTGCACCTTGCGCTGCGAAATCGCCTCGTCACCAACAATGGCCTGTAATCTCGCCGTGCATCTCATTCTAATGCGTGCCTACATCTCTTTCTTCTTTTGAATTCGCCCGGACGGCTTTCCGGAGCTATTGACACTTTGAAATTAGAATGTCACGCGTGGGTGCGCCACGCAACCCATTGTTGAAACGGCGTATTGTGTGCGATTTGCAATCAGTAAATATTTTAGGGTTAAATATGAGTGTATCGACGGCCATCGGCCATTTAATACTTTGTGGTCTTCTGGGCGTCAATGCTGCCAAACCGCACGCTATGTGCCCGCCGTACCTAACGCTGACCAACGGCCTAACTCACATAACGTCTAAGCAGAATTAACATCTTAAAGGAGCTCGAGTGACAAAGGAGGCGTAGGGACCCTCGGAAGATACAGAATCTCGCTTTTACAAAAGGGGTGGAACTTGAATGCGTCTTGAATATGAGAACTTTAGTTTCATTGATGTTCAAAGTAATAAAAAAAATCCAATTAACATACTGCGATCCCGGCAACGTAAACAGAAACTAAGGTTTAGAATAACGAGAGTACGGATGGTATCGTCGCTTGATGGCTCATAGTCGTATATCAATGCGTTTTATGGTGCATTATGGTGTACCTGGGAAATTAACTATTAGCCAACTGACAGGCAATATCTAAGGGAAAGTTTTACACATGTATAAGTGTTCGATGCGACGATCACAATCTTATTATAATTCCCTCGTAGAGACGCTCGTAAAATATCAACAAATTTTAGTAAAAAAAGGAAATTTTTATAATATAAAGATAGTAAAACGGAAATGTCTTTCAATGTTTTTGGTGACATCATAGGATCTCCAACCTGTTTTCAGAACATAATCTCATTTTAATTGTTAATACATACAGGACTTCGAAAACTGTTTAAAGATTACGACTACGTGACTAAGTATATTCAAACGTGTTTATATCTCTTTATATTCTAGACATCCTTAAACGTACGGCATAATCTTTCGGATTGTGTCGGACACAATCACATTGATATGCAAAAAGTATCGCGAATTCTAAGTGTTCCCGCTGGATTATGGTCTAACGCGGGCACAAAGCTCCGACAGTCCAGCGGTCAGTCCATAAAGATGGCCCGATTAAGGAAGGGTCGCACTTTTGTTCCTCATTGTGATATTTTACTAATGGGACCGCATTCCTCGCCGGCCAGTAGACCTGATCCGAGACCCTCGCAGCGGTCATTATTTATAGTTAATTTATTATTATTTTGATACGGGATGAAAGGGTTGGCACAATAGCGAATTCCGTGTTCCTATCCGTTGGTCAGTCCGTCCGTCCTGGGGTGCCGGCGCTCTTTGTTTAATTTCGCCAGCTTGGGAATATGAATATGCAAACTTATTTTTTTTAAATGTTACTAAGCCAAAAATAAAATCGTTCAGAAAACGTTTGACAGCGTGACGCGACCTTAATAACAAAATGATTGCTAAGTTACTAAAATAATATTAATGTAATCGTAATTTTAATTTTCCGAAAACACTTGTTAAAGAGTATTCAATAAAGGTATTAAAATTAATTACGAAATCCCAAAATCATTCAAGCACAGGTCTATAAATTATTCAGTTCAAAACATCATAATACCAACAAAGGGAACCTATTTCCCAGAAGCATTGTTTCATCATAATAGCTGGCCAAAACTAGTATTTGCTACTGGTATTGATCGAATTGTAACACTAGACTCGGTTTAACCGGCGAATGGTCCTGCGAGGGCCGCGCTTCCCGGTTCCCAGGCATTGTGCGCTGAAGGGTTCACAATCGACACAATGGGGTGTGGACAGCGCATTATAGCCACCGGTCAAATGGTCACTTTAATACCAGTCATAGTTTCAAAGGACAAGGAAATGTATGAATAAACAGCTTTCTTCCCCGTCGCCTAGTGTATGGTCACTGTTGATTATATTATTTAAATACCCAACAACCGTTACTCGTCAAACTTTTTTATGGCGAGGGCTGGACATGAGAAAGTTTCTCTCCTGTACAAATAGTTTTAAAGCGGTCATGTAAGATTCCCGTAATTTTTACGAAAGGGTAAAAATTAAAGCACTTGACACAATTACATAGTTGTAAGCATTAGCGAAATCTGAATTGCAGATGAGCGTTGAATAATTACATTAGGATGCAAAAAGTGCAACCCCAAATTGCCCCATGCGTTTAGTACACACAGATCTGCATAATTGTGAATTAATGCAATATTTTGCATAACAACGGCTGACCAGAGCGCATTCCCAGGCGGAGCAGGTTGGTTGCAAGTGATGCAAGTGCATTCTGAGATTCGGCGTTTCTAACGGTATTTCTCAGATGGTCTCTGCATCGGATTAGGCGGTGCAGGGCTGCATGCAAATCTATTATGCAACCGAGTGACCGCTACCGGACAATGGGTGATAGCGTTGCGCTTTTTACGACGGCGACGGTTAAGCCCCGGTCAAATTAATGAGATAGTTGCGAGACATTATGCTACATGATTCTTTTGTAATGGATGATCTATGCATGTGCAAACATGATTCAGTTATGATTTATATTCAGGTACATGCTTTACAAACATAAATTGTTATTACCTCTACATATCACCAATGGCATTTGATTATTTTAGAAAAGATAATTGATTTAATTATAAGTGATTTTGTTCAATACATTTTTGTTTATTTACAACTTATAACGTTTTTTGTGGTAGCGGAATGGGCTTCGGATTATTAAAGTACTGTTAAAATTGTTTCGATTACACATGTAAATACTCTCAGCATCATTCACACCCACAACACATATAGCACTTAATACTAACCTTCCCCCGCCGACCCTAATTAAAGAACCGGCAGTTTCCTAGGAACCTTACATTACACTATCCGCCTAGCGTCCGCAAACCAAGTGGAAACCTCGACCAGCAGGCGGAACAGTGAAATAATCGATCGATCATAACCAACACTGCCAAAAAATAACCAATTGTAACGATACGCCCGCAAAAAATCGCGTAACTATTACAAAATAGCAGTTACAGGATTGAAGTGCGTCTCTTGTATTGATATTTTAGTGTTTAGTTTGGTATCTAATGCTGTGGTGCCATAAGTGTGTTTAAGTCATACTTAATGGATTTTTTTTATAACTTAAGAGAAGGAGACTTACTATAGGAGATTGAGGAAATCAATGATCGAACTGGTCGATAATTCTAGCTTGAAATTGTTCTTGTATCTCAAATAAGGACTCCTCGTTTACGGCATATGTATTATGTACAAGGGCGGAATCCGTTCCAACATTTGTTTATGATGAATACACTCGCAGATATACAGATGCTGTAGTAGAGTGTATGAAAGCCGCTATCTTTTACAACTTTAATATGAACCTTCTGTCGTCTCGTTTAAACGTAATTTCCCTTGCAGGTTCGCTGCCCCCGTCGCCAGCCGACAGCGGCGTGTCGGACGTGGAGTCGTCGTCGTCGGGCGCGGGCTCCGCCGAGGAGCTGAAGGCGCGCCTGCAGCCGCCGCCGCCCGCGCCCTTCCACGCGCCCTTCCTGCCCTTCTACCCCCACCACCAGATCGCGAGCACGCTGCAGCAGCACGCGGCGGCGCATCCCAGGCCACCTGGTGAGTACTCTTTTTATACACTGTTGTGCTATGTTTCTGCTGGTGAGTAAGGTTGCCAGAGCTCAGTTGGGGAGGGTACGGGGTTAAGGCCGGCAACACACCAACGATACCTCTGGTGTCGCGGATGTCCATGGGCGGCGGTGATTGCTTACCATCAGGCGACCCGCTAGCTCGTTTGCCGCCTCTGACATAAAAAAAAAACACACGAGCAAAGTCTGAAGGGAGCCAAATAGCAATGAAACTGATTGGGAGCCATGATCTTTTGAGAAGCATGAAGAAGATTGTCAATATGGCATTGAGCTCTGCTTCTACTTACCGTCAAACTGATTAGGGAAATAATACTGACCTAACCCACAAAGTCAACGTCACATTTAAGCGATGTTCTGTACATACGTAAAAACTGATTTTATAATTGTAGTTCGATTCGCGTTTGAGGCCAAGGATCGGTCTTTGTACGTTCTTGACATAAATCAATCAAATCATAACAATTTTACAGATCAATCTTATCCAATTTGATTCCATTAGACAACAAAAAATCAATACGGTTTATCTACCGAACATTAATAAATTGGGTACCTAGCGGACTAATAACGAGACTTGAAATTTAAAAGCTTAAAGAATTTCACACTTTAGCTCTACATTTATCATATTAACATTTGTTTTTATTGTGCATAATCTATGTTTCTAAGAACATATTCAACTGTCACAACTAATCGCTCAGTCTAGCACAGACAAATCGATAACTAAACACGTCTCATGAGATTCTTACGAGTACGAGGAAGCGCATGTCGCCGCCACCCACGTCCTAATCAGCTCTGACTCAATGCGCACGCGCAGTTTTCCTCACGCTGGGCATGAATGAAGAATAGTCCACAGTCATAGTGATACAAGTTCTATGAACGTTGTTATAAATAGGCACTTATGTAAGAAACAATAGTAGTAGAAACTATAAATCGATATTACAATAGTTATGTGTAACAGTTCCTAGGAAAACCTGAACTTTTTTGTAAGAATACATTATATATAATTAAATTAGTATTACTCTGGAGATTGAATAAACGTTCTACACCTACGAATAGTGTCAAATTATATCGCTCGGACCTATAAACTATTTAAATACCAAGGTGTTATATTAAAATATTATTTCGGTAGTGAATTCCAATACTTAAGTAGTCTTAAATATTGTTTTAAAAATAAAGACTGCTAATGATCAACTTTTACTATACTTAGCTTTATCTACAAAACAGCCAAATAACACAAGTAACGATCTAAAATCGTCGAAAAGCTATTTAGGCGACGTCAATTATGTATTTAACACGCATGACGTAAAGGTCCATATTACACCAACATGGCGGCGCACTCAAATAAAATTAAGAACTCGTTCCGCGGATCACAAATAGAGGAATAGGTTGTAAAGGTGACCCGGTGAACGGCACCCGGAAGGTGACCCCGGATCGGGAGCCCGGCGATAGTGCAGGGACTCATTGCAAAATGGGTGTGTCATGCAGAACGTTTTACGATCGGTGTTGCGATGCGAACAGTGTTTACGCAAGATGGAATATTTTGGCAATGCGTTTTTGTTGTAATTTTCCGGAAATTTTATTGAGTTAAAGTATAAGTAAAATTGCCACCTTAGTTGGTTTTCTACTCAATTCTAACAATCAATAAAAAGAGGCTCCTTACCATGGTACCTACTAACATTAGTACCACACTTGCCAAGTATTGGGACTCTACCAATTGGAATCTACCGAAAAAGTCCTCCGAAGATCTTGGTCAATACTCAACAGAAATTGTAATTTATTATGTGCTTAAGCCTTCTCGCATTGCAATTATGCATATAAAATGTAGAGAAGCCAAATGATACAGCTAATAATAGACTTGTAATAAGAGAAATACCGCTGCATGCAATTGTAGTAATTTCTTTTAGCGAGCACACTGCAACTAATCCGTACACAATGTATTTTGTAGGTTATGTGCGCTGGCATTACCAGACGCTACTCTGTTGCCAATAAACTGCACATCTTGTGGGATTAGCCGGGACGAATCACGAAATAGCCCGGGTCACGTGTGGCACTCTCTCCGCTAACTACGTAACTGACACTCACGTATATTACACCGCGTAAACCCCATCGCTTCCGGGGGCGCTCGGCTGCACCCTGGCGCTCCGCCAATTGGCCTTCTTTCCCAAATTTAAAATGCAACGGTAAAGACACAAATTATTCAGACGTTTTCAAATAACTCGCAGTCATTTGTTACGATTTGTACGAGACGAAAAACACCGCATTCCTTCAACGGCGTTTCAAAAAACAAGACAATCAATCCGACGCCTGGAATAGCTTCTTCATGAATACATTTAAACCAAATAAGTTAACGCGCTTCTCGGTTTGGTCGCAATCGTTTGCGGAATAATAACATCGCAAACTATTCCGATAAAAAACGCGTACAAAAACTAAGGGATTTACGATTTAGTCATCAGTTGTTGTTACGGAAAAATGTTTACGGATATACCCATTGTTTCAGTATTGCATCTAGCCGTTAGGCATTTTAACTGACCAAACCGTATGACCCAATCTAGAGTGATTAATTTGTTTACGAGGAAATTACAACACGCGAATCGCGTACTAGGCAGTTAACATTTTTCGGCTCTCAACAGTCGCGTTGTTAGCATTACTCAAATTATTTCGCGATATTTAGTTAAATGTTTTATTACATACTTTAATACGCTAATATCATTCGCATGCAATTCTAACAAAGCGCGATGTTTGAGGAAACAAAACGTCCGAAATCGTAGACGCAAACAGGTACGGGGACCCGTGACACAAAAACAAAAGAACCGAACGGAACCTGTTGGCATGGTGCAGCAGCGCGGCATCGGTCAGTCGGCTTGGCTCGACGCCGTCCTCAGCTATTTGACATTGCGCAAGGTCAGTGATCCTAATATAAAGATGCAAAAACTACTGACGAGCGTCGAGCGGCCGCGGCGCATGCGCGACGCGTCGCCGCGAGCGCCGGCGCATGCGAAGCGGTCACTTTCGATTGCGCTGCATTTTAATAACGTCTCGTAGGTACTTCCATGCGACTAAATTCCAGGACCCTTTGTTTTGCAAGCGGATAGGCGTACATAGAACATTCGAATAGGATTCACACACACCGAGCTAAAATGTTGTGAGTCACGTACGCGTCAGATAGACGTTGATGGACAGAAATCCTTTGAATACACGAGTTTTTCAAAAGTTTGTTTAGGGGAATTTCGAAACGGTTTGTAAATAGTTTCGTGCGTGTATGTTACATTTCCTGTTAATTATCCTTGAAATTTCAAGCATCTCGGGCCCGTCAAGCGGTTGCTTAACACACTTCCTTAATCACGTCTCCAAATTAGCCTCAATACAGCAAATGGCTTTAAAAGTATTCCGTATGGCGTCGGTCGTTCGTGCGCCGGCGGCCGGTGAGGCACAACTCGGTTGCCGTAACAGCACACACGAAATTCTGTGTTGCAAACGTGTGGATTGGGCAAGAGCGGCGGTGCCGGCGCCATTGTCAGCTCTGGCGAAACGCGCGACCTTCCTACTCCGATTGGGCAGTCGAAACCTGATTGTGGGCCCGAAGACAACGTGTGCCCCAACATTTCACTTTGCACTCCCAATGACTCGAATTTACCGCAACTTTGTACTCCGGTTTACGACGGCTGACAAAATTAGTAGTTGGGATCTAGAAATTATCACATAGATTACTGTCCCAATTTCGTAGCTAAACTCACAAAAAATAGTAATAACAGACTCCGTGATAAACATTGCTAGACACTATTATTTTCTCATTAGGTCGAACCTAATAGACAAAGTGGGCTTAAGATAAAAGTAAAAGATTTTTTCTCAGAAATCACGGAAAACCTAGCACGGTTTTATCTGAATTCCTAGACAGACTTATTATACAGTCTTAATTAACTATAGCGACCTTGGTTTTAGGCAATTGCTAAATAGTTGATGTTGGTAACCCAAGCCGATCGTGTGGGTAACAGTCGGTACGAACTGTTGCGTTTCGTCTGCGGGGCTTTCGAAGTTCAGATCATGCGGGTTCGTTCCTATTGTTGTATTTCGCGGATGGAAAAAAGACAAAGTAAGCAGAGGTATGCATTTGAGTAACGCAATTCAACCGCATGACTGGCAAGTCGTGACTGCAGATCCGCGGCGTGCGAACATTTGCGGATGTCTATCCGTATCCGCTTGCACTGACAGTCCTGCGCTTGCATGCGCGAAGCATAGCTCCCGTCCTAGCGCAAGCTACTACGTCAATGCACCTCCTGGAAATGTACGCTTCGGACGTGGACGAAGGCACACAAACGATAACCCAACACAAGTAATACAGGAAAGTTAAAAAATATACATTTATTATCAATAGTAACGCAACGCATGTTTTTAAAATGATAACTCGCCGAAGAGCAAACAGCGCGGCGATACCGACAATGTGACATTCGCATAAACGAAATGGAAATTAAAATGATCGCAACGTCTATTCTGCGCTGCATCGCGATAAGCGCGTGCGCGGGCGCAGCGCTGCGCGAGTGTGCGCGAGGTGATCGCCCAGTTTCAAGGGCACTGCAGCGCTACTAGCGCTCGTCTTGTATTAATAGTTGGCGACTATTTTCGCCGTGCACTCGGCTGGGGGACCGGAACGTTATTATTGACGTTCGCAAACTACCAAAACGGAATCCACCTTACATCACAGAATGACACACGCCCGCCTTTCCTGTTTTCCACTCTTTGATCTGCCGATAAAATCGCGATCTTAATTTTACGACTCGGCCGAACCTCTTCCTGAAGGCTGAGTAAACAGACGGGGTGAACGGGTAACCTAAAAAATGGTTGTAAAATACGAAAGAGTGTGTGGATTCGCGCTAGAGCGGGTTCTCATCGGATCGTTCGGATTCGTTCGCAATAATGCACGGCAAAAACAAACCCACTTTCCATGGATGCGGTTTTTAAATCAGAGTTAATGTGTCGTCGCGCCGTGACGCAATCGATTGCGGTTCGCTTTATCGTTCTTAATTCACAACTCTCGGCCGTGCCTATACGCGAGTTGCCTACAGTTTCATGTGGAAGTTTAAATTATTCCGAAAACCTCGCCTTAGATACTCGTATAGATCTGGTATGAGACACGTTTGTTTGAAACGAGCTTTGAAAATAATTGCTTTGTGAACTCGGGCTTCCTCAGAATCGAAACTTTTATGAATACCTCTCATAAACTCCTTTAGAACTTATGTGCCTGGGGTTTGCGCTCTGGCGAAGAGTAGATTTACATACCTACTCGTTCGAACTGCTAACAAGTGCTTACTTGTTTTACCCATTAAATGAATAAACTTGGTAGAGAACATTTGACTCAGTATATCTACAGATGTATTTCTATTTTATATTGATAAACAAACGTCTATATAACTATATGCACAAAGTAAAACAGATAGTTAAATTGCCTTGAATACTCGTCTGTTACCTACAAGATATACAAAATGATTCGGCAGCTCACTAACGTCACTCAGATAAGATGCAGCGTTTGGCCGATTAGGGCATATCACACGTACTCGGTGCATATAGAAGCACGGCCCGAGCCTTTGTTTAACCGGCGCCGTATAAGGAAGACGCGTCCCGCGGCCGCCATCTGTCCCACGAGCTCTTGCGCAACGCGACCTACTTGCGCCGCGGCCGCTGCCAAACGCCTCTACTCCTCTACAATTACATATTTCGGTGTCGCAACCCGCGGTCGCATCCGAGTTGAACGGCCGGCGACCTTGAGTATTGCGCAGCAGCGCACGCGCCGCTGAAAGCGAAAGGAACCGCGCTCCCGGAATACACCATGCTAGCACATCGCAGCCGACGAGGTACCCACTCGCTAACTCCCAACACTGGATCTCTAAATAAACCAATCCTGGTCGGATTTCCAGTCGACTACAGGATATCGGAAGGAAATCAATTTGTTTCCCCCGCCAAGCGATGCGAGGTAGACTATGAATCGTTACAACACTAAACCATCCGCCCAGACAGACATTAGAGAATCTTAGTCGGACCAGGAAAAACCAAATGCCAGTAAACAGGAAGTGACGCGTGACGGGAGGACGTTCGAACGACATAAACAATAGTAAACCTTCATTGAGCAGCTCGAGATCGCTGCGTACGTGACATGCGCCCCGTACTTCTAAGCGGATTTTCAGCAAAACCACAATTAATCGTGCCATTCGTACCTAGTGGTCGTGATTCACGTGGCGCGATGGTCGGGAGCTCGGGACCGGTGCGTCACTTCGCGCGTCGCCCGACACCCCGCTTCCGAAATAAACATGTTTTTTAGACGTTATGGGCTAATTAAAAATACAATATTAAGAACAGACAACGTCTGCCTACTGCTGGTAATACACCGTACTAAACATTGCAGTAAACAGGAGATGATGTCACTTCGGATAATCAGAACGAAAAGCGAATACAATTTTGGAAACTGTTCAAAATTTAATGCAGTAGCAACAGCATAATAAGATCTAAGTATGATCTATATATGATGAATAAATAAGATCTCTAATTCCCAGTTCTCATCATAAAGTAGCTGCTTACGCACCCAAAGACTCGAATTGCAGTTACTTTGTTGTCGTATAAAAACCCTGCGGTCATTCGCGACACCGAACCCTACTCACTCAACATTGCGGGCTACAGATCAAATCGCCGCGGCATTTCGCAAGACACTCGCACTGGGCCACGCTTCCGAAATACACATAGGCCAGAAGAATCGCGACCCAATTCCATGGAATCGCACCGCTCCACTTATCCGGAAACCTCGTGCGATCTTTACGATAGAGGGGAGTCCAGGCCTGCCGGCCTACATACGCGCCGATGGTTACCGTTTTAAAATTATCGTTGCCGGCGGAGCGGCAAAAAGCTCGCCCTTCACGCCGCCCCTGGCTTGCCCGCCTCAAATAGATCCTGCTACACACGCTCATGTAATACATTATGATATCGACGGTACACAACTACTTTAGACGCTTTTTATTACTGTACCTAGACTTGTTATATGACTATCATATAACGCCGCAATTAAAAACATATCGTCGCTCATGCCAACCAGAATACAAATATGTGGCAACGGTATTTATCTTTTATTTGTTATACTGGCCATATACATAGAGAAAAAGAAAAAAAACTTTTTTTTCACATTGAACAAGAAAACTTTTTAGTATTAGTATGTTGGCAACACCGATAACCGGGTCGCTCATCTCTGCCTGCAGAGACCGCACGCCGCTATCCTTGCGTCCGCTCTAACCGGGTCAGTGTTAGGCCGCATAGCTGCGTTCGCGCTGCACCGCTGCACTCACCACCCGATATAAAATAGTTAGCGTTTCGCAACGTGTTTACGCGCTCGCCGCTCCCGGTGCCAAACCGACGGATTCCAGAGATACGAACAAATAAAAACGATACAGAAGTTCCAGACGACCTGATTGACTAGCCTACACTCGGAGTTATTTCTAGAAGTTATGCCCCATAACGAAACTTATGTTCTTCATAACCATCTTTCCTTATTGTTTTTAAGAGACAATAAAAATACTAGACCAGATTATTGTGCATAATTATGGTCAATAAAAATAAACCAAGAAAACAAGACAAACGTTAGTACGATGCGCAAACATAATTGATTACAGCATATTGCAATAAAAATGCTTCACTTAGAACACCAATAATTAACTTTATCTTTGCTGCAATATAATCCAGTTGTTTGAACCAGTGCCTCTGTATTTTATTATTATGTGGAATGTTGGTTGCAAAATACACTTTAATATAACGTCAGTTCAATGCTGCGGGCCGTGGGAATATAGGACACGTTTAATTTTAGGAGCCGGACGTTTTGAGGAATGACCGGTGGCGTTTTAACCTTAATACCATTAAGATATCGATTACATAATGGAGCAATGGCGCAACATATATATCGGGATAAACCTATATTGATATGTGAAGGCGAGCAATAGTATTTTTATTTGCTTGATTGACTAAACGCAATTGAGTTACAGTTAATTTTGAAGAATGAAAATTGGTCATTACAGTTAGTAAAACAGATCAAAGCTAGCAGTTTTATTTTAGTGACTTTATTTACTTTAAACTAACAATCTGGAAATAAATGACATAATTATATCAAATACTTATAACACCTTTAATAGATTACGTGAGTGGACAGCATCGGTGACAATTCGACAGATAATTGTATAAAAACCGCCGTTCCGTTCTGATTGCGGAGTCAGGGCCGGTTGGGCAACTGTGGAAACCACCAGCCTTGACCCTGTGAACGCCCCTCAACTCTTTTTTGTAGGGGCGTCGTCACCAACTAACTAATAAACTATCTATCTATCACGAGAGTGCAACAGCCAACAGTGCAACGGAAGAGAAGAAATAGAAGTCATCCTTAAGACGCAATAAGCTTTCACTACCATTCAGGCGCTAGTGGACGTCACAAGAATCTGAGCACGGGCGAAACCTTCGATTTGAAATCCAATTTCCAGTGTTTATCCCTTCTTTTTAACAAACTAAGTTCAGGCTCTCGATACGTTTTTGAAATAAGCTCGTGACAACCCAATATACCGTGCTCGTTTTAATTTCTTGTGATTTTGAAATAACGTGCATTTTTTTCACTATCCCCTAAGTAAACCTGTAAGTTCTCTGATCCGAGTTCTCGAACCTTCCGTCGCCTTCAGGCTGGTGACGTCGCCGGACGAGGCCAGGCGATGTTAGTAAAGCGATTAGATAACCACCACTGCGTTAGACACAACAAACGAGCTAATAAACAAATGTAGAGCATAAAAAAAGCTAAAAAGGATAAACATATCTTTCCTGAAACGATTCAAAGTGATACAATGTAAATTGCTTCAATGAAAGATGACTTTATGCAAGAGGGGTTTGCAATTATTGAAAAAAAGGCTTAATATTTATCTTATGAAAGTTTATACGTATAGGTAAATCGCTAACAGGATCGTATATAATTTTGTTTTTTTTAAAAAAAAGTGTCTATGCTCCTAAAACATTATGGGATTATTACCAGACTCTGCATTTGATTTTATTGGCTTAGCAATTAAACAAAGTCTGTTAACTGGCGTATTAGGGCCGGATACTGGGCAGGAAGCGCGCAGAGATGAGCGGAAGACGAAAATACCGCGAGTCACGCGACGCCCCCGATACCCTACACTGCGGATTAAAACTCATTTGTATGTTAATATCCACAATATACACACGTTACCAGTTACCACATACCATGCGTTGAAAACTCATTATTGATTAAAACCTTTGGATACCGGTGGAAAAGCTTCTCGTTGTTTTATGATGTAGAGTCGTCTATGATTCGATATGAAACGTCTTTAATCACATTAACATTTTCTAAAGTGATAATATAAATTAAAATTAAGCATAATTCTTAGCTCAATAGAATCTTCTTAGTTCGTAAATAAACTTCTTTAAAATTCTTACTTATTAATGCATCTTGACACATCTGCTTGGAATGCGAAATTGACTAAATATTTATCCGCGGTTACTTAACAAAGGTTCTGTGCAATGGCAGTAAAATAATTAGCATTTAAATTATCTACTGTAAATATTTAGACCATTTAACCTACACTGCACCCGTGGGTACATAAGTGTCAAATGGTCTACATCATGGTAGTACACGTGAGTTTAAAAAAAATATCTGGTAGAGTTGATAGAGTTTGTAGAATATGGTACGGTCAACAGCCGTGTGCCCGGGCAAATTCGCTCTACTAGTAACATTGAAACACGCCTGAATTAACACAACTAATTATAAAAACGTGGATACATATTAAACGGATGTAGAGTCATAAGTATTAACAATTATTCAGGTAGGTATTTCAGTTACGTTGCAGTTATTTTAATAAGAATTTAAAATGTTGAGTTCAAAGTATGCCGAATCATTTCGCATAGATTAAAGCCTTACGTTTACATATGTTAAATGTATGCCTGAACATTTTAAATATTTTAAATATGCGCCCAAAACCACTTATACACCGAAATGATGTGAATTTCTACGTGATATAAAGATAAACAAACATACTACTTCGAATTCATTAAAGTAAAATACCCGTGTTCCTGTTAAAATAGTACATCTGCATTGTTATTTAGAAACTCTACCTTAGTTGATGAAACGCCAGGAGACTGAAATAAAACTACAACTTAGATTACTCCCGACTGGAGTAGCACCTGTCCGTCGAGTCGATAATATACAGTCTACATGGCTCTAGGTATTATTACTTGTTCTCTTGCAAGGGATGTGGACTTTTCATTCCACTCTTAATGTCCTGAATGCTTTTAGTAATCATTCATTTGTTTTAATCCGAATTTCGTTTAAATTTTGGGCTTCAACGTAAATAGGAATAACTTATTATTATTTTGCTCAGTTTAACCCGGTGACTCGAAAAGGGTTTTAAAATTCTAATTCTATTAAAAAGTCAGAATATTTTTTTTGAAATGTAATGTAACTTTTCATTAATAAAATCAATAAATGTAAAATAATCATGAAGTGCATATATTGCAGTTAGTCATTCCCGGAAAGGGCGTCTGACCGACATGCAGCAACAGCGTTACACAACGTGTTTGTGCACTCTGCAGCGGCCCATCATTATCTACTTGAAATATAAAAATAACTCGCCCGACGAATCCTTATATAATATTTTATTAAATAAGTGAAAACATTATTTTTATGCAATTTAGTTTTATACAAGTAGAGACACTGTTATGCAAGTTTATATATGTACAATGTTATTTAGCATAAGTCAAACTTTTTTAAATTAAAATGTTAGCAGCAATACTGCACCCAAGAGTTTGGTAAATCTTATAGAGGTTCGCTGATTACAAGAACGAATGGCTAAACGCGAATTTAACAACAAAACATTTCATCAAACTTACAAACAAAAATTACCTAGATATTCCATGCATAAGTTTAACAAAATAGCTTTGACATAAAACTGAATAGACGTAGCAGCAGACTTGAAAATAACCCCCTAATAGCGAATACAAAGAGCAACCACTGATTGATCCAACATGGCCGCCTGCAGGAAAGTGTAGGAATTCGCGGGACGCATTAGGGGGGCGTCGGCGGGCGGGGGAGGAGGGGGGTGACCTTCGCGCGTTGATGCAATGTCGCCGTGTCATTGACCACTGCGCCGCGCAAACAGTTGCAGCGCCCGCCCCGCGCCCGCCGCCCGCGCCCGCCGCCGCGCCCCCGCCCCCGGCCCCGTCTATCGCCCCCTCCCGCCGAGCGCAGCAAAGTTTTGCCGGTCTGATTATACCGCAGAATACACAAAAATAGTACGCTTTGCCGTGTTTAATAAAGGATGTTGCTCGAGCTTCTATGTAATATGAAGTTAGCGGGATTGTACAACGCCAAACACGTACCGTGCAATAATAATGTTTTATCAGCGCTAGGTAGACGCTTCTGCAAATCATCCTTGAAAACGTTTTGAGTAGGAATAGAGTTTGAACCGCGGATATTAAACACTCCATATTTATAAATCACTATCGCTTAGGTATTGCCAAAACATTTAAATCGATTGATTACAATTAGACAATCAAACTAATCATCCAATTTAAGCAATGACGAATTAATTTCGAATTTGCATTTTAAGCATTCTATTACAAAACAAAATAAACATTGTACAAAAGAAAATAAAAACAAATAGAGTAAGTTCCAAGATCATAGTGTCGATGTATTTTATTTTTATGCAAATCGCGGCTTATTGAGCGCTTACGCCGGAGCATCCTCGGAGATCACATTTCATCAATGTCATCGCGGGCCGTTGACACGCGCTATAGAACACAATTCAAAGTCGACTGTCGATCAGCTCGACGCGATATTCAAATATCCGTACCTAAAGCTAGGACATAAATAACATTCTTACTTCAGCACGCTGGGACTTTTTATATTTAAATACACCGCCAATATCAATCGCTAGGGAACGCCGACATTAAATCCGTCTGCGATAAGATTAATTTCTAATTTGAGAACGTTGAGAACAGAAATAACTGCGAGCTTGTTATCAATATTGATCAAATATGAAAATGTTATTAAAGCACAAACTCACAACTGAGGATGGAGAAGTTCTGAAAAAGGCTATGCAGAAATCTGAAAGATAATTTGATATCAAAAGGAAATTAAACCTATAATATTATAGCTCTACTACGAGAGAGACCTAGAGAGAATTTATATTGCAAAATATCACAAAAAGTTAGTAAACAAAATTCTTAATCGTCTGAGAAAGGACTACGAAATATTTGTCCCTAAATACCTTAATCATATTGTTATTTCTCCTTCTTTCACCCTTGTATAAGACTCCAATAATTGTTTCTATGTACACAAGGCCACGGAATATCTGGCGCGAATGTGTCACATAAGAATTGTCACGGCAAAAGAATTGCATTTACAATATTTCTTCAGTTGCAATTAGTTTACGTAAGCGGGGTGTACGAACTGAGCGCGAATCACCTTGCTCGTCCCAAACTACGGGTTGAGGTCGCGCAATAATAGTTATCAATAATATCGACAAACAATACGGATGACTTTCAGTTGGCAAGAGCGAGAGGCAATGTCAAAAGTACTTTAGAGTCACAATAATCGCGGGCACAGCGATTGTTGAGGAAGGGGTGGAGTCGGAAGCAGTTTTTCTGGATGAGTTTTTCGATATTTTTAGTCAAGAATATTTGCAATTCGGCAATCCAAAGTTTCTCCCAAAATACATCCCATTATTTTTACGTACAGCAGACAGACTTGTTACCCTGAGCTGTATACCATTGAGGAGCACATACCTATGCGATACCTGCCAATAAAACCTGAGGTCTGGATACTTATCGTTGGGATCACAGCACAGCAGTCTTGCCCTATTTATTCACTCTGCATTCCTGTTCATATCACACCTGGTCCTGTCAGCGAGTTCGCCCACATCAAGCTAATCAGATCGATCGTGATCGTGAAAGATAGTCGTGCACCACTCACGTCGCCACTGGCCTTCGAACTGAAGTCCAGGATATAACTCCCACAATGTTAGCTGACAACCTCTCTACTGGTTAAGAAGTGTTACGTTTAATTCAATCAGTCGCTTGTTTAATGACTTATTTTGTTGAAGCCTTCCCGGTTTCTTGCACCCAATTCCTAACATTTGCAAATAAATGAATAAGTAGCTTTATTCGTTTTAAGCATCATATAAGAGTTAACTCAGAACATTTTTTTGTAAAATGGATAGCTATTATATTGTCTTATAAAAGAATTGGCTCTTACATCACGACCGAAGTCCATCACGTTACCAACCAGCAGGACAATACAGCGTTTGATCGACAACAGTACACAAAGATGCCCACATAAAAATGGTTCATAGTAAACCCTGACCTTCCACAAGAAGCGCAGTCGTCCCTAAACAAACTGGTGCAGATAGCTGTATCCGGCAGCGATAACCTTATCGCAGGCTATCGCGCCGAAATGTGCGCGAACTGTAGCGGTTTGAGGCCCGCTGGGTTCTTGAGACGCATCTTGTATAACTGTAGCTCTACTACCAGTATTTTAGATAATATGTAATTTTATTCATTCGCGATACAAACTTTAGAAATGGATCGGACTTTATTGTCACGATGTGGACGTAAAAGCAGTGAATGTAGAGCTGACGGCTGATAGGAGTGAGAAGAAGCAGAAACATGTTGCACCGAATCCGCCTAGTTTGGGATAGGGCAGAAGGATGATCATGATGATCCAAAACTATTTTTCGCTTGTTAACTGTTGAACTCTGTCAAACCATATTTTCAAAATGAGTAATGCTATGCTAATGAGTGATGCTCAAATATGAGTAATGCTAATTATACAAAGCAAAAATGTTTATGTAAATCAATACCAAAAAACAGATAGTGTATTCTTTTACACGTGCCTCAAGATACGTAATGTAGTCGCACGATTACAGACGACTGCGTAGGACACAAAAATGTGAATTAGATAACTGGCTGCTTCCCATTTAGATAATGAAACGAGCCGGTGCCGAAATGTACATGGAAATTTGACGAATTGCTCTTTACAACATATAATTTGTAATACGAGCGACACTTCTGTGCAATATTTACTGTTTAATGTGCTTCAACTTCTTCTATGAAAAAAACTGACAAGTTATATCGCATAGTTTATGAATTAATTTAAATATTCTTAGATTAATTTTCCAAACTTATGCAGTTTTCAGAATAAGAAAACATACTTTTATGACCAAGTTTGCAACTTAGCGACATCTCTGCACCTTTTCTAATACGGTTTATCTTATTAAGAATGCAGTGTTCTTATTCCATAGTAGTTTGAAACTTGATTCCAATCCTACTACTATTATAAAGGCGAAAGTTTGTATGTGTGGATGTATGGATGTCTGGATGTATGGATGTATGGATGTATGGATGTTTGTTACTCTTTCACGTAAAAACTACTGAATGAATTTGAATGAAACTTTACCACAATATAGCTTATCCATCAGAATAACACATAGGATATTGGAAATCGAAATCCACGCGGACGGAGTCGCGGGCGGCCGCTAGTTTGACATTAATGGTGAGTCTGCCCATCCCAAAATGTAATGAAAGTTAATCTTTATCATCAAGTGAAACTTCACCTTCCAGCTTTTTATAGCATGTACTCTCCAAGAATACAGATTTTAATTAACCAATCATAGGAAGTTTCGTCTCGTACATTGATGTAGCAATGGGTCTGATTGAAGTTACACCTACGAATTAGCAGTTTTATTCTCACAAAATATGGAAGTTACAGATCACATAAGTCATGATTTCCCTAGCAAGTGCGGCATCAGTTGGTTAAACACTGAACAGCTAGCGGCTGTTTGCGGTGTCGCAAGACGCACTCGATGCGATGCGTCTAGACTGCACTGTGTACACTGCATCGCCCCATGCTCGACAGGGTAAATACACATGCGAACCCATGCTCAATGCGTTTAACCTTAATAAACATTTGTATTAAATTATGTTCAAAAAATCTTATTGGCGGAATTACAAGATCCCACAACGGCTGAATATTAATAATGCTTTCAAATTTGAGTTCATTCCGTTACGCAAAAATTAAAAAAAATAGGAGCAATAGTTTCAAAACTGCTTAAAAATACATTCTGAAACTTACAACCAATGTTCTAAAGAACTTTCCAACAAGAATATATATCTTTTAAAAAATTCCCGTAAGTTTTTTATATCTTACGTAATGGGTCACTTGTAAGTCTTGTAACGTTCAAGTACTTACATAAACATGTTCCAATTTGACTGTAGTAACCACCAAAGTAAAAAGTAGTAAATACCAGTCCCACGGATCAAGTGTTAATCTGCAGATCTTTAATCAGGTGAAACAAATCTGAGTGGCGCGTAATCGTTACAAGTGACTATGACATCAGGCGACAACCGCGGCGCTTGCGCAATTAAGTACACCGCCTATCTAGAGCAGGGCAGTACTTGGCGCCACGGCACGGTTGACATTGACCAGAGCAACGAGACCAAAGACTTTAAGATACGTAGAACTCTACATATAGAGTCCTTACGTCTAATTTTGTTCCTAAATAGCTTAATTAATTTTATGACTGAATGTTAATACCGAGTTATAAAGACCCTGCGATGTACCAATATTCATATAAGAAAAGAGGATATGTATGAGTTCTAAACCGCCAGTGCCAAATTGCTACAAAATGCACATCGTTATTAATTTAACAATCTCTTTAATAAGCTCATATCACTTATGTCCCACAAAGCGGTTAATTGAGCTCCAGCATTAATCATAATTAGGTACTAGATAATTGCATGAATGGCTGCATTGTACCAGTGGCGCCCTCTATGGTTATCGCGAGATGCGCGCGCGCAGCCTGACCTAACTTAACGCTGCACTCGTTCACCGCGTCTGGGACCACAGCGCCATCTATTAAAACTGAGAAATAGAGGCCATTTATTTGTTACGTTACTGATGTATATGCCAAGTTTCAAAAGCTCTATCTGAATATAAACAAGCATTTGGAGCTATAGTCATTTGTGTTTGTTCACTCTGCTACATAATGTAGTGAAAATGTAATCATCGTAGTTACTGTTTACGTTTTTTTATAAACAGAAAAGTTGTTTTAATATGCAAACAAAAAGGATCATTTTTATTTATCTATTTTTAAACTTCCTCTGAGTCGTCTTGGAGAAAAACCTGTTATGTTTGTTTAGTAATAAAAGTAGGAATTTTAATAAATAAATTCCATTAAAGAGTTGATTGCAAACCGATTTATCTGCTTGTACGTACATTCACGATAACCAGCTTATGATAAATCCCTTTAACCGCGGGTAGTTTTACAACTTCGAATCGGGTACAAATCACGTGTTCAAAAGATTGTATTGCAACAAAACAGTTAGTTGTTAATCATCCAATTTTCAATTCTGTTCTTGATCGTAAAAACTTAAATATTTACCAAATTGCATAACAACAATCACGTTTTCGGTATCGCGCGTCGTGTCAACAGTCGCAATGTCACCTTGATAAGGAATGCATAAAAAGATGATACCGGCGACCCACCTCAACTCCTGCCCCCAAACCCGGTCCGATGTTACGTAAAGTCAACAGATACGTGCAATCAGAAATGTCCGCGGCTGTGGAAATTGTAAGCAACCTTATCAGAGAAATTTGTTTAGGACGAAAGTACTTCTTTTTAATTTAATTGCATGACAAACATGAATATCAATGTGCGAAAAACACAGCCGTAGTATTAGTTCAAAGCAATTTATATTATCTGTTTGTTTTGTAATACAGGTAGGACTCCTAACAACCCGATAGCTTTTATAAATGGCATAAAATCTATTAAAACTAAACAACGCGACCAACGAGTGTTCCCACAGGTCTTTAAATAGCACACTTTAATATCGAGGCTACTGTTTCCCAAGAGCCTTCAGACGTACAGTTTAAAACCCGCAGTAAAATAGTCAGAGCGTGAAGCGAATGCGAAAATGATGTTAGGCGAGCGGGAACGGCGCGGCCGGCCGGCGGGAGTATGGATGCGCGGGCGCAGCGGCGCGCGAGTGTGCGTGAAGGTCAGCCGGCTGCGTCATTTCCTGGTCATTGGCTGCCGCTGCACTCGCAATCTTAGAACACGCACGCCGCTTTCCGGTTGCACAGGAAAACGCTAGATGTCGCCATTGTGGAATCAGAATAAAAATTGCCACATTAATATTTTTTTCCAGACGCATTAGCATAGCATTTGACGTAGAACTTTAAGTTTTTGAAGCGATTAACTTACCACCTCCTGCAACTAACACTGGAGAGTTTGTCGTGTTCCTTCAAGAATACGGGAGAGATAGAAACAAAATGTTTGACATAATAAAACAGTTGCCAATAAGGATAAAAGAAAGTGTGGACTATAGCAGTAAGGGCTCTTTTTTATAAAGTTGCAATCCCAGTCGAGCCAATGGATATGGCTCGTAATTAAAGTACTATTTTAATAATTAGATAAAGATAACAGCTCCACTATCTGAAAAACTGGAGGTAACCAAATAAAAATATTTATGTTGCTTGGAGGAAATGATTCGCGTATCTTATCTCGGTAATACTTTTATCGTTCGCGAAACTTGATGATATTATTTTTGCGATAATTCATCATAGTGTTATGACCGCGTTATCTGTGACGTCAGCTTCCTCGTGCGAACAATGGCAGGCAGCCACGAAGCTCTCTGTAGCAAGAGGTTTGTGGGGTAACCCATTTACCGGCGCGGGATGCGCGCGCGCAACCGGTTCCTTCCCTCCCCACGCTCCCCACCTAAACGCTGTTCGCATACTTGCATCCGGGAATAAACCGATCCCCGAGTCTCGCAATAATGTTCTGCAACACCCAGAGAATAAAGTTGTTTTTGAGTCGGAAGGGGTGGTGTTTTTTGCAATGGCTACTAACTAGCCAAGAGGCCGAAGATGACATTCTAAGGCAACGAACGGGCGTATGTGCGGAGTAACCTTGATCTTGGCGGAGCCAGTAGGATGCGTCCAGCGCTATTTATAGCTCGACCAGAGTAAAATGCACGTTTTTATCATGCCCCGAGCTTCCCAGGCTCGAGGGATTTTATGAGCGTTGCATCCGCGGAACGGTTCATTAAATTGTAAATAGCAGGTATGTACATAGGCATCGCTGCAACCCGTTATCGCCATGAATTATGGATCGCGATACATATCTAACTGATTGAGGAGAATTGCTTGCGCCGAACCCTTTCGACCATTAATATGTTCTACTTCACACTCGTTTTTAATCACCGTCATAAATCTTAAAGACTAGATGAAATTATGTTTAATAATGTATTCTTGACAAAAAAATATCTTCGGAAACTCAATTACAGACAGGGTTGGTACTTTACTGAATAAATAAGTTTTCGAAAAAGCCTAGCCTAAAGTAGTTGACTTTACGTAAACTGTCGAACTTTTAACAGAAGAAATGAACATTCTTGTAGAGCGCTCTTCACAATCACTTTCGATGTTTGACGGAAGTTGATGCGAAAACCTTTAAACTTAGTATAGGCTCCATTCACGCTCCCTTTGGCGGAGTGAACAATGCATCCTAAGATGGAAAGTCATACGAATCGGAACAAACGATCAACATACGTGACCGTCAGCTACACGTGCCCGGGGTGAACGACCGGCGATAACGCGCGAAAATACGACACAGCAGTTTTAAACAGCTCGGTAGCCTAGTGGTAAGAACGCCGCTTCACATGCGTGGGGTCGGCGGTTCGAATCCGGTCAGGTACGCACCTCTGAATAATCTAAAATCTATGTGCGTTATTTCATACCAGCTGTACGGTGAAGGAAAACATCGTGAGGAAACCTGCACAATACGAGTAATTGTGTGAAATGGAGAAGGCAATGGCAAACCACTCCATTAAAATTGCCAAGAGAATTGTTGTGTGTTTAATTTCACACAATGATCACGACCCTCAGTAATGAGGAAACACGACTCAAGGAGGGTGTGAGCGATCGGGTGTCGCGGATGGTGGTCCGAGCTCTGTCCAAACTAACACGTTTGCGAATTTAAATTAAAAATACTCTCGCTAGCAATACCTACCCACTGCAATTGAAATAAAAAATCCCGCAAATTGCTGGGTTTTAACCCAACGCTGCAACGCAACGTCAGTGTTCAAAACAATTGGTCGGACTAAAAAGTAATTCAATGTCACATTTTTGGCTAAAACGTGCCGTATTTTTTCGTAATTGCGATAGTGGTATCATTAAATGATCCCGCTCAAAGTTGTTGGTCACGTGGTCAATGTGACACGTTTGAGACATATCGTAGGTTATTTATATAAATATCTACCGAAATGACCACTATTAATAAGCGACCACGACACACACAACCACGTTTTTCGTGCAAACGTGCTCGAGAACGTGCATCCTCTTTAAAAATACACATCGCACGCTTCTCAGAGATAACAGCGGTTTTCCGCAATTCAGTCACAATAATTAGTGTTGCGTAAATTAATATTGAGATGTACGATTCAAATGAAAGCCGACGTCGTGTTTAACGATTGCTAAAGATACCTAATCAAATGTTTCCAATCCAAAATTGTATAGAAATTGTATTTTCCTTAAACACTCATAAATAAATAAACAGTAAAAAGCAATAGCGTCACAAAATAAATATAAGGTTAGATTTTTATTTGCCCACACAAAATTTTCCACCAACTGTAATCTGTCAACGGATTGTCAATAAATACCTACACCCATTCTAACGATCACCGCTAGAGCACCTGTGCTTTATTGACTCGTCTGCTTTTTATGTCCTAACGTTCTCCTATTTGAAGTTCTTATGTCCGCATCAACATTCCGACGATAGACGCCTTTATAGTTTTAATTGGTTTTCCACAAAAAAATACCGGAAAATTGCACACGTCAAATGTTTCTCAGCCAAAAGGAAGACCGACTAGTTATCTTTTTATGTGGCAAAGAATTCGTTTTATAAATAAAACAGCAGTTTCAAATAACAGTTTAAAAATAATAGCCAATTTATATGATTTTAAAGCCAGTAGCTTTCATATGTCGGAGGAAAACCGTGCGCGGTGACAGGGCAGCGAGCAGAGGCAAAGCATTGGGGTCAAGGCGACACCCAGCGTCGCTGACGCAATCTAACTCGCCTTTATCTATTCCACTCATTGTCTTATCAAACATTTGTAGTAATTAAACAACTAGATTTTCTGTTTTCGTAAAAAGTCTGCTGTACACGCGCCAAAACCTTCATAGGCGAGTGATTTTTGGCGGTAAAATGCGGAACTCGTTACTCCTGCGTCGATAAAAATAAACTGAAAATTTCGCAATGAACGCGGTGAAAGAACGCAGCTGTTTCATGAATACCTCCTATTGAATAAATAAATAAATGGAGATGGAATAGGACTCGCTGATTGAAATGTCTTTGTATCAGACACTCGAGATAAAATTAAAAAATAAAACTTTCGAAAAAATATGACCGCCGTTTGTTAGATACCGCGCAAATATTACCTGACAGTGTGATAATGGCGGCAATTAGATATGTGGCGAGCATCCGCCCCGCTCCACATTGTGCCGACGATAATACCGATGTGGAAACAGACGGCGACTCATTTCGTCATCGTTATGTGCAATATAGGATTTTGATAACAGCTAAATATAAACTGACAATAAAAGAGCTGGCAAGTTCGATGGAGTTTTCACTATTGATATTTTTATTTACATTTTATACAATGTTTGAACTACGAGCATTGGTACACTTGTAAACTCTATGCAAGCATTGGAAAAACTCATACCTACGTTATTTGGTATTTCCTGTTGTAATCAACCTACTGACTCAATTTCGAGACTCTATTTATTTCCTGGCTTTTAAAGCATACATGAACCTACACGATAACAACGTGTAGGTGTGCAATATCCATGTTTTGCAATGAACCGGTAAAATGAAAGTACGTACACTAGCCTTTAATCTTTCCAAATTAAATATTATTCCGTTCTACTATTGGCTGGAAACTAATGTTTCATATAAAGTTCAAAATCTCATTCTTGTTGTTGATAATTGACTCATTTTGATGATAAGTGATCTGAACATAACAAAAATGTTTATAAATTCTAATTGGCGCTAAGTACATTGTCAACTACAGATTGCTCTACAATAAATGTCAAATGTTGTTATGATAATAGTGGTGTAGTTTTGGCAACAGGCGGCATTGTGGCGCGGCTCCCACAGCCGAAAGTACGGGCAGATCTAGTCCCACAATTGTTTAGTCGCTTAGTTTATCTACCGCGTCTCGTCTAATCTGGACGGCAAACAAACGAGCCTACTGCCTTTTAAATAAATATTATGATTAAACACGCTTATTGACAATTGAGGCAATCGCTTAAGTTTTAATGCTGTCGAGACCCAATCCGAAGCTAACTAAAAGTTGGAAAAGTCTCTAAAGATCTGAAGCTAAAGCTAGGCTAGACCGTCTAAATAATAATGAATATGAACAAGGTACTGTTTATTTGCGTTTTATTGCCTTGCCCCAGGTCAGGTACTCGAGAAAATGTCTGGAGGTCACCCTTTATATTATTTAATAAAAATATATGCCGCTTAATTTAACTCTTAAGGCTCTCTCGGAATCTGTTTATCATGCTTGGCAACAAAAATAGGCTCCTTTAATCAGAATAACGTGCTTATGTAACTGTGATTTTATAAGTCAGTAGGTTGTAGTTGTGAATGAGTGAGTAACGGATATGTTTGTTATTTCCAGTGGGCGGAGTGAACGAGCGCGACGCGTACGGGTACGGGTACGGCGGCGGGGGCGGCGGGCATCACTTCGCCGCGCCCGCGCCGCCGCCCCTGCCGCACGACGAGCTGCCCTACTCCGTGTTCGACTTCGGCGACTACCAGCGCCACCACCACCACAACAAGCTGAAGCCCAAGAAGCGGCCGCGCACCGACGCGCCGCCCGCGCCCGGCGTCAAGCGCAAGAGCCGCGAGGGCTCCACCACCTACCTCTGGGAGTTCCTGCTCAAGCTGCTGCAGGACCGCGAGTACTGCCCGCGGTACATCAAGTGGACCAACCGCGAGAAGGGCGTGTTCAAGCTGGTGGACAGCAAGGCCGTGTCGCGCCTGTGGGGCCTGCACAAGAACAAGCCCGACATGAACTACGAGACCATGGGCCGCGCGCTGCGCTACTACTACCAGCGCGGCATCCTGGCCAAGGTGGACGGCCAGCGCCTCGTCTACCAGTTCGTGGACGTGCCCAAAGACATTGTCGAGATCGACTGCTCGCTCGCGTAGGTGAATCTCCGGTGTGTGCGCGACAGTGCGGATAAGGACTCGTAATACGTTTCGCTATTACATTTTTTCACTAATTAGTAAATTCTATTTTTCAAATCATCATGCATTACGTTCTCCGATCGCTTCTAACGATTCTTAAGGTTACTCTCAATCGAACTAATATTACGATAACTTATCATTGAATTTAATATTTATACAAAAATAGGAGAGACGAAATTGATTGCTCAAATGTTTATATAAGTACCTATTTTTAGGGGTATTTCAAATGAGGAACACTAAATTTGCTAGATGTTATATGGTACGGAGTGATTTTTGTATAATGTTGAAACGAATTTTTAAATGTTTGTAATGAAGTTTCTATATAGCATGTTTGCCGCTGCGCCCGCGCAGTCTGAACTTCCTACCTCAAAACTACGCAAAATGTAAAACATTCATATGAATATACACTTTACGACGTTCGACGCAGTTTATACAATACGCAATAAGTATAACATTATAGTCTAATAAGAGTTTATAGTGGAGAAATATTTACGTAAATGTTTATATTATGACGAAAATATCATTATAGTATCACCCTCAGATGACTTGTTTGGTGCTTGTTACGGCCATTCGCATATTTACACCTTGTTACACTCCTTCACACTGTTGACTATATACCTATATATTATATGATAAAGTATTTATTACATACTTGTAGCGGCGCCGGCGCAGGCGCTGTCTTGTTGCTTTCAAACCGAATTTCCGATTGATATTATTTGGTTATGTCGTGTGGCCGCGGTCGCACTGTACTGAACTTACTGCCAACTTTCTGTTAGGAAACTGAATAATGAGTCTATTATAAGGGATAATTTGTGCGTTATTTGTGTTAATTATTATAAATAGATATTTACTATAAGTGAGCTGTTTAAGTGAACATGTTCTAGTTTATTTCGTTTATTTAAATTAATTATAGTAAGCCTGTTGGAGGGGGTCTTGCGGCCAGGCGCGCGTCGCCGGAGCGGCCCGCTCTCCCTCCGTGCATATCAGTCGCGAGCGGGCCCGTCACACCGACCACCGCAGGACCTCTATTTTTTGTTACCTGAATAAATATTATTAATAATTAATTACGATTTGTGGTCCAATGTTAATGAATCATAATACTTTTAACTAGATAGTTGATAACGAGAGGTTTATTAAGGTAGCCTAGTACCTACATGTCACCTGCGCGGTTGAATTGAATCGATACAATACAACAATCAATGCAAAGACAGAGTAAATCATTTTTACTACGTATACAAAACGATGAAATATTGTATAATTATGAGAAAATAGAGGATATAATATTTGTACGTATGTATAGAGTATGCGAGGCGTACGATAAGATGCGCGCGCGCACCCCGCCGCGGCACCCATTCTGAATATTGCGCAATATTTTTATATTCGAAATAAATATATGTAATGTGTAGTTGGTAAGCGTCGGAGAGTCGGTAACAGAGAGGCGGCGGGGTGCGCGGCGAGACGGAGTCATAGGGTGCTACGAGGGACCGCCAGGACCAGCCCAGGCCAGGCCGGCACGCCAGTGATCCTTACTTTAGATAAAAGATCTCAGCGTCCACACTTCTTCGAACAAAACCAGTGCCCGTTTCCATGTGATCGACATATTATATATTAACAAAAATGTGGAATTTTAATCATATTTTTATATAGCTAGTTGGAATTCTTGCGACCCTTTCTTTCGGCACTATTTCTTATGCTTTTGTAAATATAAAGTTAGATACGTTAAGTTATTTATTTGTCGCGGGGCGGGCGGGCGCGCGGTGGTGTCGCCAGTATCGCATTATGACGCAGCCGCGGCGCCCGCGCACACCACTCGATAGTTTTTTCCTTTTTAGGAAATTTCGTTCTATAGGTTACAAATTTTATTGTAATATACTTTATAGTAAATTAATTAATAGTAGGTAATGAATGGACCACGCGATGGAAGGAGAGCGCTCTCAGAATTTAATAATCGGCTAAGTAGAGTTAAAGGGAAGAGTTACCGGAGGATGTTTGAGCGAACATGTAAAACGCAGCTCGAAAGTTTAATAATTTAGTCGAATTGATGTTGTTGAAAATCAAAGTTTCTAATTAATAATGTACTTAAATTTTTCAATGTAAATTTTAACAGCACCTCGAGAAAAAAAATTAATTGTTAATGAAGTTATTTTAATTGAGCCTAGTCTTAGCATCTTAAATTTATTTAATGTAATTCGGAGGACGCGGTTCGGTTCGGAGTTCTCGAGGTTCGACGTTGAATTATTGTTGTAAATAAAGAGATATATTGACACGCACAGCGCCGGCGCCGACTAGGTAGCTGGGTGCAGCGCCGGGCGCCGGCTTAGATAGGTCAAGATGAAATTGTTAGCATGGAAGCAATGAGAAGGTTAGTGATTCGGTATAGGCGGGAGGCACTGCGGCGAGAGGGCAGCAGTCGTTGTCGTTTCTGTCTCGATGTACGTGTTCTCGCTGTCGTTACGTTGCGTTCGTCCCAGTGCACAGTGTTTGTGTTATTTATTAAATTACCGACCTCATTTTGGTTCATTTGCTGAATTCTCCGCTTCTGAGAGACGTGCAGTACGGTGTTCTTGCTTTTAATTTTACGCAGTAAAGTCCGATATTTTAATTGTAATTTTAGTTGTTTAATTTTACAAAATACTGTATTTTCTGCCCCCTAGTTAAGTTATTTTTCTATGTATAGCTAGTTATAAGTGTAAATGAGTTAGCACATAAATTTGATGCATGATGATAATGTTAATAAAATATCCACAATAAAATACAACTGTATGTTTTACTCCAACTTTCCCTAATCCTTCAAAAACGTAATATCTGCTTACTTAAAATAATTGAAAGAGGGCTACAGCTTAGTGGGACTTAGAATTACAACAAGCGACAAGGACTCTCCATGTAGCAAAAATTACATAAGTACTTAATTAGGTAGAACTCAAAAGGACCAAGTTGAATTTTAAAGAACTCTACGCACAGTACAAGAAAAATATAAAACCACACAAAACATTTTATAATCAGAATGAAATACCTACATCAGGAATAGAGTTAAATAATAAAAATTTGGCCAAGTGCGAGTCGGACTCCCGCACTGAGGGTTCCGTACAAATTCTATTTTTGACGTATTAAAAAAACTATTGAATAGATTTCGCTCGAACTAAATTTCGTTGGTAGTTTTTATGGTAATGTACATTATATATTTATTTCAGATTTATCATCCTCTGACTTTAGAAGTTAGAGGGGGGGGGACACACTTTTTTCCACTTTGGAAGAGTCTGACACGCAAAGTATTCACTTAAGAAAAAAATGAGCTTAGAAACCTCAATATATTTTTTAAAGACCAATCCATAGATACCCCACACGTATATGTTCAATGAAAAAAAATATTTTCAGTTTCAGTTCTAACTATGGGGACCCCCCATTTTTTTATTTTTTTTTCTATTTTCTTATGAAAACCTTGTTGCGGTTCACAGAATACATCTATTCACCAAGTTTCAATAGTATAGAACTTATAATTTCGGAAAAAAGTGGCTGTGACAGACTGGCGGACAGACAGACAGACAGACAGACAGACAGACAGACATGACGAATCTATAAGGGTTCCGTTTTTTGCTATTTTGGCTACGGAACCCTAAAAAGTTAATCTTACTATAACTATCGTCGTTAAGTAAAGTTAATCTTACTATAAAAGTTAATCTTACTATACATAATCTTTTCAAAAACGCCACAGAATTTTTATAGAGTTTTTAGAAGGCAACTGATTTCCGATAATCCGTATCTACCGGTATTTTTTCCTTGAAAATACCGGTAGAACTTTCAAGCAAATAAAAAAAACTTTCAAGGAATTATTATGGGTACGTATGTAACGTATCTAAATAAAATCCTAATGGCAAATAAATGTAGAGTGTGTATGAAGAATACGAATGTAGAGAAATATACAATTCACTGAACGCGACTTTTGCAAAAAAAAAACCATAGACTCAGGCAAGTGACGTGTTGTTGTCATGTCAAACGATTTGACGTGTAATTCACAGCTGTCACAGTTCGCAATTTGTTTTCACATTTTCTAATAATGAGAAGGAAAAAGTAAAGTGTTTTGCACGAAAACATCACAAGAACTGACCGTTTTAATTATTTTTTGATGTGAGGACTACAAAACTAGTTTCAAAATGGTTCTAATGACAATGGTTGCAAGGGTTGTGGACGGGCTCCCTCTTGCCGCTACGATGCAAGAGGATGAGCAGGTATCGACTTTTTTGTACCTTGCATTCCCGCCAAGCTTACACGAAACTCTTTTTAATACTATTTTATTATTTTAGACCTCTTCACTATGTCCATATCTAGTGCATGCAAAGTCCCTTGCTTACGTTATCAACTTTAGTTTGGTACCCATTCGTTTCGATATAATTTGCTGTGGTGTTCCGCAGAGCGGGTGCAATATTCTGGAGTACCAGAACCAGGCAAAAATGCTGTTTAGGAAACTAGGCCCCCAGTCGCCGCTGCGGTGCTCCATCGAGACCGGGCCCTACCTCTTCCAGTGAGTCGCCGCTTTTTATTTTTATTTTGTCCCGAATAGAACCCTATCCTTTACTTCCTTTTTGTTTTTACTTTTTAAAATATCTAATGGCAGCTTGTTAGCTATAGATGTGGCCAAATTAAAACAAAAATTATTGTCCACCAGTTCACCAGCTGGTGATTCAGCAGTGTACAAGTTTTCTGTTCTTCTATAAATGTTACATTAGATTATAATATTTTTTTCATTCAGACATTTCTCCCTGACCCTAAGGTGGTGTGATCCAGTAGCTATGAGTAGGTATGTTCTTATCAGAGACTTACACATGTCAACATTATTTATGTGCCAACACATTCTAAGTAGATCTCAATTATTAAATTAGATTGAGAAAGTACAAGAGAATAATTATTGTAAACAAATTTAAATTTTGAGAACGCTTTTTATAAACTGTTAAAAAAATATGATCGATGAGAATTATTTTAATAATAAAAATAACACAATAGTAAGTTTTTATTGTCAGTTTAAACCAATGAATTAATTGGAAAAGTGAGAATAATAGATTCCCAATGCATAATATTGTTCTTACCTAAAATTTCATAAGAATTAAATTGGTGAAAAACTCTAAAAGATGATGCAATACATAAAAATAGCCACTGTTCATTTGTAATTATACCTATGAATTTTGATATTGTGAAAAAACACCAATTCATATTATTTGCACATAAGCATACAATGTAGATTTATAATGTGTACTTTTGCTTATCATTGGAACCATTATACTTTTAAATTATAACTATTAAAATTCAAATTATTTTCTATCCTATAAACATATTAATGTGACTATGGAATAAGAAAATTAAATGGAAAAGTTTCACAACATTACTATCTTTTTGTATGATATTTATCATTATCATTTTTTGGATTAATGCTTTGTGGTCCACTTTTAATGTAGTTTCTAGGTAGCATCCCAGCTCACAGTTGCCATTAGAGTTAATAGATATAATTTCACTTGTAGACATTGGTTTTAATAAAAAAATTACATTGCTATAATTTATTTCTTTAAATGTTATTGCACATTTATATACATATTTTGTTATTAAAACATAATTTTGGACCATTTCACTACAGCCATAAAGTTACATATTAGAGTAGTAATATAAATTAGTACAAGCTTGTGATGATTGCATAACAAGCTTGTACTAATTTATATTACTACCCTAACCCTAATTGAGTTTGTTATAAAATTTGATTGGATTTATAATAAATTGATAATTACATTATGAAAGTAAGTGAACCATTGCAAATTTTTCAGTTACTTAATTGAAAACGAGATCTGCTACCTAGTGCTGTGTGAACGTAACTACAGTAAGCGACTAGCATTCAGCTACCTAGAGGAGATTGCACAGGAATTCTACCAACAATACGGCAAAAGGGTGAGTTTTTAGAACAAAATTCTGACTTTGTTTGTGTGTATTGTTTTTATCTTGCAATTATCCAATACAAAAAGATATGGTTAACTACTTTCCTTACATTATCAACATGCAATCCAAACACACTGATAATAATTGGTGTTTTTTCTTGTGGTAAATAAATAAGAGAGGTTGCCCAAGATAGTAAAAGAGGCTCAATTTCTTATTTTTTTTCTGTATACTTGGGATTACACCTTAGTAATGATATTATTATTTATGAGAGGAAGGGAAGAGTTTGTACATGTGAATTGCTTGTAGGTGTATTGTCAATAATTTACATATCTATTCTCTGTACTAATGTATAAAGCTTAAGAGTCTGTTTGTTTGAATGCACTAATGTCAGGTCAGGAACTACTGTCAGATTTGAAATTTTCTTTTTGATTTGGATTATCATTTGACGAGGAAGGCTTTAGGCTATAGAATAAACCTATGTGTGCGTAAACCGGAAACAACGGCCGCTAGTTTTTTACCAAGATCACTTACGAAAGGAACATCTTAATACTTTAAACAGAGTTTCAAAATGCACAAAACTGAAGAGAACCTCGTTCGTTTGCAGGTGAACACAGTAACCCGTCCCTACACGTTCATCGAGTTCGACACGTGGATGCAGCGCGCGCGGCGGCAGTACGCGGAGGGGGGCGCGCGCGCGCGGCGGGCGGCGGCGGGGGGCGCGGGGGCGCAGCTCGGCCCGCAGCTCGGCGACGTGCAGCGTATCATGATGCAGAATATTGATGATGTGCTGCAGCGGGGAGCTGTGCTCGCAGGTGAGAAGCACTAGCTGGGGTCGCGAACGTCATTGAATTGACTGAGGACACACTAGCTGCGGATAGCTAACATCATTGAATTGACTGAGGACACACTAGCTGCGGATAGCTAACATCATTGAATGAGGGTTTTCGCAAATGAAACATCCGCTAGCTGGCAGAAGATTAGGGGACCCTGGACTCCTAGGCAACGGCCAAGGATGCGACCGGGATAGGTGCTAGGATGGTGATTATGGCAGTAGGTAGGTGTAAGGTCTCAATGTCATGTCAAAATTCACCAATGACATAGCAGTTAGACCTCGCGCCTACGTATTGCCGTCTAGCGAATTATTCTATCGCAAACACCCTCATTGACGGGTCCGTTGGTCTAGTCCGAGTCTGAGATCCTGGCTACAAAACCAAGAGTCGCGGGTTCGAATCCCGCTGGGGGCAAATGTGTGTGTGATGATCATCGGCATTTGTACTTGAGGCATGAATGCTCATAAAAATATTTAAGTATGTATATCTATCCGTTCCCTAGATCCATAGTACAAGCTACGAGCTTAGTTTGGGGCTAGGCAATTGGTGTGCTCGTCCACTGAATTTAATAATTAGTAAGGAAATGGATCACTTATCTAATGTTTTAAAAGTACCAACTACACCTTACAGTATACTGCAGTGAAGAGAAACTTTGTAGTTTTGGTACTCAATAATTCTGTCTATGTGCAAGAACTCCAAAACTCGATTGGGGAAGAAAAAATAAAATAGGTATACTGACTTTTCATGACAATAATATTGACTTTCCTTCTCCTTCTACACTCCGTTTGTATTTTCTAACATCTCAACATAAATCTGGGTGTATTCCATTACCAATTTTTTCTTATTTTTCATTCCAGAGCTGGACACAAAGACGCAGAACCTGTCGATGATGTCGCAGAAGTACAAGAAGGACGCGACGTACCTCAACACCAAGTCGATGCTGGTGAAGGCGACGGCGGGCGCAGTCATCCTGCTGGTCTTCGTGCTCTACTTCTGGGTCTTGTAGACCGCTCCAACTGCTTCAAGCGTGGACATCAGTCAAGGGGTTAAAGGATTTCACAACCTGGTGCCTGACCTTACAGATTATTTTACTACCAACTACATACTATTTTTTGAGTCCAATGTGGATTTAAATATCTAAACTCAAAACTTGGTCCTAGTTTGATCTATGCCTCTAGGGTTTGGTTCACCCTGTCTGTTAAGTCTGGTCTCTGGTGACTTAGAAAAAATATTGCCCGTGTGTTTGCCTACTCTATTTTCAAGAATCTACAGTTTTCTATGTCTACTTTGGCCCCAGTGCCTACTTTGTACTTATATATATGTAGTATAAAGAAAATTATTTAGTACGAAAATCTGTGTATTCAGACCTTCCATATGGTGTGTGACATATAGGCATAGTTTGATGGATTGATGGCACAGCAATCAGACAAAACGATAGATATATGTATTAGTGTGGCCTCATTAGCTTTGTTTTATGTTGATTTTATTAAATAACACAGAGAACCAGTCTTATCAGGAGATAGTTGTGGAAAATAATTTTAAAGTCAGAGTTACACAATGACTACAATTTTTTGTTAATGGTTTTTGTTGTAAACAAGAATTAATTAAAATGTCTTACTTCTTACAGTTTTGGGTAGTGGTTCAACTTATGAATATGGAACTACTATTGACTCATTTCTTTTGAAATGGATGACTTCATATCGGTAATTAGAAATAAACACCGCCAAATCTTGACTTAAAACCCAATAAAAATGTTAGAAATGAAATGCGTTTGCTGTCAGATTTTGAAATGTTAACGCCTTTTTCACAGATTTCGGAAATTATGCAATCAGTAAATGTCCTTGCCTTACTTTTGAAAAAATTTGGTACCAAATACAATTCACTGTGTTCTCCAAAACATTGAACTCAAGTTAAAAACTTTACACTACCGTTTTTGTTTCAAAGATACCTTTAAACCTTGTAAAGCCCCACTTGACTTCAAGTAAAGAATTAGACTTTGTCCAGTTTGTTAATAACTACAAAACAAGATCTAGCATGACCAACCTTAGGCAATAATATCCAATCTCCCTAGAAAGGGTTAGGCATTCCACTCTACATATAATCTGTATAAAATTGCCACTTTTGCAAATAAGTGTACCAAAAGTATATATTATAATCATAGCTGGGCATTAACTCGTTAATCCGTTAATCGTTAATTAACGAAGTTAACATTTTGATTAACGGATTAACTTTTAAGTTAACTTTAAAAACTGTTAACGGACATGTTAACTTCCGTTAATTACGCAGAAGTCCGTTAATCGTTAATCCAATGCCTACTATTAACCGCACGGCTCCGCAGGACGAGGCGCGAAAAACAGGTTTAGACAGTGACGGGCGCGGCGAGCGCGGCGAATGGCAGTTTAAATGGCGAAGGGAGTCCAGGGAGCAATACAAGTAACAACGATGATGACGTGGAAGACTTTTTTAATTCTGTCACTCAGTCTATAGAAAATCCAAAGAGCTCTAACTCTTTAAAGAGTAAAGCGCACAGTCTCGTTTAAATCTGGCTGGACATGAAATCGAAAGACTCGTTCAACGATGCTACATTCCTCGGGGAATTGATATTTATAAGTCTATTAATTAATTAAATACAATACTGCTATACCCTCAATCGCTGCAGTAGAACGTCTGTTTTCCACGGATACAGACATTTTAACACCAAAACGAGCCTCGCTTTCAGACGAGAACTTCAACATGTTAATGTTTATGAATGGGAATATGCACCTTATGTCCGACGATTAAATTACGCATTTAACTATTTCAATTCATTGAGGTATTACTACTACGTATAGAGATGACTTCACGAACAAAAATGTTCTTACCCGCATTATGGTCCATGGACCACAAAGTTGCAGTCTAATTTCATTTTTTGACCTATTTTTTCAATCAAAAAATGTCGTGTTGTGTTTTAAAAACATGTACAATCATTATAAGACGAAAAATAAAGATGGTGGCCATTAATAAAATAGATAAAAAGACAAAGACATCACTGAATTATCCGCCCCCTTCCCTCCAATTTTTTTTTTTTTTTTTTTTTTTTTTTTTTATTTATTTATTGTTTATTACAATCTGTCGCCTTCTTTGGGACATTCAGCAATATGTTGGACATTCAGATGGCGTTCTCGGAATGTGACCTGTGTCACATCCTCACATAAAGACAGTTTATTTTACTGTGGTACGATAACGTCTTGCGGTATTTTACGTTTAAGCCGTCTAGCTTCTTTATGTTGATCCATTAGTGTTTGTGCAAGAGTATTAGGGTGATGGGTTATGCGTTCTTTATACGACTTAGTATGTCGTTCAATTTCCTGTCCTACTGTTGGTATTTTTAGGTCGTGGTGTAGTAGATCATTGGGCACAAACCAAGGAGCGTTTGTCAACATACGGAGTGTTTTGTTTTGGAACCTTTGTATTATTTCAATATTTGAGTGGGATGCAGTACCCCATAGTTGAATCCCATATGTCCAGATAGGCTTCAGTATGGCTTTGTACAAGAGGATCTTATTCTCAAGAGAGAGTTGGGACTTACGACCTATAAGCCAATATAATTTTCTTGTTTGTAAGCCAAGTTGTTTCCTTTTAGTAAATATATGCTTTTGCCAAGTAAGCCTCTTGTCCAAATATAATCCCAGGTACTTTACATGATCTGCCTGTGGAACTTCTATGCCATTAAGAGTAACTGGGGGGCAGGTACCTCTTCTTAATGTGAATGTGACGTTTACCGACTTAGTTTCATTTGCTTTTATCCTCCACATTTTAAGCCAGTGAGATATGTCGTCAAGTCCACTTTGCAATGCTTTTGAGGCCATAATTGGATCGGTGTGTGCAGCTAGGATTGCAGTGTCATCAGCGAAGGTACCTGTGGTTAATGATTGTGATGTAGGTAGATCTGCGGTAAATATTAAATAGAGTACGGGGCCCAGTACGCTTCCCTGGGGAACTCCTGCCTTTATGGGTGATAAAACTGACATGACTTCTCCATTCTCTACGGTAAAGTGACGCTGATGCAAGAATGATTTTAGCAATTCGTATAAGTAGGCTGGTAGAGCGTTTTTGATCTTGTAAAGGAGCCCCTCGTGCCAGACGCGATCAAACGCCTGCGATATGTCCAAGAAAGCACTGACACAATAAGATTTTTCTTCGAGTGATTGCATAATCTTTTTCGTTAGTCTATGCACTTGGTCAATAGTGGCATGTTTGCTTCGAAACCCAAATTGGTGGTCTGGGATCACTTGCTTTTCTTTTAGTATTGGCAATATACGTTGCAGTAATAGTGATTCGTATAATTTTGAAGGTATTGGTAGCAGGCTTATGGGTCTATAAGATTTCGGTTCCTCTGGAGCTTTATCTGGTTTTAAAAGCATTATAATTTTTGCTACCTTCCACTCTGGAGGAAAAAATTGTAGTCTTGTCATGGCATTGAATAGAGATGTGAGAAAGCCTATCCCAGATTCAGGCAGTTCTTGCAATATACGATTAGTTATGAGGTCATATCCTGGGGATTTTTTTGGATTAAGTTTTTTTATAGCATTGATGATTTCATTTTTTTTAAATTTATCTGGTAGTTTGTCTATATTGCTAGGAGTTTGCAGAAATTTTGCAATCTTATCTACATGTTCAGGTGTTCCTTCATAGGGATGAGGCGTAAAAACATTTGAGAGATGTTTTGAGAAAGTACAAGCTTTTTCTGTATCTGTACGTGCCCAGTTTCCATCCGTTTTCCTTAGATCGGCCCTCCAATTTGACGCAAAACTTTTGTTCGCGATGTCCACTCTATACGTAGTAGTAAAACCTCAATGGTTCTTAACCTGATAACTTGCAGAACCTAAACCAACCAACAGGTTTTATAAGATCACTAACGCAACGATATAAAAGTGCATTTTTCCACTTAGTTAACGGATTAACGATTAACTTTAACTTGCGTTAATTCTTCTGAAATGTAACGCTTTAACGTTTAACGAAGTTAACTTTTGTTGTAACGGATTAACGATTAACGAAGTTAACTATTTTATTAACGGTGCCCAGCTATGATTATAATATACATTTTAGGAATTAGACTATTAAAGACAACCTTATAATAGGGTATTTTACACCATGTAAGAAAAAATATAAAAATGCATTTATGTGATAGATTTTGAACAAAATAAATAAAAAAACGTTGATATCTCACCAAAATCAAATGCGTAAATTTAATAATTTAATTTTAAAGATCGACATTTTTAATCTGTTTTAAATGTGTCAAAAACAGCAAACGCCATTTTAGGATCCGATATGACGTCACACCGATAGTTTTTATGACTAATGTTGGTACGTTTTGTTAACTATTTCACTAACCGAGTGAAACGTCATGGCGGCTAGCGTTTTCGCACGTCAATGTCAATTCCTAATTTTAAACATAAATTTAGACCGTTTATCGGTATTTAAAAATCAAAATAAAATATTTGGTAGTACATTACGGCACAAAGATTGATTTTAAGCAGTTTTCAAAAATTGGTGAAATACCCTATTAAACCGTTTGATATACCGCGCATAGCTGATATATTAGCTTCAATTATAATGTTCTCCAAATAAATAATGTTTTCATTGCCAATATTATTTTTTATAAAAAAATACGCAGGTGTGGTTGGTGATGGAGTGTTGTAAATTTTATCACTTATTGTTAATTATTCTATTTATTTAAGATTTAATAAATATGCATTCTTTTCAATTTTTTATTTATTTATTTACTAACAGCTGGCCCTTGATTGTTTTATTATAATAATATAATTATTTAATACCAACATTGTTACTTTACCAAAAAAAAAAAAAACATTTTCCATCAAGCCATCAATATTAGCAACTCAAATAAATATCACCCCCAATTACTAACAAACCCTTAGAGTTAGGATCATTAAAATATACAGAATATTTCAATAAAAACACATCTTTAATCATAACCATATAATAACTGTATAATAAATTTCTGATAATGATAAACTTAAATTAAACTTTTTCTTTTTCAGTCTTGTTTTCAATCTAATATCACGTGATGTAAAACAATTATAAGCAAATCATGTGTGCCTCTGACTTGTTTCTTCTTTATTAGGATCATAATCATTTCTTGCTAAATGCATGCTAGTCACACTTTTCATTGTTTTTTCCAATCTTAACGCCATTGATGTGTTTATCATCTGGAATTAAAAAATAAGTTACAGATTTATGAAGGCAATATAAAAGCACAGATTAATTTTGCTAAGTATGAGAAAAAGTAATGTGGCTGATAACATATTTAACCAGTCTGTCTATCTGTAGTAGTCCAGACCTATGAAGCATTGTTAAATCTCTTACTTAAGTTTCTTAAGTCTAAAATCTACTTATTAATTGACAACCTGTTTGGTGTAATGGTCAAGATGTTGCCTATTACGCAAGAGGTCGCGGGTTCGATCCCCGCACAGGACAAACATTTGTGTGCATGAACATGTCTGTTTGTCCTGGTCTGGGTGTTATATGTATCTATGTAAGTATATTTGTAATACCACTGTTGATTCTGATGTCTGTAACACAAGTGCTCATGCTATTTAACACGGGGTCAGATCAATGTATGTGATGTTGTGGAAATATTTATTTTTTATGAATGACAATTCAAACCTGTACTATCTTGGCATATATAACAGGTCGGTTTCTCCACTGCAAGCTACCAAAAACCTGCACGGGGTATGGAATAACAGTGGAAGGCAGATGCTCTTTCAAATATATCACAGATAACCGCACTAAAGGACCGGACTTAGACTCTGGACTGACCTGAAATTGATGCAATATATCAAAAACCATGTTAATTGTATGTATGTAACCATGATACTGTATGAAAATCACGTAAGGTGTTGAATTCGAATTATAGTGTTGAAAACTTACTTCACTCAAAAAAAACTTCCCATTTACACTCTGCAACATTCCAATAGTTCGGCACCTTATTATCTCATCCTCCAGTGTCTCACATTTTGCTACTAAATCGCATAAATTAAAATATGCGTAAAAGTCTCCCTAAAATGTTAAAGCATAATAAAAAGTCAGTTAGTACATAACCTAACATAATGTTGATCAAAATATTGTATTATTCTCTTATATGCTTACAGTTGCAGTTTCAGATGAGAAGGGTATATCAACGTATGCAGTATTTTTTGTGTAAGCCATTGTAAAATAAGTAAATGTTTGTTTTTCGATCCAATCAAAAGTTTGTTTTTCATCTTTGTTTTTTCAAAACAATGACAACTTGTCAAGTTTTTTTTTTAAATATGTGTTTTAACGGCTCTGGGTGATTGCCCTTTTGAGCCCGTTAACTTGTCAAGATGATGACTGTTCTCAAAACAAAATGTTTCATTAAAGACAGCCTTTAGTAATCTTATGAAATAAGGTATCTTTAGCAGTCGTTTCTTAAATTTAAAAAGTAAAATGTCATAACAGGTGGCATGTCAAAAAACATTTTAATTTTAGTAGAATTTGATTGCCGACGTACAAAATAAATTCTGGTGAAAGATTCTAATTGTGTATTTAATCTAACGTTAAAATGCCATTGTCCAAATTAGTAGAGCTACGTCCGGATCGGCGTCTGCTAGATCATAATTTCGAAGGTTACAAGTTAACTTTACAAGCACTGCCCCACTACTCTTGCGAGCTCGGTTCGTCGGTCGACCGGGTTTACGCCGACGAGGTGCAGTACTCCTTCATACACGCCAAGCTCTTCGCTCTGCACAACCATCTGATACTGGACTACTGGGACTACTCTTACAATTACTACTACATAGACAAAAAGCAACAAGTTCGCCGCTTATCGTTCGAAAATAATCAAACATTTCAAAATAAGCTCATTTACGAGGTCCCGAGGAACGTTGAAAGGAAGTCGGGACACTTTAACATGTGCCTTGCGTTTCCGTCTCAGACCCTGGCCGTGGTGAGCGATGGCGCGGGGTACATTCACATCGTGGACACTGGCGTGAGGAACAAACCTGAAGAGGCTCGAGACTGGCAAACACAACATTCAAGTGTTGTTCTTGGAGAAGGCAAATATTTTGTCATATTAGACTCCAGGATACAAGAAAAAAATAATGTTGAAAATCTGCACATTCTACTACAGTCAGTAGAACAGAGTGAATCACATTTCAGTTCAGTACTGACTTTGGTCACATTTCAAAAGAAGGATGAGTTTTGGACCCAGGCAAGTATGAAGCAAATGATAGGCAAAGGAATAATTCATTATGCAGCTATTGAGACCAGCTGTGATGCTGTGTATATTGCATCTGATAATATGTTTAAATTTACACATGACTCCGAAAAAGATATTACTGAAGCCCCTAAAGAGGAGACAAAAAAGAAAGTTTACACATGGCTGCAAACATCAGAAGACATAACCATCACATTGAAACTTGGAGATAATTTTGATAAAAAATTTATGAATGTTCATGTAACTCCATTGCAAATAAAAGTAAGTTATGCTGGCAAAACTTTCATTGATGGGAAATTAAGTCATTCAGTTGACTCTGAATTGACAACATGGAATGTGCAGGAGAGTGGCCAAGTAGATGTGTTACTAACAAAGACTGACAGCATGTTGTGGGATGAGCTAGTGGAAGGTGGTGACAAGAATGGGGAGCAAGTGTTGGACGCCAGCCTGGTTGAAGAGGCTCACCGGAGGCTGGCGCATTTGTGCTCCGAGACAGAGGTGGTGGGTGATGAACCGAAGATGGAAGTCAGCATGCAGGAGCTGGAGGAATGTGATGCTGCCTCTGAGGAGGACACTACACTAGGTAAGATGTTTTTTTTATGTGACCCAAAATGTTGCTTCATATTTTGATAAAAAAATAATGCACCTAAATATAGCTATTAATTTGGTGCAAAAACATAAAAGTTTAAATGATAAATTTTGACAGACTCCTGTTTTTTTTCTTCCAGTGCGCATTGACACTACCAGTCACCAGATAACACACAGGGCACCGCTCAGCGTGCACCAGTACCTGTTCAACATAAAGTTAGAGACAAACGAAGTCCCTGCATTAGCTCTTCGTCATGATGTAGATGCCTGCATTTGGCAGCCTTTTGCTCAACTTACAATTAATGACACTTGGCCGATGAAACACCAAGGGACACTGATGGCATTTGGATATGTGCAGTCTTCAAAGCAAAATCGAAAATTTGTCACATGTGCACCCAATTTCTCGTACAGTGTGGTCTGTGAAGCCACAAAGCACATATTCATCTATCAAAATACAATTAGCCAAGAGTGCCAGTTGCGAAAACGCAATGCTGGTGTCATGAACAGTGTCAAAGTTGGTCAACAACATGTTTTCAATATTGATAAGTATGGTGAGGTGATCGGGATAAATGCAACAAATGAATACTTGTTTATTTTAACTGAAAATACTTTAATTGCCATACATATTGTATAAAGTTCTATCTAACAGATAAAATTGGTTATTTTATCTTAAATCTAATGTTGTTTCCTTACATAACTATCTTTAACATTATATTCCAGTAATTCATAATTACTGGCTTTAACACAATTCGAAAAGTTTCACAGCAAAATCCATTCATGATTAATTGTTATATGTTAGTGTCAACCTAGATTTAGTTATCTTCATTACTGTCACTCCCACTCATGTTTTCCTCGGATGAATAACCAGTTGTAAAGAGTAGATTTTTTGGTCTTTTCTTCCTTTCCTCTTTAATTTCCTTTTCAATTTCTTTTTTCTTGTTCTCTGCAATCTTTTGAGTTAGCAGCATCCTTGGTCTCTTTCTCTGTGATGTAGATTGGTCAGAGACAGCATTTTCTTCTACAGTTTTTGAGATTTCCTTCTTGTCCAACTCTTGATTATGGTTTTTCTCAGTTGTTGAATTATTAATATTATCATTTTTTTCAGGTATTTCATAATCAAATTCATCCTCTGAAAAACAAATAAGTTATCTAAAATTACGACGAACTTCTTAGCTATCCATGGATTCTCCGTGCGGGTGCAGTGTCCATCGCGTGGAACAGAGGAATGTCAGTCGGCGCCTGGGACTTGCGACCCAGTGTGTAGGTTTTAGGTAGCAACTAATTGATTTTCGCGTATGAATGTGAGCTTGAATAGTCAAAAGTCAATGGAATTAAGTGAGTCTAATTATTACCTGGACTAGTTATTTCAAAGTTGTATGCATGGTCCTTGAGCACTATAAATATTATAGGAAACTCCACAATGCATTTCCCTGATAGATTCTCTGCTAGTGTCTCTGCAGGGTCCAATTCAAAGAACTTTTTGGCAGATCCTTTGACTTTTTCAGCTAAAATCATTAAGAGATGTTTATTTAGTAAACAATATCATAACAATTATTTTATTTAACAAACAATGATAATGAAAGACTAACCTCTTAGGAGTACTTTGACTCCACTAAATCCAGCAGACTTGTAATAGGTCAAGGCCTTTGACCCTTCAAAGGGCATAGCATCAGGGTTCACATATTTATCCATCAACTGAGACAGCTTCTTTTGCTCTGAACACTTAGCATCTACAAATTTCAGTGGGTCTGAGTCTACATTGGGAAAAACCCATTCTACCCTCCACTCAATTATATTTGTCTTGTAATTATATCTAGTTGTGTTTGAAGCATGCCTTGTGAAGTTTTGTGATAGAAACTGAAGAACAATGCCTCTGTTTCTAGCGGCCATCTTCAGTTTGTACAAGTGCTGAAACAAGAAAATTATTGTGATATTTATTTGAAAAGGGATATTTAATAATTATTGTTTCTAATAGAGAAAGAAAAATAATATTTCAGTTGTGAATGGGGTCTCAAAGGTAAAGGCTTGAACATATTTGAGCTAAGTCAATGACTTGAAGTGAAGAAACTTACTATGGGTAGATCTTTTTCAATTCTAGTATATCTTTTCTTCTCGTCCCTCTTGACTCCGTACACGAAGCGCGCGCATTCCTCCAACAGTCGGTAGTCGCTCAGCAGATCCGTGTCGGTGAAGTCCTTAATCCGTATGAATTTCGTCCGGTCGCGGATTCCGTCACATTCTAGTTCCTTCTTGTGGATCCTCACGCAAGCCAGGCAACACGTCTTCACCTCGCACTTAGGGCACGTATAAAGAGCCTTATTAGCCGCACAAACTTCACAGTCTCCAAGCCTGTAAGCCAAAAAATACAAGGTTAGGAGCAACTGGAACGTTATTTAGATACAATCATCAAATGATAGTCAAGTTACCTGGAGAAAGCTTCATGCTCGTTCTCGGATTCTGTGTCAGATGATGAAGACATGTCGATATGAAGAATTAATAAGTTATCGACAAAAAGTTACCTGCATTGGCAGTAGTAATTTTATTTACAAACTGAGATAGTTTTAAATGTCAAAAACACGTGGGGGAGAAATTGACATTGTCAGTAAAAACGTTCCGATTTAGAGAAAGAACTAAAATATTTCTTTTATTCTCATAACTTACACTAACTTAATTTTTGTTTCTTGTCTTCACTTAAAGTAAATCATAATTTTTTTACTATACCAAAGTCGACTTTTAGTTTAAATGTTATCTTTTATTTCCGATCGAAAAAAACACAGTATCCAAAGAGTAAATTATGACAGTATCTGTGATGTGTAAGTCAACAACCACATTTTGACAAACAAAATTTAAAAAAAAATCTGTCTGTTGTCACTTGTCATGTTTTGTTTTCGTTTTTCGTTGAATTATGTTACAAGTCTAAACCGTGTAAGTTTTTCAGAAACTTATACACATACCGCTGTATAAACATAAAAATGAGTTCAACTGAACTTGGAGACGATTGGGACTTGCCGTGCTCTGACGATGAGTTGTCCAAAGCCGGAGTTTTCATTGGCAAAAGTTGGATGCCGGACCCAGCTGAATTGGAAGATCTCTACAAAAATATTGAGAAAAATGGAATAATAAACCTAGAATGGAAATGCCCCGGTAGGCGGGCTCCGTCGCCTGTGCCCGTGAGCAAGGAAAACCAACCAGAAATGCCCATGTCACCGATCAGGGAAGAGAAATCAGACTTTGATTTTATGGATGAAGTGAGTTCATTACGCCTACGTGTTCGGAGGGACGGCGAGGACACTCTCAGAGGGTCTGCAAAGAAGAAAACTACCTCTTTTGATGGTATTTTATCTAACATGATCAGACATAAGAGGTTAGAGCAAATGGACAAGCAAACTACGCCAACCACACCATCTTCATCCTCATGACTGTTCACAAAGGAGTATTAGTAACCTGATCACAAAATATAATCAGTGTGAACAACATTTATAATCTACTTTTTGACTCCATACATGATCAAGCTTGCTTGATTTTAGCAGTGTTTCTTACCTATGGTTTCTGTAATATTATGTTCTTGTGATTGATTGTAATTTGTAATAGTGAAGATTTTATTTCATAATACCACTATTAATTGATATCTGCGTTCTGTATGTGAGTCAATCAATGTTATTGATTAAATCTATATGTAAATCGCTTGGAATAAAAATAAGAGATTTAAGAGTGTAAAAGTATAGGAATAAGTAATAATTTATAAATTAATTAGGTCCCAATAAGAAAAATAATTATAGACATTCATACTATATTTAACTTTATTTTATATTTACAATTTTGGCCTTCCCTTTACTAAACTTTTTAGTTAAACTGAAAGCAGTGCAGTTTTTGGTTTCATTAAACTTTCATTTTCTTCAAGTATTCTTCTACAGCTATCCATGTTGGCAGCGATGTGTTCTAACTGCCAGTGCTTCCTCAGTAGCGCATTGCTGAGATCAAACTTTCCTTGTCGTATGCACTGGACTCCGGTGCAGTGAGCTGAGGTCTTCAGTTGCATCCCCAAGTCGTGGATGAGCGTCCATAAGTACTTGTCATATTCATTTGTAGCTTGAACCTCTGTAATGGTAATTAATTAAAGATAAGATTTAAGTAAAGATTAGATTATGATAGAGATTAAAGTAAAGTTTTTTTGTTTGCTTGTTTGCATTCGCTAATATGAGGAACTACTGGTTTGAAATGAAAAAATCTTTTGCTGTTTGATACTTCATAAGTTGAGGAAAGCTTTAAGCTATAATTATAACACTATGTGTGCAGAAAACGAAATCCACAGGGAAGAAGTTGCGGATGGCCAATAGTTAAAATTAGCAGCAAGATTAAGCCAATATTACTTTGTTAAGATAAGTCATTGCAATTAAGGGAAGCCTTTTATGGTTATTTTAAATGTTTTATAAATCAGTATTATTGTGACTGTTAGGTATTAAGTGCTTATGTTGTTTATGGTTATAGGCAGTCATTGATGTGGAATGTACAAGTAACTGAAATACGTTACCTATTGTGAAGTTTGGTGGATCAAAGTAAACACACTTGATACCAAATATAACAGGCAGCTTATTGCTTGCAGGTCGGACTAAACCTTGTGATGCTAATTCAAATGTGGTTTGGGAGTCCATGTGCAGTCCTGACATCCTGAAAAAAAGTTTTAAAATGGATGATTATAATACTGCAGTCAAGAAAACATTCCAGATAAATGATTACACATATGATTTGTTAAGAATCTATTATTATTGTAACTAAAATATAATTAGAAAAAGGGGCTACTTTTACCTAATCTGGACACCCAACTAATCTTTATTATGCTTCAACACAATACTTACTCATACATGGCCTTTTGGTGAGAAGCCTGAAAGTGAGCTACCATAGAGTCTATTTTCTCCCGAGTGACATGTCCAAAGGTGGTCCTCTCAACAGTCTTGCCATTCCAGAAGTATGTGTCTGTGGCTTTGCCCAGCTGTCCGTGCACCTTGTATGCTCTTGTAAGTCTTGCAGTATTGACGAGATATGTTAATTTTGTGCCATCATTGATTCCTAACACTGAAACATAAAAAACAAAATTGTAATCCATTTAGTATATGATTTAATTTATATTTACTTGTAGAGCTTTTAAATTATATAAAGGAACTTTTAGGACAGCAATAATGTGATTTAGACTATTCAGGTCACAGTGAAAATCGAAATCTATACTTACACAAGACACCACTTGAGAAAAGTCCTAAATGTGTAGCATAACTGCAGCGGAAGTCCTCATGGATATACCTCGGACCACAGGCCAGAGGGTCATCAGCGTAGTTGGGGGTCAGTCTCACAGTCATGGGCTCATTGGTGGAGCCCACTATCTCAACTCGCTGCTCGCGAGGTCTATCCGGTAGTTTGTTTAAATCTATCACAAAATATTTCATCATTATTAATGTGGAATATTGGTAGTTTTAGAACTCCGAGATAAGTTCCTCATAGAGTGACTTGTCAGACAATTTATCAGGAACTTATCTAAGAGTAACCAGTTCTCCTCAGAAAATTGAGTTGTTTTCGTTTTAAAACTGAACAGAGTGTACTAACCTCTTACAAGATTGGTTATTATTGTATGACGTAATTGCTTAATAGAAACACATGATGGCTTATACACGCAAACCAGGCCGTTGAGACATTTATAAGCAGAAGCTGCATCTCGAAAATGAACCATCTTAAAAAATCATAATATATATTCAGAATCAGAATGTTTTCAATGTTCCAAAAAGCCCGCAACGCAGCTGTATATATTAATTTACTCTTTGGCAGCTGTAATATGACTTTGACATTTCAAGAAACGTTCGGAAACCCTTGACAAGTAATCAAGATTGAATGATGAATATCATGAAGTTGCAACTGTAAATTTCCACTCACAGGGGTTAAAAATAAGTACACTTACGAACACTGTTTTTTATTAAATAAATTATTATTAAGTTAATCGCTAAATCAAAACAATTTTGTAATATTGTTTTTTGGTGAATATTTCTGGACAATAATGTCAAAACCAGTTGTCATGAAAAAAAAACGCAGTCATAATATTGCCGACGTATTATGATAAGTGATAACTTCTAACATGGTAATATTTTGCTATATCATGGTTCTTTGTAGGGCTGTGTAGCCAACCAAATGGAATAAAAAACGGGAACCTTATATATTCATCTGTCCGTAACTAAAAAAAACCGATTTAAATGTTTTTTCGAGTCAATATTTTAGACAGCATTTTACCTTTTAGCTTCTAAATATTATTCGTTCTGGTAAGAGTAAATGTCACAGACTCACGCACGCAGTATACTTTGTTTGCACACATTTTGTTTTGTTTTTTTTTTGCTTGTTGTGAACATAAAGTTAATCCTTACTGTTTCTGTTTCTTAATTATAAGATTTTTTTCATTAGAACTTTTTAAGCTTGTTTATGTCATATTTTTATGTAGGTAGTAGAAAAATAAGTCAAGTAAATGGTAGCACATGTTTATAAAAAAAACTGTATTGACACGACAACGGACGGACGGCTCTTCTCTTGTTAGTTCCAACAGCAATGGCCGATTAATGAACATCGCATTGGTAGCTTTGGTATTGAGGGAGCTTATTTTGGTGTTCTAATTAACTCAGACCTTATAAGGAACATTTATAGTGTGTCATAGACTTTAGTGCAAGTTGTTGTGAAGTAGTATTTGTGGTATTACGGCGAGAGTGGACTAAAAATTTGTGTAGGTATGAACATACAATTTTGTGAAGTACGATTTCGTGTGAAACTTATTATTGGTAAGTTAACTTATTCCTAATAATACTTTAGAATGTAGTTTACATGAAGATTAATACCTCCATGAACGGCTATAGTGACTTTGTTGTTAAACTGTACGTTTTCGCTTGCAACCTGTTTTCATTTCATGGGAACATTCCAGCATTGTGCCAATTATATTTGTTAAATTCGTATTTGTTTACTTCTGGGGGAACGTTCGGGTGTGTACCCATCTCCATAATCCAAAATAAGTTATTATGTGAACTTATATAACTTTCTTATAAGGAAGCAATATCAAGTGAGTGAGTATTTGGTACATAAGCAAAAGTTAGTTGTTTAGACAATTACTTTCTACCTGTTGCTCACTTCTTTAATTATTCAGGTGTTAGTGGTATGTATGGTTGTTATCGAGACAAAGGCCCAATTAAGTATGTTGTTTGAGAGGTTTAAACTATTATCATTATTTTATTTCCAACCTAACATATTTAAATGAAAATTTTAGCTTTGAGTTTTGCCTTGTTCATTGAAATGATGAAATTTAAGCTTATGAATACTTTATGACTACTCCAGATCATATTTTTATAATTTTTCGATTATTATCCTATTGGTAAGGCCAAGCGCTGCTTAGCAAAGAAGTTGATTTCTTTCAGAATTAATGCCCTGAAAGCATTTATAATATGTATTAATAAAATTTTCAGTAATAATTGTACATTAATAGGGACTTAAAATCACTGTATACATTAAGTAAGCATGTTAAAAATTTATTGATACTGTTATATCTAACACCCACCATAAATGTATTGTATACATAATATTTTTGCATAATCATATTTTGTTAAAGGCCAGAAACTCTTTCTAAAATAGAAAATCAATGATGATGAATGATGAAATCTCTTTTGGTTTGTTATAATCTGGCCACCCGCATCTTTGTTTGCATGGATTTTGGTTTATCCCATGGGAGCATTTAATAAGGATAAAAAGTATCATATCACTTAAGTCAGCCCATACCCTGCCTGTATACCAAATTTCATCAAAATCTGTTCAATAGTTTCAGTGTGATACAGACAAACAAACTTTCACATCGTAATAAGATTTACCACATAATAAATCATATCATTTTTTAGTTATAGACTTTGCAAGTCTTTAACTATTCCTGTTATGAAAATGTTATTTGATTCACTGTTAGGTCTATTAATTATTAAAAAGGTAACTCATAGAAATTGGTACAATTTCAATGTACTATGTGGGAAATTTAGAAGGTTAATATTTGGACTAAATTTTTATTAGGAGAGGAGATAAAAGAGAGTTTCAATACTTGAACTACAATTTAGTTATTGGAGTAGACAATGTCTTAGTGCACAAGAAATATTAAAATATGTTTATGACAAGGACTTTGTTTCACACCACCACTAGGTAAATATCATCTTCTCGGTACATGACTGCATTCCGAAGTCAGTGGTAGAGTCTAATTTAAGAATACCTAATGTAGTTTTCATAATTTTATTATTGACATTTCATAAGTGCTTCCCTGAGACCTACTTGAATACCGACTATTTTGATGTGATTTGTTTTGTCAGCAATGTCTGTGTCGGTAATTATTGAGTTAACTCAAAAATATAATTAAAAGTAGATAATGGATAAGTAAGATCGTTGAGGCCGCGCCAGGCTCCCGCGCCCACCTCGGCTGCGCGCGCGCCGACTCCGCGCTGACGTCACGCGCCAGCCGCCTCTTATCAGTCAGCAGATTCTCCATATTTATTTAATTTAGCAATAAATGTAATTTCACCTGCGGTTTATATTTGGAACATTGCTTACCGAGCGATTTAATCAGGTGTTTGTGAGTACAAGACTCAGTAACATTTGTGCTTGGTTACATTAAGAAAAGTTTAAATAAACAAATAATATTATCACAGTTAATAAAATTTGAGACAATAGAGGATCACTCTAGCAAGTTTAGGGCAGGTAATGAGCGTAATAAAAATAACAATTGTTTTTATCTTATTCATCAGAATATACAAGGTTTGACTGGCAAGGAACTTGAACTAGAATTGTATTTAAATGATCAGAATATTGACATTCTTTGCATTACTGAACATTGGTTAAAACAGCATGAATTAATTTTGAACGTAAACAATTATAAGATCGGTAGTTCGTTCACGAGAGCAACGGCTATAAGGGGTGGGTCACTAATATTATTGAAAAATTTGATAGAATGTAAAGAACGTAAAGATGTCGTCTCGCTCTCCGTGGAACGAACTATTGAAATTGCGTGTGTAGAGGTAGGGCGGCACATTGTTGTATGTGTTTACAGACCTCCATCGTCTAATTATAATGAATTTGAGATTGTTATGGAGGATGTGTTACGACGATTATGCACCTCTAGTAAGAAGATAATCGTCTGTGGTGACTTTAATATTAACATTTTGATCACACAGAACTCAGGAAGGTTTCTCAATCTTTTCCAATCTTTTGATTTGCACCCGCTTTTTGTTGAACCAACGCGAGTAACACCTACATCAGCCACATGTTTAGATAATATTTTTTGTAATGAAAATATTTTAGAAAAACGTATCATTAATTTTATTAATTCAGACCACAGCGGCCAGTTGGCCTTATTTGAGTACCGTTTTGCCCTTCCTCCATCGACGATTGTTTGTAGGCCTGTTACTGCCAACCGTAGACAACAATTTAAAGAACGTGTTGACAGTAAATTGTCCAGGATACAGTTAGACGTTAATAAAAATGGACACGAATTATACGAAAACCTATTTAACATTGTAGAAAAAGAGTTCACCAGCATCTTTACTAAAAAAACTATTACAGTCAATAGAAATAAAGCTAAATTTAGTGACTGGGCTACTCCTGGCATTTATAGAAGTAGAAGGAGGTTATTTGAACTATACGATTTAAAAGCAAATTCAAATGACCCTGCTATTGCAGAATACGTAAAAGAATATTCCAAATTGTTTAAAAAAGTTTGCGCAATAGCTAAATCTAATCAAATCAAAGATAAAATAAAGAATGCCAATAATAAAAGTAAAGCTACTTGGAAAATAATTAACAAAGAGACTTGTAAAAATAAAACACGAGACAGCAAGTTCTCTTTAAATATAGGAGGTATTAGCCACGATTCTGATGTTGATGTGGCCAATGCATTTGAATCTTTCTTCTCTGAGATACCAGTCATGACTACTAGTAAATTAAAATCTAGCCCACATCTTGCTCAATCCCTTCTCAAATCTAGTGTGGATGAGTGCTCAACCACCTTTAGTTTTACACATATTAACCCTGAAACCATTTATAAAACTTTCAAAGATCTAAACATGAAAAAAACTGAAGACTTATGGGGAATTTCCATGGATATCATAAAAAATATTATTCACTCCATGGCGCCCTATTTAGCCGTTATATTTAATCAATGTGTTGATCATGGGCAATTTCCAAATTTAATGAAACATAGTAAAATAATACCATTATTTAAATCAGGAGAAAAAAGTGACCCATCCAATTTCAGACCAATTTCAATTTTACCCACACTAAGTAAAATATTTGAAAAAATTATATTCAATCAGCTGTTACTTCATTTCAAGTTCAACAAGCTATTACATGTTAATCAGTATGGGTTCACTAAGGGTAAATCCACCACCGATGCGGGAGTAGCACTCATTAAACATATTTTTAACGCTTGGGAAAATAAGCAAGATGCTATAGGTATTTTTTGCGATTTATCGAAAGCATTCGATTGCGTTGATCATCAGACATTGCTGATGAAGTTGCGGCATTATGGAATCACTATCAACTCGCTGAATCTTATACAGTCATATCTATCTAACAGAATTCAAAGAGTCAATATAAATGAGGTAGACTCAACAGGAGCTCCTCTAATAATGGGGGTCCCCCAAGGCTCGATATTAGGGCCTTTGCTTTTTCTAATTTATATTAATGACCTTCCATATTTCACAGAAAGCCTTTGCGAAACTGTTTTATTCGCTGATGACACTTCTCTTATATTCAAAGTTGACAGACATAAAAATGTATTTGACGATGTGAGTAATTCGGTCTCGCATATTTTACAATGGTTTACTGTTAATAATTTGTCATTGAATACCAAGAAAACGAAATGTGTTCAATTTACAATGCCTAATGTTCGAAACGTTATTCCCAATATTGCCATTAATGGGGAAGCTGTTGAAATTGTCAACTCGACAGTGTTTCTGGGAATAACACTTGATTCTAAATTGCAGTGGGGCCCTCATCTCGCTGCTTTAACGGGTAGACTTAGTTCAGCTGCGTATGCAGTGAGAAAAATTAGAAATCTGACTGATGTGGAAACAGCTAGGTTAGTTTACTTTAGTTACTTCCACAGTATCATGTCCTATGGGATGCTTTTGTGGGGCTCGGCTTCTGACATCAACAATATATTTATACTGCAGAAAAGAGCTATCCGTGCTATTTATGGTCTCAAAACTCGCGACTCTTTAAGGGAAGTATTTAAAGACATAAATATTTTAACTGTACCATCACAATTCATTCTTGATTGTGTTATGTATGTTCGGAAAAATCTCGAACAGTTCTCAAAAAAGTCGGATTGTCATAGATTTAATACAAGAAATAGGCATAAGCTTGCTATCCCAAACATTAGACTTCAAAAGATTGGAAATTCCTTCATTGGATTAAGCATTAAATTATTTAATAAATTACCTCTAGATATTGTTAACCTACCCTTACATCAGTTTAAGTCTTATATTAAATCTAGTTTAATGAAAAAAGGGTATTATAGAGTTGAAGACTACCTGAACGATGGAGGGCTGTAGCTACTGATGTGCTAGTTTTCTTGCCATATCTTCTCACGCTTATATTATTTTATTTATTATTATTTATGCAATGTGGACATGTAAATTCAATTATCCAAATTATTTTATTATTTATTAGGCAAGTTTGTATGTTAAAGTAAAATATTGTTCTGTTTGTTTATATGTATAAATTTTATAAAGAGTATGTACCTAGACTGGGTCATATAGTGTAGTTTTACTTTAAATTTTGTTATTCCATTTGATGGTTGGATGGCCTGGGTCCTAGTAGTCATGCTCACTGTAATGTCTCTGGGGTGGTGGCGCTATGTGGCGGGTCATTTCATTCCCTCTAAAATGGTTGAGTGAGACGATGGCTGACACATCCTACTACTATTATAAAGGCGAAAGTTTGTATGTGTGGATGTATGGATGTATGGATGTTTGTTACTCTTTCACGTAAAAACTACTGAATGGATTTGAATGAAACTTTACCACAATGTAGCTTATACATCAGAATAACACATAGGATATTGGAAATCGAAATCCACGCGGACGGAGTCGCGGGCGGCCGCTAGTACGTCATACTTGTGAACAGGTGCCGCCTTTGGAGACTGGTCGACTGGGACTCAATCTATTCATGATAAATATATTTTTAATTATATACTTGAAAGACGTAACTGTATGACCTAGTACAAGTATGTTAACTTATGGTATGGACAAACTATTGTAATTATTTGGCGATTGAAAAGAGCAACTATCGAGTTTCTTGCCGCTTCTTCTCGGTAGATGACTGCTTTACGAAGTCGGTGGTCGAGTCATTCCTTTGTGCTAAAAATGTATGACGATTTATAAGTGCCTTGCAGAGGCCTACATGAATAAAGTATATTTTGAGTTTTTGAGTTTTAATGTTTTATTCAAATGCTATTGGGGATTTTTTGCACAATGTTTTGCTATTTTATAAGTTCTTATGCACTTAGTTCAGTATCAGTATCTAATCTAAATTGCCGTACTTGTGTTGTGTGGAGTATTCACCAAGAAAGACTGTTCGTTTGTATGATAGGATTGTAGGTACTTTTATGACTTATCATGTTTCAAATAATGAAGATTTCTAAGTTAAGTTAGCAAAATAAATAAAACTCTGCTCTACTTGTGTAGAGATACTTACTCAAGTTGTGACATTGTTCATTGTTAGAAGTATCAACCAAGGTTAACTAACACGAACCATTTCTACTGAGTGTAGTCACCATGCCTTTTAAAAAACGCCAAATTAGGCCGATAGTAAATAAAACATAAATATAAACATGCCAACACATATAATACTGCGGATTGATTCCGCGAAACTTATGCCTACTAGGTAATTGGGATAATTGATTCGTTTGTTGTGTGATGTATAGTTAAATTCCTTAAACTGACGAGTGACAAAGACATGTACCCACACAGTACTATCCGCGACGTGGATGATTTCCCCACGGATCGTCTCGCCCACAGACCGGCCTTGTTATTCAAATTATGACATGATTAATCATATTTTTAATCTTCTACAGTTACATTTAGACCGTAATTATCCTTTATTAATTCGGCTTCCATCAAACCTAACATTATTATGTGTCTGTCGCGAATATTTACAGTTACTTTTAATTGACTTAGGTCTGTCCGCGAGGAGTTTGATACTTACCTACATAATACATCAATATTGTAATTTTGGAGGTAGGTAGGTTCGTCTTTTAGAAGCGTGAAGAAAAAGGTGAACTGTTATTTATCCCATTTTGAGTGCAACTTCTTTAGATTGTCTGGTCTGATTTGCCTTTATATCAACCGAATATGACCGTAACTGTTTTATTATTTATTGCGCAATAGATGATATTATAGATCCATTCGGAAATCGTGAAATGCGGCAATTCTGCCTCAAAACGACGTCAGGGTCCTTCCATTTTCAATATCTCGTTGCGATCTCGAACTGGACAATACATAACCGCGCAGGGTCACGACTCGTAAGGAAAACCCGCTGCTCAGCCTATGGCTGAACTATGATACGGAGCTCAATGTCAATGCTGTGTTGATCTGAGGTCGGTCGACGCGCCGCGACTACGCGGTACTACAAGCGTGCTATAAATCAACAACGTATTAACCACGTAATAAACAAGGTTAAAACCCCCGGATAGCATAGTTATAAACTAATGAGAAATCAGTTGCGGCAGAGCCGAGCGCATGTTCCCCAGAGTATCAAGCAGTGTCGAAGAAAATATAGTCTTTAAATATTACAGGCAAAATATTGTTCAGGTACTGACAGAGGAGACAAACTTTGCAAATTGAATAAAATTAAATTTATCGGAAAAGTTCGGTTACCGCACTGATTTTTTTTTTGTCCCCTCAAAATCCCTCTGATAAAATGAAGAAAGATTGCATTTATGTGGAATGGCGCAAACTTTATTTACTGAATTACCTACTAGGACTTTAATTACCAGCGCGATACTTTTTATCCCGTATTAGTTATTTTGACGAATCATAAAGCTATCACGTTTATACACGATTGACAATCACTTAATCTGCGTTTATAGGTGCAATATTCTATCACAGATAGATACCATTTATGGTATCTGTCGGTTTACCTTTAGTTACACTTACACACGATAGAAAAAATACGTATTCAGCGCGTCCTCATTGTTTGAAGCATTTCCTTGTAGGTAGGCATTGTCAGACACAGGCATGCGGGCGTGTTATGCCGCCATACGTGTAATTCACGATTGTGAATATTTATACTAATTACTCAGAAATTTTCCAACTTCATAACGCACTCTTGGTAATTACAATTTCAGGAAAAATCGCTGACCTTGTTTAACGTTTTTCCAGGGGGCTTACTGCCAGCCGTTATAGCTATAACGGCTGGCAGTAAGCCCCCAGTACTCTTAAACATTGCTAATAGCTCAATTAACTTGGATGTGCTATATGTAGTTCGAAGTTTTAACGTTCTACAATGCTCGTTGTTTTCTTGTCAACAGGTTTCATAAATACCTAGTATTATGATACGAAGTGCATATCTATGTAAATATTTGTTTCTTTTTCATTGTTTACTCTTGTCTTAGTGGTTTTGGCGTCTGTAACTGGTCTTGAAGAACTTAACTTTAGTTTCTAATCATATTCTCTATCACATCTGGCTTACTATGACTCATCTTTAATTCCAACAGTTTTAAATAACGGCTGTATCCAAGGTTCCAAACTGCCAGGAATTGCCCAAGGTTGTGCCAATTCTCAAGGTTACTATGGCCGTTGGCCAAGTACTAGTTCTTATTTGTCATACTGATCGTCGGAAGAGTGTGATTTGGTTTTTAATGTCGCGTTCTTACTATGCTTTTCCTCATTACAAAGTGTTACCTACTTTAAATTCCCATTATAAGCCTATCGATTTTATCGACGTTGTTGAGAAATAGTTTTGTAAGTCCCAACTGGCCCCTTAGACGCAATGGCCTGTTTTTTGTTTACCAAAATATACGTTTGTAAGATTTTATTGCATCTGTTATAATCTAAAAATATACCTTTAGACAGACTATTGTATGTTTTAGAGTTCTTAATCATTCTCCTAACATTAATGTTTTCGTATTTTCATGTCATCATTATCAACAATAGGCATCATCGCGGCAATGACGTCATTTCCTTCCAGTGCGCTAGTTGAACATTCGCACGTTGTTTTTGCTTGTTTTTTTGGTTAAATGTTGCTCATTACTTCGCATCGGAGGCCTAATAGCACCATCAAGTCACGACGACTTAGCATTTAGCTACACGACCCTCGTCTGCGAATTGTGAAGCTGAACAATTTTCATTGGCGTAATCACCACCAATAGTTCGACAAAAACTACCCAGAAGGAACTTCATAATAACCAAATGGCGAAGTGTAATAAGCAACATATTTACTCGCATGCGGAAATACGTGAACTTAACAAGTTATTGGATGACTAATACTTTACTTTTCGGAACTATTGGAAACTACGCGCTGTAACTAAAATGTCCATTGTGCGAAGCGCTTGATGCATGACATGACCACGAAATACATATCATTAGAGTTAATTAGTTGGATTTTGCTCGTATAACAATGACGTTTTTGCATTTTGCAGTGTATTTTTGTTTAAGAGGAAAAATTTATTTAGAAAAAAGAAGGCATGCTGGATATTTTGGATAAATGGGAAGGGACTAACTGTCAATCTAGGTAGGTTCTATAATAAAATATATATAACTTTAAAAATGGAGACCTTCCAAATCATTTCACTCTACAGTTTCGTTCGACGATATCAATCGCCTTCGTAAATGGTGTTAAAAGGAAAGTAATTTGCGCTGTGTACGAGCCTCTGCATGGTTACAAAAATTATACGCTTGCACAAATTATATGCGATTACAATGACGGCCGTCTGTTGTCTGTTGTTCACCACCGGGATTAGGTATACGAAACATATTATTGTTTCAACTCTACACTAGGTATGTATAATTTAAACTGAAGAGTGCTTTTATCGAGGAGTTATTAAATGTTATATGGAGGCAAACGAACAAGGGTCGCAGATGCGTTGCCTGCCTTAATGTTAGACGAATATAGTGTGGTTTACTGGATGGATGGTAATGTGACTTCCACCGCTCATTACATCTATAAGATTCACAAGCACAGACAACATCAATGGCAGATTCCAGGACACACTCAGGATTTTGTACCGCCTTTATGTCTTTTGTTTACTACATATAAAGTGCATCTGACCCGTTTTGCTGGTCTTGAATCAGTAGAGCTTACCGTAATATCACTTAAACAGGAGTACGCAATTACTTGTATTGAAACTAATTATAGTAATGTTTGTATTCAATTGTAGTAGTGCTTTATTCATTAGTACTCTTAGGTACCTACTAAAATTGTTGTTTTAGTTCAGTTTCGTGATAATAGTCTGTAATTACCAAGGTCGCCCCTAATGTTTCGACAAATGGTGTTTTTCATTAAACGGTAGAACCGGTATTTATTTGATATCACACACCAAACTTCATTATCCTTATTCAGTCTATTTCGAAGTGAATAACAATCTATCATTATGTAATGAAAGAAACGGTTAAATCAATTAACCTTTCGTGGTAACTGGCATGTAGATAGTTAAATAGTCTTATTAATTACTATGTTGTACCTGTTGCGCTCGTGTGAAGTAAGCAAGGTGGGTTTAATAAAGTTATATGACTGTTCTCAAAGTTGTCTAACGTTGTTGAGAACTCGTGAGAAAAGTACAGTCAGTTAACTTTAACATTTGTAGTTCAATTGTAGAGCTTATTCTATTGACATAAGGGTGGTGTGTTTCGACTTTCGTTCTTGTGTTTCGACTGTTGTCTGTACATGACCGATCGGATAGAAATCTCAGCGGTTCGAACGTAAACAAGCGGGCGCATTGTGCTCGCACCACGACGCGAGCTCACGACTCTTGCGCATCCGCGGAGGTCGCTCAGTCCGGTTTCTCTGAGACCTCCTGATTGGTCAGTAGGCATCGCGCTATCGTTTTGTTCCTTGTTCGGTTTAACATTATGTTCACTTGCGTTTTTTCGGCTTTTTAAATATTGTAACTGGAACTTCGTATTTAGTCAAATAGAGTCTCCTAATTTTGTAAATGTAATTTCGTTCTTTTAGATACTGGCTTCTGAATCTCCTGTTTGATTTCGTTAATTTAAAGTTTTCTGAGCCGTAATGAATAGTCCGAAAATAATGGAAATTTCGTAATATTTGTTAATACGAACGCACAGATAACAATTATATCTCATCTCTGACGTTACGTAAATATTTAATAATTGTGTGGTACGAGTAAAATAAGATATCATTGGTTCGCGGAGATTGTTTGCTCGAACGCGAAACTTTCCAAGAAGGCGTTTAATACCAGTTGCGACGGTCAGTGACGTTTTTTCCGTTGCCTCGGCAACGGGGGCAGGGTCGTGTCGCCGTATCTACTCCTGCGCACCGATCGGAAACAATGATGTGGGCGAATCAGCTGCGACGTGGAACGCGGCGAATAATTCCATTTCTGTTTATGCTCTGCTATTGTATAACCTGTGGAAAGGCTTTGCCAGTTTCTTTCAAGATTAGGATATTTTGTCATGCCCAAATGTGTAAGCACTTTTCTTTACAATTTATTTCGTCAGTATTATTTTTTAACTATGCATAAGTCAACATTAGTGCTTTACTTATTCCGTCATTCTCGTCTCCTTATTGTCAACTTTACGACCGTTTCCAATTACGCATCTCTGAGACACTGACTTGCGAAGAACTAGAGATAAGCTGTACAAATATCGAACATCAAAACACACATACGAGTACCTACGTACGTTTCAAACTGCTGCGTGCACGCTCATCTTTATGAAGCAGCACGATGCCTGCGCAGGCCCGCCGAGCGAGACTAACCACATGATTAGCAAACTTTCGTCGAAGCCAATTGCGCAAAGTAAATGTTAGCATTCACGGGCCAAATAACAAATTGGCAGCCTGAATTGCCGACGCGGGCGCCGACAGACGATCCGCAGCCGGTGAAACAGTGCGTTCGGCCGTTGCACTAAATTGGCAACATTGATTTGCAAATAAACGTAATTATGCTCGAAAGAGGACGGTTGCGCAGGCGCCCGCGATAGATCGCCGCAACACACGAGCAATGCGCGTGAGTGGTACAAGTGGTTTCCTTCCACTTATGATAAGTCGTATTGTCGTTAAATACTTCGATCAAAAGATTGATGGTTAAGTATCTTAGAATAAACACATTTACGTAAACGGTACTAATTAAGCACACTTTGTATGGATCTCTTCTGGTAAGTTCGATTTAAGTTCAGAAAGAAATTAATACAAGTCACATGTGTTTAATTTGTTTAAACATTCTTCTCAGAAACATTAACGACACATTTGTAGTGTTTCGAACAACTCATCGTAAGGTCATATAGCCCTTATGAGGAAAAGTTAATGCTTCAGTGGTCCTTAATCAAAATTCCTTAACAATATCTTTTGGTGCGTGCTATTGACTTCTAGGTAATCGACAAGTTTAGTACTGGGATCACGTTTTCTTCAACAAGGCTTAAACGCTCCTTTTAACGGCGATGGGACAAGCGTTTAACAGCCTATTCGTCTGGTTTACGTGCCTTAAATAATATAACTATTGATGTGATTCAGTCTTTTCATTAATTGTTTAGTGCTAGCACTTTTAAGGAAAAGGCCTTTGACTACCTTAAAGGATTGCCAACCCATGTTTTGCTGCTGGTGTTGCGAAAGGAATGTTCAAGGCGACGATGACTTGCCGCCAAGTAATTTTCACATTAAGAACTTTTTTTTGGAAGTTAAGGAATATTTTTTTCAGAAACATCAGAGAAAGACTGCGGTTTCTGCCTTTCATTGTAATGACGCGTAGCTAACCAATTTTCTTATTATGACATGTTGTACACATTTCACAGTTGATCCACTTTTCGGTTGTTGAACACAATATATCCATAAAAATCGTGTTTCTGGTTTTGCCGGTAATTGTTGCCAGTTCACGATTAGGCCAGCCGAGTAAGCTGCCGTGGCGAATCGTCGCAAATACATAGATACATACAGAGACTTGTGGCTCGTGCGTTACTGTTGCTACTGGAGAAGCGAAAAAACTTATTAATAAACTGTGACTTCAGAGTAAGATTGCCGTGTATTGACGGCTTAAAATAATGCCACCCCTTTCGTTCCTGAAGATGTCGTAAAAGCGACTAAGGCAATTATGAAAAATTAAAAATTAACACAATAACTTCTTGCCATACCTACCTATATGAACTAATCAGATACCTAATCAAAATGTGATATTAATTTTATTATACTTTGTCATTATCTCTCATTTTATCAACTCATTGTTACAATTATTGTTCTTGCTGAATCATAAAATAAAGTTAACACAATGTAGATTGGTAGTCACGAGGGTTGTTGTGACGACACAAAACCCTTTTGTCATACATTACACTAACTAAATATTATTTTGTTTTTGCCAACTTTTTCGCACTGCATATAAGAATGAAAAAGTGTGGCGCATAAGATGTCTGGTGCATTTTTATCATCGCGGGCATACGTGTAGCCGACTGTTTTCAATCGATCAGGTTGCAGATATCGCCAGTGTCGATTGTTGTCGCGCATTGTCAACCGTACACTTGTGCAAACATGCACACAACACGCCATTGTGACGTGGCAGTCTCGACTTCTCGAGCATCGGCGTCGTTAATTGTGCCCGCGTGACCTCGCTGAAATTAAAAACTTATTTGTTTTAACAATTCTCACTGCTGCATTGAATCGATTTATTATGGTTATGTACGAGTAGTAATTTTATGAAGGCTGTTACTGACGGCTTCCTAGCCGTACGCGTGATATCGTTATTTTGACTATCAGATGTTGAAACGTTTTGTTTATATTTAGCTTGTATTTCTTGTAGAATATTTAATACTTGCCATTGTTGTCTGTATTAAGTTATTTTAAAAGCCATTACTCACTCATCACTCAGACAGATTTGACAATGACTGTCACATAATCGGCTCCTTCTGTAACATAAATGCTGACTTGCCGTGCGCCCATTTGATTATAAAAAACTATTGTGTATTTAGATAATGAGGAAGAACACACGACCTTATATTTTTTTGCGAGCACGTCATTCATGCATTAGCGTTGCACATTTGTCGCAAAATATATCTAAATATAATGTTCGGGTCATGTAAAACAAATTAGTACGGCCTTGCCATTGTGGGGACACAGACAGCGCGCCGCGACGCGGTCAAAGTCACTGCCAACTCCCGCCAATTGGGTGTTAGGTAACCCTAAAATCAGAAAAGCAAACGAATTTACATACAAACACTCGCTTAACCTACTTGCAGATTGACAGCGTTACTGTAGGGTATTGGCATAAGAACGTGAGTAATCTCGGTCGCACGCAAGATATGTATCTTAATTTTTCAATATTCTCTTCTGTGAAAAGCACACCAGACTAACCAATAACTGTCATTAATTGCAAATGATTTCAGATGTTTGTCAGTTTTCTATTGTCTGATGTGCTGTTGTATTTTCGTCTATGGCTGTCAGTATCTAGTGATTGTTATTAACTAATGTAGCCGGGTTTCGGCTAGACACTATCACCGGATACACAGGTTTACTATGATTGTACAAGTAATTATTATTATGACGCTTATGTTTACCAAACGATTAATACAAAATTAATAGTCGTTTCATGCTGTAACCCTTATCTCGTTTGTTGATTTAGTAGAAAGTGTAAGCCAGCTATTGATGCAGGTTTAATTGTTGATGTATAAATTAATTTATTAAATGGCAAATGATAACGGCTGCCTATTTATATATTTTATCTTAGAACGCGTGTTATCTAGTGCTGAATAAGTACTGATATATACGTGTGTCAGCGTGTATACTATACATACATCACGCTATATTAAGCTTGTCTTTAACACGCAATATATTCTAGGAAGTTCCGCATACCAAATATTCCCTTTTATCATTTATTATATTTTTTAAGAATTCTGTTATATCACTTTTTACAAAATATAATAACTTGTATTATAAATTTTACACCATTAAACTGAACATCGTAAAAAGCAGATCTCTGAATACATTTACCTAACAAATACAGTATATTTCATAGCGTCCCGCGGGACTAGCATTACAGTGAATGGTGTCTAATCCAACAGCCAGTGGCATTATTAGCGGCAAGCCGCCTGCATCGAGACGCGAGCATCCTATTTATTGCTCTTGACACGCCCCCGACGCCCTTGGGCTCAATGCGTCTTGGGGCGACACGGATTCCTGCGCCTGTCTTAAATGCCACAGTAGCGTGGCACTTCATAACTGTTGTACTATGTTTCTGCTGGTAAGTAGTCTTCAGAGGCAGTCAACGCCATCTTCGACCCTTCTGGAGGTGTTGATATCCATAGGCAGCGGTGATCACTTACTATCAGGTGATCCTCTCGTTCGTTTTCCGTCCCGTTAAAGAATGCCGGGCATTTGACTTAGAAACAGGCATTAACATAATCCTTTTTATCTGTTCGTTTCTCTTAATCCAACTCTTAAAGATGCCGAAATACCTTTTATTATGCTCGATATTTCACATCAATGGTTCTTGAATGAATGACGTCAAATGATGTCTGTCTGACATCATTCATTTATCTTTTTACAAATAGCAACGCAGATAACCGTTCCAATGTTTCATCTGAATGTTTCTGCATCCTCTCGACATGCGACTGGTTTATTTATCTTTCATGACAAACACCGAGTATTCAACTAAACTAAAACACATGGCCCGGTATGTGTAAACAACAGTTTTGAAATATCGACTTTGACTTCCGTTCCATAGATGATTGAATACCCCTGTCGATATTGTATCTGTTTTTCAAAGTAACTGATTGTATAGCCGATCGCTCAGGATGAAGTGGCTGCGTCGTCAGACTGTGTGAGTGTGCTCATGCTCTTGACATGGCCCGGAGCCCTCGCTCGTGGATGCGTCTTGAGACTTGACACGGATTCCTCACGCTCGTCCCACACGGAATGTCAACATTATCTCGTTTTCACATCGCGACGCTTAAGCTATCGCTGCCTCCGTCCGTCCTTCCTGTTGTTCAGATTTTATCTTTACTAGAGCATTTGTTAATGTGTCTTAATCGTATTTGTTCAACTAACATATGTATTTGTCCCAAGTTACCTTTGGGAATACAGGATCAAAGTTTACTTCAGCCGTTTGCCTCTGTTTAAAGCCAAAGTGATATGCAGTGGTTTCTTATTATTGTGTTATTTTAACACGTGATTTATTTAATTATACACCGCTATTTATACCTTTTTATCATTTTCTTTAAGTTTACGACTGTCCTCGTAATTTACCTTATTTATCAGTGCGGGATTTACTTTTGTAAGTGCATTGGTATTTTCCGTAGTTGACTTTATCAATGGTTGATTAAAGAATTTAATATCAAATGTGATACAGATATGATAGAGATGAGAAATCGATTGTAGAATATTTTATTTGCGTTCGACTTTGTACAGTTAGTTGATCGAGATAATCCTAACATATTGTGTTAGTTTCTGGTATGCTTATATACACAGTCGGTTCATAAGTTCTGTCACAGCCTTATATTTCTGATTTTTGAAGACCGGCCAGAAATTACGCGCCTAATTTAAAAAATATCACATTCATACATGTCGGAAATAGAAGAAATAATTATTTTTGTACATTATTTGAATATGGAATGGACGAATAAAGATGATAGAGTCACGGGTTTTCCGTTGCACCACTGCTGTAACGCATAGAAGGAGATTTTCAATTTCGTACAAAAGTTGAAAAAAGCGTCCTATTTCTTTTATTGTACTATCAATCGATACAATGAAGTCTCAAGATTTCAAAATCGTAAAAAAAGCGGCAGGCCTTGCTCTTTTAGAAACACTGGCAGTCATCAGAGCAGTGAAGGCGCCAAACGAAAAAAATCCCGTGCGTAAACAAAAAACGCCAGCTCTCCAGCTGTGGCTAAGCAGAACCAAAATAAAAAGAGTGCTAAATGAAAACCTGAGACCACGTGCTTATTGTAATAAGACCGGATTTTTTCTATTGATCGTATAAAGAAAATTAAGCAGGAAAGATCCCGGGCTCTGTAACGACGGCACGCGGGAAAAAAAACTGCGAATTTCTTTTTTTGGAATCCTTTTTTTTTTACGATAGGTTTAAGTTATCCCAAACAAAATGATAAAGTGTATGCCTACATTAGTGAAGAAGCAAGCACGTGTATTTCGAGGGACCAGTGCGGGCATCACCCTTCCTCATTCATGATTTGGCTTGGACTCTCGGATTCAGGCATAACTGAGGTGTTTTTCGGTAAAAAATGGGGGAAAATCAAGGCCGTACTATAACAAAATACTGTCCAAACAAGCATAGTACAACCCTTTTCTTAAATAGTAATCAAGAACAGACATTGGACATTCCAACAAAACTCTACACCGGCTCATAGGGCCCGAATCACGAAATACTGGTTGACGGCGCGCGGAATTGACTTCACCCAGCATGAACACCAGCTCTCTTCTAGTCCACATTTAAACCGATGGGATTGCAAATTATACCAATATTTGAAGAGGAAAGTCTGTACTTGACCTCACCCGAATTTGGTGTCTCTCCGAGCGTTTCTGATTAAATCAGCGAAAGAAAGGAGTAAGAATGTGGTGCGTGCAGCGATCGATGACTGTCTTCGTAGATTAAAGGCATCTGTCCAAAATGGAGCAGGACATTTTAAATGATATTGATAAAATTATATTGTAAATTTAATAACCTTTCATTTCATATATAATTTTTATGTATATCTCGAAAGGTGTATCAATAATTTCCTAAAAAGTTTGTGACAGAACTTATGACCCGACTAAGTATATTAAACTAAAATTGAAAATTTCGGTTACTTTCTTAAGCTAATCTTGATTTTCGTTCGATTTCAAGTACAAAGTTTTAATACCCTTTGTCGGATGCGTTGCTTCGAAGCGGGAAGCGGAAGCCTTGACAATTCCAGTTTCGGTATCAGGTTACAATTCCGCGCGCTGACCGCACTCGCCGCGCGAATCGAGATTAGGTAGGTACTAGATACCGTTATCTGATCAGACTAGACTTGGACAAACTCACATGCCAGTTCGGATGTTTGTAAGTTGCAACATCTAATGATGCCGCCCGCGCATCGATCTGTGCAGCCGTAAATCGATTCGTCTTGATCGGTTCATTCGATTGATTAATGATACGAAATTGTATTTAGCATTGATTTTTAGGGTAAGACTCCGGATATAAGTATTTTAATATGTAGTTATTAATTAACTACTTTTTGACTCAGTTTTTGCACTCCTGATGCTTTTTTGATGTGGTATTTTTAATTACTTTTATTTTTTTAATTACTTCTTAAACTTATAGATTGGTTGCTCGTGAATTCTCTCCTATTATAACATTACATTAGTTGTCTCTTACTAACTGCTTGTATCAATGTTTAGCAGCAGATGAAAGCGACTGGTACCTTGTTATCCTTCTGGATACTTCTTAATTGTCCGCTCGAAAACTAAGTTCGAATAAACTAGACGATGTATTGGCGTCAATTGAACTATCTAAACGTATGCGTCGGCGCCTAGCTCGTCGCGAATCGAGATTGCGCGCGACCGTTACACGGCATTAGAGCGGCCGGGCCGGTCGCAGTCAGTTTCGGCTGACCCCAGCTGTTGACCCCAATCGGGACGCGTCACGTGGGACGTGCCGGGATGAATTGATGATTTATAGCACGTTGCCGTTGGGACTAGAATCTGCTAGAGCTAGAACGCTTTGATTTGAACGTGGCCTTCGTATCAAGACCACCTAGACTAGATAATCTGCCTGCAACGCCTCTGGATGAGTCTTTGATATAATAGCTGATATCAAATATATGTAAAGTAATCAAATGTCTGCCACGTAACTAAATGGTAAAACTATCCCTCTATATTATTTTGTGGTAGCGTGCAAGCATTCGTGAATGCGACATTTCATTTGGTAGTAGACAGGATTCTTGTTTTTTCCATTCGTTGATTCTGAAAAGCTCGTGAAATGGACCGATTTTCTTGTTGTCTCTGTATCTGGTACTCGTGAATTGTAGTAGATATGAGATGCGCGTTGGCATGGCTTATAGTAGTTTTTGCCGTAATTCTTTGACTGACTAAGTAATTTTACCGTGCCAATTACCAATTAATTTTATCGTGAAGTATAAATGACAAAAACGTGTACACTTGGTAGTAATTGGCAGTAAAATTTCTTTTGCGTTTCTTCAAACAATAGTTTTATTTCGAACTACATATACCTAATGTATTGGTGTCATTATTGTGCAATAAAACACGCAGTAAGTGTTTGTAGTCTGCGCGGCATTGCGTTTTGGCTTGCGCTTTTGCTTTTTTAATAAAAGTAATTGTAGGAAGTCTGACTGTAATGCGTTGCGCTGTGTTCGCAGAATTGAGAAACCTTTCTGAACCAGGGTAACCAGACACGCTGAATCAGGGTTATCGGACCATTACGTGTCTGGTCTGGTCTGGTCTTAGTTTTGATTTTATTTTATCAATTAAAATCAGAACAGTTATCGATACCTATAAAGAAATTTGTCATTCAATTAGAGCTCAGTTATGGATTTATATTTCTGTATATTTTGTTTAAGTACGTCAATAAAGTAACAGTGTACTACTTATCGATATAAAAGAAAATGAAGACATTTGGATAAATAACAATTAAAAATTCTTTCACTTGAGCATTTGTAGAGAAGAGAGACTCTATTTTCCTATTAAAATATTGGTACCAGTGTCAGGGTCCCTGTTATATGGCACTTCTGGTCGAGGGGCTCTCGGGTACTAGTGTTTCGTGGCTGGTCGTGCGTAGGTGTCGTTGACCCCTCGGTCTAGCCGTCAGCTCGGCCAGACCGCCTAATGCTACGCAGATACGCGTCATCAAACACTAATGCTCTGATGTCGGCTTTTGTCTCGTCGTTTCTCTTGCTCTCCTCTGCAGTAATACGTTTACAAGTGCTTCCACTATTGTTAGTATGGAACAAGACGTCGATATTGCTGTTTTTGTTTATTCGATTACAATAGGCAGAATGCACACATTACTGTTTTGTGTAGAAAGGCACATACCCTTACATGGTGAATAAGGTGCATGCATTGCATATTACCAACCTCTTGTCTTTTTTGCATACCTTATATTTGGTTGTGGCTATTATATTTTCTTGTCTAAACGATACCCATGATCCAAATGTATTTTCCGGCTAATTCCTACATCGTTATAAAGTCCTATTTTAAAACTGTTTTACTTGCAATGTAAGCAATTTGACTTTAATGATAAATCATTCACTGACGACGTAAGTACAAAAAATTTAGTAAGGAGGATGTGACGGCGCTATTCGTAAGTCATCATATACTTCTGACGAGTTTCCTCTTAGCCAATATTCGATAAATGAGTTTTTGATGTAATGGAACAATTTGGAAGTAACTTACTGATAACAAGATTCAGGTCCAAATTTTAGCAAATTATGTTGGTAATGAATGTGCAATGTGAATTAACTTCAAGATATGTATCGTACATTCAATAAAGCACTTCATAATATTAATTTAATAGTATTTATAGAGATTTTGTTTGTTTTAAACGTGCTCGTTGGAGAACTTTACCTCCAGCACGTGAAAGTAATGCAACGTGATCCGTGATAACGCTGATTGATTCCAAAAGTTATTTGTAAAACAAATGGAGTCCGTAACCGGCAATGTACTAACGATGTTCCATTTGAAGGTGTATTTTAAAACGCATTCCACTAACAAATAAACATTGTTTAAAATCTTTATTACAAGCAATTCATCACAAAAACGATTACGACTGTAATTGCGGAAGTTAGAGTACATTATATTTATTGCTCGGTTTAAAACATGGAGGAAGCGCGTGCGCACGTTTCGCGCCTAAAGGATTCGATTCCTTTTTTTTACGCAATATGCAAATGTATTCGATTAGTTTGTCCGCCATGTTTAATAATTCGTTGATTGGTGTTTTAGCGAGTACCTACACTGGTAATAGTTAAATTGCAGAGTTGCGTGCTAGATGCGAGTGCATCAGCTTCTATGACGTGCATCGCTAATTATGAAGCACGCACTAGGTAATTGAATTGAATGTTCCAGTGTTTTCTTTGTAAAAATATTGACGTAATACCGATTTATATGAGAAAATTTTGAACATAAGGTTGTTGAAAGACAGTTATCAATGTTAGTTTTTATACTTTATCGTAATAGAACGCTTTTGAATGTTATCGCGAAACAAACGATTCATATTTTTTTTATACTTGTAATTTTGAAATCCAGTTTAAAGACTTTAACGTTTTAATTGAGTCTAATAACTAGCATTTATGACATTTGTAGGCAGGTGTCCCGATGAGGTAGGGTCCGGGGGTCCGAGTGACGCTGGATCAGTAAGACACGGCGTAGCTGATACAAGTTTATTAGATACGTGCGTACAATGTTACAAGAGTGGACCCGGCAAAGTGTTCCATCCCATGTGGATGCACTAGGCCGTGTGCCTACAATTACTTGAGTACTACATGATAATACTATCTGCTAGTTCGCGGGAGTTCCAAATTCATGGAAGCAACCACAAAGCTAGGCAGATGTAATGCCAGGGAGGCATGTTAGTACTGCTCCACATCAATGTATGGAGAGACCTTATATGACCGGAGAATCGAAACGATACCGTTATATAGAGGACTGGGGCTGCCATCTATTGACAAGCGGCGGAACTACGTAGGCACGTGCTATTCCTATGGCGGGAGTTGTGACATCTGTCATTTTATAATGTTGTCGTGTTACAGTCTCCCCCTCTGTCTCTGATAGTCGTCCCGACGAAGAGACAGGATAAGATAGGTGATTGCTTGCACTTCTTTGGCCGCCAGTCTTCTCTTTTGGAAAAGTCTGCAACTTCTTCAGGTACCGTCTTCTGGCACGCCCCCTCCTTTCCAGGGGTAGTATCGGGGCAGCAACGGCGACTGGTTCTCCAACGTACGGTATGAGGGCTTCTGCAACATCTCTGCGCTGTCGTACTCGATTGGGTGCTTGATTTCTTCCTCCCCCTGAACAAGAACTGCTCCGAAATCATAGCGTTTGGTTTGCTCACTATGGTGCATGAATGGACCCGGCAAAGTGTCTCAACCGTCTTGAATGCACTAAGCCGTGTGCCAACAATATTTGGTAGCACTGTACGTAAACTCTAACTTGACTAGTTCGCGAGAGTTCCAATACTTTGGAAGCAACCACAAAGCCAGTAAGTCAGTAGTGCGTAGTACGCCAATTCCATACGTCGTCTTCCGTCCGTATTTGGTCACGAGGAACTTCGGTCCATTGCTCTTCGAGATTCCAGGTTATAGGCCGCGAAGTTCTTTCCACGAGGACCGACGTGAAGACCACCGTCGACGAGGAAGCCCCACGTTGGGCGCCAATTTGTAGGCAGGTGTCCCGATGAGGTAGGGTCCGGGGGTCCGAGTGACGCTGGATCAGTAAGACACGGCGTAGCTGGTACAAGTTTATTAGATACGTGCGTACAATGTTACAAGAGTGGACCCGGCAAAGTGTTCCATCCCATGTGGATGCACTAGGCCGTGTGCCTACAATTACTTGAGTACTACATGATAATACTATCTGCTAGTTCGCGGGAGTTCCAAATTCATGGAAGCAACCACAAAGCTAGGCAGATGTAATGCCAGGGAGGCATGTTAGTACTGCTCCACATCAATGTATGGAGAGACCTTATATGACCGGAGAATCGAAACGATACCGTTATATAGAGGACTGGGGCTGCCATCTATTGACAAGCGGCGGAACTACGTAGGCACGTGCTATTCCTATGGCGGGAGTTGTGACATCTGTCATTTTATAATGTTGTCGTGTTACACATTTTGTTTACATATCTAGTCACAATTTGATAAGTTTATAAATATTGCAATAGACGTAAAATGCAACAAGTATGTAGGTACCTATATTTTCTTTTTGAAATGCATTTTCTGTTAATCAGATTTGTTAAATGAGCGCTGTATGTAGTTTCTCTTTGTTCTTAGTCGTAAATTACAATCATAGGCCTCCATTGTAGTATTCATTCGACAACATAACGGGACTTAATTAAATCGTCGGCCCACTTTTGGTTAAGGTTACCATTAATTGCGCTTGAGGGCTAGTCGTTTTTGAACCTCTTTATAAAATATTGTATATGTCTCCGTTCTCTATAGTCGATAGAATCTGATCTGTCATTGAGTTGCGACATCAATAGCATATGTCGCAGATCGTTTCGCACTTTCCCTACTGCGGTTACCCGGTGTAAGATGACTCAGTATACATAGTTTCGTGCGTATAGCTCGAGTTTCCAATATCGCCAGCTTTTACCACATTGGCAGTTCCTTCGTCGTTACAATTATTGATATCCGTGAAGGCGGTTGTTATCGCATCGTTACGATTATTAACGCGTTCTCATGACATTTGTAGAATAATAGCGATATTGCCTCCGCGCAAGCGACGCACAGACCGTGTCCACGTATAAAAACTACGTTGATGAAAACAATTTTATTGTTCTAAGGTGATTTTCTTTCGATGTGACTGCTGCAACGAAGAAATATAACCCTCGATGAAACTTTTCAATAATATTTTAATTGTTATTTTTCCCTTCAGTGTAATTTTTTTTCGAATGAATGTTTATTATAGTGAAAAATATTGGTTCAAAGACTATTGAGTGAGGATAATAAAAATGTGTTGCAATCGACAAATATGACTAGAATGTCAATTATTCAGTGTGTTAGGTTAGGTATGATGTAGTTAGCTACCATTATTTATAATTTAACTAGACTCGTGTGTGTTATTTAGACCGGTCTTGACACACTGCGAATGTATCATTAATTTGCAATAACAATGCCGCCGATGTATGTAACACATTTTTAAAGAAACTAGTTGTTGCAGTTACAGCATCGGATTTAGATTTGGAAACGGCCTGCAGTGGTGTCGCAAGCGATCGTTTGAGAACAATAAAAACGTGGGCGGTCGAACTAGCACTATCGCCGCGTGTGCAGTTTAATTGTGTTAAATTGTACGCCTATTGTAGCCACTTTTGTATCAGCATTATTTACTGCTACCTCCAATCTAATAATCTAGAAGATCATGCTGGCTTCTCGTTTTGATGCTTAAACTTATGTACCAATCGGTATTTATAAGCTGCCACATCAATTTATCAACCTGAATGATGACTAGAGATACGACTATCGTAGTCTGTATTATAGTACGTATTTATTAACCGTGAAGTTCAGGCACGATCGTTGAAGTACAGGCATAATAGAATCTGTGTAAACAGGCTGTTTTGCCATGATTCCATTTTGCTTGTTTTATCTTCCAAGGGAGATCTCACATTAATCGCATATACCCTGAAGAGATTTGACAAAAATGTTCGGAGAAGTATTTCCCTATTTACTTTAAAAACAAACGGAAGGCAATCAGTATTGTATTTTGTATTGTTATTTTTACACATAAATGTAATGCTGTTAAGTTTTAAGGAACGGAGGAGCGAGGTCTCCTGGCACAGGCATCATTATATGCTTAAAAGGAGTCTTCGAATATTTGTTTACTATAAGTCATTACTTGTGTTACTGAAATAAATAATTTTTCATTTTTTCATTTTTTCATTTCATTTTCATTTCATTTTTTCAGTATTAAGCAAACGTAAGTGATTAAAACAGCCGGGATTTTGCATTTTCGTCAATCTTGAAAAACAAACTGTCGTTGGCCATGTGGCCGTAAAAAAAGTATCTTAGTAAGCTTTATCCCTAGCGTCAAATATATTTTCTGCCCCATTGACTGCTCCAGACCATTAGTTCTCCTAGCAATGTCTTGAGGATTCGCATTTAGGATTAGGATTAGACGGGGAATCAAGGAGGATTTTCTACTTTCTTTCTTTTACAAGACGCTTTTTCTAACAGTTGCTTGACTAACACCCTGCTTTATGTAACCTAATAAATGCGAGAACACGGAAAGAATCGTGAGACCTTCGCTTACTTGCAGCGAAGTCTTGAAACAATTAGTTAACCATGTGTAGTGTTGCTCACTTCGTTGACGCTGCATAAATACATGTTTAAGTTACTTCTAATTGTGTGTGTATATTTTACTAATTGTAATTAACTGTAGAAATGTCTGCTTTGTAGTAATAGGTATTTCATTAATTGGTTGTTAATTACAGACAATCAAGCAATAGGAAAGTGCACAATAAACCCAGGTGCAACTTCTTGGTTGGGCTGTACCGTGCAATTAGTAATTGCGTTCGCACATGCAGCAATGGCCTAGCGATACCGTGGCCCAACGCTATTTGCGAAACTGGAGTATCAGTGACAATAAGTAGGTAATGTTAGATATCGAATGGTGGGCGTCACTCTTATCTCTGTGGCTATGGCAATGACATATTTAATACTTGTACTGTAATGCAATAGGAATTTCCAAACTAAGATATTGTCAGTTTTATTTTTTGATAGATTTGAGAAAGACAGTACAAAATATTTTAATGTAATAAAAACGTGGGTTCGATAATAACAATACAAATATTATACGTAAGTAGATACCCATTATTTTCTTATGACTATAGTATAATAGCGGAGCCCGTCCTTATTATTCCGTATTTTACTATTAATCTTCCAGCGTTAGAAATCAAAGGCCAAACAGAGAATCTTCGTGGCAATGACAGGCTTGATTCCAGCATTTATTAAAGCCCGGCACAATAGAACTTGGACCTTCGCATTCGGATTCAAAACACACAATCGCCTGTTCACCCGAGCCGAAGCGTGAGCTCATTTCGCCTGCCAATAAAAGCGACACTATTTCCAGTTAGGCATGTTTTCTTTTATGACTTTTTCATTTAAGAAAAAATAGGATGTGAAGTCTGACTTCTCCACTCCCTTCAGGAATAAAAATCTCGTTCCTTTCCGCCTACTTCTACAGATTTGTTAATTTTCCTTCCTTTAAAAAGGTTTCGTTCTAAATGTGTCCAATGGCTCTACTTTTTATGATAAAGAAATGTACTTTGCCTGTCTTAAGAATGCTGGTCAGGTGTCAGTATCACTACCGGTACTAGTGTAGTTAGTTTGCTTCAATATTTTATGTAACATTTTGTTATAGTAAAAACTTCACGATGTTTAAACGTGTTAACGAATAATTAGAACGCCAGACGGCTTAATTGGTGTTAAAAGTTCTCGGTATCGGTGTTAGGAATAGACTGAAGTTGCCTAATTTTTCGAATATCCATTTGAAAGTGGCGATATCGCTGGCTGGTACACATTGTGTAACGGAAATGCGGAGGGTGCGGCAAATCAGTTCTGCTTCCACCCTCTTAATAGACGAAAACATGTTATAGGTACCGCAGTACAATAAAATATATATGTTGTTTACACAGCATACATAGTTTTTTCTGTATGACCATAGCTAATAACGATAAAATTTTGTTCAGTGAAAACAATAATGTGAAAGTTAACTAACACAAACTAAAGTTAATTAATGCTACTATTTAATTGGTACATGTCTTGCAAATTCACGTGTTTTTATTTCACGATAGCGGCTATAAAATATATTGCATTCTTATGTACGACTAATGAATATATTAATCATCAAATGGTGTAGGTAGGCGATTAATCGTAAAACAATGGGACATTATATGTTTGTTAACATCTGCTACATTTCTAAATCGTTCTAAATATGAGCGAGTATTACTTGTTGTTCCTAAATACGCTGGCAATTTGCGAGACATCGCTCCGATGGTTCTGGTGTTTTTGCAAGTGACCAATTTGGTCCGTCGAGCCGGTGTGGCGTGCCTGTAATTTGGCTCGGTCACAGTCGCCCGCCTCCGTTTTTAGGGTTCCGTAGCCAAAATGGCAAAAAAACGGAACCCTTATAGATTCGTCATGTCTGTCTGTCTGTCTGTCTGTCTGTCTGTCTGTCTGTCTGTCTGTCTGTCCGCCAGTCTGTCACAGCCACTTTTTTCCGAAACTATAAGTACAATACTATTGAAACTTGGTGAGTGGATGTATTATGTGAACCGCAATAAGGTTTTCACACGAAAATAGAAAAAAAAATAAAAAAATTGGGGGTCCCTATAGTTAGAACTGAAACTGAAAATATTTTTTTTCATTGAAATTATACGTGTGGGGTATCTATGGATAGGTCTTTAAAAATGATATTGAGGTTTCTAAGCAAATGTTTTTCTTAAGTGAATACTTTGCGTGACAGACTCTTCCAAAGTGGAAAAAAGTGTGTCCCCCCCCCCTCTAACTTCTAAAGTAAGAGGATGATAAATCTGATATAAATATATAATGTACATTACCATAAAAACTACCAACGAAAATTGGTTCGAACGAAATCTATTGAGTAGTTTTTTTAATACGTCAAAAATTTAATTTGTACGGAACCCTCAGTGCGGGAGTCCGACTCGCACTTGGCCAATTTTTATAAGTTGATGCAACCAATGGAATTGCGTTTCTTTTACGATTAATGACCTCTGATGCTGTGGTACGTGTAAACTGGTGCGCAGTGATGCTTGATTCTGGCAGTCATTTAATGGAGAAAGAGGCACCCGTCTGCCGTTTTAGACCAGGAATAAATATTTAGCACACTTTGTAGGAATATTAGCTAAAGTAGTAGTGTAGTGCGCTATGGAACGCTCAATTCATCAACAAGATTTAAAATTCTTAATAGTCTTTAGTTTTCACAGCTGACTGTAGCTGACTTCTACTTATTTAATTTAAAATAGCAATAATTTCCGATGAACATAATGTAGGTACGAGTATGTTACGTTTAAGACATTATTCAAAATAAATACTCGGCACATTGAAGCGAACGTGTTCGCGCATACAAATGTTTGTGTTTAAGCGTCGAATCGAATCCGAGGCGTCCTCTCCAGCCGAGTTGCTGAATTTGTCATCGCTTAAGCAAACCTATTGGACCCGTTGTAGCTGTAAGTATAGTTTATTATCACCGAAATGTGTATTTTATTATTTGCTTTCAGGACGAAATTCACTCATAGCTTTTAGGAAAATGCGATGCAAACTACTATCTCAATTTCTATTCAATCGAATTTTCCTTTCAATAACGCATTGAATGCGAACAGGTGTTCAATGTCGTTATCTATAAAGTGAATGTAGAAACCCCCTATGTACTGTCCCCTTGCTATGTAACATGGGGCACTGACGCCAGACGGAGGGCTCAAACACACGTATAATATTTGCATTAACGTTTCGTACTTTATACAAACGATCATGGAAATGTAAATCTGGATTCATAGGCCCTTAGCGATCGAGTTGTAATGGAGTTAGCGCAAATGTTTATGATTGCAAGTTGTGCTGTAGATTGTCAAAAAATATGATTATTGTAATTGTAAGAAGCAAATACGAGTGTTTGTAAAGTACTGATGCCTAAGGCAACTATTACTGTGCTTCAAGTATGATTGTTAGCGGTAGCCCATAGTTTCTGTCTTCGTTGTCAACATTTTCAATCCTAGTATTTTTGTTTGTGCTAGTCAGCGCGTTAGATCGATTATTGCCGCGGCCACGCTCCACTGCGCCGTCACGCTGTGTGATTACCGATAACAATGATAAAATCCTCGCAATTAAACCGGCGCCGCCTACGAAATCAACTTAGATTTTAATATTTTCACTTATTAGTAACATTTCTTATAAATCCACAGCTTGCAAATGTAAATTAAGTGTGTGTGAAAAATTAAATTAAAGTGGAAATTTGCTTCTAAGAACTGATTCTTTTTATTTGAAAAGGACTGACATAATATATATACCACTTGTCGTAGATCTAAAAGTGATGATCACTTACCATCTGTTGAACCGTCAGATGGTCTGTCTGCCCCCTCTTACATAAAAAAAAAACTAAGATTCTAGTCATTGTTATTTGTAAAACTTCGAGGTAGATCGATTAGGCCTCGTCTGCACGCTTCAACGATTCGCGTCAGCCTTTGTCACTGCAGAATGATTGTGACTTTGTTCTAACACCACAGTTTTAATTACACATGACTTAAAAACGTAATTGTCTTTCAGCTCTGCAATTTAAATCGTGTTTTTGTGTGCAGATAATGCTTTTTCAGACGTCATTTAAACTGTTTTGCGTAACCAACTTCTATAGGTACTAATTAAATCGATGAAGTTCAATTTGGAAGCGATTTGTAATCATGCCTTTTTATATTTATTATATTTTATGCTACTTCAGTTAGTAGACAGGCAAACTATCCGGGTAAATTGTAACCATCTGTGTGATTGAGAATTTAAATGCTCAACTTTACTTAGCACCTACCAATTTTGAATAATAAGTTTCCCCGTCTGATAAATTCTTGTAAGACAACTTCCTAATCTTTAAGAACATTCCGTTCAGTAAATCGAAGTCGAAGTCAACAAGCAAATTGCAAAAGTTTGTGACAATTCGTCGTAATCTGACCGCGACTGGTTCTTAACATCCCCTCGAGCCCTGCCTTGGTGTAATCGCGTTAACTTGCGATGCTGTCATTTGAGCTGGAAATGTTTACAAGGGATTTTAGAAGCTTGTAAAAATGTTATACAGCCCACAAGTCGCCACCGTGGCCTATGTGGTTAAAGGTCGCTTCAATTCATGGATGCATGTGCATTAATGTGCAATTGTGCAATACATATAGACGGAAGGTTCTTGTAATTTCTGAGCCTTTTATATAGAGTGTTGGAGCATAAGTTCCCATATTCATATTACCAGAACAAACCTGCTATGTATATTGCGACTCTACATTTCGCTTAGTTTCAGCGTGAGAAAAAAGTTACAACAAAACGGAGATAGAGTTCTTTTTTTTAACTTTGGTGTTTTTCTCATTACTTTGGAAATGGGACGTTCCGAAGACGCGACAATATCGTTAATCTTCCAGTTTCGAGATCCATCGGTTCCTTATTCAAATGAGGCGAGTGTTGCCGCGTCAACGGTGCGGAATCAATTGTCTAGCTAGGTGTTACAAATCGTCGATCGTTCACGTTCCGTCGGCAATCGATCACGGCGGAACGAAGCATCGAATCGTTGGCTCCGGCGAGCGGTGTCGAGAGCGTGTGCGTGACCAACGGTGGAGACGAAGTTGTCTCTTTATGCTGAGCAGTCAGTACTAGCGATTAGGAGTGACCCGACACTTCTTGCATGAGTGCATCGACTTTAACTTCCTTAGAAGTGACAATAAAATGCCTGTAACATTCAGCGAATATACATAGACTTTTTACTTCCGTATATGAAATTTTGATAAACTTCTATTTTAGTTTGAAAGTACAATTATCATAATTCTTACTAAAACGCCTCGCTTAAGGCAACATCTTTTCTATCGCCACTTGTTAGCAATAAATCCCTTGCTATATTTAAAAAATAGGTCGTTTCATGGTTGATGTTATTTTGGTTAAGACGGGCTTACCTCGCGATTTGAATTGTTGTCTCATTTATAGGGCGGATATGAAAGAAGTTTCGTTTATTTTGGATGATAAAAAGTAATTACTTTATTTAGAATAAGATTCTTTTTTTTTTTGGCATTTTATTTATGTAACAACAGCCCTCAGGATGTTTCATATCAAAATAGATTGCAGATTATTTAATCAAAATAATAAACATTTGTCAAAGGAACAACCCTATGTGTAAGTTTTTCGGAGCTGTGATTGTCCGCAATTCGCGGTCGATTTGTAACTTGACCATGACTGATTCCACCGACCGCGCGACGCGAATCCCACACAATGAAGTTATATAAATTACACGTGTCTTGCATGGCATTTGGCATTACATGGCACTCCAAAATCAGTTTTTACTTCAGTGTCATTGGTCATACGTGGACTATGATGGAACCTTTCTAAGAACTGCTGAATCCTTAGATTCTACATATGTATTATTCTTATTTGTTTTATGTAAACGTACTGTGTATAAAAATGTATCTCACTCCTCCTCCACTCCTTTAACCTTACACAATGACGCGATAAATCACTGTCGAAAACTAATTAATCCGTCCATCGACTGTCCTTGAGGAAATCAATCGCGACCCGATTGGCCTCGTGGATCGAGATTTCTAAGATCTGCAATTTCCGCGGCTGACAATGAGAAGCCGCCTCTATGGGAAAATGAAACGCGAAGGAAACTCGCTCGCACGATTCCCTTGAATGGTGATGACGTTTAACAGATTATATATATGTAGTTAAGTAGGTAAGACGTGGCGATTGCGATGAAATGACGTATGCGGTTTCAAGAGTAAGGAGTTATTAAATTAGTTTTATAGGTAATAGCTACATTCAATATTTTCTTGGGTAGGTACAATTTTACCCACATTTAAAATAATCACGAAAATCACTACATAGTATAAAACAAAGTCGCTTTTTCTGTCATGTTGTATGTTGTATGTCCCTATGAACGCTTAAATCTTTAAAACTACGCAACGGATTTTGATGCGGTTTTTTTTAATAGATAGAGTAACTCATGAGGAAGGTTTTTATGTATAATATCATCCATTAAATAGTGGACAAGTACCACGGGCGAAGCCGGGGCGGGCCGCTAGTGTATGATAAACCTTGTCTTGTATTAATGGAATTTCATTGTTTTGTTACTTTAGCGCGACTATATAACAATACATAAATGTATTCATGCATGTAACAGTTATGCCCATTGTAACTATTGTTTTGGATTCGTCATATTCTGGTCAAAATTTATCATCATTCTAATAATAGTTCTTTCAATAGTATGTGTTACATTGTGTTAAAAATATATTTCAAACGAATCCTAAACGTTTACCATTGACATTTATGTTTTGCTTTAGTCGCCGAAACGTCTATATCCCATACCATGAACTGTGGCTGCAGTGAGTTAGGGATATCTTTGTTTTCATAATATGGCTGACATATTTTGACATACATAAAATGTATCTGAAATGGGCACATCTACCTACATAAAAATAAATAAAAAAAGTTTACTTATTAAGTTTCCTTCGCTCTTATCAGCCCTTTCAAGATGCTCAACTGATAAAAAGATGCTTAATAACTTCGGCCTTCTTTCAAGAATTTATCAGCTTAATACGAGTACACCCCCCCCCCCCACCTCTGGTTTCATTACCTGTATCTCTTGTGCACGACGCTCAAATGCTCATTAGCCGTCAATTTGGCCCGCGAATACATTTGCCTGCTATCTGTAGGAGACATCCGATCTGATAGAGCTAAATACGTTCCACAGTAAAGTTGTCGTCGTTTTCAGGTATACTATTTGTGACACAATTTGTAGCAATCACCATGTTAGGATAACTGATAACGCTGTAAGATGCGATTAGGGACCGAATACTGTCCAACAATACATAGGCACAACTTAAGCTTGAACAGATTTTATCAAAAGCCTCCATCGAAATGTTTTGGATTTCGTTTGACGTCACTCAAATCCTGTTGTATGTTAAGTGTAGCAGAAAACAAATACACCATCGAAGTAGGTATTCATACGTATGTAGGTATTGAATGAACATTCGCTCGCTTATTGTTCGCTGCGTCTCGTCGTGTAGTGGCAGTCTGCATCACTCTGCAGATCGCTATACCACGCCTCGGCCGCACGCCGCGAACGGTCGCGCGTTCGAACACTCGCTCGTGCTCCTAATTGCCCAATTCGTACAACTCATTTGTTTGAATCAAGACCGCATATGCGCAGCGAAATCATTCCGATTGAACCGTTACACATCAAAGAGAAGACCGTATTTTAAAATCTTCAAAGCGATAATTGTTTACATTAAATTGTTTAAAGTGTTGCTTTGGTTTGGTACTTTTGTAATAGTGAATTCAGAAGTGAACTAAGTGTAGTGTAAAGAGGGAGAAAGAGGTATTAGAAACTGTACGTGTTAAAATTAAGAAACACATTAAAACAACAGGTAAAACTGCAGACATCGTATTGTGTATATCTTTGTACGTCGTTACTGGATCAGAGTTCGTTTATAGCTTTTCTATACGTATGGAATAAAAGAGGCCCTATGGGCGCTCCCTGTACCATCCCATAAAAACGCCAAGGTGACGCGCGGTATTTGGCAGGGGGCCAGCCGGCCGACACGTGTGCTAGCTGTTTCTTGTCAGACAATGTTACTAGTTCGCTCTTACCTTCGACAGATATGCATAAACAACATTGTGAACATAATATCGGTATCACGGCAATGTGTTTACGCGTTTTCAACTTAGGTGAAAGCTGTTGAAATTTGCCTAGTTATTTTGCGAACCGAGTACAGGCGCTCAAATTCATTTTGTTTAAATACAAAAATATTGTACAGTGATTTATATTACTTTTTAAAAGCTTCAAAGAACCTGCTAGGAATCCAAATCTGTCGGCCACAATTTATTACAAAGGCCCTCAGTAAGAAAAACAATCGTCATGCAAAAATTGGCCATATCAAATCATATATTAATTAAATTAACCTTTTCTTCAGTTCCCGAAATAGGTGGCACGATTTAACCTGTGACCTGCACAATTGGCACTGATTGCCTGATGTCACCTCGGGATTCAGACCAGACCGTAATTAATCACTATAACTCAGGTGACAACGTAGTGACATCAAAATGTGATAATATAACTTCTATTTCTTTTATCTTTTTTCATTTAGATGAGTTTCTACAATCTGACATGACAGCTTTAACGAGACTCAATTTTTTCCTTAATCATGGTGTGTATAATTTAGCTAGGATTTGAGTGCCCTTCAATATGATCGATAAGTAGAGCTAGCCTTCATTGCAAAACTCGCTTCAAATGTATACTTAAACAAGTTATGCGTTTTATGAAATCGTTTCCTTGAATAAATAAAAAAATAAAGACATAGGACTTCAATAACTAGCGAGAATCTAACTACGAGACTGTATTAATAAAATATTTTAAACTAGCTGCCCGCCCCGGCTTCGCCCGTGGTACTTACTTACATGTATTATACATACAAACCTTCCTTAAGAATCACTCTATCTATTAAAAAATTGGCCAAGTGCGAGTCGGACTCCCGCACTGAGGGTTCCGTACGAATTCTATTTTTGACGTATTAAAAAAACTACTGAATAGATTTCGTTCGAACTAATTTTCGTTGGTAGTTTTTATGGTAATGTACATTATATATTTATTTCAGTTTTATCATCCTCTTATTTTAGAAGTTAGAGGGGGGGTACACACATTTTTCCACTTTGGAAGGGTCTGTCACGCAAAGTATTCACTTTAGAAAAAAGTGATATTAGAAACCTTAACATAATTTTTAAAGACCTATTCATAAATACCCCACACGTATATGTTCAATGAAAAAAAAAATTTCGAGTTTCAGTTCTGACTATGGGGACCCCCCGCTTTTTTTATTTTTTTTCTATTTTCGTGTGAAAACCTTGTTGCGGTTCACAGAATACATCCCCTCACCAAGTTTCAACAGTATAGTAGTAATAGTTTCGGAAAAAAGTGGCTGTGACAGACTGGCGGACAGACAGACAGACAGACAGACAGACATGACGAATCTATAAGGGTTCCGTTTTTTTGCCATTTTGGCTACGGAACCCTAAAAAAACCGCGTCAAAATCCGTTGCGTAGTTTTAAAGATCTAAGCATACATACGGACATACAGCGAAAGCGACTTTGTTTTATACTATGTATATTGATTGATAATAGGTGTAAAAAAATCATGTCCGCTTGATTTACTTTATAAATATTGACTTAATACGTGATCGTAAATTTCTCGCTTATCTTACTATATGGGTCAGATAGGCGCTTGCGCAACTTAACCACGCGAAGGTCGATCTCTCTAACTTAACTCTGATAATAATTGCTGCTATTATCTCAGATTTTACTCCGAGTCTACATTGAGGCTGTGCAGTGGATATCGTTTCCTTCATTAATATTTATTAACTGAACCAATTAAAAATAGTTCCTGCATGTGAGCGATATAACCAGGTACATGCATAAAAAATAACTGGCTATTAATATCAAACAATTAGTAATCAAAAGTATTTTTATATCTAAATTGAATAGACTTGCAAAACAAATGTCTTTTTTCATTTCGGCTTGTTGCGAGGATATACGTAGAAGGATGTTTGATACATATTCGAATTATTGTAATACCAGCTATATTTTCATAATTAAAACGTGTGATTGGATTTAAACAAAGTCTATATATGTATTGGATTATTTCTAAAATGAGACTAACTTGATGTTATTTGTCTTGTTTCAGGAGATACTACCAAGTGCTGATGCAAACGGTAACCAGTGACCATGCATTCTCTCGTCTTCGCGTCCTCTCAATACTCTGTGAGTCTATAGAAATACATACGCCTATTTTTTGTTAAAACTCATCTCAAACTACTATCAGAATTCAATTCAAATTAGCATATATTTCAATTTGATCATGGTAGGTATTCTTAGTCATGTAGATGCATTCAAAGACTTCATTTAAGGTCGCATCCATTGCACAGTTTAGTCAACAATGCACTATCAGACAGATTTCCTGTGGATGTTGTCATTCACACGTTTAATAAGCGATATCTTTGAAAAGACTTGTTTTTAAACAAACTTCTTGGCGAGTCGTAAACTGAACAAGTAATAAGCCAGAGAAGCACTGTTGCAACATATGTACATTATGATAGTGTATGTACTTACATCGCATAGATTGTATAAAACTTAGTAAACAACTACTACATCTACTTAGGTATTTTATTCGGAATTAAAAAATATATGTACCCAAAATCTTATCGAATATAAAAACAAATAAATGATTGATGTCGTGCAAAATCATAAAAACACTTGATCATATCGAACTCGACAAATGTCTTTTATATAATATTGTGTTAACACGTTAACTTGCTTCAAACATGCGTAAATCCAGCGTGTGCGAAACATGAAAGCTGCCTGATACCGCAGCATTAGAAGGCTTCTGATAGATCGTTAATCCGTACGCAGCTGTATCTCTATATTCATATATGGCTTCCAAAGATTTCTAGAGATTTCCCTGCCAAACATATTTCACTTGATTCGTTCCCATAATAATTTCGATTTTATCTTGCCAATGTGGGTTACCTGGTTTGATGTGCATATTTTCCCCTTCGCCCTACAGAGGTTGTTAACTACAGTCAAAACACTAGGCTTGTAGAACAATATAGGGTAAGGCCGTATACGCTAGTAATTTGGACCATGACCCGCAACGCAGCGGCGGAGTATTCAGGTTGCTGGGCTAATGCACCATGGCTATCAACGCAAAAATCGCCATGCAGCAAGCAGTTATCTATCTGTGGCAACGCGGAATGAAGCAACAACAATTTAAATACAGATTAGAAATCATTTTAAGCAATCTCTTTGGCTCTTATGGCTGGCTGGAATTACTTCGCTAAACTTACGTTAGAAATTGAAATTTCTGAACAGATGCGACGAAAGTTTATTGGAATATAGAATCGGTGATCTAGTTTGCGGATTGCAGATGTTGTCCGCTTCACTAAATTATGCAGAATGCATTAGTTCGTGATGAATATTTCAACTCCTTTTACTTACGGTTTATAGAATTTGATAGCAACTGTAAAAAAGTAGTTTTATAAAAAAAAGGGAGCTATTTTTAATTTAAGAAATAAATTCTGATTAATAAATAAGTAATAAGTCGCGTCTAACGATAACTTACAACAATGATTAATGCAGGCGATTATTAATCAATGTGCAGATATATTTCAAAAAGTGATTGATTTACTTTTAATACGTTATCTGACCAGCAGTTTATAACCAGTTTGTGCAGTCATGCATGACTATACGTATTAATACCTGTTTGTTTTGTTTCAGATTGAGTTCGGCAGCGATGCGACCGCGCCCCGACCCGCTGCCGAGCGGACGACGAAATAATTATCCAACCACTTAACTTATCTTAGATAGCGTTTGAATTCCAACAAGCGAGTCATTTGCACGTGCGTTGTCGAACACACATGTGAAGTGAAGTGTAGTGTAAGCCTAGTGCCAGTGAAGTAGTGTAGTGTACCGTGTGTCGAGTGCGGGCTGTCGCGGCCCGGGCCCGATGTTGGCGGCGTCATGGCGTTCATGACCAAGAAGAAGCGGTACAAGTTCGGCGTGCAGTGCTGCCTCGAGGAGCTCACCGAGGTGCCCTTCGTCTCGGCGGTGCTCTTCGCGAAGGTGCGCCTGCTCGACGGCGGCAACTTCCAGGAACATTCTAGCAGGTCAGTTTTATTTAGTGACATACTATAAATATACTTCAAATTGAGTTGTTAACGAACGGAAGTGAATACGAAACACGAAGATTCATTCGGAAAATTTAATTGCTCTTTTTAATCTTGGTTTATCATGTTTTTTGTTACGTACTAATACGATTATGAACAGAAAATTATACCCATAACCATTCTAATAAGTTCCATTTTTGTAACTAATGTTTCGCTTAAGTATACTCATTAATTTCAACAGCCGCCAAAAAACCATTTATTTTCTTAAAAGTAATAAAAGTATGCATTTTAAGTACAGTCGAATTGCTTATGTTTTCTTAATGAACTTTTTATCAGTTTCTCCGCTCCGCCTGATGAGTTTCGCCTGAGGTATTAGCATATGTAGATTGATTTTCCGTATCAGCAACGTGATATGGCACAAGTCATTTGTACGTCTAAGTTGACTGTTTGTAGATAATTAGTTTTCTCCGAAGGCAAAAACTGAAATTAGGTTTTGTCTTGTACACTAATGAAGCATTACAGCTCTTAGGTAGGAATCATGGTCTTTAACAGGATGCTTTTATTTTCTCCATTCGATCGATCAGTGCATCTGAAATTAGTCCGCATTCGTTCGTATTAAAACTGGTGCTTTAGATTGGAAGCCTGTCCGATATGTTAATTAAGAGCGCCCACTGGTGCATCTAGAGGTCGCAGGAAATTCCTCTCTCGCAAATTGCCAGCCGCTATCGTTGCAGTCTTTACACCGGCACCGCGTGCTAAATTAGCTCAGGTTATGTTCCCACCTTAATTTGGCAACGATACTGCGGGTTCGCCTAAATAAAAATAAAATCCTCCCTTTTCTTTTCGTCAGTAGTTCGGTTTGTCAATCAACTCCGGTGCTCGTATTTTATCTGCGGACTTAACTTTTATTATTGTTTTCACATTGAAGAGGACGAAGTTTTTACGAGTTCGCTGAACTGAAATCTTTGTGGTTTATCACAATGATGATTAATCGTTTATTTGGGCTGGTGCGGCGAGACATTGACACTTTATAAAGATACGTATTTTGGAATAATCATTACTACAATATAATATATATTTTATACTCTGTTCGTATCTTTATTAATGTTGACTCCTTACATTCACTAAATTGTGGCGTTCAAATCACGGACACCACTTCGCCATCTGGTAAAATGCTTTGATATCTAAAGGGCCATTTCGCAACGTAAATGTTGAATTAATCCCCATTATATTTGGGCACTGCTCCAGATGTCCCACCCATATCATGAAGTGCCTGCTTTATTATCTTAATGTGTGTCACATGCGTGTCTCACAATTAGAAGTGTGTTTTGTTTACGAAGTACACAGATGAACAATGTGCGGATGTCGTCAGCTGCACGCTGTGACGTAACGCGATGTAAATCATATCGAAGACGGCCGGCCAGACTACAAATCAGCAAAAAAAAGGTGAATGTTTGCGTAAGTAACAGAGAACGGTACCGATTCGCGTAATGTCAACATTTTATGTGGATTAATTTTGCACAATCTACCTATTTGATCGGTTTAGTTAGTTTAATTCAAGGAGAACGTAATAATTGCTCAAATTAATGTTTTGCTTAATACAATTTAACACGCCGCTGTCAGTAAATTACATTTCGACATAGCACTCTATATCAATATGACACCATCAGCATCATAAGTTTGGGTCGTAGTATGTCGTTGTTTGCTGACTTGCATTTTGGTAACTGCAGCTTCACCGTGGACGCATTTACGCGTGCAAGGAAAGCCTTTGTTATTATCATTTCAACAAAATTTCACATTTTGCATTGCTTTGAATTGCTGAATTTCCAGCTTGTTTCAAATTTTGATAGGAGAAGAGCAAACTTATTCTATAAATTGTCTCAATAAAAAAACGTTTTGATTAAAAAATCGCTGGTGTAGCCGAAACGACGGCGCCGGCGGAGCGTGAGATTGCACGGCGGTGTCGCCGGGCACCCGGCGCTCCAACCCCACCCACCAGACACCACAACCACATACACCTCCTACTGCACTCATTGCACAACAAATACATTGCAATGATTTTTATACTGTAGATGGTATCATGTAGTTTACCTCAGTGCAAAGTGCTGTGTCATGATTCTCCCCGAAAACCTTTAAATGTCGCAGGAAGAAATAGCGACATCAGTCTCTCGACGTCGCTATTTGCAAAGCCGATATTGAAGTCTGTACCATACATGGAATGATGATCTGCTTTTTGTAAGTAAATGGGCATTAGCATTGTAGCCGATTACCTACATCCGATGTGTAATCGTTAAATACAATTAAATTACGATCAGTTCATCATTAAATATTGAAATGAAAATCTTGTTGTGTTAATAAGCAATTTTAATTTATAATTTGCGTGTTATTATTCGTATTAAACTGGCATACTTCAGCCCATTCAGAGCCGCTAAACCACATATCGTCTCACAATGTGTTGCTATACTGTTGTTTTTGTCTTCTAGCGTATTATTTCAAGTATACCTACTGACTCGTCTTATTACTGTTGGCACACAGCCAGAGCTGTTGAGGCACATTTCAGGAAAGGAAAAGAAATGGTTTCATAAAATTATTTACCTTTTAAACATTATTGTTTTGACCCAGTTGATTTATTAATGCCGGCCATATTGTCTAATTCATCAATCATCTCTGTGGTTCTGTTTTGTTTGATTAGAAGTTTCCCCTTTTAACATGGTAGGGTGGAATTGGAGCTTTTGATTTATTTTCGTTTATAAAATCAAAGTTTATGTTGACGAGACCCCGATTTTTTAGATAAAGTATTCATTGGATGTTCTATATTGATTTTGAAAAAGGTGACAGTTTTTTTTGGGCCCACCAACAATCGGTAACGTTTAAGAGAAAGAGAAGTATGTAAAAAATGTATATGTTTTTTTATGAATTTTGCAATTGAATTGAAGTTCAAACGAAACCGGAGTCAGTAAACCAAAATAAAAAACCCTTATTTTGATTATATCCGTGAACTATCTGTCCAAAGATTAGTAAACAATGGCTGACATACAGATAACTAAAGTAAAAAGGTTTTAATCAAAATAATTAAAATACAACACTTGAAATCGAACATAAAGGAGACGCAAATTACTTTTGGAACGGTTTTCATGCCTATTTTTATCTAAGGCGGTGAGTGGAAGTGACTTTCAATCATTTAATTAATGAAATAAAATAATTCGAATAAACAATACAAAAAAATCCGTATAACGGAACGCAAGTGCTAGTCTATTGCCGGATTTTGATTTTATTTAAAAACTGAATACAAATGTCAGAAACCTCCCGTCTGTTAACTGTCATTAGTTACTATATAATAATTATAAAAAAGCTGTAGTTCGTTTGTTTGTTTGAACACGCTACTATAAGGAACAGCTGGTTCGAATTGAAAAAATATTTTTGGCGTGGATTATCCATTAGTCGAGGCGGGCTTAAACTAAAAAATATAAAGCTATAGTTTAAGACTATGCGTGCGTAAACCTTATTCCACGCGGACAGAGTCACAGGCGGCCACTAGTCATAATAAATTGCTTTTACTTCAGATACATAGGAAAAACATAATGGAAAATCGCCCTTATGTGTAAGTATTTACGGTTCAGGCGTTGAAAGTCAGGAAAGCAAAATGACAGATTACTTTATAAGGTTTATATATTTTTTCACATCTTATTTCTAACGATTCCGGTTAAAATATGAAAAAGTAATGTTACCACTATAATCTAGAGATTATAAGGAATAAATTGATATCCATTTCGTAAATAAACGCTAAAATTTTAAGTGGGCCTAACTCTCCATACAAAAACGATTGACTCCTTTGAAGAAGTTAGTACCTAATTGATTAGAGATGAACAAGTGGATAATTTTAGATCGGGACTAAACGAGATTTAAATTTTTGAGTACTTTCTTATACTCAAAAATTAATATCACGTTTCGGCTACGATGCTGCGGCCGTTTTAATATTATCTAATTGTGATACAACGCAATAGTTTAAAGATGAAGTAGTAAGATATTTTACTTTGAGATAAATATGGAAACACAAGGCGTTCATCTTTATGTCAAATCTTTCGCTAGAAGGCTTGAAAACTATATATCCAGTATAAACTCGTATCTACATATACTGTATCGATGTCTCATATAATGATGAACTACAGTAACTGCCGCCGACGTGAAAGCATCTATTTAAAGTAATACCGCCGCGGTTCGGTGCCTAAGTCGCGGCGTGGCTGTCGTATCAGCCAGGTCGTTAATCAAATCCAACCGCCTTAATGTGATTATGCGCCGGCAAAGTGACGTACCTACTGAATGTACTCACTCCACGTTCACTAAAATTACTTACTTGTAGGTAGACTATTAACATTGGTTTCATAACTTTCATGCTAGGGTGGAACATTAGTGCGTCAAGGAGTGGGTAGTAGTTAGAGGATAAGTTATGTTTTCAATAGATATCAAAATGTCGTCTTCAACTCTGCGTTCCATACAGTTATAATGGTTAGGGTCATCAACTCGCTATCTCGATTGAAATTTGTGAAGCGTCTTGAATGTTCTCTTGGCTGAATCAAAAACTCTTTTTAGGTCGTGTAGGGTAGATAGTACATCGTTAAAGTTTAATGATTTCGTAAATGATACGTACGTTGTGCCTTGACGCACATTGTGGTATCGCCATCATTCGTCACGGGCCGCTGGTCAAGGCGGTGCCGGTGGCGCAGGGTGCTGCCGTATCAACCAGGCCATCAATCGCCTTTATGAGGCTACTTATATATGTACTTCCCTACCGGCCCCTCCACTGCCTTCTACATACATTTGTATTTTAACGACGACGCGACGGACCAACTGTACGTAAATAGTTCGTGCAATTCAATTCACTAGCGCTCGTCGTGTTCTTGCGGTTAAGCGAATATAACTGGATCACATTGCTAAGAAATGCATCTGTATTTTACTAACCAAAGCATGTAGTTACCAAGGTTTTATCATAATCATCCTGCTCTCATGCAAACCATTTAATATTTCATGATCGAAGCGTTATGCATAACTTTTGGTGTTAAGCCAACTTTGTGACAACACATATTTCCCCAAGTACAATTTTATGTGTTTTCCGCCCCAAATAGCTTCGTATTTATTGCAATAACATACTTGAAGTAACTTGCCTGTGTTTCACGGGTATGCTACATATTGTTTTATTATACTTGCGAAGTATTCACATTAAACGGGCTCACTTGGATTGCTATACGCTATTTTGTATGAAAATACATAAGTTTGGTGAAATAGCTTTCGTTCGTCTTTAGCATTGGTATGAGCTGTATGATCTGTGCTAGCAGTAACTTTCATGTTCAATATGGTAAATGAGGCGCTCGAATGATCTGGCAATGTACCAAAGAAGCTGCCATTCGAAATTGACCTTCACTTTTCCAATGAAATAAAAGAGCAATCGCCGGGATGGCAGTAGTGCGCGATACAGTTTAACTGCGCGGTACGAAGCATTGCTAATTGAGCGGCAACTGGCGGTTAGGGAGTGGAGCCGGACGCCTCCGCATTCCAGCGGCGTCCCCTCCTAACTGCCGACTTCCACCATGCAGGCTTCGTTTAGCTCTGCACGCCATTAGACGCTTATGTGTTTACGTAACTAGCGCCCATTATCAAGTTGACACTGGAATAAACAGACGCACGAGATCAGTTTCTAACATGCGAATTCCTGCATTACTTACATACGTTAGACATAGAATCTGATGGATATGGATTATGACATGTAAATTCATAATCTGGCATCAGATATGTGGGAACCCACCTACCTACACAGTAAATACTAAAGTCAGAACTTTATGTAAGTAGACATGTTATTACAAAAATCAGAGAAAAGTAACGAATGTCGTTAATAAATGTACGATAAATGTTACCGTTATTTAGTAGCATTTTTCCTTGCTATTAATTTCTCATCATAATAATTATGATTTTAGTGATGTAACAGACTAGCGTGTGATCTAATGTACCTTGCAATGTGTAATGCATATTTTATATGGTAAACACAGCGCAATATAACGATTGCTGAGCCCATTTAACATGTGGCCGCTGAATTCCACAACCACATGCGGACGGTTAATATCTTTTACGAGGCGTAATTATAAATAAACCAATTAACAGCAGAGTAATTAAATGAGCGATTATTAGCAGTTTTCATCGCATTAGCCCATCTTAATTTGAGTTTAAAAAGCGTTCGCGTGATTCAAGAGGTATAACAAAGTTTAATATCGCGATAAAATGATGTCAGCAGAATCGCATTTGTGTTTTGCAAATAATCGTAACAGAAAAAGTGACTGGTCGAAATGCGAGTTTGTATTGTATTAAGTACCTATATTATCTAACGATTACGGAGAAAATGGTCAAACCTATTGAAATTTTCGTATGATTTCTAGGGTATATCTTGTTAGTTGTATGTATAAGTAAATAGACATGTACGTACATATGTCATAAATACATATACATATTAAAATGTGAATGCTTTATATGTCTGTGAATATTGCTATGTTCATTGTTTCTGCAAGTTATGTCTTCGATTGTGCTCTATGATGTTTGTTTAGTAAATTTTAATAAGATGAGCTCATCTTGATGTTTGTTGCACACCTGCTTGTTTATTTTACGACACAGGTATCCCATGCACTTACCACGTTGCTGACTCGAACTCTCCCAATGGTGCGCGTTTAGTTAATTAATTAACTTAAATTAGTGAAAATCATTTAATTTGTAGGTAATACAATCTGCCACCCTCGCGGAGATGTTTATTATAGGCGTCGGTGATTACGTACCATCACTACTCGTTAACCTCCCTCTTATATAAAAACAAACCTGTATAGAATCGCGTGCAAACCCTTTCTCAGTAATGTGCATTAACCGGCATACTATTGAACCTGTCCTCGCCTAATGAATGCCGCAATTACCATTGTTTATTTATATCCGCTATTCGCAATTAGCTCTGTTTATTTATTGTTACAACGCGGTCGACGTCACCGCGTCACCTCATGACGTCACGCTTGTTTTCATCACAGCTACGGTATTAATAACCTGGCGGTTTTTCACTTCACTCGCCGATAGTAGCTACGCAGCCACTGATTGCTCTAATTAATTAACTCTAGAGCTCGAGGTAGGTACTCTACATAGAGGAAAGCACCAAACAAATATCACTAGGAAAAATACCTACTATCGAAGTTTCTATGCATCGTATCAAAGTTCGTATCTTTAAAAAATAAATAGGTACTTTAAAAATGAAAAAAAAATGAAATGAAAATACTGACATGACATGAATCAACAAGACAAAAATATGTGTGGCACTTTTTATTAGTGGCATATTTGTGGCACTTTTTAAATTTTTTCAAAAATATTGCTTTTTGTTATATTTAGTTTAACAATGAGACTTACTCATACTTTATGTATTCGAATGTTGTTTAAAAGCGCTCGCGTGTAAAAGGCTCCATTAGTCTTCTGAACAAAAAGTATGTAATTAAAAAGTACGACATTGAGTTGGCATTTGCAGCGGCTGCAATGCACCAGGTCCCAAGGTCTACTACAGGGGTCACCAAATGGCGGACCGCGGTCCGCATCCGGACCGCTAACCCATTTTGTGCGGACCGCAAGAACACAACAACTTGCACTACAGAGCACATAATTTAATAAAAATGTATCTCCCGCACTATCATTGTTAACGTCAATTCGACAAGTTTCGACAAACATGCAAGTTCGCGGATTGTTAAGAAAATTGAGAATGTTGTAGAAATCCTCAGCAGCATTTAATCTCTGCATCCTGGTGGTGAATGGAGCAACGAAGCTGCAAATGTTTTCGGGAGTGATAAAGCTACTCTGCAGATAGAAATGATCGATTTCCAAGAAAACACAGTTTTAAAACAGAAACATGCAGAAGTTTCCTGTGAAGAGTTCTGGATAAAATTTGTGTGTGGTAATAAATATCCAGAACTAAAAAAAATTGCTATGAAACTTCTTACTTTGTTTGGGTCAAAATATATTTGTGAAGCAGCATTTTCAAAGATGAATTTCATTAAGAATAAATAATTCGATCTCAACTTACTAATGAACATCTCCAGGATTTAATGACAATAGCGTGCACCAATTATAAGTCAGACAGATAGTGCACAACAGAAAAAAACATTTTTCTTATTGAAAATTATGTACTTTGTTATTTCCGTAACTAAATTTATTAAAAAAAATTTTTTCTATAAAATTTGCGGACCGCGATGGTCATTTCATTTCTTAAAACGGACCCCGAGCATAACTAATTGGTGACCCCTGGTCTACCATGTGGCCCCATGCCAGCGACATGGCACCTTCGCTCGATACCAAGGAACTGAATTTACCATTATGATTTTTATCGGATTAAATATAACACATTTTGAAATTTCCATTTTATTCAACTTAGTTTCTTAGGGTATGTGTATTACTTATGTTTACGAATTTCCTTCACTATTATAAAATAAGAGTCTGGTTCCTTAATTATATTTACTTTTTGACAGGCCCGTTGGTCGAGTGGCTAGAGACCCTGGCTACAAAACCAAGGGTCGCGGGTTCGAATCCCGCTAGGGGCAAATGTTTGTGTGATGAACATCGGCATTTGTACTCGAGTCATGGATGTTTATAAAAGTATTTAAGTATGTCTATCCGTTCCCTAGCTTCCATAGTACAAGCTTCGAGCTAAGTTTGGGGCTAGGAAATTGGTGTGTTAGTACAAGCCATTTTATTCTATTTCGAGTGTCTTCTTTTATTCACAGTCCCGTGATTAATGTGACAATTAATTTATTTCGGAAGGTTAACAACCCGTAATAAAGTATTTATTCTTTGTTTTGTTAAGCGTCCTTATCTGTTTAGTCAGCGAGAACATTAGTTGCCACATTAATTTTCTAGAAACTAATGCAGATATAAATAATTTAGTTAGGTACCTACTAGACTTTGTGTACATACTTTCTTTCACAAACAACGACCACGATCATTAATCCTTAGTGCCGGTTTAAACTTAGAAAAATGCAATTTATAGATAACTAGCTGCCCGCCCCGGCTTCGCCCGTGGTACTTACTTACATGTATTATACATACAAACCTTCCTTAAGAATCACTCTATCTATTAAAAACCGCGTCAAAATCCGTTGCGTAGTTTTAAAGATCTAAGCATACATACGGACATACAGCGAAAGCGACTTTGTTTTATACTATGTATTGATAGCGAATTTAAAATCCAGAAAAAAATAATTAAATTTCCCTCCTATGCAATGTACTCGTTATAAAAGTACTTGTGAAAAAAATTGTACTTAAATAAGGGCCAAATTCCTATGTTTATTAGTCACTCACAACAAATAAGATGTTTATGTATGCAGTTACTCGTATATTGCTTCCTTCTCTATGGGCATAGATGGTTTAGCTCTAGCTTCGTCAACGCGACAGCTTTCGCGAGCCGGTGCATGCGGTGGCCCGGTGTGAGTGCGCATGTGAGATCGTCGCGCTCTTTAGTTTCTAACCAGCGCGGGCGTAGCGGTTTCTAGCCCTTGCGCGCTCGCGGTTGCCTCGTACGCAACCGCTCTGTGATGTCACCTGGCTGTAGATGTACATTTATTGTAACCGCATGATACCGCAAATGTTGGCATTAGTTGACAAATAAATCAAAATCGCATTAAAAAACTTGGTAGATTATGTTTATCAATCGTCAATATCAGTATTACTTGTGAAGTTTTTTCTGACTTTAGTACATATGTTGCTTTTTAAAAGAAAGGGCATGAAATAATAATGAGCATTATATTTGTAATCAATTTTACTGTTTCTTGATTCTATTAACTATTCTGGTGTTGTTAAAGGTACATTAAAGATAACAAATCCTTAAAACCAAGTAGTGGGTTGCACTTGCAAGGTTCCAAAGCTGTGTAAGACCAGCCAAACCGAAAAACCTTAATAAACATAATTAATACAAATACAAATAAACTATAACATTTGTAGAACATCAACAGACCCAACATACGTGATAATCATTCGCAACACTGCCAATGGCGGGCACTAAACGTCGGGTAAACAGTATAATAGTGCGTCGGGTCGGACCTGTAGCCTGCAGGCTAATATTTGCCAGACCGCGGTAATCGCGTTATCGCCGCTCGTAAACCAGACGTAGGGGTTCAGTCTTGACGCTGGATATATCGGTGACAATGAGGTTTAAGCCTTGGTAAATAATAAGAAAAAATTGCGCAAACACGTATTTTGGGAGAATTTTGGGTGCACTTTATTTTAAAAAAGAAAGGATTTGTATGTCGTGACGTGCTTATCCGCGAAATGTACTCTTATCAGTTAAAAAAAAGTACAACAACTACGAATAAGCATCGTCTTCTTAATAGTAGGATCTGTTATTCTTGTGGCAAATATATATCCAGTAATACCCCTCCGGCAGTTTTTCTGCCTCACGATCAGACATGCGAAAACAAAAGACAAGCAGGATGTTATAGTGCACAAGTGAGTACAAGATCATTAGTATTAAATACGAATAGCCTCCTGGCTGTAGTAAACTTGTCCCGCGTCGGGCGCCGGTATTTCAGCGCCTATTGCCCGCGGGCGGACGGCAGTGACGTCGGGCCAGACTTCGTACTGTGCTCGAACGTAAACAGCTTGCCTGAAATAACAGAACGTTTGTGGATTATCACTGGACCAATGTTTGCGTGTAGAACATTCTCTAAATTTATACTAGGCAAGGTACTGTAGAATTTAACAATGGTAAAAAAAGTTAAATTGTTAGTTTGTAAAATGTCTCAGGATTAATATTAACGAAATGACGTTGCTATAATTAAGAACATGTCACAATCAGCTGTTAGTCGTGAAGTTCATAATAAAGATAAAAATTCTTAATAAGACGTCAAACTTACACGTTAAATAACCGGTGATCTCGTTCCCGCAAACAATGCGTCTGCGAAGGTATGCGATCTGCGCCCGCGCACGCTCGATCTACGTCAGCTAACGAATTAATTAACTACTCGTATTAAGTAAGAGCCGGTGCTTGCGCCGTGTCTTGTGAAAAGTGAAACTTCTCATACAATCCAACGCACTCGGTTCTTATTAGTCATTATTCTAGGCAAAACTTCTAACACGCCCGCCGGAACTATTATGATGATGTTACGAAAGTTTAACCTGAAAGAAAGGTTAATTAAATAAATAACAATTATGCAATAATGATCATAGATACGTCTGCTCTCAGGCATAGATAATTACTTGCACCGTCTATTTTTTTCAATAATCGTCGTGACAAAATACACATTAGTGTACACTATCGGAGAGTTATTAGAGCACCTACGTGCTGGTAAAAACGGTATTGGGGCAGAATTGTTTATTGGAAAGGTTAAGGCCTAGCGTTAAATAGATAACGTGGTTACCTGTTTGTTCTTTTGTTCAGTTACAAATAAAGCTGTCTCTAGTTTTCGTATTGGATAGCTCCATATGCTCTCATTTCGTTATGTTATCATTTTAGCTTCATAAATTATGGTTAGGTACAATAGAAATATAAAATTTTTACTTCCTCAATGTTAGTTTATACCATCCGCTGCTTAAATGACTGAATATGAAATGTTTGTTTTAAAACCGACAGTTTGTTTCACAAGGCTCGTGCTTTATAGTCGTAATGCATTGATGGCGACAGATCAGGCATAATTCCAGAGTATGAACGCGACTATAAATAAACATAGTGGTATGTTGTATTCGCTCAGTAGCTTACCACGTGTCCGCGTTTCCTACTTCCTTGTTGATGTAAAGCTCGGCGAATGCATCTTATACACACTGCATCTGCGGTCGAAATGCAGATGGACGAATGTAAAGGAATGTGTGTGTTAATAAATACTCTTTTGATATTCAACCTCTGTTACAGTTAGAAAAAAGAAACGGAAAAATTGCGAGGATACGATAGTTAACATGTAGTTAACCCAGTAGACTTAAAAAATAAACGTGTTTGTTATAATAATATGTAATAATTAATTATTATATGTATTTGAGTGTCACGATATGAACATTAAAATGACTATCTATGAATAGTTGATACATTTCAGTGTGGAAAATTGAATATTTCTAGCATGACGTCAAACATTACAAAGACATTTATTGTCGAAATCAATCATCTTTATGTATATGACATTCATAAGTGCTATCAGGGTACGTGTTGCATATGGATTAGCGCTCACAAATCAGAGAGGGATTAAAAGTGTGACAAGCCTGTTCGGTTTGAGTGATTTATTGCCGAAATAAGTAACAACTGACTGTCGACTTAATTGTAAGTCGTATATTCTAGTTTATGTGTACGTAACTACTATGTAGTATAGTATGCGCTATTGCATGCCCTACGGTGTTCAGAGTTTGTGTATTGGTTCATCAAGATTGTTCACTCTCCAGTTTTGGTTATCTTATGTCAGAGTGGGCTAAATAAGGAAAATTTATAGCTCTCGCTTCAACGTCCCACTATCAGTCGTACTCGATGGACGTTTTGGGTAAACGAACTGGAATCCTAATGCAATAATGTGAGTTGTGTTCTAACTTTCATATTATCATAACGATCAGGCTAAACGACAAAACGACCGAATGTTCGCTTGCATGTTTAAACTACAACATTATCTTTTTATTTTGTCAGTAACGATGACAACTTATTGATAATGGAACTTATTTTTGAAACAGTGATAAAGATATCTTATCTGAAAAGATTGTTATGGATTGATAGAGAATGCTTTGGACAGCCTTGACTGTCGAAGTTTACAAAAATGCAACATAAAACGTAACATAAATGCAACGAAATGCAGTTACGGGTGTTAAATGATGTAATTATTATCATACATGGATACTACTCGTATGTAAGTAAGTGCGTACTCAACGTTGGTGGCGCGGAGCATTCTGCGCACACGCAGGAGGCGCGCCCTGCACGAGCCAAACAGATAACACGCAAATATTGATCGATTAGTACCTGTTTGGAAAAGGAACCTAATATCCGCTTACAATTAACATATCTATCCATTGAATAGTAACATTCAAGATATTTTGCGATTCGTGCTATGTCAGTAACATACTTATTCTACCATATTTAGCAAATCTCCAAACATCGTTTACGTCAATCGATTTTCAGTTTTATGTCCGAACATAAACAACATATTTTCGCGTAGTTCTTGGAGTGAAGATGTAGGTCGGCTTACATTGATACAGATCTCGCCTGGCTCTCAGGGCTCTCGAACTCGGGGAAGCTTACGGCATAATCTGCGTCCCGAGGGCTGGAGTGGGATTAACTGCTCTGTATTGATATCTTCGAAGTTCGAGATCGGTCGGTAAGCTAGTTGGTAAAAACCAGTTTGAAGGATAACGCTATTGATTTGCTTAAAGGCTGATAAGTTAATAAAGAAATTGTGTGAATGGTGCATAAGGAAGTAAGGGATTTTAATGCGAACCATTAAAACTTAATAATCTCCGCTTTACCGCATTTAAGAGTAGGTACTATGACGGGTTTGGATAGAGTACGAATGAGATAAGGTTGTGTAAAAGGATATTATGAGTAGGAAGGAATTTATTAACTAGCTTCTCCTGCTTGGTTAGTTATATGAATGCAAAAAGTATAAAAAGTATGCAATGTCATAAAAAGACAGCAGTAGATGTCGGTGCCCAGACAAACATTATTGCATCCTTAGTTATGAGTACCACGAAATGAAAATAATATAGACTAGTAAATTTTACTTTTGCAAGAAAAAGACTTCAAACCCAAGGCGGTAATTAAGCATGATAAATGTGTATCTAGCTGTAAAATTATGCAGTTAAGGCTTTTTATACCTTGAAATTGCATACATTTGACTTTATAGGTACTATATTTACTTTATTAAACGAAGTATTATACACATTTTATCGGCGGCTGAAGCAACCTCGATACTATTCTGTTGTGGTTCTTGACGTTGATAAATATAATTTCGAAAGAAAAAAAATATTTGTTGCTTTACTCATACATTATGGAAAGATTAACGCTGTCAGGGTTTGTTGTAAAGACATCCAAGGCTAGAGCTATAGCACTATCATCAGTCCATTGCATCGGTTGGTGTCCGCGTGTCGCAAGCTTTACGCCATCGATGAATTGCATCTTTGCCGGCGCATTATGTACCTATCAGCCGTCATTACTGGCCGCTTCACTATTACCAACCTTCTTAGTCAACCGTTACAATGTGTTGAGACACAATGGTCATTGCGAGCGTTTTTTTATAATGATTATCAACGCAGTAACGCTCTGTCAATTTGGAGGCTTATTGGATTCTAACTTGAGGTTTCGTAATTGAATTGTATGAGTACCTACATACGATACATCTGTTGGTACACTAAAAGATGTAGCATGTTTCTATTACATTTCGTGATTTAGTACTCCCTTCGAATGGATGTCAAATAACTTGGAAGAGTGTGTTATTTAAATTTTAAAGAGCATGTGTTATTATAGTTACAAATTTATAACATGTTTGTAATTTTGAGACAACATTATATTCCTAGAGTTGTCATTTAAATTTACTGGACGCCAAAGCGAAGTATTAATAGAAGCGATTATAAAAACAAGTCGTGAGCAGGAGTCGCGTCCGCCCGTCTGTCATTTACACAGTTTTAGGAAAGCTGTTTGTCTCCGTTTAATCTTGGGGCAATAGATTAATTTGTTTCGGTCAACAAACTTTGGAAATACTCTACGTTCTTAATTTATTTATCCGTATTTTGAGTCAAGTTGTTCAATTCTGTGTGTGTGTCTTGCGGTTTCCTAACAACACATATCTACGCATATGTAATTTATTGTACAACCTTAGATTAGAGCTTGGCACGTGTAGCATTAGTCCAAGTATTCCTTTTTTCATTACATTCGAGGCTGTGAACTTATGGCAAAGAAATTGAAATTAGTGTTTTTGTAATGATGAGAAACTCAAACAAATCGGTGCTTACTGACTCGTACCATTAAATAGTGAAGAAACAGTCAATCGAGAAAACAATTAAAAGAAATGTAAATCATGAAGAAATACCTATTCATTACGACGATGACCCAATTGCATTCGTGCTCGGCTTACGAGGTTCGCGTTCGATCGCCGGCCATTGAATTAATTTTTATTACACTTAATATCGCAGAAGGTATTTCATCTGGGGCTATATCTTCAGTAGCAATTTAATTTGACCTTAAGGTGAATATTGCAGCAGTTTGTAAACCATAACAGGTAACATACAGTACGCTCAAAAGAACTTCAGAAGTTATATCCACTTACAACAAATCTTCTTAGGAATTTTCGCGTAACTTTAGTACAACGAATACCTTTTTGAAATATTAAACTTTCATGCAAGGGTCTTATTTTGGCATTCATATTTATTCACCGATTAAATCTACCAACAGATTCGGAATTTTGATTGGCTTCTGTAGAAAGAACAGAACAAAAACTTGAGGCTCTAAGTTAAAATATTCAATTCAATTCAAATTCTTTATTGCTCCATAATAATGACACACACTTACATAGTACATAATAATATGAAGTAGGTATACAATTATGGGCCTTTGTCAGGCATTGCAAAATACAAAAAAATAAAATGAAATAAAATAGTGTGACACTGCTCATTATTTTTAAAATATTGACATAAAATATTTAAAAAACTTAACCTAAATCTAAAAACAGCAAAACATTATACAATTATTACTTTATATATTATTTTATATATATTATTATATTATTAGCCCATATCGTCCCACTGCAGGGCAAAGGCCTCCCCCTCCGTTTTCCACGTTCCACGGTCTAAGGCAAATTCAGGCCAGTCCTTTTTATGGTGGTCGAGTTCGTCGCGCCATCTCTTCCTAGGCCTGCCACGTCGTCTTGGTAAGTTAGGAAGCCACACCGTGCACGCCTTGGCCCAGTGCTCATCTGACATACGGCAGACGTGCCCAGCCCAATTCCACTTGAGCTTTGCAGCTGTTCGGCATATATCGGCAATCTTTGTTTGGGAGCGCAGTACAGAATTTCTTATGCGGTCTGATAATTTGACTCCCAGTATACTGCGCTCCATAGCTCGCTGACAAACCCCGAGGTCGGATTTTTGGCGCTTCGTCAGTGACCACGTCTGTGCTCCGTAGGTGAGGGTGGGCAGAATGCACATATCCATGAGTTTTCTCTTTAACGAAAGTGGTAGCGGTCCTTTCATAAGGCTCTTCATTGACCAAAAACTCTTCCAGGCGTTCTCGGTACGTCGGGCGACTTCTTTATCTTGCCTTGCCTCGAAGGACACTATTTGGCCTAGATACAAGTACTCATGGACATACTCAACCACCTCACCCTCAATTTCAATTGTACGTCTTACACTATTAGTCATCACTTTCGTCTTTGCCATATTCATTTTTAGTCCGACCCCGAGGCTTGCTTGGCTCAGGTCTTTAAGCATTATACCCAGTTCTAAAGCAGAGGAAGAGAATAGTACTATATCGTCGGCGAAGCGGAGGTTAGACAATTTTGAATTGCCGATCGATATTCCCTTCCCTTTCCATCTTTCCGCGATTTTTCGAAAAATTTCCTCGAGAGTCGCGTTGAAAAGTTTTGGAGAGAGTGGGTCACCCTGTTTGACTCCTCTGAGTATCGGAAAGGATGTGCCAGGAGAACATAGTTTAATTGCTGCAGTACTACAACCGTATATCCTTGCCAGTAAATGTATATACGTCGGTTCTATTTCGTGAGCTTGAAGGGCTTTGAAGATAGCTGCATGTGTGAGGCTGTCGAATGCCTTGGAGTAATCTACAAAGGCGAGATAGAGAGGTAGGCTGTACTCGTTGTGTTTTTCGATCAGCTGATTCACAGCATGCAGATGGTCGGTGGTGGAGAGGCCGCTACGAAATCCAGCTTGCTCAGGAGGTTGATGCTTGTCCAACGATTCAGAAATGCGCCGTTCAATGATCTTCATAAAGAGTTTGTAAATATGTGAGACCAGGCTTATAGGACGGTAGTTGTTGATATCAGCTTTATCACCTTTTTTGTGTAAGAGAATGATGTTAGAATGGCAAAAGTTGTCAGGAAATGTGCCTGTCCTTAAAATACCGTTATACAAATTGCACAAATGAGGAAGTAAGATTGGCTCTCCGAATTTCAGTGCCTCGGTAGTAACACCATCGTCACCCGGACTTTTGTTGTATTTCATTTTCTTTAGGGTCTCGTGTATTTCTAAAGCATCTATGGGCGGAATTTGATCAGAGTAGATGTAGGGTTCCGTGGAAACATTTGGTGTCGGGTCCTCAGATGAATATAAGGTTTTGTAGAATTCTGTGCATATTTCTAATATTTTTGATCTATTTCCGTGTTTAACACCATTCACATCTTTCATGTGTGAGATTGAAGTTTTGCCAGTACTCATTCCTTGAATGGCTGTTCTTAAAGATGAGTTATTTTTTAAGGCAGTGTATGCAAGATGTGTATTGTGGCTTCTTATGTCCCGGCGAATAGATCGCTTAACGCGTCGGTCCAACTCTTTATATTGGCTCGATTGAAACTCCACAAATTGCCTTTTATCGATTAAGTCAAGAGTTTTTTGATTCAGTTTTTTCTTCTTTTTATGGGTGCACTTCACTTTTTGACTGGCGGTTTTTACAGCGGTTTTGATGTCGTCATACTGTCTCTGTGTGTCTTCGTTAGTATATGCGGATAAAAGTTGGAAGCTATTTTTTAAATTTAACTTAAATTGTTCTGCGTTCTCTAGCATTACAGAACTGTTTTATATTATTTTATATATTTACAATAAATTATAATAACTTTATAATATATTTATGAGAAACATCATTTTTCGTTTAAAAATTCTGTGACACTGTAGTAACATTTCGTTATCAGCAGTTCCCTTAAATTATTGTTAAATTTATTGTCATTTGGTTCTGATTTAATTAATTCTGGTAATTTATTATAAATTTTTATAGACATTATTAATGGACTAGAAGAGTGTAGTTTCATTCGAGATGCTGGTAATAAAAGTCTATTTTTGTGTCTAAGCTGATATGTGACTGCGAGGTCTTTACGTTGTGTGTAGTATTCTGGATGTTTTCGGGCAAATTTACAAATTTCGAGGATATAGATACATGGTAAGGTAAGGATATTGTTTTTCTGGAAATAGGGTTTACAGCTTATAGTAGATTTGATGTTTTCCATTATTCTGACAAGTTTTTTTTGAAGGATAAATAGAATAGGTGCATCTGTACTGTTTCCCCACAAAATAATTATTTTAAAGTAGAACATAAATTCAATTTAGGTACTTATTTAATATTTGATTAAACAACTAGATAACTTATTCATACATTTTAAATGGCATCGTGGCTTCAACGTGTGTCGAAGTTAATTCAACCTACCATTTATTTCACGTACTGTATCATACGACACTCCCACGCACACTCGTGCGACGGCGCGGCTGCGTCTGCGCAGTCCCGCTATCCGAACGCACCGGACCGACGGGTTCCGCAGTATATTTTTCTCTCGTAAATAGGTCTTCTTATACAATATCGATACGAATTGAATTTATTACAATATCACAACTTTGTCTGATTTAAAATTTCGTGCACGATTGTTAGATTATACAAATCTATTTTAATTATAATTTTATTTCAATTGAACCTTTTGGAGAATTTGATTTGACTTGATGAATCATAAACCTAAGCGTGAGCTAACTACACAATTCACTCTATCAGTAAAAAGGAGCTGTATAGCTGCTTATAAGTCTTTATATTCCAATTAATAGTACGTATTAAATAAAATAACATAAGCTTGTAAATTGGGTAAAATAAGATGTAATAGTATGAACTTATAAATTCCTACAGTACGCAATTGTCCATTTCCATTTGATTAATATATTGACAAACATCGCGGTGGATGTGTTCAGGATTTCCTAGTTATTTCCTAACCTGCCAATGCCACGCCAGTCGAGTCAGCTGGGCAGTTGACATTAACGCGTCCATTGCGAATGCATTTCACAGCTGATCTGGAAATGGTTATAACCCGCGCGCTGCTCAGTTCGAGGAAATCGTATCTATTAAAGCCTGTACAACCTTGGATCTGTTTTTTTTCATTAGGTAATTATCACCGTAAGGAAATATTTTGGTCAAAAAGCTGCTTATCTAACTACAAACCTCAAAGTTATATGTAATTAAAGAAATTATTCATTTATGACTTACAACAAGTTGATTTGTACTTACTCGTATGACTTCGAGTTGAAAGTACAGTCTTTAAATGAAATAAACACTACAATAATAAAAACAATGATAAACTTGTAGTTATCTCAACTCATGTCTCCGACTAAGATTGAGAATTAGTATTAATCGCGTGAATGTGAGAAAAATTAAAGGTTAGTATAAGCCTTTTAATAAATTATATTTCCGCGTATAATACTTTCAATGGAGGGTTCGAACGGCATTATACATAATTTGAAGTCGAGATTACGTTCAAGTTTATGTCCGCTTCATTGAATGTGCGCAGGAGCTATCAAAGCCGAGGTGTGAATGGATCGTATCGGCGCCTGCGATGCGTGGGCACGTATTTATTAGCCCCTCGGCTTTGCATGCCACTGATTTTTAAGTCATTTATTGTGCATATTGCAAGTATATTCGTATATTTGACGGCGGAAATTAATACGAGATAGTTCACTCGAGCTAAAAGTACCAATTTTTGGGTGCCCGCACATTAAGCTTTTGGCCGAGTCCTCTTAGAGCACCTAGGTGTTGATTCTTGGCAGGCCTAGGTATTTGATAGTTTAAGCTAATACCATGTTATGAGTACTTATTAAATAACAATAAAATAAGTAAATAAATTAATTCGCAAGCTCAGGCACAAAGCAAAATAATACAATGGCTTATGTGAGTGGAGATTATATTGTCGTGTGTCGTGGGACGAATAACAGAATGGGTCTACCCAGCTATGTTGTTATTTAATTACGAATGTATGTGATTGTATCTGTTAAATGTTTTATTGAAATTCCTTATGTAATAATATTACTTTGTTTGATAAAAATATGAAGAGTTCAGGAAACTGTCCATCTCTAATGTAGCTACTTATTTATTATGATAACGAACTCGCCTTTGGGTTCGAAGACGAGTTAGTCGCGACACTTAACTTTGATACGGTCCCAAGTGGGCCGATATCTGAGTAAAGTGTCCTTTGCGTTTAAATCGAGAGAAAAGGGAAAGAACCTGTAATAGCTCGGTTAAATTTTATATCAAGAGTTAATCGTTGTTTGCTGCAAAGAAAACCTTTATTACAAAAAGTTTCAAGTTTTGCTATCTTGTTAACCGCTTTGTTCTATGATCTATATAATTGTAACGATTAAATGTGAGTGATACATGGGTACTCCTGTCTGTCAAAAGTGATTGATCTGTGCCCCAGTAACGGTATAGTTATTGATAAAACTAAATGTTGCAGGCGACTAAACATTTCTCTATCTGATCTGGTATTTGAGCACTTGTGTTACTGGTATCGACCAGGACGTAATACACACCCTTAAAATATTCTTGGTTTCCTTGGTGAAATTAGGTCACCCCCGACTTGGTTACAAAATATGTTTTTAATTGCTATTCAAAGCTAGCAACGATATACCCTATTCTCTATCTAACATCATCATCAGCCTATCTCAGATCACAGCCGGTCATACGCCTATCCAAGGTCCTCGGTAAGAATTAACACCCGCTAACGTAACATTAATTGAAAAAACCTCAAACTCACGTCCACACAAATTGAAACTTTTCCCAAATTACACGAGAAACATTTCAAATTGCCGTTCGGAATTAGCGAATTGTTCGTAAATGAACAGCGAACATGTGGAATTCATTAAAACAAATCTAAGTTAATTTAGGAACGGCGAACTCGATTTCGCTGATGGATATCGTTTAGTCGGTCCGTTCCGCTGTCGGCCCCACCGGTGCTTTGACTGATGGCCCCACTGGGGGCTTTTTGGGAGCTTTTGCAACATGATTTATTTACCTGTGCAAAACATTCGATCACCTATTCGCGTAAAAAGCTTTAAAGCTAGCCCACTGATAAAGAATTGATTCGGCGCCGGTCTGTTTATTGAGAAATGTGAATTTTACATTTACTTATTTTGTTCTATATAGCTTTTAGGCAATTAACCACACAGATAAATTCTGTTGCACCTTAAATGAGACCATTGCTCTAAAATTCCATTCTAAACACTGTTAATCAAGTTAAAAACTGCGACCTTAAACTGTAAATTGCAACAGGATTTTTAAGTTTGACCAGTGTTATTTATCAAATATAAATTCTAACACAGTTCTTACGAAACATGTTTAGAACCAGACTGATGAATTCTAGAGACAGCATCAGCGAACCGGTCGCGAATGACTAATGGATGAAGGCAAATGTCAGCGGGTATGTAATGCGCGCGCGCAGACCACTGGGCCTCGTCCTGTCTAACTGTACACCGCGCTCAATGTTACTTGACCGCTTCAAGCTAGGACTAATACAGTTTTGTGCAGATGCAGTACGGAAAATACTGAATAAAAGGATATGGCTATTTTTAATTCACATTGAATAACGTACTGCGACATTTCAAATCACCATTTTGGTGATTGTTGTCCGCAGTATGTTACATAGGAATGCTACTGCCCGTACCAGGGATGTCCCTCAGTCGCTTCTTACAACACCCTCTCCGTTGAAGTGATAGGATAGTACTACATAGTAGAACATGGCACCTTATCTTGAGTCTTAATTATATGCGTGCAACTTAGAATGCGCGTAACTGCACCGCGAGCCAGACTGCCGGCTGCGAACTCTTTGACAGTCACCGTTGTGTTCCTCGAAATTAAACTTGTTTACATTTCTAACTAAACCATGAACATTTGTTTCTAACATTCTAATAACTGTGTTGACCAACAGCAAACAATTGTAACAGAAATTATATGTCCTATTATATAAGATATGATTACTGTGTTAAAATAAGAGTTTATAATAAGCGCGTCGCACTCCATCAATAATAACTAATTACAGTTATTCCACATATGTACACAAAATGTGTTTTTATTTCCGTTGGGAAAGTACTGATAATTACACCTAATTAAAAACATGTTCAATATGAATCACAATTATTGTTATAGTTATTTGTTTATCGTGTCAATAATATTTAATGTCGATATTTTTAACGACGGGTGCGATATGTCGGTCAGTGATGATAACTCAAAAATATTCAGCTTTAGTATTTATACATTATTCTATTTGAATTGTCGCTAGGTTTTTACTTTTCAATAAAGCGATTTCGATTTTAACCTCTTTGGTTATCCAGTTGTATACAATACGTTTACCCAATCTAAAGTCTAAACGTAAGGAATGACCCGTGTAGACGTGTCTAAAAATTCTTTTGTAATTTGGTGCTGGTGGTATACAGCGTACCACGCTGTATCTGAGGGATAACCGATGACTTCATCGCAAGCCCCTCTGTATTGGTTGTTTTGATATGCTACTGCAACAACGGTTATAGTAAATTTGTAATATTTAATCTGATCGTATCAGTTATCGCAAATACAATTAGTATACATTTATAAACATGTTTAATAAATTAGTCTAGGCGTGCAAACATAATTATATTAATCAATCAAATACTTTAAAGTACAATTTTGGCAGAATGTTTTAAAAATTTATATTAATAAAGAACCTTAACACTTATCTGAAATAGAAATAGAACTCGTATATATGTACGTATGTCTGAAACTCTGAAGGGTTGAATATTTACTCAAACGGCATTATACAAAAGAAAGTGACATTATAATAAAATTTGTCCGCCATGGCTTATAATAGTCATAAAACGGTTATTGTTTCGATGGTTAGTCTGGCCAGGTCATCGCCCTTGCGTGTCGGGGGCGAAGGACCCTGATTTAGTCGACCTTATCTAAGCTTTCTGACAGAGAGTAGTTTATAGGACAGCTTGCCCTCAATTGTAGGATAATATATTATGTATGCGTTGTTTCTTCGTATTGTTTAGGCAATTTGTCTGGTCCTACTAGTAAACTAAGTAGTATAAATGACATGAATTTAAATATCCGGGCATTTCCGCATTCCATCAAACAAGCTTTGATACACTTATAGCAACAGGGCCGAGTCCGCTTTCAATAAATTGAATACTCCAAAGACTTTTCCATTATTAGAAAGTGTCACATTAAACTTGAATGGTAACTTCCTCCCGGACCTGATACATCATAATGTTTAATTAAAAGCACCGTGTTCCGAGACTGTCGCAACGGGTAGCGTTTCTTATTCGATAGATCAAAAGGAAAAATAACGAGAATGGTATGGTTGTCGAGTGGAGTTACACGATGCGAGAGCGCCGAGGTGATGTTACACGTGCCTTCTGAAATATGTCAGCATTATTTTTGTGCGACCGGAGCCACGTTTCTGTTTCATTGTACGAACAGAGAAATACGAGGACAGGAAGCACATAACACCAACCGTGAAGTAGAACTGTCTTGAGTTTGTCCAATCATAAAAGTGCGGCGCGCGAATTTGTACTTGATGAAAACTTGTTTGAAATTTGAATAAATTTGCCAAGTTTAGTTTAGGTATTTATATTTTTATCTCATTATGATCAAAGAGGTGAAATATTGAATTTATACGATATGAACTCCAAGCTCTGGCATCCTTACTGTATCCACTCACGGGTACTTTTATTTTAAGCAACATCCGTTGCCAGAGTTTATTTTGACGCGGGTTTTTTTAGAAATCCACCTAACTCACGTCAATAGTTCACGGAATTGACATCTTTGATCCCGTAGTCTGTAGCTAACCGAGTGATGTCTGTGGCGAAATCCGATTTCGTAAAGTCATCATTCGTCGGTCGGATCTTTTTGCTACCATCTGGTTGCGATAGTTTATAATTTTCTTTTGAAGAAATCTGTAGAAATAATTTATCTTACGAGAAAAGAAGTTGAAACAGCTTCACCAACTGCAAACAGTTTTAACAATCCACTTTTCTTCTGCTCTGTACTTACACAAATCACTTTTATCAAATCTTTTTATGCCTGTTTAAATTGGACTTACAGGAGCATTGTACCGTGGTTCGAACCGACCCATTTCAAAAGAAACCTTGAGCGATTCACACCGCGGTTCGAACCGTGGTTCGAACCGACCTATTCAAAAGGGGCTCTTGGGCGATTCGCACCGCGGTTCGAATCTCTTGCGGTGCGAAACGCCTAAAGACCCTTCGATTTGTTGCATCGAGCAAAATGCTTTTACCGATATTATTTTTCGATTTGTTGCATCGAGCAAAATGCTTTTACCGATATTATTTGTACAGGAAACAGAAAATCAATTTATTTTCATAATAATATTATCGATATCAGTAAGCAGCTATGTTGTATTGATCAATAGTACTTGAAAAGATAAATTGAATAAAGTGCTTGATAATAAATATCAATCTGCAAATACAAAATGCCACAGCAACATGCGTGATTCTGAAATCTTGCTTTAAATATTTTAGTACCAGATCGCTTATATGCACTTTTCTTGAAATTATTGCGGTGATGAGAATTATTAGTTGTACAGCGTGGTTCTTAATAGTTTTATTTAATGCAAACCCTGCGAAATATGTTATAAAATGTTTCTGTAAATGTTCTGGGTCTTTAAATTCTTTGTTAGATCTATGAGCTCATATCACATCATCTTCAATAGAATGTGTAGGCTCCTTGTCGACGATGACGTCACGTCATTCCCCGCTGCTCTCGTCATTCTCGTATGTTTGTTTGTTTTGTAAACATACGAATACGGACTGGTATTCCCACCTACATAAAACGAAATACCTATTGCTTGTACGTAGTCGTAACTTATATTAAGATCAGATTGTATCCTGCATTTCCCAATTATCTCTTCCATACTGTTGCATAGCATTCCTTATCGTGCGTCTTTTATTTATTGATTCCTACCTACCTGTACCTACATAACAGATGATAGACCGACTGAGTTTTATTCGAGTCGCTCTTAGAAGAGACCGCATATACACAGTTTAAGATGTAAGATCTGATAGTGGTTGAGTTGTAGTTACATTACCATGTAAATAGTGTTGTGGTAAGTGATCTCACGTCCGTCGGGCGTGGTGACCGCGGCCGCTCGTTTGATCTACGCGCCCTTTGTCGCGTGTCCGTTGGAACAATGGCCGACTTGTGGCCACGAGTCACAAGTATGAAGCGCGTTCACAAATTCAAAATAAGTAGCTCATTAATTATAATAACGGTTAGGCTTGTTGGTCTTCGGCACTTCCTGTGCCCATGCAGTTTATGGAAGCGGTGAATTATTATAGTTTTAAATTAATTAAGAGCTCGTTAATAGAATTCTTGGAATGCTCCTTTACAGACGCTTTAAATAAAATTAATAAGATCGCTCCTTCTAATTACCAAGGCCTTTAATGACAGTTCTTTATGGAAATGATCACTTATTTTAACTCTCATGGTTAATACTTATTTACAACTGTGGATACAGTAGGAAGTTTATAAGCTAGAGTCGCGAGATAGCAATTACTGATGGGAGAATTTGCTGCGTCAACTGTTCGGAGGAGATTGTCTATAAAGTTAATTGTATCGTTTGAGTAATTGGTCATTGCAATTACCATAACGTTTGCCATAGGCGGATAAGTTAAATATATACAGCAATGCGAGGTCGCATAATAGACGTAACATGAGTACGTCGAGTACATTACAAGCGTGTAAGCGAGGCCCCAGGGGCACGGTGCTCGGAGCCACGTGTGCGGACGTGCGGCGCGCGCGCACGCCGAGCGCGTTGTGAATGGACGATTAGCGGCACCAAAGCACGTGAGCGACAAATGATATCAGTAATGTTATCATTAAAATGATAGAGACAATCTTGACTTTACGTCAAGAAATTGTCGAAATGAAATTCTGAAATTTCACCTGCAAAAAATACTTGAGTCCCTTAAGAGGTAATTATGGTATCTAAATAGCACCAAGGCACTATAGAAATCAAACAGTGTCTTGGTGTGTTGTTAAATTACAAGTGCTCCTAAACTCACGCTTATATGCTCCATCGTTTATAATGTGCATTGGAAGCTGCTTCAAAATAATAAGGTCTACCTTATCGAAATTAAATCTGTTACATTTGACGTTTAATCGGGCCTCTATGTCAGACACTTGACGTTACATTCGACGTTAATACAAACTAAGGGAATATAGGTAGGTATATAATTTTTAAATTTTTGCAACAATCCGAATTAAATAGTAATTGCGAGTCGCGAGGGGATGAATGCTGGCGCCGGCGCCGGAGGAACAACGGCCCGGAGCTGAATAAGGGCGGAAGAAGCGGATGACGCCTTCCATTCTGCTCTCGAGGTGATCATTATGAGCTAAAATATACTTGTAATTTGGATAGCTACTAAGTTATGTTTATGTTTATCTTACATTTTCTGGTATTAAAATTGTGTGCATGGTTTTGCTAGTCACACTTGGCTGAAAGGGGTGAAAATTCTTAGATACGCGAGATATAATTCCATCGTGCGGCTCAAACTCAAGGACTGTTATATCGGAGTATTTAGCTGTGTGTTTTATTTACATTTTAAATCAGCCATTAATCTCCTAAGCCAATTGCCGTGGAGGTCGCCGACCTCTTCGCCGGCAATCAAACCAGCAGACGTCGGCGACACGCCCGCGCCACTCGACCCGGCGAAATGGCTCGTCTGTTTGTTGAACTCGAAGATCCTTGCAACTTATCAACTTCTCCAAGTATTCTTATGCCTATGGCTTATTTCGGGCAACGGTATTCTTTACAAGGAGCGGCGTCAGCTAAACAGACAGACAATCTAGATAGACTATCAGACCAGTACATTTGAAACAGTGGTAGTTAATAAAGTTTCCCAGGAATATGTACTGGTTAAACTCTGTCCATTTCTAATTTTCTCAATGAATTTCCTATAGAAAGCGTCTGCAGATTAAAAGATATGCTTGTATAGAATATTTATTGCTCGGTATCCGACTTCGAATGTCTTTAAGGTCCGTTTATATTTTCCTACTGTATATTCTATTCAACATGTCTGTACATTATTTTCTGAACCTATTATATAATATGTATTAAGTACACATATCACTTGTACTTGCAAGAGACTCCAAAAGTTATCTCTGCTATGTTTGGAAACTCAAGTTGTGACGAGATGAGAAACATTCGGAACGCGCCATAAAGGCATTCTTGGTTACGCTGAATTTCACGGGTGTTGCTCGTAAATAGTTTTATGTTTATCAGTTCATGTTACAGAAGTATTTTGCAAATGAATACATAGTGTAATGTGTAAACAGAGATCAAAATAACTGAGATATTAAAGGTTTTTTATTTTATTTTTCTTGTGTTAACAGTTTTCGTTGGTTTTCGACTTGAAGTCAAGGCTATAAGGTTAAATTTGGAAACTATTTCCGTACGCCTTATCAAGGTTTATAGTATCTAGTTACAAATGCCTATTAGTGCGGCTCGACCGTAAAGCTCACTCGCACGCCGAGTCCCGTGGGCGCGGACCTTCAAAGGTCACGTGAATAAACCCCGAGCACACGGTTGACTCGGCGCGTACAAAATTCACTAGGCAGCCTTCTTCTTGCGACAGGGTTGCTAACTTGACAAACGACGGTTAATAATGAACGCAAATTACGCTCCAACATGACAGGGTCATCAGCTGATACAATTACTGTCTTCTGTTATTCCGCCCGAACACGAGCTTAAAGGAAGGGCACTGTTCTCACACACGGTTTTGAAGAAATTGCAGGGGTTTAGTAGGCACTGAGACGAACGACAAACCTAACCTTCAAATTGTTGGGATACTAAGTCATGCGGGGTTGTGCTCCTGCATACATTATGTTATCAGGCCTCAGTTCTATCAGCGACAGGACATTAATAATCTAATATGTACGGTAAATTGTCTCCTAATGAATCATAGGTATATTCAGGTTTGCTCAGCTACACCTATTTTACAGCTAAGATATTTCTGGACTTACTTACAATCAGTTGTTTTTTTGACAAAGAGGAACTCGAACCGAATATTTCCGCAAGTCAAAAGTTATTATCTTCTTCAAGGCGATACTGCCTGGTCGTTACTGTTGATCAAACAAGTTCATAACTTTGTAATATGGCATGTTGTTTGATTTAACTTTTTAGGTCAACATCTTCATTGAGCCTTCGTTTCTCAGTCGCTTTGCTATGGTTTTCCCGGAATGGGTAACTTGAAAGGCTAAGTTCTCAAAGATTGCAATTAAGCTTATTAAGAAGTTAATTAGCTTCTATAAACTTAACTACGCTTAGAAAACATGATCCCTTGATCCATGATTCTTTTAGGTTTCTGTCAGGCTATTTCCAGATATTCCATACATACATGTGTCATTACTTCAATGTCAATTTATCGGTCATAGTAAATAGGAGCTATTTGTCAAACCTTAGGAACTAAACAGAGTGCAATGAAACTGGCCGTAACTCTCAACAATTTTCGTTGTTCATACATTCCTCGGTATTCTTGTAAGTGCCTGCTTACTCAGCAGCCCTGCCATTGCCTGGTGTCCACTGAGGGGTGAACGGCGCGAAGGGCGCCAGGCGGACTTGTTTTATTGGACGAGTCTGGCTCCGAGTTACGGTGTCACGATTATTTTTAATTAAACTTGCTACTGACATGGCCGACGGCCGTGCCTGAACTTAATTGCATCGACGAACTTTGTGAAATATGAGCTAAGTTCGATATCTAATGAATAAGCAATATATGTTTAGATAGATATTTTTGTGGGAATGGTGGCATGGAACATTACAAATTGACTTCAGTATCGTGATCGATCAAGAAAACAGGTAAATAAATCTCACGCAAGAAATAACGAAAAATAATAAACTACTTTTACTTTTGCAAGCACTAAAAGCCTGCATGTCTCTTTCTCTTATACTTCGGTAAACGGTACCATTTGCTGCGACTTATGCATGCTCAATACTCATCTGCCTGCAAGAATTGACATGCGCGCTACGGAAAGGTCGTCAAGGTCATTGCAGAGATTCGTCTGCATTATTCCAATGTGTTTGTGTTGCGTGGGCGCCGCTGACGTGGCTCGCGCTGCCCCGCCCAAGGACGGGCAAGGCCGCGCGGAGACGTGCCCCGTGCAGGCGGTGCAGGTGAAAGGTCCGCGGGCTGCGGTTGCATTCTTGCACAAATAACCAAATGCTTAATTAATTTTGCATTGCCAAAACAAAAATGTAACAATGATAAATGCAAAGTATTAAATCAATAAGTGTAAGCTGATATTCCTTTTTCGTTTATTTGAAATCACTTGTAAATGCTATGAGGAGAAAATAATTACTCAAATCAAACGTTGACAGGCCCGTTGGTTGAGTGGCTAGTGACCCTGGCTACGAAACCAAGGGTCGCGGGTTCGAATCCCGCTAGGGGCAAATGTTTGTGTGATGAACATCGGCATTTGTACTCGAGTCATGGATGTTTATAAAAGTATTTAAGTATGTCTATCCGTTCCCTAGCTTCCATAGTACAAGCTTCGAGCTTAGTTTGGGGCTAGGCAATTTGTGTTTTTCCAAGGCATTTATTATTTATTTATTATTATAAAACACACCTGTTTTAGGGAATTAATTAAACAGAATACCTGTTAAAGTAACGTATTTCGTCTTAGCTTCTTATTAACGTGATCTGCATATATTCAACCTGAATTTGTAAGCAGTACATGTAACAGGTATTATGAGGTGGCAACGAAGCGTGATATAATAATGTAATAAAAGTAAGTGAGCGCGTTTCCCAGGGGACCAGTCGGGTGGACCTCACGTTGCGCAACGCTCTCGCTTTCTTTCCATTCACACTCCGATTTATTCATTGTTTCGACTGTTACGACTTTTTACGACGTAAAACAGTTGCATTTCCTTTGAAGCATTTTTGTTTGAATTGAGTTCTGAATTAGCTTTTTCCTCTATTGCTAAGTGGAGCAAAATAAATAAATGATGCAGAAATTGCAGGTACCGTCGGTTGGATTGCGGAATTTCCTCTTTACTTTTCTCATTGCAAGCTTAGCTGAGTCTAATCTAGTGTACAAAATATTTGCTTTGGTACAATATTTTGATTTTGTTTTTTTTTCTGCACACAGCAACTAAAACAATTGAAGGCATAGACACCCACCATACATTTAGAGATGACGGTTTCATTCGTGCTAAAAGATTCGTCCTTAACTTGCCTTGATTCGTTTTGTTCGCTTTGCGCAATTAATCTCGTCTAATTGTGGAAACATCATTAGTCGGATGGCTGCGGTGATATTTATTTGACATGCATGACCGACTTGTTCGGTAAATTGGATAAAAAATCAATCGATGTAATTTATCTTAAATGAAAGATTTTTTTTCGATAAAATTTGTTTTCAAAATGTTATCTCGAAAGGCAAACGATTATGTCTCATTCATCTCATAATGAATATTGCTTTTGGAATTAATCATTAATAAGAATTGTTTAATATTCGCCTAAATTCAATTGGAAATCTAAAGTTTTCGTTAATGGAGTAATTTCCCTCGAACTAATAACGGTATTCTAAGCCAACAAACTTTATTAATTAGCACGAGTAATAATTATTTTTATGTTTATAATTAACATTTTGTTGAACAGTGAATAAAGTATGTAACGTATTTAATTATGTTTAAATTTTAGGCACGTGGTACTTAATTGATTTTAATTACATTTTCAATACTTAATTAAAACTCATTTTCGTCAAGTATCTATCGCTATTATTCGCTATAAATTGAAGTAAAGGTACCGTGAAACCTTATAACTAATTGTTCCGAACCATTTCATTAGTGTATAACACTTTATTAATGCCAGAAAATTTCACTTTGTTTATTATCATATTTAGATTTTTGTTAGTGTTAGTTGGACTAATTTGATTGTTTATTGTTAGTAAAATTCAATTAGGATATAAAACGTGCTAAAACGGAAAACATCAGTACGGTTAGTGTACTGTACCATTGCTCAATTGGCGGTAACACTGATTGTTATGCGTTAATTGCTTGTTTAGGGAAGGAACTTAATTTGAACTTGCCAGGAAAATGAGCCTTGCGTAAATACGCAATATCTACTGCATATATTGCAATTATTGCATAATTCTTGGTATGAGTTTGGCAAAAATCTTTTAATGGCAATATTTATTCGGTAATTTAGCTACCTTACGTGGCTGAAATTAAAGTGTTGACATATTGAAATGCATTCAAATGAAACAGTCAATTGTTGTAATGTAAGTGTTAAAATTGACTGACATTTAGGAGGGGTAGAACTTAGTGGTACTTCCTCTCGAATCTGCATGTCGTGCTGTCTTTTAGTAAACTGTCAAGTTAGTTCATGTATTGTTAATTGCACTTAAGACTGCCATACATGGAAATAAATAAATAAGCTAGAATAGAGCAGGGGCACAACTGGCGGCAGGCGTAGTGTCCTGCGGTTCGCAGGGCGGAGTGACGCGACCGCTGCCGCGCCCAGCCCCAAAACAACACGCCCTAAAACTAACTGTCCCATTTCATCCAATTTATTGCCCTGTCAAACCTAGGTACTCGTACATGTCATAATAAATCTTCGTCGTGCTAAACGTCTTCGCAGTCGACCTTGTGTATTTCTGAATTAGATATAACCGCACATTGAAATGGGATTGTTCAATAAAGTTATTAGTTTAGACTTCTATGAAAGCTACTCGTTTATTTCTATTAATTTGGCTCAATAGAAAGAACATGTTTGTTCATTCCCGCTATTTCGTACTAGACATCTGACTGAATAATTTCTAAAGCAATTGCCTTTTTATTGTGAATATCAAATTGACTTTACTTCAACATCGGTTTCATTGCGGGAAATTAATAGGGGAAAGCATATGCGTAATTGTGTACTTGTATAAATGCAATGTCTAAAGGAAATTACTGCACTAAAAAGTCATTGATACTGCGTCGTAGAAACTGATCTTTTCTCATGGAGATTGTGCCACTGGTTGCCTCGTTTAATTATAGTTAGTTAGTAATAGGTATAAAATTACATATATTTTCCTTCTCACCGTTACTGACATGCAAAAAGTAAAAGGTCCGCAACCGTGTTGTTTTCTTGTTTGCTACTTGGCTGCATTTACATCTACACGGAACAAAATTTATCAAAAGTCAGTTTAGTTATATTTGTAGTAAACAATTATTGTTATCTATCCAGAGGGAAAGTATAATCGTATCTAAGTGGATTGGATCGGCCGAAAAATCTGCCTTTGAGAATGTTCATCCATCTAACAATGTTCTACGTGTTGTATTTGGTTAAAGGTAAACCACACATTCCACTTGATTTCTTAAATATTTTACATCGTCCAAACCAAAACCGTTTACTGGTTTATGTATTTAGTGAGCCGTGTGAACTATTCTGGAACCAATATTTAGATTTCCCATCAGACGCGTCAATATTCGATCTTCGGAAATGGTCGGAGCGAGCCATTTCCCTTTACTCGTTGGACCAAAATTTATTGAAATCACATCTTGCATGTAACTGCAAATTTTGATTGAGTTGTGTCCGTAGAAATATCAAATTAACCCAAATAGCTATTGTGTTCTTTATCGCCTGGACAATGCTTCCATATTCTTAAATAATTATTGTTCGTGATAACATCCGATAACAGTAGTGTCGGTTGTTCAGACGTGAAGTCATCTACATGCATTAGGCGGGTCTTTAGTGGTAATAAAGGGAAGATTACAAAACGACGTCGGGAAGCTTTAATAGCCATTCGAGTAGTATGATTGTGTTCATTGAAGGATTTCCATTGAGTGCTGTCGACTTGAAGCAATAATGCCTGAGTTGTGAGCTTTATGTCATTGCAATAAAATCGGGAATCCATTAGGGCTTACCTTAACACACGGCCATTAATGTGTGGAAAGCGGAAGCCTGGGCTGTCGATAATTAAAGGTACAAAACAACAAGTGTCGAGTACGATCTACTCGCGAAGGGAAACTCGAGCCAAGGTTGCGCACGTGCGAGCGTTGTTAGTAAGTCCACTTCTAAAATTAACTGTTAATCAGTGAAGGTATCTGTTGCCTTGTTTTTATGCTTATCATGGGTGTAACACTTGATGGAGTAGCTACAGACGGTAGACATGAAATCGATGGCGCTCACAGCGTATTCCCTTTTAAGTTACAATTAGTTTCTCTAAGATTTAACACAATTTAAACCGTTTGCGTGCATTTTAATGTGTTGGTTCTGGATTATTAATAATCACAATAGTCGGCAAGTTGGTCTATTGTTGCCATAACTTTATCTTCAACGGTTGCGTCATGGACTATATCCCAGATTCGGCCAGTCTAAGTTATTCAAGGCTAGGCAGACGGCGTAGCTCGCAGATGCTCCTGGCTTGCATAATGAATGGACCGGGTGCCGCCTCGGATGCCGAAGTCTTAGCTTTAAATATTAAGAAGTACCCAAAACTGGTTAACTAATACGATTTATATCTCTTGTTGCAGGTATGTTGGTCACGAGGCGAAGTTGCATGTATACGAGTATGAGCACAGTAAGTTTTAATAACAGTTTCAACACACATTAAACTTATAACATTCTATGGACCCACCAGTGGTTCAAAGCGGTGGGACCACGGTTAATAGGCCGGTATAGCCTATTTTAGTAATGCCTAACTGTACAATACATTTTATTTTTCTACAGTTCATTATAACCTACATAATGTAGTACATCAATAGGCATCACATATTTTAAGAATGACATCACATCTGTTGATTGCTTTGTTTCAAATTCAATTCGTATTGTTCTTATCAATGTGCATAGCTATCTTCTTTATGTTAGCTTTAATTTTAATTGGACTATGATTATGTGGTCAAATTGTAATAACGACTTTTTGGCTAAATTTCGTAAGTTATGTGTATCTTATCTCATTCTAATTATCTTAACTCTACAAACACTCAGTTATGATGTCTTACATGATGTATTAATTGTTCTCGATTGAGGAGCTCGATGGCGCAGTGGTTAGCGCACTCGGCCTGCGGTTGCTAAAGTTAAGCAACGTTCGCAGATGCCAGTCATCGGATGGGTGACCGAAAAATTTCATCTCGAGCTCCTCCGTGCTTCGGAAGGCACGTTAAGCCGTTGGTCCTGCGCCTGATCTCTCTACGGTCGTGTCAGATTGCTGTCCCACTGAATTATGAGAGTGAAGGAATAGGGAGTGCACCTGTGCTTGCGCACTCACTTGTGCACTATAATATATCCTGCGTACCTGGCTGATCGTAAGATCGGCCGCCATGGCCGAATACGGCCGGAGGGTATTATTATTATTATTAATTGTTCTAGTAACGGTTCTTTGAACTTGCAGTTTTTTTTATTCATTCATGAATAGTTCTTTGTTACGGATCTACCTTATACCATGCGATTATCCTTGTAACTTGGGAAACCTTTGCTGTTGAAGTACCACTGAGTTAATATAACGTTAAAGATACTAAAACCCCTAAACCACCAGCCAGAGAGTTCGCTGTGTACCACTTGCGCACGCGCACTCGCGCAGTCGCAGGAGCGGGCGACCTTGATCGCTCCGACATTGTCCTCGGTTCCGCTCTGCCGGCCTTCGCTTATCACTCATCGGTCATGCCAATACCATGCTGCTGCATACTTCGATACTATACATTAGCTAACGGGCTAGTTTCATAGAAAATTTACAACGAGAAAGTACAGCGGACTATCTGTGGGAGGCAAAATGTGTCCTCTAATTTTCTTCTATGCTCTCGAATGCACACCAAGTTGTTGCACGAGCACAATCTTGAAAAATACGCAAGGAAATCTCGTGAGATCAAGTCGACCACGTGGTAAATAAAACATTAACAAAAGCTTGAAGAACCACTTTTTATTGTTTTCGTTGATCCGTTTTCCTCAAACGTTATGGTCCCTAAGCACATTGAGAGGTTGCAGTCAATTAACTTTGACAATGACCATCGTTGACCTTCAACATTGAGTTGAAACTTCCGTATGTTTGTTTTACTCCTGTTATTACTGAATTCACTAATTCTCCTAATTTTTCAGTAGGTAGGTACTAAACAAAACTAAGTAATTCACGTACTAAGAAGAATTGTACTAAAAATAGTCTTACACTGATAAAAACAAGTCTTACTTATGCTGATGTCAGTCGATGAACGCATCTCGTTATAATTACAGTAATTGGTCAGTTTAGCACAATCACGTGTGTTATAAGCAGTGATATCATAAACTATTACACATCATAGACACCTATGTCTTAACTGGTTCAGTCACGAAGATCGAGGTAGGCTCGAGCGCTCCGGGCTAAATACCGCCTTTGTCTGCAAAACAAGCATGCCTACTAATATGAGCGCCAGTCTTCAGACCCCTTTATACTAGTGAGCGCTGTTCCCGTTCGAGAACATTGTGCCCTCGCGAATAATGCCGCCTTAGAATAATGTATGCCATCTCGATTCGAGAATGCTTGGAAACTTAATTCCACATTCTCCAAGGTATAGCCTTAAATAATGAATGGATCTCAAATTAGTATGAATATTACAAATGAAATATAGTTCAGCTCTGAGTTTCGAACATTCTTGAATTCAGAGCTTTTTTTTGCATATAATCTTTCAGGGTCACGGAAATTCTTCTTCTCGAACACATATTTTCTGCTCAAGTTGAGCGTTAAATTTAGAACAAAAACAACCAATACCGAGCGTATTCCTTTGTATTTATTCCTTTACGTGTTATGACAATTGCCATCATAACTTAGTCTGACAGCCATTATAACGTTCAGTTGAAGGTAATAATGAGGTGGTTTCATTGTTTGTAGCAGTCTCAAATCTAAAACAGTTTCCTCATATTTTGTTTTTCTTACAGCGCCCCAAAGAAGACTCTAGGTTTGATTTGTGAAGTGATCACAAATCAAACCAATGGTAATGGGCGGTGCGAAATTATTTTCCTGATGACAAGATAGGTACTTAAAAACAAAACAAAACCTTTATTAAATGTGACCTTGTGTGGTAAACTGGTATTCATAACATAAACCTTAAGAGGGGGTGTAAAAAATATCGCGTATTTTCAAACACATTTTAAACCTTGAAAATGAACTTCAAATGACCCGAAAAAAAAATCGTAGATATTCAAGCATCGTTCCTAAATAGTTATCACAGAAAATATTGAAAAAATTGCAATTTTCATTGATAAAAAAAATCGTGAAGTTGCGTCTGACTTGATTTTTGGTTACATTTATTTCCGAGACGATGCATTTTGGTGAACCAATATTTTGGCATATAATATCAAATTATATTATCTAAATATTTATCACAGAACATTTTGAAAAAATATCATATTTTACGAGTAATTCAAAGAAAACTAGTTTGGCGCTTACTACGTTCATATTCCGCACAGTAAGCTATCGTCTGTCGCACCTGGCGCGTGCTCACAGGCATGTTTTGTTTCATCGGTTAGTCGCAACCTCTCCGTTGAGACGAGAAGACTATGATTCAGTACTCTCCCGGCTCGAAAAAATATTTCGTAAAATTATTATAAGGATTGACGTGAATGACGGATCGGCCGAGAACAGTATATGCAAGAAAGAACGATGCTTTCAAATAGTCGCTTGTTGGAAGACTTAGTAGCAATTTGAAATTGAAAGTTTACAATTCCAGCCTAAACTATTAAAACTTATTTTTCATAATCAGTCTTTTACTGTGTACAATAAATGGACGAATAAATTAGGTGTTGCGGCAATATAATGTGTAAATAATTTATTTTGTGTATTACTGTTACTAGATAAGAGATTTACGATTTAGAAGTTTTTGTTTTGCTCCTTTGAAACGTGACAATCTATACATAAAATATTTTAATATTTAAACTGTGCAAGAGTAACTGTATGACATAGTGAGAGTACGAAAGAAAATGTATTGAAAAATAATGTTACAACGAGGCAAGATAAATTAAACCCGTTCAAAAAGCAACTTTCAACTTTCTTGCATATAGATTACTGCTTCCTAAAGTCGGTAGTAGAATTTTTCAGTATTGTGCTATTATTATTGACGATTTAAAAGTGCCACACCGAGATCTACATAAATATAGTATATTTCGATTTTGATTTGGTTGACGGGAATCAGTAGTGTGTCTGTGTGTCATGCAACTCATAGTAAATGATATTATAGGTAAGGGAGACGTTAATTTCATGCAACTGCAAAAAAAATACACTGTATTTTAAAATCAAAAATTTTGTATTTCCCAAATATGTTTACCTACGTTTTTTAAACTAGTAGTTTCTAAAAGTAAGAAATAGTTCTGCCAAGCAGTCGATCCAGCTCGGGTACCGAGCTCCTAACCACACTGTGTTGGTGTAGTAACGGAACTCTATATTGTGGCGATGCAGATGGGGCCTTATTTCAAAACACATTAAAATTAACCAGGCCGTAATTATTTTTATGCAATCATTGTAAATATAGCACATTGCAAATTAATTAATGTTCATTAATTCTTACAAGTTGATTAACAACGATTTAATACGTCTTTTTTTAAACCTACTAGCACTTAAACGGGCCTGGCCGTTCTCAGGAAATGGAAAATACAAATAAATCTTTTTTTAAAGATTTTTTGTATTGCCATTGGTTTTCAGATATCTACGTCAGTTAAATAATTAAAAATCTAGAATAATAAGAATGACATGGTTCTCATTCTTATTCATGTGCACAGCGACAAGAATTTGATAAATTCACAAATTATTGTCGACGTTATTTAAAAAATCTTGTATCTTATAATGTCCTTTTCTCTTTGAGCAATTCTTTATTTTAAGTCTAATTAGATGTAAAGGTGCAAAATTACGGTTTACGGTTTAAGACTTTTATTTCTCAATTACAGAATACATGTTATTCATTTTCACTGAGAAACACTGGATAACAATTAGTAATTATTCTGTACGTTTAACACAAGCACTAGTAGTAACTAAGTAAATCATTTATTAGTAGATCTAAATTTATGTTAGTATTTCCATTTTTCTCAATTTTATTTAATGAGGGTATTTGTCTTAATACACACAACAATACTCGAGCGAGAAAGACGAGTTAGAGGGGCGCAGAAATGACCAACTTTCAAGTAAAAAAAAAAGGGGCGCAGTTTTGTGAGCTCGCACCGGGCGCATATAAGGCTATTTACGGCACTGGTCACAGTTCTATTACGTATCGAAAAACAGTTGCTGTCATAGATGCCATTTGCTGCCATGTGTGAGGAATCATGCAGATTCAAAACATTTAAAGTAAAATCAAAAATTGGAAGACAAAATTAAAATTTAAAGATTAAATTAAAATTCACAAAGATTTTGTAGTTAAAAAAACATATTATACAATTATTAATTAAATAACTTGCGCGTACCTTTGCGTATTAATAACTACCAGAAAAAAGTACAATACAAGTCACTCAAAGCATAAACAAAATAAATCATTATAATACTAACATTTATGTATTACTAGCTTTCCACCGCTTAGTTACGTCATCCTGCTTCCAATACTCTCTTTGACAATTTTTATCTGATTTACTTTGAATACTGTGCGGAATCGCCCGAAACAAATTGAAGTGGCGACCTCTGTCTCATTGCGTTGAAGTCATGGGATGAGAGGGGGCCGAGGAAGCGCGCGGGTGCGATCCGATGGGTGTCGAAATCGATGCGCCCTCTTAATGAATATTGTGAGAAGTGCCTTTTTTTATAATTCGTCAGCCGTTGAAGTCGCCATAAAAGGTATTCGTCCGCAGAGTACATTTAAGTCACTGATTCCTATTTCCAAACGTTATATCAGATGCATTAATCTTTATATTCCTTCAGTTTTATTTTTTTATTACGTTACTTTTATTTACCGTCGACTCGTAGGCTGTTAAGTAATTTTAATTATGTTTTAACACGCGCTAATGCCCTGCTACCAGCCGTGCACGAGCGTGTTGAAGTGTTTCATTCACTTAAAGCTGTTGTGACGCGCTGTCATGACGGGAAAGTAAATTATACTAAACGCATGATATAACACATTGAAAACATATAATTTAACTACGAGAGCACTGTATGTATCTGGTCGGTAAAAACATTAATATTAGCTAGTAGTTGCTGCTCTGTTCATATCTGGATATCCACTTTGAAACTCATTTGACTGCTATTCAAAAACTAATATCGCTCGTGGGCTCTCGGCGCACAAAAAGTTCTTTCATGTTAATATTATTCGTAGCTGTGTTCAGGCCATATTGATGTTGAATTCAATACACTTTGCACAAGCATTATATGTCTCAAACGTTAAGTAAGACATACATTATTATGTATATTGAACGATACTTTTGCTGTTGAGGGATCTCCCGCTGTAAGGAAAATCAACTGAAACGATGAAACGTCGTCTGCTGTCAGCAAACGTCACATGATACTCTCGACGAGTCTCGAACTTAACAAACGACCCGTCACCCGCAAATCTTTCCACGGCTTGACACACGATGCCCGACACTGGATATTGCGCTCAGGTGCCACGATTTATAAATACAAACGACCAGATCGAACGCTTTTATACTGATCACTGTCAGATGAATGTCAATGCCATTTACTATAGCAACAATGTTGAAAACTGGATTCACGTAAGATACTGCTTGATGAGCATTCATTTAAATACTGATTCAAGGATTTATTACATAATCGTGAATTCTGGTTATAACTTATTCTACTATTCGATGTCTATGCAGTCAAAAGTATGAATTAAATTCGTAACATTAATGATATTTAATCGAATCGAAGGGTAGCTTTAAATCACACTGCGTAGATACGAATATTGGCTTTTAATGTTTCCGTCCGCAACGGAAAATGCTTGGCTTTCGTATTTTCTTGACACTGTGCGACGTAATTCATATGTATGTATATCCTTCCTTAATATACTTGGAGATACTTTCGTTTCCATTGCTATACTGGTAAACACGAAATGGCACGTGTCTGGTTGTGAAAGGCATCGGAACGGACCGTGCTGCAATTTTAGCTCGATGCAGGTCTATCAACGTAAATGTCATCCACAGATTGATCTGCAGATTCTAAATTTAAATTTCCATTTCCATGTTTCCCGCGATCTGTAATGATGTTGATTTCTAGTTTGTCATCAATTAGTCCAGTAATTTTAGCAGTTTTGATCCACGATCTGCGGAATAATTCCTAGTGAGCTGAATTTTTGTATACACCTTTATTATGATATTGTAATGATGATGTGAAAAATCGACATTGATATCGTGCCGGCTAAAAAAGTTATAGGGGTCCAAACGTCACGAAAATCAGTTTTTCGCAAATATCTCGCGATCTATTGCTCAGAGGTCAATAATGGTTTCATAAAAGTTGTTCGTCGTAAATTTGTCTACAAAAAAGGTCTGTTGCAATTTTTCTGTACAATTAACCGTTTTTGAAATAGAGACTAGAACGCACTCACATATGGTATTGTATACCGTACGGCGCATACCAAGGCATAAACCCTATTGTTTGTTTTTTTCCCTTTTTCGTTTGTGTGTTTTTTGTTAGTATGATGATCTACATATAGAAATATAAAGGACTTGTAATACTAGTACAGTCAGGAAAATAGGAATATCAACTATAAAAAACTAAGTGGCAATTTTTTTTGTCACTTTATAACTCAAGAACGGGCTCACCGATCCAAACCAAATTTTCAGGGTTTGTACAAACTATTTAGTAGATGTTTTATGTGAAGTTGGAACAAAATCGGTCTGTGATTATTTGTGCTCGTGACGCGACGTGTGAACAAATCACCGAACCGCATCAACCGCGAGCATTGTCGGCTGAGCTGGCGTGGGCGTTTCAGTTGTCAATAAAAGCTCCGCGGCGTCATATCAACAAATAGTCATATCACACTTGTAGTTACACCAAAGAAACCCATTTTTTTAAAGATTAGGTACTACAAGATACAAGATGGTTCTCTGACGTTATTGTCACACTTTATTAATACTGATATTAAACAGCATTTTTATATTTTCTCCAGCATCAGGAAACAATTTTGTAATGTTATTCAATTCTTCTAAGCTATCAGCCAGCACCTATTTGTATTTCAAGACTTCCAATTGCGAACCATCGCAGTGGACATGTAATGTAAACGATATTTAATGCCTTCCTCGTTGCGTAAGCGCGATTCGGGGCAACAGGAACCGCGCGTCACAATATATCGCAATGCAGTTACAGCGGTAATAAGGAAGGGGGTCCACAATCCAGTTGCATCAGTGGCGGTGCGCGGGCGCAGCGGTCGGCAATAAAGCAATTTACGCGGCGCATCCGCAGCGCTTCCTAGCCCGTGCCGGCGGGGCCTGCGCAAGCGTGCTGGATCTAACTCTGCACTTTACATAGCATTTTACATGCTTTCGTTACATTTATCTATGAGTTTTTATTATAAACAAGGAACAAATTATCTGGCCTAGGCAGGATTCGAATCCGAACCTCTTGCAAACCGGGCAAGCGCACTAAACAATTGTGCCACCGATGCTACTGCACTATGTATGAGAGAGATATAACTGTAAAGTCGAGAAGTCGCTTTACCCTACATAAGGTACGTTACTTAAGATATGCTTGATATAAGTAGCGCCTAAACAACTGAAGAAAATGTTAATCTTATGTCCAAATTCAAATTATGTATAATTCCACCTTGCCCACCAAGGCGCCCTACTAGTAGGAAACTAAGATAGATAACTACTGTCATTTCCGCAATTCGGACAAAGGATTCTTACTTCCTCGTCGCTGAAATGGGGAATGTTTCACTGGTTTCCTATCCATTGTATTGCTCCGCCCGTCCCCATTCCGCCGTTTACGATTCGCGAACCCGGCCGCGGTTGCACCACACATGATGTCATTGCTCCTCTGGACCATGGCGGTAACCGATCGGATTTCTGGATCCTAAGAGATGTTACGAAAGTTGATTCTTTCTTTTCAATAGAGAGATTTTATTTCATTATACAGATCATAATGCATGGATTGAACTGTTAAATCTTTGTCGCCGTGTTTGGCATTTTGTATGACATTTGATAATTTACTGGAACAGTATTATCATGTTAAGAACTGACCTATACTATATGCTGAAGTTTAATGATTATTGGTTAGGCACAGTTTTGCCAACTGCCACTCATACAATAGTGTTAGCAGGGTCATCGGTATCTATACTTATAATAAATCTGTAGAGAGGTCAATTCTGTACTTTAAATATATTTTCAAAATAACTATCAGGGGGTGATTAGTGACCGATACTGATGCCAAAAATTTAATCAGTAAAATTTTTGTCTGTCTGTCTGTCTGTCTGTCTGTCTGTCTGTCTGTATGTTCCTTATAGAAACAAAAACTACTGGACGGATTTTGACGAAACTTGGTACAATTATTCTTCATACTCCTGGGCATATTATAGGATACTTTTCATCACGCTACAATCAACAGGAGTAGCGTAGTGAAGGGAAATGTGGGGAAAACGGGAGAATTTTCTCCATTTCTTAAGCTTCAGTCGCGTGTGCAGCCTTAATGGTTAAAGTCACATAGAAATCATGTATGACGGAAATATTTTACATAAAATTGCCTAAAAAATATCCCCCAACAGCATATGTCTTTCTTTTATGGTTGACTCACAATAACACGTGTAACTCATGATCCAAATTGGTTTGCGCTCCAACGCGTTAAACTCAGGAACTACAGGGGCCCTAGCCAAGATGCCACTTTGTCGAATTCGCTATACGTTTTCGTCGCGACTTATATTGCCCGCCCGCACACGTACTATTCATATGAGCGGGATGGAGATATAAGTCGCTACGAAAGCGTCTGGCGAATTCGTTAAAGTGGCATCTTGGCTAGCCTACCTGGTTCGAATTGAAAATATTTTGTGTTGGATAGTCCACTTACCATCTGTCGAGGTAGGCTTTAAGCTATCTATAGTAACACTGTGTGCGAAAACCGTAACCCACGCGGACGGAGTCGCTGGCGGCCGCTAGTACGGAATAAATCTGCGAACCAACAGCTGTGTGGGCACGGTTCCACGCTCGGTGTCGTATTGTTCGAGAACTCCTTGCAACGCGTACGTAGGATGTTCCACGATGACTCAGTTAGGGGACCTAACCTTGGAGTGCTTTAAGCCAAAACTGCGCATCAATGACTGAATTGCAATGAGCAATCTATAATTGGGCTTTTGTACAACGACGCGTATCTTAACCACACCAAACAAAGTCTCTCTTATCCTATACTAATATATAAAGCTGAAGAGTTTGTTTGTTTGTTTGAACGCGCTAATCTCAGGAACTACTGGTCCGATTTGAAAAAATATTTTTGAGTTGGATAGTCCATGTGACGAGGAAGACTTTAGGCTATAGGATAACTGAAATCCACGCGGACGGAGTCGCGGGCGGCCGCTAGTTTTTATATAATTTGACCATTATGACCTACCAGTTATGACCTTTTTATTCTGTAGGTCGTATTAGCCATACAACTTCCATTTCCGCGAGTGAAGTAGCATTGCTTGAGAACTCCTTGCAACGCGTACGTAAGAGCCAAAGGGGAAAAGGGTATGTTCCACGCTGAGTCATCGGTTTCGGGAACTTTCAGCGTCACGAGTCGGCATAATGCCAGGTTTGCGCACCGTTGACGGTTTTGCCGAGAGCTGAATTTTTATGAATATAATTTAGGAGTTAACTCCTCGTATCTAAGAATAAGATATGGAACAAATAAGGGCTAACGTACTAAATTTAAGCAAGAAAGTACGTTATATTCAAATCGTATGTGCGAAGTGGTTGTCTTGCGGAGAACAACTTCGCTGTTATCCATTGTAAGTATGTACGTGTGCAGTCGCACAAAACACGAGCGAGGAAGCCGCGCGCAAACATTTCCCCGGAAACGCCGTTCTGTTTGTAAACAGTCGCGAAACAACAGCGCGATCGGAATCGCTGCTGTCAAACACACGCAAACATCTAGCGGTACATGACTCATGGCGCTTTGGAGCGGGGAATAAAGACGACTGTTGGATTACACGCCGTGTTTGCAGTTTAGCACCGTGTGGATGAACGAGAAACACCTTCGTTTATCGTTTGTGAGTTTATGCAGCCATTAAATGATTCTGTGCAGCTGTTTTGCTGCTGACTTGTACTGCCTAGCTAATAAGGAATTTGAGAGATGTTTGAAATAATAAAGGGCTCCATTAGGATGAATCCTAATATTGACGTGGTGTTTCCACTTGAAGGCGCTCTTCATTGGAATATCATTACAAAATACTTACAAACACTTTGTACGTGTCGTACAAGTGAGACAACAGTTATTCTGTATTTTGTCAATGTCGTGAGTAATTGTGGGCCGTCGGTGGCGTGGTCTCGTGAGCCGCGTAATTAGAGCTGGTCCTTCGAACCGCATTAACGGAGCTCACTATTCGCTAATCGTCTTACCTTCCATTGCGACCGTCACATAGTCCAAAGTCTTTATGAGATATGATATAGCTGTTGTGCTTAGGCACGAGTCTTGAGTGTACGAGTACAAATGCAAGTTTACTTTGAGGCTTCGCAAATGGTTTGTGACCAGTCCAATTTACTTATTTATTCTTTCCCTGGTTCTACCAATCAGAAGCAAAATCATTATCTCTTTAGACAGACTCTACTAGTTTAATTTCCAGTTGGGTATTGAGGACATAAGAGAGTACGAGTAAACTACGTAACTAAAATCACAAAATAAAAAAAATAGTTAACTTCCAAAACGTAGTGACCGCGTCCGAAAAACAAATGATCCCGTCGTGCATGCAATCACGCATGCCATCTGCTTCGTTCGCAGTGCGACTATGAAATCTGACACCACATTTGTACAACCCACCCGGCCTTGCTCCAGTTGCCCTAATGGATGCCCGGTGTCCAGTGTCCCGGACGCCCACGACCAGCCCTTGCCCTGATTGCAATGAACCTGCCGTGTATCGTGTGATGTGGCGATTGAAACAAATTCATGTTGTTATGTTACTTGTCGCATCGTGTATGGTTAACCAGCATTAGATTGCAAAAATGACTGCTCTGTAAAAAAAAAATTGCTCTGCAGTTAGATGGTTTCGATAAATGAGTAATCGTCATCTAGTCTCCGACATTAAGAAGTATTTCCGTGTATCGTTCGAATAACATACTAGCTTGATAGTACGGGGTGTATCGCGACACCTGACACCAGGACAGCGCGGCCTCGCTCCAGTTGTAGTGGCTTCTGCTGAACCACGTGCGTCGATAAACGTGAATATTCGGATTACTAAACGTAATTACATTTCAACAAATTTACCTTAAAGTATTTTTTGTAATTGTCAATTAAAAGTCATCGATTGTAGAAATGGAAGACATTTTCTAAAATTCCAAATTATTGTGATATGTTCCTTCACATGAAAACAATTATTATATGACTTATTAAAGCAAGCAAGTAAGCCAGTAGGTAACTAGTTAAGGAAAGATTATGTTCAATTTACCTGTTGAGATAATGCATGAAGTGATCGTTACAAATTGTATAAGGGATTTCCCTCTTAACAATCATATTATAGATTCAGGCCATTAATATTATTTGAAATTAATTATTTACAAACATGCCGCCTATGGGTAATATTAAGAGGAATGCAGGAAAGTAAGGTCTAGCGTTTATTTTGTAATCGGAAACGTTCTCTTATGCGTTAAAATTTACTTCAAAACAAAAAATAAATATGTTTTGTGGTTATGCTTTTTTTTTATTAACCAAGTGGTTATAATTTGAAACATCTAAATGTTAAATGTCTTTAGAACGTGTTAAAGCTTCTCATTTGGATAGCTAATTAATGAATGCATGTGTTTTTATTCTAACCACCTCAGCGTATGTTGTATAAATGATATTATTATTATGGCACAATTGTGTAACGTCACCTGCCGCGGCAGCGGCGGCGCTTGGTCATGCACCTTGAGCTCGGGTGCGCGTGCGCCGGTGCACTGAACTCTAACACACACGAGATATGATGGGGGTGGTAATGACGGGGCGTACGGTATTATTTATTGGTAAGTTGTGAAAGGGTACACGGTACTTATATAGTTCAAACAATTTATTCACCAGTATAGTTACTTTTAAATAAGGTTTTTAAAAATATTTGGTAATTTCTAGCTCCGAAGATCAACATCTTTTTTTCGCTTCTCTCATCATCATAACGTTCGCGTTGCTCCCCAAAGTCAAAGATGCCGATGTAATGGAAGTTTATAGCTGTGTTCTATATTATTATGATCTTTGAGGCTTTATTTCAAATATACACGTTCCCAGCTTACAAGAAAGGTAACATACTGATTAGGGTCGTCAGCGGCAGCGGAGCGGAACAATAAACGGGCCAAACCATGCGGCGCTATCTGTCCTGGCATCTTGGGGGCGCCCCGAGGGACTTTCGTAACTTACTTACCTACGAACTACGGAATATGTTATCTTTGATAGCATTATGAGTCAGTCACTTGCAGAGTGTGAAAAATATATATCTTGTAATTTTCAGAACCATCCTAGTTATCGGTTATTCCGTTGTTACAAAACTATCGTTTTACCTATTAACAAAGCAATTTGTCTTTACTTAATGGAATTTAATATACTATCGATGTGTTTTTCCCTTCAATGCGGTAAAACAGTTTTTTGTTATTATTTCATATATTTAATTTATTTCAATGAATTCCGTAAATCCGGCTCTGCATGAAATCCATTGCTCTTTGAGCGTGGCGGTGTGACGCTGGATTGCATAATACTTTCTATTACGCAAAGCTCTCAAAATGTTTATTTAGACACACTCTTGACAACATGACCCTTTATTTAATACACAAAACAACAAAAACAAAAGGTATTTCCAATTCAGCGTAGGTTCTTACCATTAGGTAAGAACATCATCATCTCAAATACACGAACGAATTCGGAGACGTCAAATTCTAAATCAGACAAACGAAAAATACTCTGTCTTTTCATCGTGGCTAGTATTGCTCCATGTTATTTGTATTTGACCTTTGAACTTGGAATACGAATATGAGAAGGTATTTGTAATACCTAAGTTACCCTGTATTGTCGGTTCAGGAGTGATGCATACTCGTCGCGGGCCAATAGCTTCCTTTCACTCAACGACACTTTTACCGCGGTACGAGACTTTCCTGACCGCTCATTACCTGGCGGCCAGATTCCGAGATGTCCACTTTCTACTAATGGATATAATTAGTCCCTGAATTAATAAATAGCATTTACGTTAGGTTTGATCCAACGATGGAAATTAAAGTTGACAAGCTAAAAAGCAAGCGAAAAACCGATGTTATTGACAGTAATCCATCCATAATTTCGATGCAAGATAAGGGTTTTTGGTCTTTATTGGTACCTATTATGTTGAGTGTGATAATTGTTAAAGTTGTTTTTTTATTAAAATACCTACATAACCTTTAAATCCAACAACGCAATTTAAACGAATATTGCTTTAATAGGCTAGTTGCCACTATTTTTATTATTTGATAGAACGGTTCATTACGATTATATTACAACATAAAAAAAATATGAAATTTTTTTGAAGCACCTATCCAACTGTATTTTGAATTTTAAATTATTAATTTCACTATACTACCGTAAACGCCGTCCGCCATGATGGTCTGTGCCGTGGCGTCACTATTCTTGTCAACAATACGCGTGGCATAACCAAAAAGTGTTTATCGGAATTAAAACCATGTCTTCGTAGAGATTACATGATACATTTATGAATTACCACTATTGTATCGTGCGTGAATGTAAGAATACATCAATAAGAAGTTGTGGATTAAAGTACCCAGTGATGAGAATTTGCGAATCAGAATTTGAAGCAAAACATTTTGCAACCATCAAAGTATCTATTTTGGGCAGGTTTGTTTTCAATAAATGTGAAGTGTATAATATTTTAATAGTGAAATAAACAACAATCAACGCGTTTAAATAAAAAAACCACGAATAACCTGTCGAAACTGTCGTTTGAATTTGTGTTGTTTACAATATTGGTGACGTAGAATCATGGCGGACGCTGTTTTCAATCAAGAGAAAGAAAAGTAAAAATGTGTCGGGTTTAAGTTGAATTTTTGTAGCAATCCCATATTTATATTTAATGAAGTTAACATATTTTGGACCCTTGTACGGAATAATATTCGAATTAAAAGTGATTTTATAAATGGTGATATGAGGCAAATAGCCTATTTAGTTGTAATCTGTAACACCAAACTTAGTGCCTAACTATTGCACAATATGACGCATGAGTGATTATTACCATACGTAATTACATTAACCCTTCAGTTGCTTTAGCACTGATCAGTGTTCTAGTATGAAACTGCGGTAACACTGATCAGTGTTCAGATGACCTGTGACACTTTCAACTCTATTTTGAAACATATACACTTGAAATACGGTCTTAAACTCGCGCTATGTTGCCGCAGACGACGGGTACAGATTTACGCACCCTTCCCGCATACGAAAGGTTAATGAAACCTAAATAAATAAAAAAATACTTATCAACATTCCGACAGTTTAAAAACTCTTGATTAATGACTACGGCAATCAATTAGATACGAGCAGTTTTATTATTTCCTGCGTCATGTTATATTTTTTTGTATTTTAAACAAGTACCGGTTAAGATTTTAGTTATCAGGATCAAGCAATTAAATTGTAGTTATGTTCAACGGTACTAAAACCTTCTTTATGCCGTAAATTATTATTTTCTTTGTCCCTATCAACCAGAAAACTTAACCCTTGTGACAGATTTAAAGTGCCACTCAAAGGAGAAATTTCGCAAACCCTAAGGGCACTCACTTTCTGCTGATACTTAATCAGGGGATTACCGCTCCGGCCTCACTTTTAGTCTCTTAAGAAAAGCGCTGCTCTCCAACGCTTTTCTTTACCACCTAAGTACATACGTACGTATACAAAGTGGTAAATGTACCTACCTACGTAATATCCTAACACTTAGCAAGCAATACCTACATTTACCTATGTGTTAAAAACCTTATACCAGAGGGCCTGACACTTAATCATAATGCGGTAAATTTTGTCATACGCGAAGTATATTTAAATTGGATGAGGAGGGTTCGTTATAAGGTAAAAGTAATTTTCTCCCACCCTGTGGTGTGTAAAACGAAACGAAATTATACTTGAGAGGCGGGATAACAACCTTCTAGTAATAAACAAAGATTATATGTTACGAGTGTTACTACAATTTTTTTTATGAATGTTTGTATGCAAGATTTCGTCACAATCAAAATTCATTAGAAAATTAAATGAGACCCCTAGAATTCTAAACACCAGCTAGTTTAAGTAATTTCAATACAAATTGTTCCGTTTGTTCTACAAGTATTATCGCTGTGTATAATTCAATTGACGGTTGTTTCCGCTACCTCCAGTGTTTCTGTTGTAGATTAGACCCGTACATGTGTTTTCTGGGACAATGTTATCTGCCATCTACAAGCGTCAGCCGCAGTTCAACGGCCGGGACGTTTTGGTGATGGCCTGCTCACTGGACTGTAACTGACATCATGCACAGATATGAGAAAACGTGATTCTTTCTTTTTAAGTTGCTGCCAATTCACGTTTTGAAGAAATATTATCAAGTTTCACAAACACGCCCTGCAGGTGTAAAACGATTTCAATCCACCTTATATTAGAGCTCTTAACAACTCAAATCTTAGATAAATGTACTTCATTGTGCCCTGATAACGTGAATCCAAAATTCCCTACACGTCTTAAAATGTCTACTTTTTCTTTTTCCGTTTCTGCTATAAATCGTCAGTCACCTATTACTCCATTTTCAGTGAACTAGTATTTGTGCCTTCTCCAATATTCATAGCACTGAGCCGAGGGCAGGTCGGCGCCCCTTGAGGTATTAGCCGGCATTTAGTATTTATTCTGGAAGGCTCGTTAAACCCATTGCGGCGCGGAAGTGCGTGCCGTGGTCGCTTCCTGGCAGCACGCGGCCTGCGCCGGCCACAAGTGGGCCACGCGCCCATCTAGGCCACGGTTATCAGTGTTAATGATGTTTCGATTTCTTTGTCCCAACCGTTGACATGTGGCGGAAGTGAACATTAGTCACGCCCGCGCAGAAGTTCTCCGCTTGCACTATCACTTCCAGCGCCCTTTTATTCTTTGTGTTGTGTAAAAATCCGTTGTTTTAACCGTTACCCATTTTAGTGACAAATGCCTTGGTCTGGGCTGATTTTAACAAAACACCAGGAATAATTTGGGGAATGCTCTTTCTCATCTTCACCCTTGAAATAAAGTTGTTTCATTGCATAATGTGATTCCGGGAGTGCTGAAACAATAAATTCTAGAGCCACATTTAGGATAATAGAATGTGCAGTCTAAGCGCATGATTATGCAACCCCTGCACTCGGGAGATGCTCGGAATGGATTCTCATTGTCATTGTCTCGATGCGGCAGCGACCCGCTGTTTATCATGTGAATAATGTGCAAAGGTGCATTTGTCTAGCTCAGTATTGCTCAACGTCGATGCATCAGCCTTATACATTAGAAAAATTCCCTCTGCATTCACCTGAATTTATCAATATTTACTTTCTTTGACAAACTTATTATTTGACTTCGAATTGCAATCGGGATGATCTTCAATGTTACATACTTGGTAAGACGATGAAATAGTTATGTCGTAATAAATAGTTTTTTTTACAACATTAGTGATCATAAAATATGATACAAAAGGTTTTTTCCTCTTTGTGTGAATATTAACGCAAGTATCATATGCGCCGTTCCGGTAAGCGAGTGGACATTAAAACTGAGCGTCGGGCCGGGAATAAACCTGCCACAACATATTAAAGAGATCATTTGGTCGGTTTATAGGCGAGGAGCGTTCCCACGCCCAGCTGCGCCGCGGCATATGTTCCCCACGGGCCCACAGTGTATGGAATACCTAGAAGTAGAGCTAACAACTGTTGTTTAAGCCTTATGTTATAAATGTAATATTTTGAATAATCCAGTAAATTATCTTTTTAGATTCATATAAAATTATGATCTTATTAGATTCACACTGATTTTATCTTATTAGATTCAAGCTGGATTTCGATCTCATTAGATTCGCACTGAATCGATCTTATTAGATTCCCGATGAATTTATGAAATACATTTTGGTGAGACATGCTCATGAGTATCTCACCCAATATAAATTTTTCTTTACCAAACATATTTCTACCTTCCATTGTAGGTACAATTTCAAACAATTAAGTAAGTACATCTGCAAATGATACTTGTCAGTAATACCACTTATTTATGGGAATTTCTTTATTAAATAGTGTCCCACTGCAGGGCAACGCCTCCCTACTCTCCTTCCATTCCTTTCGGTTTATGCGAATTGAGTCTTGAAATTACAATCCTTTTCATTCTTAAGAAAACAACTCAGTCCAATTTAGACATAACTATTGTACTATGTAGGTCCTGTCCTTACTTGCATCTTCATGTTACACTGTAGTGTATAAGTGTAAAAGCACATGGTGGCCCGCAGTTCAAGGTCAGGTAGAAGACGCCTCACTGTTATTTAGTCCATTGCGTTCTCCTCTTGTGTTTGTTTAAGAGTTACCTCATTACTATTGACATTGTAAAATCAGCTTTATCTACACAACAAAAGGTGCAACTTGATTTGCATTGCGCCGCGCGGTTTGTACAGTCAGTTGCGCGTAAAATGTATCACTTTGCACTTTGTATTGTGGACGGTGATATCGATTATTTGCAATGTTGCAATTAAGACACATTTTGGCCTGCTGGTGCCACAAAGACAATGGAAAAATAAGACAAAACGGCTTAATTTGTTGAGGTCAACAAGTTTCCGAATTTTCTAGACATAAATATAGTTTTTTATGGTTTATTTTTCTACTTAAGTTCTTGAAATGAGGTTAACATTAAAATGTATGTTGCATTAAGTTGTGCAGCGACCTAAATCGAGGCTGGCACATTAGCGCCGAGTGGCGCTGGTGTAGTGCACAATGCACAAAGCGACACATTAGCATTTAACACGAGTTCCCGAGCGCCCGCAACTGCCTCTACGATCTTTTAATATCTCTATTGTAATCGAGATTCGATAAGTTTGTCCTTTTTCCCTTACGACAATGGTTCAGCATTTACTTGACAAACAGCGAATTGCCCTAAACGTAAAATGTATTTTACCGTGAACAGGTGATAACAGCTGAACTAGATATTTATGCTGACAGCAACTAAAATAATGAAAATTACTACGATCATTTAAACTGTCGGCTAAAAGACGGTGTCATCGATGAAAGGTAATTCGACGAAACGTTTTTCGAAATGACGTAGTGAACCCCTAAAGAATGTACATACGAGTATCAATGGAATTCCGCTCAAGCATTATGTCCAAAGGATCGCCAATGTTTTTTCCTTCCATTCCATATTGCCACGACCCTCATAAAATCATCTTCACAAGTATTTGAAATGGTGCCGGGGCGTGCTAACGGCAGAGCATAAATAGCTGTATGTAAAAGGTCACTTTGCTGTCAGGGCTTGCGAACATCTATGGGATACAAAAACTTTCCCATGAATATATCGGCTAGAGTAGGTAACTTTCTTTAATTTATTTTGTATCAAGTACAACGCACATTAAATTCAAATAGACATTGCCAAATGATTACTGAAATAATTAAAATTTAATACAAGTCTTTTGTTTCCTACTCTACAAATTGTTTTACATTTTTCATGTCTTTTATTTATCTCATTTCAACAATTCGCCGATGTCATGACACCGCCTTTTGTTTGTTTTCTGGAGCGAATGCTCGGCAAATTAGAACTCTTACAAAGACCCAATTTTATTATAATAAGGTTTTGAAACAAAGAGTTTCCGTAACATTAGGCAGTTGCGAGTTTCGCTGAAACACGAAATGGACTACTGGCGATGTTACGTCACCGATGCGGCCTTTGTGTGTACAGAAACGAGCTTTGATGGCAGAATACTAACCAGGTAGGCTAGCCAAGATGCCACTTTAACGAATTCGCCAGACGCTTTCGTAGCGACTTATATCTCCATCCCGCTCATATCAATAGTACGTGTGCGGGAGGGCAATATAAGTCGCGACGAAAACGTATGGCGAATTCGACAAAGTGGCATCTTGGCTAGGGCCCCAGGGTCAATGCGTACATATTGGAAAAAACTCAAAGGTTAGAAAGATATCACTGCGTAAAGGAATGCGAATGTTCCTTTACTTAAACAAATAAAAGCATATTCTATGACATGCTTTAATATACAATGTGCCTATACGATGACTTACTCAAAATTAATTACCTAGCATCAATCATCAAAATCAACTGCCTGTCGCAATCCACTGCTGGACATAGACCTCTCATAGGGCTCTCCACTCAGCCCGATCCTCGGCGACTCTAATTTACCTAAACCATATCAAATTAAGCTTTACGTTCACGGAAGACTGTAAAAGCGTCAACAGAGTAAGTCGCGTCCGACAAAGGCGCAAGTTCGCCGCGTAATTGCGCCCAGCGGCGTCACGCGACCTGCGTGGGCGCACGGCCGGCCGCCGCAGTGCGCTGACCCTACTAGCTACAAGCGATAGATCTAAACATTATCCAGTAGATATAATTACAAGTATTATGATTTGCTATTGTCACTACTCTTTTGTCGGCTTTGGTCCGTTTCTCATGACCAGAAGCAAGCATTTAAGTTATATGAACGTACTTGCTGAAATTTACTTTAAAAAAAACCGGCCAAGAGCGTGTCGGACACGCCCATGAAAGGGTTCCGTAGCTAAAAGATAGCCCGACCGTTTAAGACAACATTTAGTAAGGGCAACTGCACGTCATAAGTTGGTCGAGTTGTATAAAAATAACTATGTATGATACAGGGTTCGCTATAGTTTTCGTTGAAAGTACTTACTTGGAGGTATACAGGACATTTTTTTCAGAATTATTGTAATAGTATTTTAAAAGTTAAGGGGGGGGGGACGCTCTAATTTTAACTTTGTATTAATATATCTCGAGACTGGGGTGTTTGATCCACATGGTTTCAAGGCGAGTTTTATTGTATTTAAAAATACCTGTTTAACGATACCCTACACGATGGGCTAAGTCGAATTTTTTTTTTAGAATTAACTTTTCGCTGTATGGGAGGGGGGGTAAAAAATGATTATTTTTCGATAATTTTAAAAACCAATTCTTGAATTATCGCTATACATCTCTCCACCAATTTTCGTGGCAATCGGTTCAGAAACGGCGGAGAACGAACCAGGACAGACAGACAGACAGACAGACAGACAGACATGACGAAACTATAAGGGTTCCGTTTTTGCCATTTGGCTACGGAACCCTAAAAACGGCATTGTTAGCTCCCGCCGAGGCTTGGAAAATTCTCTCTCGTAAATTGCGATCGGTTAATTTACAAATAGTCGAGTAAATTCGAGACGGCTTTTGTGACCGAGGAAAATTTACATTTTCATTTTTTTTACTTTTTTTTTCGCAGATTATTTAAACTTATAACTATGAGAATGTTTGGTGGTTTTGACTAATGTCAGATGTCGATTGTTGCAGAGAGGAGGTGCGCAACCACGCGGTGCGGTGGAACGCGCAGTTCTCGTTCGTGTGCAAGATGTGCGCCAACGCGAACACCGGCGTGCTCGAGCCCGCCATGATGCGCGTCTCCGTCAGGAAAGAGTGCAAAGGTATGGCGACACTTCTTGTGACAACACGTTTCTGCAATGCAATTAACGAAGGTCATTTCTTTTGTACGCACTGTGACTAAATAATAGATATGGTATAGGATCTAGAGGAAGAATCTAGAGCAGAGCACACGCCTCCTCAATCAATCGTTTCAAACAATAAGGAGCTAAAACAGAATTAACATAAAAAAAATCTTGCATTTTTTGTACCTTCTATATTACTTCTACATATGTACATTTGTTCTTATCATCGAACAGCTTATGAAAGAAAATATGTAACCATATAAAACACGTTATGTTTGTCTGTTGCTACCGTACTTCAAATTGACTCAGTGTGTTTGGCACTACCGTGTGAAATCTGGTCGGGAAAGAAAGGATATTCAATAGAAGTTAGATAACTGTTATTGTAAATCGCAGTAAAGCAATAATAGTGTTAATGTACGAGCAAGTAGGTCATTGATTCGAGGTGAATGACATAATGCTTCGACTATGACTAATGGATATATTATTAATGCATGGAAGGTAACTTCTACTTTTCTACCTGTACTGAAACATTTTATGGGTGAAGTCAAGTCAAGAAGCGAAGATTTTCACCGAATTAAGGGATAGTAGGTAAAATTTTAACAATGAAATATGTGCAGCACAAAAAAATATTCTTCATCATCGACTATGATCGAATATGACACCGGTATGATTGTGCCTAAAACGTATCTAAAACATTTCTGATAAACTAAGATTCTTCAGCACCCTCTTAATTCATTCATGTTATTTTTAACTTTGAACTTGTTCAATAATTTTACGCATAACTTTATAACATGTCTGCATAATAATTATGCTCATTTTATGCGTTGCTTATTTTCCCGGTACGTCGTTTTTTTAGATAAATTGAAATGTTAGTATATTTAACCAATTAAGAATCTGTTTTTACATTCTATTCATAAAGTAACCTGATTGTTATCTTCAAGATCTTTAACATAAAAGAGGAGCGTGGAAGTTAAATGAAACTAATTTAAACTTGTCAAATGACCAGCTTAACAGTATTAACTAGGAGGACTTTTAAAATAGCGAAGTCGCAGGGGCCATTAGTCAGCGCGGGTGCATTAAATCTGCTGCAGTCCACCCGGCAACTTCGCGGCCCACATAATCGCCGCTATCAATTCTAACTTTGCTCCTTATTACTTTCGAAGTATTGCACAGACGAGACCGTTTAGTTAGTCTGCCGATAGAGTTTTATGTGGAGTTCGACAACATTATTTACACTTTGGCTCGTATTACGAAGTTTTCCAATTCTAATCTGACAACGAGATTCACAGAAACAGCTGTCATTAAAATGGTTCAGATTCATAATACTAGAAATATGTGTGAGGTAATGCTCTACATAAAATAAAACATTCATAAATAAGGCGGTTTTAGAACCGATTTGTAGGTATCCCTTCGCGAGAACTGTGTCGTGATGGCTGTTGGCATTATCCTCCAGCTGCGATAAGCCTACATCCAGTAGTTGACTGCAACAGGCTATGATGATGATGATGATAATATCGCAAGATTATTTGACATGGCATGATGGTGCATTGCAGGCGGGCGGTCGTACCAGAAGCTGGGCTTCTGCGACGTGAACCTGGCGGAGCTGGCGGGCGCGGGCGAGGCCACGCGGCGCTGCCTGCTCGAGGGGTACGACCTGCGCCGGCGGCAGGACAACAGCGTGCTGCGTCTGCGCATCAAGATGAACATGATCTCCGGTGACCCGCTCTTCAAAGTGTAAGTATAAATTACTGTACTGACAACATAAAATAAATTACTGAAAGTGCACAAACCATTTTACGATAGAATCCTACGGAAAATTTGAGTATTAGGTATGCTAGGATTTATCTCGATACTGCACTTACGAAAAATCTAATAAAGTATTAGTCAGAGTAAAACTTCTTATTAGCATTAGTATTAGCATCTTCCACCCTGACGTCAATATGTACTCATCCCAAACCGCGCTAATCCCCTTACTCACCTGCTCGTCTGACGTCACGGCTCGGCTCACGCTGCAAAAACCAATGGGTAAAATAAAAAGTAGTGGTGAAGTAATGAGCGTGCGATGCGACGTCACACGCCAGCTGGTGACTCACTGTGGCGAGTGCAGTGGAGCGCGGCATGAGCACTCTGCGTGACGGGAATATGACCTTTGTGGGGGCGCCGCGGTGACCACTGTTACGAGTCACCTGTGAAATCCACATGTGGTTAAGCCAGGCAGATTCATTCAAAACTTGGTATGAATAATGATATCGGTCGAAGATTTACCTTCTCTGGGTATTAGTGACGTCTAAAGCTATTATTCAGTTATATTATCAGTACATTAAGAGTCAATTTAAATAAACTTATTTACAAATGCTATAAAAATAATTCCAAATTACGAATACAGCATTATCTAATCGCATGGCTAGTTCATCAATATAGTGTCGAGCATCATCAGTATTTTGCTTTAGCAAAAATACCACTAAGTTGTTAAAATGAAGAGACAAAACAAAATGTATCAACACATTGATTTAATAACAAATATATATTTTTTCAGTCCTGAAAGGAAGCAAGAGGTGGCGGAAAGCAAAGGCGGAGACAGCGGGTCGGAGAGCGCCGCGCCCGACGACGACGCCGCCTCCTCCACCGCCAGCTCCGGCTTCGGCTCGCTCACCAAGAAGAGCTACGGTATGAAGATGCCAAGAATAACTTCCATACCATAAGGCATTTCAAAATAGTGACGTGTGTGTGGTGTAGCGGTTTCAGAGCAGACTAAATAATATGTAACCACAGCTACTTACTAGTTTACTAGTAGTATATTTAGGAGCGCAAACCTTTACAACCGTGACCTGCAAGACGGCAGAGGTATGCATGAATTACACACCAGCCACCAGTCAGTCTAGTAACACAACATTGAAGGCACCTTTACTGTATCCTATTGATGTTTTCTTGGTTCTGTTATAAACAGTTTGCTCAATATACTCAATGGAAGCATAATGTTGTTCCAACAGGCGAAGGCAGCCACTCGCAGCCGCTGTCGTCGCTGCCGTCGTGCGAGCTGCCCTCCCCCGACGGCGAGGAGTCGCCCGTCACCACCACCATTCCTGACCATCCCGGTAACTATGACGACATTTAATCATATAGTAAGTTTTAGGTACTTCTCACTCCATGGAACGCATTAATTAATGTGCTCGTGCGGTTTGATTCCAGGGTCGTTGCCGCTGGCGAGCGGGTCGTGCGCGTCGTGTCAGCAGCACACGCACTCGCGGAACTCCTCCAACACCTCCGGCGACATGAGCAGCAAGGTAATCGGACATACTCTCCGGGCTCGGACTGTTTACTTCGTTTTACGAGTGCAAATACTAACGGTCCGGTGCGTCTGTTCCAGGCGTCGGGGTACGGCAGCTCGGCGTCGGGCGCGTCGGCGCACTCGCGGCAGAGCTCCGAGGGCGAGGCGCCGGAGCGGCCGCAGCCGCACCACAACAGGTACAGTACCCACACCGCTGCTGTGGACCGACCGGACGCCGCCGCGCTGTACATACCCCGCCCGCCCGCCGTGTCTAACGCCACCTCCGCTCACTAACCCACCTCCCCCTATTTTTATTTTCTCGACGCGCACTGTATTTACGCTTTATTAATTTTTATGTTTTTTTATTTTCTTCCCCCCACCCCCGCCCCGCAGTGTCCGCTTAGAGCGCACCACGACCACGACCACCGCACTGTACGTGTCCTCCCCCAAGCAGTCGGGGCGCGCGCTCGCGAAGCTCCTCCTGGAGAAGACGGTCGTGGCGGAGTCGTCGGACGTGTACCTGACGCCCAACGCGACGCTAACGGGCGTGCCTGACGTCGTGCCGCGCTGCGACGCGCTCGCGCACTCGCCGCGCACGCCCTACTCGCCCGCCTCCGACGAGTACCGCACGCCGGACGCCTCGCTCGCCGCCGACGCCACTCTCGCGATGCCGACCTACTTCGACCGCAAGAGGCGCACCGTCGCCTCGGTCGTCGCCGCCGTCGAGCCGCTCGCCAACTTCCAAATCCTGAAGCAGAAGTCGCTGAACACGATCCCGGCGCTGCTCGACCAGAGGAATAAAAAGAACGAGGAGCTGTTCAACAACTTCCCGTTCCTGACGCCGCTGGCGCACCGCAAGAGCTCGCTGGCGTCGGCGGCGTCGCGGCTGTCGGGCTGCCTCGAGGACGAGTTCTACTGCATCCCGTCGGACCCGGAGGCGGAGCTGGGGTCGGCGGAGCGCGTGGACGTGCGCCACCGCCTCAGCGCGTCGTCGCGCGCGCTGCACGACGCGCCGCCGCGCACGTCCACGCCGCGCGCCGCCGCCCTGCGCCACAGCTACTCCGACACCACCAGGTGAGGCGCCGCCGCCCGCTTGCGCTTGCGACGCTTGTCCGGCCCCGACCCTCCTCCCGCCCTCCCGGCCGCGCGGCGGTGGCATCGCCCCGTCGGGTAACGTTCTAGTCGGTGAAACGTCTGCTTGTGCATTGGTGATGGTATTTCGTCTTCCTTCATACTTTAATTCTAGAGGTGTGTGGCCAGCCTTCCTTAATAAAAAAATATTTAATCGTTGTTACTTTGTTTAGATGAAGTCGGTTAAAAATGCGCCATACGCATTGTGCTATATGAGCATAGGGGGCTTAGATCATATCATCGATAAAGTGGAATTGGGTAATCCGGTATTATTTATCGGGCTGGCTACACTTGGGGACGGGTGATCTATTCTATCTAGTCTTGTACTCACGCACGCTCTTCTATCTGCACCGTCCCACTGGGCGCCGTGGTCACGTGTCGATGGCCGCAGGGGGCGGGGTCCCCGAGCCGGTGTGTAGCTCGGTCAGCGTTGTGTGCAGGGCGCGGCCGGCGGCGGGCGCGGCGGGGGCAGCAGGGGCGGCGGGGGCGGCGGGCGCGGGGGCGGAGGGCGAGTGCAGCGTGTGCGGCGCGCTGCGGGACGGCTCGCTGCCGCGCCGGCCCAGCTCCGCCCTGTCAGTGCCGCACGCACCGCACCACACAGTAACACACGCGATGCTCGGACCCCCAACGACCATTCTTGATATTGCATTACCGATGCAGAACAAATCGGCTGCTGATTCCACGCGCGTTTTTCAAGACAAGCGTTCAAATTATTATTATTTTCAAAGCTTGTCATATCTTAGGTGGAATATCTTTTCAAATTTAAACAGGGGTTGATACAACTTTTAATCTTATTAACCCCAAAAGAAGTACTACTGAAGTTCCCATATGTTTTTTTGTAATTGCTTAATAATATTTATCAATTACATTTGGAAAGAAGCATAATACATAGATTTTTTATTAAATATTAAATGTGAACTGTCAATTAAATTAGAATAAATAACAAAAAAAAATTGTATCAAAATACTGTAATAATAACCACAACAGGGTTCCGCAGGGGTCCGAGCGGCGCGCACCGTTAGATGTCGTACTGTCGATGTTTCTTGCATTTACTTTACTTTACAGCTACTCGTATCCTAGGCCATACATTCGGGTGTCACGGAATAACATCAACCTTTTAATCTACCGAAATCAAAGATTTTGTATTATATAAATAAGTGATGTTCATATTCTGTAACACTTGTCAAAGGGGTTATTACTGGTGATTGTTAAATCAGTATGTTTGTAATAGTAAATCGTAAGAAATGACCCCCTAAATGTTGTTTTGCTTTTATGTAAAATAAATGTTTTCTAAATTATAGCCATTTTTTTTGTTTCATTTTTTATATTGATGTTATTTTTTTTACGTAACGACATTATATTATTATTTTTCTTAGCATTGTATAAATTAATATTTGATAATTATTTTCATTTGTTTTTTATGAAAAGTTGGCATGTGTGTCCTTGCGTAACTATTTCCAATTTCCAGTTCTTGCGACTGATACGCTTTCATGAGTACTAGTGCATGGCATTTGTAGTAGCGACTCATAGTTAGGCATGAGTGCAGTTAACTATTTAAAAAACTCGTATAACATATTTTTGGTTATAAATCAATACATTTGTTAAACTAAACTATTTTAATGCGATGTTGATTTGAGCTTTGATTCTGCTGTTTGATTTGTTGTCCGATGTTTGCGTTATATTTTCGTTATCTCGGATTAACGTGCTTACATTTTCATAAATATTATTATCAGTGATGCGACAAATACTTATATAATTGTTGAGTGATTTTCATGTTATATTTGTATTTGTTGGGTTCAAAATGCTTATGTTACTGTGAAATAAGTTTTGAAACATGAATCAGTTAAATTGAGTACTATGTGATCTACCATAATCCACCTATACCTTTTTCTACGAACTAGTATGAAAGCATAAAAAACGGTTTTATATTTTTAGCCGAAAATGTACCGTTGCATTTCAACACATTTTGAGCGTGTTGTCGAAGTTTCAAAAATATGTTCACATTCTGAGCTTTTTTAATCGCATTAACAAAGTAACTGGGAAAATCATCTCTCGAAATCGGTTGCGTTTATTTCTAAGGCGTGATAAACTAAGCTTGAAGGGAATTTTGGGGAAAGGGGTTTTCCGTGTTGTGTTTGTGAGTGAAGTTTGGTGCTTTATTTATATTTTGTGAGTTTGATTCGTTTTATTTTTAATTATTATGCGTTTTATGTTTCGGTGTAATTTATGTTGATTTGTTTTAATTAAGTTACGTTACCCTCAAAATCACATTAGAAAAATATTGGTTATAAATTGATTATAATTGTTACGGTATTTGGTATCTAAATTTTTACCGGACTATTCTGAATGATCGTTGAGATCTTTCAGAACAATGACGAATATTGTTATGGGTTCTTTGCAAAAACAACACTAAACAAACGAGGATGTTCAGAATTTCTACTCACAAAAACATCCACCTATTTAGTAATCAAGGTCAGATCCGGCTTAGCAAAAAATAGCGCGAGCAAAAATAATTTTCAGAATTTAAATTTTTATAAAAATCATCCTAACATATTCTCCATTTTAAGTTCCCCTAAGTAGCTGAAAATAAAAGCGCTCGTCGGGGAATCGCTTACGTCGCCGGATCCGGCCTCGAATACTGGCAGCACAAACTTATCGTAGCACGGGAGGGGAGCGCAAGTACATAAACTAAAGGCAATGTCTTCCTGCAGGAACCCGTCGTCGGGGTCGCTGACGGCGTCGGCGTCAGCGTCAGCGTCGGAGGGCGGGTCGCTGGAGCGCGCGCGCGCGGCGCGGGAGGCGCGGGAGCGGCGGGCGCGCGCGCAGCCGCAGCCGCCGCCGCCGCCGCCCGCGCACCAGCCGCACCAGCAGCACCAGCCCGCGCCGCCGCCAACGGACGACGCGCAGGTACACACACGACTTGTTTTAAAATACCTCAACAAGTTTAGTGATCTAACTTGACGAAATACACGACCCTTAAGTATTGAGCATAAATTACTGGCCGATTACTTACAATAATTGCAGATCGCTTTGAATCTGACAGGATATCGGCTACATATGGAAATTTCATCAGTTTTCACCGATACGCAATAAATAAAAATTAGAAAATTAATTTGATTGTATTTCCAAATGGAAAATCTCCGCTAGATGGCGGTTCGGAGTTTTCGACAAAATAAAATTTGAATACATACTCTGTTTTTCCAGAAAATAAAACTAAAATGTTGAATGTTAACAGCACACGGTGTCGTGCCGCGTAGAGAACACGCGCGTGAACCCCGACTCGCTGATCGACGAGCTGCTCGCCGCCACCGACCTCAAGCACGCCGTCGACGACGCCGCCGAGAGTGAGTACCGCCACTTCACCATGCCGTAACGACAAATGCGCGAAACAAAACTCTTTGAACGGATAAAAACCGCGGTTTTGAAAACATTTCAAAATAAACCCAACGATCGATGATTTATTTTATGTCATATAAATTAGTCGTGTAAACCTAAGAAAAATTAAGGACACTATGAGACAACAAAATATATTTTTTAATTACTGTAATTAATTACCTAAAACAAAATTAAGTTTTAAATTACTTAATTTCTTCTTCTCTAAGAAGAATTTGAAGTATTTTTAACACGATGAAATATAACACCTCTCACCATCGCTGTTTCTTGTGTTATTAACTTGTGTGTATCGCGTGTGCACAGCGTCGGGTCTGCAGCTGTTCATCACGCGCGACGGCACGGCGGAGCTGGGCTCGCGCCAGCGGCAGCAGCTCGCGCGCCGCGACTACCAGCGCGTCGTACTGCAGCCGCGCGACGACAGGTAAACGCACCACAAAATCAAAATCAAATCATAATAATCTTTATTCAAATAGGACTCAGGAAAGCACTTATGAATCGTCAATAATAAAATTATAAAAACTACGTATTGACTCTACCACCGATTTCGGAATGCATCTACCGAGAAGAAGCGCCAAGAAACTCGATAGTTGCTCCTTTCAATCGCCAATTTACAGCACACAGCTAACATACACGCAGGAGTGAATGATTTTAGCGTACAAATAGATAAGGTGCATTGAAGAAACCCTCTTCTCCATGCTGCTTGCACGCATGTGCAGTAAAAAATATACGACGGCGTATCTCCCAAAAGGTTGTTGCTCCGACACATTTTTAACAAAAGATCTTTAGTTGAAGATAAAACAAGTGAAGCGAGTAACACAAATAAAAATAAAACGAACAACGAATATTGCAAGTTGTTTAACAATGTAATAATCTGCTTGCAGGTAGCCAACGGCGTGGGAGTAGGTCGCCGGCGGCCGGCAGCGGCGGCGGCGACGCCCGGCGCGACGCAAGTGACCCGCGAGTATTCATTGGTGGTCGCCGGCGCCGGAGCGGACAGTATTAGTTGAGATTCGCGGCAACGGCCGGCACTGCAGGACCGCGTCCTCTCGCTGCGCGGGGAACACGAAGCAATGCATATTTATTGTTTTTTATATTAATATAAATTATGCCATAAATTGTTTTACAATTTGTAACTTAATAATGTTGATTATTATTATTATTACGTAGCGATTCTTTAAGAACGGTTGTGCTCGTGCGATCTGACCGGATTTTGTATGATTTACAATGTTTTTATTTTTAATGTAAGTAGGAAACTTTTCAATTGTAATAACGACCTACACGACGACTGAATGTTCCTATATTTTGCGTAGCGCCGCTTCCTCCGCTCCCCGCGCTTCCTCTCTCGCAGCACTAGTCTAGCAAGTTCCATTTTGAGTAGAGGAGTAATTGTATCACAATGAAGTGCTCACATAACTGGTGCTAAGTCAGTGCTGAGGCACGGGTACTTGTATTGTTGTATTCGTTTAGTTGTTGAGGCGGGCGGGCCCGAGGGTGCCGCCGTGTATATTTAGAAAACAGATACTTCCTGAATCCCTCCATGTATTTTCTGTGAAGGTTTTCGTGCAGTCCCGGACTAAAATTATCACCTTCTTTAAAGTCTTAAAATGCTTCCAATATTCTTCCTCGTGATAGAGTATAGGTACATAATTCTACTTAAAGACTCGTTATTTTAAGTAACGGTCTTGAAAAGATTTGACAAGTGAAACTTTTTGTTATAATTCATTACTACGATCAGTGCTTCATAATATTAATATAATCTATTGTTAGTGTAATATTCTAGGCCTTAGCGGAATTAAGTTAAAAGGGTGATAATTTTAGTCCGCGACCGTGCATAGTTCCGCGTGGTGCCAAATGGGGGCGGTTCGTCCTCTGGAGGAAACGCTTCGAAGTGTAGGTATTCATTAGTGGAGGTAAATCTAAGTCATTCCTTTGCGTTCGGTAGCTTGAGCGCGGGCTTGCCGCTGACATTGTAATTACCGATGAACGCATAGTGTGGTTTGTATTGTGTATATTGTGGTGTGCTTGTATGATCGACGGCAGTCCCGAGCCATGGCCCGCGGCGCCGGGGACGCGTACCCTCCGAGTTTTGACAACCAGCATGAAATACTTAACGCTATATTAATCAAATATTTTTTTCTTGTAAAACTAAAGGGTTATCGAATCGTTTCAAACGCATTATGATAATGAATTTTAATCTATTATTTATTTATGACAATTGATTTTGACTCACAAAAACCAGGAATGAATAATTATTAAATATATACTGAAAATAAAATGTGAATTAGCATGATAATAATTATAAAAGCTGGTTGTTGAAGTGGAGGGCGTGCGTGGGTCGGCGTGGCGGGCGCGCCGCTGTGATACCGTAGCTAGAAGAGGGACTCCGCTCGATGATACGCGGCGGGCGAGCGTGGCTCGCGTTGTTATTGTATCATATGTCTATGTATACAGCCTGTACAGTATTTGAATAAAGGACGTGTTTAGAACTAACGCTGCGGTTTTATTTATCACACTGATTCGTCTACCTCAGTATTTGTAGGATACAAGAGGGAAAAATAGTTATAAATTAAGAAAATTTTAATATATCGATTCATCAAAAACTGGTTTAATTGCATTAAACCGTTAATAAATACTTCAATGTGTTAAACGCTATTAAAAATAACAAAGTTTTTAATACCTTATTTTAATATGATATGAAATGATCAAAGCTTAGCGTGACTGGTGTCCCATATAATTTTTTGTGTTATGGGCCCCTATAACAAAAGATCCGGATATTGCCGATGTAGAGTGGGTGCACCAGTGCCACACCAGGAACCAGTAGTACACCATTTCTAATTTCACATCTATTTATTAACCTTCTGTCAAATTTCCCGCCACTTTTAGTACGTTACGTTTAGTAGCACTTTACGTACTTTTAGCAATCATAAAGTCATAAATAAAAGCGAGAAACACGCCATGAACATTAGTTTTTATAGCAAGATTTGAAACGACACTCATTCACTTCGTTTCGGGCGGCCAGTGAGCGACACGTTAGCGGTAAGTTTTTTAAAACTTTTTAAATTTTTGTTTATATCAATTGTTGTTACAGCTTTTCTGATAAATTGCGTAATATGTTCTATAAAGCAATAGTATTACGTGTTATTTCATCAGAAAACGAAAATTTAAATCAATATTTGTTACTGGTAAACTACTGGAACACGAATCGAATGATTTTCCAGTAGTATTCCATATGATCTACAACTGTTGTTTAAGCTTTTTGATATATATATATATATATATATATTTTGTATTTTCTTTTACATGTAGGTTTATTTAAAAAAGCAATAAAAAAATAAAATAAAAAGAAATCAATATCCACAATGTTCCAGTTGTAGACCACTGGTTTATTACTGGTAGTATCCATACTACAAGCTTGTTCCAGTAGTACCTAATTGACCACCAACCATTGATATACAAAAACCCAAGATGCACAGCCTCGAACAAAAGTAACAGTCAATCAATACTGTCACAAAAAACTCACAAGTCAAACTGTGAACATTATTTGCAAATTAAACCTTATACAGATTAGTTAGGATTGTTTTCACAAGGGAGTGTTCAAAATTGCGATGACGCGGGTGACACAATCACAAGACTGTTTGAAATAAGTGCATTCTGCACTTATTTTTTTGCGAAGTTTATGAGACGTCGTTTGTATATCTTGGGTTTTTGTATATCAATGCCACCAACTATTTTTCATTACAGACAATGCCGCCGAAAACAATGTTTTTTAGCTATAAGGAAAAGATGTGTTGAAAGCGATTGACAAAATAAGTAAAGGTGCAAAAATTAGACAAACAAGTCGAAAATACAACATACCCCAAAAAAAATAATTATGTGTAAAAAATATAAATCATAATTATAATTGAATATAAATTATTATAACTATGTGATATGATTTTTGTAATTAAAATTAAAATATTCTTCACTAGCGGCCGCCAGCGACTCCGTCCGCGTGGGTTACGGTTTCCGCACACAGTGTTACTATAGATGATAGCTTAAAATCTACCTCAACAAATGGTAAGTGGACTATCCAACACAAAATATTTTGTCAATTTGAACCAGTAGTTCCTGAGCTTAGCGCGTTCAAACCAATTTGGATCATGAGTTACACGTGTTATTGTGAGTCAACCATAAAAGATATTCATATGCTGTTGGGGGATATTTTTTAGGTAATGTTATGTAGAATATTTCCGTTATACATGACTTTTATGTGGCTTTAACCATAAGGCTGTACACGCGACTGAAGCTCAAGAAATGGAGAAAATTCTCCCGTTTCCCTACATTTCCCTTCACTACGCTGCTCCTGTTGATTGTAGCGTGATGAAAAGTATCCTATAATATGCCCAGGAGTAAGAAGAATAATTGTACCAAGTTTCGTCAAAATTCGTCCAGTAGTTTTAATTTGGAACACACAGACAAGCAGACTGACAGACAGACAGACAAAAATTTTACTGATTGCATTTTTTGCATCATTATCGATCACTAATCACCCCCTGATAGTTATTTTGAAAATATATTTCATGTAGGTACAGAATTGACCTCTTTACAGATTCATTAATATACAGATAGCTACGCCGCCACTGTAAATGACATGCAATAGCACGAACTAGAATAACCACCACCACCATGCACACAAAATAATTGTTTGTACTCCAGGCCTGTTCACTGACGCAGGTTCACAAACACACCCTTTTAATTAATGAATATTACGCAATAACTACCATACTAAACATCAAAAGAAAAAGGGCAGTCCAGCTCACTAATATAACCGGTCAGAACTGGACCACGACATACAAGAAAATGGAGCCGCCTTCTACAAAAGCATAGTAAGTTCTAATTGAGTTTAAAAATAATAATAATAAAAAATATCTTTTTAACTCCAAATCGTTTGGATCATAGCACATTTAGGTAAACGACAGCCCGTGGGTATGGTAATACTAGTAAACTATAATAAGCGGCTCGTCATATCTACAAATAAAATTAATGTTGGGTAGGAACACTTACCAACATGGTACATTACATGATTATCTTTGCATCGCACGAATCTGCCGCAGAATGGGAATTTCTAATAATAGGCACTCACTTCACATTCACTGCATCTTAGGTCGTAATTCTACTACTAATCGGACTCAAATAAGCTCTACTTAGCACATTCAAGCAAGATTGTAGGTAGTACCTATACTATAACGTTTGACGTTATTACATTGCACGGTGGTTTAATCATATTCAGAAAACGAATGGTTCGCGATGGCATCTTTATTCATCTACCCGCATAGATTTAAATTGTTAGATTTGCCGTCGCCATACTCCGACATTGGCACTTAAATAAGAGCGATAGTCGCTTCTTAGAGTGAGACAGCACGTTGACAGTCACCCGTTTAAATCAAAGGTCAACGTGCTGCCTCGCTCTTATTTTAGTGGCCATCACATAGTCCGGTCAAAATAGACATTCCAGTTTGCATTAATTCCCACACAGCTGGATTTTTGTGCAGGCCTTGAATACGTCATTACAAATGATATGTCAAAATTCCCCATCGATCCCGCTTGTGCGTTGTTTTTTATTCGTGGTCAAAGGGCCCAAATTTGCGTTTTTTTCTTAAATCTCTGAAACTAAAAGAGCTATCGAAAAATGGTTCAGGAAAAGTTTATAGATCGTAAAATTGTCTACCTAAAAGATCTCTACATTTTTCTTCTACAAAGCAGCGCTGTCGAGATATTGTGACTTTAAGCCGCAGGAAAGTCGTATTTTCGAGTAGCCCACATTATGCAATTACAATAAATTGGGTTGAGTAGTTTATCTGGTGCAGGTGGCAATTAAGTATGGATTGGCTCGAAACTATTATTTACCAATTTCCAGCCCCAATTTTCAGGATGTAGTTCATTGAAGTCAAAAAAGACAAAATGACGTATCAAGCTTGCATTCATTCCCAACAAGCGGGACTTTTGTGCAGGCCTTGAATACGTCATTACAAATGATATGTCAAAAGTCCCCATCGATCCCGCTTGTGCGTTGTTTTTTATCTGTACTGAAAATCTTCGGATCATATTCCTAACCTTTCTGGTAGTCAAACCTCAATGGTCCCCATAGAGACTTTTACTCCTTAGATGAAATAGGATAGATTGGCGAGAAAAAAAATTTTTGGTATTTTCAGTACAAAATGTATGGGAAAAGTTTTTTGCGATTCCTGACATTTCTAGTACTCAAACCTCAAATGGTCCCCTAAAGTCTTTTAATCCTAACTTATAATAGGATCGATTGGCATGAAAAAAAAAATTACCTATTTCAGCAATTTGTACTGAAAATTCCAAAAATTTTTTTCCCGCCAATCGATCCTATTTCATCTAAGGAGTAAAAGTCTCTATGGGGACCATTGAGGTTTGACTACCAGAAAGGTTAGGAATAGGATCCGAAGATTTTCAGTACAGATAAAAAACAACGCACAAGCGGGATCGATGGGGACTTTTGACATATCATTTGTAATGACGTATTCAAGGCCTGCACAAAAGTCCCGCTTGTTGGGAATGAATGCAAGCTTGATACGTCATTTTGTCTTTTTTGACTTCAATGAACTACATCCTGAAAATTGGGGCTGGAAATTGGTAAATAATAGTTTCGAGCCAATCCATACTTAATTGCCACCTGCACCAGATAAACTACTCAACCCAATTTATTGTAATTGCATAATGTGGGCTACTCGAAAATACGACTTTCCTGCGGCTTAAAGTCACAATATCTCGACAGCGCTGCTTTGTAGAAGAAAAATGTAGAGATCTTTTAGGTAGACAATTTTACGATCTATAAACTTTTCCTGAACCATTTTTCGATAGCTCTTTTAGTTTCAGAGATTTAAGAAAAAAACGCAAATTTGGGCCCTTTGACCACGAATAAAAAACAACGCACAAGCGGGATCGATGGGGAATTTTGACATATCATTTGTAATGACGTATTCAAGGCCTGCACAAAAATCCAGCTGTGTGGGAATTAATGCAACCTTGAGTCTTAATTTTGTCTATTTTGACTGGATGAGTACTTCTCGTAATAATAATAGATCCGTAATTTGATGGGAAAAAAATCGCTAAAAATATTATACTTAAATCAATATACTAATAATTTGTGTTCGTATAAATTCAACAATCATGGCGTATGATTCAAACAACTTAATTACTAGCTACGTAGGTACTTACCCCGTTTGTAGCCTGTCCACTCCACCTCCAATACACAAACACAATCACACTTAATACAAAAACAATTTGATGATACAATAGATATTATGTTTATGCTCGTGATTATTTAATATTAATATTATTTAATAATTTAAAAAATGTGAAAGAACGAATCTAACGAAGCCAACCAAACCAAAAAATATTATTGTTTTAAAAGTACCCCGATATTTTTGGCGGTTTGGCAAAGGAACTAAAGAACATACAGCCGTGAACCAAAATTCACGAGTATAATGTTTTTTTTTGTTTAAAAATATAATAAGAATATTTTTTAATTAACGCAAATATTAGCAGCCAATTATTAAGTACAAAGAAACGGTAATGCGTTATCTTGAAGGCCAGTTGGATGAGTTATCTTACTGACATGATGAAAATAATAAAACTTTTTATACACTCAAGTTTTTTTTTATTAAGGTTTTTACGAAACGTTCACAGGATAATAAAACAAGGTATATTAGATAATGTTGTTTAATGAGTAATGCCAATAGGCTGGGTGCAATAACACTCGACTCAACGCACGCTTAGTGTGGACGGTAACATTGCTCGCCAGCGCCGCCTCTGCAGATGCCCTCAGTTCCCATACTCGCTCGACAGCCTTACAACTACGTCTGATTAATGCATTAATGTAACTTGGAGAATCAAATGGAGGTGCCACCGAGGTGCCGGGATCACTATTTTAATAATTGTGACTTTTATTTGATTTGATATTATACATCTGCAGAATAGTTAAAGGCGCATAAAATGTGAGTATATTTACAATATTAAGATTAAGTACAAAATTGGTCAAACGACCCTTCTCCCATAAATAATAAAACTTTTTATACACTCAAGTTTTTTTTTATTAAGGTTTTTACGAAACGTTCACAGGATAATAAAACAAGGTATATTAGATAATGTTGTTTAATGAGTAATGCCAATAGGCTGGGTGCAATAACACTCGACTCAACGCACGCTTAGTGTGGACGGTAACATTGCTCGCCAGCGCCGCCTCTGCAGATGCCCTCAGTTCCCATACTCGCTCGACAGCCTTACAACTACGTCTGATTAATGCATTAATGTAACTTGGAGAATCAAATGGAGGTGCCACCGAGGTGCCGGGATCACTATTTTAATAATTGTGACTTTTATTTGATTTGATATTATACATCTGCAGAATAGTTAAAGGCGCATAAAATGTGAGTATATTTACAATATTAAGATTAAGTACAAAATTGGTCAAACGACCCTTCTCCCATGCGACAATTCGGGAGCAATATGAATTCGTATAATGTCGATAATACTACAAAATTTCATTTTTATAATACATTCTAATTACTTTTTGTACAACTTAGGTGAAAAATTAAGTAAAACGATTAAAAAGTGAAGAAAAGATAACATAAATAAATGCATATAAACGATTACACAAGAAAACAATAAGTCAAATAGTCCATTCGTCCAGAACACAATATCACAATAATATAAAACTCTGTCACTTAACAATATAATAATTCAAGGAGATCTAGAGTATACTTCACAGAAAATCGGAATGCTTTATAGTCAGGGTTGAGCAACGCGAACTAAGTACAAAACTTCGTAGATAGATAATAATACTTTTGGTTACGCGGGTAAATACTTCCTACGCACGAATATCCTTCGACTTACGCTACGCCTACTATAATTTACTGTACAGCTACATGTACTTACGAACTAGGTATAGTTGCTTTCTCGTGAGCTACGGTGATAATAAAATTGTATAGAACTCTCAATATACAGACTTTCGTTTAAGGCACGGACGGCTCGCCGCGGCCGAAGCGCCTGCCCGCGCCGCCGCCCTGCTGCGCGGCGCTGCGCCACTGCAGCAGCGTGCATGCGGCGCTGCGGCGCTGCGCCCTGCGGCTCTGCTGCGCGGCAGCGCGGCACGCGGCGGCGGCGCGGGCGGCGGGGCCCTGTGCGCGCGAGGCTCGCCTTCACTACATTGTAATTTAGAATGTTGCACGCTTTTTGATTCCCTTACTGCTAACTTACGACTAGGTGAGCGGCCCCGGCGGCCGGCGGTCGACTCGGTCTATCACAGAGAGCCGGGGACCGGCTCGAGAAAAGCGGGGCGTTTCCGAGGAGCCCGGACGAGCGTCGGAACGATTCGACCGTGATTATCCTCGGCTACACTCCCTAGAGGAGACCGAGTACACGTCGCATCGATTGAAAGACCACGTCGTCTAGGAGTGCAAATTATCATCTCACATAGTCTTATACTACTCTACGTATATAGGTCGCCTCGACGGAGATGACATCAAAAGTGATCACTCGGGCCGGCCGCTCGGAAACGGTCCCGCCCGCTCCGCCGCAACGAGCTCCTCCTCCTCGCACAATCGCGCTCGCGGAGCTCCTCTACTTTATCTACATATAACGCCCGGGGTCGCGACTCGAGCCCCGGGCCGCCTCCTCGACCGTCGACTTCGGCCCGAACGACGCCGAAGTCGACCACCTCGCGTCAAAATATAAAAAAATATCTATCGCCCTCCGAGCCGGCGGCGCGCCCGAGAGGCGGCCCCGCCGCCGCACCCCGAGGACCACTCGAAGACGCACACATGCAATCATACACACACGCACACGCACACAAATTAATTTCGTCGTCAAATATAAAAAGGTCGGGGCTCGCTAGATGAGGCGCTCCTCGGGCGGCGGCTTGAGCGCGTGGTGCATCATCTCGGCGCGCGGGTTGCAGTACTCCTGGCCGGAGGGCGAGTAGGTGCCGCGCGTGGCGCGCTTGCGCCGCGCCTGCGCCGCCAGCAGCGCCAGCGCCGCGCCGCCCAGGCACAGCGCCGCCAGCCCCGCGCCCAGCCCCCACGCCAGCGGCGCCACGCCAGCTGTGCCCGACGTGCTCGACGACACCGCCTGCCACACACACGCATGTCGAATGAGAATTCAATACGTGTTTGGATGCTTTCGAGATCCTTCGAAAAAGGCAAAAGTTCGAGCGGCGCCATTTCGAGCTTAATTAAAGGAGGCTCGGTTTGTGTGGATTTTCTCATAGCTGGGCACCGTTAATAAAATAGTTAACTTCGTTAATCGTTAATCCGCTACAAAAAAAGTTAGCTTCGTTAAACGTTAAAGCGTTACTTTTCGGAAGAATTAACGCAAGTTAAAGTTAATCGTTAATCCGTTAACTATGTGTAAAAATGCACTTTTGTATCGTTGCGTTAGCGATCTTATAAAACCTGTTGGTTGGTATAGGTTCTGGAAGTTAACAAGTTAAGAACCATTGAGGTATTACTACTACGTATAGAGTGGACATCGTGAACAAAAGTTTTGCGTCAAATTGGAGGGAAGGGGGCAGAAAATTCAGTGATATTTTTGTCTTTTTATCTATTTTATAATTGGCAACCATCTTTATTTTTCGCCTTATAATGATTGTACATGTTATAAAAACACAACACGACATTTTTTGATTTAAAAATGGTCAAAAAATTAAAATTAGACTGCAACTTTGTGGTCCATGGACCACAATGCGGGTAAGAACATTTTTGTTTGTGAAGTCATCTCTATAGGCAGTAATACCTCAATGAATTCAAATAGTTACATGTGTAATTTAATCGTTGGACATTAGGTGCATACTTATTCCCATTCATAAACATTAACATGTTGAAGTTCTCGTCTGAAAGCGAGGCTCGTTTTGGTGTTAAAATGTCTGTATCAGTGGAAAACAGACGTTCTACAGCAGCGCTTGAGGGTATAGCAGTATTGTATTTAATAAATATAAATAGACTTATAAATATCAATTCCCCGAGGAATGCAGCATCGTTGAACGAGTCTTTTGATTTCATGTCCAGCCAGATTTAAACGAGACTGTGCGCTTTACTCTTCAAAGAGTTGGAGCTCTTTGGTTGTTCTATAGACTGAGTGACAGAATTAAAAAAAGTCTTCTACGTCATCATCGTTGTTACTTGTATTTCTCCCTTGACTCCCTTCGGCATTTAAACTGCCATTCGCCGCGCTCGCCGCGCCCGGCACTGTCTAAACCTGTTTTTCGCGCCTCGTCCCGCGGAGCCGTGCGGTTAATAGTAGGCATTGGATTAACGATTAACGGACTTCTGCATAATTAACGGAAGTTAACATGTCCGTTAACAGTTTTTAAAGTTAACTTAAAAGTTAATCCGTTAATCAAAATGTTAACATCGTTAATTAACGATTAACGGATTAACGCGTTAATGCCCAGCTATGGATTTTCTTAGGGCAGAATTTTGGAACTGATTTCTGATCTATTTTCAATAAACTGAGGAAACGAAATACAAATTTGTTTTTAACTTCAAATTGAAATCTCCCCTTAAATAACTTAGTAAAATGCTTACCTGGTGCGTGCAGTTGTGTCCGCCCCAGCCGTCGACGCAGTGGCAGGTGTAGGCGACGACGGCGGTGCAGCGCTGCTCGCAGCGGCCGCCGTGCTGGCAGGGGCCCGTGCTGTTGCCGTCGTCCGCGCCCGCCTCGAAGCACGGGTCGCGCAGCGCGCACTCGTTGCCGCAGAAGCCCGGCGAGCAGAGACACCTGCAAAACACACATCACAACATTATTTATCAGTTCTTAAATGGAATTCTACGTAAAACGCAAGTAAAAATCTGAACATAAATTAATAAAGTAATACATTTGTAACTAGTATGTGTACATTTGTACATTTCTAATAGGAAGCTTTTATAGATAAATCATAAACTACACAAGAGAACAGAGCTGCTCGTACAGTAGTGGTGTAACAGTAGCAATACTCACGTGTAGCTGCCCTCGCGGTTGACGCACTCGCCGGGCCCGCAGCTCACCAGCCCCGACGCGCACTCGTCCACGTCCAACTCGCAGTGCGCGCCCGTCCAGCCTGCGTACAACCACACACGCGTCAGTTAAACAACTACAATGTAACCCCACCGCACCCAGGGCCAGATAGACAGGCCACAAACACATTCAAATATGAACTATACTGCTTTGACATAAGAGTCGATGTGTATGTAATGTGTATACATGTTGGTGCTCTTGACTGTACGTGTAGTACGAGCGGGTACAGGAGCACCCACTGCTGCCGCCCGACCAAAGAGCAGCGCTGGGTTGTTAAGACCACGTTTGGTTATGAATGTAACACCGACTCACTTTGAACTTACACTCCAACCAGGATGTTAATACATATTAGCACAAAACAGAGTTGTGACCAAATGCTGTCGACCCAGTATAAACACTAAAATAGGTACTTAATGAATGACATATACATGCTACCATGATCGAGTTGTAGTCTTATCATTACAATTGAATTATAAATAATGATGACTAATCTGACTTTAACTTGTAATAAAGCAATAAGTTGTCACAATTCTGCTGCATTTTAATTCATTGATAATGCTTAACACAATGCACCACCTATTTAATGCATTTGCATGATTTTGATGAATTATACATTAAATAAACTAGTTTGTTGAATATCGTACCGAGCACAAGGAACGCAAGCAATAGTGTCGCGCGCGCCATCGTGTCAGCATGGTCAGCCTGCGCAGGAGCACCTCACTGCCTCCAGTGACGCTGGGCCTCCAGGAAACCCCTTACGAACACACTCAGCCGTATTCACGTCATATTTTTAGGCTTGGTAGAACATATCACTTCTTTGACACAAGTTATCAAAAATCACTGAATATTCACTCTATCTCTCAATCACACGTTTGTATATTATCAAAGTCGAATTCATTTTACAATAAATGACATTGAAATTATCTTTAAACCAGCAAAGCAACTGCACTTGAATTCCTAGATCACTGCAATATCCGACCGATTTTCCTTAGGTAAGATCTGATGCTGAAGGAACAAGATGTTATCCAATAGCATTTGTCTCACGCGGGACGATAAGTCTCTAGAGTTATTGGCTGGGGACAGAGGAGCCTCCCGCCCAGTAAGTCTGGTACTGCGGCCACTGATTCACAAACTGCGCTCATGGAGCAGACGCTGACGTCAGACGTTATTCACCGTCCTTTTCCCGAGATGACACATGACACCGTACAATACTATGTTTATTTTACTATTTACGTCGAGAATCCCGATAAACATGATGATTTGTGTCATCGCTATTGTATGTTAATTGAACATGCTAATAAATACCAATAAAATGGCGTATTTTATTGCTCCGTATGCAATTACTATTGTCCATATTATTATCTCATGATATTATTTCAACAGTCTACACGCGAGAAATATTCTTAGCAGACTAAAGTAACTAATTAATTAATCGATCTCATTAACATCCAATTGAAGGCCATGGCCTAGCGTCAGTTATTAAGGACCTTTCCTCGTTCATAAGATAACGATGCGCCGACGCGACGCGAGGAGGAAGGATAGTGAGCCTATAAATTATTAAATTTATCTGACGAAAGTCAGTCAGCAAAATTTTCACACGTTTACATCTGTTACTGAGTTAGAACATAGCATAAATATTTTTGTAGGTAACATAGCATTCGTATCGTTTAGAAACGAAGATTCTGATAAGAAAAAAATATTTACAACAAATCAGTATTTGTAAAATACTCAGTAGTACAGAGTATTTTTTCAAAATAGAAAAAAATATTTTCGGAAAATTTAATTCAAATCACACCTTGTGTTTAACGACATTTTGACAGCATATTAAACTAGATAAACTATATTTAGCTCTATTATGAAGAAGCAAAATGAAGTTTGAGTGCTGGTGGCCCTTTATCAGTGATATCAGCGAGCGAGTCACGGCGTGATAGCGATTAGATTGCGCGCGCATCGACGACCGATTCACACATTGTTCGCGGCCACGACGCAAACATCCGATTAGATTCGAGACACTCGCGCAGGTTTTTAAAACGGAATCAGGTTAAATCAACAGATATGTTTTCATGTTTTAACCTTATTTTTTGTGTCCATACATTTTGTTAAGGAATTCACAGACATGTTTTGGCGTGTGACAAGATAAGCTATCAAAATTCAATGGAGAATGTATGTTATCAGAATGTGTGGAGAAATATTTTTCAATAATGTTTACTCGTAATTAATTGAGTGAGAGTCATATGCTCTGCGCCAGTTAGTGACCGATAAAATACAGGGGAGTGCTGCCACCCATAGGGTAGGAATCGACCTTTCTCTTGCGTTTCTCTTACGCATATCGTTTCCCACTGACCTGTGCCGCGCTCGCACAGCCGCCCGCTGTAGCCCTCCTCGCACGCGCAGTGGGCGCAGGGGGTAGTCACTGACCTGTGCCGGCGCAGTCGCACGTGTAGCCGCGGCGCTGGTGGAGGCAGCGGCCGCCGTGCTGGCACGCCGCGCCCGCGCCCAGCTCCACGCACTCGTTGCGCTCGCGCTCGCACAGCCGCCCGCTGTAGCCCTCCTCGCACGCGCAGTGGGCGCAGGGGGTAGTCACTGACCTGTGCCGGCGCAGTCGCACGTGTAGCCGCGGCGCTGGTGGAGGCAGCGGCCGCCGTGCTGGCACGCCGCGCCCGCGCCCAGCTCCACGCACTCGTTGCGCTCGCGCTCGCACAGCCGCCCGCTGTAGCCCTCCTCGCACGCGCAGTGGGCGCAGGGGGTAGTCACTGACCTGTGCCGGCGCAGTCGCACGTGTAGCCGCGGCGCTGGTGGAGGCAGCGGCCGCCGTGCTGGCACGCCGCGCCCGCGCCCAGCTCCACGCACTCGTTGCGCTCGCGCTCGCACAGCCGCCCGCTGTAGCCCTCCTCGCACGCGCAGTGGGCGCAGGGGGTAGTCACTGACCTGTGCCGGCGCAGTCGCACGTGTAGCCGCGGCGCTGGTGGAGGCAGCGGCCGCCGTGCTGGCACGCCGCGCCCGCGCCCAGCTCCACGCACTCGTTGCGCTCGCGCTCGCACAGCCGCCCGCTGTAGCCCTCCTCGCACGCGCAGTGGGCGCAGGGGGTAGTCACTGACCTGTGCCGGCGCAGTCGCACGTGTAGCCGCGGCGCTGGTGGAGGCAGCGGCCGCCGTGCTGGCACGCCGCGCCCGCGCCCAGCTCCACGCACTCGTTGCGCTCGCGCTCGCACAGCCGCCCGCTGTAGCCCTCCTCGCACGCGCAGTGGGCGCAGGGGGTAGTCACTGACCTGTGCCGGCGCAGTCGCACGTGTAGCCGCGGCGCTGGTGGAGGCAGCGGCCGCCGTGCTGGCACGCCGCGCCCGCGCCCAGCTCCACGCACTCGTTGCGCTCGCGCTCGCACAGCCGCCCGCTGTAGCCCTCCTCGCACGCGCAGTGGGCGCAGGGGGTAGTCACTGACCTGTGCCGGCGCAGTCGCACGTGTAGCCGCGGCGCTGGTGGAGGCAGCGGCCGCCGTGCTGGCACGCCGCGCCCGCGCCCAGCTCCACGCACTCGTTGCGCTCGCGCTCGCACAGCCGCCCGCTGTAGCCCTCCTCGCACGCGCAGTGGGCGCAGGGGGTAGTCACTGACCTGTGCCGGCGCAGTCGCACGTGTAGCCGCGGCGCTGGTGGAGGCAGCGGCCGCCGTGCTGGCACGCCGCGCCCGCGCCCAGCTCCACGCACTCGTTGCGCTCGCGCTCGCACAGCCGCCCGCTGTAGCCCTCCTCGCACGCGCAGTGGGCGCAGGGGGTAGTCACTGACCTGTGCCGGCGCAGTCGCACGTGTAGCCGCGGCGCTGGTGGAGGCAGCGGCCGCCGTGCTGGCACGCCGCGCCCGCGCCCAGCTCCACGCACTCGTTGCGCTCGCGCTCGCACAGCCGCCCGCTGTAGCCCTCCTCGCACGCGCAGTGGGCGCAGGGGGTAGTCACTGACCTGTGCCGGCGCAGTCGCACGTGTAGCCGCGGCGCTGGTGGAGGCAGCGGCCGCCGTGCTGGCACGCCGCGCCCGCGCCCAGCTCCACGCACTCGTTGCGCTCGCGCTCGCACAGCCGCCCGCTGTAGCCCTCCTCGCACGCGCAGTGGGCGCAGGGGGTAGTCACTGACCTGTGCCGGCGCAGTCGCACGTGTAGCCGCGGCGCTGGTGGAGGCAGCGGCCGCCGTGCTGGCACGCCGCGCCCGCGCCCAGCTCCACGCACTCGTTGCGCTCGCGCTCGCACAGCCGCCCGCTGTAGCCCTCCTCGCACGCGCAGTGGGCGCAGGGGGTAGTCACTGACCTGTGCCGGCGCAGTCGCACGTGTAGCCGCGGCGCTGGTGGAGGCAGCGGCCGCCGTGCTGGCACGCCGCGCCCGCGCCCAGCTCCACGCACTCGTTGCGCTCGCGCTCGCACAGCCGCCCGCTGTAGCCCTCCTCGCACGCGCAGTGGGCGCAGGGGGTAGTCACTGACCTGTGCCGGCGCAGTCGCACGTGTAGCCGCGGCGCTGGTGGAGGCAGCGGCCGCCGTGCTGGCACGCCGCGCCCGCGCCCAGCTCCACGCACTCGTTGCGCTCGCGCTCGCACAGCCGCCCGCTGTAGCCCTCCTCGCACGCGCAGTGGGCGCAGGGGGTAGTCACTGACCTGTGCCGGCGCAGTCGCACGTGTAGCCGCGGCGCTGGTGGAGGCAGCGGCCGCCGTGCTGGCACGCCGCGCCCGCGCCCAGCTCCACGCACTCGTTGCGCTCGCGCTCGCACAGCCGCCCGCTGTAGCCCTCCTCGCACGCGCAGTGGGCGCAGGGGGTAGTCACTGACCTGTGCCGGCGCAGTCGCACGTGTAGCCGCGGCGCTGGTGGAGGCAGCGGCCGCCGTGCTGGCACGCCGCGCCCGCGCCCAGCTCCACGCACTCGTTGCGCTCGCGCTCGCACAGCCGCCCGCTGTAGCCCTCCTCGCACGCGCAGTGGGCGCAGGGGGTAGTCACTGACCTGTGCCGGCGCAGTCGCACGTGTAGCCGCGGCGCTGGTGGAGGCAGCGGCCGCCGTGCTGGCACGCCGCGCCCGCGCCCAGCTCCACGCACTCGTTGCGCTCGCGCTCGCACAGCCGCCCGCTGTAGCCCTCCTCGCACGCGCAGTGGGCGCAGGGGGTAGTCACTGACCTGTGCCGGCGCAGTCGCACGTGTAGCCGCGGCGCTGGTGGAGGCAGCGGCCGCCGTGCTGGCACGCCGCGCCCGCGCCCAGCTCCACGCACTCGTTGCGCTCGCGCTCGCACAGCCGCCCGCTGTAGCCCTCCTCGCACGCGCAGTGGGCGCAGGGGGTAGTCACTGACCTGTGCCGGCGCAGTCGCACGTGTAGCCGCGGCGCTGGTGGAGGCAGCGGCCGCCGTGCTGGCACGCCGCGCCCGCGCCCAGCTCCACGCACTCGTTGCGCTCGCGCTCGCACAGCCGCCCGCTGTAGCCCTCCTCGCACGCGCAGTGGGCGCAGGGGGTAGTCACTGACCTGTGCCGGCGCAGTCGCACGTGTAGCCGCGGCGCTGGTGGAGGCAGCGGCCGCCGTGCTGGCACGCCGCGCCCGCGCCCAGCTCCACGCACTCGTTGCGCTCGCGCTCGCACAGCCGCCCGCTGTAGCCCTCCTCGCACGCGCAGTGGGCGCAGGGGGTAGTCACTGACCTGTGCCGGCGCAGTCGCACGTGTAGCCGCGGCGCTGGTGGAGGCAGCGGCCGCCGTGCTGGCACGCCGCGCCCGCGCCCAGCTCCACGCACTCGTTGCGCTCGCGCTCGCACAGCCGCCCGCTGTAGCCCTCCTCGCACGCGCAGTGGGCGCAGGGGGTAGTCACTGACCTGTGCCGGCGCAGTCGCACGTGTAGCCGCGGCGCTGGTGGAGGCAGCGGCCGCCGTGCTGGCACGCCGCGCCCGCGCCCAGCTCCACGCACTCGTTGCGCTCGCGCTCGCACAGCCGCCCGCTGTAGCCCTCCTCGCACGCGCAGTGGGCGCAGGGGGTAGTCACTGACCTGTGCCGGCGCAGTCGCACGTGTAGCCGCGGCGCTGGTGGAGGCAGCGGCCGCCGTGCTGGCACGCCGCGCCCGCGCCCAGCTCCACGCACTCGTTGCGCTCGCGCTCGCACAGCCGCCCGCTGTAGCCCTCCTCGCACGCGCAGTGGGCGCAGGGGGTAGTCACTGACCTGTGCCGGCGCAGTCGCACGTGTAGCCGCGGCGCTGGTGGAGGCAGCGGCCGCCGTGCTGGCACGCCGCGCCCGCGCCCAGCTCCACGCACTCGTTGCGCTCGCGCTCGCACAGCCGCCCGCTGTAGCCCTCCTCGCACGCGCAGTGGGCGCAGGGGGTAGTCACTGACCTGTGCCGGCGCAGTCGCACGTGTAGCCGCGGCGCTGGTGGAGGCAGCGGCCGCCGTGCTGGCACGCCGCGCCCGCGCCCAGCTCCACGCACTCGTTGCGCTCGCGCTCGCACAGCCGCCCGCTGTAGCCCTCCTCGCACGCGCAGTGGGCGCAGGGGGTAGTCACTGACCTGTGCCGGCGCAGTCGCACGTGTAGCCGCGGCGCTGGTGGAGGCAGCGGCCGCCGTGCTGGCACGCCGCGCCCGCGCCCAGCTCCACGCACTCGTTGCGCTCGCGCTCGCACAGCCGCCCGCTGTAGCCCTCCTCGCACGCGCAGTGGGCGCAGGGGGTAGTCACTGACCTGTGCCGGCGCAGTCGCACGTGTAGCCGCGGCGCTGGTGGAGGCAGCGGCCGCCGTGCTGGCACGCCGCGCCCGCGCCCAGCTCCACGCACTCGTTGCGCTCGCGCTCGCACAGCCGCCCGCTGTAGCCCTCCTCGCACGCGCAGTGGGCGCAGGGGGTAGTCACTGACCTGTGCCGGCGCAGTCGCACGTGTAGCCGCGGCGCTGGTGGAGGCAGCGGCCGCCGTGCTGGCACGCCGCGCCCGCGCCCAGCTCCACGCACTCGTTGCGCTCGCGCTCGCACAGCCGCCCGCTGTAGCCCTCCTCGCACGCGCAGTGGGCGCAGGGGGTAGTCACTGACCTGTGCCGGCGCAGTCGCACGTGTAGCCGCGGCGCTGGTGGAGGCAGCGGCCGCCGTGCTGGCACGCCGCGCCCGCGCCCAGCTCCACGCACTCGTTGCGCTCGCGCTCGCACAGCCGCCCGCTGTAGCCCTCCTCGCACGCGCAGTGGGCGCAGGGGGTAGTCACTGACCTGTGCCGGCGCAGTCGCACGTGTAGCCGCGGCGCTGGTGGAGGCAGCGGCCGCCGTGCTGGCACGCCGCGCCCGCGCCCAGCTCCACGCACTCGTTGCGCTCGCGCTCGCACAGCCGCCCGCTGTAGCCCTCCTCGCACGCGCAGTGGGCGCAGGGGGTAGTCACTGACCTGTGCCGGCGCAGTCGCACGTGTAGCCGCGGCGCTGGTGGAGGCAGCGGCCGCCGTGCTGGCACGCCGCGCCCGCGCCCAGCTCCACGCACTCGTTGCGCTCGCGCTCGCACAGCCGCCCGCTGTAGCCCTCCTCGCACGCGCAGTGGGCGCAGGGGGTAGTCACTGACCTGTGCCGGCGCAGTCGCACGTGTAGCCGCGGCGCTGGTGGAGGCAGCGGCCGCCGTGCTGGCACGCCGCGCCCGCGCCCAGCTCCACGCACTCGTTGCGCTCGCGCTCGCACAGCCGCCCGCTGTAGCCCTCCTCGCACGCGCAGTGGGCGCAGGGGGTAGTCACTGACCTGTGCCGGCGCAGTCGCACGTGTAGCCGCGGCGCTGGTGGAGGCAGCGGCCGCCGTGCTGGCACGCCGCGCCCGCGCCCAGCTCCACGCACTCGTTGCGCTCGCGCTCGCACAGCCGCCCGCTGTAGCCCTCCTCGCACGCGCAGTGGGCGATCTGCGCACACAGACACATGTCATAATATAAATAAAAAATATCAGCCTATTAAGTCCGAAAACACACAACCGGTAGCACAGCGGAGGAACGTACCTTCTCGTCGGCGACGCACTTGCCGTGGTGGCAGGGCTCCACCTCACAGAAGGCGCTCTCGCAGTGCACGCCCTCGAAGCCGTCGTAGCACTTGCACGTGTAGTTGTTGCCCGTCGGCGGCTCTGCAATGTGGAATAACAACTTTACACATTCGTCAACGATTTAATATTAGCTAGATGGACGACACAACATTTAGATAATAGCACAACATAGGTCTTTTTTGCTGACAATGTGCGCGCGCTCAACTGAACGCGCCGAACCCGTCCGTGCACGTGCCGGGCGCAGTATAGCATACCTGGCGGCACGTCGAGGCACTGCGCGCGGCCCGGCGTGCAGGGCATGTGCGCGCAGGAGCGGTCGCGCGGCACGGCGCACGTGTCGCCGCGCCACTCCGCCGCGCACGCGCAGCTGAACGCGCCGAACCCGTCCGTGCACGTGCCGGGCGCAGTATAGCATACCTGGCGGCACGTCGAGGCACTGCGCGCGGCCCGGCGTGCAGGGCATGTGCGCGCAGGAGCGGTCGCGCGGCACGGCGCACGTGTCGCCGCGCCACTCCGCCGCGCACGCGCAGCTGAACGCGCCGAACCCGTCCGTGCACGTGCCGGGCGCAGTATAGCATACCTGGCGGCACGTCGAGGCACTGCGCGCGGCCCGGCGTGCAGGGCATGTGCGCGCAGGAGCGGTCGCGCGGCACGGCGCACGTGTCGCCGCGCCACTCCGCCGCGCACGCGCAGCTGAACGCGCCGAACCCGTCCGTGCACGTGCCGGGCGCAGTATAGCATACCTGGCGGCACGTCGAGGCACTGCGCGCGGCCCGGCGTGCAGGGCATGTGCGCGCAGGAGCGGTCGCGCGGCACGGCGCACGTGTCGCCGCGCCACTCCGCCGCGCACGCGCAGCTGAACGCGCCGAACCCGTCCGTGCACGTGCCGGGCGCAGTATAGCATACCTGGCGGCACGTCGAGGCACTGCGCGCGGCCCGGCGTGCAGGGCATGTGCGCGCAGGAGCGGTCGCGCGGCACGGCGCACGTGTCGCCGCGCCACTCCGCCGCGCACGCGCAGCTGAACGCGCCGAACCCGTCCGTGCACGTGCCGGGCGCAGTATAGCATACCTGGCGGCACGTCGAGGCACTGCGCGCGGCCCGGCGTGCAGGGCATGTGCGCGCAGGAGCGGTCGCGCGGCACGGCGCACGTGTCGCCGCGCCACTCCGCCGCGCACGCGCAGCTGAACGCGCCGAACCCGTCCGTGCACGTGCCGGGCGCAGTATAGCATACCTGGCGGCACGTCGAGGCACTGCGCGCGGCCCGGCGTGCAGGGCATGTGCGCGCAGGAGCGGTCGCGCGGCACGGCGCACGTGTCGCCGCGCCACTCCGCCGCGCACGCGCAGCTGAACGCGCCGAACCCGTCCGTGCACGTGCCGGGCGCAGTATAGCATACCTGGCGGCACGTCGAGGCACTGCGCGCGGCCCGGCGTGCAGGGCATGTGCGCGCAGGAGCGGTCGCGCGGCACGGCGCACGTGTCGCCGCGCCACTCCGCCGCGCACGCGCAGCTGAACGCGCCGAACCCGTCCGTGCACGTGCCGGGCGCAGTATAGCATACCTGGCGGCACGTCGAGGCACTGCGCGCGGCCCGGCGTGCAGGGCATGTGCGCGCAGGAGCGGTCGCGCGGCACGGCGCACGTGTCGCCGCGCCACTCCGCCGCGCACGCGCAGCTGAACGCGCCGAACCCGTCCGTGCACGTGCCGGGCGCAGTATAGCATACCTGGCGGCACGTCGAGGCACTGCGCGCGGCCCGGCGTGCAGGGCATGTGCGCGCAGGAGCGGTCGCGCGGCACGGCGCACGTGTCGCCGCGCCACTCCGCCGCGCACGCGCAGCTGAACGCGCCGAACCCGTCCGTGCACGTGCCGCCGTGCAGGCATGGCGCCGACTCACACTCGTCGATGTCGTGCTCGCACCTGCAACAATATTCAGACGTTAGTTTGCGTAACAAGAGCGCTGGAAGACGGTGGAGGTAGTATGTTTGCTCCGACCGGCACGCAAGATCGACTGATCTACAATTTATAAAAGTATGCCGAGCGTGTTGTCCGTGCTACACTCGCACCTCATATTACCGAGTATGAGTGAGACATAAAAAGATTATCAAATAAAAAAAACATGTACTTACATGTCGCCATCGAAGCCTACGGGACAGAGGCAGGTGTAGGAAGCCACGCCATCCTGGCAAGTGGCACCGTTCTGGCACTGATGCTCCGCGCACTCGTCTATGTCGATCTACAAACCATTCACGCACTAATTAAAACGCAGTAGGACCACGGGCAACAAATTAAACGTTCATTCTACTTCAAAAGAAGGTAAAAATTAAACAATGACATGACAATGGGATAACAATAAGGAGGCATATAGACATGCAGGTCTCACCTGGCAGTAGTCGCCCGCGTAGCCGGCGGGGCAGGCGCAGGCGAAGGAGTTGCGCAGGTCGGCGCAGTGGCCGCCGCGCGCGCAGTCCTGCTCCAGGCACAGGATGCAGCCCACGCCCTGCCCGGCGCCCCACGGCCGGCCCGCCCTAAGCGAACACACACTCTCATGTTAATGTCAATTGACCACCGTCGTTAACACATTCTCCGCCTAGGCCTTGGAAAAGGCAACTTGACTCTCATACCGATATAACCCACAGTTTTTTTCTTCGCCCAAAGAATTTTGAGTTGATTTTGGATTAAGTTGTTTCAACATGTCAGAAGTCGTAGTATTGGTCCCAAGAGATCGCTAATAAAATGAATTATGATGCACTTTATGACAAACAATCCTACTACTATTATAAAGGCGAAAGTTTGTATGTGTGGATGTATGGATGTATGGATGTATGGATGTGTGGATGTATGGATGTATGGATGTTTGTTACTCTTTCACGTAAAAACTACTGAATGGATTTGAATGAAACTTTACCACAATATAGCTTATACATCAGAATAACACATAGGATATTGGAAATCGAAATCCACGCGGACGGAGTCGCGGGCGGCCGCTAGTATAAAATAAATGCTAAAATTGGTAGTCATAAAATTAAGTTAAAAACGTACTTCAGTTTCTAAATTACTACACATAAATCAAATAACATTGAAAAATACTTGAACACCACCCGACTGGATGACACAAAGCCATGCTAGACAACAGCAGAACTCACTGCAGCGCGTAGTGCGGCTGCGCGGCGAGCAGCGCGGCGGCGGCGCCCACGAACAGCTGCTCCTCCGTGAAGAACGGCAGCAGCAGCCCGCCCACGTGCACCGCGCCCATGCAGCCCTGCGCACACGCACGTCACATACACGTTACACTACAACACTCCTCCTCCTTGATTCGTATTCCTCATTACTGAGGGTTGTGATCATTGTTGAAATTAATCACACAACAATTCTCTTGGCAATCATAATGGAACGATTGGTCATTGCCTTCTCCATATTCTCCTTATACACAACAACACTGTTGTGCTGCATTGTTGCAGTGTTGTAGTGTATATATGAACAATGCAGTGCAGTGTTGTAGAGTTCTACAACACTGCTCGGGTGAAAGAAATTATATCCACCTTTTTTGAAGCGAAAAAAGATAGTAAAAAGTACTGTCGAATTGAGTATCTTCCCCCTGTTTTTAAAGACGGTAAGGAATAGACATTATAGCAACATTGCTCTTTGAGATTTTTTATGTACTGGAAATTAGAACCTTATAGCAACATTAAAGTTCACCGATTGCTTTGATGTAAAAATATGAAAAGCACGAAAAAAATCATAAATACTACATGTAATGAATTTATTTACCTTGAAGTATAAACCAACAGAGTTGTCAGCAGCAAAGTCTTCACCCTCCGAATACTCCCACACTGCGGAGTCGGTCGCATTGTCGGCCTGTTGACGAGTAAAGAATATATGTAATATAATGCACGTTATTCTTCCATACATCACGATTCGTCCGATTGGGCTTCAGCTTCGTATTATATTTTTAGAGGTTCACGCTCGCTTTTTTATTTTCATACTAAGGCTCGTATTAATAAATCGCACTTAACTCTGAGCTCGAACTTGAGCGCTAACTTGAGGTGCTGTTTTGTATGAAAATGACGTATCTAGTTCGCACTCAAGATCGAGCTCAGAGTTGAGTGCGATTTATAAATACGAGCCCTACTATAGTGTAAAAGTCCTGAGCTACTAAAAAGCACATCAGAATTAACGCAAACTCATAACTGTCAAAACCTTCAATTGATATTGCGTCGCAACTATCAGGCATTAAGTTGAACATCGATTGAAGATTTTCCTGTCCGTACCTGCGTGAGCGGCGGCAGCGTGGTGGGCGGCTGGGCGGTGCCGGGGCGCGGCCCCACGCCGCCGAGGTGGATGTCGCCGCGCAGCATGAGCTCCTGCCACGCCGCCACGTCCATGTCCGCCACCATGCCGCCCTCCTCGTTGCCCTCCGAGTCTATGAACGCTCCTGGGAATAAAAAGGATATTGTTAAGGCTTTCGATCTATATCATCAAAGTCATAGATAACATTTGTATCGTTGTTTATTTTGAAATTAATAGTTAAAACATGAATTGGCGTCCAAGGAAGGGATACCAGAAATCGGAGTTCTCGCAACAGACAGTTAAACAGTCAGTTAACAAAAAAACAAACAGACAAAGGTGTGTCAGATTGCCGTCTCTTCGAATTATGAGAGTGAGGGAATATGGAGTGCACCTGTGCTTGCGCACTCACTTCTGCACTAAAATATATCCTGCTGAAAACGACCGGAAGAGTATTTTTGTCGTTCTATGACGTGCAAAAGGATTTACTTAGTGAATCAAATTGCTGAATATTTTTTTTTATTATTTAATATCCTATGAAGTGAGTATGTATGTGATAATATGCGGCAGCTGACCTTTGATCTGATGGTCGGTGACGGTGAACCGCAGCGTGGTCCAGGCGTGCGGGCGGGGCGCGCGCAGACGGCGCAGCTGCGGCAGGCGCGCGCCCGCCACGCGCCACTGCACGCTGGCCAGCCCGCCGAACACCGACACCGTGAACCACGCCGCCTCGCCGCCCTGCAGCCCGCCCGCCGTCTCCGTCGCGCCCTCCGCCGCCTCCGTCTCCGTCGCCGCCGCCGCCGCTCCTGCCGGCAGCTCCGCGTGCAGCAGCGTGCCGCCCACCTTCGTCCTGCGAATGAGTACTCTTCTAAAGACAATCTGCTCGACTTTCGACCAAACGTGTTGATGCCCGAAAAGATCAAAATATTTGTTTCCTAGAACTGACATAGATCGAATCGATCGCAGTTAATTTGTTCCCACTTGAAAATACAAAAACTTAACACATCTTGCAAGTTGTGCTAGGTATTGTGTATTATGCATAAGATAAGTGAGAGTACGTTGTTTGTGTTAAGATACGCTAATGTTTCTTGGCAAGATAATTTTTCACAAAAAACATTACAAGACTATTTTACGAATAAACGATTGGTATTCATTGACAAGGGCTTGATAAGTCATACCTGTAGGTGATGGTGAGCGTCTCGGGCGGCTGCAGCGCGTCGCCGGGCTGGCGCAGACTGAGCGGCAGCGCGGCGCGCGGCTCGCGCAGCCGGTACGACAGCGTCGTGTTCGCGCCGTCGAATGTCGCGTTCGATACGCACTCGTACCTACACAAACAAACGTACATGTTACATTACATGTCTAGGTAGGTACGACCTCACAAAATACACACAGAAATAGACACCTAGCATGAGTAGTAATTTGAAACTGATTCGTTTTTTCAATGACCAGTTTTGGGAATTAATGTCTGTTACGTCTTCAGGATGATATTGTTATTTGGGTGCATGCTACCCTAGTTCCCAAAGGGCACATAGACGGCAACAGTGAAGAAGAACTTGGTGTAAGCGGGTAGTCGCACCAGGAGTCCCTCATACCTCCGTTCAATGGGCGGAGCATGCGTAAAGGCATTCACCAAGTATAAAAAAAGGATGATATTGCTTTGTCACAACATACTGCTGTGTCATGATGGCATATCTTATTTTAATTAGATTTATCAAGAAATATGCGATATAAAAGTCAGTAATAAAGCAATGGCACTTGCAAGTGGCCGCCTACTCACCCGTTATCCAGATTCCGGCAGTGCGAGTTAAGCGGGCATCCCTGCAGCTGACAGAACTCGACCTCGGCGCACTGCTTGCCCTTGTAGCCGCGCGGGCAGGCGCACACGTAGTCGTTCCAGGTGTTGGTGCAGGTGGCGTTGTGCGCGCACGGCCGGCTGCGGCACGCGTCGTCCGACACCACGCCCGCCAGCACGCCGCCCGGCTCCAGCCACACCGTGCCGAAGGGGGGAGGGAGGGACAGGTTCTCCACTTGCAGCGGGAAGAATTCGACGATGGTCACGTTCACGCCGTTCGACACCTGCAAGGGACGAGGGTCATAGCTTTAGAATTTGATTCACTTCGTTACATTAAACGTAATCGCCTAATAATCCAGTCAAAATAGACAAAATTAAGACTCAAGGTTGCATTAATTCCCACACAGCTGGATTTTTGTGCAGGCCTTGAATACGTCATTACAAATGATATGTCAAAATTCCCCATCGATCCCGCTTGTGCGTTGTTTTTTATTCGTGGTCAAAGGGCCCAAATTTGCGTTTTTTTCTTAAATCTCTGAAACTAAAAGAGCTATCGAAAAATGGTTCAGGAAAAGTTTATAGATCGTAAAATTGTCTACCTAAAAGATCTATACATTTTTCTTCTACAAAGCAGCGCTGTCGAGATATTGTGACTTTAAGCCGCAGGAAAGTCGTATTTTCGAGTAGCCCACATTATGCAATTACAATAAATTGGGTTGAGTAGTTTATCTGGAGCAGGTGGCAATTAAGTATGGATTGGCTCGAAACTATTATTTACCAATTTCCAGCCCCAATTTTTAGGATTTAGTTCATTGAAGTCAAAAAAGACAAAATGACGTATCAAGCTTGCATTCATTCCCAACAAGCGGGACTTTTGTGCAGGACTTGAATACGTCATTACAAATGATATGTCAAAAGTCCCTATCGATCCCGCTTGTGCGTTGTTTTTTATCTGTACTGAAAATCTTCGGATCCTATTCCTGACCTTTCTGGTAGTCAAACCTCAATGGTCCCCATAGAGACTTTTACTCCTTAGATGAAATAGGATCGATTGGCGCGAAAAAAAATTTTGGAATTTTCAGTACAAATTGCTGAAATAGGTAATTTTTTTTTTCATGCCAATCGATCCTATTATAAGTTAGGATTAAAAGACTTTAGGGGACCATTTGAGGTTTGAGTACTAGAAATGTCAGGAATCGCAAAAAACTTTTCCCATACATTTTGTACTGAAAATACCAAATTTTTTTTTTCTCGCCAATCGATCCTATTTCATCTAAGGAGTAAAAGTCTCTATGGGGACCATTGAGGTTTGACTACCAGAAAGGTTAGGAATAGGATCCGAAGATTTTCAGTACAGATAAAAAACAACGCACAAGCGGGATCGATGGGGACTTTTGACATATCATTTGTAATGACGTATTCAAGTCCTGCACAAAAGTCCCGCTTGTTGGGAATGAATGCAAGCTTGATACGTCATTTTGTCTTTTTTGACTTCAATGAACTAAATCCTGAAAATTGGGGCTGGAAATTGGTAAATAATAGTTTCGAGCCAATCCATACTTAATTGCCACCTGCACCAGATACACTACTCAACCCAATTTATTGTAATTGCATAATGTGGGCTACTCGAAAATACGACTTTCCTGCGGCTTAAAGTCACAATATCTCGACAGCGCTGCTTTGTAGAAGAAAAATGTAGAGATCTTTTAGGTAGACAATTTTACGATCTATAAACTTTTCCTGAACCATTTTTCGATAGCTCTTTTAGTTTCAGAGATTTAAGAAAAAAACGCAAATTTGGGCCCTTTGACCACGAATAAAAAACAACGCACAAGCGGGATCGATGGGGAATTTTGACATATCATTTGTAATGACGTATTCAAGGCCTGCACAAAAATCCAGCTGTGTGGGAATTAATGCAAACTGGAATGTCTATTTTGACCGGACTATAATAGTTTTTTCTTAAACAATTTTTTATAGAGGGTAGCAGCTTATAACGGAAAATATTATCCAAATATGTATTTTAAAGGTTCCAAATATGTATTTCATTATTGTACGATAATTCATCATCGTATCAATCAAAAGACGGCTACTATAATTTTAAGGCTGAAGACAAATTTTTTGGCAGACAGAGTTCGCTTTTAACCACGGCTGCAGTATCCGCAGCCGAAACGTCAAGCAGTAAGTACCAAGGGGGCGATTCACTAAGCGCAAATGTCATAATCTCACGGTTGTGTCATCGGCGACAGTAGGAATTTAGTACTAATTTTGTACTGTCGCCGTTGATACAACCGTGAGGTTATGACATTTGCGCTTAGTGAATTCCACCTCTACTTATTAAAATTATGTCGTGTTAAGTCACTTTATATTGTTGTCTAATTAAGGCAGTTATTGTTATTTTCACTTATTTGGAAGCGTGTATTGTGGAAGCTTACCTGGACGTCCTGTATAACTCCTTTGAAGTAGGCGCTGTCGTCGTACACGGGCGCGGGCGCAGCGGACACGGGCGCGGGCGTGGTGGGCGGCGGCGCGGACACGCCGGGCGCGCCGGGCGCGGGCGACACGCCGGGCACGGCAGCCACGGCGGGTACGGTGGGCGCGGTGGGCGGCGCCGGCTCGGCGTCGAGGCCGGGCGGCGGCGGCGGCCCGCCCAGGTACAGCACCTCCGCGTCCAGCTGCTTGGCCGCCGAGATCGACTTGCGGAAGTACTCCGTGCCGTTAAGTTTTACTTGCACCAGCGTCGCGTTGCGCACCACCTGCACGGAAACCAAGTTTTGAACATTTTCACGCATTCTATTCTTCAAAAAATAACATTGGCATACTTATTATGAAATGAACTCATTCATACATATAAAATACCTCAATCATATATTTAAAACTATATGATTAACAAAGATAAGTTGAACTTAAATAAAAATTATAACTTTTCATGATGAACCAATATAAAGTTAAGAAAATGAGCATCAGTCTAAGAGTTTGTACGGTTTAATTACCGTATATTTCCCGCGTCAACAATGTTATTTAAACGATTTATTTAGTCAGTTCACGTAATATCACGCAAGCATGTACTCGTGTCAATAAACATTATTTTATCTGCAATCGACTCTGCCATTTTCAAGAAACCGTTTAAGAAAGAGTTTTATTATTATGTATAACAAACATCGTGATACCTCAATGAGATGCAGATGTCCGTTGTCGAGGCGCGTGCCGCCGACGGTGTAGTTCTCCGAGGTCTGGTTGAAGCGCAGGTGCACCAGCAGCTCGCCGCCGAACAGTGAAGCGCTCACTTGAGTCTCCTCCTGCCCCTCCCTGCAGGCGGAAACCACTTTATTGCATATCCTTGGTTGCGTATAGTTTCAATACCGTTGCGAAGCTGTTGCATACTTGGATCGACATGTAGTTGAATTATCGGTGAGAGTTTTCTTTAATTTATACAGTTACAAATGTGCTTTAACAACTACGGAACCAAATAATGAATTATTTTTTACAAAATCTCAAAATTAAAATGATAATGATTGTAAATATTTGGACCATAACCTCAGATTCTGAGGTTATGGTCCTGAGGCTCAGAACACAGACCTATTTTGTATGAGATTTTTTCGTTTCGCAAAAAAATGTTGACGGAATTGTCCACTGTTCTTTTTTTCCCGCACTGACAAAACCCATCCAGTTTGATAAAAAAATACACAAATCTATTTTTTTTATCTGTGTCTACTTTAACTATTTTAGAGAAGTTCAGAAGAACGTTACCTAGGAATGGAGCCGAGGTAGAAGATCTGTCCGGTGGGTTTGCGCGTGCGCACGAACATGGAGATGTCGAGCGCGGCGTGCACGGCGCGGCGCGCGGCCGGCGACACCTGCACGATCACCACCGAGTGCGCGCGCGCCGACTCCTGACCGAACGTCGCTGCCGTGTAGTCTGCCGGAGTAGAGTTACATGTTATTTTACGTGATGTTACATATTACATCGTTTTTACGCTGTGATGTGCAGGAACATGGTTTATATGGAAAGTTCAATAAATAGTCCTCTTCCTAGCGTTTATCCCGTTTTTCTGCGAGATCCGCTTTGACCATGATCCAGGAATTGGCGAGTCTGGTTACTACACTGAAGCGACTGCCATGAGACTTTCGAAACTCATAGAGGGGAACCACGCAGATTGGATCATGACATAGAGGAAAGTTTGATTAGTAAATATCAAATTCATAAAAATAAAAATAAAATTGGTGTTTTACTTGTCCTTATGTATCTGGAAAGTATTCATTTGCGGTTATTCCAACGTTTCAATTATTTGATAAAATCAAATAAAACGGAGTTGAAAAATTCAAACTTGACCAAACGACGTTTTTAAATCCCCGAGTTAATAAAACCAAACTACTGTCATTTGAGATCATTATATTAAGCGTAAACAAGGGAGGTGCACTGACTGTACTGGCAGGTGTCGCCGAGGTAGGGGCGCGGGCAGGCGCACACGAAGCTGGTCCAGTGGTCCTCGCACAGGCCGCCGGAGCGGCAGGGGTTGGGCGCGCACTGCGGCGTGCGCGGGCAGCGCGCCAGCACGCGGTGCAGGACGCGAGCTGCGCCCGTGCTGGCGCCCGTCCCCGGCGCCGCCACCGCCGCCGCGCCGTCCTCCGCCGCGGGCTCGGGCTCCGCCTCGGCCGAGCCGTCCGCCGCCTCGCCCGACGCCTCCGTCGTCGCCTCCGCGCTCGTGCTGTTCGCGTCATCCGGCAGCACCTACACACGATCGTGTTAATGATCTCGAACATGGGACGATGATCCGGACGTATTGACATCCATTATATAAAATAGGCATTTTTACGCCACATTCATAATTTTGTTCTTTCAATAATTCAGTTCATAATCGGTCATCATACATTTCAGTCCATAACATTCTAGTTTTAACAGTTTATCAATATATCAATTTTCATATGTACCAACCCATACAACGTATCTCTATAAAAAGCCCTGATTGTAGTAAACAATTCTCGTTATCGGAAGCACATAAACTATAAACGGCCACATCATTAATTCGAGATTCAATTCTTATTTTTTCGTTCATCATAGCTCCCGGAGACACTGACCCACTGTCCGTTGACGACGACGTCCTGGAAGCAGCCCACGAAGAAGTTCGGGCCGTGCGTGAGCGGCGCGTACGAGGAGCCGGCCGTGCCCAGGCGCGTGGACGGGAACGACGTCACCGACGAGTTGTACGCCTCGTTCTGGCTGATCGGGTAGATGGTCTGCTCCTCGTTCGCCGCCAGGACTAGGTGCGACGAGTTTATTGTTACGAACACCTGGAATACAACAGAACGTTATGATTAATAGACCCGTAAAGTGACGCCAGAAAATCTTTTTAATCTAACAACCATGCTATTGAAAAGTTTACAAGTAAGTACTAAACCATGATGATGATGATGCACAGTTTTTTTTATGGCAGATGCATTAAATTTATTTTTTCGGTAAAGTTAAACACAACTCATAATTTTACTGCTAAGCCTTTGCTATAGAATATCCAGCAGTAGCTGTTTAGCATGATATAAGATTTTTTAATGAACGCACCTTTTGCCAATTACTATCGTTGAGATTCGACCCTATAAAAACGCCCTCCCACTTGTTGAGCAGACTAGAATGCAGGTTGAGGCGTCCGTTGGACAGCTCGAGGAAGAAGTAGGTGAGGCCGCGACCCATGGCCAGCAGCCCGTTGCCGAGCGTCGTCTTGAACCGGAACGAGATGTCGTAGCCCTCCTCGCGCGACGTGTTCACCTCCGCGTAGCTGCTCTTCTCCAGGGACATCGTTGTTATCTGAGAACGCAGAGTATTGAGTTGATTATAATGATTTGAAAAAAATAGTGACGTGAAACGAACATAGAAAAATGTGATGTCGAATTTTAGTTTGCTTACAAGAGGGTGATAAAAGAATTAAGTGAATATCGTACCTTCTCGCAGGTGGTGCCGTAGAAGCCGGGCGCGCAGGAGCAGTTGAAGAGATGGTCGGTCTCGTCGCGCAGCCAGGGCAGGCAGGCGCCGCGGTTGCGGCAGGGCGCGCCGCGGCAGCCGCGCAGCACCACGCTGCAGTTGCGGCCGCCCCAGCCCGGCGCGCAGGCGCAGTAGTAGGCGGCGCGGCCGTCGTAGCAGCGCCCGTGCGCGCACGGCCGGTAGCGCGCGCACTCGTCGATCTCCACCTCGCAGTGCGCGCCCTCGTAGCCGGCCGCGCAGTCGCACGCGTACGCGCCCACGCCGTCCACGCACTTGCCGTGCCCGCACGGCGCCGACGCGCACTCGTCCACGTCGGTCTCGCAGCGCGCGCCCGTCGTGCCCTCCACGCACACGCACTCCAGCCCGGCCGCCGCCTCGTACGCGAACGGCTGGTAGAAGTGGCGCGGCAGCAGCATGTGCGGCTGCGGGCCCACCTGCAGCGGCGGCGCGTCCGCCGCGCGGTACAGCGACGCGTTGCTGCGCTCCAGGCACACGCCGCCGTACTTGCACGGCTCGCCCTCGCACTCGTCGATGTCCACCTCGCAGTCCTTGCCTGCAACCGCCGTAACAAGGTGTAACGACTCGGCTCCGACCGCCAAACTAGAGAATAGAGCAGTAGCAGCCCTGGCTGGTGATACGCACCGGTGTAGCCGGGGTGGCAGACGCAGCGGTAGTCGTTGAGGTCGTCGACGCACTCGCCGCCGTTGCGGCAGGGCTGCGGCGCGCACTCGTCGATGTTCTCGCTGCAGTCGGGGCCCGTATAGCCGGTGCCCGCGCACTCGCACGAGTACCCGTTCAGCGCGTCCACGCAGCGCCCGCCGTGCAGACATGGCGCAGACTGTACAACAAATAATAAAAAATTGGCCAAGTGCGAGTCGGACTCCCGCACTGAGGGTTCCGTACAAATTCTATTTTTGACGTATTAAAAAAACTACTGAATAGATTTCGTTCGAACTAATTTTCGTTGGTAGTTTTTGTGGTAATGTACATTATATAATTATTTCAGTTTTATTATCCTCTTATTTTAGAAGTTAGAGGGGGGGGGACACACTTTTTTCCACTTTGGGAGGGTCTGTCCCGCAAAGTATTCACTTTAGAAAAAAGTTACATTAGAAACCTTAATATATTTTTTAAAGACCTATCCATAGATACCCCACACGTATATGTTCAATGAAAAAAAATATTTTCAGTTTCAGTTCTGACTATGGAGACCCCCCACTATTTTTATTTTTATTCTATTTTCATGTGAAAACCTTGTTGCGGTTCACAGAATACATCCACTCACTAAGTTTCAACAGTATAGTACTTATAGTTTTGGAAAAAAGTGGCTGTGACAGACTGGCGGACAGACAGACAGACAGACAGACAGACAGACAGACATGACGAATCTATAAGGGTTCCGTTTTTTTTGCCATTTTGGCTACGGAACCCTAAAAAAGGTATTGACCCTTATAGCTTTAACTAAAGGTCGAAAATCATAAAAAATATATATATACATGTCACGCAAAGAGAGAGCGTAGCGTCAGCTGGTAACGATTGAGTCACTGCACAAGAATTTCAAGGACTTCAATAAAACTAAACGTAATTATTGAAATGTAAATAAGTATGTATGAATGAGGAGGAGGTATTTAATTTATTTTAAATTAAACGTACAAAAACCAATTAGATTACTATGTAAACTACAAGGCCGCTTATCTCAAGTCTTGTAATATGTCATGTGACTAGCGTACGTACCTCGCAGTCGTCAATGTCGATCTCGCAGGTGGGTCCGGTGAGCCCGTCGGGACAGACGCAGGAGTAGCTGGCGACGCCGTCCACGCACGTCGAGCCCGCCGCGCACGGGTGCGACTCGCACTCGTTGATGTTCACCGAGCAGTCCTTGCCTGCCGGTGTACACAGCGTTAGTTCAGAAAATGTACATATGGAAGTTCGCAGGGTCGAAGCGATTACGATATGAAAAACATGTATAAATTAGTATCGGTATTAAGAGTCGATATATTGTTCTTGCATTGCGAATTCTAAATCTTTACAAACATTGAATCCGTAAGGGAAACACTAATTGTTTGTATATTTGAAAGAGGTTTTCAATTATAGTTTAAACTTGTTTTAATTTAAACTTTCTTGTTTGCATGTTAGACATAAAGGCTGATGTTTTAAAAAACTGTCAATTTCTATACACGAATTAGTATACCATAGTTAAAATTAGAAACGTAACAAATAATTACACGCGAAACCTTTTACGTTTATACAAATAAATAAATAATGTGAACTACCTTCAAATCCTTCCATGCAGGTGCACTCGTAGTTGTTCTCGAGGTTCTGGCAGGTGCCGCCGTTCTTGCACGGCGACGACAGGCACTCGTCGATGTCCTGCTCGCAGCTGTCTCCCGTGTATCCTGCAGGTGACAACACGGGTGCGTGAACAGTCGAACAATCAACCAACCAATCAATCAAACAGTCAACCACGTTCCACTGCTCTGTAAGGGCTTCGCAAAAGAGCGCCAATAATCTTAATTATAAGCAATAAATTTCAATTTAATCCTATCTTGGTAATGCAACATTTATTTTAAATTATAATGAGACACCTTTGTGGTCGACTATACACGCAATTATAATATACCTTAACCCATAATAGGTATTGGCAATTAGTAGACTTCACATATTTTTCAAGAAAAAACAACATAAGTAATTTTCTCATTCAATTTAAAAAGGCCTTTAAAAGCAATTAAATTTTTTACAACTATTTAATTGCTTCATTGGAATTTATTAACGTGTATTTAAACAACGCATAATTTAACCCGATGTGCAATCAAAACATTTAATTACAGACAGAACATGAGAAAATATAACAAAAACATTAATTTATCAATTAAAACTATTTTTTAAAAAAAGTTACCTGGCCGGCAGTAGCACTGGTATGACCCTGGCACGTTCACGCACACTCCGTTGTTGCATATCTTCGGTGAGCGTGCACACTCGTCTATGTCCAACTCACACAGCCTCCCTGAAACAAACATATTGCGTTAATAAACTATGCAAAATATGACCAATTTAGAAGCAAAACACCTTTACCTTTAATCACAAAACACAACAGAAATAAGACTCGACTTAAATTCGTCATGTCTATTAGCTACGCTTAGTATGTAATAAATAACAGTTATTTAAACTAAAACATAAATTAGTCACATTGTATTGCAGCCAGTTTACTCAAGTGTACATCCGAACTGGTTCGCAATACGAGATGCTCTGTCCCACTTCATTGGATAGGTATTCACTATTGTTTTAAGTGCATTACCTTCAATTTGCAATTGCGTTTCATGACTAATGCAACAAGCAATAAATTAAAATAAAAAACATTTTATTACTCCAAACATGTAATCGATTCATAAAACCGGTTTCAGTTACGGCCACAATCGAATGCGGTACATCACTATCAAATGACATTGGCTGTCAATGTCACAATCAGTTCGACTTAGTTCATTCGTTCATTCATGTGGTGTCTGTCACAACAATGTAATTATTTTCAGTGTATTTGTGTAATAAACTCTTGTTGATACTACTTTATTCATATTTCATGACTAAAAACAACCAAGTTAATAGCCTATATTTGCATTATGATATATTCAGTGCGCAACATTTTAAGGTTATGTCGAATACAATGTGTTCTACAAAATAAGCGACTGAACCACATTAGAGTTACGAGCAAGACTACGAATAATAAAGAAACCGGTGGAGAGAACGACGATTATAAATCGCTTTTGCAGAAATATCATGATAAAATCACTTTCAGCTCTTACTTGGAACATGAAAAGTTAGAATTAGGTTACTTCAAATACCACTTGAAAACACTGAAAAGGGCAAAAGTGCAGGAAGCCAAAGATTTCAAGGAGAAAAGCTTGCCGCCCCTGCCCGCCGCCCTGCAATATTACGTAGACAAAGACAAATTGCTCAAGACAGAAACAAGTGACAACAATGTACAAACTACAGAGCAAGTATTTCAGCTTCCATTTGCTAAAACTACTCATATAGAAATAAGAAGTGAGGAAGTCACACAAGAAGCATCCACAATACCTTCAAAGCAGCCAAATACAACTTCAGAGCAGGAATTTGATCAGTCTGACATTGATAAGTGGATGACAAGTTACGAGTATTATGATGACAGTCAGTTTGTGCCAACTGATGACGAGTGGGCTAAACGATATGGGACCCCTGATCCGTCTATTGGGATCACTCAGGTGCAATGTGGAGGCTGCGGGGCCCTGCTACACTGCAGTGAACCAGCCATCCCCGGCTACCTACCCAGTGAGATCCTCCGGGGCAGAACTGAGGAGCAGCTTAAAGGTATAGAATGCCAGCGTTGTCATTTCCTCAGAGAATACAACATTGCTTTGGATGTCACAGTGCAGCCAGAAGAGTATGAAAAGCTGTTACAGTCTATTAGGTAACAACTATTTTCCTAAATATTTACTTTATATGAACACTTCATTCTGTTGCTAGTTGTTTGCCTTTCTGTGAAGTAATGAAAATTTACAAATAATGTAGATTTTCAAGTGTTATATTTGTTTACATTGTAAATAATGTTTCCAGGTATGTGAAATCCATGGTGATACTAATGGTTGATCTACTGGACTTCCCGTGCTCGATATGGCCTGGCGTCATGGACATTATTGGTACTGATCGGCCTATCATCATTGTGGGAAACAAGGTAAGGTGATGGTTTAGTATAGCTAAATGGCAAACTCTTGTTTCTTTTAAGTTTGTTTTATATTTTTATTCTTTACTCTGGCGCAAAACATCAATACTGAACAACAGGCTGCAACAAACTCATAATTATATTTTGTTTTCAGGTGGATCTTTTACCTGGTGACAGTCATGGCTATTTAAAGAGGGTGAAAGAATCACTTCTGACAGAATTAAGCAAAACAAGACTAGGCACCGCTAACATCAAACATGTTTCCCTCATCTCAGCCAAAACTGGGTATGGAGTGGAAGATTTGATATCTGTTCTCTTCAAGGAGTGGCTTTATAAAGGAGATGTGTTTTTAGTTGGCTGCACAAACGTTGGGAAGAGCTCCCTGTTTAATGCTCTCCTGCAGTCTGATTACTGCAAGGTGCAAGCAGTAGATATTGTCAAGAGGGCAACTGTCAGCAGGTGGCCCGGGACCACCTTGCATCTTTTAAAATTCCCCATCAACAGGCCCTCAGGCTGGAAGATACACGCGAGGACAAGAAGACTAAAATCAGAAGCAAAACTTATAAAGCTTGAGAAACAAATTAGAAGAGCGCAGTCCAACGGCCGCGCGCCCGCCGAGCCGCCCGTCCTCATCGGGCACATAGGGAGATCGTTCTCGGAATCGCCGGTCCAATCCGCCGCCGCGGCGGATAAGCATCGCAAGATGATGACGCTAGACGAGAGAGATGAACTTTTCGCTCGAAGCAAATGGCTGTACGACACTCCCGGGGTGATCCACCCCGACCAGGTCCTCTCGCTCCTGAGCACCGAGGAGCTGCTGCTGACCATTCCAAAGAAGCTGATCCGACCCCACACCTACTACCTCCACAAGGGGTACACGATATTCATCGGCGGGCTCGCCCGGCTCGACCACGTCGACTGCGAGTTTCCCTGTCGTTTCACAATATTCTGCGCGGAGAGCCTGCCCATAACCGTGGTAAAAACCGAGGACGCCGACGAGATATACGAAAAATTCGTGGGAACGGAGCTGCTCGCGGCGCCGGCGGGGGGCGCCGAGAGGATGAGGCACTGGCCGGGCCTCGAGCGCGCCAAGGAGGTGCTCGAGTTCACGGGCGAGGGGCCGAAGACGTGCTGCGGGGACGTGGTGCTGTCGTCGGTGGCGTGGGTGGGCGTCACGGCCAAGGGCGGCGCGGCGTGTCGCGTGGCGGCGTGGACGCCGGCCGCGCGCGGGGTGCACCGCCGCTACCCCTCGCTGCTGCCCTTCGCCGTCAATCTCAAGGGCAAGAGGATTCGTGACACGCCAGCCTATATGATAGGAAACGTGTTCTGCGAGGATTGAATATTCAGCTTCCTAGTAGTGTATGTAGCACATTGACTGATTAATCCATTGTAGATTTATTGTATTGTAATAAAAACCAAATCTCAAATTCATATTTTATGACGTTTTTTACTTCCCTCCTTTTTCATCAATTTGCAGATTATTCTCTATTTACTTTAAACCAACTCTTTAATGCTGTTGTAAATATAATTCAAACTTCACTTATCTACTCCCATTATTTTGAACAGCAAGTGTTATCCTGTGAAATGTGTAAACAGTCGGTACGTACCGGTGGTGCCGGGCAGGCACTGGCAGTGGTAGGTGTTGTCGCGCGCGAGGCAGGTGCCGTTGTTGCAGGGCGACGACGCGCACGCGCTCTCCGCCGGCGCCACCACGCAGCGCCACAGACCGTTCTGTTCTACGCATTCCTAGGCAGTAAATAAAATATTTAATATTAAAATAAAATATAACTATAAATATTCTTAGTATTGCGGTGCTATCGGTAAGTCCGAGGCAGCACTACCTAGCATGTTTAAGCATGATCCGTACAGAATTTGTGTCAAGTGAACACTATCAACATTTCTCTTTCCTGGATAGCTTAACAAAATCATATCAATACAATATAAATCAGAAGAGCAATCATCGCTGGTCTCGTTAGTTTACCTGATAGTGGGGACAGGAGGTGGCGCGGCAGTCGACCGGCAGCTCGCAGCTGGCGCCGGAGAAGCCGGGGCGGCAGTCGCAGGGCGCGCCGGGGTCGCGGCACGTGCCGCCGTTGCCGCAGCCGCGCGCGCCGCAGCCCTCGCCCTCCGCCGCCGCGCCCTCGCCCTCGCCCGCCGCCTCCGCCGCCGCGTCGCAGCGCAGCCCCGTCCAGCCCGGCTCACACTCGCACCGGAATCCCATGGGCTGGAAACCCACCACAGCTCGACAAATAACAGTGGATCCACTGTGTATTGGACTTGTGTAGTGCTTCAATACGACAGGATCGGTGATGATAGCATACGGATATTTCTAGCCGCAGACAATTTCCAGGTCCAAAGAATACATTATGTGCTTCGATTGAAAGTTGATAGTTGCTGTGATTGTGAATTCTCTTTAAACAATGGGAAAAGTGTGGTCAACAGTGCATTTATCATATATTTTGTTATAAAATTAATGAAGTCCATAAAAGATTTCTGTGCATGAAAACGTTCTGAAACCTTGATTTGTGTGGACAGTGTACCTATGTAACATTTTCACCAAGATCGTATTATACTAAAAAAGATGCACGCGGCGAAAACGAAGCGGTGATCGTGCGAAATAAAAACAAAGCAGTAAATATATAAATTAGCAGAAGCGGGTTCAAAGCGACGGCGATGTACTCACGAGGTCGTGGCAGGCCTTGGCGTGCAGGCAGGGCGGCGGCGCGGCGGCGCAGCGCTCGCCCGTCGCCTTCAGCTCCGACAGCGCCTTGCCCGCGCCCGCCCCCGCGCCCGCCCCCGCGCCCGCCTCCGCCTCGCAGTACGCGCCTGCGCCACGCACACACACGCACGGGACAGACACAACGATCAACACATGCCGCGAAACACAAAGTAAACAAAAACAAAACACAACAAAATGTCTCGCTATCGCATTTGAAACACGAGATAGAGCGAGGGCGGTTTGAAAATGAGATGTATTTAAATTATTTCGAAATAAGGAGTGAACAGACTCAAAATTAATTCAGGCATGAGTATAATGACTAAGTTTCCTAAGTAGATCATTCCATGCTATGAAAAAGTAGTAATCATGAATCAGCCTCAAACAAAACAGTTAAAAACGGTCTATCGCTAACATCAAAAGCATACAATTTTAACACATATTTAATGACAATTTAACTTCTAGTTTTTCATGACGATCGTAATATAGTATTCGTAGTTACGAAGCGTTACTCTGCTATTTCACTTACGATTATCAACCTTACGTCAAATTAATAGCAGACAAAATACATGGAAGCGTACCTCTGTAGCCCGGCGCGCATGTGCAGTTTACGTGATCGGCGGCGACGGTGCACGTGGCTCCGTTCAGGCAGACGCCCGCCTGGCACGCCATATCCAGAGTAGTGCAGTTCGGTGCCGGGCCGGGCGCGCCTACGAGAATTTATGTTATTTTGTTTTAAAGTCGAATGTAGCTCTTTGCTTTATTTTTAAATGTATTTAACTTCACAACTCACCAAAATATCCAGCATCACAGACGCAAGTCACTTGCTTTGCCAGCATAACTCCTGTTATCATATTGGGCATACCTGTGAATAATGTTGCAATTGATATTTCTCCACAAAATAAGAAAAGAAAATAAATGGAGGTCAAAATGCTTCAGTGATAAAAATTAAATTCAAGTCCGTAATAATGATGTAGTCTGACCAAAGCACTTGATGTAAAAGAAAACAATGGCATCAAAAAACCTTATCAAAACACTTTTAGCTCTATTGGTCATTTACTTTTCGCTGGCATGTTTAGGGGATACTTATTGTCTATTCAGAGCAAAAGTGTCAGCATGGTGGACATACCGGGCGGAGCGCGCGCGCAGTGGCTCCGGGGCGGGCAGAGCAGGTCGGCGCAGGCGGGCGGCTGCGCGGGCGACGGCGCGGGCGGCGCCAGCGGCGACGTGCACAGCGGCGGCGCCCAGCCGCGCGCGCACACGCAGCGGAAGCCGCCGCCGCCGCTCTCCTCCACGCACGCGCCGCCCAGCCCGCACGGGCCCGACGCGCACGCCGACATCTGCACGGAGACACCTCGCGAATTACTACGTACTCTAGCTTACTCAATAGGGATGTTGCCACCACCAGTCATTTGACCTTCTTTTATTAACTGTCAAAACGATTCCAAACTATGAAGTTTGTATGGGAATAGCACACTATGACGTCACTAGTTTTAAAGTCAACTGAGTAACTAATTGTATAATTTTAATTTATTAAAAATCTTAAGTTTACGTATAAACGAAAACAAACCAATACATTACGTGCTAAAAAGCGTCTTCTTTTTTAAGAAAAGTGTTGTGAAATTAATTATGATATGTGTTAACATCCCTATTATTACATTCTAAGGCTCGTATTAATAACTCGCACTCAACTCTGAGCTCGATCTTAAGTTCGAAGTAGTTATGTCATTCTCAAACAAAACAGCACCTCAAGTTCGCGCTCAAGTTCGAGCTCAGAGTTGAGTGCGATTTATAGCCTCAGTCTTATCAAAGAAACGTCATCTCGAATTGGGAAACGACTAGTTAAAGTTTTCCAAACTTGACTCGGACTTGTGGTCCGAAACAGATTGGCGAGAAGATTAGGCCAGTATTCATCGTAATGTCAAATATTTATCCCCGCTAGACGGCGTAACATAAGCATACGGTCCAAGTCTACTGTGATCGGTATATTTCTATCGGTGATAAAAAATACTATCAAATTGACCGAGGTCAAGTAATTTACACCATCTATGCAATATATTTTAGAAAAACCCTCAATAAAGTTTCACTCTTATGTGACCACTCACACTATGGCACCGTTCGCCGGTGTACCCGGGCTGGCAGGCGCACACGAACCCGCCGTACGTGTCGTAGCACACGCCGTGCGCGCCGCAGATGCTCCTGTCCTCCTCGCACTCGTTCACGTTCAGCTCGCAACGCGCGCCCGTGTACCCTGAGAATATTACAAACAAATTCAGGTACATTTACTTTCTTTTTGGAATTGGTCTAAAAACAGGTCTATTAAACTTAACCGTGATAAATAATACGTTGGTGGTTGAACGTAGTACAGAAAAGCAGTTCTGGAATAGGATGGACCTTTTCCATAACGATAACTACTGCGATTCAATTAATAAATGCCGAGTATTTTTTTTAAACGCACGATTTCTCGAGGCTGACCTACGATGGTGACTCTAAGTAAGTTGCTTGTAATCTCAAAAAGAGTTTCAATCTGGATTGTGAAGTAACACGGTGGATGTTCTACTCCCTACAAAAACAGTGTCAGTGTAACGCAAAGTACGCACCAGTCCCTGTGCAGTCGCAGGTGAAGTTGTTGACTGCGTCGACGCAGCGGCCGCCGTGCAGGCACGCGCCCGCCGCCGCCGCGCCCGTGCACTCGTCCACGTCCGTCTCGCAGTTGCGGCCAGTGTAGCCTACGCACACGCACGTACACATGACAAACACACACGTATAGCATGACAATTTACTGCACTACTACAAATATGGGTCTAACAAGTTGCTATATTTGGACCTCACATCTTTCCATCAGGTCGTGTGTCGACATTTCGATTGGCATTTTACATTGAAATAGCTCAAAAAAATAACGTGTGAGCAGTACGTAATTAGCATGATGAAATGTGAAATTCTTAAAAGGTAATAAGATAATGCAATAATGTTATGCTCGCCGTCAAATGTACCTTATCTTTAGCGTTGTGCTTCATTCATTTACTGTATAAAGGTACCTGGTGGGCAGGAGCAGACGTAAGTGTCGGAGCCGGGCGGCACGCTGCAGCTCCCGTTGTTACGGCACGGGCCCTCAACGCAAAGCGGGTCGAGCGACACCTCTAATTCGCAGTGTTGTCCTAAGGAACAATCATTTATATTACATTATGATATAAACATACGCATACATAGTTTGCTACGACTTATTGTGTTACGTTTATGATTCAATTACCGCATTTAGATTCTACCCCTACTACTATCGATCGTCCTAAATGATCAATTCATAGGCTGAGTGTCCTGGTTCGGTAGGTGGGGTTTCTCAGAGTACACAACGGTATGGGCGGAGCAATTACCGACCACAAGCCCCGCCCCAACCGTTAACGCAGATAGAGAACTACTTCTCAAAAAATTCTCAAGTCACATCGGAAGATCATTTTACGGAGTATGGGGTATAGATATCTCTGACATAACTGGTGCAACAGCTAAGCAAGCTTATGTGTTACCGTGGTAGTTGGGCGTGCAGTTGCAGGTGTAGTCGCCGCGCGGCGTCTCGAGGCAGCGGCCGGCGTGCAGGCACGGCGCCGAGCGGCACGGGTCGCCCGCGTCCACCTCGCAGTTGTTGCCCGTGTACCGCGCCGTGCAGTGGCATTCGTATCTGCAACGAAAAGTATTATTTTTAAGTAAATACAAACAGGCCCCGCCTTTCCAAGAAAGGGCACTATCGATTGGGGCCGCCAGACTGCTCTTGTGGCCCAAATGCATTGCATGATTAACTAACCAGATATTAAAGACCCATGTGCCCAGGGCCCAGGGCCTCTTATAGGTAAATAGAGGCAATATTGGCAATAAACATTTCTTTAACGAATTAATTATTTCAACAATACTTAAACCACTAATTAACTTTGAAAACATATTTGATCAATAAAGCAGATCTACAAATAAATGTCAACATTCATATATATAAACGTATATTTTCTTGCTTAACTGGTGTAATAAATAAATGAAGTGTTGAATCATCTGTGTTAATAACTGATCAGGATTTATAAATGTTTTTTTGTTATCAATTGAATGAGGAAGTGAGCATTATTAGTTTTTATGGAGTTATGATAGATCAATACACTCCCTGTTTTTTATCAGTTATTTTATAGCGCAGTTTCCTGTTAGGATTTTCACAGGAAGCAAATGAATGATTGTTTAATGTTTATTTATTAATGCTAACTGTAAAACTTACCTATCGTGTCTTGATATACAAGTTCCATGTCGCATGCAGGGTTCATTGTAGCAATGGTCCTTAGGTGGTATCCTTAATACGTCTTTTCTGTCTTTACCTGCAATAGTGAAAGAAAATGTTTAAATTATTCTTCATTCCAAACAAATATTATCATTTATGTTTAGTTTTGTTTTATTAAAGATAGCCTGCCGCCTGAAACGTGGGGGGAAGAGGGGAGGGGGGAGCTTCCCCCCACATTTCCGGGATCAAAAGTACCCTATGTTTAATGGGTATAGTGTAGCTAACCAACAGTGACAGAATTATTCGAAATACTAATGACACCTGGGTGGAATTGGATCTCACGAATTTTGCATGTTGTAAAACTCTTTTGGTACTTGTATAAGTTTCGTAAAGCGCTATAGGTACGTCAATTCTTGAGGATGAGGATTGAGAATGACGTAGGTAGCAAATAAGAGCCAATCCAGGAGAATGGGCAGCTGCTTTTTATAGCGACCTTCCCAGCGGGGTAAATATGTGCATAACCTTTCACCTGGGGGATCCCTACATACAGCAGTGGACTGCAACAAGCTGTAGATGATAAAAGCATGCTCACATTCGTCGGTAGTGAGCGGGCAGTGTCCGAAGTGCACGTTGCGGAACTGCGCGTTGGCGGCGTGGAACTCGAGCTGCGGCCCCTCGTGGATGCAGCCGCTGAACACGTTGCCCACCAGCAGCACCGCGCCGCCCGCCTCCAGCGCGCCCGGCGACAGCAGCTCCGGGTTCCATGTTACGTTTGATATCACCTGCACCACACAAAACAACGTATAGTAAGTACACTGTAAGTATATATATATGAAATGTTTTCTTAAGTTTATGCGACAATTACTTATAAAATAATAAACGGATATAATCGCTGTATAATTACTACGGCTAACTTCACATTCAAAAATAACGGATACTTTTCAGCAGCCGTGATCACGGCCGAAAAAAGAAGCCGAAACGTCGGGTTATCGTGTAAACATGTATGTAGGTAGTTTAAAATTATACCGCGATTAAATCCTGTTAAAAGTTGTTTTATTTCATGTGATTTTTGTTTATCAATTTGCGTGAAGAAACCCTGCGTGAAGGAGATTTTTAATTGATAGGTTTAACAAAACATTTTTAATGAAACTGTTTTTTTTTACACACGTCTGTAGCAAGTCTCTTTGCTTTCCTAGTGATTGACATAATAACCAGCTCCCAGAAAAGAGAAGAAGAATTAACTTTCCAAACTAGTTTGGGAATGTCCAACCTGCGAGTCCTGATCCACCTCGAGCAGCAGCGCGGGCGGACTGGGCCGGTAGCGCAGCGCGACCCAGTGCCAGCGGTTGTCGAGCGTCTCCTTCGCCAGCGCCACCTCGCGCGTTGACTGCGTCGGCAGCGCCCACGACACCACCACCTTCTCGTACAGCGCCGTCACGTGCAAAGTGTACCGCTCGAACCGCTGCGAGAACAGCTCGCCGCCTGGAACACATGCGTTCATTAAACTTTTTTTTTCTCGAGGTCAGGCAAAGATATGTATTTTGTTTTTTTAATTAGTCCTTGACAACAGGCAAAAGAATCCCATACAGCTGTTGTCTGTGATGGATACGTCCGTCAAATCGTCGACTACAGGGATAAACCCTATAGAGCACGTGTCACGTGTTTATAAACCACAGCAGGACTATTCTAAATATGCGTTGATTCAACAAACAGAAATAGAAACCTCACAGAGCGACACTCTCATTGTCATAAATGTAAACAATCATTGTAAATGCAACGGCTGCGTGTGGTTACCGATGTCCGATATTAAGGTGAACGAAAACATTACATCTTTCATTATCAGATTTTATATTTGTACATACGCATAATGTCTATCATCAAGCCACAGAAACGTACAAACATTCAATTTTGGTGATTGGCGACGAGTTATTTGTGAAAAGTTGACCTTAAATACAAATGAGAATGTCGTGTTAGGCGGCACAAAAGCAGGTGTTTACGTGACGCTAGCAGAATGACAACTACTTTTCCCTACTTGTAAATAGTAGTGCAGTGATATATGAAGGTATCGTGCACGAGTGAGTGATTAGGCGCTAGGGCGGGCGAGGTGAGGAGCTAATGGAACCGTCTGGAGCACAATGGTGTGCCGGCGTGACAATAGACTGCATTAAGATATGTATCTCCGCCTCTTCATATGTTTTAAGTCTTACATCGTGACATGCTTTCAAATAAGTTATATAATGATATTTTTAACTCTTTTATCTCATTATGAATGCACTGTCTGCATGCAAACAAATTATTTTAACTCGATTTTTTTGGCATTAAATTAGAGGATGATGATGTAACTTAAATTACGACAAGACGAAATACTTTTCTTATCTTTAATAGAAACCCAAAACTTGATCTCATTCAGCAATAACACCAAATATAATAAATAGTGCGTTTACTACGTCTAGTACCATCAACACACTATCTGTAAATACTTGTGAAAGAATACTTACAATTCACAAAACCCAATTTAATATGTATTACCGGAACATCCAAATAATAATGAATGGATCTAGCGTAATTTACAGTTGGATGGGGTAATGAAAACATGATATACCTAATCCGCATGATGGGTTCCAAGGATCCTCTAAAATGAACGAACACAATGAAATGAAATGCATGGTAGAATGAAAACAAACTTTGCTCTGGCCGATTAGAGAAAAAATGTACAAGTAATAATCTTATCATGTGGAGCAAATCGTATTCATGGAGACTTATTTAACTAATACGCCGTGTAATCACAGGTGAATTAACCTCGTGTTAACAACAATCCGATGTTTTGTGATGATTCGGTACGGCGCGGTAAGTCATCCTAATTTAAAGAAAAGTGTTTCAGTACGTAAATTCCTAATTTAATATGTTCGCTGTTAAGTAAATTTTCCGGTCGTAATCGTTAAACGGGTTTTCGATTGAGATTATGATTATTTCAATATCGATTTGAATGTTATGATAATATCGTCGCACACTGGTATGAAGTGTAATACTAATACCCAATGGAGTACGGTTACGGCTGGAGGTGCGCGCGCGCATAGCGGGCGGGAAGGCGCGGCGAGTGACGCAAGTGACGTAACAACGCAACACTCAACCTGCCTGGGGGCGTATTCAAATTTTGTCGCCCAATGAACCAGAAACTGGTATCAAGCATTAGTGACAATATTAGGAAGTGCAGCATTTAAAAATTCGAGATTGTTTCTATGTAAAAAGAAAATTAAGTTAATTTAACCACAAGTGGTTAACAGGCAGATATATTTTCTTTTAAACTAGAATTGTCTAAGGCGAGGCTATTTATGTGGGAACATACTTTATTTAATTTATAATACGACTAAATCTCTGTCAAAATGTTACTCATGGCAGTAAGTTTTAACATTTACACACAACATCCGTGAGATCATAACTTATGTAATTATCCGAAGCACGACCAAACGTTAACAATGTACGAATATGACCCCAAGTCAAGCAACTGCCAGCCCAATCCGGAAACCAGTTCTTCAAATGCTTGAAGTACATTATGTCCCCGGGGCCAACGAGGTCGTGATCAGTCAACCAGACGGTCATCACAAACAAAACTGATTACATAAAACAAAGCAAGGGCAGTTAACTCGCACAACACGAATGCGCATAGGAGTCGTACGAGAATCCGTTAAAATGACGTATTCCGCGAAGCGCAAACTCGCACGCAGCGCGCAAAAACAGCGTCGCGCGTAATGAGCTCAAGCGATGTGATTGATGCGCAGGCGCACATCAGCGGCGCTCGTGATGTAATTTGACGTTTTTTCAACGACACTGACAATTTTCATATCAAATCAAGGGCAAGTGCTGAGGTAATTTCGTTTTATCAAGGTTAAAGTTGCATAGAACTATGAGTATGGCAATGACCCGAGCATCAAACCATGATATCGAAATAGAATACATATTTCGTAGAAAGAGGTAATTAATAAATCAGAAATGATGAGATTATTCTGATTTATACTTATTTGATAACTGCAAACGCGGATACGTCTTGGTAATAAACATAATTTACATAGATTTTAATACTTAATGTCTGAGGAAATGCCATATCTTCAAACATCAAAAGTACCGTTCAAGTTTTCTCACAATGTTGAAGCAGATTTAGAATCGTAAGCAATCTTCAACAACAAGTAAAAGTATCCAGCACATAATAAAATACCGTTTGCGAGTCATCGTACCGAGGACAATTCAGATTGAAATTGTATTTATTTGCGCCGTGCGAATGCAATGGCAACAAAAACGCATTGAGAGGAAGATTGAGAGGAATAACTTAGATTTTCGATAGTGACCTTAATTAGACCCATAATTGTACTGGAATAATTAACAATATATCTTTTGTTTTTCGGAACATTAAATGTTCCACCAATGTTAAAGTTGGAACTAAGTACATCTGTAATTATTTTGAAAATCCTGCACATAATCATCGTCAGATTCCTCTTTGTTGTGCCAATTGTTACTTTAAGGTTTGTTATTAATACTTCTTGAGCCACTGTCCCTTCCGTGGAGCGAAACCTTAGCCAAAACAGAGATCGTTGACTTCCGAGAGCGGCCGCCCTTCGTCGCCCGCGCTCGCGGCGCGTGAAAGCCAACACTCGTGCGACCTCGCAGCGCAGATTTACAGCTAAACCGCACTTTTCTTGACACCAATTAGGTCTTAGCCTCGCCACATTGTGAACGACATGCAGATTACTCTCCACGTTTAGACTAAGGAATTATAAAGGCACGCTACCTGACCCTATTTTAACGAGCTAACATTATGTACACGTGTGGTGCGTTGCAAATTGCAGTGAGCTATGCTGACAAAGCAAAACTACAGAATGATCATAATATGATAGTCCAATTAATGCAAAACGCAACGTGATGAGAATACTCATAGATAGTATGCATGCGAGCGTTATAAAAACTTCAGACGAATTACGTTCGGGCCAGTGACCCCCCATACCTAAGGTTTTGCAGCATCTAAAACCAACTTCTTGGCCAGTAAATATTTTGTTACAAATGCAAAGATAGATATTTTTTCAAAGTATACGTTAGAGAGAAAGACACGAGTCTAAGATTTCACACCCGTGATTTTCTTGGCTTCACAGATGCACACAGGCTGAGGTGATTACTCACCTTGGCGACCTACATGCCCGCTTGCTTATGTTATTAAAACAGACTCGCTGTCAGAAACCGTGTCAGTCTTGTGCGGATTCTGTGGTTAACATTTTCATTAGAACGTCCATTAAAACAATAGACAGCGCGTAAACGGTCCGCCGCGCTTTGTGAGATTAATTGCAAGTCTGACCTCTAACGTCAGTTTTCGACTTTTTCATATTTCTAGATTCCCTAATTAAGATGAGTGATTATTTTTAAGATCGAGCTGTTAGACTCAAACCCGGCAGTTACCATCAGGTGGATATTTTTTACTGTTTTTTCTATAGGTATAATGCCTAATCTATAGATCGTGTATTATCAAAGTTTAATTGAGGTCGTCAGCTGGAGGTATTGCTTATTTTGGTAGATAATAATATATTGAAAATCCGAAAACCGTACAGTTGTTAGCACTTCAGAGTAGACATTTATAACGTACTTCCAAAGAAAAAAACGTTCACAAGTCATTCGGGGATGAGTATTACTGTTTCTTGCAACTCACCAACGCATGTGCGGAAGCTGAGCCCGACCAGCTGCTTGAGTGATATGGGCTTGGAGAGGTGGATGTAGGAGCTGCCGTTGAAGTACGCCTCGGGCCGGTCGGAGGGCCCGAGCGGGTCCGCGGCGCGCGCGCCCGCCGCCGCCCACACCAGCAGCGTGATGTAGCTGCCTGGAACAACACAACACTGGGTTAATAATGTGCTCAATAAAAGGTGATAATGATCGCGTGGTCGTTCACCAACCAGATAGACCGAACAAGTAAAAGACTCATCGTCCTCCAAATTCTACGAGGTCGTGAGGAACGCGCTGGACCGGAACCGATGGAAGCAGATCATCCACTCCAGATGTTACTCCGATGCTGACCACAATCCTCAGACATGAGGGACCGACTTCAGACGACGAAACGGTGATAAACAACCGTTGGCCATTGCCTTTTGATCTTTGGAACTATTGAATCGAGTAAATTTCCTATTAAGTTCGATGCAAATCAAAGAAAGGCATTCATTGTATGCATGTATTTTCATTATGATGAAATCAGTCTTGCATTGATAGCAGCTATTGATTTTATTGTATTGATAGTATTGACCTGTAAACCATTAAACTCTAGAGGATACTTTACAAGATGACGGGAAATAGTCGTCACAGCTGAAAATGATCCATCCATTCATCCAGCCATCTGGTGCGTGTTTTGTTACCATATAACCCTTCATTCTAGTTTGAATCATATTTCTTATCAGGTCAAAACCAATTGATGTCGATAAGAAACTATTTTAGGGAAAAAAGGTATGAGATTTTAATACCAGTCACTTTTTATGTACCTACATACCTAAGTAGAATTATTTTATGTTACAGTTTTCCTGGTTGATAGCAACAATCAATAACAACATTGCCATTATTTTAATGAATTATAACTTGCGGAAAATAATGCAAATTGTATTAATTAATCACCGAGATACGATAGCACGCCACGCGCTACTTAACAACCGATAACTACAATTAAATAAAAAATTGGCCAAGTGCGAGTCGGACTCCCGCACTGAGGGTTCCGTACAAATTCTATTTTTGACGTATTAAAAAAACTACTGAATAGATTTCGTTCGAACCAATTTTCGTTGGTAGTTTTTATGGTAATGTACATTATATATTTATTTCAGATTTATCATCCTCTTACTTTAGAAGTTAGAGGGGGGGGACACACTTTTTTCCACTTTGGAAGAGTCTGTCAGGCAAAGTATTCACTTAAGAAAAAAATGAGCTTAGAAACCTCAATATAATTTTTGAAGACCTATCCATAGATACCCCACACGTATATGTTCAATGAAAAAAAATATTTTCAGTTTCAGTTCTAACTATGGGGACCCCCCATTTTTTATTTTTTTTTCTATTTTCGTGTAAAAACCTTGTTGCGGTTCACAGAATACATCTACTCACCAAGTTTCAATAGTATAGTACTTATAGTTTCGGAAAAAAGTGGCTGTGACAGACTGGCGGACAGACAGACAGACAGACAGATAGACAGACAGACAGACAGACATGACGAATCTATAAGGGTTCCGTTTTTTTGCCATTTTGGCTACGGAACCCTAATAAATCAGTTGCGTTTTTAGAAATTAATGTGTGTATTCCAAATTATTGGTGAGGTAAATATATTTTTGAGCTTAATTATTTTTTCAACAACATTTCCGAAGATATACTCTTAATAATAGCATCAGAGGCCACTGATGACGATAAGTAACTATCAAGTCTCATAGCAATCTTAAAACGCGTGAGTAAAGGAGATGCCGCCCTATATCATGTAAGGCGGCATCTCACTTACACTCTGGTTTTAAGATCGCTATAAGACTTGATAGTAAGGCCTCAGACCGATCACGACCAGTGACCATGCTTTAATACAGTTTTTTTAAGTTTCCGTACAATCATCATAAAAATACTAGTCAAGTCACAAGTCATTCGAAACAGTCCTGCAACAAACATTGCACAGTAGTGCATCACATTTGCGTAGTTAACAAAGTCATAAACATCACAGATATACATATATGTACTTCAGAGCATACGAAAACCACTTGAGAATCTAATCCCAACTAATATCCCAACTAATATCCCAACTAATATCCCAACTAATATTATAAATGCGAAAGTAACTCTGTCTGTCTGTCTGTCTGTCTGTCTGTTACGCTTTCCCGCTTAAACCTCGCAACCGATTTTGATGAAATTTGGTACAGACAATCTTTAGACCTTGAGACAGAACATAGGCTACTTTTTGACCCATTACAACCCCCCACTTCCCTGAAATGAGGGGGTGGAAGTTTGTATGGAAAATCTAAACTACTTGAGTTAGACGCTTGAAATTTGGCATGCAGGTCCCTTAGTAAACTTGATGCTTAGTTGCAAAATTCCCACGGGAACGGGAGTTAGCGGGAAAAAAACATTCGTATAATGAAAACCGACATCCACGCGGACGAAGTCGCGGGCGGCCGCTAGTAGCGTATAAATACATTTATTTTTATGCAAAAACGTCAATTCTAACCCAATCATCGGCAATTCGCCAAGTCGATAACGCGTTTAAGGTAATTGTTTTCCTCTCTACGAAAAGATAGCGGATAGTTCAAGCGGGCGTTGTGACTGGTTTTATTTACTTCCCACGGTCAATTCACTATATTAACATAGTCAGTGTTGCAGCTATGTAATCTGTTACATAACTGTTACAGAAGCAGGGTCCGCACTCGGCGATGGTTTTATAATACGGAACAGTAAGGCTTACGCTTACGGGTGAAATTGCACTGGGTGACAATTGTAAAACAATAATTTATATTGAATCAGCCAGATCTCCGACCTCTTTCTAGTTTTATCATCATCATCAGCCTATCGTCCACTCCTGCACATAGTTTATTGAACTGTAATTATGGGATATCCATTTTTACATGATCGTGGATGCTTATAAGTAAACGAAGAATACTGTTTTCTTATTTACGATTGTTTCTGACAAATGGCGTTAGGCGTTACCTATATACAAACCTATAATATTGTAATATAAATTGAAGTATAGTATGCTACCGTTACGCAATACATAAGTTATGCTATATATCTATGAGATAATGGCGTAACATTGACAGCTATCTATGGTATCGTGTGCTTTATAGGACCTACCTTAGGTGACTAATACAACTCGAATGCATACTCCGCGTGGCTAGAATTAATGAGAACATTACGATGGAATGATTAATACTGCCGACACAGAATCGATACATTTGTAAGCACAGTCAGCCACCGTCATACTATAACATGTCTCGACTCTACCAGTGTATGAACTAGCCAGATTGGACGTTACACAAACCGTGCTCAACTTGAAAAAGTTAAAGAGAAATGTTCACCTGTAACTGATGATACATCGAGGTTCTAAGTAACTCTTCAAGCCTGCATGTGAAATCTTACGAACGTACGCCTGATGAAGTGGTGACGCTGGCCAGCGGCCAATGTCGCGAGTTCTTTGACTCCGCCCGTGCGCTGCGGCCAGCAATCCAATTATGGTGCCTGCACGTACGTACACGACCGCCGATGCCTAATCAAGTTACGACTGCTATCGACTCGCTGAGACTCGAAATCGATTTATGATTAGGGATTGAACGAAAAAGAAAAAAAATGCATACCCCTTAGACACTCATGTTGGACCTCTGTGGCAGAATTATCGACAAGATTAGTTTCCGCTGCTAAATTGGAATATGTGGATGGTGACAGGTTCAAAAATTGGCCAAGTGCGAGTCGGACTCCCGCACTGAGGGTTCCGTACAAATTCTTTTTTTGACGTATTAAAAAAACTACTGAATAGATTTCGTTCGAACCAATTTTCGTTGGTAGTTTTTATGGTAATGTACATTATATATTTATTTCAGTTTTATCATCCTCTTATTTTAGAAGTTAGAGGGGGGGGACACACTTTTTTCAACTTTGAAAGGGTCTGTCACGCAAAGTATTCACTTTAGAAAAAAGTGATATTAGAAACCTTAATATAACTTTTAAAGACCTATCCATAGATACCCCACACATATTATGTTCAATGAAAAAAAATATTTCGAGTTTCAGTTCTGACTAAGGGGACCCCCCACCTTTTTTATTTTTTTTCTTTTTTCGTATGAAAACCTTGTTGCGGTTTACAGAATACATCCACTCACCAAGTTTCAACAGAATAGTTCTTATAGTTTCGGAAAAAAGTGGCTGTGACAGACTGGCGGACAGACAGACAGACAGACAGACAGACAGACATGACGAATCTATAAGGGTTCCGTTTTTTTGCCATTTTGGCTACGGAACCCTAATAAAACACTTCTATTTGTCGACTCATAAATAGGTACTTGTTGGAAACTTCCAAATCCCTGCACTTGAGTGCAGATGAAACAACACCACTCGAAACAGGTTGCGACAAAAACATACCTCTTAAGTACCTACATGATACAAAAAAAACCCGAACATTTACGAAAAACCCACACATGGTCGAAAGTCGTGAGAAAGCGCTCCACAAAACGAGTACCATGGTCCGTAACAGAATCGACAGCCCAGCGCGGTGTATGCAAGTGCTGCGATGCCGACGAGCGTTGAAAGCTCTTTATCGATTAGAAAACGCGATAGTGCCTTTACCTCAGCAGATTACCGTCACGCCACACTGCAGAGTACACGTCTTTTACATCTATTTTGCATGCACATGTCGATTCATCATCCGACCGCGAAAGTTTTTCTCATTGAACGTTCATCGATGTAAATCGAGAAGTTGAGTTGACATACACACGACAATATAATGCAGTGATTTATTCACCACCTTCCATCACATTTAGCTGGAAAGTTTGTATTCTCGTTTCTAATAGTCATCACAGCACATCTTAAAGAAGTGATAACTCATCACGGCATCGGTCTTCGAACGATTTCCATCTTGGAAAATTGCATAATGTTGACACCTAACTTTGCAAAACATTGAAAAACTGCGTATGTAAGAGCTTCTGTAACATATGGTTTAGTATTTCCTCACAATCAATAATGTAATACCTAATTACTAGAGATTATTTGCCCGGAACATATAATAAATAACTCTAAAAAAAGTTGTCTCCCTTTCACTAATGACAATTACAAGTGATTCTATCACGTGTCATAAAAATAGTTAAGCTAGCGGCTGCATAAGCAACAATATCCAGTCTCCTACAACGTGTAAAGAATGTGTTAATCGTCTTGTTGGCCGCTGCGTTGCGCGATGCATGTTGCGCAAGAGTGCAGCGTTGCGCGGCGCCCGCGCGGCTGCGGCCCGTCTGTCGCGGCGCCGGCGCACGCAATCCAATGCTAATATTGTTTACTCGTTGCACTTCATCACTGCCATTCACGAATACAATACACAGATCTAGAAATTTTTTACTCCGTAGAAACAGCCAACAATGGAAATTATGATAATGACCCGTCAATCACCATCACGACCAAGGATGGCAGGTCAATTTTGTACAGTTATTTTGAACAACAGTACGTGAATAACATATCTTTGTTAAGAATTATTTTGGAAACCATTCTCAGAAGGCGTATTATTCATCGCTTTGCGAAATACTTTGTCTATTAGGTATTCCTTTAAATCAGATGCAAGCTCTGGATTTAACCGAAGACTTCATTAATATCTCCGTATGTTTAAAATATTTCCATTAAGTACTGATTATTTTTATAAAAAACAATATACTATTACTGGTTAAACTCCAAGTAGAACAAAACAAACCTTGTTAGTAAAATCTAAGTTCTTATTAATTGGTGCGTGGAGAACTGTGGTGGAGAGTGACGCTATCAGCCCGCAAGGCGGAGGGTTGTCCGTCCTGGGGGCTTACTGCCAGCCGTTATAGCAGGACGGATTCATCATGTAAAGCGGCATCCCTTTTACTCACTGTAAAGCCCCCTGATTGTATGTCGCGTCACGGACACTATCATTACGCCGCGACAGCAATGGCAGGTATGTGGAAGTCGTCAGGGTTGATACCCGCAGACAACTGGCGGATGTAAGCTTATCAAGCTCGAGTCTTCTTTTTCCACGCCAGTTTTTGAGCACATGAGACAAAAACATCACGGCCATTGTGAATTCAGTATTTTATAAACTTGTTTATTAAAACAACTCTTCACTTGTGTTTCAGGCTGGTCGGTAGCGAAGCGCTGGCGTTGTCTGCGATAATCGCGCAAGGAAAACTCTTTCAGTGCCTAAGCATTTTGATAATTAAAAGAAAAGAGCTGAATATGTCACTAAAAGGTTTAAATTGGTCAGACGTTTAGGAAATCTAGTAGGCTAAACGACTCCAGGTGGAAAAATGTCATCTAACTACATAAGTAAGTCCCTAATTGAAAATCCTCGTAGTTTACATGATGGTTTATAGTTTATCTGGAAGAGTGGGAAGAAATACTCATTTCATTACAGTCGAACTCGGTGTCTTCATTATGTGTATGGGTACCAGATTGTCTTGGTTGTGTAGGTCTCATTCAATGCGTGGGCGCCGAGGCTATACACTTGCGACATTCGCACGTGAGATACCAACGGTTGTACCATTTCTAAATTAAACTCTATTACAATAGACAAAAAGTTGAACCGAAAAAACCATTGTTGTCAGTACAACAATAGGCCATTAGAGATTCAACCAACTATGAGGTGTCTATGTAAATACATATGTAGTTATTGAAACTGGCGTATTTACCAATAGTCCAGGAATTTTAGGTTTTATCTGCGGAATAATTCCTAGTGAGCTGAATTTTTGTATACACCTTTAATATGATATTGTAATGATGATGTGAAAAATCGACATTGATATCGTGCCGGCTAAAAAAGTTATAGGGGTCCAAACGTCACGAAAATCAGTTTTTCGCAAATATCTCGCGATCTATTGCTCAGAGGTCAATAGTGGTTTCATAAAAGTTGTTCGTCGTAAAATTGTCTACAAAAAAGGTCTCTTGCATTTTTCTGTAGAATTAACCGTTTTTGAAATAGAGACTAGAACGCACTCCCATATGGTATTGTATACCGTACGGCGCATACCAAGGCATAAACCCTATTGTTTGTTTTTTTCCCTTTTTTGTTTGTGTGTTTTTTGTTAGTATAATGATCTACTTATAGAAATATAAAGGACTTGTAATACTAGCACAGTCAGGAAAATAGGAATATCAACAATAAAAAACTAAGTGGCAATTTTTTTTGTCACTTTATAACTCAAGAACGGGCTCATCGATCCAAACCAAATTTTCAGGGTTTGTACAAACTACTTAGTAGATGGTTTATGTGAAGTTTGAACAAAATCGGTCACTTCACTTTATACGTAGCGAAGCACGTACCGGGCCGCTAGTAATGATATAGATATGCAATGTGAATTTTAGCAATTTTGATCCACGATCAGCGAAAAAAATCCTAGTGGGCTGAATTTTTGTATACGCCTTTATTATGACATTGTGATGAAGATGTGAAAAATCGACATTGATATCGTGCCGGCTAAAAAAGTTATAGGGGTCCAAACGTCACTGGACATAGCATATCTATATCATTACACGCGGCCCGGTGCGTGCTTCGCTACGTATAAAGTGAATGACCGATTTTGTTCAAACTTCACATAAACCATCTACTAAGTAGTTTGTACAAACCCTGAAAATTTGGTTTGGATCGATGAGCCCGTTCTTGAGTTATAAAGTGACAAAAAAAATTGCCACTTAGTTTTTTATAGTTGATATTCCTATTTTCCTGACTGTGCTAGTATTACAAGTCCTTTATATTTCTATATGTAGATCATTATACTAACAAAAAACACACAAACAAAAAAGGTAAAAAAACAAACAATAGGATTTATGCCTTGGTATGCGCCGTACGGTATACAATACCATATGTGAGTGCGTTCAAGTCCCTATTTCAAAAACGGTTAATTCTACAGAAAAATGCAAGAGACCTTTTTTGTAGACAATTTTACGACGAACAACTTTTATGAAACCACTATTGACCTCTGAGCAATAGATCGCGAGATATTTGCGAAAAACTGATTTTTGTGACGTTTGGACCCCTATAACTTTTTTAGCCGGCACGATATCAATGTCGATTTTTCACATCATCATTACAATATCATAATAAAGGTGTATACAAAAATTCAGCTCACTAGGAATTATTCCGCAGATCGTGGATCAAAATTGCTAAAATTACTGGACTACAACGCTGCATCTTTTAATATAGTAATACCAACCAGACAAAAAAACAAAGTAAGCGAAAAACCCCTTTCTACAATATTTACCGTAATGTTTGGCCATAAAACTGAAAAGATAAAGTTAACAAAACGATCGGTCGGTTACCGGCGGAGTCATTGCTCATGCGCATAGCGGCGCGCTGACGTCACGACAGGCAGGACCGCGTGACTCATTGTGCCCGTGCCTTCACCTTCCGGAAACCCATGAATGTTCAATGTACCTGATAAAGATTTTGGGGTATTCACTTTCCAGTGAGTCTATTATGTCACAAACACCCGTCGAACACGGTATGATTAATACCGGATTTCAATTTCTCACTCAACCAACTCCTGTCGAAAAGTCATATACTTTCTAATTTATTGGACACGGCCGTTTATAATCTAACATTGCAGTTGTATAATAAAACAATAATCGAAGTTTTCTGAAGCACGCTAGTCGAAACGAAATTAATTCGACATAACGGCCTTCACGCCCCCCCCGGCCCGTGTCGGCACCAGCTCGGCGAGTGTTAACGGATCTCGTTTCTTGCTTTTTGGGAATTTGCACGATAGGTAATAGAGCTACCGACTGAGCGAATGACAGAACAACAACAAAAAGGCAGGTGCGAGTCGATGCGCTTCGCTTTTTATGGGAAACTGACAATTGCAGAAAGAGATTGTTTGTACCTAGTGAGACTCCGTACACAAGTAAAGAACTGAAGCGACCCATTTCCGATATCAAAATTACTACCAAATTAGCATTGACTAGAATTGTATAAAATTGAGCACATGGCCCGATCGCAGATAACAAACAGGCGCATGTAACACGCATTTCCAATAAAACAGCACTTATTTAACGTAACGATTTCATATGCAGCGATATTTTGACATGTGCAGAACCATATTTCATGCAGTAAGTATTCATCTTCAACACAATAGGTAATTGATGTTTGCATTGAAAATAGTTAACTAGTGCTTTTCCGTATTTCGCTCAGTTGAAAGCTTGGGAAGTGGCACAGGATTGGCGACTGCAATCACTGACCCCGCGTCCGGGACGCATGTGCGTACACGACAAGGCACTTAGGGTAATTTGCGGCCCGCCATCGCCGCGGCTCTTGCAAGTCGCACCACTAATACACTAGTAACATTATAATGTAGTCGAACGGTAATTACACGCTTGTCCTGCCCAGCCGAGGTCCCGACAGATTATAATGCAATCGTATCAACTAAGATTGGACGAAGCCAGTTATTTGCATAAATGGACGACGGCTTTCATCATTTCTGAATGCAAGCAAGATATCAACGAAAAGCTACGAATTATTAAAATTTACCGAAATTAACACTTATATAGGTAAGGAATATTTTAATGACATCTTTATAAAATTTAGGAAATTTTTAATAACAATAAAATCATGGCGTGCAATTGACAAGAGCTAAGCGGATTGATCCAAGTTTACCTACCAACGTATTTAAAATTGCAACGAGGTACACCTACCATCATAGTTTGACACATTTGTTTGAGTCAATCTTGGATGCAATACTAATAGCACAAAATGGTTGTGCTAATAGTCCACAAGCGGTATTTATTCAATTCGATAATTTACAGTGGGTGTAATTGCCGTAACTGTACAAGTGTCCAACGATAAGTATTTATCTTCGATTGCTTTGTTGTAATGTTCTGTCTTCAGCGGAATAGCGGCTGCTAATGAGAACGTGTAGAACATGTTTAGGCTCAATTTAGTTGTTTTACTTGTTTAAGCTAAAGTTCGTATAATTCTTGGACCACAGCCGAGTGTAACGGTAGCGATTCCGTTGGCGCGTCCGCCAGTCTACCAGGCGACTTGTGACTTCCAATCGTCGTTCTCCCGATGCACGCAATACGACAAGCTTTAGTATAAGTGACAACCAGCAATTCAAGGAAACCCAAGGAGTCTCCGATCTCAAAACATTAGTTTTACCTACACACGATAGTGTAACTATGTGTTCAATTTGGTATACAACTTGTATATTAATATTGCTATTTTTTTATGGATAATTACTCACTTCACATCATTAGTTTGTAACAAATATGACTCACAGAGGTTATAAAACTTGTGTTTATAGTTGCTAAAAGCAAGTTTAGCGGGTACATTTAGAAAACTCATTAGAATTCTAAATAGGTAATCGACTATGACTCAACTAAGAAAATTGCTTATAGATATCGTATCGGTCATCTCTTTTAGTTTTAGTTCCAATGTATGATTAGTGATAAAGCATTTACTTTTACAAGTAAGTTGGTAGTTATATGGCTTTTTGGTATCAAACGACGAATACCTATCATAGTAAACAATGTCCATAAAGAGTACTTGTGCAACTGGTTAAAGCAGATAAGTGGAGGTTAGCCTACTGAAACTTATCTTGAGCGCAACTGGTTCGTCCAGATACCAAGACCTAACTTACATTTAATTACGTTGTGCAAAACTCTATCACGTTCACGTATCACGAGTTTTGCACAAGGTAATTATACCTACATAATCCATTCAAAGCGATCTTCAATGCAATATTATATTTTTTTGATAAGAAAAAAACACCGGATGCGGAATGCGTAAATCACGTGTGCAATTACTAAGAAAAACTATATTTAAAAAATTAAAGCATATTCTTTGCTACTAAAAATTGACAACTTGTTATTTTTACAATCGACTAATCAGTACCAAAATGGTCGCTCCAGCTTCCTGTTCTATAAAGTGCATCCGATATCTCCTGTCTGCGAATCACAATCAAGCATGGCCCAGGTCGCGGGAATCAATAAATGAGATATATAACTGTATTGTAGGAACATAGCGCAGCCGGGCGATGCACCGGCGGCCAGGGTGCGGGCGTGGCCGGCGGCTACCCAAGTACCTACCTACCGCCCGGCCGCGAATACGACACGCTTTCCACCTCGCCGGCCATTGCGGAGCTCGAGATATTAGTCAATTAAACGACTATTAATAAAGCTATTATGGTAACGGCATCCAGATAGCACAAAGCAACAATGGCGTTCGTGGGGGGAAATTATCCAATAATGACGGCTCGTGAAAAGGTTCCCAGGCGGGCGCCGCGTAGAGCACGCAGCCACAGACGCAGCGCGGTGCGTGCGCTCGAGTTATCGCGCGACACACGTGAGATCACATCGAGTGCCGTTATAATTGGAGCTTTCTAAGAACGAGAACAAAACAGACTGATTTTAGGAAAAAAATAGTCGAGTAGCGTCACCGGCCGTGACACAAAACGGTCCTCTGGAAACAACTTTAAAATGATGTAGGTACTACTTAAGAAACATGCGACGCTATTATCTTAAAAGGTTGTCGATCGGAGAGGAGCACTAAAATATTAATAATAACGACTTTGGCATTTCGATTGTAACTGTACATATTATCTTGATTTTCGTGTTTTGATTCTGTCTACCAGCAAACGTTGCATCGCCGACTACATAAAACAAAGTCGCTTTCTTCTGTCTGTACCTATTTTTGCTTAAATCTTTAAAATACCTACTCAACCGATTTTCAAGCTGTTTTTTTAGATACAGTGACTCAAGAAGAAGCATTATATTACAGTAGAAACACTATTTTTTTTTGAGTTGTTCCGTACGAAGTCGGGGAGGGTCGTACGTACTTATTAAATGTCTTCGATGCTAGTAGATGTCAGTCACCAATATTCGACTTATAAAACTTTCAAGTTCCACATACTAGTGTCGGCGTTACATCGATTACACACATATTCGTCAGAACAGTTTCCTGGTCTCAATAAAATGAATGAAACAAGTTACTCAACTAAGATTAAACTAACGAATAAGAATATAGAAGACTATATACTCAGCTCCACTTGAATGCAGTGGACCAGTTCTCAGCACCGAATGACTTACACAATGTCCGTTTTGGCAACCCATTGTTTTATCCACATGCTGAGCTGCTTTCAATTATAAACAGAGTCGAGATGTACATTAATTTCTCCAGTAGGTACAACAATCTGAGAGCCGTCGACAGTAATATCGACAATGGAATTTCATTGTTAAACACGTTTTTGTTGGAACCTCAGATATTCATTAATCTGAGATTGGTAGGTAGGTTCTTTAATCGTATTCTGACTTTTTGACATAGACATTGAGTGAAGTCGATGCGGGTTGCATTGAGACACAAGGTCAACGAAAAACGAGAACCCCGCAGACATTATGAATCAAATCGAGGAAAACGGTGAATCCTCTCGCGGTTTTCCTCGTTTCACAAATCTTTTAGATTTTAGATATTAATACGATAAAGCCACTTTTTTAAACAGGAAAAAAAACTTATCGGAAGAAAGATCCATCATCCATCGACCAGAACGAATGGGAAGAGGATTGACTTCTCTACATTCACCCAAATTAAGTCCAGCCTCCATCTCATTCGCAATTATGAGTAGTTTAATTAACAGTAAGGTTTTTATGAGCTATCGATATGATTTTCTGTGCAATTCTCTATTACCAAACGGCACGTCTTTACTTAGAGAAGTCCAGCAGTCTTACAAACAACCTAGTCATGAATTTAACCCCTATTGTTATAATTTGCTAACGGCGCTCAATTGAAATGAACATATTTTTAACGAAGGGGTAGCTTTTGTTCTATTTGCGTGGGGTGCAGTATTAGTAAATATGTCAGTGGCGTGGGCGCGGTCGATCGCGGGTGGCGGAGGCCGGCGTCACGCTCGGGCGCGGGCGCCGGCGCTGCCAGGGCTGCTCCGGCTCACCAATGCTCTGATAATTACTGCTACGGCTACTTCTTAGTAACTGATACTGTCATTATCGCATGCCAACTACTGAGTCGGTTGATTTGACGCTTCATTCGGTTGCACACGTTGTATTTATTTAATTAGGAAATAACACGAATGCATTATAGGTACGGTGGGGATTTCGCAAGCTACTTCACAGTTCAACGATAGGTATTTAGAATGTTCTTATTTCGAATGATGCTATGTAGAACTATAGTAAAAAGGCACATTTAAAGCAGTTCAGTGACAGAACCACAGTTAAAAGCGTAATTAACTGTAGCACAGTAATCATCATAATAACTGTTTTGCGCCTGAAAGGTACAGTTACGTCTGTTTAAACTGTTTTACCTACTTGCCATTTGTGAATTCCTGGGTAAACTTTCATAACTTGATGAGTACCTTATTCACTAAGTAGCAAATAGTCGCACGGAAATCATTCTTGAACAAGTTTAACGGACATGAAAATGGCTATTCTTATTTCTGTTTTCTTATGTGTACTCATTGACTAAAACTACTACATACTTCGTGCCGGGTTTCCCAGTAAATATGTATTGATAATTCAACCGCGAATTAATCCATTCAAAAGTAGTTTCTTTTAATATTCTTTTTTCTTTGACTTGAATGACTCTGGGATTATACAAGAAAGTATCTACCTATGTCAGTAGCTGAGTTTCATCATACATGGCAAAAGAGGTAGCTAAGCTACCTTCATGATTTAACATCCTTTTCCATAGGATCTCTGCTATGAGCAGCCCTAGGAGCACATCACCGGTCCTTCGTCAATCACCCCTTCTCTCCGCGCGTGGCATGCGCCACCTGGCCACCTGCTCCCGCCCTGCGCAGGTGCCCTCGCGCATTCCGCTCTGTTTTAGGCGAGAGCGCATACGTACGCCGCATTAATTAACCCCGCACACATGCTACGGCAGTCTTTGTTCCCAAGGTACAATACAGTACAGTTACGAGTAACATAGCATGCCATACAGTTATGGCGAATAACGTTTTGTTTGTTTTTGCTATGCTGATCCGAACCTAAGTCACAATACCTTAATATTTTCTTGGATAGGTTTGCCAGAAAACAGAAATTGCATAAACCTACCCCATTTAAAAGCAAGTCAAGGAAAAAAATTTTGTGGTAAAGAAGCCTGCACTTCTATGAAAGAGCCAGTCCAATGTTTCAAAATCACAGGTGTGATTTTATTGGCAATAGTTAGCCTTATTCTTGGAAATCAAATCAACAATTATATGTTATGCGGATGAGGTGGTAATGTTGCTATGAAATAAAAATTACAACACATAATTTTGAACCTGCATTGGGAAAGTTTTTATTTTCTGTATTCCATATCTACATTAAGTATGCCGTGAACTCACATGCGCAAAATACAATGAAACATCAAAAGAAATAAAAGCAATACAACCCTATGTACTGTTTAGTAAAATATGTTAATGTTAATAAACAAAAACATTTCTAATGGACCTATAAAAACAATATCAACTAACAAAATTGCAATTGCTTAAAGTTTCAAAATAAAACAAGTCTGCATCTTAAGCCATAAAGAGAACAAGCCGTAAAGAGAAGAAAGTGTAGTAACATGATATATGGTCTAAACAACACTTTCCACAGAGTGTTTGAACAGCAACAATGAACCAGTGCTTTCAAAGAGAGAGCATCTCACAAGGTTTCACTTTTTAAGGCTTTAGGTAAAACTTTTACATTACCTACCAACATTTGTGTTCACTAGACTGGGATGAACTTATTTTAAATATGTTAATAAACCACCACTGAAAATGTTAATTATGTATTCTGGTAAGTAAATGTTTACAGTAAATATATGTCATATTTTTGACGTGCATTTTTTTATTATCTTTTAAAAAATACTAGTGGTTAAAACATTCGATTGGTGGTTTTTATATTTTGAACTTATTATTCAAGCATTATTATTTCATTTAGAGCAGTCATGAAAATACAAATTTGGTTAAAAGTTTATATATTTGAAAGAGGCAAGCTGTTTACTTTTGATTAGTTAGATGGACTTTACTAAAACGACGAGTTTCGACGATGAGGCAATGCTCTAAGGGTATATGTTTGCTAATGATGAATAAAAAAAACTGTGCTAAATGTATTCGCGATTTCGCATACCCTGCAATAACAGGCTTACGTACCGATAGCCAATTGCACACACCAACAGCGCCTTAAAGTAGCGCAAGCTGTGCCTTTTCTAAACTATTGCTACTAAATATTAAACACGAACTAGATGGAACAAGAAAATCGACCTACCTGCGACGGTAACGGCGGCGCGTCGCCTCCGAACTATGTCCACCTTCATTATGTTGAAATAATCAAAACACCCAAACTAACACCAACATAAAGTGATCACTGATTGTACTAAAACATAATGCACTTGATTGGGGAAACTTAACACTAATTAAATTAATGAAACTCATACGAAAAACACAATCTTTACAAAAATAAAATAAAAACACGACACCTCACTTTGCACGGCTCATTGCTGACTGATTGAATGAGTGAACGATTCTTCGTTGAACTTTCCCTGAAACTGTCACAAAGGAATGAATGATATTGAATGAGCTAGTGAGCTAGTGCTACTGGCCACAGATAGAAGATAGCGCTCAAAATTAATTTGTAAAGAATACATTCAATCAAGCTATTAAACAAAAATGATTACTACTCTAAAAACTCAGTACATATTTTGGTTTTATCACGAGAAAACTTGCACCTTTAGAAAACAAACAGTTCTACGTTCTACTTATTGTATTGCGTGAATTGGAGTTTTATTTTAATTAAAATTATGTTTCTTTGCACGCATCACACATTACCCAATTTATTTATTAATAATAATATTAACTAATATTTAAACAATTGTAATAGATTTCAAGTAGTTTTTCCTACACACTTATATATCATACATACATATTGCAGATCAATCTAATTTAAGAAGGAAATAAAACTTTAAATTGTTTAAAAAACTATCGTCGAGAAATTAAAAAAAATATGTTGCTATTTTTCCTAAAAATGGCAGCCTTCATGTCGTAAGCTTTTCTTTTCTAGTGTAATGAAAAGTTTTTATTACCAGTTTGTGGACAATTTATAATGCTTTTTGAGGCAATCCAGATGGTTATTCTGCTCTATAAAACGATTAGATAACTATGAAATGTTGTGAGTCATGAACTTCGTATTGGTAGTGAGTACTACGTGGTTATAGTCTTTTATATCAAATAAAATTTTCCCGTTACATATTGCCAGCATTGTTAATAAATGCTACTAATTATTTATTTCTGTGATGTTTCGCGTATTTATGATTATGGTGGTTTCAGGTGGCGTAAACATCTTTCAGGTTGTTTATGCAAATGTTGAACGGAGCAAACGAAATCGAAACAAGTAGTTCCGCTGTAACGTTGGATAATAAAGGCACAATGAGCGGCGGCAGTGCTAGCGTCGAGAGCGAGCTGGCAAGCACGCGGCGGCTGCTGTGGGGCGAGCAGGTGAAGGAGGATGTATTTCGCCGCTGGGCGCAGGGCTTCCAGTTCAGCACGGAGGAACCCAGCGCGCTAATTCAGCAAGAGGGTGGACCCTGCGCCGCCATCGCGCCCGTGCAGGGTTTCCTACTCAAGATTCTCCTGTCAGAGACGCCCGGACACAGTTTTCAGGACTTGACTTCAGAGAAGTGCAACTCTCTACTAGTTAGGGCTGTGTGTACGATATTAAGCCAGTGTCTAGCTCCTAAGTACAGTGTGGCTGTGCACAGGAAGAATGAAAATGATGCAGAGACCAGCAGCGGCCACAATATTAGTGGAGAAGAACAATCGTGTGATTCAATTGAACAGTTCCATCGTAGGATTGAGGTGCACCCGTTCCAAACATTATCTGAAGTGGAAGCTTTCTACACAAGAAACATTCGTATTTTGAAAGAAAAATATGGTGTGCTACTTCTTTTGTATAGTGTCATTCTCAGTAAGGGTGTAGGTACTGTGGAGGCGGAGTTGGCAGAGTTATCTGACCCACTAATTCACTCCACATATGGGTACGGGTCTCAAGGACTTATTAACCTGATGCTGACAGGACGAGCTGTGGCACATGTGTGGGATCATGACCAAGTAGTCGGGGGCTTAAGGTTGAGAGGAATAGAAAGACAGAATGATATTGGATTTCTTACAATCATGGAGCACATGCAGTACTGCACTGTAGGTTCCTTTTACAAAAATCCCAAACACCCAGTGTGGGTGTTAGCCTCTGAAACGCATCTCACTGTCTTGTTCTCTCTGGAGCGACGATTAGCAGCTCCTGAAACTGCTGGTGAATCAGCAGAACGCATTTTCCGTTCTTTTGATCCAGAAGGAAACAATTTCATCCCTTCTGCTGCCCTGCAAGATGTTTTATGTGCTGCAGACTTAGTTAGTGAACCAGAATATGTGGAATTGATGAGAAGGAAATTGGATTCAGAGAATTTGGGCATCATACTACTTAGTGCTTTTATGGACGAATTCTTCCCTGGATGCGAACGTGGGGCACCCGATACTTTCACACTGCACCACTACAACGGACTGTCGCGCAGCAACCCCGGCGGGCGCGTGGTGTACCGCACCGGGCGCGCCGCGCTGCTGGAGTGCCCCATGCGCGCCGCCAGCACCGACCCCATGCTCACGTGCCTGCAGACCAAATGGCCCAGCATCGATGTGGTGTGGGATGATGGACACTCCCCATCGCTAAATTAGCACTAGCTTCTGCCTCCTACCGACCACCCTTGACTTTGAACTTGTGCTGTGACGCAGTGAAGAATTATTGAAATGTACATTGGATGTGTCAAAAACATGTCTTAAATTCCATTACTTTTTAATGTATTATCTAAAAAAATGTATCGGATACTGAGGCTCCATGTGGATGTCCCTACACTGGTATGAGCAGCTATTTTGCATTATGTTGGTGATATGGCATGGTATTGTTTCAACTAGGGATAAAATTAGTGTAACTTGGGTAATCACTATAGACTAGCTCCGGACTTCCCCTGTACAGACTGCAGCAGAGTGATCTGAAACATTAAGCAATAAGCTTCATGCAAATGTGGCCATTATACACTTTATGGGGAGAACTGTACAGCTCATTTCATTGTTAAAATTGGTTTGATTTAAAAGACTGTTGGAGTCTTGTTTGTATTTTTTATCTCAAAAGAAGTCATTACACTGGCATTGCCTTTGGCAATTCCAAAGCACTGCCATTATATACACAAGGCTCATGTAATTGCACATAAATTGTATGTAGCAACAGCAAACCTAGGGCTTTAGTACACACCAGTTTCTCTTGCTAACTTTTTTTGCCTTAACTTTAAAGAAAACAATTACACACAGGCTATATTTTATACTTCATCAACGCCTACAATATTTCCGTTAAAGCATCAATTTTTCCTACTTTAAAGAAATCTGTCATCTTAGGTTTGTATATTGTTTAACATACAGATTTTATTTGTTAAATTGAAGGTGTTTTTATCCTATTTTAATGTCTAAGGAGATTTTGGCAACACTTAGAGGTTTAAACATTAAAACTGTTACTTGTTACTTATAGAGAGTTTCTCTCTGCCCTCGGAATTATATTGGATAAATTTTAAACAAAAATAGTTGAACTTTAATTTAACTTTACATAATATTCAACAATATTATCTGCCAAAAACTCCAAATGAATGATATATATTTAAATTGTTTTTAATTATTTAAACATAGGTATATGTATGTACCGCATTTACAGAAGCACATTATGTGCCACACATTTAATTCGAAATTGTATAAAAAGTTATAAATATTTTTTTTTAGAATATTTGCCAACATAAGTTGTATAAATATTAGGTGAAAAATTGATTAAATATTACACAGCAATAAGTGTGTATTAGCTGTTGCCTACTTGAGAATGATTTGTCAGTAGCAATAAAGCGGTGTTACAAATGCTGTACCAAAAGTGATGATACTCTTGTAAGATTGACAAAAATTTAATTGAATAATACAAATAATTGGACAATTAAAATGTAAGTAATTTATTAATATGTCCAATTGAAAAATGTAACTTATTTATTTCTGTGAATAAACTCTCGCTTTCTAAGTTATTCTATACGATTCTGTTGTACAAATTTTGTACTTTATATACATAATATGTATTCACATATATTTTTTTAAATTGGTGTAAAATAGCTGTGCACATTAGTGGCGCAACTTAAAGAGTATAGTAATTATTAAAGATATTTTCAGTTAGTCATAACATAAATAGTGTAACACGCTTTTTTAAAAGTATAAAATGGTTTTTATTCAATAGCAAATTTCAGTTCTTTTTAACCCCTTTCTTTCATAAAACCTTATTTAATAATTATTTTTTAAGACTAGCAGTGTACTTCTTATAGTAATCGGTAACTTGCCCGTTGCTGGGATTTTAGCTAAATATACGGCCGGTCGCCTGACTCCAACCCTCCTTGTAAAGGGAATGCCTATGACGTTGGATGACCCACCACCGTAAAGGGAGATCCAAATTTGCCGGGTGTGAGTGCAATGGATTTGAAGGTTTTCCCTTAGTCGCCTTTTACAACAACTGCAAGAGTTGATGGGTTAGCGTTATCTACACTAATATAATAAAGCTGAAGAGTTTGTTTGAACGCGCTAATCTCAGGAACGACTAGTTCGATTTGAAAATGAGAAAAAATATTTTTCATAAGGATAGTTAATTGACTAGGAAGGCTTTAGGCTATTGGAAAACCAAAACCCACGAGGGTGGCCGCTACTTTATATAATAAGTTTCGTGGACTGCACAATTACTAGATAATAATTTAGTTCAAAATGGGGACCAGTTGCCTCGATCAACATTAAAATAAATAGGCACAAGGAGTAGTACAAATGATGTGTGCATGCACACAAGTTTTCGGTTCGTCGGTATCGAACCCACGACCCATCCACGACCATTGCGAATCGAATGTATGATGAATGAACGATAAGAATCGGATTACCCAATCGATTTAAAACAATCGAAACCCATTTTTCAACCATTCACCAATTTCTATTTATTCGCATTTTACCGGTTATTTCAACTAGAATAATCTCTTTGGTCCGAAAAGTGATGAGTATGTAACATAGTAACATACCGATCCCGGGCCAAAGAAAACAGTTATCAAACGGTTTAAACCAAGAGTAATTTGATGGCGTACATAGTGGTTAGCGCACTCAATTGTTTTTAAGAGTAGGTATTCAATCAATATGGAATATCTAGGTAATTTTAATAGAAACGAGAACAAGCGCTTTCGTACGTTGTTGAATAAAAATATGACACTGACATTAACTGACATACAGAGAGATGACCAATGACATTTTCATTTCAAGCAATTCATTGACGTTTCACGTTTGTTTGTTTACACCTGTTTACGTTTTTCTTTTAATTAAATATTTACTATCATGTTATTAAAATTCGAATCCGGATCGATTTAACCACAATAATGTCTTCTGAAACGAACGAGGAAGGGAGTTTTCGTAAATATGCCACTGAATACGATCCCATCAAAATAGGGTCAATCGATGGTAGGCTAGGTCATTTCTGCTATATCATAGCAAAACTATTAATTAAATATTTATTTTCAAAAATACAATTATTTTCTTACAAAGCTTACAAATATTGTTGTAAATTAGATGTACTACATGTTTGTCTTCAGGAACAGACACAGAACCGCACGACCGAGCCATCGTTAGGGCTCTTAATTCCGAATATGTACCTAATAGTGCAGGCAATGAAGCATTTTGGGTCCGAATTTTTTTACTGTGAACCGATTTGCATGAAATTTTGGAATTAGTTTCATTGCACCCTTCAATTCAAAAGTGAAAATGATTTGAACGCCGCAACTACCCCTGATAGTGGTTGCCACCCCTTCTCGAGGGTGAGTATTCTTTTTTTAAGATAACCTCGGATATCGATAGGAAGACTAATTTTAAGCAAAAAATCATCTATAAAGTTTTTCGATAAATCTAATACTTTTCAAGTTATTGGCAATTGAATATTCGCAATTTAGTCACGTTTTTCATCGGTTTTTTGCAAATATCTCCAAAAATATAACTTTTATCGATAATGTTATGAGGAACAAAATTGTGGCAGGTAAAAAATTAAACATTTTTGTTTATTATAACGTATTCTAAGTGCAATATTAAGTTAGATATTAAAGATCAAAGCCGTTTTTTATTTTGTCTGCATTTTAATCGATGTGGTCAATGTCATCTAGCGGCGAGCAGATGCATTTTATGCATTCTTATAATTAAGAGTTTTGTAGTGCTTGAAATAAGCTTTCAAATGAGTACAATTAAAGTCTTTTGCACGTAAAATAAGTAAGCTGTATTACAAATAAGAGGAGCATCCAATATTTTTTCTTTTAAAACAATGGGTTCATAAGTGCCATTTCCACCAGAATTGAAATTATTCGTATTCCGCCAAGAATTAACTTTATTATGAAGTGTTTGATAAATTGTATCAGTTTGGCTGCTTTAGGACACATATTTTTCAAAATAGACAGGATTAAAATAAAAATATAAAATCTCATATTTTAAAAAATCTCACCTTCTTTTCATAATATCTCAAAAATTACGATAGATGCGTATAAAAGTGTGGGAATAAAAAATTTAGGTATTTTTCTGACAAATAATTTAGTAATTTTGTTATTTCTGTTAAACAAAAACTGACGGAGAAATGATTGTTTAAAGAGCGCGTGGCAGCAACAATCACAGCCTCTCTTAAGCCCTTTAACCCTTCACCGTTTTCGAAAAACGTTTTTAATTATATATTGCAATAAAGGATGTTGTAGTTCTTCTAATTACCTTTTCAATGCTGTTTTAGAAATTGTGATAGCATGAATAGCTTGGAAATGGCACTTGTGAAACCCATTGATTTACAAGAAAAAGCATTCGATGATCCTCTTATTTGTAATACAGCTTACTTATTTTACGTGCAAAAGACTTTAATTGTAATCATTTGAAAGCTTATTTCAAGCACTACAAAACTCTTCATTATAAGAATGCATAAAATGCATCTGCTCGCCGCTAGATGACATTGACCACATCGATTAAAATGCAGACAAAATAAAAAACGGCTTTGATCTTTAATATCTAACTTAATATTGCACTTAGAATACGTTATAATAAACAAAATTGTTTAATTTTTTACCTGCCACAATTTTGTTCCTCATAACATTATCGATAAAAGTTATATTTTTGGAGATATTTGCAAAAAACCGATGAAAAACGTGACTAAATTGCGAATATTCAATTGCCAATAACTTGAAAAGTATTAGATTTATCGAAAAACTTTATAGATGATTTTTTGCTTAAAATTAGTCTTCCTATCGATATCCGAGGTTATCTTAAAAAAGAATACTCACCCCCGAGAAGGGGTGGCAACCACTCCAGGGGTAGTTGCGGCGTTCAAATCATTTTCACTTTTGAATTGAAGGGTGCAATGAAACTAATTCCAAAATTTCATGCAAATCGGTTCACAGTAAAAAAATTCGGAGGTTGGACCATATTTTTCGCTTCAATGACTGCGCTACTAATAAGCAGGTAAAGGGTGATCCTCGTTATACTATTTTCATCGGTAGGCTAAACCCTAGGACCAATGCGGTGAGTGTATTTTAAATAATGACAATAATAGCACAATATATACCCCTGTTCTAATGAAGTAAACAGTATATCACAACTAAATTTATTGTATTACTTACAGGACACAATCTATACAGAATTTTCAAAATTAGGGAAAATATTGCACTGCCGACTTGTAAAGGATATAGTGACAGGGAAGTCAAAACAATATGCATTTGTGGAATATGAATCCACAAGTAGTGTGGAGAAAGCTCTACGAGATATGCACAAGGAGTATATTGACAATACAGAGATCATAGTGGAGCGGGAGGCAGAGCGGCGGCTGCGGGGCTGGAAGCCGCGGCGGCTCGGAGGCGGCTTCGGCGGCCGCAAAGAATCTGGACAACTGAGATTTGGTTGTAGAGAAAGGCCATTCAAGAAGCCTATTGTAATTTCCAAATAAATTTAATTCTTTCATCAAGCTGCCCAGGGAAAAGTCTGAAGTTAATTAATAAAGAGTATTAAAGCCACTTTGACTTTTCTTGCTCATTTAATTTTAGAGAAACCTAGGCAAACCAAATTGGCAGGATTTTCTAGGATAGATATAATATGATCTTGAATAACATTATAATGGAGACAATGCAACTATGATGAGATAAAAAACTTTGTAAGTAAGATCTTAATGCATTTAATTTGAAAGAAAGATGATATTTTTTGTTCATTATTATTTTAACTACACTAAAATGTACAAGGCGAAAAAGGTGCTTCCCTTATATCCCCTATTCAAGATGGCTGTGAAGTGTCATGTAAGATTAGTTACAATAATGTGTCGTCCCAAAAACAATGTGTAATGTCTGCTGCCGCGAGTTTGCTGGATGGTGCAAAGCATTCACAAGGACCGAGAGGCTCCTTACTATTTTGGAATGCTTCTTGCTGGTGGTATTCATCGGGTTTCTGACTTTCCTGACGCTGCATCTCATAGTTTGTCCTAAAAATGAACCTTTCTTCGACTCCACAGACGAAGAATCCAATTATACAACAACCGAAGAACTGCCGACAACCAAAAAGTTTACTGCATCCGAAAAGTTCCCGGCATCCGAAAAACTGCCGACAACCGAAATACTGCCGGATAAAGTCACGACCGCTGCGACTGCATCTACCCTCGATCGCAATGTGAAGTGCACCTGGAAACCATCAGAAAAAACTAAGGCACCGACTCTCTACTATGAATACGGTCTGCCACCGATTCCCACGGATCTCACGACCCGGGCGGAAGCCTCCGACGACGCCGCGACCGACGACCCCGCGGAGGCGGCCTACGACGAGGCGGAGGACGGCGAGGAGGCGGAGGAGGAGGTGGCGCGCCTCGTCACCGCGCTCGTGAAGATCAAGCCGATGGGCGACGTCACGTTCGGGTGCATCCTGACGATAGTGTCGGAGTACTGGACGCTGACGGCGGCGAGCTGCATCGAGGCCGTGGAGGAGGTGGACTCGCTGGACGCGTTCGTGATGGCGGCGGGCGCGGGCGTGGCGGCCGTGCGCCTGCACCCGCGCTACGCCGGCGCCGACGCGCGCCACGACCTCGCCGCGCTGCGCGCCGCCGCGCCGCTCGCCTCGCCCGCCGCGCCGCCGCTGCGCCTGCCCACCGCGCTCGACGGCGCGCTGCTCGCCCTCGGCGAGCGGCTAACTATCCTCGGATACGGAAAATTTAGGTCGGTGGAAGGTGATTATTTTTATCGAATAATTTGCATCGGTCGGTTCGCTCGGAATCCTTCGAGCTCGACGGGTCCGGCGGAGTACTCCGAGGACTCGGTCGCCCCCCCACGGGATGGCCAGTCTCTAACATAACACTCGCAGGTCGCTGGAGGCGGACTCGCGGGCGCGGCGCGTGCACCGCGTGCCCGTGTACGTGCTGCCGGGCGCGGCGTGCGCGGACGCGGACGCAGGCGACGGCGGGGAGCGGCTGCGGCACCTGCGGCGCGGCGCGGGCGCGGCGGCGGGCGCGTGCGGCGGCGGCGGCGTGTGCGCGGGCGCGCGGGGCGGGCGGGCGCGGCCGTGCGGCTACTGCGCGGGCACGCCGCTGCTGCGCGGCGGCACGCTGCTGGCGCTGATGGCGGGCGCGCGGCGCTGCGGCGAGGCGTGCGAGCCCGCGCTCTACGTGGACCTCGCCGCGCACCGCGACTGGATCGACGACGTCGTCGCCGCCGCCGGGCCGCTCTGAGCCCGCGCCCGCCGGGGTGGCCCGCCTCCCGCCCGGGTGCCGTGTACGATAATGATCAAGATTATGTTATTTTTAAAATAGTAATAAAGGATAATGTTTATTTTTAGATATCTGTTTTTTTAATTAAGTGAACGTTGGGAGGTCGTTAAATTGGATTCCATTAACAGGAGACGAATTAAAAAGTTATCGAACATAAAATCGAAAAGAAAAATAAAGTCCGTTACTCCGTCAATTCCTCTGTCAGTGTCAATGCGGTCCGCTCGGTATATTCCTATACTCTATGCAGTCCACGTAGGGGTCCCGGTGATGAACAAGTTGCTGATAGCGTGTTCCGTGGTGATGGCGCTGTTCGTGGTGGGCACCATCTCCACCGCCATCATCCAGTTCGTGGGCGGCTTCGAGAAGACCTCGGAGGACCTGGAGGACCGGTAGACCTGGCGGAACGCCATCCCTGGTCTTTACGGTACCTGAATAGTTTCCCAAGCGGTAGCTGAAAAGGTTCTCGAAAGTAGCATTTTTTAAGTTTACTCTTTAAAACTAATTAAACTTTGTAACATACCTACGCCTATTTTTATGCTTTTCTTGCGCAAATTCGTGTGTTTTCTCACTTCTTAGTATAAATTGAACCATATATAAACAATTAATGAGCTGACTATAACTAATACAACATATGCTAAAAATTCAAATCGGTCCTCTGAAGTAAACAAAATACAATAAAACAAGTGTAAGCATTAACATAAACAGTTTATTTAAATATCTTCCATTAGTTTGAATCATTATAATACATTTCGAAATACATCGCGAACTAAGCGGAGGCCGTCCGCCGCACACATATACAGATACCGGCCTCTCTCGATACTAAGGCATTTAGTTTATACAACCTGCAACCGCGGCCTTTACAAACGAAACCATAACTATCTGTACATATTCCTTACTTTACATATACCGAGTGGAAAATGGAAAATAAACACAGTATAAAACTCTAGAGACAGACAAGCCGACAACTGATAGTATTGTCTAGAAAGAAGAACGCACCCAACACTAGAGAAAGGAACCGAAATATTATATTCATAATAACATTATAAATATGTCTATCACATTACGCTAATAAAATACAATAATTAATTATTAACCAATTTTCAAATAAAGAAATACAATTTATAAATAAGTAAAACAAATACGATGTGAGAAAATTCATGCGACGACCATTATACCGATTTGAAGTAATAAATTGATTGAATAAAATGCTTTCCTAATAAAACGATTCTGGGCATTCTAGCTGTATCTAAATGTCTTGGGAGATGGAATATAGGGCGAATCCCTTAATTTGATATTCTAACAGCCTGGTCACAATATAGGAGAGCATCGCTCCCTGCGGCACTCGTCGGTGCGCTCGTCACTAAATCACAACTAACTAGATCACTTAGTTGCTAAGTTTCTGCATCTTATCAATGACACCCGCCCCCGTGCGCTACCTAGCATTATTACAGTATAATATATGACTTTCACAAACACTGGTGTCAACGGAACTCGGCTGCTACTTCACGGCATATTTGTACAAATCATTCTAATATTAGCGTACTATTGCACATATTATCACAATTTATTGCACATTTTGAAAGGTTGACTGAACTGAAATTCAAGTAAGGTATATTTTACGCATCGGGCATGTATTTCATTCAATCCGTTGCACCAGCTCCTGTGAATTTTATTTATTACAGACACGACTAGCACGCCTCGCGACGGGACTGTCTAGTCTTAATAACGCTGTCATATGAAAAAGATTATTATAATTTGAATATGAATACAATCGTATAATGAATAGTGATGCTAAGTGATAAGTCCGGGCGCGGGGCGGGGCGGTCGCGCCGGGCGGCGGCGCGGTGAGATCAGCTAGATCCCGCTGCGGTACGTGTCGTCCTCCGGCACCTGCGACGGGTCGAAGATACCGCTCTGGAATATAACATCGATCGGAAAGTTTAAATTAACTGAAATGGATAAAAACGCAATTTGCACGTGTTTTATCCTGATGTTTTTTGTAGGTATAGTTTTGTGTCAAAGTCGTGACTGTGGTTACTGTGCTCATCTTGATATGCATTTTCGTAACTTTTAGGTATTTTCAATTTAATTTCAATTTTTATGTTTCCAATTTTAAATGAATAATAAAACTAATGTGGAACATTGACATTTTCAATACCTGCTAGTGGCCGTTCGGTATATTTTCAGTATCCTTGATAGCATGAGATAAAAAAGTTTATTTTACAATACAAATAAAAACAAATTGACGACTGGACCAAATAAGCATCGAGTAAAAGAGAGCCTGACAATTCAAAAATAAATAAAGTTGATAAAAAGGAGACAATAGCCAGTCAGACGAACCTTTGAAACATACCGCCCTTATGTCGCGGGCATAAATGCTACTATTGAACGGCAAGTATTAATCTAGACGCGCGGCTGACCGTACCAATAGGACCGGGCTCTCTACAACTTATGCATGTCTACTAAAGGTAAAACTAAATAACTACACGTGGACCCACCAGAAGGCCATGTTGGGGGGGGGGGGGGGGGAGTCCACGGGTAAGTTTGTTAGTTTTGTTACGTGGTAGGTATGAGGGAGTACCTCGCGCGGCGACGGGAGCGGAGTGGAGAAAAGGGGAGGAACTGGACTTCGGGGAGTGGGCGGGAATTCTATTACCTGTGCAAACGTTAAAAATTTAAATTACCGAAATAACAAAGTTGGTTATAGCATGCTATTTTTGACGGAAGTTAAGAAGATTCTAGCGTTTTAAATTACACGTTTGACAGTGTTAGGCATACGAATAAATAAATGTGTGCGTGCGTGTGTTTGGTACCTGGTGCGTGGGCGCGGGCACGAAGTAGTTGGCGGGCAGCTGCGCGGGCGCGGGGGCGGGGCCCAGCACGTCGGCGGCGGGCGGCAGCGCGCGCGTCGCCGCGCCGCTCGGGTTGAACACGTCCACGTACGACTTCTTTATGTCTGCCAACCACACGTGCGTTCATTTGTAACACCACTGATATACATATCTTGTAGGAGTTGCTGGGTACGACAAATTACTTCAACTGCCGAAGCAAATTAATTTAATGTTTTAATTTGTGCCCCTTCTAGTTTTTTTGGCAAAGTCACATGTAAAATGCATCAAATAAATATTTTTCAGCTTATATTACTTTTTTGGAAAGAAACTAAGGTCCTATATTCGGAAAGTTATAAATGTAACATACGTCTGCCTTTCTGCATCTTGAATATGTTGGCGGTGGGCGCGGGCGGCGCGGCGGCGGGCGCGCCCGGCGGCAAAGCGGCTCTGCAACAACACAGGTTATAAGCACGGATCTTGCCAGTTGATGCGGGTGTTTCTGACTTTAATTTACGCTAGATGGCACAACGTAAACATAGTGTGCAAGTTATGTTGCCATTTATTATTTTATGGTGCTTTGACGTCGCCTATAAAATTACACCAATGAAAGTGCAATTGGTCCCTTTGTTAAAGTAACGCCATCTAGCGGATCTATTCAAAAAACCCTCATGTTTGCACAGTTAACCTAATAAGTACTCACTGGGGCTGCGGCTGGGTGATGGTGGGCGCCTTTGGCGGCGGCGGCGGCGGGCGCGGCGCGTCGTCCTCGTCCGCGTCCAGGTTCTTCCAGCGCTTGTGCTCCGCGTCCCACACGATCTACGACCATATCACAAAGGATTAGTGTCGCCAATCGAATGTCTTAATGACTCAGTAAATGTTATGTTTGTGATTCTGTGAACTAATTACATGGCTTTAACGGTCGATGAAAATATTGAAAATATTAACGCTATTATGAACGAAGTTAAATTTATGAAATGATCATTATGCAAAGTTTAATTTTGCTTGTGTTGATCTTTTTAGTCATTATTAATGATTAATATTAATGTAAATCACTTGCACACATCACGCACACTTACCGCGTTTTTTCTATTTGATGTTAAAAGTTGATAAGCAATATTAAACTATATTAAATCCGAAATAAAAAAATGACTTCGATTGTCTAGAGTCCTAAATAAAAAAAGAAAACATCATAAAACCTTTATTGATAACCAAATATAAATACATAGATAAATACTATGATAAATAAACAAGAAAATATATTGTTATTTAAATATAATATAATGTGAATTACTGTCTTTTTATTTTAATACACTATCAAACATACGTAGATGGCGACAATTTTCTAACGAGGAACAATATAAACTTGCATAAGGCGCCGACATTAAGAAATAAACTAAATACATAACAGCAATAAGAATAAAATAATTTAGATGGTTAGATAATTCACACGATTCACAGAATTTTGCCGAAAGAATAGTTAGAGGGAGAAGACAATCTGTTTCATGTGTAGGATCAATAGTAAATAATCTTGATGATTTCAATGTGTGTGGTCTGAGATATGTCATAATAAGTTTAAAAGACTTGTTGTTGAAATAAAGAATTTGAATTTGAATTTGGGGTGTGTAGCTGACTGATGTCATGATTGTGCATAAGAATCAATAAACCTAAAAAAAAATGTACCCGTGGTCCACTCAGGTGAACTAAGCAGATGGAGGACCAGTACTTAAGACTGACAGTGTGTAGTGTGCGTGTCACAACAGCTAGGGCAATGCGATGCGCCCGAGTGTGCGTGCACGTGTGAGTGTGGGCGTGCACGTGTTTGTGTGGGCGTGTACGTGTGCGTGCGCGGGAGCGTGTCTGTGTTTTTTGACAATTGATTGCGCTTGAAAGTCTACAAACTGTTCTCAACAGAGTGTAGAGTGCAGCTTGTGTTTTTACAAGAGTGTGGGCATGTCGATGCGGCCGAGCGTGCGCCTGTGGGCGTGTACGTGTGGCGGGCGCGGACTCACGGTGGGGTTCTTGTCGTCGGGCAGGATCATCTGGTTGGGCGCGCGCAGCGACAGGCGCGTGAGGATGCCGCCCAGCCAGCCGCTGCGCTTGCCCTCCTTGCTCTCCTCCTTCGCCTTGCCCTCCGCCTTGCTCTGCGGCGTCTCCGTCTCGCGGTCCGTCTACATCAACACGGGACATACCGTAACATACCTCTACTGGATACGGTGATATTTGTATAGCTACCAATATTTATTTATGACCACATTTGGTTTTCTCTACCTAGACCAAAAGTTCTAAATCGAACTTTAAAAATTTAATGTTTCTCTATGAAAATTGTCTACGTGTTTTGGGAAGTTGAAGTTTTAGTAGACCTGTCGCAAGTATATTCAAAGCTATTTTTGATAAGCCAGAGATAAATTACTCGTTATAAAGATGTTAAACGTTAATGGCGGAGAAATATATTATCACATGCATTTAAGTACATTCAATATTATAATAGGTAAGTGGGCAGTGCAAACGGCGGCGGGCGTACTCACGTCAGCACTGGGCGGGCGGTCGTCGTCGTAGTCGGCGTAGAGCGGCTGCTTGGCGGCGCCGGGCATGGTGATCATGGGCCGCGACTCGCCGCCCGGCTCCGCGCCGCCGTCGCTCGCGCCCAGCGCCTCCTCCGCCCAGCCGTAGCTATGCTGCTGCGACTGCTGCTGCTGTGGCTGCTGCAATACACGCACAACGTAAGGTTTAAATTGAAAACATAAATAAAAAAAAAAGGTTATTAAATATAGGTACAAAAGTAACAAACCTCCTTTGATAGAGCACTAGTTAACAAATGTTTTTTTTGGATCATAATGTAACTTTTTTTTATGAACAAGATCACCTTTGTATATGGCAAAACCAATAAGATTATACCTTAAAAAACTTAAAATAATTCAAAAAATAAATATAAACACAAGAAGTGGAACTTAAACGCCGTAGGGTAAAAATTGACATAAAACTGTTCTGATTAAATATCCATCAAAATGGAATAAAAATCATAATAGTTTTCACTAAACATTTATTTGTGAACGGACAACGGCACATTGACACGTTTATCTACTAATTAAATAACACAGAGATTATTTCACTATCTAAAGCCGCGTCCACACTGCCTAGCATTCGACTTGTACCAACTCACAGCATTTCAATAGAAAAATAAAAAGTTCAAAATAGTTTTCAAAATTGTCATTCAATATTGGGGCATATTATATCTGCACAATTTATTGGACGCAGTGTAGACTCGGTATAAAATGCAATAAATAACAATTAGTAAACATTAAATATTTATACTTCATTCATAAACTACATGGACATTTAGACAACATTAAGTTGTTAGCTAAGTTGAGTACATAATTTAATTCGTACAGTAGTGATTCTTACTACATTGAAATAAGGATCGCATAGGGCAAGGGCCTGTAAAAATAAAAATAGTTTCTGTATCTTGTCATAAATACAGTAAAAACAGTTACACTGTTCTCAAATAAATAACTATGAACTTATTTAATGTCTGGTAAGGTATATATAATTACTGAGATTTTAACAGAATTGTCACTCGAATAGAAAACAAAATGTGAGGTACTGTAAATAATACATCAAGCTGCTGGGAATTCAAATGCTTCAATTATTTTGTTGAATTGCAACATTATATGGCTATGCTCTTCAAATGATATATTACTTCTAAATCTCACTTGATGTAAAAAGTAGACAATAAATGCAAGTGGTATGGTTTCGTATAAATTCATGGTTAAATAATATAACAAGAACAAGGATATCACAGCTACAACTAAACGTTAAATTTCTTATATATGTTTATTTAGACACTATGGTGGGTCACACGAGGACACACCAGCAAATGATCATGTTGGTTTTGTTCATGACAGATATATGATTTGATTACTATCATGATTTAGAAACACCAATTTCTTGGCATTTTTTTTGATAGGTCTGTAATATGACAATAGGAGACATCTACTGATGTTTCTACTAAAATTATTGCAGATGCAGCTCTCAATATTACGAGAATACGTAAACTGCACCGTATGAGCGCGTACTCAATGGGCGGGACCAAGCAACGCTAACGGGTCAATGGGCGGAACGTCTGCGCGTGAGTATTTACGACGGATTTGCGGAACTGATTGCGTGCCTACTACTGGGAATGTTTGTGCACCTAGTACGAGCTGCACAACCTCGCCAATGAAAATCTTTGCGTGTATGATTTGTATTAAACACTAGCGGTTCACTACTTTCGTCATACGTCTCGCATTTGCAGCCCGTTTTGGCTGCATCCATTTTCCTCGTTTGGTGCATATTTTCGCATCATGAATAAAAAAAGCGGAAAAGCATTCAAATATTGAATTTAGTTAGGGAGGTCTTTAATTTCGACCTTCCTCACATTTCCTCATATTCGAACATCTGAAGGCACTTTAAGCAGGTCCGGGGCGATATCCCGCAATTTAAAGCAACGAGCAATTTCATTTTATATACGAAGCCCATTCCGACCGACGTCTATCACGATAACTACGGTTCGAACGAAAACATTTAGATATGATAATAAATTCTCGACGAGGATCACGGTCAGATAGAGGCTAATAACAAAAATTAATACGACAGGTGCTCGTCCAAAAGGAATCGGAAAGAAGCGCGGGTCCTCCTCGACGTCGAGCCCGGGCACCGCGGACCGGGGCGACCGAGCACCGCCGCGGGCCGGGAGAGATCGGACGGAGGCGAGCTCGCCGAGCTCGTCGGGAGCACCGGAGGAGGGAAGGCGAGACTAGCTAGGTCATCACATGCGCTTGCGATGCAAGACGGCGCGCGCGGCGGCGGCGGCGGCGGCGGCGCGGCGGCGCAGCGCCTGCAGCAGCGCGCGCCACGCCGCCGCCGCGCGCGCCCGCCGCCGCCTCCGCCCCTACAGCGGCTCGTCCACCGCGTACGTGCCGGGGCCCGCCACGTAGTACGCGGCGTGCGCGCGCGCGGCCGGCCCGGGCGCCCGCACCGCGTGAGCCGGCGCGTCCAGCTCGAACGTCCGCGCGACCAGCTCGTCGGCGTCGTCGAAGTCGTCGTCGTCGGCGGCGGCGCGGGCGTCGGCGCCGGGCGGCGGGGCGGCGCGCCGGGCGAGGATCGCCTCGAAGCGGTCGAGGCTGCGCTCGATCGTCCGGCGGAGGCGGCGGCGGCGCGCGGCCTCGTCCTCGACGGCGGGCGCGGCGGCGGCGGGCGTCGCCGGCTCGTCGATGGGGTAGGTGCCGCCGAACACGAGCGGGCGGAAGGAGCGCGGCGAGTCGCGGCCGCGGGCCCAGCCGTCGACGGTGGACGCGATGAGCGTGCCGCAGCGGGGCCGCGCGGCGGCGTAGGCCGGACGCGGCGGCGGGGAGGGCGCGGGCGCGGGGGCGGCGGCCGCGGCAGGCGGCGCGTGGGCGACGTGCACGTCGAGGTCGGTGGCGGGCGGCGGGGCGGCGGCGGCGGTGGGCGCGGCGGCGGCGGCGGGCGGGACTGGGCGACGGCGCGGCGACTCGGCGAGCGGCGGCAGGGCGGGGCGGGCGAGGCGCGGGCGGCGGCGGCGGAGGGCGGGCGGCGCGGGCGCGTCGTCTGGTCCCGGGGCGCCCTGCCGCCGCCGCACACACAACACTGCGTTAAACTCGGTCGCGCCACGAGTCGTCCCGGGCGCGCGGGACGCGGGAAACGAATACGGTATCGAACCGACGTAAAATCCCGAATCGATAATTCCGAATTTCAGGAGGGGAACTTTTGTAAAACGAATTTGGACCTCCACCATAAACATTAATTTTACTTTAGCTCGTTAAAGGAATCGATAGAATTCTACAACTACGATAGGATTTGAAAGAAGTAAATTGCTTTAAAGTTTTAGGATCATCATGAACAGATAGTTAAAAGAAAATTCAACAAAAAATTGTATTGTTTAGAAACGAGAGATTATGCTGAAGGATTAGGTTGTGCAGGACTCACCTCCGCGTAGGAGTAGTCGTGCGGCGGCGCGGGCGCGGCGTGGTTGTGCCAGGCGTACTGGTCGTCGGGCGCGTAGGCGGGCGCGGGCGGCGCGTAGTACGCGTACTCCGCCTCCTCCGCCGCCTCGCCCGGCGCCGGCTGCGGCGGCTGCTGCTGGTACTGCTGCTGCTGCTGCGCCTGGAACACGACGGATCCCGGTCAGATCATATTGACGAAAAAGTGCTATTTACTTACTTGTGTAAACAATTATAGTGGTACCACGCCAATTGTATATTGTGGAGTCACTAACAAACAAATTTGGTCTCGAATACTTAGTAATAGCATACTTTTGCATCCTAGTCGACGTATAAAGCTGGATCGTGTCTCACCTGGTCCTGCCATTGCTGGTCGTACTGCTGGTCGTAGTGCGGCGCGTAGTGCGCGTGCGCGTCGTGCTGCGCGTACGCCGCGTCCGGCGCCGCAACGTGCTGCGGCGTGCTCTGCGCCGACTCGCCCTGCGCACGCGCACATGCAACGTCACTCCTCGTGCAGGACATGGTATTTACACGTAAACACATGCTAGTGGAGGAGGGCGACTCGAAATGTTGTTTTGTGTATAACTTACAGTATCAAATAATGGGAAATTGATTTTAGCGCTATGATACATGTATGTAAAAAAACACTCTAATAATGCAGTTGTTATTACAAGGGGAAGCTACAATTTATACACATTATTTATGCCATCCAACTACTATTATATGCTCAAAAATTACTATAATGTACTCTAAAAATATAACCAGAATTATTTTTGATAAATAATAAATAATAAATGAGGCACAATATTATTATAAGACAATGCTTATAATATAATATAGTTAGCGCGATAAAACTTTAAGCACATACAATCACACAATTTGGAACATAAAAAAACTTTTCAAATGATAAAATAATGCACAGTAAATATAAGTGTGTTGCGTACCGCGAGCGCGTCGGCGACGCTCTTGACGTCGTCCAGCCACTGCTGGTGGCGCGGCGAGGGCTCGCCGCTGTCGCCCGCCTCCTCCAGCGGCGCCTCCTCCGCCAGCAGCGGGTCGTGGTACCGCAGTCTGCAACACGCAAGCGCACACGATAACTCAACGAGCACAGTCATGAATAGTTTTAACAGCTTACTATAACTGTCATTTTTCACGTGTGTATACCTGACATGTTTCACGTGTGTGTACACGTATGAGGCATATTAATAAGATGTGACATGTATTAAAGCTCACGAAGGAGTAGAAGAACGGCACCATTATTCAAATCATACACTAAAACACTCGCACTGACAAATGTGTTTTATCCAGATGTGATAATAAGTGAGTATCAGGCGTGAGGCGCAGGTCATTTGCCTCACGTACTTTTTATTTATTTATAGTAGCTCGGTATATCAGCTCCACTCTGCCTGATGGTAAGCAAAAGAGGAGCCCTATTTGCCATGACAGCAGATGCGGTACCAAAGTGGTACTTTATCCGCTGGCATCGTCATACCGGCTTCTTGCGGGCGGTATGTATGTATGTGTGTGTGTGTGTGTGTGTGTGTGTGTGTGTGTGTGTGTGTGTGTGTGTGTGTGTGTGTGTGTGTGTGTGTGTGTGTGTGTGTGTGTGTACGTGTGCATAGGCGAGTGTGTGTGTGTGCATGGGCGCACCTGTCGGCGAGTGCGGCAAGGCTGCGCACGAGGGCGGGCGCGTAGTCCCTGGGCGCGCGCGTCACGGCCCGCGCCGCCTGCTCCGCGTACTGCAGCGCGCGCTCGAACATGCCCACGTCCGCCAGCCGTGCAGCTAGCGCCAGCTTGTACACCTGCCGGCATTAACACACGTGACACCTTCACACTAGTCCGATACACAGCAAAGTAGTATATGGTTTGCATCACTCGAAAAGAGTCAAAAGGAGCGCTGGTTGTTAAGTTGGTCAGTAGGCGATTTATGATGTGCGATAACGTGTGGCACGTTTACCCACACGCCATTGGTTCAGTAGTCGACCTTTCCTTCATACTCTACTCAAACACTACTATCTTCTAATACTAATTTACATGATGCAAGCAAATGAAAAATCCGCTAGATGTTAGTACAGTAGGTAGATGTAGGGTCTACCTGGTATGTGATTGGTGCATCTGACATGACATTGACAATTATATCAAAATTCACCAATGACATAGCAGGTAGACCTCACGCCTGCGTATTGCCATCTAGCGGATTTTTCAATCGTAAACATTCTCATTCTGAATTATTTTAAGCACAAGAGAACTAGTAAAAACCATACTAACAGTATAATATAAAACATGTGACGCACCTGCAACTCCTTGATGACGTAATCCTGATTAAGCGACAGCGCGTACTCGTAGATCTCGGTGGCGAAGATGGCCTCGTCGGTGGCGTGGAGCGCGAAGGTGGCGGCGCGCGGGTCGGCCAGCAGCAGCGTGAGGCGCGGCGCGGCGGCGGGGGCGGGGGAGGGCGGGGTCCCCGGCGGCGGCAGCGGCGCCAGCGGGTGCCGCGCCCACTGCACGCCGCCCGACACGTAGCAGAACTGCGCCGAGTAGATCAGCCCGCGCGCCGACAGCGTGTCGCCTGTCATGGTGGCGTGCGTTAAACTCACGTCGACAGCAAACATACAAACATCCACAGTGTTCACGTCATTTTAATTATTGTTCGAGCTTTGCCTAAAAGATGGCGGTAATATATCGCGGAGCGTGAACTCGCCTGAGACGCGGTGACGAGATTTTTCTCTCAATGTACATAGGTCTTTTGGAATTACCAATATACATGCTTGGTCCACCTGATTTGTTTGTTTCATTTATTGTTTCAAACCCATTAGTGCGCTCGGAGTCTTTTCATGGTCCTTCGAGCCGGATCTGTGGAGTGAGTGAAGTGCAGTTCCATTTGGGCACTAGTCCTAGTGCAGGCTGAGTGCATTTTTGGAGGAGGTGACGTCCTGGACAGTGGTTCGCTGTCGCAACCAGGACGTAGGAGCAGCTGGTCCAGGGAGACCAGTTGGACAGCGGAGCGGACGGGAGCAGCTGTCAGACCGATCATCGGTTGAGGAGTCGGGAGCAGCGGAGCTGTCTGGTGGTGGCGACCAGCAGCTGGTGAGGAGTTCGCCAAGGAACAGTGAAGTGTGAGTGAGACAGGAAACTGTGAGTACATTTGTTTATATTGTGAATAGCCAGTGAGCAGCGGAGAAAATTAGACTCTATTATACTGGACAATTTAACTTTAAATATATGTGTGGTAATTTTAGGACTTAGAATAATTTTAGAATAGTTTAGGACTTAGAATAATTTTAAGGTAGATTTAGGGACTTAGAATAGTTTTCAAAAAACGGTTGGAACGAGGAGCCTATGCCCGATTTTTTGAAAAATATTAACTTTGGAACACTTAGAAAATTTTGTAAATAATATTATTTGGAAATTAGGTTGAAAATGGAAGGCTTAACAGATTTCCAGACAGAGTTGTTTGAGCGGATGGTCAAGGCTCGGGCTAACTACAAAAAGAGCCCTAAAGATCGCATCACAAAAGTGTATGTAGAAGGGCGCTTAAATCTGGTGAATCAGTTGTGGCAGAAATTTCTAGCAGGGCATGAAGAGTTGAGGCGTACTGTAGACAGGAAAGCACTCTCGGGTACTGACTACATAAAAAACGAAATTTACGATCAGACCGAGGAGTGTTATTTGGAGTTTGCGGACGAATTAAAGCAATGCCATGAACAGTTTAATATTGTAAATATATCAAATAGCGTACCACCATCTGAAATTAATTCTTTTCATATAAAACCGTCATCCCATATAAAGTTACCTAGGATTAATATACCCACCTTTTCTGGCAAATACTCGGAATGGACTTCTTTCAGGGATTTATATGTTGCTCTTATTCATAATAACTACGAGTTGTCCAATGTAGAAAAGATGCACTTTCTTAAAAGTTATTTGGAAGGGGAAGCAGAGCAATATTTAAGGCATTTACCTATCTCAAATGAAAACTACGATAGGTGTTGGAAGTTGCTGGAGGAAAGGTTTGACAATAAAAACTATATATGCCAGTTAACTTTGCAAAGATTGTTGAGTCAAGGGAATATGTCACGTGAGTCAGCTATAGGTTTAAAAGAGCTAATTGACACCACCAGTGATTGTCTGTCAGTTCTAGGAAATATAGGGGTGGATGTCAGTAGCTGGGACGTAATTGTTGTTCATATTTTAAGTCTCAAGTTGGACCCGGAAACTAAGCGCCAATGGGAATTTCAATTTAGTGAAAGCTCAGCAGATGAATTACCAACGTATTCTGAATTTAAACAATTCCTAACTACCAGATATCGTGCATTGGAATTCTTAGAATCTGGATCAATCTTAGAGAAAAGGGGTTGTGACAGTAGTGTAAATAAAAATAGGGTTGTAAATAACATGTGTCCATTTTGTAAATCCGAACATAAATTAAGTAATTGCAAAGATTTTAGAAACGAGTCGGTTGTGGCCCGTCGTAAGTTTTTGGAGAGGAGCAATGCCTGCTTTATTTGTTTAGGGACCAATCACACTGCTAAAAAGTGTTTTAGTAATTATTTGTGTCGGTTGTGTAGGAGAAGACATCACGTCTTATTGCATCCTAGCGCTCAGGATCCCCAATCTGGGGAGGATGAACTTGTTTCCTGTGCGTCTAGTAGAGGGGATAATAGTAGCAACAAAGTTATACTGCCGACAGCTCTTGTAAATACAGAATCTGAAGCTGGTCAGGTATATTCGATTCGAGCATTATTGGATCAAGGATCCCAGTCATCATTCGTGACTGAGGCTATGGTGCAAGAGTTGGGATTAAAAAAGGTCCATGTTAAGAGTAGAATAAGGGGTGTAGGTAGTCACCATGGGCTCACTTCAAAGGCTATGGTCAAAATAAAAGTAGTTTCACGGGTTAAACCGAATTGTATTGTCCATGTGAAAGCACATGTTTTGGAGTCCATAACTTCACTGTCGGCCACTCCTAAAATAACATCAGGGGAATGGCAGGATCTGGATCATGTTGTACTTGCTGATCCAAGCTACTACACTTCTGGTAATATAGATTTACTTTTCGGTTCGGAAGTGTATGGCCAAATTGTACAGAATGGGGTGATGAAAGGGCCTACGGGTTCACCACTTGCACAGTCCACGACATTGGGGTGGATATTGTCAGGTGTTGTAAATAGGTCCGCGGAACATTTTAGTAATTTTAGTTGATTTGTTGTTGTATTGTAATTGTTATATTGATTTGTATTTCAAAGATGTCCTGTTTAGTTTTTAGAATTATTTGGTTTATGTTATTTCACGGTGGGCGATCTGTTTTAATTTTATTATTTAGTATTAGGTAGGGATTGCAATCCAGCAGCGTTTTCAATCCAGCTGGATTCTTGCTGGATTGACCTGAATCCAGCTGGATCCAGCGCGGATCCAGCAAAACGTGGACCGAGAGTAAAAAAGCGAATTTTTAAGGCTTTTTCTAATTAAATTGTCCTTCTTTTTACTATCTTTGAAATCTTTCACTTATTTCACTCATCTATACTTATAACAAATCCGTGGAGAGGTCAATTCTGTACATGAAATATATTTTCAAAATAACTATCAGAGGGTGATTAGTGATCGATACTGATGTTAAAAAGCCAACCAGTAACATTTTTGTCTGTCTGTCTGTCTGTATGTTTCTTATAGAAACAAAACCTTCTCGACGGATTTTGACAAAACTTGGTACATTTAATCTTCAGACTCCTGGGCAGATTATAGGACTTTTCATTCATCACGCTACAATCAATAGGAGAAGCGTAGTTATGGGAATTTTCAAATTACTCCAATTTTTAAGCTTCTGCCACGTGTGCAGTCTTAATGGTTAAAGTTATAAAGAAATAATTTATGTCGGAAATATTCTACATAAATTGCCTAGAAAATACCCCACTACATCATTATGTCTATGTTTTATGGGTGACTCACAATAACACGTGTAACTTCTGATCTAGATTGGTTTGAACGCGCTCATCTTAGGAACTACTGGTTCGAATTGACAAAATCTTTTGTGTTGGATAGTCTACTTACCATTTATCGAGGAATGTTTTAAGGTATCTATAGTAAAACTGAGTGCGGAAACCGAAACCCACGCGGACGGAGTCGCGGGCGGCTGCTAGTCACTACATAGTATAAAACAAAGTCGCTTTTTCTGTCATGTTGTATGTTGTATGTCCCTATGAACGCTTAAATCTTTAAAACTACGCAACGGATTTTGATGTGGTTTTTTTTAATAGATAGAGTAACTCATGAGGAAGGTTTTTATGTATAATATCATCCATTAAATAGTGGATAGTGGATCCCGCCCCGGCTTCGCCCGTGGTACTTACGGGCGAAGCCGGGGCGGGCCGCTAGTATCTTATATTTACTTGCTTTAGTTTGTTGATCATTTGAGATGAAAATTGTTAACATAAAATAAAACAATAAACATTAATAACCTCATGTTCATAAAACTTCCTTTTGTTTATTTCCTATATTTTGGCACTATGCAAGCACTGCACTGTGGTTACGAGAGGGCTAATAGTTTTTATATATATGATATATATCCTGCGTACTTGGCTAATCGTAAGATTGGCCGCCGTGGCCGAATTCGGCTTAGGAGGAAAAAACTATAAAAACCTATCTTTTTACAAATAGCACAGGTTTTTCCAATGAAAATTGTGCATTTTAGCAATCTTGTTTAATAGCAAAAAACATACACTTTTAAGTACCTAACTGAATAGTCCACTGTTGGATATTATCAGCGTTCCCTTTCATGCGGCACGTGCCATGGTGACAGACAAGGTTGCCGCGACGTTTTGAATAAGGCGGCTAAAAACTAAACAGTAGAAATTGATACGTTTGCGGATCCGCATGCTGGATCCAGCATATGTGTGCTGGATCCAGCATGGTTAAAAAGGCGCTGGATCCAGCTGGATTGCTGGATGCTGGATCCAGCAATTGCAATCCCTAGTATTAGGTCAACAGTATCGCATATTATTAATTGTTTTCGTAAGTTTTGTGTAACCTTTGTGAAGGACAAACGTCACTTTGTCCTTGGTGGGCGATGTGTTCACGTCATTTTAATTATTGTTCGAGCTTTGCCTAAAAGATGGCGGTAATATATCGCGGAGCGTGAACTCGCCTGAGACGCGGTGACGAGATTTTTCTCTCAATGTATATAGGTCTTTTGGAATTACCAATATACATGCTTGGTCCACCTGATTTGTTTGTTTCATTTATTGTTTCAAACCCATTAGTGCGCTCGGAGTCTTTTCACACAGATTAACCCGTCCTGAGTTCGAGCTTCGAAATTTCAAAATGCCGGTTGCGATGGCCATTTGGCAGCCCGCCGAAATAGTAGCCCGCGCGTTATGAACATCCTCGTGTTCGGTAATAGCATACCGCCCAAAAATCGCATGACGGGTTAAAAAACCGACGGTGTGGATTTCACTTACGACTTTCATAGACTACTTATAACACTTACGCAACTTAGACACTAGCAAATATTCTTAGTAATCAGCTGGTACGTACCGAGCTGCACGAGCGTGCGGCGGTCCTGGTCGGGCTTGGAGGACGTGTTGGACAGGATGATGGCGGCGTGCGGCCGCCAGTCGCCCCAGCCCGGGTTCGCCACGCACTGGGGATATACGAAACATTATACAATTGGCATCTTGCGCGTCAAACATTATGACATTCATAATGATTGCACTATGCATGTCATCGTTAGCCTCGAAAACTAATTCAAGATGACCAACATGTATGTCAGCGCCACCTAGCGGCAAATAAAAACTCAAATTGTAAGCGGCTGACTGACCTCAGCCGAATGAGGGTGTTTGCGATTGAAAGATCCGCTAGTTGGCAATACTTAGGCGTGAGGTCTAACTGCTATGTCATTGGTGAATTTTGACATATCTGTCAATGTCATGTCAAAATTAACCAATCACATTACCAGTTAGTCCCAACGCCTACCTACTGCCACCTAAAGGATTTTTTATTTGCGAAAACCCTCACTGGTTCGAGGAAACGTGTTGTAATATTCTGTTGAATGCTCGCTTATGCTAATCATGGTACGTGTACGTACCGTGGCGACGGGCGGCTGCTTGGCCTGCAGGCTGGCGTAGAGCGTGTGCAGCGGGTCGTGGCGCGGCAGCGCGGCCAGGAAGCGCGCCGCCACGCTGGCCCGCGCGCGCCGCTGCTACATCATACTACGTGTACGTACCGTGGCGACGGGCGGCTGCTTGGCCTGCAGGCTGGCGTAGAGCGTGTGCAGCGGGTCGTGGCGCGGCAGCGCGGCCAGGAAGCGCGCCGCCACGCTGGCCCGCGCGCGCCGCTGCTACATCATACTACGTGTACGTACCGTGGCGACGGGCGGCTGCTTGGCCTGCAGGCTGGCGTAGAGCGTGTGCAGCGGGTCGTGGCGCGGCAGCGCGGCCAGGAAGCGCGCCGCCACGCTGGCCCGCGCGCGCCGCTGCTACATCATACTACGTGTACGTACCGTGGCGACGGGCGGCTGCTTGGCCTGCAGGCTGGCGTAGAGCGTGTGCAGCGGGTCGTGGCGCGGCAGCGCGGCCAGGAAGCGCGCCGCCACGCTGGCCCGCGCGCGCCGCTGCTACATCATACTACGTGTACGTACCGTGGCGACGGGCGGCTGCTTGGCCTGCAGGCTGGCGTAGAGCGTGTGCAGCGGGTCGTGGCGCGGCAGCGCGGCCAGGAAGCGCGCCGCCACGCTGGCCCGCGCGCGCCGCTGCTACATCATACTACGTGTACGTACCGTGGCGACGGGCGGCTGCTTGGCCTGCAGGCTGGCGTAGAGCGTGTGCAGCGGGTCGTGGCGCGGCAGCGCGGCCAGGAAGCGCGCCGCCACGCTGGCCCGCGCGCGCCGCTGCTACATCATACTACGTGTACGTACCGTGGCGACGGGCGGCTGCTTGGCCTGCAGGCTGGCGTAGAGCGTGTGCAGCGGGTCGTGGCGCGGCAGCGCGGCCAGGAAGCGCGCCGCCACGCTGGCCCGCGCGCGCCGCTGCTACATCATACTACGTGTACGTACCGTGGCGACGGGCGGCTGCTTGGCCTGCAGGCTGGCGTAGAGCGTGTGCAGCGGGTCGTGGCGCGGCAGCGCGGCCAGGAAGCGCGCCGCCACGCTGGCCCGCGCGCGCCGCTGCTACATCATACTACGTGTACGTACCGTGGCGACGGGCGGCTGCTTGGCCTGCAGGCTGGCGTAGAGCGTGTGCAGCGGGTCGTGGCGCGGCAGCGCGGCCAGGAAGCGCGCCGCCACGCTGGCCCGCGCGCGCCGCTGCTACATCATACTACGTGTACGTACCGTGGCGACGGGCGGCTGCTTGGCCTGCAGGCTGGCGTAGAGCGTGTGCAGCGGGTCGTGGCGCGGCAGCGCGGCCAGGAAGCGCGCCGCCACGCTGGCCCGCGCGCGCCGCTGCTACATCATACTACGTGTACGTACCGTGGCGACGGGCGGCTGCTTGGCCTGCAGGCTGGCGTAGAGCGTGTGCAGCGGGTCGTGGCGCGGCAGCGCGGCCAGGAAGCGCGCCGCCACGCTGGCCCGCGCGCGCCGCTGCTACATCATACTACGTGTACGTACCGTGGCGACGGGCGGCTGCTTGGCCTGCAGGCTGGCGTAGAGCGTGTGCAGCGGGTCGTGGCGCGGCAGCGCGGCCAGGAAGCGCGCCGCCACGCTGGCCCGCGCGCGCCGCTGCTACATCATACTACGTGTACGTACCGTGGCGACGGGCGGCTGCTTGGCCTGCAGGCTGGCGTAGAGCGTGTGCAGCGGGTCGTGGCGCGGCAGCGCGGCCAGGAAGCGCGCCGCCACGCTGGCCCGCGCGCGCCGCTGCTACATCATACTACGTGTACGTACCGTGGCGACGGGCGGCTGCTTGGCCTGCAGGCTGGCGTAGAGCGTGTGCAGCGGGTCGTGGCGCGGCAGCGCGGCCAGGAAGCGCGCCGCCACGCTGGCCCGCGCGCGCCGCTGCTACATCATACTACGTGTACGTACCGTGGCGACGGGCGGCTGCTTGGCCTGCAGGCTGGCGTAGAGCGTGTGCAGCGGGTCGTGGCGCGGCAGCGCGGCCAGGAAGCGCGCCGCCACGCTGGCCCGCGCGCGCCGCTGCTACATCATACTACGTGTACGTACCGTGGCGACGGGCGGCTGCTTGGCCTGCAGGCTGGCGTAGAGCGTGTGCAGCGGGTCGTGGCGCGGCAGCGCGGCCAGGAAGCGCGCCGCCACGCTGGCCCGCGCGCGCCGCTGCTACATCATACTACGTGTACGTACCGTGGCGACGGGCGGCTGCTTGGCCTGCAGGCTGGCGTAGAGCGTGTGCAGCGGGTCGTGGCGCGGCAGCGCGGCCAGGAAGCGCGCCGCCACGCTGGCCCGCGCGCGCCGCTGCTACATCATACTACGTGTACGTACCGTGGCGACGGGCGGCTGCTTGGCCTGCAGGCTGGCGTAGAGCGTGTGCAGCGGGTCGTGGCGCGGCAGCGCGGCCAGGAAGCGCGCCGCCACGCTGGCCCGCGCGCGCCGCTGCTACATCATACTACGTGTACGTACCGTGGCGACGGGCGGCTGCTTGGCCTGCAGGCTGGCGTAGAGCGTGTGCAGCGGGTCGTGGCGCGGCAGCGCGGCCAGGAAGCGCGCCGCCACGCTGGCCCGCGCGCGCCGCTGCTACATCATACTACGTGTACGTACCGTGGCGACGGGCGGCTGCTTGGCCTGCAGGCTGGCGTAGAGCGTGTGCAGCGGGTCGTGGCGCGGCAGCGCGGCCAGGAAGCGCGCCGCCACGCTGGCCCGCGCGCGCCGCTGCTACATCATACTACGTGTACGTACCGTGGCGACGGGCGGCTGCTTGGCCTGCAGGCTGGCGTAGAGCGTGTGCAGCGGGTCGTGGCGCGGCAGCGCGGCCAGGAAGCGCGCCGCCACGCTGGCCCGCGCGCGCCGCTGCTACATCATACTACGTGTACGTACCGTGGCGACGGGCGGCTGCTTGGCCTGCAGGCTGGCGTAGAGCGTGTGCAGCGGGTCGTGGCGCGGCAGCGCGGCCAGGAAGCGCGCCGCCACGCTGGCCCGCGCGCGCCGCTGCTACATCATACTACGTGTACGTACCGTGGCGACGGGCGGCTGCTTGGCCTGCAGGCTGGCGTAGAGCGTGTGCAGCGGGTCGTGGCGCGGCAGCGCGGCCAGGAAGCGCGCCGCCACGCTGGCCCGCGCGCGCCGCTGCTACATCATACTACGTGTACGTACCGTGGCGACGGGCGGCTGCTTGGCCTGCAGGCTGGCGTAGAGCGTGTGCAGCGGGTCGTGGCGCGGCAGCGCGGCCAGGAAGCGCGCCGCCACGCTGGCCCGCGCGCGCCGCTCGCCGTGCCACGCCAGCAGCAGCGCGTGACCCCACAGGCTGCTGTTCATCGCGTGCTCTGCACACGACAACACACAAACGTTAAACTACAAGCCACGTACAGTACAGTGAGCTACACGAAAAAAGCGCGAGATACGCTATTTGGTGGTACGAGGCGTGGGAATGACCGCCCCGTGCTGGTGGGCGGGGTCGCCGTGCGTGGCATACGAACAAGCTTGACGTTCATCAGTCGACCTTGCATTTCGCTTTGCGCATAAACGCTCCACACCACTGTCTTCCAGCACTCTTTTTACATGACACGAACTTTATCATTCTACTAATGGTCATTGCAGTCGAAGAACGGATCAGTAAAAGTAATGTTTAATACAAATAAACATAATTTACTACGTGTCGGTGTAATGAAGACAAGTACGAACCTAAGGCCTCCTGTCGGTTGCCGTACGTGAGGTACTCGCGCAGGCGCTCCAGCGCGTCCGGCTCCTCCGCGGCAGCCGTCTCCCGCTGAGGCTCCACAGCTGCAAATGTTTCATGTCTCATCAATCGATTTGTTAAATGAATCTTTGAAGTACAAGAACAAAATATGATTTACTGATTAAACTGAAAAAGAAATAAAAATGTAAACTTACGTGGTTGGCCCTGCGGCTGCGCGGGCGCAACCGGCACGGCGTCATCGCTGCTCACCGCCGGCGACGACTCGCGCCGAGAGTCTGCACAAGGGCATAGTTCAATAAATAAACCATGTACCATACATACACATAATGTAAAACCAAACGAAGACCTTTTCATGATTACATTTAATTAACAATGCTATTGCTTACCGGGTCGCGCGGGCTTGTCTATGTGCGTGGCGTAGTCGTACTCGCGCGCGTTCTTCATCAGCAGCTCAGCAATGTCCGTGCCCACAACCACCTGGCGGTCAGAATCACGTGTTAATGAGAAGTTCAGAAGTGCTCGATCTTAAGATCATAATTCCGATAACACTGAGTCATGTGTACTGAATGCCAAAGCGCAAGAGTACTGGCTCGTCCCTTCACTAGCGGTTGGCCCATCCCTTTACACGATTGCTAAGTAACACGATGGTCTAGCTAGTAGATAGGTAGTAGAATGATGTTCCGAGCTCCACACACGGCCTCAGGTTTTGCTAGCGTACTACAATTAGGGAATGCAATCTCGCGAGATTAAGGCTCTGGCGAGATCTCGCGAGTTTACGAACGACGATCTCAGTTCTCAGATTGACAGTTTTGTTTGTTAATTTGTCAGAAAATCACATAATTTCCATGAATTAGGAAAAAAATAATGAAAATCATAGTTATTGTGATCAATGATGATTAACATTAATTATTATTAATTATTTTATAAAATTTTCATGTGTTTAGCCGCTTTCAACGTATTAATTTACGTATCCTTCCTTTCTTATTATAACAAAACAAAATCAAACAAATATCTTGTAATAATAAAACAGTTATTTTAAAATACACAACAACAACAAGCAGTTTAAAATTAAAATGTAGATGTGATGTTGACAAATAAACTTTAATAGATTAAAGAAAATTAGTAACTACTGTCTAGTACTATTCAACGTACTACAGTTCTTATGTTCAGTTCACAAACGGAAATGAAACCCATACTAAGAGTCCGGAGGGTCAAAAACTGACCTTTTACTGTGTGCTTTTAAGAATTATTCTGAAAGTAGCTTCTGAACCAAATCACTTTTTAATGTAGCCTCCTGTTTATTACTTTTATTTCAAATTTTCACACGTAGGTGTGAAATTAATATTTATTGACTCAACTAGCCTACTTCATTCAGTAAGTAGCCAGTGTATGACACGCTTTTCTGCGAGATTCCTGAATGGAAACCATGAATATTATGCAGCATTCAACTTTTGGTGATTTCCAAGAATCTAATTTCAATCTCGTAAATCTCGCGAGATCTCGTCCATTTTTCGCCCGAGATCAATCTCGCTAAAAAAGGCCGAGATCTCGTAAAAACGAGATCTCGCGAGAACGAGATTGCATTCCCTAAGTCTACAATTTAATTTACTTTACTACATAAATGGACAATGTGTAGTGTATGTCGCATACCCCGTTCTGTCGCAGCAGCAGCGCGAGCAGGTCCCACAGCAGCACGTAGCCGACGGGGTCGCGCGCGCGGGCGTCTGCCCCCGCCCCTCCTACCCCACGCGCGCGCGCCTCGCAGTACTCGATCACGCTCTTCTTGTGCGTCACGCCTGTACACAAAAACACTTGTAAATAATGCTTTTGACGGACATGCCTGTTTACGCTAGGTAACGTAATGAAGACCAGGTCCAATTATGATTGGAAAAGTAGCAAAAAAGTATTGTCATATTTTGTAAAAAAAAATATTAAATGTGATTGGGAGGCGAATGAAAAAGAGGTTCATCTGATGGTAGTGAAGTGATCACCGCTACCCATAGACATCAACAACCATACAAGAGTCGCAGATGCGTTTTCGCCTTAAAAAATCCATAAGCGGCTCAATCGAGTGAACGTTGCACAAAGCTATCTCTCTTGTCGTTTCTCTCGTCCATCATATGGTAATACGACCGTGTATCTGAATGACTGACCTCTGACCAGCGGGCCGGGGTAGGCGGCGAGGTCGCGGGCGGCGGGCGTGTGCGCCAGCGCGGCCTCCAGCGACGCGAGCGTGACGCGCGCCGGCCGCCCGTCCACCGGGTACGTCGCGCTCACCACCACCAGGTGCCGCGACGATATGCTGCCCTAAGGAACCAAACGAACATCATTATCCATCTGTTGAGCCACACTGCAAGGTACAGGCCTCCCCTGATGGGCGAAGTGCACGTCGCATCAACACTTTTTTCAAGCATGGGATCAGCACAAGATCGACGCGTCTTCTTCAGAACTCGCGCGCACTACATTTAAGAACAAAATGTCCATGACATTTCGTTACGATTAATTTCGACAGCTTTAGTAAAATACAAATGGGAATAAAACTTTACTTTGAAATCTAAATAATAATTTACGTTAACCTATTGCAGCGGTAGTTTGTTTTAGTTCACCTTATGTGCCTATCGACTATGCTGTTTGGTGCAGGTTTTTTACGGATGCAAAAATTTTGACAGCCGCGGATGTTGGGAAATAAACATTTAAATCTTAAGTACATAAATAACTGAAAATCAATTTAATTTCAACTTTTATTTATCGCCTTTCTATTCGTCAGTCACCTAATTAAGTTAGCAATTACCAAAACAAACGCCGATCACACGTACCACTCTGGCTCCGTCCACTTTTTTTACTTTTTGATGTCAATCTGCATCCGTAAAAGCCCCGCATTGATTGATGCGGATGTGAATGCGGGTAACACCCCTGGTTGGGGGTACGTACCTTGATATGCGCGGTGGAGTAGCGGAAGGGCGTCATGCGCTCCGAGCGCACCGTCGACTCCTCCAGCTGCAGGTTCAGCGACGCGTCCGTGTTCAGGTCCCTGCGGTCATACCACATATTATAGTCACACCGTTACAAAATCACGTCATAAATCGTCTGTCTGAAAAAAAAAAATAAGTTGAAAGATATTGATAGGTTGGAGTTGATGACAAGCAAATGACGAAGTGCGACCAATCCATCCATTGCATAAAATGAAAATAAATGAAACATGATTGATGAAAAATAATGTTTAGGCCAAAGCAAAGTGAACCAATTGGGCATAGTGAAATAAAAACAACTTAACTAAGATAGCACTAGAGAAAAAAATATTTTAAAGTAATAATAATATACATGATTCACCACCAAACATCTTTAGGCTTGTGTGAATAATAATTTCTCATTTATTGTTAAAGCTTCCCTAAGCTGATGCTTAGTATTCAGCAGCAGCAGGCGGCGCTGCAGTTTAGTATTCAGCGTTCGCCAAAGCTGAGCACAATTTTCTTTCATACAACCAAAGGCCCTTTGAATTGGTCTCGAAAGCTTTTTAAAGGCATTTTTTCCCTTCTGTAGACTGTAGATGTCAAGCGCTCGCTAAGAGCAGACTACATTGGCATACAGTACGCACAAAATAAGTTTATCGGCCTGAAGTTAGTTTTAAACCCTGGCAAACAAAAGCTCAGGAAATGACCAATCATAAATGTTTCTTTTAAACTACCAAATAAAGTTAACGTGTATTATTAAATTTCCCCAATCCCACTAAGGGGATATAAAAATAAGTTTTTACCACAGGAGAAGGGTAGCTAAATCTGTAAGATCCATTTTCATAATTTAATTTTTTTTAAATAACAAACAAAAAAATTCATCCGATCTCAGTTGACTCAGGCGGGACTCGAACCCAGCTCCTCTTGCAATCCGGGCAAGCGCTCTGACTACTAAGCTACCGAGACAATTAGTCGATCTGATGATCCATTTTTCTTTTTAGGAGATCGCTTTGACCCTTCATAGCGTAATATGGTAAAGGCCAGAGAAACATGTACTTCAGTTCCCACAACTCATTCCGCGCGCACTGCAGCATACGTATGCGCGTACCTGTCGGAGACGTCGGTGCGCAGCGAGGGCGCGTCCAGCAGCGACGCGGCCGCTCCGTCGCGCGCGTAGTACCTGCCGCGACCACCACTATGCTATATGCGATGCTTATGCTATGCGGTAAGCGTGTTGTGCCTGCGAGTCTTGCTCATCGAGATAAGACGTACGACATTTGTATTTTTAATAATGCGATTAGTTAGTCTCATTGTTAGCATTGTAAGATGCTCAAATGTGTCAATATGCACATTCAAGAATATCTCCACCTTTGACGCTAATAGTCTGTTAATAAAACAGAAGTAAATATTTCAGACAGTACAGATGTTAATCAAACTTTTCAACAGAAATATAAATATTTTGATCATAATCGTACAAAGATAATATGTGATGTTTAGCCAAATATTGTATTTTTAGTAACAATATATGTATAGTCAGAAAAAATACTGATAGGATACTTGAAGGAAATGATGAATAAACATACCTAAGTAGAAAATTATCCGTGAAAATAATTGATTAAATGCTAGTAGTAAATAATATTAAAAACCATTTCTAACTTACAAGACGCATAAAAAATGTAATCTTATACAAAATTATTACTTGTTGTTAACGTTTCATTAAGCAGTAATTTAATTGTTAATTTTATTGGTACAGTCGTCTCGATGATCAAGTATCACGTGCAAGCCGCCGCTGTTAGTATGTCGATGTATCGATAATTGTTAAGACATCACCTATTTGATGTTATGATTATAAGCGGTACCAAACAAGGCGAGATGGTCATGATGATAACTGTCTGAACTTCACACAAACGCGCAAAGCCGTCAATAACAGAAGGATAATTTTTAATTGACTGCATTAGTAAAGCACGTTGACTCCGATTAAAGATGTTAATAGGAAAGTTGAACTGCTTTCCGTCTCACATTCTTTAGTATAATTAAAACTTATGTATTTATATGTATGTAAGCAGTCAGTGTAGGCACATATGTGTAGTGTAAGCCTATTATTTGTCCTAAATTTTGCATAATTACAAGCACTGACTCCGTGAAGCTTTAAGCTAATTGCCTTAATGAAGTATATTTTTCAAAAACATATTTACATATTCTAAATATTCACGAATGTTTATTGTGCAACCAGTCATTATATACTTTGTTGGACAGTTTTTATCGCCTTTGTGACCTATAATCGCATTTACATTAAGACTGGAAGCAAAGCAGCATAACAACAATATGCTAAGTGTTTCCGCAGTGGACTGTACCGGCTTATGACGCAAGCTATTAGTATGGAACGCGGGGCGTGACATTACTTTCGCCACCGGCCAAGCACCAACTGGGTCACTTAGTCAGACAGTGCACCTACATAGTTGCAAGCACTAGAAATGCTCTCGATTTTAAACGAGCTCGGTAAAAAAATATCTAGTAACTTTTAATAATATGTCTAAAAGTTTTACCAAATGAGATTCTCAAAAAGCAACCTCTCTTAAGCGATTATCTACAACAATTAACTAATGTGGCAACAAACATTAAAAAGTTAAAAGTTCAAACGACTAATAAGTCGAAACCTTTAAAATGTTCATATATGTCTTAGGTATTCCTAAAAAATACAGAATGGACGCTCGTCAATTCTGTAAAGACATTGTGGACTAATGTATAACACACGCAGTTTGTATCCCGGCGTTTGTTCTCAAAGAACAATGCGCAGACATTGTTGCAAACAATAACAAAAATACATTGGCAAGAAACCCGTCCGATACAAGTTTAGTCTCAATTCTACTCATGAACATTTTGTTACTGGAGTATACAGGCAAGGCCTGGGCTGACTTGGGTGATAGGATACTTTTAATCCCGATTAAATGATCCCATGGATTAAACAGAAATCTTGATAAAGCGGGCAAATCCGCGGGTAAAAATAGTATTGGATGTATCTGTTTGCATGTAGGTGTGCTGATACTGCCTGAGACTTTGAGGTCAATACCCTTGCCGCGAGAGATACTAATAGCTGTTAGTATCTCTGTTATTGGATATTAAATACTTTTACATTACTTACATACAATTAGTTATAATTATGTAAATATAAGCCTATTTTGCCGAAGCAGTAATTATTGTACCTATTCATTATGCGAGTATTCTTCTTACGTTTCGAAGTATGTGTGGGCAAAAGCAAGCTGTCGAAACGTTAAGCAGTGAACACAATACATAACAATTAATAAACTCAATACAGTCAACAGTCTGATTACGATAATGTTTGTTGAACCAATCTAACAGAAGAGTATTTATAACGCGGTTCAAAGCGTGGAGATGTTTAGTTTGTGAATATTTTGTCGTGTGTTGTGAGTTAAGATGTAAGGTGTTTCAGCAACCCTGCGACCAAACACTGCTGATATTTGACTACACATTCAGGCGAAATAGAATGATACATAGTTATCAAGTGTCACATTCAACAATGTGTATTAGTGCACCGATCCTTTTGGTGCAAATGTTTAGTGATCATAACATTAATGAAGTTCATTTAACAAATAGCAGCAGTATTAGGTGGCATGCTTGCTTAAGATGGTAGATTGGATGATGAATATCATACATTTGGCACATTGGGGAGTGGGGAGGGACATACACAGGCCGTAGGAACTGTGCGTTCCCTCCCTATAAGGCAGTCATTTAACAAACGGAGGTTGCGTCTTAGATTCGTATTAATAAATCGCACTCACCTCTGAGATCGAGCTTGAGTGCTAACTTGATATGTAGGTATGTCATCCCAACTAATATTATAAATGCGAAAGTAACTCTGTCTGTCTGTCTGTCTGTTACGCTTTCCCGCTTAAACCTCGCAACCGATTTTGATGAAATTAGGTACAGACAATCTTCAGACCCTGAGACAGAACATAGGCTACTTTTTATTTCGAAAAAAAGAAATCCACGCGGACGGAGTCGCTGGCGGCCGCTAGTTTTCATATAAAACAGCACCTCAAGTTCACGCTCAAGTTCGATATCAGAGTTGAGTGCGCTTTATTAATACGAGCCTTAGACTAGTCCCCCATCACCCTAAGCTACGCTAGACGCAGCGGTACGTACGTGTCGTTCCCCTTGAGGCCGGTGGTGCTGGAGCGGCCCGAGTGCACGCTGCCGCGCTCCTCGCGCAGCCCCGCGAACTCTGCCACAAGGACACAGCTTTGTATTATTAATCTGCCTTCATAGGTCCACGGCACTCCTCCGTTGCTCTACGTGACTCTACTAAATGGGGCATAGCACCCAAAATCACCATCCTGGACAGACTGGGCATAAGCCATAGATAAAAGCATCCGTTCTTTTTTTACTCTCCGTCCGTTCCATTCCTTTTTTCTTTTTAAAAGTTTTGACGTGCCAAAGAATTTACTAAGTGAATCAAATTAATGAAATTATTTAATTTCACTGAACTTTCCGAAAACTTCCGTAGGGGTGTTGAGGGTAGTGGGACGAACACCCTTAGTTCCAAGCCTCACAAAGGGCTGTTGCGTCCCCATGCGTTCAAAAAAGACCAGTTGGTGACGTTGGTGGCAGTACGCTTAACAACAGGCGTCTTATTCGTACCTCTAACTATAAATATATATATAAATATATATAAAGGGTCCATATTAAATTGACTGCGTGCGACGTTACCTTCTCCATACATGGCGCGGTAGTCGTGCGGCTGCTGGCCAGCCATCATCTTGTAGATCTGCATGTAGGCGGCGGGGTCGGTGACGCGCAGCCGCTCGTAGTACTGGTACTGCTGCCGCTGCAGCAGGTACGGGTCCGTCGGGTACCCGCCCGCGCCCGCCACGCCGTACACTGCAATACAACACGCATTGTTAACATAAAAAAGTAAAGTCTCAGTCTGTTAATGTCCCACTGCAGGGCAATGGCCTCATCTGAAATATTTTTTTCGATCAGTTTCGGCTTAGCCACCACGCTTGCCAAATGCCTTGTTGTTTTTTAAATTGCCAAAAATCAACACATAATTTGCCCAAACCGGAAATCGAACCCAGGACCTCGAGACCACGGTCCGGTACTTAAACCACTAGACTAGTCCATCGAGGCTTCAGCAAATAAAATTGTATAAAAACAAAATGCTTGAAGATCAATGGAGTACAAACGTAATAGCGGCGATTCTAGCTTAGCAGACTACTCCAAATCAAGTGCATACAATATAATATTTCAAATAAGAAAGTTTGTAAGCAGATTGCGCCACAAAATATAGAGTATTAGTGGCTTGAGTGTATTTTCAAAACATACTTCAAATGTACAAGATGATGATGAATGATTTACAACATTCCACACATTTATTACATGAATTGTCATGCCATTTCACAAATTGTTTTTAGTATTAAACTCAGTACATTATTCGGGTCTTCTGACGAATGAATGTATTATAGCACGTCTCAGTCCTCCATTATCATACGAAACATAGTGTTTCTCTCACCATCATAGTAGGGGTCGCTCCGGTGGTGCCTGGAGCGGCGGTCGCGGTCGCGGCGGCGCGGGTCGCGCTCGTCGTCCGTCGCCGTCGGCTCGCGCGACTCCGCCCGCGACGGCGAGTACGCCTCGCCTGCATTGCACAACGAACCTTGTCACGTACGATATAACAACCAAAATCCACCACTACAATTATGGAAGTTTATTAGGCCTCGTCCAGAAAAGAACACACGTGAACCGAAAATGTACACGGTTACAAATTCACGGCAAATTCACTGTTTCGCAATAGATTTTATTTATGGAATAACAAGTACAAAAGTAAAACAAATATGTAATCGGCATCTGCCGTTTTGTATGAATTGATATAAATGTAAATTAATGAATAACAACTTTTTATATTGAATCATTTTCATTATACATTTTCTTATGAGTATTATGTATACGGTTGCGTTTTGATTACCATGCTAATTACAAATTAATGTAATAATTCATAAACGAAACGGTGCTTATATTAAACAAAAAAAAAACAAGAAACCAAATTATGTAAGAAAACAACAGACAAGGAATGGAACGTAAAATAATTAATAAAATACAAGGCACTATCGATAGCGATAAAAACAATGGAGGAATGAAACAAGGATCCGAAAACACCTAGACCTAGATATTTGTGTTGCGATGCGACTAGCGAGCGCCGTCGACCGGTGCAGGAGTACAGAAGAGTACCGACAGCCTCCGTGCACCCCAATATACATAATTCAATGAGGCATTAAATTTTAATTAAGAAATTAATATCATAAAATCCAAATAAGTAATTTAAGAGAAAGCTGCATTATTTGCGGACCGCTGAGGGTCGCGGGTCGGAAGCCAGTGTTACGGCGGCAATGCGGCATGCATGCGTGTTATATGGTACACGGTGCGACACGCATGCCACGCTAATACAAGGCGGTACCTTCTTTCCTACTACTATCACTAGATTTCGCATCGCTCGAGAATGTCACAACTGAAAAGATAAATATAATTAAATATATAAATAAATACGTGACAAAATTAAATTAAAAAGCATTTACTATTAATAAGCTGAAGACATAGAAATGTACCAATCGTGATTCCTTATCAAAGATTCATATCTTTATAAATAAAGTAGATAATTCACACGTTTCATGCATCTACTATCTAGGACAACCTCTACTAAGATTAATGTCATCATCATATCTTCACAGACATTTTTCCTACACACGACACACGGCATTGTAGTCGATCACTTGAAAACATTCTTTGAATACAGATCATTTATACGACGACTAGTCTCGCGCAAGCCATTGTTAGCCATCAAGGGAAGCCGGAAAATATGGGCATCACTCAGAAATCTGTATTGTTGCGTAACGGATTAAAGAACACAATACAGTCGACATACTAATCAGAATCACTACATACTGTCAAAAAAATGTAACATATTTATTTATTTATTATTTAATTATTTTGTACAATAGTATTTTGTAAAACAGCCAAGATGACTGTGACACAATCCACAGAATGTAATTAAGAAACAATATCCTCACAGTTGTTGTGCCCTCATTTTGGGGTTATTGCTAAAACATTTATGCAAACATCAATCATTCGCCGTAGTAAAAACCGTTTGTTTAGGCATTACACTGTAAGACATTAAAAATGAGTTTGTTAAGTCTGATTTCACAACTCTGTTATAATTTTTATTTTTATTTTCTTCAAACTTTAATTTATATTCAAACCAACGTTATATGACTACTTGTAGTCTAAGACCGGCAGTGAAGTGGTACATTTTATAAATATGTCCAATGTACTTGTTGATTAAATCATCTACATTATACACGGTGTACATTCATTCGTTCTGGAGTTATAACTGAATTATTATACAAAAGGTTTCATATATGACGTCTAGATATTAGTGGGCTTTATATACTTTAATAAAACACCAAATATTATAAATCATTTCATGTGGAACAATACCGAAGTTTTTCTAAAAATTAACATTTTGAATCGCAAAAGTTTGCCCTCAATGGGATAAGCAACAATGCAAGATCCCAAGCGCAGTACCAAATGTACCTATCAATCGAATGCATTTGTATCGCATTCGCATTGTAAACAAGGGCATAACTTATCTCCCATTACGCTATAAACATTACTGCGCGTAATCGTGAATCGGGACTTGGCACTGCAATCCGGATTTTTGTCAGACGAATGCCGAGTTACGCGGAATGAATAGCAAATTGAAATTAAATACAAGTTTCACCATCAGACTGTTGCCGGCCACTAATGGACGTAGGGCACCCCCAGTCAGGGGGTCAATATCAATAGTTACCACCCTGGATAGGCGGGTATGTAAGTACAGTATAATGAAAACTCTAATAAAAAAGGGGAACACAGCCGTCCATTCAAACACAGAGGAACTATATAATTCAAAACAGAAAACAATGTAATTCGAAGCGCTCACCTCTCTTTCGTTCGTCCTCCCTCTCTTTTCTTAGGTTGCCGTACTTCCTGGAGGGGTCGATGTCGCGGTAGCGCGAGTCGTAGCGGTCGCGGTCGCGGTCGCGGTGGCGCGCGCCCGGCTCGCGCTCGGCCGCGGCGTAGCGCCGCTCGCGCTCGCGGTCGCGCTCCTCGCGGTAGCGCCGCTCGCCGTCGTGCCGCGGCGGCTTGCTCGACGTGTACGAGCCCTCGCGCTGCCGTCTGCCGACAAACGTAAGCTCAGCCACTCTGTCATATAATCAAGATTTGAAACTAGATAGGGACAGTATCGCCCGAGAACTCACCTGTGATATCGTTCCCGGTCGCTGTAGTAGTCGGTGTCCTCGGTCTCGTAGCGGTGGCTCCTGGTGGAGCGGCGCAGGCGGCGCGCGGGGCTGTCGTCGCGCTCGCGCGTGCCCCGCCGCGTGCGCCGCGCGTCGGGGCTGGCGTCGCGCGCGTCCCGCTCGCGCTCGGGCCGCTCGCCGCGCTCGCGCCGGTCGCGCCCCGAGCGCCGCTCCGGCTCGCGCTCGTACTTGCGGTCGCCGCGGGAGTACCGGCCCTCCTTGTCCCGCGCCGGCTTGTGCCGGTCGCGCCGCGGCGACGACTTGACGAGCCGGTCCCGCTCCGAGTCCTCGCCGGAGGTGTTGGCGGGGTTGAGCGACTGCCGCCGCGACCCGCTGCGGGAGTGCTCGAGGCTCTCGGCCGCGTCCGTCTTCCGGTCGGCGCCGGCGTCGGGCGGGGGGACGTCCGCGCCGTCGAACGTCTGCTCGCGCGAGAACGTCAGCTCCGTCGAGGAGATCGCGCTGAGGTCCTGGAGGTTCTCGCCCTCCATCACGATCTCCCGCTGCTCGCGCTGCTGGTCGTCGGGCCGCCCGAAGTCGGGGGACGTGTCGTTGCTGGACTCCCGCGCCCCGATGACGCTTCTCGACGGATTTCTGGTTTGTTCGGTGTAGTCCGACCCGTCCATATTCTGCTCTCTCACGTCCGTGGGGCCGGGGTCCGTCTGAATCGAGTACTCGTGGTCGACCCCGGTGACGACTCTGTGCTCGTTCGCGCCGGTGTACGGGGCGCCCTGATACTGGGAGTAGTCGTCGTTGCTGGGCTCCCCTGGGACCATTCGGTCCAGGCCGATGGGCCGCCGCTCGGCCCCGCGCGCGGGCGGCGGTTGCGCGTATGCGTCTGAGGTCTGCTGCCCCTCGGCCTGCCGGTAGGGTCGCCCGGATCCGTCCATCGGCCCCCCGTCTGCGTGCCGGTCCATATAGTTGTCGTTGGCTTGGTTGTAGGCACTTTCTGTTTCGGTCTGCTGGCCTGGCACCATTCTCGCGAGTCCCGGTGGGGGCTCATCTGAAGTCAAATTCAAATTCTGCGTATATTCCGACTCCTGCTGTCCGACTACCATCCTCCGCAATCCGGGCGGCGGGATGGAGCCTCTAAAGTCAGTGTTTTCGCCGTAATCTCCACTAGATAAATGAGCCGTCTGCAAATATTCATTTCTGTCATTTCTTGGTGCTACTTCTAAGTTCTCTGGAACCTGAGGAGACACTGTCATGGGTCTAAATGGAGCCACTTGGGGCTGATCGGGCCTCTCCGAATTGTCAGGAGTTGTCTCTAAATTTGCACCATATCCTACAGGAACTCTGTTATGTTGTGAAACTTTATTTACAACAGATGGAGAAGTTAAATTCGTATTGGACATTTGTGGAGGAAAAGATTGGACTGGGGCAGGATTTGCTGATGGTGGTTTTGGCAAATTCTTATGTGAGAATGTGCCAGCATGTTTGAAAGGATTTTGAGAAGACATAGGCGGTGGAGGAAAGTTGCCTGGAGGAGGGAGTGAGGATGAAGAAGTAGATGGGGGAGGAGGCAACAGGGGTGGAGCACTGTTAACTGCTTGAGCCGATGATGATGGAATTAAAGGCTGGTGTGGAGGTGCATACGATGGGAAGTTGGACGGCGAAGCTGATGGCGGGGGTTGCAAAGGCACACCCACATTATCTTGTAGTGTTGCAGCTCCTAGATTGTCATGTGAAGAATGTCTTAACTCCAACTCTTTGTTAGCAAAAGTGTCTGGAGCAGGATTTTCACTATTACTGATACTCATTTCTTGCAAAGAATTAGTAAGTTCATCATGGCTCTCACGCCTACTGTCATGGTTCAGTCCATGGTCTGCTAATGTTACTTCTTCTACTGTCTGCTTTGAAGATTCACTGTTTGGTGGGTACAAATCCTCAATACCTGATTGAGAATAGTTGAAATTGGAATTTTCAGTATTCAGTCCTGGACTACTTTTACTTGAATTTCTGGACTGGTTTTCACTTCTATATGTGCCTTCAGAGTATGTATGAGGCCCATCACTAGATTCTTGTGACATTTGTGATTCTATGGACCATTGTGGTGTTAAATTGTCTATGTGAAAACGCTTTCCCAGAGCCAGGTTTGGTAAGCGTTCTTTAACAACATCCCTATCATTAAGGGTTTTGACTTCATCAGTAGAGTTGTGAGTTGAGTTACTACTAGGGCTTCTTTGACTATGAACAGCTATTTCATTCTCAGTATTATTGTCAGCAGGAGTATTTTGAACAGGTAATGTGGCAGCTTGGTTGTTCTCAGATACAAGAGCAGGCATAATCTGTGGTTCTGGAGCTTCCTTCCTGTCCTCCATAGACCAGTTCCAACTATCAGTGGTTGCAAAGCTCTCAGCAATCACATTGGCATTATTATAGGCTTGAGGCTGCGGTTGTGGGGCAGCCTGCGGAGGTGCCATGGCTGCAACATTGGGCCCACCACCTTTGAGACCTTGTTTGGAAGAATCTTCCCATCCCCAATCCCAGTTGTCTTCCCAGCCATCAGTGCCAGTTTTGTTTTGAGGGTAACCTGGTTGAACACCCTGGTTTTGGTAGAAATTCTGTTGGTAACCCTGCTGTGCTGCACTGTTATAGGTCTGATTGTAGCCCTGATTGTACTGAGCTGGTTGCACGGGCTGCTGGAAGTACTGATTGGCGTTGTTCGTGTATTCCGGTTGCTGGTACACCTGTCCATATTGTTGGTTATATTGAGGCTGCTGCTGTTGCTGCGGTTGAGGGGGCAACTGGCCCCATGGCTGCTGCCGAGGATCATTTGCTGTTGGGCCTCCTTGATAGTTGCCATACATGTTTTGTTGGCCACCAAATTGCTGAAAACGAAACAGATGTTGGCTGCAAATATTACAAAAAATTACCTAAGTGTTGACATAAATAAAACAGCAATGTTTATGGAATCGGCGGCCGATCATATGATTTGATTGTGTTGATGGAACAGATAGGACACGTCATTGTTTACGTCGGTATCGCGGAGAATGTAACCTAAACGAGCGCTCACCTGGGGCGCGCTGTAGGTCGGCTGGTCCGGCCCCGGCGGCGGCGGCGCGCCTCCCTGCGGCCGCTTCATCCACGACATGGCGCGCGCTACCACCACTTACGTAACATTCGCGGGGGAGCCGCTCACATATGCTGCGAATAGCCAAGTCACTATCATGGGATCGAACGACACATACAGCACTTTCACTCTCACTGATACGGGTATTTTAACACTGCTTAGACCGCGAGAAGACTTTACATTCTAAGCGAGCCGGGCTAAATAAAAATTGCAGATATTATCACGGTCGATAATTATTTTATTTCATAAATATTTGAGAAATAATTTGTTGACAGCAACCCATCGATCGAAGGTGCCCTGTTGGCGGTGTAGCCATACTCAATTCAACACAATCTACCTTTAATTAAATGTCAAATCAATCACATGATATTTGAAAGTAGCAACCAGTGACAAGTATTAAATACTGTTAATTCTATTTGACAGCCGTGTAAATAAAATTGACAGTAATGACATTTCTGTTTGAAAGTTGTCTGCGCCAGAAATTCCAAGAAATTCCGTCCAAAATACAAATACCTTTGTTTTAATTTCAGCAATTATTTCAAACACCAACATTAAGTTTCTATTAATAAAAAACCACACAACAAGATGGCAAAACGCACGAATCCATTCGCTGAAGATTTCATCCCACAAAGCAAAATTCATGTTGGCGCCAAACAATTCAATAACAATGACGACAGACTGCAAAAAGTTTACGGTAACGCTAAAATAATTCGACAAATAAAATAAAATTCTTACGCCTTACAAATGCTGATGGATGTTTATTGTTTCAGAAAAAACTTTAGAGCTACTCTTCCGGGGTGCTAAGAAACAGATTGTATCTGAAGCAATAATTGATAGTACTAATGCCGCTCCAGTGAATAAGGATAAAATGAAACAACTGTTCATTGGGAAAGACGGCGCCCTCTTGCATGCCGGAACTTTGGTAAAATAATCCCATCAACATCATTTGCCGGCACTGTTCCCAGTTTATCTGGAGTCGGCGCAATACGTTGACTTCTTCCATACCATCCTATCATTCGTCATCGCGTCATTCACACCTCTTTCTCTTATATCATCATTCACACAATCCATCCTACTTTTCTTTGGCCTACCTGGTAAAATAATTTTGTAAGATTTATAATACCTGTAGAACATTAACAACAAGTATGGTTGACCCATATGAAACACTTCATTCCATATTTCATAAATATTGTATACTAGCGGCCGCCCGCGACTCCGTCCGCGTGGATTTCTTTTTTTCGAAATAAAAAGGTGCCTATGTTCTGTCTCAGGGTCTAAAGATTGTCTGTACCAAATTTCATCAAAATCGGTTGCGAGGTTTAAGCGGGAAAGCGTAACAGACAGACAGACAGAGTTACTTTCGCATTTATAATATTAGTTGGGATATCCAATTTTACAGATACAGAATGCAACCTCAGTTCGCTGTACTTGTGGAGGTGAATTTGAGTCTTTCTGTTCATACTGCGAGAAGGCACTGTGCAGCTCCTGCACTCACCACTGCGCCAGCTGCGACAAGCTCTACTGCTCCCATTGCACTTTTACTGGGTATGTTATGTGCAACCTTAAAAGTTTATTCTATAACTAGCGGCCGCCAGCGACTCCGTCCGCGTGGGTTACGATTTCCGCACACAGTCTTACTAAAAATAGCTGAATAAAACAACGGTCTATATGCATGCAGTCAACTTGAACACTATTATTATGGGACTATTAACTCAGGATGGAAATAATAGTCAAATTAAGTGACGGAAAACGCTAAAATCATTATTAACAATAATCTGGAGACCTTATACATTTGAGAAATCATCTGTTCACCGCGATTCAGATCCGCGGCCGCGCCTCTTGCGAGGTGCGCCATCTATCGGCACATTTTAGAACTAAATAGTTCGCAAGCACAATTTACAATGATAAAATAAAGGAATATACAATAGCTTAAAGCCTACCTCGACAAATGGTAAGTGGTAAGTGGACACAAAATGTTTTGTCAATTCGAACCAGTAGTTCCTGAGCTTAGCGCGTTCAAACCAATTTGAATCTTGAGTTGCACGTGTTATTGTGAGTCAACCATAAAAGATGGACATAATGCTGTTGGGAAATATTTTTTAGGCTATTTTATGTAGAATATTTCCGTCATACATGATTTCTATGTGACTTTAACCATTAAGGCTGCACACGCGACTGAAGATTAAGAAATGGAGTAAATTCTCCCGTTTTCCCCACATTTCCCTTCACTACGCTACTCCTGTTGATTGTAGCGTGATGAAAAGTATCCTATAATATGCCCAGGAGTATGAAGAATAATGGTACCAAGTTTCGTCAAAATCCGTCCAGTAGTTTTTGTTTCTATAAGGAACATACAGACAGACAGACAGACAGACAGACAGACAGACAGACAGACAGACAAAAATTTTACTGATTGCATTTTTGGTATCAGTATCGATCACTAAACACCCCCTGATAGTTATTTTGGAAAAATATTTAATGTACAGAATTGACCTCTCTACAGATTTATTATAAGTATAGATATGTGACAAGTTTGTTTTTCGTTGATGTCCGATTATCCGAATCGACCTAGGTCCCAATTGGTTCGGATAAAATCAGAGTTCTACTGAATATTGGAAGTGTGACTCACCAGATTACACTGCAAAGTTCTTTTACCATTAATTGAAACATATAATTTAATTCAAACATGTTACCAATTTTGAAACACTATATTTTCATCTTGGTATATACTAAATATGGTTATTTAATTTACAGGTCTGAAGGTGCAGAGGTGTGTGTTTCCTGTTATGGTTAACATTATCTGAATTACATATTTTTAAATTTGTTATTACCTCATAGAACTTAATAAATAACTAAAGACTGTTAACTTGTTAAAATTTTAAGGCTATTTAGTAAGGAATAAATTAATGCCATTTACCACACATTTCTTTATTTATATATAAAATATAACAATTTACATAGCTAAAACACCCGATTCAGTTCTGAAGTAATAAATATTATCATACACATCATAATGCCCAAGAAATGCAATACATATATTGTAAATATAATAATTTATAATCACAACTTATAAGGCTTCTTAAACAGCTAACATCAGCAAATAACTTGAAAAAATCTACACTCACAGAAAACATTCATGTGTAATATACTGCTATATTCAATAGTATTAAACAAAAATGAGAAATGCCTACAAGCGGAATCGTCAACTCGTCCGCACACGAGGTGGAGACCTTGACTGCTCTTGTATATTATTATACTCACACGATAAGGCCGCACGTGCACATACATGTCACAAGCTATAAGAAATATATCTATTAAATACAATTATATCCTCACAGTAAATGTACGAACACTTACTGATTTGTGCATACATTACGAAAATATCAACACATACGAGACAGCTATAGTATAATTGACACTCCCCGACCTAGGCGATTACTTTCATACAAAAAGAGCACCTATATATACCCTCATCCAAATGCGAATGTAAATAAATTGTATAATATGGCTTAGTTCATATGTAGTCATACTAAATAAACATTACGAAGCTATAAGATACAACTAAATTGAACAAGTCCTCTTACATCTACGGGATACTTAAACTAACGCGATGCAAACCCGAGCCCTCGCCCGCTGCTTCTACGACGCACTTTATTTCTGTTCAACCGCTTCTCACAACTGAATAAGCGGCGGCAGCGCAAAGATATTTATCAGTCGGATTAAAAAAGTCAGGGTTAACATTTATGTGTCCGAAATCTACATCTAGCTTTTGCTAGTAAATATACTTTTAAAGTTTTTACATCCCTAAGTATACATTACACATAGGTACACATATTCCCAAAGGAATGGCTTCTGATCATCTCATTTACTAGACAAAAATAATCTAGATATAGGTATATGTAGTAGATACAGATATTTAGTACTCATATCTCGTCCGTGGCGATGAGGCGAGCGCCGGGGCTGCGTCGGGGCGGCGGGGCGGAGGCCTACGCGAACAGGTAGCGGTAGAGCACGGTGGCGGCGATGCCCAGCAGCAGCGGCGTCAGCCACGAGCTCCACGCGCTGCGCACACAACACGCCGTTAGTCACACACACACACACATCCCAAAACCATGACGTTACCCCTCCAGACATAATGGTTTTTATGTAGTGAAGTCATAACAACTGTACGATAGGTATGATTGGAAAAAAGGCCTAGTCCTCAAACCATAAATGGTGTCATAAAGTCTTCTGATCCATACTCGAAATGGGATCGAATGGCATGAAATTTTTATTTTTATAATTTTTAGTCCAAAATGCATGGGTTAAGTTGTTTGCAATTTCTGACATTTCTACTCAACATTTCTATTCAATCGGACCATTTGAGGTCATACTTCAAATGGTTCGATTCTTACGTGAAATAGGATCGATAGGCATAAAAAATGCGTATTACAGCCATTTTTTTGCTGACTGTAACTTTTTCCAAAATCTGTGAATGCCTAACAACTTTTTCTTGTAACTACAATGGTTAATGCACTTGCCCTTCAAAACCCATTTCAAAATTCTACCGTTGATTTATTATAAACTCACCCAAAATCGTATATTTTTCTAGTTTTATTCAGTAGGTAATACTTACTTTACTCATCCGACATAATTTATAAATGTTATTTATGTGCAGTTTGTTCAGCATGCAATTTCTTATTATAACAAAGTAAAAGATTAAGTGACTACACCCAGATTAATGAAAATAAATATAAAATCAACAAACTTAATATGTAAAGAAAGGATTAAGAAAATATAGATAAGTATAAAGCAAAAATGGGCACATGGATCTGCGTAACACAAATAGGTAATGGAATGATTCACTAAGGATATTTAGGAATGAAAAATGAAGAATCGTTTCATTTCAAGAATATTATTTTATTGATTAACTGATACAACACACAAAATATACATAGATTCTTATAATAGTTCAAAGCACCGAGACGACTAGGCGATGTTTCTTAATAAATAGAGACCAATTTTTGCCACCTAACCCGACTACCTGCCTACAAAAAATAGGAAATAACACTTGAACAACGTATTCACATGTTGGTTAACAGTTTGGCTACGTGGTAACGATAGATTAGCAGTGAGGAAATCATGCGGATTAATTGAAAGACAAATGCCAGTGCGTAACAGATTGGAACAATATCATTTATCAAGATATTCTGCTCTAAATCAGTATATTTTTGGGCTACCTTACATATAATATATAATAGGTATGATTCTTAATCCCTTCAGTATTTAACTCAAGAAAATTATAGGTGTTAACAGAGCAACAAACACCAACATGTGAAATCAGATCTTATTTCCATTAAATCTGCCTTTGCCAGATTAATTTGCTGAAATATTTACTCTCAAACTTAATGATATGTCATAAAACAATTTGTGCACCAAATAAAAATTACTTATACTTGTAACTACACCCCTTATTGTTTGTCGAATCTGAATCAGTATGAGAGAAATATTTCACCATTTTTAAATTAAATTTTTATACGTATTTAAATAAAAATCAATATACTCGTAAAAAGCAACTAGCACCTTACTAAAAATACAAATAAAAAACAAATTAAATTTTAAGTTATAGATCTTTGATTCAATTAATCTAGGCATATATTTTTATAACTTTTAAACTTAATTACACAGAGCCATGTACCCTTACGTTGCATTAGTCTATGTAGAAATATCAGAAAATGATGATGATGAAGAATTTGAAGATAGATCACATGCAATAATATTAGCAATCCAATTAATCTTTTTATACTTCCCTGAGGCCTTAATTTTTTTACGTTCTGCATTTAAGCAAAATTAATTTAAATATCTCCAGGTAAATTTTACCAAACAATCTCCACAACGTAGCTCGTCTAGGCGTGTAGGAATACATAGAGGAATGCAGTAGAGTGTACGCATACACAGGTATACTACGCTACGAGTTATCACAGAAAACGCAATCGCGCATCTAATTTTGTGCACCTTTTCGTTTACACTAACTAAATTACTAACGCGTGTTGAGCTACGCAGCCAAATAAATACTAAAAACTTTGATTAGAGAACTAGAAATAGGAACCAAACGTTAGCCTCGAGGGTGTGGTGAGGAGGAGCCGAGTGTACGCTGTATGCGTGTATGCAGGGGGGGGGGGGGTGAGATGACTGTATGCTGTATGCATGTGAGGGCTACGCGATTACGCACTTGCCCTGCTCCTGCGGCTGGTCGTTGCTCCACTCGGGCGCGTAGGCCTGCTTGCTCGTCACGCGGTCCGCCTCCACCAGCTCGCCGATCTTGTACTTCTTCATCAGCGACCTGGAAGGAAACATTGACAAACCATGTGATCATACTCGAACTTAAAATCATAGTAGGCGACATCTAGCGTATCCAACTAGCTGTAAGTCTCCCCTTGCCGAGTAGTAACAAATTAGCAATTATAATCTCTTCCTTCCCAGTCGAGTTTCAACATTGGAGATTATTTTACCGAGCAGCCAATTACTATACGCAGTTTTATAGTAAACTTGTGAATGCGCAAGCATAGATCTTCCACCTCATCTCTCACTCTTATAGATTGTAAAACATGATTTTTGTGGATTTGTGTTAGAATGGCTGGACACTAAACGATAAGATTTTAAGTGAAAAATAGTCATAAGCCCGTTTATGATCTGCTTAAGCCATCTTTTATTTCCAGAGCGAATATCATCAATAGGTAGACTATTCTCGGTAGTTGGGCTGCAGGAAGCAGTCTAGCATCCAACGGTATTGTGTCAAATGTCTGCAAAAAAGTAGTTCTCAGTGTATGTAAATATATTCACTCACATCTGTGTCCCCTTCTTGATAACAAAGAACCAGCTTTCGCTAACAATTGAATGGACATGATGTTACCTGGCATCGGAGCTGTGGCTGACGTCCTCGAAGGGCTCGGTCGCGTCCTGCCCCGCCTTCTCCAGCAGGACTTCCTCCCCGCCAGGGTGCTGCCAAATACAAATTATTATATACTTTCAATACAGGTGGCCTTTTCAGGGAGTTGATGCATTCCATTCTTTTATCAAATTACATATGCTTTACGAATCATCTCTGGTTTGATGAGATTTTACTGATCTTTAATTTGATCAATTTGCCACGGTAAGTTGTTGTGAACTGGTTAAAACAGTTACATTAACAGTTTGCATTTTTCAAAGTTTTCAGTAGCATGACAATGACATGACATCTATGGTTATTGAGAAAATATCCACTTGCGTGATTGTTCTTCACGATAATGAAAGTGTACGCACGCAAGCGTTCGTTGCAAATAATATTTTATTTTACCTTGACGGATGACACAAAAATCTTAATTTTACGATAAAATAAACAACATTGGTTAGTATGAGATATTATAATGAACTTATTAACACAATATTAATCAGTAGGTAGGTACATATTAGAACTTGTTTTGACGAGATGAACGAATACGTCACCGCGCCATTTGCTGAATAAATTGTTGAAGGTGTAAACAATGTAAGTAAAAAAATGTAAGTGATTGATGTAAAATTGACCTTCATGAATATTCAAATGAAGTCGATAGGTCAATCATTGAATTGAAAAAACACGGAAATAATTATTACATCAAAAACAGGGTACCTACATACACACTCTTTAAATGTTCCAAAGAGCATTCAAGCATTTACAACCGAAACAATATCAGATTAAAAATATTTTTTTATTGGAAGACAACTCCTCAACTTGAAGATAACAAATGCACGGACAGATCATAAATAATCGGGGTGCTAGGTCAATGGCGATGGTGACGAAGGTGAGTGAAACGAAGTTCAAAGAGACCGATTGCTAAAAAAGAGACTAATCTCGTGGTAACTAGTGGTTAGCTGTCCTCGCTCCGCATCTATGCTTCGTAATCGACGGCTTAACTGGTTGCTGGCTCTACGTAATAACTTATAATTCATCTGCGTTTAAATTGTAATCAAATAATGATTGCTCGGTACGATGGATAAAAAATATGTTATGTTTTAGAAACATAATTTTATGTTTCCAGAATTCCAAAACCATAACTTACATTGATTTATATCATACGAATGTAAAATTACTAAATAAGACATATACCTACATCTTAATTGATAGCACTGTTCATCATGAAATTCTAAAGTCAAGGATGCTTGACCATCGTTATCTTATTATTTCCAAACATTCATGGGCACCGTATCGTATTTTACATTGTAAAATGAGATTTATCATTTTCGTTATACGCCGCAGTTTCGCTAAATGGACCTAAATGCGTCATAATTTGTATGGTAGTTTTGTTCATCTTTGAACCCGAAAAAATTGACCGCATGCATGCCATTTGATTTTAACAAATTATACCTAAAATGTAGCAGATAGTGAGAGAAACACGTTACATAGGCGCACATAACGTGACCTCTGCAAATGTTATCTGCATTATATGAAGTAATTAACGATATAGATAATTACGGTCCTGCGATTAAAATTTCTAATACACTTCAACATTAAATGAAATCAATGGAACACTAAAGCGTGTCACAAGGTGTTTTTAATTAAGGAGGTATAAAATCAGATAATTTAGTTATCATCCTAACTAACAATGGGATAAGCCTCTGTCAATGAAAGAACGAACAATTATTTGCATGCCTAGCACACAATGTACGTAAATGGATAGAGGTGAAGAAAAGTCACGTCAGAATAATTTACATGACAAATCTACAGATAAATTCATAAATGAATACATTTACGTAATTGAAGGATAGTGCTAGTGCGATTAGGAATCTTGACTCAAATGTAATTGGTTCTAAAATTGAATGCGTATTAGTATCAGGAGAATTGATTGGGAAAGTGGGTCAACCGTTTAACAGGAGACTAAGTACTGCACTTATGGAGTTAAAATAAATTATTTTTACAGTTTAAGTAGCTCATAGTATAGATATATATTGATTACGCTAATAAAAAGCTCTTCACTGCGTGGATGGAGACTTAGGCTCGTATTAATAAATCTCACTCAACTCTGAGCTCGATCGTAACCGCGAGCTTGAGGTGCTAATGACCGACAAATTATTAATATTGCTTTTATTCTACTCTATAACCTCCTGACCCACAAAAATATTGAAAAAAACATTACTTTCTTGGATATAACGTATGAACCTATTGTTCACAAGACAAAACAGCAAATGCTCAACAATGTTTCGGTAGAACAAAGGCAGTCGTAATAATTTCATTAATTTAATATTGAAGACGCGGCGCGATCGCGATGCTGGCGATGCCCGGTATGCGTGAACTGCATAATACGACGGACGCCTCGCCTCCCGAGACTGAGCGAAATGAGAAATTCCTTGACGCCCCACCCCCCTGGGTCACTCACTCTGATATAAATAGACAGGCATATAATGTAAAGGTAATATAATCAGGAACATGAATAATTAGAACAGCAACTAAGGCTTTAAATGCAAAACCTTTGTGGATACAAAAATAAAGGATATTCTAAGTGGCAGCTTTAATTTATTTGTAAATTATAAATACCTGTATTATTATCTATCAGAATAATTAATCATCAGGAAATTAGTAGGTGACAAAATTCCTACTAAAAATCTCACAGATAGCTGCTTTATCTGTACTTTACATAAATAACAGGTGCGAAACACGCATTTTTAGGGTTCCGTAGCCAAAATGGCAAAAAAACGGAACCCTTATAGATTCGTCATGTCTGTCTGTCTGTCTGTCCGCCAGTCTGTCACAGCCACTTTTTTCCGAAACTATAAGTACTATACTATTGAAACTTGGTGAGTAGATGTATTCTGTGAACCGCAACAAGGTTTTCATACGAAAATAGAAAAAAAATTAAAAAAATGGGGGGTCCCCATAGTTGGAACTGAAACTGAAAATATTTTTTTTCATTGAACATATACGTGTGGGGTATCTATGGATAGGTCTTTAAAAATTATATTGAGGTTTCTAAGCTAATTTTTTTCTTAAGTGAATACTTTGCGTGACAGACTCTTCCAAAGTGGAAAAAAGTGTGTCCCCCCCCTCTAACTTCTAAAGTAAGAGGATGATAAATCTGAAATAAATATATAATGTACATTACCATAAAAACTACCAACGAAAATTGGTTCGAACAAAATCTATTCAGTAGTTTTTTTAATACGTCAAAAATAGAATTTGTACGGAACCCTCAGTGCGGGAGTCCGACTCGCACTTGGCCAATTTTTTATTATTGTAATCTGTAATTTTGTACCAAATAAATGCTTTTCTATACTATTCTAATCATTATATTATATTATCAAAAGCATAATTCATTAGGGCTATTAAAACAATCATGACTACTGTTGCATCGAGTAGTTATAATTTATTTTAAACATCCCAACCGATCGAATAACAGTTTGCCGACTTTGTACTCAGGGATAAACAGAATATACCTAATGTACCACCAGCATTTGGTAAAATATCGCTGTTTGAGAATCGTTGCGAAGGATCCTCATGGACAACAGAGATATCGATTTCTGCATAAAGTAAGAGTAAAACGGCAATGTAGTTAGTAAACTGATAAAATATCAATCGTAAAAGCGTGGGCGCTGCAAGCGGAGCCCTTGATTAGAAAGTTGCAGCGTTGCCGCGGCGCGCGATGAAGGGTGGACCCCGCGGTGTGGCTGCCGGATTATGTGAAAGTTAGCCTACATTGAACTGATCAATTATGGAAACTGCGATGAACGTTTATTGCCCTCATCACTAAATCCCAATCCGAAAGCCTATAGACTTAATTACCGGCGGCAGGATTATTCCACTTTGCCCCACCAAGGCGCCCCACTGGTGGGGCAAATTCCACTGATTCACAATTTGCAGTGGAATATGCCCCACTGAATCAATTTATGCACTAGGGTCAGCACTTAAGAGTGTAAGGAGGTTTACTCGTGTTGAATTGTATTCAGTTTCAGTTAACGCACTAGCATTATTTCACATCTAATGCTAAATGCTAAAAGAAGATAAAACTTAAATAGAAAAATACACATAATATACAATACGAATAAACCCACTTACACTCTTAAGTGCTGACCCTAGTGCATAAATTGATTCAGTGGGGCATATTATAATTATGATAATAATAATGATAATAATAATGATTATTATTATTATTATTATGTAGGTACATTGGAAATTCACGGGTCCATAGGGACCTGGTCCTTTGAAGCATGCGTGGGGCCAAAGCCAACAGCGCAGAGGCTTTTGGTACCATTTGATCTAAATTGGAATGTGTACATCTGCCAGGTACTATCTCTGAATAAATACAAATCTATTCAAAGACAGCACCTGGCAAATGCAATAACTATTGCAAACAACAAAAAATGGAATAAAAAAAGTTTGGTTCTATTGGGTGTAATTTTGTGTTCCGGTTATCTGGGCTATTGGTTGAGACAACGGACGTCTGCCATGCAAAATGTCTCAATGTTTTACTCCTGGCAGACGGTGACTCGCCTCCCACTAGATGGGCCCCCCAAAACAGCTACCACTCCAAGCGGCCACTAGGGTCGCGGGCAGCAAGGGAGCAACACCGGCGTGGTTGGCTAAGGGTGCCGAGAGGTGTGCACCGGTTTCTGGATCGCGTTTGGTCGGTCAGCCGTTCCCCGCTATTACGCAGATTGAGCACTTCCACCCATCAAGCATATAGCTCTTGCGCTCCACTCTGGACGGCCAATTAAGGCAAGCCAGAGGTGGGGGAGAAGATGGTAAAGTTCCCCCGGGAGGTCTCGGGTCCGTGGTGTCGCCACACACCAACAGCTCGCCACAAGCTGCCCTGCGGTGACTGATTGCATTGATGGAAGTTGTAACTCCTCAAGGAGAAGCTCCAACTTCCATCAACGGGCGATGGGGTCGTCACATCCCTACGCTCTTATTATTATTATTATTATATTCCACTGCAAATTGTGAAGCAGTGGAATTTGCCCCACCAGTGGGGCGCCTTGGTGGGGCAAAGTGGAATAATCCCGGCGGGCAGTGGTCGGCAGACTTTCATTAGCAAAGTCATACAAATGAAGAGGCATTATTAATTTATCTTTTACAGCTTTAAAATTGTACTACCCTGGTGCCCCGTTCCAACATTTTAACATACAATTGTATGAGCCCGATTTATATCAAAATATCAGCAGGGATCTTTGCTCATGTATGTTCCTTGTCTACGTGCTCCGTCTCACGCGAGCCCTACGTTGTAAGATGTGACAAATGAGTGACGCGGAGGAGCCCGCAGCGTGGCCGCGCGTCACCCTTGCCTCAAATTAACCTTCACCCGGCGTCCGTCGCACTCGCAATTTGTGTTGAAACTTACCAGGCTGAAAATACGCGACCGAAGTTCGGCGACAATGCATTTTCTATACAATATTGCGCGACGTAATTTCGCCATGGTGTGACATCACTTCATCCATTTTATAACATTGCAGGCGTCACGCCACACGCAATTCAGTCGCGTTTTTTCGGCTAGGTGTGTTTCTTCACTGAGTCCGAGCGCCGACACGCGCTTGCGACGTCCATTACCAACTAATTTGCTAAGCCTCACAACTAGGTCGCGACAAAACGTGATTTCGGTTCTTTAAGACAGTGTATGGAGTATGAGACCATTTGACATGAGAGTTCACATGGGTTAAAATGTTTGCAGTACAAAAGGAAACAGAAGTAGTTAGGCATTTGCCAAAACAGTGTTTTCCTTTTCTTCAATGTAAGATGGTTTTGTGAAAATAATGGACAGGAGCCTCCCTTGTTTATAGAGAAAAAGCGTTATGTTATAGCAATAATGATACCTTCCTCCCCCCAGGGCTAAATGGATTCGACCATTATATAAGAGTCTATGGAAATGACAACACTGTAGTTCTTCTTTAAAAAGGGGAACACCATGGGTTAGACCAGCTGTACTCTGAGTGTGTTCTGTGCGGAACACTAGGGTTCTACAATACTTCTGAAGGGGTTCTGCAAAAGTTTTAAAAAATCATAACACCTCTCTTTGGTCGAACATATTGACTTGAAACCTTTTATTGTAGGGTTCCATCAAGTATTTTGCTTCCCAAAAGGGTTCTGTCAAGTTAGACAATCCTGTGTACTGTACAATTGAATGGATCACTTAATAACAAGCTAATCTCAAATTGACACTTCAGAATGCACTTGGAGAGCATTAACATAATATGGAGTGGGGTGAAGAATGACACTATTTCATTCTCAAGTATTTCTTATGAGTGCTATCCTAATAATGAAAATGTGGATACCATTCCTTTGTACCCCATCCCCATTTTATTGCAAAATATTTTAAGCTTATTTTTATCATTCTCAAATAAGATTAGCACCAAACCAAAACTATTTCTAAGGGTATTTTTTTTTAATAGCTTTTGACAGTGTCAAAGTAAAACATTTATTTTGCAACTTGACTAACACTGAAATTCTTTTGCACATCAAATACTCTTTTACTCTTCTATTATGCAGATTTATTATACACAACAAATAAGGAAAAAATATAAGTATTTTAAATGAGATGCCATGTTGTACATGGATGGTCTTAACCTTTTAAGGAAATGTAAACTTTGTTTACTGTGACCTTACACGGCACAAGAATGGACACAGTAAGTTTTGGTAAATTGTTAAAAAATACTGGAAAAAATTATGTGATCATACATTTTACTTGGTTGGAATAAATAATGTCCATAAATAAAAATATAAATGTTTCCTCGGGTTTATGCAACTACCTACTATTCATGAAATAAAACTATATTTAAATCGTAACATAGGATTTTTTCCATTTAGAAATATGCACTAAGTTGTACCTACATAACATATTTTTTTATTTAATGTGGAAAGTCATCCCTAAGTCACTAGTATGTATATTCAAAGTATGGTTTTGAATTCATAAGTGGTTTTAGCTACTGTGTAGTAACAAGGACCTTAGAAATTATCTGCTTACATTTAGAGACCTCTTATCTCTCTAGATACCTACTTATTAATTTATCATTTGTATGCACTCTTTCAATGATAAATCATAATTCTTTGCAAGAATCACATCATGTTAAAATTCACAAGTAAAATGTGACTTTATAGTGAGAAATTTAGCGTATTCTATCAGACAAATTCTAACTTAGTAGATACTGTAGAATGCCGCGAATACCAAAGATTGCAAACAGGAAAAACTTAGATAATACATTGTGGAGGTAATTGCGCCGTCAGCTCGCCGCATGGCCAACAGACAACGACAACTCACAAAAAATGAGTCGATCGCTCAAATGATGACGGCGCAGGTTTTGTTGAGAACCATTTGATGATTACGAAATTGACTCTAAGTGTTAAGTGGCAAGCTATAGTCTGACTCACCTCCTCTAGGAACTTGGTGACGTCGTAGACTCCGTTGTGGATGATGAGGACGGCGTCCTTGCGGTGGTTGCGGGACTTGAGCTCCTCGCGAGTGAACAGTTTCGTCTGGTCCGCCATGTCTCGGGAAGTCGCGACCGCACTGTACTGAGCCTGCTACTCCACTGCCGCTACTATCAGTCAGCTTATATCGTCTCGAGATATCGCGGCGCAAACAACGTTTGTGAGAACACTTACAGAGTTAACCCTAAAACAATTAATACGATTATGATGATTTAAGCTTATGTACAAATATCTTAAACGAAAACAAAAAAATATTTTGCGCTCTAATTTTATTACAAAGTTTCAAAAAGAGGAAAATGATGACCTCCTGACAACTGCAAATCTTTCGGCCGATGACGTTTCTCTCAATGTCAATGACGTCACGCACGCAACTGACGGCAGCACATAGACAAAATGTTTTTTTTTTTATATTAAGAGGCACACACTTATTTTATCAAACTTAAAAGATTACGGCATTACCCATTTTTGAGACATTAAGAAAAAGCCCTTTGTTGCTTACAGTAATTATTGCTGGGTCAAAAACTATTTAACTATTTTGACTGTGAGTAGGTACTCTGTAACTCTAATCACGAATATATTGTTTCTAGAATTTTTTTAAAATTAGTACGATAGAACCTATTACCTTTATAAGAATGACAAAAACATTATCTTCTGAATGGTGCAGGAAAATTGACATTAATACATTATAATCTTTAACTTAACTATCCACTACAAGGTTTACACCTCCCTCATGTACAATACATATTGTGCTGCTGCTAGTTACACTACTGAAGGAGGATTCTCTATTTTCTAAGACTTATCATCATAGATTTTATTCATGTTATTAATTGTATTATTACTAGGCAGTACATAGTTCAATTTAATTTAATCCAGTCATTTAAGGGGCCATTTTACATTTAGGACATTTAATCTTAATAAAATAAGCTAAAAGAAATCATACTTATGTTGCTATAATAGGGGAGGTAGTAGTGAATTAAATAAAAATCATTTCTGTAACAAGATCTACAATTATATTAATAACTAAACTTACTTACATAGCACTGACTAATTACTTTTTTAGTGCATTATTATCTTTCAAGTTACACTTTACAGTTAATAAATATACCATAAAGTCCTTTCCACTTTGAAATTTCTACAATACATTTGTACCTTAATGTTCAAAAGTTATTTCAGAAATTTATCAGTTATTGCTTTATTTTCCTGCCATTATCTGTACAAATTGGACAATGTGCATTGAAACTGACCACATGGTATGAATGCTATACTTTCACATTGGTTGCTTCCTGTACTTCTTTAGACTTATGTGTTCCATCACAGAAGGGCCTATTTTTAGTCTGTTTACAATTACACAGCCAATAATCTTTGGTTTTCTCCACTGTGAAGCGAATAGGTCTGAAAATAAAAAATATCCAGTTATAATTTGAAAGTAGGTCTCATAATGTTATTTAAACAGATAGTGTAATTGCATAGTAGGAGTAATAAAATTGACTATTATAATCTTATAATCATGGATTTAAATTGTTAAGTTTGAACTCACCTTCTTTGAAATTGGCACTAAAATAAGAGCACTCTACAAATGACATTATTATGAAACTTGCATACCTTTCTTTGACTTTAAGGAAGACATCTTTGTGTGTGCCATCACACATGGGGTTGTTCTTGGAGCGACCACAGAGGCACCAGCTGTAGTTCTTGCCAGCCTCCAGGTGCACTTTGAAAGGCTTCCGGTCATACACCACGCCGTTGCTGGCTTGGTTCGATGCCGAGTACACATTCTTAAGTGGGTTCACGGGGATCTCTGGTTTAGGACCCTTGGTTACATAGGTCATCTGAAAAATATGCTAAATAATAAGTCATTACATTATGTATCAACAGCTCGGTAGCCTAGTGGTAAGAGCGTCGCTTCACATGCGTGAGGTCGACGGTTCAAATCCGGTCAGGCACGCACCTCTGGTTTTTCAAAAAATCTATGTGCGTTAGTTCATACCAGCTGTACGGTGAAGGAAAACATCGTGAGGAAACCTGCACACTACGAGAAAGTGTGTGAAATGGAGAAGGCAATGGCAAACCACTCCATTAAAATTGCCTAGAGAGTTTCATTTCATACAATGACCACGACCCTCAGTAATGAGGAATACGACTCAAAGAGAGACATTATGTATCCAGATTTGTCCTAACACAATAAAATGACGAGAACATCTTATCAGACTCATGAAATCTTCTTTTACAAAGATGAGTGCACCTCAAAGATAATGATAGAATTTATGAATTAGAAAGACAAAGTATGTACCTTATTGACATAGTGTGGCCTAAAGGTCAACGCGATTCTTTTTAAAATCATCTTTATAATGCTATATTTTCTTTAAATTATAATAAAACGATCTCTTTTCCTTTGGAGTTAAAAATTGCCTGCCTTGCTTTCGTATCAAACTGACAGTGACAGCAGCAGCAGACAGTGATTAAAAATCCAATTGTCGATGGGGGCGTTTGGGCGAAAAAAGCGTTTGCAAACGTTTGTAAACAAAATGGCGATTGTTAGCGCAAAATGGCGATTGTTTAGCGGTAACACAGTAAACTGACAGTTAGCAAACGCGTCCTGGGCGAAAACTGTACAGTTTGTGCTAACAATCGCCATTTTGTTTACAAACGTTTGCAAACGCTTTTTTCGCCCAAACGCCCCCAATGTCAAAGTTATAAGATAAGATACTTTTCACAAAGCCTTGTGAATCTTGTGATTTGGAGCTGTATGATCATTAATTCTGTTAGCATTGAGTTGACACTTCGAAAAAACAAAATGCCAGTTTTGTTTTGTTCAATTTTGTTCTTCATTTTTTGTCTTTTTTTGCTGTTGCTCGAAGAAATAGAGAGTAGGTTATGTCAGGGGTGTCCAAACTAGATGGGACCCAGGGCCAATAAAAAATACTAAATACATTGGTGGGCCGCAAAATATTTGTAAAAATAAAAAACAGTTTATAATGATTTGTTATTTTATTTAGTAGGTAGATAACCTACTGTTTTGTTAATTTGTCTTTTACAATTCTGTCAATATCAACATTAATATTAGTAGTAGCTAGGCGCAGTGCATGCTTAAGTGAAGTATCTGTCAATGAAGACCTGAGGCCTTACCATCAAGTCTTAAAGCGATCTTTAAACGAGTGAGTAAAAGGGATGCCGCTTTACATGATGAAAAGCGGCATCTCTCTTACTCACTGGAATCCGTCCTGCTGTAACGGCTGGCAGTAAGCCCCCTGTATTTAGACTTAATAAACTTCATTGTATCGAATATGCACTTTCACAAAAGGTAGGTACTGCCCATCATCGAGCCCTTTTTTTGTCCGAAATTCGTCAGTTTCGGGAAACGTTCAGCGAGGAGTTTAAAAAAATTTATTTATTTATTTAAACTTTATTGCACGAAAAAGATTTTGTACAAAAGGCGGACTTAATGCCTCATGGCATTCTCTACCAGTCAACCTTAGGGAAAAACAGAGAATCAAAAAAAAAATCAATGCCTGTTTCTGTTCTGCCCTTGTAAAAGGGGTCTGATTGCAGATCACACAGTTCCAGTTGCTAATCAATGTTTACAGTATCAACTGCGATTGTTAATGGTTGAGTGAAGAGTGCTATATCACTCTCAATTTTTTCAAAATCTGCGAAACGCCGCTTAAATTCGACGATTATTTCGTCCATGTATTTGATTGAGGTGGTCCATGAAATTACATTTTTCAAAATTTTTCATCTCTAAATAATGTTCTTTACAACTTGGAAAAAGAGAAAAATCATCTTGTTGTAGAGACGTCTAGAACAATTTAACGTAACGATGTTACGATGTGAGCAACGTAATCGAACATACCCAAAACATTCGATTTTGATGCGAGAAAAATAATTTGCTTGTTAATTTTGGAAACCGGACTTTTTTTGAAGTCAGTTAAAAAAGGTTCTACGGGCCGCAATCAAACAAGCCGCGGGCCGCATGCGGCCCGCGGGCCATGGTTTGGACAGCCCTGGGTTATGTTATAGTTTAACGTAGAAAATGAATTTTAGATTTTATAGGAATGTCTAGAATTAGAGGAATTGAAACTAGAATACAGAAGGAAGTGTTGCAGCCACGCAATGGACGAAATGAAATTGCTAAGAAAAGTTCTGAAGATCAGTCTTCCAAGTCAAAGGATGACACAGAAAGTGAGTAAAATTATAATTAAATTCAAAAACCGCTACTCGCTAGATATGTCATGTGCTTAAATAAAACTTAGTGCGAGTCTGTTGAGTTTTGGCGAAAGTAACCTGAACTTCAGTCATAATCGTCCCGCTAAAGGCAATTCGTTTAAAGAAATCAACTCGGCGCTACTGTTTCAGAGTATCAGATCGCGGATTTGCTCCAGAAGCTTCCGAAACTGGATAAAATCTTCGACGTGCACCGCAAGATCGGCGAGGGCACGTTCAGCTCGGTGTACCTGGGCTCGCTGCGGCAGCAGGCGGCGCTGCCGGCGGCCGCGCGCCGCTGGTTCGCCATCAAGCACCTCGTGCCCACCGCGCACCCCGCCAGGATCGAACATGAGCTTAGATGTCTGCAAGACATGGGGTAAATATTCTTATTTGATTTAAAGATACACAGAATTATCACAGTCACAGTGCTACTAGACAAGAGGGTTTATTGTGTTCTTCTTTGTTTTCAGTGGCAAGGATAATGTAATTGGAGTGGAACTGTGCCTACGACATTTAGATACCATAGTTTTTATAATGCCTTATATACCTCATAGGAAATTTTCAGTAAGTGAATTTTTTTATAGTTTACTATATACATATTGTATTTAGTACACAGTTAGTTAGGCAATGTAACTTATCTTATAGCCATCAAGAAGTATGTAAAACTTATATTTTTGATACCTTTGTGGAAATGTATGTATGTCATAGAATACTGTTGTATTTTGTTATGGCCATATTATGGGTAATGTGATATTTTCCCCAGGAGTATGTGGGTCTCATGGACGCGGTGGAGCTGCAGCGCTACATGCGCGCGCTGCTGACGGCGCTGCGGCACGTGCACTCGTTCGGCGTCATCCACCGCGACGTCAAGCCCAGCAACTTCCTCTACGACCGCGAGAACCAGAAGTACGCATCTTTATTCTTACCATGTATTCTAGAAAACTTAAGCGCGTACTGTTGGTAGAACTTACTGTTCCATGGGAGACAAACATTCCCAAAGATCACGCGTTTAAAACAAATAAGTATTATGACCTAACTAACGAAATTACTAAAAATGGTTATATAGCACGGTTGTATGCTGTGGAAGTGGGTGCGAGAGGTATACCAGCGAAATCTCTCTACAACCTACTGAAGGACTTAGGATTACCAAGATCTAATATTAGCTCCTTACTGGATAGAGCAACTAAAGCCGCTTTACTCGGCTCGTACCAAATATGGTTGGGAAGGGAGAGGAATGTCATCGGTGGAGGTGATCGTTAGTATACTATAAAGGGGCCCCTTAACCTACACGCTGGGTCGCAAGTCCCAGGCGCCGACTGACATTCCTCTCTGTTCCATGCGATGGACCCGGCACCCGCACGGAGAATCCATGGATAGCTAAGAAGTTCGTCTCTTTCAGCAGTGTTTTATTTTATCGTTTAACAAACGTTAATCAAACTGCAGGTACCTGCTGGTGGACTTCGGTCTAGCGCAGCGCATCTGCCCCGCGCCGGATGAGCCGCCGCCCGCGCACACCAACGGACAGCGCAAGCGTCCGCGTGAGGAGGTCAGTTATGTGTATTAAACAGTTGACATTTTAGTATTTCGCAAGTTAACAATTCTGTTCAGTTCATAACTTCATGAATGTCGCTTCGGCAGGGCGAGGATACTCCGGATGCCAAGCGGCTGGCGCTGGACCTGACGACGGGGCCGCGCAGGGGGCGCGCGAGCGGCGTCGCGCCGGCGCGGGCGCAGCCCTCGGCGAGAGTCGCCGTGCCCAAAGTTTGTATATTCTTGTATAAAGATTTAGTTGATGAATGTGTAATAGATGTTAGATTGGGACTTCCTAAACTGAGCAATTTTGTTTTCTTCGCCGACCGGACCCAGGGCACAGGTGGAGAAAATATTAATTGCTTGTTTCTAACACATGGCAATGTTACGTTTTATGCTTTGTTCAGGGCGTGGGTGCGGGCGTGAGCACAAGCGTGGGTGCGGGCGTGGGCTGCAGCGCGGGTGCGGGCGCGGGTGCGGGCGCGTGCGCGTGCGCGGGCGCGGGCGCGGTGTGCGGCGCGTGCTGGTCGCGCGCGGCGCCGCGAGCCCCGCGCGCCGGCACGCAGGGCTTCCGCCCGCCCGAGGTGACTCCTTGAACTTTCGACATAGAGACGCGGATCCACCGTCCCCCCATAAGTCAAAATGAGCACTCCCCTCCCCCCGGTCCTCCTCCCGTCTTCTCGATGAGGACATAATTTAGACGCTCGATAGACTCGATCCGACACGTTGAAAAGAAACCCGGTCGGCCGGCAGGTGCTGCTGAAGTGCCCGGAGCAGACGACGGCGGTGGACGCGTGGGCGGCGGGCGTGGTGCTGGCCAGCGCGCTGACGGCGCGGTACCCGCTGCTGCGCGCCGCCGACGACGTGTCCGCGCTGGCCGAGCTCGCCTCGCTGCTCGGCACCGACCCGCTGCAGCGCGCCGCCGAGGCGCTCGGTGAGTGAGGGACGATCGTGCGAGCCGTCTGCCGCTTTTAGTAGCCCTTTGAAACTACCGTTAGCTTTTAATTCACTGACTTATAGCTATGAAAACAGACCCGTCTCAAAAAAATAAAGGTGATGTCCAAAAAATGACCCAGATTCGACAGGAATGAAATGTATACCAGTGGATTGACATTGAAATATAATATAATGTTACCAAGAGGGCAACCCTGAAATCGTTATAGTATAGGAGCTAGGAGCAAAATAAAATAAGGAAAAAAATCGTTCTATACAAAGTTTACGCCATGTTGTGGCTTAATATGACGTTGTTTTACTTGTGATGATTGTTAGCAACACATTTCACAAGCAACAGCAACATAATAACAACGATATTCTCACCCACAACATGGCTCCTTGCTCCTATACTATACCAACTATTTTTATATTTGCAATCTTTAGCCACAGAATTAACAATAATACACACAGTTCTGTAACGATTGAAGTATCTATGGGCTAGAAGAAAAAAATATTCAAAAAACAGAGTGTTTGTTATGATGTGACTTAATATGATGTTGATATTAGGTTGCTGTTGCTTGTGAAAGATGATGATGATAATTATCACAAGTGATACAACATTAAAACAACGTCATATTAAGTCACAACATGACGTAAACTTATTTTACTATTGTTTTGAACGAATTTTTCCTTATTTTATTTTGCTTCTAGCTCCTATACTATAACGATTTCAGGGTTGCCCCCTTGGTAACATTACATTACATTTCAATGCCAATCCTCTGGTATACATTTCATTCCTGTCGATTCTGGGTTTTTTGTCCATACATTTATGGACATGTCCTTTCGTAATGAATAAATTTTATCAAGTAGAATTACTAACACTATTATAATAAACTTTTGCTTACTTATTGAGGGAGTACCAGTTACCTAATATGTAAATATATGACATTTTCCAGGTCGTCGCATCGTGGCGTCCCACTCGCGCCGCGGCCTGTGCCTGCGCAAGCTGTGCGCGCGCCTGCGCGGCGGCGGCGGCGGCGGCGGCAGCGGCGGCAGCACCAGCAGCGGCGAGCTGTGCAGCGGGTGCCGCCTGTCCAGCAGCGCTTGCGTCTGCCTCGAAGATCCCGACAAGGTATGCTCCTCGGTCACGTTTTTAACTTTTTGGAGGGACGGGTGGCGTATAATCTATTTTTGAAATTATAGTCCCATCGGAGGGTCGGAGCCTATCACGAAACGTTGACCAAATTACTATATGTTAGTACCTCTCAAAGCTGCCGTGATATGTTCGTTGCTTATGATCGCATCGGTGACGAGTGTCGTCGTGTGCAGGCGGGCGAGTGGAGCGCGTCGCGCTGGGTGTGCGGGTTCCCGGACGCGGCGTTCTCGCTGGCGGCGCGGCTGCTGCAGCCGCTGCCGGGCGCGCGCCTCAGCGCGGCGCAGGCGCTGCTGCACCCCTTCCTCACCACCGACTACTCCGCCGGCCCGCCGCAACACTAGCTGCTGCAGCCGCTGCCGGGCGCTGCTGCACCCCTTCCTCACCACCGACTACTCCGCCGGCCCGCCGCGCCACTAGCTGCTGCAGCCGCTGCCGGGCGCTGCTGCACCCCTTCCTCACCACCGACTACTCCGCCGGCCCGCCGCGCCACTAGCTGCTGCAGCCGCTGCCGGGCGCTGCTGCACCCCTTCCTCACCACCGACTACTCCGCCGGCCCGCCGCAACACTAGCTGCTGCAGCCGCTGCCGGGCGCTGCTGCACCCCTTCCTCACCACCGACTACTCCGCCGGCCCGCCGCAACACTAGCTGCTGCAGCCGCTGCCGGGCGCGCGCCTCAGCGCGGCGCAGGCGCTGCTGCACCCCTTCCTCACCACCGACTACTCCGCCGGCCCGCCGCGCCACTAGCTGCTGCAGCCGCTGCCGGGCGCTGCTGCACCCCTTCCTCACCACCGACTACTCCGCCGGCCCGCCGCAACACTAGCTGCTGCAGCCGCTGCCGGGCGCTGCTGCACCCCTTCCTCACCACCGACTACTCCGCCGGCCCGCCGCGCCACTAGCTGCTGCAGCCGCTGCCGGGCGCTGCTGCACCCCTTCCTCACCACCGACTACTCCGCCGGCCCGCCGCAACACTAGCTGCTGCAGCCGCTGCCGGGCGCTGCTGCACCCCTTCCTCACCACCGACTACTCCGCCGGCCCGCCGCAACACTAGCTGCTGCAGCCGCTGCCGGGCGCGCGCCTCAGCGCGGCGCAGGCGCTGCTGCACCCCTTCCTCACCACCGACTACTCCGCCGGCCCGCCGCGCCACTAGCTGCTGCAGCCGCTGCCGGGCGCTGCTGCACCCCTTCCTCACCACCGACTACTCCGCCGGCCCGCCGCAACACTAGCTGCTGCAGCCGCTGCCGGGCGCTGCTGCACCCCTTCCTCACCACCGACTACTCCGCCGGCCCGCCGCAACACTAGCTGCTGCAGCCGCTGCCGGGCGCGCGCCTCAGCGCGGCGCAGGCGCTGCTGCACCCCTTCCTCACCACCGACTACTCCGCCGGCCCGCCGCGCCACTAGCTGCTGCAGCCGCTGCCGGGCGCTGCTGCACCCCTTCCTCACCACCGACTACTCCGCCGGCCCGCCGCGCCACTAGCTGCTGCAGCCGCTGCCGGGCGCTGCTGCACCCCTTCCTCACCACCGACTACTCCGCCGGCCCGCCGCAACACTAGCTGCTGCAGCCGCTGCCGGGCGCTGCTGCACCCCTTCCTCACCACCGACTACTCCGCCGGCCCGCCGCAACACTAGCTGCTGCAGCCGCTGCCGGGCGCTGCTGCACCCCTTCCTCACCACCGACTACTCCGCCGGCCCGCCGCAACACTAGCGCCGGCCCGACGCTTAGACGATCGCTTGCGAGTTTACGAGCGTGCGTAAGTACTAGATGTCGCAGGACCCTCCTGAGTGGAAATTTGACACTCAACTGGGACGCTGCGCCATTTCACTTTACCTTTTTCGATGCCAAGTAGGCGGCCCTCGTGGATTGGGCCGCGTCGCTCTCGTCCCTCGGCTGTGACCTCGTCTCGATACCCTATTGGGATCGTATATTTTACTGAGAATTATTCTATACACGTTTACATATCTTTAAAATGTAGAATTCGAGAGTAGACGCGGGTCCCGGCCGTGAAGCCCAGATCGAGTTTAAATCGATGACAATAAAATATAAATAATGAAAGAAGCATTTACATATTGACAACCCTAATATGTTCCTACTCTCATCTGGTTAAATATTTTACCTACAGACGTTGTAAATAATTGCCAAAGTAACAATTTTATTGCTACAATGTAAACTGTGAGGGTCCAAAATTTACACATGTTATGTATACTCCTGTTACATATTGTTAAACAGTTAGAAATTAGTAAGTACAATATAGCGCATTTCTTACAAAGTTATTAATATTACGGCAAAACTAACTATCATGTTCATTAAATTAGATTCAATAAAGAGACATTGAAAAAAAAAATTCATGCACTATAATTGTGCAAAGGAAATTCTCTGTAAATCAAATTGCAAATGACTTTGTCTTTATGAGAGTTTAAAAGTTTTTCATATCATGTTACTAATTAAAACCTTCTGGGACAACAATTGGTAATTATACAATTTGTAAAACCTTGTATTAACTAGTACTAAGTTTGTAAGAAAGGTTGCCTACATTCTATTTATTGCACACTTATTTATATTCGTAAAAAGATACAAATCGAAAATACTCTTTTGTAGAACGATTTTTGTGTTGATATACTATTAGTAGAATAGAGGTTTTTCGAGGTGTATCTTTTTGCAGTAATACTCAACCAGATGTAGGCGAAAGAAAGTTCTTACAATTCAATTTGTCGAGGAGCAGCGCTGTGCCAAGCGCGGTGTTTTTGTTTTGTTGTAGTTTGTAACGAAGGGATCTCAATAACTTATTGTAGAGTACAAAGTAGTTTAGTGGATCTCTCAGTACTGTTATTTGCTGGCCAAATGGCTGTCGGCTCACACATGTCGTGACCGTCAAAGATACCGCATTAATGCAAGTTAGTCACCAGTGGCTGCAGTTGCCACATTTTAAGACTTAATATTGTTTAGCTATCATCATTATTATTACTCATTTGTTACTGTGTTATGATGACTTTACTTCCAGGCGTTAATAAGACTTATACATATCCAATAAGAGTATACCTATAATGTCTAGAGAGCCGATAGCACCTTTGGCAGAAAGTGCCTTAATATTACGTTCAGGAGTAAGATGTTTTGTTACCTTATTGGCTTGAATTACAGATCCTGCTTGTTATTTTTAGAAACAGTATTTTATTTAAAACAACCTCTATTGCCCTTCATCTGATTAGGCACTTTGGATTGTTATAAAGTTAGAAATGAAATGAACTGTAACCCATACCTACATAGATATACATGGTCAACAAAGTTTTTAATAAGATAATGACATGATCTTAATAAATCTTTATTTGCATAATCTCATTAATTAAATAAAGATCAAAGCAGTCTTTACAATATTCCCTTTTTACAACAAAGGTGCCGCATATTACAATCAGTTGTATTCTATATAGGACTTTTCATTTTGTAGGCGAAGGTGAAAAGTAAAAAGTTAAGTACTGTTAGTCAGTAACAGGTCAGGAATCAATCTAATGTACAAATCAGTTCAGTTCATGTAAAAAGTTCTATTTAAACCGCAACCAATCTAACACTACGCCCAAAGAAAAGTTTATAAGTTAGATGCTTTGGTCAATAACTAATTGAAATTACAATAAGCCAGGGTTCATAGGCTTCACGTCATATATCAAATTTGTACTTCTCAGAGTAATAAAACAATAGATTCACATGTCTCACCCACAGTATGCAAGTACTGTTAATGTGCAAAATATATTGACTAAGTTATTCTTAAAACTAAGGGTTCACATAATTCATTTAGCCACAATATATAAAGACAGTCCTGTTCCCTCATTTTAATACATGAACCAATAATAAGCATTGACGGAGATCTCGGAGGTTCCCAATATTTTGAAGATTATTACTTCATTTACTAAAATTTTCTCAAAAACTTGTATTTGTTATCTTATCCATGCATGCATATGTGGTAACAAATATTAATTTCTAATAAGGAAGGACCAGAAACTGTATGATTCTTTACAAATAGGTTAATTAGATCAGGTATTATACTTTTGATGTTTGTTAAGAGTTGGCTTGAATTCATAACAGTGTTATAATTTTTTATAAAATGTATACTTACGCATGTTTCTGATACTTAATTAAATAGTAATGATTTTAAAATTAATACTTGCCATTCAGTTTCATTGATATAGTTAAAAAACATCCGTTTCATAAGCTCCTCAAAAAAAAAACTAGATTACCTATTATGAATTTATACATATAAAATTTGTTGTTTTTCTCCAAATGATGTTACATTGAAATCCATACAGTTAGCACATTCAATGTCTTCATCAGTGAATCAATGTCAATATTGGTGCTGTGTTCCTGGGATGAGACACAGTTTGATACACCGGCCCAAACATAATTTGAATTAACATGTGCAGAATCTGACCATCCAGCGAAGGTTGCCCCCTATGCTGTACTTCTATCCCGGCCAGCTGTCGCGACGTGGGCGCAGCCCAGGCCCGCACAATGCCGCCCGCGCATTGCCTTGTTTCCTACCAGGGTTAATCCTTCCAGAAGTTAGGGTTCTGCTGCAGCCGCCTCTCAAAGTTTTGGTACCAGGTTTGGAGTGTGTTAAGCGGGATGTACGCCACGCCCGGTGTCGGCGTCATTTGGTCCTGCGTCACTGTGAATGAGGCTACGTAGTTCACTAAGCTTTCCAGCATTTTCTGAGCAAATGTTATATTGGAGTTTGTTTGCAGAGCCTGAAAAAAGTAGAAATTTTGTTTTAATATTAATAAAATTAAACAAATCAATACAGTTTTATTTATAACATTATAATAATTAAATGTATTTAATTGTTACAAGAAGTAAACATTTACTCACAATTGATGAAGAAAGCAGCTGTATGTTTGCCTCAGGCTCTATTGAAATGCCAATCTGTGCATTGTGGCATATCTGTTGTTGTCCAAAAGCACTACTGAATTTGTTCTCCTCTGAAAATTATGTAGAGAATATATATATCATCGTTAGACCACAGCAACAAATTATTTATAGGTAATTGAGTAAAGTTTGCTTGTTTGGGTGTTTGTCCTTCAATAAAGCTGAAACTACTGAATTATTTTTGATGATATTGATGATTTGGTATACAGGTAACCCTACCTGTATACCAAATAGTATCATATATATTGCGAAAAGTAGTTAGTAGTTGATATATATTGTGAAAGTATCATAACACCTCAGTCAGGCCATACCCATGGCCTGACTGAGGTGATATGATACTATTTAGAGAGCATATAATAATGATGTTAATTCTAATTAAATGCTCTCATGAAATGAAACAGGAGGCTTGATAATGCAGGCAATGTCGCAGGTAAAAGCTAGTAATGTATAATTTGAACTGAACTGAAATGAATTCATCAGTGATCAAGCAATAGTATTTCTGTACTAATAAAGAGACATTTACTTGATATAATTTGATAATTCTGCTGTTTTATTGAAAGAGTGTTAAGCATTACATAAATATAATTTGACAACCCCTTAGTGTTACAGTAAAGCCAGCAAAATGTTTACCTGAAAGCTCATGGAGCTTCTTTAGGTTGCCTATTTTAAATATAGCCGATGGTTTTGTGTTCGATATATGACCAAGGAGCTGCCAGTTAGGCGGAGCGGCGGGGTCCGGCCAGCTCCAGTACACCATTCCGGCCGTTCCCGGCGGCAGCGGCGACACGCCCGTCAGGAACACCGCCGCGTGGTTAATCTGGTCAGCCTCCGGGATTGTAATGAGAAATTGTGTCTCCGAAAGAGGACTGAAGTCTGTCTGCACCTAAACAACACAAAAACTCGCACTAACACAACGAAAACTTTGGCAACCAATCGAAACAAGCAGAGAGGCCACTTACCAGTCTCCCTGACACAAGTAATCCGAACACATTAGACATTATTTAACTTAAATTACAAGAAAACTATAGTAAACAAAGAATCAACATAACCTAAAGTTTGCGGGCATCTATCGAGAATATTCTAGTCAAGCCACGAGTTTGTTGCTAAGTTCGTATAAGTGTCCAAAATACTTTCTTTTTTCTACTGTGTTTAATAGAAATGGTATGTCGAATTCACAATATTGCAAATCATTTTACTGAACAAAAGATAATGGAACACGACAGCTTTTGACGTTATTGACTGCATGACATGACAGTAAAAAATTGGTCAAGGCAGAACCGTATGCCCTTTGGTTGTGTTGTTTAGCGTTATGGTATTGGGTATTTTAGGTACAATTTGTAGGTGTTGATTTTTGGCTTAGCACCGCCCGTGATTTAAGGATGAAAATTACTCAACCTATGAAAATAACAACTTTTCCCTAAAGGTACTTTTTGACAAGTCACAAGATCTCATCCTCCACCGTTCGGCTTTCCCGCAGAGATGTTTGAATCCCATGAATCCAACCACAACAGGCAATTTCGAATAGCCTATACGAATGTATAAGGTTTCGAACAGATTGGTCGTTAAAATAAATAGGTACAAAAACATTTAGAAACTGAGCGATTTCTAGGTTTCCCAGATGTTGAGTTATGAAAGAACTAACATCTTGCTCTTAACGGGGGTAGGTATTTTGCTGTGGGGCAGAAGTTGTAATAGTAGGCCCCAAAGGCGATAGGGTAGGGTAGTTTCTATTTATCCAGTAATTAGATTTAACAAGGAAATTCTTTTGCACGTCAATTTTTCCCTAATAACTTTTCATACCTATACCTACCTACCCTACTATCAAACCGTGTCTTAGAAATAATATAGCATGCAGTATTTGAAGGCCTTACATCTACCTATCTATTTCAAAGTAACTTACAACAGTTAAAAGGATAGGGTTGGCAAAATGAAAAAACAATTAGATAATTCAATAACTTATTTTAATAAATATTGGAATTTAAATATGATTGTCAGTCAAACCAACATAATAAAACAAAAAATATGAACATCCGACAGCAAAGCATAAAAAGACATCGCGGTTGTAGGTAAACTTATGTAATACATAACATTAGATTATGTTAAAATTAATAAAGGGGCGTAAATGCAGCGACTCAGAGAGCGGTCCGGACGGCGACAGACGAATAAACAATGAGAGATAAGGAAAGGCATGATAAGCGGGAAGCAAATACGGAGTAGATAAAACAGTCGCGGCCTGCCGGGCCGAAGACCACGCGACTCGTAATAATGAACAGTTCAACTGATTCCATCACGCTTGCGTCTACATGTTCTAGTAACTAATTACCGAAGGTAAGTAACAATCACAACACTCAAACTACACAACATATTAAAGGTACCATTTGTGACCAATCTAGCCAAATTCCTTGTAACAGGTAATGCTATAAAAGCTTGAGATATTATTCTACTCAATTGGCAATATACCTATGTATATTATTATGTTAGTCATATAAATTAGTTCTACCTTAATTCAAGGATTTTAACAAGTTTGTTTATGATAACAAACATCTAATCTAGTCGATTTCCTAGCATTATTAAATAATAGTAATGTAGAAATCTTAAGATTTGAAATTGACAATATGGTACTTGAACTGAAAGTTGTAACATTTCTTATTAAATAATACATCATCTGTACAAATAAGCAACTTACACATAAGATCACAAAACAGAATAAAAGTAATCTAAACAATACTTTGTGACTATTACAATAATACTAGGTTTTATCTTAACAAGCATTATTTCAATTCTCTATTGATACACATACAAGAATTAACTATTATTGTACTGATATATTGTTGATGTGACGTTGTAAGCCATGTAGCGGCGAGTTCGCGCATCCCGCGTCTAATGGCGTAACCAAATTACTAATATCCTTTCTATTCAGATCAGTGGCCAGCACATACAGATCTAACATAGTGCCCTCCAGTTTGAGGTGTTCGTCTTATGCTAACTTATGCTCAAATAACGTGTCCGCGCCTTTTATAATGGTTTGCTCCGAGAGGAGATTGATGGGCCATCTCCAGCTTTAAATATGTTTATGTTACGCCAAATCGGTGCACAGGTGCTTAATCCCTCATGTATGGGTAGTCGACGTCTCGTAAGGGCACGAAGGTCTCCTTGATGGATTGGGGAGAGGCCCACCTCATCACATAGTTGGGTCCACCAGCTTTGTCGTTGGTGCCCGACATGCGGCCGCCGCCGAACGGTTGCTGACCCACCACAGAGCCAGTAGACTTGTCATTGAGGTAGAAATTGCCTGCAGTCATCTTCAGCTCCTCTAGGGCAGTTTCAAGGAACTTTCTGTCTTGTGAGAATACTGCACCAGTCAATGCAAACTTTGTCGATGACCCCACCAGAGACAGGGCCTTGTGGAGATCACGATCCTCATAAACATACATGGTGAGCACCGGGCCAAAGATTTCTTCAGTCATTAGCCTGTCATGTGGATCGGTTGTTTCAATGATGGTTGGTTGCACAAAGTATCCCTTGCTACCATCAAACTCACCGCCACCCAAAATTTTGTTCTTAGGATTTTTCTTTGCTTCTTTAATGTACCCTGTAATTCTATCAAACGCTTTGTCATCGATGACAGCTGCAGCAAACACACTGAAGTCTGTTGGATCACCAATTTTTAGTTTTGCCCGTTCTGTCAACAAGCCATTCTTGATAGGCTCATAAAGGGATTTAGGAACATACATTCTTGAACAAGCTGAACATTTTTGCCCATTGTATTCAAAAGCTGAGCGAATTGTTGAGGTAACTACAGACTGGACATCAGCTGAAGGGTGAATGAAATGATAATTCTTGCCCCCGCATTCACCAATAAGCCTCGGGTAGTTTTGGTACTTATCAAGATTTTTACCAACAGCATTCCACAGCCAATTGAAAGTAGGAACTGAACCCGTAAAGTTAATACCCGCTAAATGAGGGGAAGATGTTATGGTGCGGCCAAATGTTGGCCCATCCGCAGGCACAAAATTGACCACTCCTGCGGGGAGACCTGCCTCCCTCATAATGTTGAAAATACGCCAATTTGAAAGCAAGGCCGTGTCGGAAGGCTTCCACACTACACCATTGCCCATCAGAGCAGGAGTGTATGCCAAGTTTCCTCCAATAGCTGTGAAGTTAAATGGACTGATTGCAGCGATGAAACCATCAATACCACGGAATCTCATAGAATTTCTTGTGACCGAGGGGTCTTCAGAGATGGGCTGATATTTAGCATTCTCCTTCAAAAAGAACAGATTAAATCTGAAGAAATCAATCAGTTCAGCGGCAGCGTCAATCTCAGCCTGCACCACAGATTTGGACTGGCCGAGCATGGTGGCGGCGTTGAGGCGCTGGCGGTGCGCGCCGGCCATGAGGTCGGCGGCCGTCTGCCAGATGCGCGCGCGCTCCTCCAGCGGCGTGCGGTCCCAGCGCCGCTGCGCCTCCACCGACACGTTGATCGCCTTCTGGATGGTCTTCTCGCTGGCGTAGTAGAACTTGGCGATCTTCTTGGAGTGGTCGTGCGGCATGACCTGGTAGCGCGGCTCGCCGTCCTTGATGAGCTCGTCGCCGATGACGATGGGCACGTCCTCGGTGACGGCGGCGCTGCGCTTGAGCTCCTCGGCGAGGGCGGCGCGCTCCTGGCTGCCCTTGCGGTACGCCAGCACGGGCTCGTTCTGCACGCCGAAGTCCTGCAGCTTGGGCAGCTCCACGACGCTGGACGCGGAGCGCTCCAGCGGCCGCGCGACGCGCAGCGCCTTCGAGCACAGGGACAGCATTTTTATCGTTTTCTTAGTTTTCGTGGGTTTTGTCAGTCCCAGTAACCGCGTCGTTTCGCGTTACGTAAATGCGGCGGATCGACAAATGCCTGTGAATACCTCGTTTAGGACGCCCTATCGGCAATTGGCAGCGTAGAGACAGTCGCGGCCTTCACACTGATTCACATTTTGTGACGAAACGTAATGGCACCGAATTATTGCTTGATTGTAATGTAAATCATTAACTCCGGCCAAGAGCTCGCTAACACTCGCGCGGCAGTCGAGTCGTGTCGAATGAGGTAAAACTGTATGCTAGCTGGCTGGCTTTTTTTGGATGCTGTAATCAGCTTTTTGTTTTTTTTGTATGAGGAAACGAGTTTTGGTTATTTTCCAGTATTATTTTGTTGCGTATTTTGGCTCAGCTGACTGCTCTCTGACAAGTCTATTGCGGAGGCAGGTTAAAAAAAAACGACCATAGACATTTTAAGGTGCGTCTCTGAGACAACGACAAAGCGTATATAGTAAAATTTTAAGGAACTTGTATTTTTGTGAAGTCCTTCAAATCATATTATCATCCATCCCATCTCACATAACAATCATATTCATACATTTGGAGCCCTCATGTCATTTTGTATGGATCAAGACTATAAGAAATGATGGGTATTTGACCGCAGTCTCACCTGATGGAAAGTGATGATGTGGTCGAGTGAGGAACATACACAAATGATGAACAGCCTTTTTACTCTGGCCTTCAAAAAGCCAAGATCAGTTTTTTCCGGAAAAACAGATACCGGCAAGGAGTTCCATTTCTTGGCGGTTAGCATAAGGAAGGAGGAGGAGAACCGATTCGTTCGAGCAGGAGATCTCGACGATATAAGGATGGTATCCTACCGAGCATCTGCTAGTCTGGAGGTCGAAAGGACCTGCGGGAATTTTATAAATAGGTATCAGAAATTACAAAAAACTTTGCCAAACATTTGTTTTTATAAGCAAGGTATATTAGCTCGACACTGCCTGATGGTAAGCAAAAGAGGAGCCCTATTTGCCATGAAAACGGATGTGGTACCAAGGTGGTGTCCTACCCGTTGGCATCGGCATACCGGTGCGCAAGATACTTCTACACGTTTTTTTTAAAGGAAAGAGGAAACATTACTGTACCGAAATTAAAAAAAAAAAAAATTATTTGCTTAACGCTAAAGCTGCGTTATCTCTGCTATGCTAATGAAAAATCAAAAGATTCTATAGGACCATTTAACGTTTAAACGTTTACCAGAAATATCAATCAAATGATTTGAGCGAGGGTAATAGTTCGTCGAGTCGTCGCATATACTATTAGCGATGGATAATTCCACTTTGCCCCACCAAGGCGCCCCACTGGTGGGGCAGATTCCACTGTTTCAAAATTGTAGTGGAATATGCCCCACTGAATATGACTCGACGCACATGGCGTCAAGTTTACACGGGTTTACCTTCATACCCTGAGTAAAATGTCATTATTCATCCACTTACAGACAAAGTCTTGGCTGGATAAAAATCGGTTCTGTTGTCCTTTTGGAAACCGTACCTTAAGAACATTTAGGCAGTGCATTGAAGGCTGAGGAGTGAGGAGCGCATTGCGCCTGTGCACAATCACATGCAATGACCCACATTCCCCGCGCATGCGCAAACGTTCCCCTCCGTAATTCTGATCGTTTTACTCGTTTGACAATACAAAACGATAATGTTATATTTTTAATGTATGATAGATATTCCCACCCGTTTTAAACAATGAAATTAGGTAGAAATGGATCGGATCGTACCTACCTTAATACAGTTCATTGATCACCTAGATAAATAAAATTAACCAACAATTATCTTTGTGCGATTTGATGATTGACTCTGTTTGCTTGCGTTGAATATAAATTTCACTCAAAAGGCGGTTTAACTCATTACTTAGGTACTTACTATTCCTTCACTTCAATATTTTTAAATTAAATACATTTGACGTTTTATTCATTTCGTTGCTAACAGCTGACTGGGATTAAGTATTATTCGTCCTACTTAGGTACCTACATCGAAGAAAATGTTAAGCTTGTTAACATTACATTATGTACTCACATGCATAACCCTTCAAGCCGTCTGACCTATTTATGTATTATCGTATAGGTAGGTACAGAAGGGTGCATAGTTATCATTTGTATATCTCTATATAATAATTTCATGTAAGCACATTGCGCTGACCGGCTGACCCCACTTAGAGTAGGACAAGGCCAGGGAAACGTGAAGGCCATAGCTACTAACTACTTAGTTATCGATCCCCTAGAAGCTGAACATCTATTAATAGAAGTACCTACGTGTTAAGGATCTTGTCAAACTGCCTCAATACTCAATGAAAACTATTAAGATTTAAATTGGTACCAACCCACAGCACCAATAAGTAAAGAAATATTTGAATGTCGTATCTTTTTGTATTGTTATTGAATATGTTTGGGTATTAAAACTGCTTCTCCCTGGTGCTGAGGATGGTTATCCACTTCCTATCTGATACTTAACCAATCGGTTAAATAAATCAAAAACTGATTTCATATATTATGATCAATTATTATTGTATCGAAATAAAATTGCTGAACACCGAAGAGTTGGTTCTGTGTGGGAGTGGGATTCCCTGTTCGCATCCATGAACGCTAAGTGCGCCCCTACTGTGCCGCGCTGATTTTAATTTGACATTATAAATTCTTTGTTTAAACAAATGACGAACGACAAGTCATTCCAATACTTCTTTAATGGGTCAACTCCGACGGTCACTATGACACAACAACGACGAAGCGCGTCATTAATTAAAGGCTAACTAATGACGCGCTTGTGGGTAGTGGAGGCAAAGAAAACCTTAATGCTTAGGCCCCAAGTCCAAGCAACCAGTGCTTCGACTATATTAGCACGAGATAAAGCAGGTGTAATGAAACAAGTGCGTGGATAATTATTGTATATTTGATAGCCATCAGCGCAGTACCCCAGCGCAGCCGGCCGCGGGTGACTAAGCCGCAGCGCGGCCGCAGCCGCAACCTTTGTACCAATCACGACGCCACGTATAATCTTTACTTCAGTTTACTTTACATTATCTAATTATGTGTATCAAACTATAGTTTGAATAATTTGGAATGCAATGAGTCAATTCACAATTCTGTATGCGGCCTGTACCTATGTCCTGTAATCGCTTACGAAACAGCACGAATTTTATTTAATATTTATGCGTAGAAGGCTATTTAATCAACCTTGTGTATGAATTTGATAACGTATTCAAGATTTTAAGTACTAAGCCAGTGAGCACAGTTATGTACTTACATAAATAACCATATAAAATTGTGAATTGGTTTAATTTTTAATAAATAATAACGATTTTTGACATAATTTTCAAGAGATCAATCGAAACTCTGGCTGGATATTCTATAATAGAGCAATAGGTACGTAACATAACGGAGCACATCTTACAAACGAATAATCATAACATTTCTAAACAAAATACTTTTTTGTTAAGCCTCTATATTTAGTACCTACATGCGATGGCGGGGACAACACGTGACGTCATCAGGGCCGCCTGCGCCGGAGTCTGCATCGGATGAGTATTTACGTTGTTTGTGTCAGTTTCAGAACGTTCAACTTTTAAAATTCCAAGAAATTACCAATCATCATAACATCCAATAAAAGTCTGTAACTGATATATTTTACAAACAAACCATAATGGATGTATTATTAATAGCTTCGAAGCTCTCAATTAACTTCGTAAGTTAAATAATGGAAAATTTATCAGTAGGCAAACTTCTGCGCAGACGACCGTATACGATACAAACCTACTTACATGGAATTATTACAATAAACTGTCGCTAATCATACATCAAATAGTTATAATATGCATAAGTATAATAACTAGGCATTGGCAAGTGTTGGCCGGGCGGCCGCGCTGCTCGCACGCACACACACACACACACCACTACACGAACAAGAACACGCCCCTCATATTGTTATAGGATCGGCCATGGCTTGGATTATAACAAATCTGTCGCATTCATTTAATACTAAAGCCATGACCATGACACACAGTCTGCCATCATATTACCATACGTTGCGTAGACGCGTAATTTTGTTCAAAAGTAGCAAATTATTCTAATAATTATTATAATTAAAAAACGTCATGTAAATTGCACCAAGAATAATCGTATGCAGATGTCGTGTGTGCGAGCAGCGCTCAGTACAAACAAAATATAATATGACACTCTTACAGCGTGCCTGAACGAATCAGCTATGCTAACTATCGCTACGTGATAAATGCTCGCCAGCCTCCGCGCCCCGGCCGGCGCCCGCGGCGGCCGCCTCACCTGCCCCGGTATAGGCTATAGCACACCAGCAATATTACTTTTATATTGTTGACAGTTAAAACTACGACAGCTTACATAGGGTTTGAATAAACGAAACATCAATAGTCAGACATGGCCCATTTTCGTAAACTTTGAGAAAGAAAAAACAATTTTGACGACTTAATTAGTCTTCAAAATTGTATATGTACTAGCAAACGCAAATAAGTGCCGAATAGGTTAATTCGTAGAAGTTTGACATCATAGTCGAGTTAAGCTATTAGAGTCTTAACCACCGATAGAATACAGGGTTTGCAATCAAAATCTTTCCAAAAGTTTGCTTTTGTATAGATCTATGATTTACACTGTAAGCTGGTGTGCTTCGAAGGCATATGAGTAGGTCTAGCGACCGGAGTTGCGGCCTGCAGCCGACGCGCAGCCGTCACGCCGCCGTCACACCGCAGCAGCCCGCGCTCACGCGGCACCGCGGGGCGAGCGCGGCCGGCCGCTCCTCATACTTACAATACTACATTTACGTCACGCATGCGGTACACGCATCCTCGACTCTTGAAATACATTGAAGGATGGTTCGACCACTCTAGACGATCCAGGGTATTTACAAGGAAGGCTTAAATGATTTCTTATGGTAAGACAGACAGCACTCGAGTGCTAAACGACTAGTTTCATGTAGTCGTTTAGCACTCTAGTGCTTTTAATTTTTGAACCATTTTGTCAAGCGCTATCATGTCATTAAAAGTATTCAAAAGATATAAAATGATGGCATATTTCTTTGCATTGTAATGTATGAGGTAACGGCCCCATTACACTAAGCCACATCTGTCAGTACTAAAAAATGTTATATTTATCTCATAATATTAATGTCAATAAAAGACCTCACGTCAGCCGTATAACACATTCACTAACACCAAACTTACAATATCCGCTAAAAGAATCACATTTATCACACGAAGCCAAATAGCACTTAAATGAAGGCACATAAATTGTTTGACATGCAAGTAGCTGGCGAAAGTGAACGCGTGAACATTCGTCTAGTTATGCGAAAGGTGACATCGGTACAAATCACATATACATAGCTACTAAACTTTCATCGCCTTGAACGTCTGACAGATATGGCTTGTAGTCGTCAAATAAATTATATAATAATTAAGCTTCACTACATCTATTCCTTGACTAAATCGGCCTTAAACAATATAAAAGAAGGCACGCCCCCGCGCGCATGCGTAATCAGAACGTTTAATATAAAGTACATTTATTCTATAGTAGTCGGCGCGTCTTACAACTAACAATTTTTGGACTTCATTGAGCTCAACATTCTGCCGGGGCTGTCCATGAAATACTTAAGTCACCATCGTCGTCATGAATACATCAATAAATCGTTTTGTCACAAAATATCATGGACACCCCCACGTCCTGTTCCAGTCCATCATTACAAGGTTCTGTATATCAATACAAAATTGTCACTTATCAAATTTGAAAGCAGGAATGGTTCGGGAATGAGTATATAGTATCACTTCATTTATAAAAATGCTAGCTTCCGCTTATCACCTACGTCGTAGCAAAATTGAAAAACGTACCAAAACTTTACTTTACAGCTAGTCAGTCGAGCTTGTTAGTACAGCGGACGTCGACCGAGACCGAAGTTACAAGTGTAAGAGTATTCATTAGTGACTGATTATCATCAAATAATAACTATGATTGGCCAACTATGTTTATATTTTAATTCATGAAAAATGTTATTCTGAAGTTTTGTAAAGTATTATCAAAATAGCATCTCTTGTTCTCAGTCAACATCCACATTATTTTCCTTTTAATTAGTTAAGTACATTGGATATGACGTCGTTCCATTAAATCCATCAGCATAAAAGCCGAGAAATGTCCAAAAGCTATATAAAAATACATTGATTTTACAGCTTAAAAAATTGATGTGATCGCAAAAATATTTACATCGTCACGTTGTCAAAACATGGATAAGATAAGCACACTCAATAATTTGACTTACGCTACATTGTATTTGTATATTACTTGAGCAGTTTCCGATACACAAATGTGTGTGACAAAGTCGTCGTCGGTAGAGTAGGAATGCGCCGAGTTATTTATATCACGACATTCATAAAGCACACGTAATGTCTTTTTAAGTTACCCCTTCAAGGGCATCTGCGGCTAGGGGATTGATAAAGTGGGAATCTATTTTGGAGGTGAGCTTCCTCTTCACTGCAGAATTCCGCGGTGTGAATCTTGAGTTATCTTGCAGGTGCATAAAACCTGAAATGACAAGCAATCAGTTTGAGATGCCCGTCGTCGCACTAACGGAACAAAGGCGGAATAAAAGCAGAGAAAATCATGAAAACACTGGTCTTCGAGGGGGTACCTCCTTGGACCACGGGATCGAGGAAGCGGTTTCTTTTTATAAATATAGGCGAACGAATTTACGCGTCTGCAGTCGGTCGGGTGCCGCGGGACTGGTCGGTCGACCCAAATTCCTGTAGCATTCGGAGGTACCAGTGCTCGAGCCCGGCTCGTGCCGGCTCCTCGACTGCCCCACCCTGGGCTGGCCCACACCACGGCTGCTGCAGCTGTGGTCCCGTACCTGTCGGTTCGCCTAGAACAGCAGGTCGGTGGCGTGCGTGCGCGCCTCGCTCCAGCAGCGCGCCGCGCCCGCGCCGCACGGCCGCGCGTCCGAGCCCGCGCCCGCCTCCTCCTCCGCCTCCTCCGGGCAGAGCGACTCCTCTGTCACTCCGTTTGAACCGTTCTCCGTCACCTCCGCTCGATCTGTGGATATTTCGTCGTTCGCCGCATTGTTAGTACATACATACGTACACATAGATAAACTTCTATGATTTGAAATGTTCGCTAGCGACAAAATTTCGGCTTGAACTACAATCGACCATTAAATTACACTCAATTATGTTGATAAAGTTTTGTGTGTCATTTATGTTATTGAAAGTGACCAGTTTTTGAAACCTCTCAATGTATAGAGGTTTAAAAAAACATTGTAAAATTCGACCAAAATTAAGAAAACTCTATTCATCTCCTGCTCTTTTATGATATTAGCAAAATGTTATTATAATGTTACGTCACAAAGGACACGAAGAGTTGATTAAATATAAATAACAAATAAATAAATAAATCACAACATCACATACATTGATCTAACCCCGTGTTAAGTAGCTTAAGCACTTGTGTTACAGATATCAGAATCAACAGTGGTATTACAAATACACTTAAATAGATACATATAACACCCAGACCAGGACAAACAGACATGTTCATGCACACAAATGTTTGTCCTGTGCGGGGATCGAACCCGCGACCTCTTGCGTAATAGGCAACATCTTGACCGTTACACCAAGCCGATCGTCAAATATAAAAAAAAGTAAGTCACCTGCGGTCCTGTCGGCGTGCGCGTGCGCGTCGTGGCGCGTGACGCCGAGCTGGAACGCGTCCGCCACCGTCTTGCTGGGCGTGTACCGCGACAGCGCCGCCGACACTGCGCACCGCACACGTTAGCGTACTACACACTACACTACATTACTACTACGGGGAAACGACTTCTTCCAGTAATAGACTACACTTTTGTGATTTACTTCATACGTCAGATTTTCATAATAAAATACTTTTGATGTCTTGTTTAATTAATTATTGAGATGAAGAAAATCCGCCCGATGACACAAGATTGTCTTTCGGTATTTAAGTCTGTATACTATGTGTAGGAAAAATCTTCAATACATAATAAAATTGACAATAACGCAAAGAAGTCGTTTCTAGGAATAAATAAGTACGTAGCTTGTAAACGGCTATTTCAGATCAGCATTCAACAAGTCACTAGCAAGCTGAATGACGAGCTGAAACTACGTGATGAATAATGAATCTGTAACTAAAAAGTTACATCGGTACATTTACTTTAATATCGGTGATATCTATGTAACTTCAAAGTTGTCTCACATTTTAGCAAAGTTCTGAATCCGGAGCCTTGCAAAATCGCCACTGGTATTAATGTATAGTCTAAGCTCACCACACTCTACACTAGAGCTACTATTGCAGTAGCGAAGGTAGAATGTTTCACATGAATGTCTGACCTGGGATATATGAGATAGGCAAGGAAACATAAATTTAGAGTCGAGATATATTTACATAACAATAAACAAGGAAGAAATTGCAATCGCAAAAAAGCATTCTCACGTGAGCAACCTAATCTTCCTTTATATAAAAATCGATCGCAAAATGTGTTGGTAAGCGCATTACTCTGGAAGAAGTTATTATCGGAGGCCAAGACTCACTTTGGGTCGCTCTGCGCTACAATAGTAAGTAAGTAAGTAAGTAAGCGCATTACTTAATAACGCTACTGGACTAATTTGGCAATTTTTTTTTTTAAATTGTTCTTTTATGTTCAGGTATGGTTTTTAGGCCAGTAAAATATATGACTAAACTAAGGGACGGGCCGAGACGCTGACATAGTCGTGGGCGGAAGGCTAGTATGTACTAAAATTTATCAAAGTCATAAAATTGGTGTGATTATAAAATGTCCTGTTCACAGTTCTACGAACTTATGACGTAAGTGCTCAATAATGTAATGTAATCTTAGATAAATATTTATGACAGAATGTTGTTTCCTCGTTTAAAAACTGAAGTTTGGGAACTTGTGAGCTGAGGTATTGCTGAGTTGAAAAGATCTATAAGATGCAATGCTGATGTGGGACTTACAAGTCGAAAGATAGAGGCAAACAAGATATATAATGTAGAAATTTCAAAGAAAATAATAATAGGATTAATTACAGAGCCGATTATCGATCAACCAACTAGTTTTGACTTAATAGGCCCAGAAAAAAACATTTACATTTAATAGTCTTATCGACACGACAGTTACCAGTACTCAGTACCTACTAACGTCACTTTGCAAGTATGTATGTGTATAATCCAGTCTTAGGCGACTGTGACGAATCAATTATCGCGGGTGATTAACGATTAGTTAATCCAAACCGATATTGACAAGGACATTATTAATATTTCCGCGGGCGATAGGCGCAAAAAAATGCTATGTAATGTATGTAACCTAGCATTTCTCAGAATCTTGTGATTCACTCAAATCAAATAATAGATTCAGTACAAATGAATGTAATCTACACAGTAGAAATCATAATATACGAGTAGATAGGCATCGTCTGAGGGAAGAAGATTTCCAGCTTTTTACTAACCAAAATTGCTCAATGTCATCTAATTTTGGATCTTTTACATGCACATTCAAAATTCGGCAGCAGATTTTTTTTCTGGGCGAGGATAGCCTATACCAACTGAAATGATAAGCAGAGTTCTACGAGGAAGTGATCAAAGATGTAATAAGTTGAGAGCGAACTCGGTTGAACACTATGAGAATGTGTTTGAGGTGCTATTGTCTGCAATGAGGAAAATGAAGTGAAACTATATTGCAATATGTCCATAGGTCACGTCAAGTTCGTGCGGCATGAGCAAACCAACAATCATTGTATGGTAATAAACCGAATGAAGATAAAAAATCTGCTGTTTTTCTCATTGCACTACTAGCACATATATACAAGTCATTTAATACTATAGTCACATGACTATAGTATTAAATGACTTAGAGGAAATAAAGGAATCTGATTTCTAGATTTAGCAAAAACCGCTATGCACATTTCAATGCATTGCTTGGCAATTTGAACTTGAATCAGTTCTTAACACTGAATTCTGAAAAAATCTACGTATTTTAAGAACTTCACATTCAGATAGCGCTCTATTCTGCATGATTATACATACGTAACAATCATCACAGACACCCACATATTTGATTCAATATTGAAAATTGCAAGTATATTTTAGCAGACGCAAATATTCAACAATCACATAACTAACTGTTCTTACATCGACAATCACTTATAGCTTTAATTTACAGAAAAAAATACCTATATTCCTACTTCTAGCATCCACCAGTCCCTTAACTTGTGGTAAGTGGCAGACATGTTTAATCGCAATGAACACATAGCTAGCGTGTACAATAATCATAAATAGCGGCAGGCTAGCACAGCGCGGCGACGTTGCCGGGCGGCGCTAGACGAAGGTCTCGTCGGGCACGGGCGCGGGCGCGGGCTTGCGCACGCGCACCACCACGCGCCGCCGCACGCGACGCGTCAACACTTGCACTGGCCGGTCAGTTATTTAACTTTAACATACATGTCGACTTTGTGAAAATTATTATGATTGTTAAATTTTTGACAAATAGTTTGACGTTTGGCACTGATCTTCATTAGTCCGATGGAGCGAGGCTGTCTTGTCCGAATGGTCACCTCTTTGTCATACTGTCGCCACATTTGATGACGTGTCATCCTCCTAGCGTCTTATCCCGTTTCTGTGCGGGGTTCCTTTGACTACCAGGAACTGGCGAGTCTGGTTATTACAGTGAAGCGTCTGCCATCAGACCTTCGTAAGCCTTAGAGTGGAACAGACAGATTGAATCATTCAAATCTAACTGAACTAAAGTCAGAAACCATGTCTATCCGTAGGTTTCCGTCGAGCTAATGGCACATATCCACACATCGATTTGCGGAAAATCCAAAGGTGTGAGCCCAGATTCCAACCTCGGACCTACCACTAGGCCACCATCGCTCTACGTGATGTGATGACGTGTATTACCAGACAATAGTAATAATAGAAGCGTTTTCCTGAGTTTTATAGTCACCATACCGCGGCTACCAACCCGCCAACCCAGTGTGGTGACTATGGGCATAACACACCACATGAGGGAGGCCTACATACAGCAGTTGACCGTTGTGTTGTATATGAGTGTAATAAGTTAACAGGTCACTTATAAGTATGTAGCTATCCCATGCCACAATGATTGATTGGGCTGCAATAATGATGATGAGTCCGTCTTCGGACATATGCATCATCTACACATCATAGGACATCATAGGACACAATGTTACGAGATTGTAAAGTGACGTCAGTGACGATGTGAGCAGGTCACCTATGTGGCTCTCCAACATCGCAATGTTGGAGTGACCGCGCGTACGTCCGCAGCTCACCTATATGCGTGTTGGGCGTGAGCGCGGCCTGCGCGGGCGGCGTGGCGTGCTGCGGGGCGGGCTCGTCTGTGTCCTCGCACAGCGACGTCTCCGACGGGTACTCGAACGTGCGCGTCAGCGAGTCGTCGAACTGCAGCTTCAGCTGGAAATTCAAGTTGCAACTGACTTAGTTATTAAATCATCATTTATTTTTATTATTTAAAAGGCACTTAGAGAGCCCGACTACAAAACTGAAGGCATCTATAAAGATGAAGGATGTCTATAAAAATACTTTAGGTATGTGAACCCGTACCCTAGCATCCATAGTTCAAGTTTTAGGCTTAGCCAGGAAGATTTTGTTTCTTAAATTAACATGGGATCTTTACAGAACTTATTTTTTACCTTATTAAAATTCTCGGCCATTTAATCGTTTACCAAAAAAATATCACTAAGGTTGGTTTATGCGATAACCGACAGACATCATAGCAGGAGTCTTCGGCGTCAATTGTTAAGGCAGGTCGGTACCTTGGCGATGCGGTCCTTGTTGGGCCGGTCGGGCATGGAGGAGCGGCCGTTGATGAGCACGTTGTCGTTGACGAAGCGCACGGCGCAGGGCGAGGGCGGCCCGTCGCACTCGCTCTCCTCCTCCGAGTCCGCCGCCAGCGCCTCCGGCCGCAGCACCACCACGCCCGGCTCGCCCGCCTGCAAAGTAACCAACGCACGGTATCAGCATCATCACCGCCATCAGTTATTATTTATTTTCTTAATTAATATTGATCAATGCAAATAAGATGATCTTAAAATAAGAGCCTCACAAACCACTTCCGTGGTTAATTGCGAGTTTCGAGACGAAAATTATGAAACATAATATCACAAACTATTTATGTAATGTTGTTTTAATTAAAAAACTATTTCTTCAATAAGATATCTAACAAAACTTATTACTTAATTAGTCTCAAGCAGTGCCAGTTTAAACTCTACCAGGGTCCTGGAGATTTCTACGGCGCCTTCCGACTAAATAACTTCGAACAATAAGGATTGGTCGGGGCGCCTATGGCCCTCTTTTTAGCCAAACCGCGCTCTACCCCAAATCCGCTACTGGTCTCGAGGATTGATATATGGGCTTATTTCTGAAAAGCCGTTCCTATTTGGGTTAGTGCATAGTGGGAGGGACTAACGACTATAATTCCTAGCCCCAGATCTAGTCCAGCTAACTTCTTGGGTAGAAATAAAAATATTTTTTATTTGAGATAAACTTGTTATTCGAATGAGACGGAAACTCTTGTAAACTGCCCAATTATCCGTGTAGCAAAATAAACTTAGGGTAATTTAGTCATGGTGTTGACCTATTGTGGTCAAGCTATTTCTGGGCTCAAGCTAAACTCTTTTCAGGTTAGCGATGAGTATTTTCCGCATGAATAATGGTTACATACTTGAATTATCAAAATACCGATTTAATTAAAACTAAAATTTTGTAGCAAATAGCCCTACGTTTTAGACGCGATCACGGCAATTTATTGTCATTTGTCATTCGCTGACTTTCAGTCAAAATACAGGTACGTTGTCTCTCTGTGATGGTAGAAATGAAATCAATTGTAATGACATTGGCGCACCTACGCTACGGGCGGCGCGGCATGATAATGTGTATCGAAGTTAACACTGCACTGGCGGGTGCGCGGGCGCAGGCTCGTGCGTCGTGTTTACATCGCGCATGTGTCGCGCGCCGCAGACCACGTGCCGCCGCCGCCGACGCCGACGCCGGCTATAACTCATTTTACTTTCAGACATTATTGACTTATTGTACAGGTAGGTCCCGAGGATCCGCCAATGCATATTGACTTATCTAAGCGTTCCGTTGTGTTGCGTACAGTTATTGTTTTTTTCGCTGTTTTGTATCGGATGGAAGCGTGTTAAACTGTAACGATAATATCAGTTGTAAGCTGACATTTGTTTAGTTTTTACAGAACGACTCTATTGTATTACTCTTACCTCCTTTAAATGTTTTAATAAATTAGATTAATGACTGCACTGTCGTATGATTCGTTCATTGGCTCTTGTAATGGTTTATGACAACCAGTGGGAAATGTAACATATACCAAAGATCCGTGGTATCAATTCAAATGCAGTTCCCGTGAAAATCATGGGAACCTGTAATGCATAGTTAACACTCAAGGGCTTTGAAATGACCATGAGAAAACAAAATAAAAGATCTCGTCCGCAGCCATGGGTGACCATTTGTAACGATATAAAGTTACCTTTTATATTGAGGCTTTAGTTCAATGGTGGGTTCTCCGTACACTGATTAGTTTAATTACAATAAGTGCGTGAATTTGGATAGTATCACAAATTTTTCGTTAATGAACTCCTTAAACGGAAAAAAAATAGTAAAGTCGAGATAACTTGCCGGTAATTTGCCCACTTTTCATTATACTCGTTTCCACATGACTATGTAATTAGTAATCAGTTCATAAATCAATACGTACACAGTAGCAAAGCAACTCCGATGATAAGGAGTCAATAAATATAAAATTTCATAGTCAATTAAACATTAAATGTTTAATTTAATCGCGCATTTGTCAAGTGGTTTCAGGTCAGTTATAATGAGTACAATTAATATCAAGTGGGCAGATGTAAACAAGGAAGGAAGCCGTGCCGGGTTGTTTATTGTATTATTGAAGCGGCACGAGTCAGCGCGAGTGTGACGCGGCTGTTATCTGTCTCACTGCATGCGATATGAAATATGGAAAATCAATTGCTCTACTACTCGTATATTGTTAGAGCGATATCATAAATCATACTTTTAGTTGAGTATTTGTTATTTCACATTATTTTGTGAGCCTTTCTTACTTTTTAATTCTACAAGGAAACGCAGCTCTATCTTGACCCATGAAAGGTCGTTACTGCTTGTTAGGGTGAGACTGCACTAAAGCGGTGATGTATCGTAAGCAGCCAATAGGATTCTGACTAACTCGTGACCATCTCATAGTGAAATCCTTTTGGTTACAAACATCTCCGTTTTTGTGGAGTCTCAGCCTTATGGTCATTAGTGCCTGATACTAGGACTACTCCTATATGTGCTTCCCTACCTGTCGCGAGCACGACAGATAAACCGCGTCAGCTGCGTCGCGGTAACCGACACCGCGTCAGTGCGCGCGCGCAGCCGAGCGGCTAACCGCGGTAACAGGACCCGATCGACCGCCGCAACGCACTTGCTTTGTTTACATTTCCAGCCTTTGTTTTACAGAGGTGAGATGTACGTACATATCAATGTACATACATTCAGTCATAGCATTAGGAATGACTATGGTTATGTTCCCCAACTTTTAAATGAATACCCCTCACAGCCAAATTCGACCACTGCGGCCAATCCAATCTTACGATTAGCCAAGTAATTAAAAGAAAAAGTTGACAATCACTGAATATGGTAGTGAAAATGGTAGATTTACCTTTCTAAAAAATGCCGTTTTTATTTTTAGACTAATATGATTTATTGAGTTATTTTCCAAGTCAAACATTTCTGAAGTACAAAGCCCTATGAACAATGTTATATTATCTTCTTCTTCGTCTTCATCTGATGCCACGATAACATATCATATTATTCGTTAATTACTATTTATATGACTGAGAAAAGTTATTAAATTAATCCCTAAATGGAATCGAAATAGAACTTACCTAGTTTTAAAAAGTATGAATACACTTTTGTTCAGATTGATTTATAGTGTAGGATAGGTCGGTTGCTGTCGCCGACAGACTATTCCATGCATATTAAAAGCACGTATCAAGCAAAGTAAGGGTGGGGCTGGGAGAGCCCCTTGCGACACAATATATGGAGCAGCATAGTGAAACAGTTACGTATTTAAGCTCGTAAAATTTTGTTAGTAGAATATACGCATCTATAATGATATCGGTAATAAGACAACCTTCTGGTAAAGGTATAATATAGAAATAAAATGTTTCAAAGTAAATCAATCAGAAGACGTAAGCTTTTTAGACTTTATTTTAATCTGTATAATCTATAATATAAAAATTAATCGCAAAATTTGTTGGTAAGCGCATAACTCAACAACGTCTGGGCCAATTTGGCCAATTCTTTTTTTTAAATGTATGTTGATGTCCAAGCATGGTTCTTACGGCGAGAAAAAAATCGAATTATTGCCGGGAAAACCCTAAAAACAGCCCTGCCAGATTACAAATTTTGACAGGACGAAGTCTGTCGGGTTAGCTGGTATTACTATAATTACTCATGAGGTTAATATTGTATACCCTCATTGGATCATGGCAAGCAACAAAACTACCACCGTGATATTCGATAGGCTCACTGGAACTCACTCCGCTGCGGGCAGTTTTGGGGGCCATTGCATGTGTGTGCGGCAGACGGCCGCTACTGACGCGTGCATGTGCAATAATGTGCATGTCCGCACAGCGCCCTCGCCGCGCCGCGGTGCGACTCACCGGGCTGGCTGTACTGACTCATCACACTTATTTGGATTTTTTAGTCTAGACCCATTGCTCTTGTTGTTGAGCCAATAAAACGAAGCAAACCAGACAGAGACATCATTATGTAGGTAGTCTTTTGAAACTCGTCCCTACTTTTCGGTGCTCAATACGTGCGGTAAGTGAAACACGTGGTAAAAACACAATCAAATCGAAAACTATTCGAATAATCGTTTCCTTTTGTGCTTGGACATCGACGATAAAACAAAACCGCGTCACAGAGTATGAAAACTTCGTATATTACACGTGACGGCTCAGACAAGCGTGGAAATGTCGTAAAATACAACAAGAGTAGGCAGGTATATAGGTAGTGATAAAAATGTTATTAATCGCTAACCACTCGTGTGGTTCGTTAATAGGCGATATTACGTGTATATTACATATCAGCACTTAATATTGTCTAGGCTTATCGGACGTATATACATAAATAAAATATACAAGCATAATCATCCGTGGCTAACTTCTTTGACTATTCAATTATAAATAAAAAGACAGATTAACTTTCCTTTCGAAAGTGGGGTTATGGGCGGCTCTATGCAAAATTAGCAGTTAATACATTGCTTGGTATAAAACTCGAATATATTTTAAGAGTCATGGCGATGGACTGTCCCTCTCACCTTATTAGTAACCCTAAGCTGTACCCGTGGCTTAACCTCTTCTATTGCAAACTAAGTACAATGAAGTAGTTCCATTGGTCGAGTACAGCAATAAAGCGGCTGTTAGGCAAATCGCTATCGACTCAGTACGCGGAGAAAGCGAAGAGTGCTGCGACGAGCGGGTTCGCGATTAGTTAACCTTCGGACGCGCCTAAACACACGGTCACATTGACATGCATTCGCATTACGATATTTTTATTAATATCTACAGGGCAGTCTTGCACCAATTAGGGGCCCGGGCACAAGGGTCTTTAAACGTCTTGTTTGGTAAACGTGTCCATTGTCCCCAGTGGGAAAGACGAGTCTTAGTGACAAATAGACACTCTTTATTTTAAACATATAAGTCGTCAATATAATATTTCGACTAACATTCAAAATGAATCGTTTACATTTCAATTCTCATATTTCAGTACATGCAATCAACACACTTAACATTTTAAAATGTCAGTTGATAATAATAAATAATTTGGGATTTATGTAAGATAATAATTCTATACACGCAATGGTGTATTATGCATCATATTTATGTTTACATAAACGCAGAAAACTGAAGAATTCAGATATTGTTATCCAACTGATACAATGAGATAAGATATTGTATACATAGAAGAAACGTCAGAAATATAAAAATATCTGCGTAATCTTTATCTGAAACCTTGAAAGCATTTCCTTAGCCCAGTTTTCGCTGCAGCTAGGCTGATGCGGGGTGAACTTGGCCTTGCTATCTAGTAGTCTCAATTTGGATCCCACAGAGCTATGCAACTAAATCTCCGTGCTGATGATATAATGACCATAGCCACGATGTGGGCAAACATTCAAAAGTAGTTAGAAAGATATTACAGAACCACATTTGAACAAAGCGGTGCCGATTCGCGATTAAGGTCAAATGTTTAATTATAATTTAATCAATATGCCGGTAAGTAAAATAATACGCAGTTGTACACAACAATTAATAAAAGTTGAGGATATTCTTTAGAATTTTCGTTTTTGATTCGTAGATTTTAACTTTAACTGATCTTTTAGAGAGACTGAATCACAGTAAAAGAAATACATTATGTCAATGATACAATATTTTAAGAAATAAATATCAACTATAAAATACTCGTATAGGGTATGACCACTATACATGTCTAGAGCGGATTGTGTACTTAAATATAAATCATTCTAATGTGCCAGTGTGGACGTTGGCTAGAGTACTATGTCTTTCGCTTCAACAAATCAATCTTCATTAGCGTCGGATGATTGGCAAATCTTGAAACAACTTGAAGAATGCGATTGCTCTCTAATGCAATTGCGTAACCTGCTCCAAAACACTCGTTTGCGTAATAATTAAAATTCATCAAGTTGTTTACGTTGTAAGTGGCACCTGTTAAAGATTGATGAATATTTTTGCATTTCAGTCATCGCTACGAGAGCAGAGCAGTAACTACCTAATAACGGGCGGTCGATGCTGGAGTTTCGCTTTAAATTACACAAAGAAATATACATCTAAATAATAGTGAGTGATGCTTGTACAGTACGATTGCTATTATTATAAGATACCTACGTGACGGACGACTGTCTTGCACTTGACTGTCAGCGAAATAACTAGGCTAGACGTACTTCAATTGAATTGACGCGTAGGTATATAATTTAATGTATGTATATGGCGAGATTAGTTAAATATGATAAAAAATTATCATATACGAGTGTTTTTTTATGATATGAAATAAACTATGTAGTATTGATAGTTATCACTGCTCTAACAACATACTATGCCTACGCATATTCATGGCTGTCTTACGGTATTATTTTGTGGGGAAACAGTACAGATGCACCCATTCTATTTATCCTCCAAAAAAAACTCGTCAGAATAATGGAAAATATCAAATCTACTGTAAGCTGTAAACCCTATTTCCAGAAAAACAATATACTGACCTTACCATGTATGTATATCCTCGAAATTTGTAAATTTGTTCGAAAACATCCAGAATACTACACACAACGAAAAGACCTCGCAGTCACATATCACCTAAGACACAAAAATAGACTAATATTACCAACATCTCGAATGAAACTACACTCTTCTAGTCCATTAATAATGTCAATAAAAATTTATAATAAATTACCAGAATTAATGAAATCCGAACATAATGACAATAAATTTAACAATAATTTAAGGCAACTACTAATAACAAAATGTTACTACAGTGTTACAGAATTTTTAAATGAAAAATGATATGTCTTATTAATGTCACAACTAATTTATAATAATTTATTGTAAATTAATAAAGTAACAATTTAAGAATGTTTCTGCTATGTGCTTAGATTTAGGTTAAGTTTTTAAATATTATATGTTAAGATTTTAGAAATAATGAGCAGTGTCATTCTATTCTTTTTATTTTATTTTATTTTGTATTTTGCAATGCCTGACAAAGGCCCATAATTGTATACCTACTTCACATTATTATTATGTAAGTGTGTGTCATTATTATGGAGCAATAAAGAATTTGAATTGAATTGAATTGAATTGAATCATTTATTTTATTTTTGTTGTACGAGTTATCAAAAACTATCGAAATAACAGATTAACAAAAATAATTAATCAGGATGACTTAGGCACACAAATAACTATGTATCATTTCACATTTAAAAAATCAGAGGGAATCACCAAAAGAAGTAGTAATATCTGACTCTATTTATTACGAATGAAAGTAAAAATCGCGGATCCGAAAACGCTCGCGGCCGCCTCCCGCGGCTTCGCTGCGCCCGCCCGCGCACGCAAAAAAACTGGGCCGTTGACTCGCGCGTCGCAGCGGACCGCGGTTATTTACTCATCATCGCAGTGACATGCTCAATGTTGTGCTTCACTGTGTGCTCAACAGACGTCTAATTATCTCTGATGCTATTAACAAATACAATGTGCAACTCACAGATGTTTCAACAGCTATTTTATCGTATTCATCATATTTAATATGACCTTTTCACATTATTAATCGCTATCATTGAATCGAAACAGTTATGCCTAAAAAGGTAATGCCCGATGATTGATGACGACTAAGTTGTGCAAGGCCTGGAGTAATTTACAAATGCATATTGCATATTGAGGTGATGTAATGGGCAATAATTGTTATACAATAAGGGTACTGGGTCGAATCTCACCAAGAATTATAGATCTTCATTAATCACAGCAGATACAGCAATCTTCTGTGATTTTGGAAGTTTCACATGGATACGATAAAAAATCCTACATTTTATAGAACAAACACTTTCATGACCACCGGCAACAAATTATTCCGAACTCATAAACCGCTTAGTAAGAAGTTAATTCATACGGTGAGACATAATAGCTGTTAAGACAGTTATAACAAGTTCGGTGTCACAGTTAACTGGACCCGTACACATACGCTAAACACATAATGAGGTTCCCATGGTGGCGGCAATCACGGACACGACAATGGCTCAAAACAAACAGCATGCGTTCCGTTATACACGTACCTACTACGACTTAAGAAATCTTCTGGTCTGACATGACAATCAAAATATTCGCAAAAATTACATTAAGATTTCAGAAGAACATATATCAGTTATGCAATCTTAGAGTTCTTCAGTTAATATCGCAAATTTTCTGCTAGATATGAAATAAACGAAACATAATAAATCAGAATTGTATTTAAAATTCTCTAAAATAAACCATAGAAGGCAATAAATTAAGCTGACAACATTAAGCGTCTGTATTTGTCATTTTTACATTGACTATCCATCAAACCGCTAATGTCCACTAATTAGACTAGGTCATTTACAAGCCGTTGACATGCAAGGCAATTAGGCATTTGTAATGTTTGATCATTAGTGGACTTACTGACAGAACTTTTTAAATGAGATTTGCACACTTTCTCAACAAAACTAGGAAAGCGTTCAGATAGTTTGCAATTGAAACGACGAATGCAAACTTTCTTAGCAGTTTTCCATCCACCTAGGTACATACATATTTTCTTTGATTAAAATAAATCGATATCAGAGAATCGGGTCTCACTAGGTTTATTGAGAGGCTTTGATTTAATCATGGATTATTTACTGAACTCGTTAAGAAGTTTATTAATTTATTTATTTATAAACTTTTTTTTATTGAAGCTCGGTAGCCTCGTGGCGGTTCAAATCCGTTCCGGCACCTCTGGTTTATCAAAAATATATGTGCGTAATTTCATACCAGCCAGCTAGCTGTAAGGTTCAGGAAAACAAAGTGAGGAAACCTACACACTACGAGAAAGTGTGTGAAATGGAGATGGCAATGGCAAACCACTCCATTAAAATTGCCAAGAGAGTTGTTGTGTGTTTCATTTCATACAATGATCACGACCCTCATAAATGAGGAATTCGACTCAAGGAGGTGGAATTGAAGAAGTAGATATTTGGTGATGCTCAACAGGCGGCATGCGGCAGTGTCGCGGCGTGTCGCGCGTCACGCGTGGCAGCGGCGCGCCACGCTTCGCCCGCGCCGTTACCACCACTCATGTTGACTCAACAGTATTTCACGTTCCAACGGAACTCGCAGTCCAACTAAAAATATTTTTACCTGTCATTAACTCATACGTCAGTTTTTAGTTCATTGTAAATAGATTTTTCATAGGAATTCTGTTCATGGTAATCTAGTTCACCTGTTTTTTAATTTACCAAAACAGTAAATAATAGTGGCTTTGTTTTTAAGCAGTAACTAAGCATTTTTTGCTATAGCATATTCGTGTGACGAATGATCAAGTTTTTTTATCTCATTAACACAAATACAAGATCTTTACAAGAATGCAAGGCAACTGCAACAGTACATACAGTATGGTGTCATGACAAAAGAATTTGTGCGAGATGTTTCCTTTGCAAGGTGACGCCAGTAAACGATACCATTGTTTGTTTGGACATTTGATTTTAAATATAGGATGCTGGGTAATATAATACTGTAAGTATGTATTGTTAAAGACATCTGCGAATTATTTACAACGTTTACAGAAGCACGTTTGTTAAACGTGTAATGAAACTTGATTAAAATCGCATAAATGTGGATGGAAACAGTTGTTTCTCTAAAAAAAAATGCCTGTGAAACCTAACAATATCAATATAATTGAATAAAACAATAGAAGCACACAGTTGAACACTGTTAAACGTAACAACAAGTCATCGATTCCACGTAACAACATTGTGCATTGTCGAGCTTTGAATGCGCCGCGTTGTCGCCGACGCGACGTTATCTGCTGCGCGGATGTCGCCCACGTGCGCAGCGTACGCGACAAACACAGCAGACACTTTATTTATGTCATGATCATCATGGCTATTTGATGATACAAAGTATACGTAAGTTGCAATGCTCTTGCGTGTTGGAATAATTGGTGGGACCGATAGATCTTGGTACAAGGAAACTTTCAGCTAAAGAAATTAAAAAGCATATTATGCACAATGGATTTCAAAATCAACTTTATTATTTTGAAATTACATTATTAGTTTGGTCAAACAAACTTTTCTGAATCATATTAAAGCGGATACGATGCCATTGATATTATTACAAATCGTCAGTAATGTATCGCGGATATGGATTTACCTATCACGTGCTGCGCTAACAGCGGCTTGTGGCTGCTAGTTATACGCTGCTGCGGATGCGGACGCGAACTAATTACACATTTGCTGAGTCGCTATTGATTAAACATACGTGACACGACGCCGCCGCCTTGCGTCCGGCGAAGTGATGCTCGTTGTCATATCATCGGCCGTCAGAACATCGGCATATTTCAGGCCATTGTAAGACCTTAACGCCATGATTATAAGGCATTTTGTAAATGTTCGATGCGACGTGACTGACTGTATATTTGCTTTTGTGAGCGCCCGAGCTGCCGATCAGCGCAAACGGCTCGCGTGCTCCACTTACCATAACAATGTTTGACACGAATACACGGTTAAGCGGAGGGACCAACCTCCTCTACGATGAGGTAAGCAGTCATACCTACAGGCTAAGTATTAATTGCATGCTAATCTCATTAGCGGTCATTTTGTTTTTGTCATTTAGGCGATTGGTACTCATTAACTAAATGGACTAAACTAATAATGTATGAAATATTGATAACTGCGAAGTTAAAAATGTTTAACCAGATGTTTTATAACAGCCATAAATATTTGTAGGACAATGCGATCAATCCGTATAGTCGGTTGTTAAAAGAAAAGATGAATTAGCGTTAATGACTTTCCAACACAAAACAAACAAGAAATATACCTAAAATCGTAAATAAAATGGACTCTTCGGACAGGAACGGCTACGGGGAATAGTATTCGAGCAGCAAAATAATTTGATGCAGGCCAAAGGATTCAATAAATATGTAGTTCGTTATTTCTTATACGAGTATATTAAAGGATAATGAGATACTTTAAACAAATGTGCTTTCACAATTATCAAAACTGACAACTTAATTATTTTTTTTTAAATAAATATTTCACAACATCACATACATTGATCTGTCCCCGTGTTAAGTAGCTGAAGCACTTGTGTTACAGACATCAGAATCAACAGTGGTATTACAAATATACTTAAATAGATCCATACAACACCCAGACCAGGACATACAGACATGTTCATGCACACAAATGTCTGTCCTGTGCGGGAATCGAACCCGCAACCTCTTGCGTAATAGGCAACATCTTGACCATTACGCCAAGCGGTCGTCAAACTTGATGACTTGAAATGATTTGGTACTATGTCTGATTCATACATGAATGGAATCAGGTCGATAGAGATTCGAAAGCGAATGAGGTGAGTCGATCCAGTTATTTGGCTGCGTCACAAGCGACAACTTATGTGGGCACCGTCGCATATCAGTACACGTGACAGACACATTGTTAAAATTATTCATATCTAATATTTATTCCTATAATTTACTAGGCTAGGATGTTAGAAGAAATCAAGTTTCCTTAAGACAAACTTCACCTCATTTCTAATAATTTATACATGTTTTAAAAGGTCATGGCGAAAGATCATGGAAATATTCCCCAGGATGACGTTATAGGATCGTGAGAATTGGAGCACAAAGTCATGGTCTGTGTCTGCTAACTTCTAAATGAGATATATACCGCTGACAAATGCTTTATGTATTCTATTGTTAGAGCATTGTCAGTCACTGTTGTTTCTTTCATAGCCGTACGATTTATACATCATGTTGATTTAGCATTTCTACAAATTGACACAATGCGTGCCATTACCTGTATGTAGGCAATAATATGTGACGTGAACGTTAGCTCAGCAGTTTTTGCAATTCGGAACAGACAATAGAAAATGCCGACGCGAAAAAGTAGCTATTATTTCCTAGCAATTGTCTGTCTAATAAATCGCTAAGATTTCAAGTTTTTAGCTCGCGTTGATAAAGCTTATTCTGTAAGCAATATTCTTGGGAATATTTCCGTTCCGTATTGTGCTATAATCAGAGAATCGAGGGGTAAACTTTTTTAATCTTATGGTTCAGTGAATGTAGCTATTAGTGTAGTCAACCGGCTTAAGGAATTAGGTCGATGGTAAAGAGAAATTCACCGATCAATCAAAACCACAAAGTCGATGTTATAATGATGGTCACGAAAAATGTTTTACAACAACCTCTTATTCGAGTCAACACCCTAAAAGAGACAAAGAGTTGAAATGAATTGGTTGGTAAAAACAATGGATGGTCAGTTCAGACCTGTGAAGTGAATCACCGCGGCGGGCGAGCGCTGCACCGCGTGTCAGCGCCGCCGCCGCGCGGCTGACACGCGCAACCAGAGCGGAACGCGATGCGCCCGGTGCCAGCAGTACACTGCGCAGGCGCAGCTTCCGTCTGCAGCCGAGCCTTATGCGACCGATCAACCTACTTTAAAGAGCTTGCTATGTTTATAATAATTATATTTTGAACATTCGGTATTGTAAAAAAAACCTGATGACATTTAGACCTTTGTCTTCTTTCTATTAACGAAATTGCAAGATTTGTTTATGAACTGATGGTATGAACTCAAGGTCGTAATCTACTCATTCGTCACTATAATAGTTATGATAATATTAGATTATCTCGAAAAGGAGTTTACGTCTAAAGTATTAGTAGAGCAACTACAAGTATTTATAGTACATATAAGCTATAAAGATGCTGTCAGATCAACCGCTCTCGTCAGTAACGCTGCCCCGCTCGTAGATCAACGCTTTCGTACGATATCTAGTATACTATTATCACTATTGAAACATGCGTGGGATTGATTTAAGAACTGGTGGGTAAGTGAGAGGACTGGCTGGACTGCTATTTATGACGTGACAATGTAAGTGAAAGGGTTCCGTTTGATACGGTCAAAAGAGCGGGTACGCGTACGCACGATTACATTTATTCAAGTCGACGCTGAAATGCCAATAGGGAGAAAATTTGGAAACACTCTAGATAAAATTAAATAAGGTAACATGAAATTATGGAACAATTTACATATTTCAATTAAGACAACCTCCTTAAAATGCTTTTGTTGAACTACCAATGTGACATTTAGTTATAATCTTTCTTAGCATAAACAAAAGAGAATTTGCAAACGAACGTTAACTTTTTGCATAATTAAAGAATCTTTCAAAATCTTTTAGTGTCTATCATGTATGTGTCTTATCTATTTAAGTCTCGACATTGACATGTAGTCAGGACAAAGTGTATAAAAAAAATAGAGCTAAAAAAATAAAAAACAAAGCTAAACAACAAAGTTTGTGTATATCGACTCAAGCAAACGTTGCATGAACCATTTCGGCATTGACTTAATGTTATTAGGAACGCTTCACAATTCAATTGACAGATTTCCTTATCCGATATCAGATAAGCGCAAAAACGAGCCCTTGACCGTATTTCCATCGGTCGGGTCGGTTCAGCGCGGGTGACAGTGAAAGTGCTACCGCTGACATTCGACAGCGCAGGCCGATGACACACTATACCGGAGTACCGGCACATCGACACCTCTCACTACGACACCAATGGTACTTCACACGTGTATTAACTCGTGGCGTGCGTGTCCAACTAGACTAGAGTATGGTCAAGAGCAATTCAGGCGATACTGAGATTGATCTTGAACATGATCGCTGATTTCAAGTTGAGGTCGACAATTAGAAAAAAGTTAGCTAATGTCGATTTAGCATGGTAGTAACGCTTTTCATTGTGATACTTATAGATTTAAAATGCTGCTCAAACAGATATTTCAGATCACATGGAATGAAGAAAGCATCCAGTATTTCGGTCATCCAGTGACTTCAAATTCTTCAAGGAATGATACAAATAATGCATTCTAAACTAGGTATCTAAACAATATTGGTTCTGGATCCGATATGAATTGGAGTGGTGTTTAAGGAACATTTAGCAATAGGTACTGTGCTTAAATAGACGACGGATATAACCAGCGGGGGATCTAAATCTGTTTTTGGAGCGCAATTGAATCGCTTTGCGGACGAGTGAAATCGCTCAATTGACAATGGCACACGATAAAGGATATAATAAACATAACGCATACTAATCGGGTGAAAGAACGAGAAAGCTTGAAGTTTCTACTACATACATAGTGAATGAATGAAGGAGGAGTAACGAAACACGAATCACTCATCTATGCCAGTCAATCAACTAGGCATTTTTTTGCGGAAAGAACTCGTATCATTCGGAATAAAGTTTCCAAGTGAATTTTTTGTACTTGTAGTACCTCAAATTAATTCATTTTGTTGTTAAATTGTATAACGTTTGCGACTGTTCTGGGAAGGCACAAATAACAATTCAATTTCATGATGGCGATCTAATCCGTGTGGCCGTGGCGAATTGGGCAAATGCGGCTCGCTGGCCGGACCAATAGTCCGCCGATAAGCTATCTGATACCGTTATCACTTAATGTTCTTGCTGAATAATACGCTCGATTCAACTTGCTCAATCAACAAACAATGCGAGTCCTCAATTACTTTCGGCCGATTGGTAAATACAATAAAGAAAGGTTGATTTTGATCAATTCTTTTTTAAGCAGGTTTTTTATCACGGCATATGTAGTTTAAATCTGAGAAAAAAACCGGCTATACAAGTAATTTTAACATTCATTTTGTTTGATATTTTCGCTACTTAGGTAATGGCGGAGCAAGATGATTTATGCCGGCACTACAACATTCCAGGCTTAAGACGGCACTCGAACTACATGAGTGGGTATTAATTAACGGGAGAAATGCAAGCGATCGTAAACACGATGACAAATGAGAGAATGTGGCGGTTCGCGTCTCCCATGGCGCTGGCATGCGGTCGCCGGGGACTGGTCGGAGCGGTCGGCGAAACAAACTTGCGAGGCAATCCGGGCCGAAGTGCACGCGTCGTTAGCGCAAGCACTGCGAGACAAGCGTGAGAACACGCCATTACTGACTGACAGCTGTGATTCAGCGATACCAAGTTAATCAAATATACGAGTGTAGTAATCATATACCTAATCTTGAAGTATGAGACTGTAAATTATTTTTGGAACCTTCCGTAGTTGTGCTCAAATGTACTGTATGTAATATTTTTGGAACTATGTTCTTTTGGATATAAGCGTACCTAGCTAGGTGACAAATTACGCTACATTACAGTTACAAGTTGATAGAACTACATTTGCTGTTGTTGCGTGTTCAAACATATCAGACGGTAGCGAAAGTGTCGGGACAATTTCGAAGACTTAAACTTTTTCTACTTAAACATTGACAAGATATTATTTTGCCAAACATCACGAATAATCGGCAATTTAGCGAACTTTCCTCGATCCGTCCAGGTGAGGTGAGCCATCAATCTGTTGTAGCATGATTAAACGCGATTGATCGGGGAACAGTGAGATAAAAAGCGAGGCATCCATTGCGCGGCGGCATGTGGCCGCGAACTGGTTCCAGCAAATAAAGCAAACAAGCATCCGCGTCCGGGACGTCACATGTCGCCTAAGGTCCGATGCACGAGGAAATCTTTCCACACCACCCCTGCCTTCATTATTCCTAACATGAAAGTATCGTTATGTAATTTGGAAGTACTCAGAAAACTAACATATATGTATATTTCATAGGGCAGCTCCACTTCGATTTGCAATATGATTACCTCTAATGTATGACCATTTCTGAGGTGGTCAAACATAATTCTTTTAATACACGGTCATTGTATATAAGACATTAGGCATGAGTCGTACTTGTAAAATCCTGTACCAGGGCGCCCTGGTACGCCAGCCAACAAATACCAAGTACGAAAACCAGGTTTTGAAATACTTCCAAGTTTTTTCTAAGTGTATAGGAAAACTGACTTTATGACGTTACCATAACGCCCGTAATCGCATGCAGACCATACCAGCGAGTAAAAACTTTCAAAGTACGCAAGTAAAAATTCCTTTAAAGTTTGAAACTATGTTCGCCCGCGAACCGATTTACTCAATAAGAAACCTTAACTTTTTTGTTGTTTTTTCTGTTGTTTTTCACTATGCATACATACACTACATTTTTATATTAATATGTTTTATTTTGATTGAAAATTTTGGCAATGTGTCTCGGCGGAAGGTCTATTAACAGAAAAAAATCTCGTCACCGCGAGTTACACATTTAAAACTTACTATAAAAAGCAACGACATCTGTTAGCAAGAAGTGCAACTAAATGCCAACCTCAAACAATTCAACCCACGCACGACAGTGGGCTATCTATCTCACTCACTCTGCTTGATTTAGAGCGAGCCAAAAGACGAAAGTATCCAGCCCAAGCCAAGATCAGGAAAATACTTTCAAGGTATTTTATTTGAAATTAAACCTTAGGTCCATACACATAATGGCATTGGCAAAAAAAAATACTTGATGGTTTTAAAGTTTTTGATTTAGCTTATACGATTATGTTCCTTATTCTATTAGAGTTAAGTTTTAATTTTCTTCTACTTTGTTAAAGGGCTCTAAATACTTGAAAGACTCGGCGCGGTCTGAGCCTGACAGACGCTTGGGTGCGTTATAGTAAAATACTTTAAAGGTCTTGCAAGTTTTTCGGGCGCATACCTGGTTTACGTACTTGCAAGGAAAAACCAGGGCTCAAAACCTGGTCGAGTAAATACGTTTCATCCCTATAAGACATGGTCATTTTGTGGCTAGTTTGGTAAACGAGTGTGCCAGGTACTTTATATCATCTAGTGAAATTTGCTATTGATACCAACCTTGGACGTTAAAGAGTTGCTTTAATAATATTATTATTATCACAATATCAATTTCTGCGATATGGTGAGGTGGGGTTGAGTCAAAACAGAGACACAAAAATGGCTACCGAAGTATAGATTTGGATCTTGTCAATCAACATTCAAAGATCACAGTTACCATATTAGACTAGGATAATAAGGAATAGGAAATTAGATTTGACACATACATATCTTGAAACGATTCAGCATGATCTAACGCAGTCGTCCTTGCCTGCCTCGATGGCCAGACCTGTCTGGGCAATATTAATGTCTGCATATTGATCGCCGACGATTAATCGAGGCAGCCGCGTGGTGTTCGCGCGGCCTTACCAGGAATGCGACTCGTCCAACTAGTTTGACGATGCAGCCGCGCCGGGCCTCTGTCGCGCTTCATACGTCCAAAGAGCGTAGAGGAGAGTCCAGAAATGCACTTTTCTGCTGATCAAATAATGGTTAAGCAATCTGGGACTATAAATACCTTGCTTCAAGCAAAGATTATGTATTAGATTTGTTTTATATGGACAAGTGTCTCTACAAGAAGATGCCCTGGCTCCGTAAAATCTCTTTATATCTCTCCATTATTATTGGTCTACAAACGGTAGAGTTCCAAAATCAATATTAAACATTTAGCCGCTGTATACATTTGTAGCGATTACCTTGCGAGTGACCTAAGCGACGTGATAAAATGCATTCATTTTCATAACGATTTTAATTGAACTTTCAATGTCAGATATATACGCGTTGACACAGTATAACAATTTCCGTTCAAATTAGTCAGTCATTGTAGAACTAATGAATATTTGCCATTGAGCTGGAGTTTGTGCGATTTTTTATTATTTTATTCCCTTATATTGGAATTGTGCTGGTAGGTAAAAAAAGATATGACGTGCAAAAGAATTTCTATGTAAATCAAATTGCAAAATAAACCACTTTGACTTTGACTTTGACTTTGTGCTTTGCATTTTTGTCTGATTTACTATAACATAACAAATAGAATATAATAACATAAAAATGATTACTTTATAGGTAGCCTTAATATTACTTATACTACTGTACTGCGCAGTCGAAAATAACTAAACAAAAAATAAGAATATAATATCTACTGTAGACTAAAAATAGTTGTAATTTACGTATGGGTTGATGGGTTTCTTTGTATCCGTTTTACTCACATCATCATCAATATTTCTGAGTAACACCACAATGGACAATACTCACAGCGTACAAGTGTGTCTTTTAGCAAACAAGAGGGCGTCACATTTCAAAGAAATATTTACAACTCATTTTCAACCGTTAGGTTTCATGACTCCGATCGGAACACAAACAACATTACTGAATAACGGAAAATGTAGTGATAATTATAATGATAACATACCCGTTAAAACCAGAGCTACGACACTCGGTATAACGCGACTACATTTGTAAATACGGTTAACATGATCTGTCGGTACATCAACTATTAGCACCAATTCATTTAGCAGGTAACGGTCCTGCCTAAACTGTTATGGTCGGAAGCTATATTTCCGCAGGTATTAATTAAACGTTTACTTTGATTCAATAACCCGTTTGCCTAGACGGAGCTTTTGATAGTTATAATTAAACTGATTTTAAACGGCCGATTAACCATATGAACTAAAATGTATTTTTATAAAATTCCTGCTCACACTACATTTACGAGTCTTAAAAAAAAAGAGAGAGAATACACAAACTCAATTGTAGATCTTCGAAGTACATAAAACTTACTGCAAACTTTTGGATGGCTATTTGAATTAATACAATAGAAACTATAGAAAAACTTTTGTAGTCTAAAAGAAACGATGCCACTGATTTGATCTTGCCTAACAACGGTAACTAAATCTGAGTCACATTAAGGCTTCAGTGACGGCACAGGTGACGGCTTCGTCGCCAAATACCTTAATACATCGCCTGGGGACAACGTTGATGCCTTCAAATGAACTTTTCACACCCGCAAATTATATATTGAATGTCTGAATTATACCCAAGACAAGCATTAGTATGATTAGCTATTTAGCACTATGTCGGCTATGTAAGTGGATATTTCGTTATCTTATTCAGGAAATCAAAATAGTTGAAGAAGTCTCTAAACATTCTGAATATTCTGATGATGGCTTCATCTACAATACGTCCAAAGATTTCAAAATCTTGAAATATTAATGGATGCTGGCAACTTTTAGTCTCTATAAAAGTCGCAGGCAAGGCCATCTAGGTAATCCATGTGGGTGTGATTTGCAAACGAAATGTCACCACAAGGACGGACCGGAGTCGGACAGTTGCAATGAAGTGAGCAAACTTAGTAAAGATGCAAAGGTCACATATTACATATTAATGAAACATTAGTATCTCATTAATCTTATAAGCGGTGTTATTACCGGAGTTCAAAAATAATGTAGTAAGTAACCGAATCATCCTTTTGTATTTTTTTCTGCCACAAGAATTTAGGTCAGTTACAAAAACATGACCTAACGAACCTTTATCCAGAAAAGTATGTAATTTTATTTAAACTTTAAACTTTCCGTTAGTTTATTTTGATTGACCAATCTACAGAGCACCGGTAAAGAGTCAGCACATATTCGGAAGTACAAATCATACCTCCACTTGTTATTTAATCAATTAGTTTCTTTTGTCTGGCCACTAATCGGCACTAATGAAGAGGAACGTATGCAATTGTCTCTCGAACAAAGAACGTGGACTTCATTGTTGCATAAATGAAAGGCGTGATGAGTATACAATTTGTGTTTCGGGACGGTCAGAGAAACACACCGGTATGAGTAATTAATTAATTTTCACGTAACAGATCGTTAAGAAACCTATGCCGGAATGAGTTGGAAGTTCAACTCTTCGAACACGCTTCGTAATTAACCAGAACACCAAATTGTGTCGTGAAAAATATTCTCATTAGTACGGTGTCGGCATTTACGAGAATGTCCAGGCCTTGTTGTTAATCATTTGAATTACCACTTTGTGTGGTGCTAAAGTGAAGGTTATTCTCTTAGAAGACATTCCAGCAATAAAACTAAAGAATTGAGTCGTTCATTAACGCATTTCTTTTTATAATTTAATTACATTTTATGTTTGATACAAGTAAAACTTAATTTATTATGAAAACAGGAGTATCAACGTATGCAGCTAATGCAATAAATATTTTGAGCTGGGTGGGTTCATCTCGACAAACTCGAACTTGTGTAATGTCTGTCGGGGGCATTGACAGCTCCACGACAATATAAAATGTCTCTGAAGTACATAATAACGGTTACGTGTTAATTAGCTGGGCGTATGTAAACACGTCGCTCTCTCCGTGGGAGCTGTTTTTTGGCAGAGCAGCGCGGGCGCCGCGCGGGTTCGTCGCATTGTGCGCGAGAAAGCCGCGGAACCTTGCGGTAATTAAACCCGGCGACAAAAAACTGCGGATGTACTCGTATTGTTGAATAACGATGGCTTTGCATTAAGCAATTGTAACAAGCAATTGTATCAAAACTTCCGCCCGTGCTATGATCGTGACCCGATAATATTTATGAGACTGTTTTCTATGATCGTCGATTTCTATGATGATTTGACAAATGCCAATCCATTTCAACAATGTAAAGATTTTGTTTAATTTCATTTGTGACAAGGTACCTCCCGTGCTTTATGTGGATAAATCTACTCCTAAATTATCAGAAGTTATATGTAACTGACTTAATTTTAATTTTTATAAGCCGCAGGACTGAATCAGACTTAACATAATGAATGCAAAACTAAAGAAAATCTGATAAAGATTGGAATGTAAGGTCGATTATCGCAACGGGTCCGGCTGCGTCATCTTATCGGTAGCCGGGCGCGTGAGATTATTGTGTGACAAACGGCGAATGTTTCCGATTAATTTTACACGTTATACAATTTATCTTCCTTTTTGTGATAAATTGTTTGTGATTTTCATATTTTATTCATGTAAATAGAAACCTTGAAACTAATTTTGAAAACAAATTCTTGCAGAAAAGTAAGGAAATAACACCTGCTAATTTATTTATATAACGCGTTAACAGTTATTCATATTATTAAACTTTGCATTAATGAATTCATCGCAACAGTTAGTGTTTACCCAACACTGTTACGATGACTTGATTTAAATGTATAATAGGCGAACCAGTCAAACAAACACGCATGTCACATGCGGGTATACATGTTCAGGACAGAGTAACTGTACTAAAAGACTTGATTAATTATAAATACGTGCATTAGTCACCGAGGAAACGGCGCTACAGTTACCGCGCCCGACCGGCGATAAACCGCGGACTAGTAGCTGAATGCGATATCTGCAAGTAAATGTTATTGTATTCAAATCGCCCATTACATTAGCATACGAGCAAACTTGTTTCTGCTAATAGACACTTAGTCACCTTGATTTTTTGAAGAAATGTGGCATTAGTTCAAGCATTATTTAAAACGTTGAAATCATCTTTGAAGAATTACAAACACGGCTTTGTTTACGACACGGCGCCGATACAAAGGAAGAAAAATGTTTGCATATTGTAACATTGAATGTATGTATGTATCATGTCAGAGTACATATAATAGTATAGGTTCAGGGAAAATGTCATCTGCTCTGACTGACTTCGGACCGAATGAGTTTATTAGAATACAACCTAATTGCATTAAAAGACAAAAAATGCAATAACGATCTATTTTTTTATATTCGCCGATATGGAGAGACAGAAAAAGATAAGAGAAGACAATTATGTAGCTCTAGAAGATCTTAACTTGTAATAACTGAGATGCAACAACAATTTGGAGTCGCCTGCGTAGCTGCAGCCACAGCCTGATCTAAACAGGATCTCGTCGGGCGAGGCCAGACATTCCCGGCAGCGTTTAATGGCATTACACCGATCGCCATTGTCCACTGAGGACTCGTAAATCGGCTCAGACGGCATTAGACGCGGCTGGCTCGATCCTTTTAGCGATATTTATTCGTTCGCACGTTTGTCTGCAAGACGTGTTTGAACTTTGCTGGAGGTCACGAATGCGAGAAAATCTTGTGGAAACTTGTGAGACATGAGGTAACTAGTGGACTAAAAGGTTTCGTTTCTTCACCCTTATTGGATTCGACAAGCTAAACTTTCATGTAAAGCATGCCTAGTGAGTTTTCTCGAGACATATGTACGTGCTAAATATGTACACAGAGAGATATCTGAGCAAACTCGTCCACGTATCACCGAGACGCGGAGAACACGTTCTCGCCTGCACGCGGCTGATATCACGATCTCTTCCCAGGCTATCGGCGCGTTCGCTACAATGTACCGACCGAGGTACGCTAGGCCGTCACGAACGCAGCAGCTTGCAGTTGCTAATAAACTGCATCGATGCTCCTGTGCTTTACGACTCTCTTAATTGATTGGGAGTTTTCAATCGTCTCTGCTGACGATTTTAATTACTGTGCCACGGAACTTCCACCAATTTTTTGATTTCATAGGGTTCAAAAGATGATAATTCGTGGAATGGATGACAATTTACCGTTTCAGCTCCCATGTGAATAATAGCATGTAGAAAGTTTATGACCGGAAGGAGGTAAAACAATACGAATACAATACGTACGACTGAGGTATAATGTTTTATTTTTTATTCCGATTAAAGTTCTGATACGTTAATAAACTACGAGGAATCCGCCTCGGCTGTGTGACACGTAATCGGTGCATTTCGCGTGGAATAACTTGCGCCGTGCCGCGGGTAATTGCCGCGGTTGCTATGACAAACCAGAAGCAGTCGATACTTTGAAGTAATTATACTTTAATGCCAAGGCTACGCAAACGCTGCGAATTGAATGTTTATTTCCTTCTAAATGCGTGCGACAAAATAATATTAAATGATTATTATCAATCAGTGATAGCGAAAACAGTCCATTGCCAAATCTATACAAGGTTAGCAATATTAAAATGCGTAGCTACCACGCTACGCTTTCTTGATTAAAATACCGAATCCCCCTTAACAGTAAGAGGATGAAATGCTTTTTGGTTTATCGCAAGCGGAAACAATTTGGCCCCATTTGACTTATCTGTACTGGACTTATGTAGTTAAACTCGTAGTTTCACATCTATTTTAGGAACAAACCGAGAAGACCTACCATCGACTGAACTAGTGGAACTAGTTGCACCGGTCAGTCAGCTCCAGTTTTGCTTCACTAGTCTACTACTGACAAGTACAGAGACTAGTTTTTGCGATCGCGGTATTGACACTTGATGGGCAGACCATATCGCATATAACAGCGAGTTGAAACTCAAGAGGGATACACTGGACTTCGTTTGTGTGATGTTTGTACGTACAGTAATACATATGTACGGAAATATCAAAGACATGATAGTCACAAGCCTTCCAGTTAATTTTTCTAAGTGCGAAACAAGTACATATTTTTGTCGTTTTAAGTGTAGTCTGCGTTTGATGGATTGTCTTGAATTAGCCCGTTCTCGTGTTAAGATTATGTAATAAATCACTAATTTCGATCTTGAAGTCTCCTTCACGTATCGTATATTACGATTAAACGCTTACCTTTTAAATAGAATAAATTAATTTATAAATTGACATACTAGATTTTAAAATAAAAAATGACCATGATATTTAAACTTCATAAATGAATTCATGCCACCATCTAAACTGTGAATGGACAGCGAAATAGACAAGAAACTTATGAAATAAATTTATGATTGTCTGCACAATTGTCACAGCCTAATTACAGCCTTCACATTATCTAAAAATTTCGACACAATCACTCGACTTTTTCTATTGTAGCACACATAATTCAATCGGTAGTCCATACTTATGGTTGGTTAAAAGAAAGATTGCATTGTTCAGAGTTCACGGGCAAACTGAGGAGGTCGAGACACTTGACGTAACTTACATAGGTAAATGCTGAAACACAAGTATGACCAACACTAGTATGTTGTGGGCTTACCAAATAATTTCAATTTTGGCTTTAGGGATCGATATTATATTACTTACAGGTGATTAACATGTTTACATAATCTAATTAAGTTAATAAAAGGTTTCGAAATTCATAGCATACTGAACTTATAATAAAAAAATTGAGCATCTGTCGTTAAACGAGCTTTAATTACAGTGAAAGTTATTTTTTTTTATAAGTTGTTTATTTAAAAAAGAACTTCTTTTGATGTCGCTATGAAATTACAGGCAATAAAATTTATTAAAGAAGCTTATCGCTAGGCAGGAGGGATTAGCTAAGCCTAACTGTGGGAAATGCTAGGTTTCATGTTAAGTGACCGCCGAAATCGAGAGTGCCGGGGCGGGTCACCGGTTTCACCGCGACCCGGCGGCCCAGCGCACGCGCACGCATCCACTTTCACCGCGTAGAAAATTGTAAAGTATTTGCATATCACCGGCTATTGCGCAATCGATCATTTCACGAACCGATCGCTACGCAGGTGGCGATTGCGATGGAAAGTGTTTACAACACTTCGACTAACTCTATCGATTTTTACGCAGTCAAGGGTCAAATTCGAAGATTCATTTAGTTTAATGGTTTATTGGACTGTTGAGTTAGCTTTGTGGTTACTGATAACCATATCCGTTATCAGGGATGCACGTTTGTGATATAATAGGGCTGACACGCACGAGTCTGCAAAAGTGTAATATCGTTATGTCGACTGACATGACGGACCAGAGCGTTAATTAAGAACCTAAACTGCGTTTTCTGTCCGGAGTACCTACCTATCACGCAACGCGAAGCACCGTTTGATAAGCAACAAGAGCACAGTCAAGTATCCATTGTGTGCAGTGACATGACGAGGTACTCTGATAATGACTTTAGAGTAAAAAGCATTTTAACAAAATGACTATTTTAACATGCATTTTGCTATCGATGATGATGCTGACATTGTACCTAGCAACTAATGAGGTTACGTTGCATCCGTTCCTCAAACTGTATTTATGAATGATGTAAGCTGGAATGCTGTCGACCTGGGGTGGAGATGGCGTGATTATGAACAGTTACAGCGCGATTAGCGAAGCCCTGGAGCGAGGCAGCTGGAGCGACGCGACCGGCGTCATGGTGCTGCGGCCCGGTCAGATGGCAAATTGCTCATCGCGAGGATTTGTTACGCTGTCGATGTTGAGAATTTAGAAGAGCTTCACGAATCAAGACGCCTTCGACTACAAGAGGATTCTGGAGTTAATTGGGCAGACTCTAATTGATTTGTGAAACGCCATTAGCCACAAAGGCGACCGTGCAGAATGTATTTCCTGGGTAGAAGAATATGAAAGGTATGTTGAATGTTTCACCATGATGTCATTAAGTATAGCTTTACAACTCATAGTAAAATCATACTTCAGTCATTAGCAAAACTGTGCCAGAGGCCAAACTGCCCACTTAGAAAACTCTGACATGAGATTAGCTTAGTAGTTAATCATGAAATGGGGCTAATTGCTGAGAGCGATCGGTTGCAGTTCTACCGACTGTTACTGCCACTAATGCATCTGAGCTAGAAGAGGCGATGAATTTGCATATCTTGAGTGAAGGGATATCTTCACGATATAAATGTTTGCTACTTGGATTGCGCGATATGCAATAAAACAAACTAGTTTCAGAATTCCATTTAAAGAAAACTACTTTTTTTTTCAAACTGGTTCATTAAATCTAAGCGTAAAAATTCCTGCTATTTAAAAAAAATCTAATCGTGTATTTCGTGTACGATTGGCTCCAACGTCAAGCTTCTTTAGACTAACAGTAAATACTCAATATCTAATTACTTAGTTATTGAGATTTTTTTATACCACGCTCTTATCGTTCAATAAGTTTGATCTCGATTTGTCATATCTCAATTATTGTTTTAGCAATGTTAGGAGCTGCTTTACACCCAAATCTCACCAAAGAGTGAACAGAACGGCGCTGCCCTGGGTGTTTAAAGGTTGACTTACAGCCGTCTATCTTCGGAGTCTCAAGAAATCCAGTTTTTAAAAGACAATTTTCTACGATGAGTATTGTTTTTATCAACTATATGTATACTATTTGCCTACACAGTTACACCCTGAGAAGATAGATAAAGTCCGACCGGTCATTAATTTATTTGCCGTGAATTCTACCACGTGATCGTGACAGAAGTGCCGAAGCCGTGAGAGAAACAAAAGAAAGTAGCCCCTCTAGCCAGCGGGCAGCGACAATAATAGTTGTAAGGAGGGCGAGGCACCGCGGCACTGCGGTACCGGCGCCGGTCGGAAGGAAGCGCGCGCGCATGCCTGCCCCGCGGCGAACCGCGACCGCGCCGCCGACCGACGCGCGGCTCGCGAGATGCGCCCGAGTTTGACCGCTAGCAATCAACGGTGGAACAACAGGTGGAAGTGGACTGGTTGGTTCATCATTTGAGCTTTGGACAGTTTTACAATTGGTAAAGTTGAAGAACCGTTGAGACGGGTTACTTTGACATTGTCACTAATTTACCAAACGCGACAAATGAATTGCTAGGCTTTGTTCAAAATATTTTAACGTAGTAATCCGATATTATTGATGGAAATTTTTGTCAACAAGAGCACAATTCAAGCCAGTCTCTAATGGTAACGATTTGAAAATACGAGTACCTATTATGTAGGATGTTTGATAAGTTGTTCAATTACTGTATTATTGTGACTTTGGATATTTAGATAAATTATAGTATGTATTAGCGTATACGTAATCACGTATTTAATTTATTCAGGCATTACGGATTCAGAGCTGAAGTTGCCGATGGTGGCTGCGTTGCGCAATGATGGCCGGCATTCAGAGCGTGACAGCGCGCGTTATTTGGGAGCACGTACCTACGCATTGTGCTTATAGAGATCATGACAGTCTCATTACTTCAGAGACCTTCATGCGATGGTACATCACAAATCCGGATGTTTACAAATTGATGAAACGCCCAATAATAACTACTGATAATAGCATCAGTATTTCTGAATAATGAGGAGATTTTTAAATACAGTTAATTTTGAATAGTACAAAAAGATGTAACATTTGGAAGGCTTGCTGAAGTTGATAACCTGAATGCAACGAACGAAGTAAGAAGAACGCACATTGCCGTAAGTTAATAAAGTAGGACTTACCTTGATCCTGGTTCTGCGTCCGCGCAGCACGATGCCGTCGTTCTCGATGTAGTCGGGCACCTCCTTGCGGTCGGAGAAGTTGAACACGATGGAGGTGGAGGCGGGCGGCGGCGCGCGCCCCCGCCGCGCGTTCAGCGGACTGCCGCCCACTCCGCCACCGCTCGACCACGCACCCACTCCGCCTTTAGGCTCTTTCGCTTCCACTGTCTTCTTCACTTCAACCACTTTTTTCTCTTTTTCCACCACCACCACTTTTTTCTCCTTCTCCAGCACTATTTTCTTGTCGCTCGTGCCGTTCCACGCTCGTTCGACGTCGGCCCCGCCCAGGCGCGTCGGCGCCTCGTCTCCCATCTGCTTCACGTCGGAAAAGCCATTAGTCAGCGGGGGGTCCCCCTTCTTTTTGAACTCGTCCCTCGGCTTGATCTCATCACTCTGCTTCGGCTCCTCCCTCGGCCTCGGCTGCTCCCTCTGCTTCAGCTCGTCTCTCGGTCGAATCTCGAGCGGCTCCGGAGCCGAGTCGGCCGGGGAGTCGGGTCGCGCCGCCTCCACCTCGGGAGGCGAGCGCGGGATCGGCTCGACCAGGGCCGCCGGGGGCGGATCCCGCCTCTCGGGGCGAGGCTGCAGAGTGAGCTCCGGCTCCGCCGGCGGGGGCGACGCGATGCGCGGGGTCGACGGCGGCGACGGCACCTTCCGGTCGAGCTCCGGCGGCTCCGGCGATCGCAGCGTCGGCGCCGGCATCGGGCGGATGACGCCGACGCGCCGGGCGCGCCCGACCAGCACGGAGTTGGTGGCGGCCAGCGGCGGCAGGTGGGAACCGCGCTTCGGCGCCTCGAACGCGAACCTCATCGAGGAGCCGGCACGCGCGATGCCCTCGAGGGCGGCGCGCGACACGGGCCGAGCCTCCGCCGGGGCGGCGCCCGGCTCCGCCGGCTCATCGAGTGGAAGAGTGACGTCGGCGATCGGCGGGGTCGGCGACCGCGGAGCGGGCTGGTCGCGCGGCTCCGGCGTCGAGGTGCGCGAGGGTCCCTCGAGGCCGCGCAGCACGGCGGACACGCGCGCCGCCGGGGCGGTTCTCCTCGTCGGCGCCGACTCGAACTTCCGAAGCGCCGAGCGGACCACATCGGGCGGCGGGCGCTCGGTGTCCCGGAGGAGGGGCGCGGGCCGACGCGGCGGGCGGGCGGATCGCGGGACCGGCGGGCGCGGCGCCGGCGGCGGCGGCGGAGGGGCATGCGGCGGCGGCGGGGGCTCACTCGCCGGCGCGGGCGGGAAGGCGGGCGGCTCGGGCGGCGGCTGCGGCGGCGGCGGCGAGGGCGAGGGCGGGTGCGGCGGCTCGTCGCGCGCGTCGAGGCGGCTGAGCGCGTCCACGGAGCGCGCACGCTTGACGACGTCGCGGCGCGCGGGCGCGAGGGCGGGCGGCGCGGCGACGGAGGCGGGGCGCGGCGGGCGCGCGGCGGGGCGGGGCGCGGGCGGGGGCCGCTCGTCCAGCAGGTGCTCGAGCGAGGCGGCGCGGCGCAGCACGGAGGGGCGGCGGCGCGGCGCGTCGCGCAGCGCGAGGCTGAGGTAGCGGCTCTTGAGGCGCTTGACGATGCCGGGCCCGTAGTGCAGCTCCTCGTCGTCGTCGGCGGCGGGCGGCGGCGGCGGCGGCGGCTGCGAGGGCGGCGGCGCGGGCCGGAGTCGCGCGGCGCGCCGCTGCAGCAGCTCGCGCTTCCATTGCGGGAGCGCGCCGGTCGACATGCCTGCGGGATCGGGTCACCGGGTTACGAGCGCGTATATATCGCAGACGACGACTGAACGAACTCTAGGCGAGATCGGACCGCTTGCTTGAGTTAGTTTGACTCGGCATGTTTAAATGGCATGCCTAGATTATTTCGAAGCAGTTAAACTTTGTTAACGGGCACCTGATAATGTGCTAATGAGAGAATGCTTTTCACTGAGTTCTCAAAAGTGAAATTTTCCTAATAAACATTTGCCTTGGTTTTAACTTGGTGACTTGAATAGTCACATTTAGTCGCTAAACTTCAAGACTATTAGGAGTAATAGAAAACTAGGTTGTTCTCATTTAAGAGCATGACAAGTTAGTTTATAACGAAACAAAATGATTTCATGTAATGAAGATATGTATTTTGCAAAAAAACAGTTAAGTTAAGCAGTATCATTCAATTTTGTTCCACTTACCAAAGTCCTGACAGGACTCCAGCATGGTCTCCACCATCATCTTGGTGCTGCCCGAGCTCAAGCAACTAAAGACGTATAAGCAAAACAACTGTAAAAGCATTGAAAAGGCATTCAAATAAAATTAAAAAAATATATTAACAAAGTGTAATCGTAATACAGGTACCTATATTATGTAATGTTTCAATTTTGTTTAACATGAAATTGTAAGCATTAAAAAGTAAAAACATTATTTTAACTATGATTAATAATAAGAAGAGAGCAACATTCAACTTGAAATAATTATTGTTATAGACATTTATAGTACAGGATGATGATGATGAAATAAAATCTTATAGGAAATGTTCATGAAGTTATGATTTTCAATTTGAATAATAACTAACTGGCAGTTATGAATCAGTGTATTAGTTATCTCAACAAAATAGTTAATGTCAATCACAACTATTAATAAAGGGATCCATTATTTTTAAATAAATGAAGCAGGAAATGATAACAAACTAGCGGGCGCCCGCGACTTCGTCCGCGTGAATTTCGGTTTCTTTAACATCCTATTTTTCCCGTTAGGCATGGATTTTTCAAATAACCTTTAAAAGGGGATGCCTACGTCATAATTATTATCTTTATGAATGCAAAGTCTCAGCCCGATCGGTTTAAAATTGACAAAGTTGCATACTACTGTTTATCCCCTATTTTACCCCCTTAGGGGTTGGAATTTATCAATATGATTGCTCAAGCGATGCCTACGTCATAGTAGCTTTATGTGTGCAAAATATCAGCCTGATAGGTTTAAAATTGACCAAGTTTCATACTACCGTTCATCCCCTATTTTACCCCCTTGAGGGTTGAATTAATCAAAATCCTTTCTTAGCGGATGCCTACGCCATAACATCTACCTGGATACCAAATTTCAGCCTGATTCGTTCAGTGGTTTGGGCTGTGCGTTGATAGATCACTATGTCAGTCAGTCAGTCACCTTTGAGTTTTATAGATATAGATTAGATACACGCAACCTAATAAATTATTATCTAAAAAACATTTGCTAAGCAGACTAATTGATAAAGAAAAGCTCCAGATAGCACCACACAAACACCATTATGTAGCTAAATAAATTGGTAGATAACTATAAATTAATCCACAGTTACAAATGGGGTAGTTATTTACTGGTATGTAGTTATAATTTAATCTCAATACAAAAATACTCAGGGTCTCTGTGATTCGAAAAGGAAAACCAAATTCTGTTGTCATGTTCCTACCTAGTTAAGGTCAGTTAATCTAGCCGCAACTATCCTTTTTCTAATTGCCGTGGTTTTTATTATCTACGCTATTACAACAAACATACTAACCTGATGGAACCCTATAGATTTTAGATTTATTTCTCATTAATAATAAACAAATATCTGACTTCTTAGTACTCAGCTTAAGCACTTGTGTTAGGTAATGATTATAAAATGTGTTAACTGAGTTTGCTGTTATGTTTAAGTTGCATTCAATTACCTCTAGGTAGGTGATATAAACTGAAGGGATAATACCTACTAGAATCAAGGCCTTCATCTTGGAGTGCTGAATTGAAGATTATTTAACGCCCTCTTGGAGTAATGATAAAAAAGATAAACACTTTTAGACCAATAGCCAATAATTATAATATCTGTAACACAAGTGCTTAAGTTGCAACTTGGAGTAAGATCAATTTATGTGATGTTGTGAGATATTTATTATTTACTAGCGGCCGCCCGCGACTTCGTCCGCGTGGATGTCGGTAACTCCCGTTCCCGTGGGAATTTTGCAATATCCTTTTGCAACTAAGCATCAAGTTTACTAAGGGACCTGCATGCCAAATTTCAAGCGTCTAACTCAAGTAGTTTAGATTTTCCATACAAACTTCCACCCCCTCATTTCGGGGAAGTGGGGGGTTGGAATGGGTCAAAAAGTAGCCTATGTTCTGTCTCAGGGTCTAAAGATTGTCTGTACCAAATTTCATCAAAATCGGTTGCGAGGTTTAAGCGGGAAAGCGTAACAGACAGACAGACAGACAGACAGACAGACAGACAGACAGAGTTACTTTCGCATTTATAATATTAGTTGGGATTATAAATAAGAAACACTTTCAATTAAAGAATAGGCAGAACAAACTAAACCAGTTCTTTTGTGTTTTTGTCACTTATCAAATTTCAAAAAATATCTAGTTATTATTATTCTGTGTCATGTTATATGTATTTTCTTTAAGACAGGAAATCAGTTAATTTCTCTTATCTGGTGAATCGGTTCTTGTCTACATCTTACTGTTAGCATACTTATTATTAACTACTTCTATTTTCATTACCTAAGAATATAATTTCTTTAGTTTTAAATGATTGCAGTGGTCATAGTAATCAGCAAAGCAAATTACAAACATTCCACCTTCTTATAACATTTTCCCTGTTGTTTTATCATATCCTAGTAATGTAGATTGTGTGTAGTTACACAAATTTCGATATCTTTATTATTGATCAATGAAATCTCGACATTGAAATCTCCGATAGCAAGTGATAAGAGCAGGAATGTGCATCAAAGCTGAAAGCTCGGCGCGCGCGGCGTCGATGACCTCCGCCAGACGCGATCCTCGCGCCTAACTGTACCCTGCGCGCTCGCGCGCCTGCACTGCCCGCCGCCCGGCGCCCGTGCACACCACCACGAGAAACACCCCAACTCTACACACAAGCAGGCCAAACCGTGCCACATCTGTTCCCACTCCAACATCAATACTGAAACTAAACCGCTTACCTGCTAAAAATCCATCAGAGATCGACAACTCTCAAACACTAGCACAGTTTTCATTTCGATCCCATTCCACGAAAACGAAAGTACCTATCGCCACTGATGAATTGCAACCACACGTTACGACTATTTATATGAATATACACAAAGAAATATCACTGCCGCCGCTTTACAGAAAATACCCTGGATCGTCTAGTTAGCGGCCGATCACTTCTATCGATTTGTTTCACATGCCACACAACTGTAATTCGTTCATGATACTTATCAATTAGCCTTCAGGTGAGGACACTTGTCTTTTCTATTTAGCCTAGAATCACCGAATTATCGTAAATATTGTTAATGTTAATAAAGATTATTTTTATGCATTCCGAATAACACAAAACACACAACTCAACAATGACAGCAATCAGTTGACTGAAGGCAAACGAACGAACGAAGATTTAAAGTTTTGAACGGAATGTTTTGCACGTACGCGTACACGAATGAATGACGTTAGGCGTTTCTGAACGAGTACCAAAGACAAAGTTGCATTTTTAAACATGTAAACTTTGGCGTAAAATAATTTTAATCATTGAAAAAAAGAAAAGTTATACTACAAGCGCTTCATAATATAATTTCTTACAATTACAATATTTGTAATGTTTACAACGATAATGTATTTTTAGGCTGCTAGCGCCATCTAGCAAAGTAGCTTGCAAAGCAAATACGAATAAAATGTACAACGATGTCTTTTACTGTAGACTATAGATGGCGCTTATTAATCATGACCCGACTAAAATAAAACCTTTTCCCTATCCACACAATCTTATAAAAAAAAAGATGTAAAAGAAAAATAAGAAAAAAAGATTATCGAAAATCGAATCGAAGTTCGAACGGCGTTCGCATTCCCGCTAAAATATAATAATTAATTTACTCAAAATAACGCGTGTAAAGTTTTGTGTGTCTGAAAACACGAGTCCAGCAGTCCAGCTCCAGGTCAGAAGATACAAGATCCAGAGACATTTCTTGTGAGTCTTCCATCCACTCCTTTAGTCGGCTTTTTTCTGATTTCAAACTTGAATTCAACAACCTTGTACCTATAAGCAACGATAATATCTTCAAGTATGTATTTAGCGAGTATTATTGTTGTGCAATAATCGTACTACTATTACAAAGGCGAAAGTTTGTTTGTATGGATGTATGGATGTTTGTTACTCTTTCACGTATTAACTACTGAATGGATTTGAATGAAACTTTACCACAATAAAGCTTATAGGGTAAGTTCGCCGGTTCGCGTCCATCGCCCGGTTCGCGTCCACTTTTTTTTTAAATCCTCCAAAATAAGTAAACTGCTACATCAATCAAAGGAAAAATCATTACCACTTATACCTGTATGTTTAATAGGCTAGCACATATAAACAAAAGGTCCGTACGTCAAACCAAAATAAAATGAAAAAATAATTTGTCTTTGCTGTTCAACGAAAAGTGCGAGAACGCGGGATTTTAAGAAAAAAAATAGTGTGCAGCGGCGCGTTCGATGGTAAGTATTTTATTGTTTCATATGTATTTTGGGAAACTTAAATATTTTTAAACTTTTATATTGAAAAGAGGAATAATATTAATTAAGAATTTGTTTATGTTTTTTATATTTAACTAAGAAAATAAGGTGGACGCGAATTACTACATCAAATTTTCAAAATTTCCACTTTGCGTCCGGGTGGACGCATACTATAAACATAATAGACCAAATTGCGTCCACTATGTATTTTTGTTTAAAACAATTGACTTTCTTGTAAAAATAGTTTAAATGCTTACATTCTTAAATGAAAAGTGAATATAATTTCTTAACCACTTATTTTGCCTTCTTTTTGATTTTCTGGCAGTTACCGCGACGTTGGTTCTTTGGTGTCCTTAGACGACGAAAGAATTCTCCCATTGGAAGATATTGCATCAAGCCAATATTAAGTGATGAAAGGAAACTCTCGCGAAGGAACTTTCTCCGGAAATTCCTTTGACTTCATCATCAGCACCAACTGTATCGCTGCCATCTTTTATACCCTCAGAGTCTTTATTACAATCATTTTCAGCCACTACACAAAAAGGAACCACTGATTAATTTAAACACCACCTGATGCTGACCAGCTGACCTGTATTTTTTAACAATGCCGGAAAAGATAATCCCAGTACTCCAGCAACCACACCTTCTGCTGCATGAAGAAAGTAGGTATTAGGAAAGAAAAGCAGGAAGCGCATTATTATTAACCAATACTGATCTTAGATTAAAATTAGGTTTCGTCCATTGCTGTGGAAGGGTGGAGGGAGTCCTTAAAAAAATCACGCAATTTCACAAGGGGGGAGGGGGCGTAGTAATATATTATGTTTATTTTGTTTCCGGCAATTTGTTGTGATGAGAAGACATTAATAATAAAATTATGTTCATCTAGTGTTGTAGCGTGAGGAGGGGGGGGGGGTCTTAAAGCTCATGTATCACCAAGGGGGAGAGGTGTCAAAAATGGCCTAAAAATACATCACATAATAAATGGACGGCCCCTTAACATACATAGTTATCTAATTTTAAGTTCATTCATTGTTGAGAATTAATTATTTAAAATGATTACAATGTTAATTTTTAATTAAAATTTATATTCTTAAATAAAGACACTGATAGAATACAATCTTTCTTTTAATTTTTCTTCATATCACCTCTATAATCCTTTACTAAACTGGTGGACGCAAACTGGTCCATGGGTGGACGCAATCTGGATTTTCGTGGACGCAAACTGGGAAAACGCTAAATTCCGAAATTTTTTTTTTTTTCTAATAAATACAAAGTGTTTTATTCAAATTTGAAAGTTAATCTTAAAATAGACTATATAGTGAACTTATTAAATAATTTTGAGATTGATACTAGTGCTGGGTTATTTTTATTTTCGCCGTCAAACTTGGGAACTGCACTAAATGGACGCAAACAGGCGAAATGACCCTACATCAGACAGAATAACAATCCACGCGGACGGAGTCGCGGGCGGCCGCTAGTTCGTAATAATTATTTATTTAATACAATATTTTCTATGATTGTATTGTGTTTATTAAGATTAACTTGATGCAGTGAGCTACCTAAATATTTATAGCAAATTAAATAGTGATTTTTTCAGGGATTTAATTTTACTTTTGTTTCACTATTTCTCTGGAAACATGGGTATTATTATTGAAGAAGTAGGATTTTTTTTACAATGTATGAAAGGTCATGGACGTTAAACGTATAATTGCTGGCAGAGCTCATAAGAGGTGCTCCATCTAAGACGTGCCCGTGATCACTAGAACTTTGTTTCCTAACTTCGGTTGTTGATTATCATAGAAATTGCTAATAAATGTAAAAACCAAAACATGATCCGTATAGATAGGCCTAGGATAATTGCGTAAAGATTTTTTGCCAAAATTAGCACCTGTTTCATCTATACCTACCTGTATCTTGACTTGTCGTTACTTGTAGGGAAGGTAGGTACTACATAATGTTAAATGACTGAATCGAAGCACTGATTAGATTCAGTAAGAGTTTTTAGAAATAAATGGCTAAAAAGAAGAGTTATAGGACCGCATGTAGAAATTCGTATTCTATCGTTAAATTTTTATTGCCACAATAAAATTTACCTCCTCAACAGCTGGTGTAAGAGTAATCTCAGGCATTGTGTGGAAAGAGTGTACTTCAAATAAAAACGGCTCCTTGTGAAGTATCCTTCAATGGAATAGGTCGTTGCTTTTAATCAGGTGGCTCGGTTAGCTGCATGCCAAAATGCCAACTTAGTTGGAATAAAAAAGAATCAGTGCCTAATACGTAAGAATGTCAATTTGATAAAAGCAGACAAAGAGAACCATTAAATTAATCAGGATCCCTGGCAAGGTGTTTTGTATGGTTTTTACGTTTATTTATAGCTTTCGTACAAATGTACGGTCTCAGTACAAGTGGTTGATCCCTTGTTCAGTACTTAATCACTGCAGCGGCCGGCCTTGCCTGCCCTTGTTACGGAGAAAAATGTGGCCATACGCCGCGTCACGTCACATTACCATACGCCGAGATTGCCCGCGCATTTACATAGCTGCCCGTTGTGCAAACAAAACACTCGTGTGTGTACGGGAGTTTGCGAAATTACCTTGGCAAGTCCTGAGGCCTTACCATCAAGTCTTAAAGCGATCTTTAAACAAGTGAGTAAAAGTGATGCCGCTTTACATGATGTAAAGCGGCATCTCTCTTACTCACTGGAATCCGTCCTGCTATAACGGCTGGCAGTAAGCTCCCTGTAGACGTTGCTGTCCTTACTGATAATACAGGCTCTTACAAGTGGTTTTGTATCGTGCGCGGTATAATTCAAGAATAGGTAACATTAACATTACAGGTGGTAGAGTCAATGAAAGTTTGAAAAAATATTACAAGTAATATCCATATATCCAGGCATAGAAGCATAAACATTTTAAGGAAATTTAACTCTTAAATTCTTTCAACATTGTTCTTTATTGTTATTTATTTAACTGTGAATAGCAAAGTGACATCTCCGTCGCCACAAATGATTGGTTTTCTTGAAAATAATTGGAAAAGAATTCTGATAAAGAATTTGTCGCTTTTGGTTCGCAATGGCATTATTTAATTTGTTTTCTTTATTTTTCAATTCCTCCTTCCTTTATTTTATTCGCATCAATCTGAATATCCCCGAAAATTTCAGAAGCAATATCCAAAACAGAAAATCAATGTTCACAAATTATATGTATTTCGCCGCTTCTGGCGTCACCTGTCGTGTTGAATATTACATTACCCTAATATCAATTTGCGAACAGGCTTCTAACGATAATAACGTAGCCAATCGACAATATCGCGAGGTGACTCGCTGAATCAGTGATGAGCGAATCGGCGGGGCACATTTAACCTTAGGCGAGCTCCACGCTGTTAGTTTTGCTTTAGTTAGCTATGATGGCTCGCAAGTATGTTCGGGATTTCACCTGGCAAAAGGTATAAATGATGAGAGATTCATCCACATACTAAGTACCTAAGCGCCAATTTATTTAAGCATGAAGAGTAAGAGATAGCCAAATTGTAGCAAGCTAACGAGTACCTAGGTACTACACGAAGAAGAAATGCCACCTTTTTAGAAAAGCACTTGTGTATTTGGGGTGATGACAACTATTAGGTATATCTCCATTTGAGTTGTCTGATGGCTAATAAATAACTGAAAAGATTCATAACAATGCAGCCTTTGAGAGGCTACACATACTTGCTGCCGTGGAACCAGCTGCGTTCTCCTCTGTATGGAATTAGCTTTCCGAAAATTCCCGTTTGACGGACGCCTTATGTTACCCGAGAGGAATGTAGTCTACGAATATTCCTCGTAATTTACCTGGGAGTATTGTTCCAAGCTATTAACTATTCGTACCCGGGCTTCGCTGTCGTTGTGCGAGATCATTGTCAGGCACTATGCCTACTCTTTGAGGAAACAATGGCGCTTTCATCTGTATACAATAATGTAACTTTTTGTCGAGTACGTATAAAGTAACTGCCACATATCCATAGTTTTAAATAGTTGAGTTTCCTTGCACAAGATGTTGTCAATGATTGTTATTATTTCTCGGGAATGTGATATTTTCCTCATGGATAAATGGTGAACTAATATTTTTCATTTTTTCAGTTGGTTCGAAACATATTCAATTCATGCAAACAAAATAGGTATCGAATCTTTCCGTATTATATCTCTGTAATGTTGGTATAATAGATGAAGTACTTGTTTAGGAATGCGCCGAAAGGGTTACAATTTCGCGAGGTTTCGTAACTCGTAGGTTTATCTGAGGGCGAAGAAGAGATAAGATAATTTATAGTCCTGGGAGTATACTCATAGTGAAATGAATTACAGTAAGTTGTGTAAACCTGCGAAAATAAACCAGCAATTTGAGTTTTCGTAATTATTTTAAAGGTTTGTCCCTTTCCTTTCTGAATTGCATACCCTCGCTTATCAATTACGTACCTACGTCAATTCGCTTGAATAGGTACTCCTTCAATAATAGTACTGGCTTCTGCTTTCGGTTAAAAGACCCAAATTCGAGAGCTCTTGTTGTTCGGAGCACTTCCACATTATCTACCTGCCTACTGTAAATACCTGTGAGCTAAATATGTATGAGCAACATTTGCCTTTTCACTAAGTAGCGTAGGTGTACTGTTTCTGTTTCGTTTAGGATTTTCGACATTCTACATTGTACCTCGCCTGTAACGCCTCGATGGTCTAGTAGATAAAGAATAGTCCTGGGTTTGATTTCTGGTCGGGAAAAATGTTTGCCGATTTTTCTGAACACAGACCGGGTTTGTGTTTTTGTGTTGCGATCACCAACACGCATTTGGCAATCGTGGTGATTTGGTCAAAACTCATATTTGTAACGAAAACATGATTTCTAAAGATGGAGGCATTCGCCGTGCAGTGGACCTAGTGGGAGATTAATAGGCTGATACTTTACTTTACTTTTACATTGTAGGTACCAACTCTTAAACTCGTATGTAGAATAAACTACTTAATTATTCGCCTTCGCTTTAAGTTCTACTAACTGTATGAATGTGTGACGAGGAATCCGATTACCTCGTGGTCCTTATAGTGAGACAAAACAGTAGAACCATGTCCCGGTCATACACTGTGTCCCGGCCCTGGCGCCTTCCCGGGGCTATTCATCGTAACTCCTGCGAGTCGCGCAAGTGTCTTAAAATCGCCTCGTATTAGTTATGGGGCAATAAGGGACGCTGGGCGGCTTATGAAAACTTTCTGATGTGGAAATAATATCCCTCTGATTTATCACTGCAAATATACCCAGCCTTCGACGGGAGGAAGTACATGCATTGGAATAAACGAAGTTTGCTCTTGAAACTTATGCATCATACGCATAAATGTTTTTGAATTCACTGTAATTATATTAATAATAATAACACACGGATTAAGTATTGACTGGCCGAAGGTATAAATACTATGTAGCTAGGATACCTACACATCGTTTAATTACATTGTCGCATTGTGAAAGTTAAACTCATTCCATTCTTTGTGAAAGTTAAACTATCCCTAATGACTTATTAAGAAAGTCTTGGATCAAGACATATCTGGAAGAGGAACGCTTCGAATAACTTGCAAAGTATTTTTGTAGCGTCTCCGTTAAAGTTTTAATTGAAATATCTCACAAATGGGGTTAGTTTATTAGAATTGGTATTTTGTTCTGTATTTTGCCTGAATTTACCAAGTTTTTATAATTGCTCAATTTGTGAATAATATATGTATGTATATATGTAGGTACATGGGAAGGTATACATATTTATTTTCATATCTATGGTTTCCCAGATTATTTGTAATGCGTAGCAAAACGAGTGTGGAGCGGTATTTAGAAAGCGCTGAAAATCATAATCTCTACATCTCGACACATCGTCAAACAGCTGGTTGCAAGGTGAATGTAATAAAATAATTTTATTTAGTTAAGCGTTATGTCAACGCCTATCTCTAAACAATAAGCAATCATAACATGCAGAATGTTATCATATTATTGAAATTCTGTGGTTCATTGTAATATTATTGCCGACGTTAATTGGGCGATGGTTGGGAAACCTTGAAGGGATGGTATTACTATTACTGTCTATTTACATTATCCGTTCACTGATTTACATATATTAGGCTTGATATCATAGGTTTATATTGAATAGGATATCAAATGAACGGCTCACAGAATACTATATCTATTACACGACTATTTATATTATTATCACGTTTCCATGAAGACGGGCTCCAATTAGTTTGGGTTTATATCGCGCCAACTGAAACGAAAAAAAACATTAATATTTAAATACCATTGAACGCATACCATTTTAAAGGAAAATTATTATTCGGCAAAAGATAAGATGTCTTAATAAATCAATAATGAGCTAACAAATTCTAAGTCTTTAAGATCTTCAACAAAATCTAACATTGTAGGTAAGGTTATGAGAGTTATGAAATTGAGAATAAAATGTTATTTTTAGACAGATTTCTGTTGAGAATATACAAATATTTTCTGCTCGAGCTCATCCACAATCATGCAATTAGCTCCAGACATTCTGCAAGCTCATTACAGCAATCAAGTAAAAACGCTTTTAGCTGTGTTTACGTTTACCTCCGAAACAATTCCGTTAACTTATTAACGTAATATATTTACGCATGCTCAAGTGCTGGATCGTTTTTGTAACACGTCGCACCGACCCGCGCCTCTACAATGACATTTAACGAGTTAATTAAGGGGTCGTGTACTGAGATATGGCGCAACAGCCTATAAATTCGCACGTGACTTGCCCTTATCTCCCTCGCGACGATGATGTAAATAGAGCCGTGTTTGGCGCTGCTAGTCTTCCTCCTGTTGACCTTTAAGATCCTCTTTTTATTAATAGAATATGTATGACTTGACTATGAAGATTAAACGTAAACCCTTCAATGTTCATTGTAAACTAACATTATAACTGTGTCGATGACAATCCAATTTTGTAGGTATCCATGGTACAAAGGAATGGAAAATACAAGCTCGATTGAAGCACTCCGATAGTACTTATCTACTTGAATTAATGCGTGACACCTTTGACATGAAAAAAGACGAGCAAACAATTTGTCACTAATCCTATATATCCCTTCCTAGGAGCAGGCAACAATCGTGCGCAGCGACTTAATTATGGTTTTCGGCAATCTCGTGAATTATCGACTTCGGAAGTATCTAAAGGTGTTGCCAAATATTAACTGAGTTGAGCACCCACAACAAATCGGCTGAATGAAACAAAACAGCAGATTTGTTCTTACAATAAACCCTTCTGATTATTTCACACACAAAGTCTCAATTTGTTGACATTTGTTCTCCGCACGTAGTTGTCTTCATTCCCGCATGCAATATGCAGGTCGTTAGCGGTGCACGGCATTGTCGCGCGTCCATTAGTGCAGTTTACGGTGCTCGCGCCCGCCCTGGAAAACTCACGACCGAGATTACGCAAATATAACGCGGGACTTTTAGAATAGCAGTTTAATTATATTGTGGCCTGCATTTTTTTGTGCCAGAAAAACCTTAAAGACCCATATTTTTTTTGTTTGCCGTGTATTTAAAAATGCCATCTAGGAAAATGCTGAGTCGTGAAAAAAATATGTGTTTTGTACCTAGCATATATGTACATACAGTACATAGATACGTATTGAACAAGAATCAGTGAATTTGTTTTTAAAATGTTTGACTATTACCAGTTTAGAATATTTGATCCACGACAACACTGAACTGTTAAGCTTTAATTGGTCTGATTGTCATCAAGGGTTGAGCTCAATAACGCCGTGTAAAATGCAAATATTGGCGTAGGACAGCCAGATGGTGCAGAGACAAATTGTCTAATAGCACCGCTAACTACAAATTACCCGAAAATACAAAGTTATTATAATTATAAGTAAACCAATGACTCGTTATGAACAATTACATTCACGTTCTTTTTGTGGTCTGTTTTTTTTTCATTTATAGGTATTTGTTGATTGTGATACCTCGGCGGTGGATTTTAACAAATTGTTTAATTTTATTTCAACGTAAGTGAATGAAATTACAAAACGGTAATAAAAATTGTTCAACAGAATGTGCCAATGTATAGTCACGGCCAGACTACTTAGGACAAGTACTAGTTGTCCATCTGCAGGGTGCGGGACCTGTGTCATTCTCCTGCCCTTATTCCGCACTAGTGAGGGAGGGACCACAATGTTAAAGTTCTTGTCTGATCTTTTTTACTCGAGAATCAGTTGTACTAATTTGAAATCATGACATTTAAAATAATATTAAAGTCTAAAAATAAAATACCTATTACGGACGCAAATAAGATGCCAGATGCCACGTCCAACAAATAATTACATCCGGATTAAAAAAGTTTCCTCAAGTTATTACCAGCTATCAGTTTGACAAGTGTTATCTTATCTCGGCCGGCGGGTGCAGGCGCGCCGAGCCAACCGCCTCCCTGTTCATATTTCATACGTCGATGATAGATTGGTTTTATTGCAACACTCCTGAGTAGAACCGAGTGGTCTTAATAGTGCATTGTGTTCGGCTTGAAGCTAAGTTAACGAGTGTGGAATTTTGAGTAGAGCAACGCAGCGTAATCTAGTTTCATCAGAGATTTGATGAAAAATAGTAGTCAGGCATGTTAGAAATCATTAATTTACCATTTTGCTTGTTAAGTTTGCAAATACTGATATGTCATTCCTCTAGTGACACTACGTCCATTGGATAAATAGAAGTCAAAAGTTTGCTATAAGGTTCATTAGATCTAATGTCAATTGTCCTCATTCAGAGAATCAAATAAGTTCTACAGAGAAACTATGTATTTAAACCTTAGAATAACCTACTTTTGAATGCAATTCCACAAGAACACAGTCATATCCATTCAAAGGCTGCCGCAAAACACGAGCGTCGCATCCCGACCTCAATAAAAGGACACTAGACGCGGCCCCGGGAGCGAACCAATAAAAATTAAACGAGTTTAGTTTAAGCGAACTGTTTAACTTTTCAATCTGCGTTTGCGTTGTTTTGATGCGGTGTGATTATGGACACTGCGGGGTCTCCGACGTTTATACAGAACTCGCAAATGCTTACGAGTAAAACAAAGCTAATTATTAATTAGCTTAGCCAAGATTTCGCTAGAACGGCAAAAGCAAAACTGTTTCCTTACCAAATAAATGAACACGAATAAATTACGTTTCTCATAATAACAAAAATATACGACTTTAAAGTTAATAAACGGATAACTGGTTCTGTTAAAATCAGATGATCATCTGTGTCAATGAGCCCCACGGGAAGGCATTACACATGTTTTGCCGACTCTAAGTAAAATTCACTGAGCTGTAATAAGGGTTAACTCTTTTGAATTCCTTTAAAGGTACTTAAATGAATTAACACTGAATGCTTAAATAAATTAACACGAGAGTGCGTATATTTAAATAAAAGTAAGTAACGTAGATAATACTAGGCTGGGAAAACGCTAGGACGAAAAAAGAACGTAGATAATACTCGTATATGGCTGAGTAAATTAGTAAATATAACAAATAATTTCACAAACGAGATATTATGTAATCATATGTTTACGAAGCAAACTTAATCATTGGATATCTGAAGTAATGTTATAAATATCCACAATTATGTAAGTATTTGCTCTCGTACCTCTGTGAGGACGTGGGTTGAAAGCGAGCCGAGTTATGTAGGGTATAGCAAAATAGCCGAATTCGTAATGAGTGCCTACTGATGTCATAATATTATTCAGATGGAGTATCAGTATCACATAGGTTTAGGTACCAAGATAAAATAAGTTGAATCAGTCTAACTACGTAAGATGTATGAGTACCTAACTGACGTGATTCATTTTCAACGTAAAGTGAAATTAATAATAAATTGGTCATAACAGACCTAATAAAAATAAACAAGCTACACCATGGTTAAACTTGGCTTTCTTATTGTTGCCTACCGATAAAGTCATGTATGTGCCTACTTACGAGTACCTATGTGTTTGTGTTTTGGCTAGTAGGTATGTATGTATGCTGCTTAGGGTTCCGTAGCCAAATGGCAAAAAAAGGAACCCTTATAGTTTCGTCATGTCTGTCTGTCTGTCCTGGCTCGTTCTCCGTCGTTTCTGAACCGATTGCCACGAAAATTGGTGGAGAGATGTATAGTGATAATTCAAGAATTGGTTTTTAAAATAATCGAAAAATAATTATTTTTAAACCCCCTCCCATACATCGAAAAGTAAATTCGAAAAAAAAATTCAACTTACCCCATCGTGTGGGGTATCGTTAAAAAGGTATTTTTAAATACAATAAAACTTGCCTTGAAACCATGTGGATCAAACACAGTCTCGAGATATATTAATACAAAGTTAAAATTAGAGCATCCCCCCCCCTTAACTTTTGAAATACTATTACAATAATTCTAAAAAAAATGTCCTGTATATCTCCAAGTAAGTACTTTTAACGAAAACTATAGCGAACTCTGTATCATACATAGTTATTTTTATACAACTCGACCAACTTATGACGTGCAGTTGCCCTTACTAAATGGTGTCTTAAGCGGTCGGGCCATCTTTTAGCTACGGAACCCTTTCATGGGCGTGTCCGGCACACTCTTGGCCGGTTTTTTTATAGACATAATGATTCACAGAGAAGGTTCATGTTAATGTACAGTTCGAGTATATCGCATTATATAAGTAAAAGAGAAAATTACAAATGAATGAACCCTAAAAACCTGGTCTGGGCTGCTTTGTCTGTTAGTCGGGACAGAAACTAATTATTTTAATGAGAAGTTAACTGAGACGAAACATTATTTACCTTGTTATTTCGGACTTTTTATAAATGTCTGTTCCCTTGTCTCTATTAAAATTGATGTAAATAAACTATTTAAATAAGTGTACCTTACCTTATATCCGTAGTAAAAGTTATCTATAATACATAAAGTCTTGTTGTGTTTGATTACGATATAGACAGGCCCGTTGGTCGAGTGGCTAGAGACCCTGGCTACAAAACCAAGGGTCGCGGGTTCGAATCCCGCTAGGGGCAAATGTTTGTGTGATGAACATCGGCATTTGTACTCGAGTCATGGATGTTTATAAAAGTATTTAAGTATGTCTATCCGTTCCTTAGCTTCCATAGTACAAGCTTCGAGCCTAGTTTGGGGCTAGGCAATTGGTGTGTTAGTCCAAGGCATGTATGCATGTATGTATGCATTATTTTATTTTATAAGCTCTATATTGACTTTTTCTTTTGCCTAAGTTTTTGGCTTACCTTGACTGGTAAGGAAAGGCATGAGGTATTTAGTCCGTCTTTTGTATTTTTTGTGTAGGTAGTATAATAGAGATTGAATAAAGAAATAAATAAATAAATCAATTGTCATCCGTCTCTGGTCACAAGGTGCCTAGATTCCGCATTACAAGTTTGATTTAACTAGCGCAGACGCTCGACTGTTAACTTTGTACAGCAAATATTTCACTTGCCAAGTCAACTCGCTCCAATGTCCGTCGTTTGTTCAATTCACTACCAGTCGATTTTAAGAGAAGTTGAAATTAGTCTTGGTCGAGATCGCAGGTTCTTCTTGCTTGTATCGAATAACACTAAATTCCTTAGTTTCAGTTAGCACATATGCTGAATGAATTGTGAGTATTATAGCTCATATGTATAAAAATAGGTGTCATTTTTCGTTGCTACTTTATTACTCAAGGACGGGCTCACCTTTCCTCTGGTTTATGTAAAGTTTGCACAAAATCGGTAGAGTGGTTCTTCATTTGCCACACGTAGCGAAGCACGTACCGGGCTGCTAGTAGCTCATTTGGATAAGGCTGACCATTATATATATTTGTTTTTTTTAAGAGTTTGAACGTCAAGATTGGCACAACATGTTGATGTGGTACCTATGTAGAGATCGAGCCCATAGTAGCCAGCCTTTCAACCAGGGGAAGTAGGCGTTAAATTATTATATTTCAGATGTTAAACATGAGGAGTTTTTGCCTTTTGGCTATTGAACTCTAAAAAGCTTTGTTGTAAGTGCGCTTCGCGGTGGATATTAAGTTCGCCTCGGGTAAGCGGTTGCTTTCATCGCGCAAGATAACGAGAGCTGTCCTAATGCTACCTTCATTGTCATGAACAAACTACGAGTGATGCGCGCTTTTATTGCAGATTTTTGTACCTCGTTTGGAGATTAGTCTGTTAACTCATATAATAATATATTTCGTACATGTAGATAATAATCTTACTTAGCCGGTTCAAAGGGCTTAAAACGAACGATGACCTTACTACGCAGTGCGCGTTATTTACACATCAGCTATTTGAAACTACCAAAGCCGTGCTTATAACGAAAACTTCAAAACTAGAAAACAATTTGTTATCAATCTTTCTCAGGAATCAGAACTGATTAAATATTTCCCTAAGTCGTGCCTTCCCTTTTATTTATTTCTTCAATCCAATAGTCTACCCTGCGTTGAGATATTAGCTGTCTAAGTAGCCGACTGTTTAGCAAATAGCTCATAAAGCATTCAGTAGCAGCGACAAATGCGAATTAATTTCAGCTGGAAAAATGTCGTCCATTTGTCGCCTGCGGGCTCGTTAGCGGGCGCGCGGCGCCTGCGGGAAATGTATTTATAATATTAATGGAATTCGGATTCAACAGCCTTTCGCCGTTCTCTATTTGGAGGTCAATGTCATGTCGAATTTAGGCCTAAATTTTTTGATATGGCAATTGAGTTCTTGACATATACACTATATTCGAGTCTTGTAATTATCTTTGTACGTTTTTGATGTGGTAGCTGCATAGAAACCTAGCATAGCGAATATAAAGTTTGTCCCCAGCTAGCACATATGCGCTACACATAATATAAGCCATCTACTGTGATAGCAGTCGATCTGTTTGTGAGGAAAACTTTTAAAATTACTTCCCAAACCTTCGTTAATTTAGTAAGAATCATGACAAGGTCCATTAATGCGAATGCTAATAGATCCACGTAATGACGGCTGGTGGCTGGTGTGGCAGGCATATTGTTGCAAGACCTGCTCACTATTTCAGTCTCGTCCGCTAATGGCGTGCCAGATGATTGATGGACCATACTCAGCCTGAGAGCTTTGTCTACGATTTATGGACTCCAGTCGAAGATGTGCTTTCTATTCGTAGGTTAAGTACCTGCCAGAAATATTGCTTTGCTGCAGGCAAAGGAGTCTGGAATGGTGTCACTATGTTAGTTTTTTATGTTCCATTTCCCATTAGGGGCAATTACTTCGGGGTGCAATTCATAAACCTATTTGGCTCGCTTGAAGCAATTTCACTACTTGTTATTCTTCAAGTTTAAATGGCTGTTTCTTTTAAAAGAAACACTGAAGATAAATCCTTGCCCGTAAAACCTCAATTCCTCTCTCCTATTGAGCTCTGAAGACCTCTGTGAATTTATATTTTTTTATAACATTTGTATGAAGGAAAAGGAACAATTTTGTTTTGCTGACCCTTCATTCCAACGATTCATTCTGTTAGCTCAATGTTTCTTGCATTCTTGCGTCGGCTGAAATGTGTCTTTTGTTATCGTTCGGCCGGGGCCGGAGCGTGGCGGCGCGGGACTGGGCGGTGACAAACGATACCGGCCGGCGCGATATTGGCGCGCCATCACTCATCGCCCGCGCGCCTTCAGCCGCTATTGCGCCAAATATGGCTCTCTTCAAAAACCGATAATGCCTTTTAACCAGTTCAGTTGTTGGTCTTCATCAGAACTTGACACGATAACTTCCAAGAAAGCCTTACTCACTAGAGTTTTAAACCAACTCATGTCCATTCTGAGAATTTATTAAACAGTATGATAATAAAAATAAAAATGGACCGGGAGAGACAATTTTATAACACCTCATAGAATAATAACTAATGATTCTACTCGCACATATAACTACCGCACCTTTATCAGTACATTTAGTAAAAGAGTTTCATTCTGTAATTCAGCTACAGGATTTAATGTTAAAATTGGTCTATCTGTGTTTCGAAATGCACAATGGAATACAGAGTTCAGAGAAATGTCACACTACATTGGACGCTGATTAAATTTCCGTTTATTTTTCGTGACACAATATTGGACTAGCGAGAAATGTTTTGTGCAGCAATTAAGGATTTTATTATTTTAAACATACATTCAAAGCTTTATAACGGAAGGTTTTTTGCCTATTATTATTACAACTTCTAAAGAAGACTAGAAAAGTAATGAGGTTCTATAGAAAATCCAAAGGCTGAAATTGAGGTTGGATAATATTCGTTGTTGGATTGCTTCATAAATTAATAATTAATTATACAAGTTTGCCAGGGAATTGGAAATGTAGGTAATTAATTCAACATATTTGTTTTCAATCTCGCGACCGCAATACAGTCATTGATTTCAGAATTGGTAATAACAGTTGCAAAATGCACATTATTACAGAACATACGTCATGCGGTATTGGCTTCATTACTCGTCGTTTTGCATGGCGTTGGTTTTCCAGATTTTGGTTTCCAGAGAATGGCAATATTGCACCAACGACTTCTACTCGTATTGTATACACTATGGGACGCGGCGACTACGTCCGCGTTGTTTCCGGTTTCCACACTCATAGGTATGTACTAAAGCCTTCCTCTTCAAATGAACTATCCAACATAAAAAGCTTTTCTCAAATCGGACCAGTAGGTTCTGTGATTAGCGCCTTCAAACAAACAAACAAACTCTTTAGCTTAACTATATTAAGTATAGATTAGTATAGCTAAGGATTGGTTTAAGTTTCCTGCTCAATAAATGAAAAAAATTAAAATGAAAAATATTATGAACACGAAACACACATTTGAGTGCAAAGAAAGAATTATAGTTTGAAGGCTTTCCTCATCTTTATATGCACGCATTCAATTTCTTTATAAGTCACTCTAACCGCGTGGAGTGACCGCGACCTTCGTCGGAGTGACAGTAAACAGCTGATCGCAGCTAAGCCCTGAAAACGATTTACACTAAGAGGCAACCCTTGTGCTGTCCTGCGTTTGTTTTAATTTACAAGGAAATCACAAAGATCACAGGATATAAACGCAGCACTCTAGAAAGTGTAGTGTGTTACTTTTCTGTTTAGCGACACAGGGAAGTAACGCGAAATAGGGAAATTGAGTTACCTTCATGATAAATAAGTTTGGCCCGAGAAACATAGGATGCGTCGAACTTGTAGCAAATGTCGTTAGTGACAATACCTCAATGTTAGTGACTATATGTTTAGACGGACAAACATTACTGTTAAAATAGAATTCTGCAATGAAACGTTGCCACAATGAAATATAATCAGAAAAGTCACAAAAGACGAAGAGATGTCAAGGCTCTCTACCTCGTTCATTGAATGATAAGAACCTACTAAAACATTTAAAATCGTTCTTAACTTAAAGACCAGGCCCCTGTTCGTCAAGTACTTTGTAATTCTTACCTCCGTTGAACTGGTATCTGCTGTAAACTTAAGTGTTTGAGGGTTTATTTTTAATTTAAAACCTATTATTCGGTTGAACGACATTGGCAGAGGCACCCCTCTAGTAGAGTGTCTTTGTACTCTTAAATTAAAAAATAAAAGAGGGAAGGGAGATGTTTTTGTTTTATAAACTAGATGATTTCACAATGATTCACAAAGCCGAAATGACATAATATATAATAATATTATGCATTTATTCATAAAATAGGAATTGAAGAATAATTATATGTGTATATTTAAGTATATTGTAATCCCACTGTTGATTCTGTCTGTAACAAAAGTGCTTTAAGCTACTTTAAACGGAGTCAGATCAATGTATGTGATGTTGTGAAATATTTATATATATATTTATTTAATTGTAGCAACAGAGAAAAATATTTCCTACGAGGTAATCTGTTCGTTCAATGAATTGAATCCAATAAATTTTCACTTGGAGCCTTAAGTACTCCCAATATCTCCCACTTTATTATTGTCATAAAGTTTAAAGCACGCTTGCCCTCTGGCCTGCGCGGCAGATAAAACGACGCTTACCCTGCCCTAGCCTAGGCTAGGCTCGCTTAGTGGTCAATCAATCACACGATAAGTCTAAAAAACTAGCGGCGCCGATAAATTAGTTTTGAACGTTCTTTAGCAAACGCTTTGGTCAGCGTTTCTCCATCAGGTCGCTGGCTTATGATTGGTGAGCATAGTTTTAACAAAATTCAACTCGTATAAAATAGACCCAGCTCTCGTCTTAACATAATGGTGCTTCAATTCAGTGCTTTAGGTACATTTGATTCTGTGATGCCATGATCGGTGATGTTTGTGAAAACCACAGGATACAAAGCAACAGCCACAGGACAAAAAACCGACAACATAATATTAAACATGGATTTAGTATTGTACACTAGTACACACTTAACTGTCCCTGTATATTTATACCTATAAACAGTTATTAAATCACGCTGACAGATATTTAAAACAATATGAGGTTATCGTATTTTTAATTAATACGTTGATTGGCAATCGCAGCGAACGGACGCATTTAGTAATTACTGCGCGGGACGTAGGAGACACTCGTGTTTTCATAATATTTATGATAACTGTCTTTATTATGAGGAAAACGTTTTAATTAATTTTATCGGATACAACATAGATACAATCCCTGCATTTGAACAGATAATAACTATGATTATTTACTAACCTAGAACATTTTTTTTATTGATACTTACGAATGAGGGCGGGGATATTTGGCACATATTGTGAAAGCATTAAAATAATTTCACTACGTAACTTGAATCAAATAACAATTAATAAAAATAGTCTCTCACATTGAGTCTATGTTTTTGCTGTGATTTTTTGGTTGCCATCGTTGATGAATAATCGGATAAATAAAAGTTACCTCCACCAGACTGCTAAGAAGATCAGTCACTGGGTACATTACAAGATGTTGCCGCTATCACGTGCAATTGTCTCTCAATCTGCGTGATAAGCGGTTTCCCTCGAAGGATCACCTCAAGTGCTATCGCTTCTCGGATATCTCGCGTTATCGCGAAGCCTACGGCGCCGTCGATAGGGAGGGATGTTTAATGCTCCGACTGAGAATCGATTCATGATAACTCAAGACTAAATGGCCGTGGTGGAGTAGGGAAACTTTGAGGTTCGTTTCTTTTAAATGAAAGATGTACCACTTTGCAATATTATTATGTTATTTATAGCGAAAGTATTTACATTGTGTTGAAATCGCATTCTTAAAGGCGGTATCATTTTAAATACAATCAGGTATTTTAATATTATAAAGCGGTATGTGTCCCTTATGCAAGGTTCAAAGTCATTTACAAAATAAGGCATATCTCCCAAGGAATATTATAGTATCTTCAAATTACAATAGTAACGTATGAGAGTTTCAATCGATTATAGTCTCCTCCAATCCGTTATCGATTGTATATTTACTCTCGCCCCTACCTAAGCGATTTTGCATTTGACTGATGTGAGAAACGATATTACGCTCGCACGAAATATGGCGAATTTGGCGCGTTTCCACCAGAACATTTTATTTATTATATCGCGTCGAGGCTCTTGTTCGACAGGGATTTGTTCTGCGTAATGGCGGCGTTGTTTTATCTGTTACATGTTACTTTCTCATGATTTATAAGCCTTTTGTGAGATCTTCACTCATCACTCTCTTTCGATATGAATTCTCCGCATTTACGCAAATAAGATAAGTGATATTTTCTTTTCACCCGTGATGTTCAAATGGTCTTTGTGATTTATTTTTACTACTTCCATGTAATAATACTTAAAAGAAAGCCAGCTTGATTTAAGTATTATAAGTAATACCCATTCCCGTTCAACACGAGTATTACTAGTATGTATACATTTTTGCATTTTACCCAGACCACAGAATGACACATGCTTATGTTAGATTTTTTTTCATAACTGTTTACTAGTTATATCTCATCGATATCCACAGTGTCACAAGAAACTCCCTTCAAGTTTCTGGGGAAAAAGATAACGAGTAGAGGTAAAGATAATCCAACTGATGACATAGTTACGGAGTTTGATGAGAAATTAAGATTGGTAGACACTATCTTCCTTCGTGGTACACAGAAAGCGTGGATTTATGACAATTACCTGACTTCTGCACTCAATTGGCCGTTTCTCGTTTATGACTTCACCAGGCAGAGCTTAACCAAACTGGATGCATTAGTAACTAAATACTTAAAATCGTGGATAGGCCTAGCTCATCCAGCTGACCCATCGACTTTATTCAGAACTTTTAACAGCTTTGGTTTAAACATAAAAAAGCCGTCGCTAATCTTTCAAAATGCAAGAATCACCAAGTACTGTATACTAAAGGAGTCAGAAGACAGTACCATCAACGAGTTACCGCAGTCTTGTATTTCAGTAGAAACTGAGTCGAGATTGGTCTTCTATAAATCCTTTCAGGTTGGTACCCGTACTAACAGGGCAGGCCTTGGGCAGGAAAAGAGAAAGAGCGACAAGGAGATTTTAAAGGGCTTTGCTGTAGAAGACATGAACCAGAACTTTACAATTCATGCCCTAAACCTAGAAATGCAAAATGACTGGGTAAAAATGGGTGAATTCTGTATCCCTCCAGCTTTGAAGTGGAAATCCTTAATATATAGTTGGTCTCCTGAGTTACTCAAGTTTTATCTCAATGCAGTTCAGGCGACGCTTCCCGACCAGAGCAATCTTGCCAGATGGGGCAAGCAGGTAAGTAATACGTGTCTATCGTGTAGAGAAGGTGTCGGCACAGCGAAACATATTCTATGCGGTTGTAAGGTATTACTCGATGCGGGACAATACTCATTCCGGCATGATAAGGTCCTTCAAGTGATTCGGGAAGCCATAAGTTTATCCATAGCAAGAACAAAGAAGGGGTTAACTGGCGGTAATTTTCAGGTAGTCAAGTTTGTTAGAGCTGGTGCCACTAAGCTACAGAAGGGAACACCCAAGCCAATTTCAATCTTAGGTGCAGCAACTGATTGGACACTGCTGATGGATACATATGAAAAGCATTACGAAATGCCTTCGGAGATATGTACCACAGCCTTCAGACCGGACATACTTATTTACTCGAAAGTGACAAGACATGTAGTGCTTGTGGAACTTACTGTACCATGGGAAACAAATATCCCTAAAGATCACAATTATAAGTTAAACAAGTACTGCAATTTAGTCGACCAGATAGCAAGAAGGGGATTCAAGACTGATCTATTTGCAGTTGAAGTCGGTGTTAGGGGATTACCTGCGAAGTCGGTCTATAATTTCTTTAAGAATCTAGGATTGCCAAGATCTGCAATAAGCTCATTTATGGATAGAGCTTCAAAAACTGCTCTGGAGGCTTCTTATCGGATTTGGATAGGTAGGGAGAGGGAGGTTGAGCACGGGACTGGAATTGCTCCACGTCCTAACCAATCGCAGGTTAGCTGACGAGGCTTGACGCGAGCCGAAACGTCTGGCGCTTAAGTGAGCAACGGTGGCCACCGTTAGTCTCGTTCTCAATAATCCCTCTTCCTGTCTTGCAATGGGCCCGGATTTGCTCGGTGAAGCCATTGACTGCTGAGTTCTACACCTACTAGTTGTTTTTCACTATAATTAAACTTGTGATCGTTCTCTCATTTTATGTGTATTTTATAACCCTGAATAAGTAATGTAACTTTATAAAGGTTGCTACTACAGGCTTATTTAGACACAAAAGAATGAGTTCATACCAAGAATAACATTTTACTTTTATTATATCTGAAATGATAAATTGACTGTTTGAAACATTAAAAAGGTTACATTTTAAGTAAAAATAACTGCTTGGTTCGTCCATGACTAGTGATCGTCTAAGACATTTGTGATAATATACCAATAGCATGTATTTCTGTCTTCAATATTTGTGATCGCTAATTAGTAATAACTTTTTAGTAGCTATTTACACACATTGAATCCATTCAGGGTGAGGTTTGGCAAAAGAGGAGCCCACAATGCCGATACAACGGTCGCAATATCGAAACTTTTTCATTTATGTACATAATAATTCGATATCCTTCGTTGTTTATAAGAAATCAGGGTCTTTGTACTGGACTTTATGATGAATTATTAATATAATATGAGTTCAATTACCTTGTTGTTCTAATAGACTTAAGCAGCAAAGTTGTATCTTTCTAATTCGTTCTCACAACTTGAGAGAAAATGCAAAGTTATGATAACAGTATCGAGGCGTAATAAAATATAAGTTTGTCTATTTATTTATTTATCAGCTAACTTGCGTAAGTATTAAGCTGAAGTTTGTAATTTACGAACATCTCTCCACGCTTCAATTAAGAAAAACTCAATTATAAGTTGGCAAAACAAATAATTTATCATTTAACTGATAGAAATAAGTTTTGTTAAAAGAATTTTTATTTAAATAAACAACACACTATCAAAACTTTACATTACCAAATTCTTTGAATGCTTGTTAAATCTTTTTAGTTTAAGAACTACGAACTATGTAGTTTAAAAAAATACAAGGTATGTGTACAGTTGTAGTGTGGTAATAAAACACAAGGTATGTATGCAACGGTAGACGCTCCTGCTCGCCCGGCGGCCGGTACAAGAGTGCGCGGCGAGCTCCCGCTCTCCGCGCCCCCACCACCGCACGCCGCGCCAGCAAGCGTGTCCACTATATTTATTAGCTATACATCACATCTACCTTTTACAATAAAATAAAACAAAACTCTATTAGTTATTTCCCAAGTACATCATTGTATCTGACACTACCAAGTTTCCTTAAATAATTTACACAGATCAACTATATATACTATAACTATATAAATCAACAATATAGATTGACATAAACATATCTATGATAAAGATAGCATAACTAATCGTCTACATCACGATTGTCAGAGCATTCACTAGAATCTCTCATAGTTCTATAATTTCCATTAGAAAATAATAATTACCTTCCACTTTCCTTCAACTTGTTTTAAATGTACGTTTTTTCTTCTTTATATGCACTCTGTTATTGTCATTTTCCAAATCTATTTATTTATATAAGTTAATTTATTTAATAAGTACAGCCAAAAAATATATATTTTTGCTAATGATAACAAAATACATATGAAGGAACCGTTCTGATATGCATCACAATAACTGCGTACATAAAACTTACTAGTAGGTACAGTAAATATATACAATGGGACAACTGAGTCGGAAGCACCCATCGGGCTATTTATCCGACAAATACATTTAAATTTAGAAAAGTTTTGACAATAAATATCAAGATCTACAATAATATTAATAACCTGATTATACTCAGCCACAATCCTTGCCAAAGGGGGTTGAAGACCGAGTTTTGAATTTATTTTACTCAGATTCAGATTCGTTAATTGCAAGTCACAAGTTATTAAAGATGTTTAAATGTTAATAATTGTATTTGTGACTGTAGAGGAAATAATGTAAGAAGCAATAGCTTATATTGTTGTTTCTCTTTACAGGTATGTAAATAAGTTATTATTCTTAGCGTAAGTGTAAAATTAAGTGTAATTAGGTATGATTGTCATGCTCACAATAAATATCTCTTCACAGAGCAACATACGGAACTATTGTTTCATTAAATAAACAATCTATTACAATTATATGTAGAAAGTAAAGGTGACGCCCTGCAAGGGCACAACAAACGTGTGGGGCAACTATTGCCTTCTTTTTTTTTTTTATATATTAATATTATATTATATTATATTCATATTATATTATATTGCATTATGTACCTATGTATTATTATTCATTCAGCAGAGTTATCAATTATTGATAAATCTGTCATTAAAGAATTCTGAAATGTCATTAGCATTTATTTATTAAGATGTTTTAAGTTTTTTTTTTCAATAAAAAGGATAGGCTTTTCTATATTAATTAAGACGCTCATTATAAGGTTGACGATGGGAATTTCCGCTACACAGAAATGCCAAATGCTTGGTAAAAGCACGCTGTATGCTCTCCACTCTGCGAGTGTACGCTATAAAATGGACTCCAGATTCAGGAAGCAAATTCGAGATGCCTGCGCACTAAAGCGTTATTGAGTATATTATATTTTTTTTTTTTTATTTTTTTTTTTATTACTTGATGTGGAATCATGTTCCAGCGATAAGGGATATACAGATTGCATCGCACCAATCTACCTTTCTCCCAAGGTCTTTTTGAATGAGGTTACTTTCCTCAAAATTAACAGATTTCTGTAAATTTTGAGGTCACCGGCAAATAAATATGTTATGCAGTTTTTTATATTTTGAAAGAGAGATCGATATCAAATCTCTAATGTGCTCTCTAATTAAAGAACAGATTAAAGACTTGAAGGCCTTTACTAAACAAGAAAGCGTTGATATAAGGCGGTAGTTATTTATACACATGTGGCGGGTCATTTCATTCTCTCTCTAAGATGGTTGAGTGAGGTGATGGCTGCCGCCACATACGTCATACTTGTGAACAGGTGCCACCTTTGGGGACTGGTCGACCAGGGCGCCTCCAGTCCAGAATAAATTAAGAATTTAATTTTCATTTTTTAATTTATTAGGTACACACAGTAGACTATGTATGACTCAGTGAAAGCAATTGCTGATGCATTATTGTTGCAAGTTTATTTTTATATTATTGCAATAATTTTGGCATTTAAAAAGAGCAACTGTCGAGTTTCTTGCCGATTCTTCTCGGCAGAATAACAGTCATTACTAATAAAAGTCATTAAAATAACAGTTTATTTTTGATGACGATTCATAAGTGCTTATATTAAGCCCATTTGAATTGTGACATCTACTTCAGAGCCAGTGGTATTCGATGTCGTCTCTAGGTATGATTAAGGTATTTAAGGAACCGTTTCTGTACTTTATCTTTTCCCGAAAGGGGGTTGATAACTCATTTGTTGAACCATTTAGGATGACTTCGTCTACTACGACGTCGTTGTTTTCCTGACTCAACATAAAATAAAGAAATCATTTGATCAAAATCTCCACAAGCCAAAAACTAGACCGGCCAAATTACACACTGTAACGCAGCCACAATGTTGCAATAGTCGGCTTTAAAAAAATTGGATAAAGATACACTGTCGTTGGAACGGAGAAAATTTGATTTAGGGTAAGGCATGATAAACAAGAGGCTCGGATTAATCCCGTAGCACTTATTGATAGCATACCTGATGCTGCGGATTCGTAACCAACGCATAATGTATGCGACTGATAACTAGTCTAGATACTGTTCATCACTATTACTGATGTTATTGAGTTGATGAAGGCCATTAGAAGATAAAAAGCCGATTAAGTGTAACCCAAGTTGTACTTGTAATTAAGTGGCGTCATTACGTATCATCACTAGGCTCCCAGTGGATACCACCAAGGTTGCAGTCACAAACTACATACCTATTACAATATTTTCCGATCGGTATTGAGCAAGTTCCACAATGTTAAGAAAACGCTTTAAAGGTTCCAATTTTACTGGTGGAGGTACGAAGGTACTAGGTACACAACGCAAATAATAATATTTTATTTATAGTATTCCCAGTTTGAAACTGTAGTCTGACCCAAACGCTTTTTATATCGTCGTATTTTAAGTCTTGTTAGCGAGTAGACAGAATATTTTGGGACAGAGCTTAAAGAACACTCCCACCATCCATTTTAGAAAACACCACCAGAGCCAACACACACACGATCCCTACGATAGACTATTGTCCACGATTTCGTCTGTCGAGATGTTAACCACGTTTCAGTGAGTGCAATGGCATGGTAATTACAAAGCAAAATGCTATCAAACACTAATTTCGTTTTGGTCTCAAGACCATGGACATTTTGGTAGTACAACTTAGCATAAACACATCAAGCCCGACCCATGTGCAAAACGTTACCTTTTTGGCCTCCGGCATGGTGACATTTGTCGCCGTGCGGTATAACTTTAGGCCTCGTCGCGACCATTTTCAATTGTGGTGGCTAATAGTGGTATTAATTGTGACATGACTGTGGGACTATACTTTTAATCAAGGAAATTGTCCGCTTTTATAGGTACCGTTCTAATTTTCATAGAACTACCTCTTTGGACATTGTAGGTACCGTCCTATTTTCATAGAACTACCTCTTTGAACATTGTAGGTACAGTTCCGATTTTTATCGAACTACCTCTTTGAATATTGTAGGTACAGTTCAGATTTTCATCGAACTACCTCTTTGAATATTGTCGGTACAGTTCCGATTTTCATCGAACTACCTCTTTGAATATTGGCGGTACAGTTCCGATTTTCATCGAACTACCTCTTTGAATATTGACGGTACAGTTCCGATTTTCATCGAACTACCTCTTTGATATTGTCGGTACAGTTCCGATTTTCATCGAACTACCTCTTTGAATATTGGCGGTACAGTTCCGATTTTCATCGAACTACCTCTTTGAATATTGGCGGTACAGTTCCGATTTTCATCGAACTACCTCTTTGAATATTGGCGGTACAGTTCCGATTTTCATCGAACTACCTCTTTGAATATTGTCGGTACAGTTCCGATTTTCATCGAACTACCTCTTTGATATTGTCGGTACAGTTCCGATTTTCATCGAACTACCTCTTTGAATATTGTCGGTACAGTTCCGATTTTCATCGAACTACCTCTTTGAATATTGTCGGTACAGTTCCGATTTTCATCGAACTACCTCTTTGAATATTGTAGGTACCTACATGGTTTAGGTACCATTTGATTATTTAGACTACTTCTTAAGTGTTACTCTCAGTTGTTGCCAAAAGTAATATTAAATTTTATCATTAATTACACGAAACTTAAAAATATTTTAAGTTTGGATAGTATCTTTAATCTTACTTTACGTTCGTTGATTAGACAGTGAAATTAGCGAACCGTTTGATGGTGGTTTGCACGGCGCAGCGCGAACACCTCACCAACTTTGCAATTTCTTTCTGCTACTTGCCTTGTTCATGGAGAAGTTGTATTTTCACACAATTCTCTAAACAAATTTCACTTCTTTTTGGCATTTTTTTTTAAATAAATTTTTCGTCAATCTAATAACTTAAACAGAAATGAAAGCTTGTTTACTCGTAAAAGATCCGAAATTATTTGAGACACCGACATAACATCTCAGATGAGCCATTGTTCAATTGGTAAACATGTTTTGTGCATTTTTTAGGGTGCCTAATACTTTTGGCCAAGGGTGTATCTGTTATTTCAATAAGGTATCAGTACCTATATCTATGAAGGTCTTACTTTCACATTGTACACATAGGTACACACGCATTCATGTATAAATGTATTCGAATAAAATAACTATCATTCACGTGATAAAATATTCATTAAACATTTTACGACAATAATTAATTTTTTGTTCTATACTTGCGAGGAATCTTAACTTTTAGTTACTTTACTTAGTGTTAACGTTTAATATCGGGCGGGAGTATAACGAACACCTGTGCGCGATTCCGGTCCGCGCGAACAATAGAAACAGCATTCCATCCGATAAGCAAGCTTGTAGGTACCCAACCAAAATGCACATTTAATAAACGTATTAATTTTTAAAATTATTTTGACAACAGACTGAGATAACTTGTAAGTAATTCTACTTTATTACGGTATAGGTAACAACCAGTGTCTGTAACCTGCCTTACTAATTAATTCATTATTACTGTAACTGTTTTACGGTAACATGAAATAGAAAACAGGTATCAGTCACTGATTTACCTCTAGTAGCACTTTGTGTTTTATTTAGCACAACTATATTTATTAATTTTCATACCTTGGTTATTTAGATCCTGGCAGGGTCGCCACTTGTACAGTTGTAGTGTGGTAATAAAACACAAGGTATGTATGCAACGGTAGACGCTCCTGCTCGCCCGGCGGCCGGTACAAGAGTGCGCGGCGAGCTCCCGCTCTCCGCGCCCCCACCACCGCACGCCGCGCCAGCAAGCGTGTCCACTATATTTATTAGCTATACATCACAGTATGTACATATATTCAATATGTACATACCTTGTATTTTTATAAAATTACTTAAAGAAATCATAAGAGGGAATAAACGAATCGATAAACTCGTAAATCTCGATTGTGGCGTACCGTGAGGGAGCCCTGTAATGTGAGCCATTGTGTCAAGCATCAAAGGCATGCAGCGCCCTTTGAGGCCGCAATCAAAGCGGCGGGTTTGCCAAACCATTTCACACGTGATCGCATTCTTCGCGTTGCCTCAAATCGTTTGCATTATATTCGGCGCAGCAGCAACAGAATCGAGAAATCTTTGATTATTTAAAATCCTGTTTGATTGCTATAATTTTACTAATGCTTCCAGAAAGCCTGTGGCGTTGCGTTGTTGAATTTGGCTCCATGTACTCTTCAAATTACTGGTTGGTCCCTGTCGTGTTCCGTGATCGAACAACGTGCGTATTACTGGTGGAGGAATATGTCTATACTAATATATATAGCTGAAGAGTTTGTTTGTTTGTTTGAACGCGCTAATCCCAAAACTACTAGTCCGATTTGAATTTTTTTAGTTTATAGTCAATTTGACGAAGAAGGCTTTAGGCTATTGAAAATCGAAACCCACGCGGACGGAGTCGCGGGCGGTCGCTAGTGAAGTCCATAAAGTACATCCAAGTATACCACGGTTCACCATTAGATGATATCGAGAAATTTTACGCCAGCATTTTTACTGTAGATTTGATTTGAAAACTTAAGCGTGAATTAAGACTATTGTACGGATCTATAAGGGTTGATTTAGTTCTAAATTTCTTAGCGCTCGGGAGCTGAGTTGCGAGCCCGGAGGAATTCAATTAAGCTCCTGAAGATAACTATCTTCATTCAGCAGAGATAAAATAATAAAGTGCACACGAGGAAAAATTAAATATTCTTTGAATTAATATACTATCGAGAATCGCAGCTTCCTATCATTATTTCCGGGATCCCACTTTATAACGATCTACTTCCATCCAATACATTACATAAAACTGAGTTCAAGCTGAATTTTATCTAAACATTTTTACTACACTAAATGATACATCTTTCTTTTCAATTCATTGACACATCCCGATAAACTAGTGGTCATAGAGTTGGATAAATTCGAACATTATTCTCGGAGCACCGGCTCGTCGGCTAGCGCGGGTTACAGATACGCGCAATAAATCCCGGGTTCAAGCCCCGGCACTCATCTATCCCGCGACTGCGGGAACCCAGAAGACGTCTTTTTCTTCGTCGCTTTTTAAAGCTTAGAATCCGAACAAGTACTTTAAACTTTACCATTTTCTTGTTGTTCTTACTGCTAACTAGTTCTACGCTCTTGTTATGCAAAAGTACTACTTACTTAGGAAGTAAACTTCGCAAGAAGCGGACGAGGTTCGTTGATTATTTACAAAAAGTAATAAAAACACATTAGTGCTTATTCAAGAATTTCCTTGGATAAGCACTTAAGATGCTTAAGGTGTATTGAAAATAAAGTAAGTGAAAACATTTAAGAAGTTTAATGTACGTTGTATGAATTAAGAGCGGAAATGCATAACCACTCGTGTCTCTTGTGTTTTTTTAACCTTTTGCAAATAGTGGTAACTCATCTAGCCCCTTGTTGAAGATGATGATGATTAGCCCCTTACAAATATTTCACTTCATATATAATCAAAGAATACCGTAAGAAAAAAAATTGCTGAATATTGACGACTTTCTGGAAATACCAGGGCAAAAACAAAAACATTTTACCAATATAAAGTTTAGTGAGTATTACTTATTCCCAATTCTAGCAACAAGTCGCTGGATGATTGTGTATTAGAACCAAGATTTACTTCCCCCGAGAGTACAGCGATGGATATAATGAAGCTTTGAGGTTCTTAGATCACTGTATAATAGAAAGACTGACTGTAATAAATAAAATATGTATTTACTTTAAATCAAAGCTTGCTATACGATTAAAGCCTCCCTACGTACATTACATTATAACCATAATTTGTAAACGTACGAATATAAGCCTCTTACATTACAAGTTTTCATTTAACTACTCGTACTTATATAGGCCACTAACGGAAAAACTGCTCAAAATGAAACTGATTTCCACAGTTTCTAGAAACGAAATAAAAAATTGTACATCATGTCATGTTGCAGAATATTAAAATAACTACTTTTATTTACGTTGTGTCCCGACGGCGACTCTTCCGGGATAAATATGCAGTAAAATGACTATTCAGCCGGGACGCCATCTGGTGCTGCGTCAGGTTATCCCGCGAATAAATAACCGCGCGTCCCGGGCGAACGCTCTACCTGCGGTATTCATGAATGTGCATATTGATGGGTAAACGAAATCGAATTAAAAACGGTTATTTTATTAACCACACTCGTTATACATACTAAGCCACGAAAAGACAGTGATTCTATTTATTCGCTAGAGCATTCCATATTTATTAAGAGACAATACCGATTTTGTTAGGGGAGGTGGCGTCTTTTTTTTTCGAGCGTCCACCAACCAAACTTGGTAATCTAATGGTAATGTTTGGTCGAAAGACGCGAGGACAAAAAAATTGGCCAAGTGCGAGTCGGACTCCCACACTAAGGGTTCCGAACAAATTCTATTTGGACGTATTAAAAAAATACTGAATAGATTTCGTTCGAACCAATTTTCGTTGGTAGTTTTTATGGAAATGTACATCATATAATTATCACTCTCACTCTCACTTTTTTCCGCTTTGGAAGGGTCTGTCACGCAAAGTATTCACTTTAGAAAAAAGTGATATTAGAAACTTTAGTATAACTTTTAAAGACCTATCCATAGATACCCCACACATATATGTTCAATGAAAAAAAAAAATTCGAGTTTCAGTTCTGACTATGGGGAACCCCCATTTTTTTATTTTTTTTCTATTTTCGTGTGAAAACCTTGTTGCGGTTCACAGAATACATCCACTCACTAAGTTTCAACAGTATAGTACTTATAGTTTCGGAAAAAAGTGGCTGTGACAGACTGGCGGACAGACAGACAGACAGACAGACAGACAGACATGACAAATCCTTAAGGGTTCCGCTTTTTTGAAATTTTGGCTACGGAACCCTAAAAAGTTGCAATTTCCCATACAAAAATGTATGAAACGAAGAAAAGTTCAAACCTGATTTACTCAGTTCGGACTGAGTTTACAGCTATACTGCCATAGCAAATATCGTTTGTAATACCCTCAAGAATATAGATTACAAGTTTGGTTGGCTCGTAAAAAAAAGACGCCAATTTTAGGCATTGTCTTTTGAGTTTTCTTTTGCCTATGTTTCCAGAAAAATACCCGAATTCCCAGATAACCATTTGAGCGTGAACATATATTCTAAATTAAATTATTTTAACTTGGTTGTAAGTCATTAAAGTAACGAAACAATTATTGACAGGCCATTCACGTCGAAGTGCTGGTAGGTGAAAAAAGATATGACGTGCAAAAGAATTTCTATGTAAATCAAATTGCAAAATAAACCACTTTGACTTTGACTTTGACTTTGACATAATTAGTTACGTGTAGGTACCTACATATTTATAAGGGTATTGTAGCATAATTAGTTATATTGCTATATCCTTAGGCATTATGAAGTGCTTTCTACTTAATAATGCCTATGGATATAATTTATCCGATGGGCTGCATAACCAGTGCTACATTTCAGCCCATCGGATGCCCCAGTCGAACAGAGCTTGACCAGGAAACGAACCTTGATATCTGAGTAGATTGGATCAAATGAAGCGTGTTAACGAAGTATCGTTTTCAGTAAAATATTAGGGTGTACACTTCCCAATAGAGTGTGCTCCTCTGATCGGAATAAATAATTGATTTATGAGCTCTTCCGGTTGTGCTCTATCGTTATGAATGGCCTTTTGAATAGCCATATTTTGCCGGATTAAACTGAACCAGATATAAGTAACGAAAATAAAAATCTTCTAATTTTTATTTGAACACACGGGTATAATTTATTAATAACGTAGGCAGGAGGTTAGGTGCCTTCCTGTTGTTTATAATCACTACATAGTATAAAACAAAGTCGCTTTTTCTGTCATGTTGTATGTTGTATGTCCCTATGAACGCTTAAATCTTTAAAACTACGCAACGGATTTTGATGCGGTTTTTTTAATAGATAGAGTAACTCATGAGGAATGTTTTTATGTATAATATCATCCATTAAATAGTGGACAAGTACCACGGGCGAAGCCGGGGCGGGCCGCTAGTAAGTAATATGTATGTTAATTTCAGTAATTCATTTCCATAACACCTCTTGTGGTAGTTTTTGAGTATTACTATCCACACACACAAACTTTTGCTTCTAGTTTATAAATCGATTTAGTTATGTATGGCAGATTTAGTACGTTGCCTTTGGAAAATCAAGACAAAATTGTATTCTCCTCAATAAAAGCTACTACTTGATTTGAATGATGTGGGTAGATAAAAACACATAACTCCTATATGTATGTATGTCTAGTCTTATGCAATGTAACACAGGTCTGCGACATGAAAACTGTTTTTTTAATACGTGATTTCTATAGTATTTTTGAAGCTGATTTCAGAAAAAATAGTGAAAAAATTCCTACACGTACAGTTATTTCACAAAATACATGTATAGTTTTAGCTTTTATTGATATTTCTCTACATACCTAGGTACTCTTGTGAATTTGGATTTCGGTATTTTGGATCACCATTAACTATTATGCCTTAATTACTTTTTAAAAGCAAATAAAAGTACTTAAGGCTATATCTTTGTGCACAGTTTCCTGGTTTATCTGAGACAAAGCTGAAAGAAGGAATCTTTGTCGGACCAGACATTAGAAAACTAATGAGAGATCCCAATTTTGAGGACAAAATGGAAACAAAAGAAGAAGCAGCGTGGACATCTTTTAAATTGGTTGTTCCCGGTTCCCTAGGGAACATAAAAGATCCAAACTACAAGACAATCGTCGCATGCAATATGCTCGAAAACTTGAAGAACCTCGATTGTAATATGAGCATTAAAGTTCATTTTCTCCACTCACATCTTGATTATTTCCCTGCAAACCTTGGTGATGTAAGTGAAGAGCGGGGTGAAAGATATCACCAAGACATAAAGGAAATGAAAAGAAGATACCAAGGAAGGTGGAACGTCAACATGATAGTAGACTACTGCTGGATGTTGAAACGGGATGATCCTCAACAAGTCCACAGCCGGAAAAGAAACAAAAGAAGCTTCGACAACAATAGAAAGCGTTATTATAAGGACCTATTAGCTTATAGAAAGCTAAAAGTGTACTGGAAACGTAGTTTATAACCTGATTTATAAATAAAATAAAATGTTATAACTTTTGGAAAACGTAAAAAATGACTTAAATCTGCCCTCTTTTGTAAGAAATTCTTACGTGATAGAAAAAAACGGATTGAATTTTTGAAATCAGCGCTAAAAAGTACATAAAAGTCAGTTGTCAAATCTAAAACAGATTTCCAAAAAAATTTTTTTGCAGACTTGTGAATCAATGTACTCAGCAGATATTCACAATGTTACAATTCAACATGTAAAATAGTTTTGTTTAGACACTTACAACAGGCTTTGTGTAAGTTTTTTTTAAAATAGATAATAAACCATTGTTACTGGGATTCCGCATAAAAAGATTGCTTTAAGCTGGACCCAATCATTGTGGTGACACAATCAAAATCATTTGTACTCGTATGCTAATTGAATGTAAATATATCAAATTATTAATCCCCGAGATTACAGAGTTTTGTTATTAAAAGTATTATTAATACCGTTGCAAAAGGATTGAATCCTGAACAGGATTGTTGAAACTAAAAACAACGTATAGCATTTTTTTCGCTGATCGTAATATGTACATATATTACAGGTATGTGTGTATGAGTACCTACCATAAAATTAAAAATCCTCCGACATTTGGGGATTGGGGAGAAACAAGTGGATTTCATTGCGTAAATAACTCACTATTTGATTTAAGGCACATACGAGTATAAACAAGGATACCCCTGCCTAATATCTAAGTTAATATTTTACAAGTCAATTAAGTCGCACCACACGTTACGCATTTGTGAGTAGGCTTCGTGCCGGATCGCTTTCCAATTAAATCTACTAGTTAATATGACACGAGGATATGAAACCAATGACACGTTTCGTAATAAAGGCCCGATTCAATTACAAATCGATCGAGCCGAAGGGTCTAGAACACGACATTAGTAGAAAACTAATATCTTGTACTGAATGACACTCACAGCCAATTAACGAATGTTCATTTGTAGTTTATGAATTGTTGAGACTTAGGCTTAGAAGTTTTCTAAAATTATGTTTGTGATCAAACACAGTTACTTGTAGAGCCCGTCTTATTTACTTTAAAAAGTTATCTGGAATAGTTTTGCCCTCAACCAGTCTCAAGGAGGATTTCGCTTCGACTATCAAAATAATGATACTGGTACCTACGAAGTTTATATTTAGATATTTAAGTATTGTCGTGGATCACAATTATACTTGTATAAAAACTTGTAAAGATTGCGAGGGATAGGTATCAAATAAGATAAGACGAAATCATAAAATATTTATTTCACCTTCACGCCAAAGGATTCTAATATTTACACTTCAGTCAATGTTTTTCTTTTTTATTTTATTTTATTTTGGATTACCAACATAAGCATTAGTACAAAATAGCTTGACAATTTATCACTAATTACTTATATCTAACTAAACTTATAATAACAGGTAATCTCAGCATGTTAAGCAACTAGAAACTAGTATTTTTTGAAGTCAAAAAAAAAATGAATTAGTTAACTAACCCTTAGGAGCTGTTCATTATATCTATTCAGTTGTGCTTTAATTAACCAACATAATTGAAGGTATAGCTTTGGTTAAGGGATATTGGAATAGTCTGGCCCGACTGGAGAATTTCCAAGACTTCTCTGGAAACGCGCGGGACGGTGGTTTAACGTCGTATTTACGCGCTACTAGCGAGGCTCTTTTCCTGTTGTTGCGAATGTCCATGATTTTCAACCGATGGTAATGGATAGAGCAGTCTGTCTGTCTCTTAAATTTTGTACGTTAGTGCATTTTACCTTTCACCCTTCACCCACAAGCTAAGGTTGAAATTTTCGACTTGACATACCTTCATATGAGAGTTCAGCCTTTTGAAACATTAAACCAATGCATAGCTGATGTGTCTATTACGCGGCTTTAGTAGGCGTTGTTTAATCTAAAAAAAGCTTGTCCCTCGGGCGTCGGGAAGGCGTCGGGAAGATTCCCGTTACGAGGCAATTTCACGCGAGACGCCGCGGGACCTAATCCACACGCATGTTCCCCGCGCTGCAGCAAGCGGCTTTTAATGAAAGCTCATGGCAATTTGCATGCTATCATCATTAAAATCATATACTAGGGTTATACTATATTCTAAAGCCTTCCTCGTCGCATGGGCTATCGAACACAAAAATATTTTTTCAATTCTATAAAAAAAAACGTGTCAATATAGGACAAAACTTGACTTTTTAATAGGTTATTTAATGTTTGTTTACTTTCAGGCAAATGATCTTTGACGTTGTAATAACTACTACTGGAAGACAGAGATGTAGGATTTGACGAGTATGTGTGCTGCTTGATCGCACGACTGGAATCGCTAGTTAAATATAAATTAATAAATAAATATTTCACAACATCACATACATTGATTGTTAAGTAGCTTAAGCACTTGTGTTACAGACATCAGAATCAACAATGGTATTACAAATATACATAAATAGATACATATAACCCCCATACCAGGACAAACAGTTTGTTGTATCTATGGGATTTACTAATTAGCAAATCCACGGATTTGGAAGTAATTTCACGGGTTTCTAATGTCAATTCGCTTGCGTCTGTTTGACGGGTTGATTAGATCACGGGTGCTGACGGGCTAATGGATTGTGACGTCACTGTCGCCTCTCATGCGTACTCTGTTCCGCTCACTTGGTTTCGTACACTGGTTTACCCGTTTTTCATAATTAAATAAATATTAGAGAACATTGTATGACCACACCAGGTTTCAAATATTAATTTCCTAGATTAACCACTTATGTTACGAATACCAAAGATTTATTCCCATAGGATCACATTCTTCGATGGTTATATGTATCCCAAAACTCACGAATTACTCTTACTATGTTCAAATACCTATAGATAACTACATCATCATCATCCTCCTGCCCTTATCCCACACTAGGCGGGGTCGGCGCAAAATGTCCTCTATATGTAGATACCTACTACCTTTTGTTCTAAAACCCTATAAGAAGTACTGTGGTCGGCACTATTGCGTTTTCCCGTGTTCTGAAAGATATCATTCCGTCTAAGGTAAAACTAAATCGAAATTTACCTAAGTATAATGTAATATAAAAAAAATAACAACTTTAGGGATTATTTCAAAGTTATTATTGGTCTATGCAAAGTGTATAAAACTGGCAAATGCCCCAAAAGTTCCAACGCGGACTCGGTGGGGGTATGCATGATAATTTAATTCCAGTAATCTGTCGGTGGAGTGGTATTAAATCTGAGCGGCGTGTTAGTGTGTGTTTGTGTAGGCCACGTCTGCGTGTGACCAGCCGGACTGTGCAGGACATAACGTTTCTTAACGAGTCATGTGAATTTGGCAAAAATAAATGAAAATTATTCTTGTTTAAATGATTATAAACTTCTAGATAAGTTGAAATAGCAATTAAGTTTATTAAAAAGTTATTACAGATTCTATTCGAGGTTTCACTATAAAAACTAATTTTGTGTTGAACTACTTTAAATTTGATAAATTTCTGTTATTGACAAGTGCTTCATTAGTTTAAATTTCAACAAGCCAATAACTATAATTAACAAACATAATTAACTAGACTAATGTTCGTAGCATTTTGCTAATTTAAACTTGTAACATAACCAAATGAATGAAAATATTTGTAATGTTGAACCGTGTCCACAGTGTAGCAGGTGCTGCTGGCGTGAGGCACACGTCGTCGCGCACAGATTATCCTAATTACAGATGATATGAGCTGGTTAGACGAAGCGCCAACATTACGCCATTTGGATTTGCGCTCAAAACTCGAAACACGTATTTACTCTTTGACTTTGACGTTGCTTTGTTTCGATTCTTTGACGTGTCGCTAAGGGCATTCTAATTATGTCTGTGACAGATTCTTCTAGTGACTTGGGGTCGTGTTAGTGGTGAATAAGCTTCTGAACAGAAGTAGTTATAGAGTATTGAAATCTTCGGATTGAGACCATTAAACATTGCTTTACTGATACCTACCTAAAAACTGTAAGACGCTTACTTTCTCACTTTTAATAAATTGGTTTATTTTCTCCTGTACATATTCAATGAAAGCAATAAATATCGCTTCTAACAAACTTGTACCTTACAAGTTTGTTAGAAGCGATCCAAAAGTTTGTTCAACAAACTCAGTAGTATAAGTACTGGAGGTAAACAAAGGAATTTTTGTTAGATTTATGTGGGTAGTTGCGATGCCCCTTCCTCTTTCAGGGCCCAATACCGCGGACCTCTGTGCAGGCGAGTGTACGTGGAGATATATCAGAGCGGGAAAACAGATTTAGCAAGTTGTTGTCAAAAGCGGCCGGGGAGTTTATAAAGAAAACAGGAAACAAAAGGGAAAGGTTTGGCCAAAAGGATTACTGGAATATTTCGCGAGGGCCGCCCGCTCCGCCGCATAGGCTCCCAGGGTTGCACACCGCTCTACCGACTAACAATAATGTCCATTGAAGTCTCGTCAATCAAAGTTTCAAGCGAGATTAATAATATCTAGGACATTTATTTAGTAGGGGCTGGTTTAAGGAGAGGAAAGCATTATTGTACTTTCTAATAAGTATAATATTAATTACCTCTATCTAATCTAACACTTAGGGCCAGTAACTTCGCTTGATGTGCTATTTGCAAAACATTACTGTAATGTAAGTCTGACGCTAGAATCCCTATTCAGGCGTGTGTAAGATTCATCCACATCATGTTTTGAAAATGAGATAATTCATCATATTTCATCAATTACTTTTAAAATACAGTACGTTATTTATTGGGTCAGAGGTAAGAGCGAATATTGTTATGGTTGATATCTACATTTCCGTGAATCGTGATTGCAATTATTAATTGAGTAAATTTTGAATTTTAAATGTACATATAAACCGTGAATCCATACATTTCAATTAATTTAATTTGCTAGGATATCTACTTAATTCGGACAATTAACATTTCATGGACAATATGCAACCAATGCATATTGTATCGAGGTAATATTTATTTTCTGTTTAAAAGTAATAGCAGGACGAAACATATAATTTTAAGTTAAACATTTTATTTAATGAAAATAAATGAATTATGTTATCTACTTAAGTAGTTTCGCGGCATCCCTTGCCTGGTGGGCACAGGACTATTTGACGTTGCGAGCACCGTCGCAAATCTAATTTCAGGCTCAACGGGGAATTCGGTCATCGTTTTAAAAGACTAATACAACTATACTAATAACTAATATACTAATACAACTATTGAATGACACTTGCCATTTTCGCAACAAGCACGGCTGCCTGCCTTGGCTCTAGTATAGCTCTAGCAATAACACCATAGGCAGGTACCTATGCTGATTATCATGATTGCCATGTAATTTTAATATTTGACTGTGACTAAGGTTCGTATTCATAAATTGCACTCAACTTTGATATCGACCTTGAGTGCGAACTTGATATGTCAATTTCATAAAGCAGCACCTCAAGTTCGCGCTCAAGTTCGATCTTAGAGTTGAGTGAGATTTATTAATACGAGCCTAAGTACCTCAAACAAGACGAGTATTACAATACAACAGCAAGGGTTGCTTGTGCGGGGCTAGCACGAGGCCGGTTCCTTACCCTGATTCTTAATCCATGCGGTGTGTAAGCCGGGGCTCAGCTTGTCTCGACTTAAAGCCGACGTTGTGGAGTTAGCTGCAACTTGCCGGTGACTAATCTCGCGTTTTGATTAATCGCTGAGGAGCTCTACTACAGGAGCGATCCCACGGGGGTTAGCGAATTAAGAGCACGTACTGAAGTATATAACAGTATATTGAAGTAGATGTGATACTAACTATGAATTGAAAGTACCTTTACAAGTCGACACGGATTTTTCTATTGGGTTTTTACTTTCTAACTGCTGTGGACTAATGTGGTTACCGATCATTATCAGGACTCTAATAACAATAGTTTTTTTCCATAAGATACTCTTAAGTGTAACACTAAAAAGTCTTATAATTTGGATTGAACTTTGACCTACGCAATAAATCGGGCGTTGAGACTACACCCCTTCGTTCATTTGCCGCTCTTAACGATCTCAAGATAGCCATTAACTATTCACCATATTTACATAGGTAAATCCACTAATTGCTGACACAATGTAACCTTTACTAATATCTATCCACTTCATCCCTGATGAGACCCTTAGATGGCTAATGACTGCTTAAACAAGCTTACGGCCCAGCAGGGTGTATTGGGCGTGCTATTTATCCTTAATTTTATAATGATTTAAGATTGACCAAGTTAATGTGTTGTAATGAGAAAGTAGGGAGAAGTGTAAAAGCTCTGTAGTATTTTTCGTAAATGGCTAATTTTATTGTCGAATTACATTATTTCCAATCAATGAAATCCTCTTTCAAAATATAACAAGTTTTTTTGGTTGTGTGTAGATATTCAATAAAAATACGCTTTTTCGTGTTACGATAGTTGCAAATACTTTTCTACGCGTGAATCTGAAGTCAATCTTCCGGAATGCGATCATCCCGATGAATCCCGCGGGAGAGTAAATAGTTTACGGCATCAGTTCCCAATCACTGGGGTCGGCTGGCGGCGGCTGTTCTCTGGGGCGTGTCGTCATCGCCTCATGAAGTTATCCCGGGCCTGCGTGACGTCACAAGACGTATCGCGAACAAATTGAAAAAGAGAAAATCGGTGTTTCCATATAGTCGAGAAGTTAGGCGGGTAAAATCCAATATTTCGCCAATGTATGTGACTTTGATAAGAAAATATCCATAAAATGTAAAAATATGAGTTTTACGTGAATATTTATCAACTTTCAGAAGTTCATAATTTGCGATGGTCTAATTATTCTAATTGATTTGGGCAACATAAATGTGTGATATTTTTTCCGTGTTTATTTAGGACCTTTTTGTGGACAATAATGAGGAAAGTTTTTACTGATTTAATTAACTATTTGAAAATATTAACACTAATATAATACCAAAAAAGTTAAAGAGAGGTAGAGCTTAGTGTAACTTCCACTCGAATGAGCCGCTCGTCTGGGGAAGTACCTCTCTACCTTACAAAAGACCACACTGAAGTAGCACTTCGTAACTGCTGGTGAGTAAGGTTGCCAGAGCTCATTTGAGGAGGGTATGGGGTCTCAAAGGGTTGTAGATCCATCAGGTGACCCTCTTGTTCGTTTACCTCCTTTGACAAAAAAAGGTAAGTTAAATATCCTAACAGAAAATACAGTTAATTGTTGACTAGTGAGGTGATTGACGGGCGGCAGGATTGGCGCATCTCGCGGAACGATCCCGTTGATGGATGAGCGCGGCTCACTCTGCTATCGCCGCCAGACTGTCGGTTCATTTGAAATTATGCTACCTAAATTGATATTCTATTTGTTTGGATGTTGCTGTTAAGAAAGTGACACTTTGAATTACTGTGGTGTTTCAGGCGTTGAGTAAGGCCTCAAGAGCTCAGTAGTTCAGTTATGCTACCTAAATTGATATTCTATTTGTTTGGATGTTGCTGTTAAGAAAGTGGCACTTTGAATTACTGTGGTGTTTCAGGCGTTGAGTAAGGCCTCAAGAGCTCAGTAGTTCAGGGTTGAAGCGCGAGTGATGTGTGATTGCTATCAGGCGGCTTGTGCACCATCACGGTGTGTGAAAAAATCTATTTTTGTGTATCTACATTATTTACTTTCCGTGAAGATAAGAGATAGCGTTTTGGTTTATATAAAATAATGTGTGTATATTTTATGCTTTGCGATTAAACGAGTAATGCAGAATATTTAAATACGCTATTTAGTTGTTTAGTAACAAAGATCTTTACAAGCGATAGGCTGTATAAATTACATGCTTGTCGAAATATATTATGATAATCAGTGGAGTAATCTATGATCTAACAGTATAACACAAACGATTTAGTCCTCGATAGATATTTCAGTTGCTGGGAGTTAATAATGCTATTTGAAATGACTACGCGTTAAAGCGTACATTGTAACAGGCAATTATACTTCTACGATCTGCTCTACACCGCATATTAAAGTTATTGTTCATTGTCATTGGTTGCAAGTTCAATTTTCTAGGTACATACTCGTTGCTTGTGTAGTACTGAGATTATCAGACTTTACAACTATTATATTAAGTAGAAGTCAACTTCAAACTTTATTTTTTATATTGGCTGTAACGATGACAATATAAAGTTTGAAGTTACGTTTAATGTTACGTTACGTTGAATAACTATAATCATAACTAGCTTCATTCTCAAGTCATACAACTTGCAGACCTATTTCCTGTTTCCAGCGTTTTTGACTTACATACGAGTACATACTTACTTATAGCTGTTTTGAGTGGACTCGTTCATAGTTGACAGTTGTCGTTCAGACTAACGGATGGGTAGATGGACGAGTAGGCGTATTTACTAGGACATATACATTTTTTTAAATCAAGCCGAGTATAAATTACACTTGGATCAAGTGTTCGCTTTGTGTTTTTGACACTGCAACACTCAGGCGTGATATATGGTCACGGTGTGTGCTGACGCAAGAAAAATTGAATTTAATGGAATTTGTCAAATCACGGTGAAGTTGAAAACCTCCGGATTACTAACCGTCACTTTTACTAAAGGGCCTAATAAATTCCAACGAAGGATTAAACTGCTCCACAACAAATCAATAAGGAAAAAAAAAATCAATTAAAATTTAATCAAGTTTTCTATTAAGGGCAATGTTAATTGGATATCTGAACAAAAGGTTTAAAGTTAGAAAGGTCGCTATTGAATTTTTTTGTGACGTACATTATTGTAAACCATTTTCTTTACTATGTTTTATTTAAACTGAAATGTGATTTAACATACGCATAAGGCTTATATGCCCGTAAAGGAAAGGATTTATGGCTCCTAATGTAATAACCAGGCCATGTACACGCCTCGTTGCGAGAGCGTCAGTCGCCAGCCGACGCACTGCACATCCACAACTGGTATTATTAATGAGACTAATTAATTAATTTAATGTCAATATAGAAAATCCCTGAATTTCGCTTTTAGCCGCACAACTGAGTTTGGCTTCATTAGTTGCGCGTCGGTTCACCCCAGAACACAATACGACTAGAAATATGTTAGTTAATTGCTCGAAATCAACCTTTTGTTGAAGCAAATGATTTAATTTCTGAATTGATATCTTTTCGGGACGTTGCTCTGATGTTTCTATTATGAAGTTAATTCGCAGACTGTTAAATCAACTTTCTTAATTGTCTGGAAATGAACGTTATAATGGTGCTTTCATTAGGCACGCACTTAAAATAATTAAGTAGCTCTTATCCGTTAACTTAGTACATCGTTTCATGGTGTCCTTAAGCGACTTTGGACTATGTATCTTTTTATGCTGCTAAACGTTCCGTAGAAAGAATTTTAAATAAATTATTCTTACCGGTTTAGAGATTACTTGCATAGATCCGATGGGTTGACAAGTTCACACGAAATGATTAATTACACAAGACCCCCGCCGCATCCACTCCCATAGTCCTATCGCTTAAACAATAGTCCATTTATATCGTTATTGGCGAGTATTCGCGTCTCCGCCTCAATCATTTCTCCGGAACCGTCCCGCGGCCATTGTGGACGGACGGCAAATGGCTGCTTATCAATTTGCCGCTTTACGCAATAAGTGCCTGTTGCAGATTGATACGATTCAGCTCGACTCATTCATTACTCGCGGTTATGGCCCGCAATCGCCTTCGCTTCTTATTATGAATCAATCAGAGAATTTGCTTTTGTATTGTTGTAGCAATTATTGTTTATTGAATAACGGTTATCCTCCTATTCAGGCTGTGTATTATTATACGATTGTACGGATTGTTCGACGATATGTTTGTTACTCTAGCAAACAATTAGCTGAGTTTACACATAGAATATGTAGATTAAAGTACCAGGAGAGACATAAGTGTTGCTGGCGTTTTAGCTTTGGTAGTTAGTCAAGTAGTTGTGCTAAACTTGGTATGAAGTACTCCACATTAGTTCCTTGTCAGTTTCCAATCGTAGTGTCACCAAGCTTGAGAACCATAGGAACGTGTGTTGTTGCTATTAGAGCAGCGTACCTCTTTCTCGATTAAACTATATACTTATGTCAACGTCAAATATAACACGAAAAAAAGCAAACTAGGTATATTGTTCATAAATAAAAGTCAGTTATATTTCAGAATAGTCACAGTGGCGACAGGCACAAGTCACATTAACTAGATCTGAGAGGACACCTAAGCTGCCAGACAAATTGTATTTCCTCTTTTTGGATCGGTTCCATGGCGGCTTCCTCACGTTCCGGACCAACGCTTGCCGGTAATCCAGGAACTTTCATTTACCATAAACGTATTTTTTCTTAAGTATGACTATCTTGGTTTATAGCTGAGGCGGTTGCTAAGGGCCAATATGTATGAAGTACCTATATAAAGAGGCTTCAATACTGAATAAAAAATATCGCATTATCTCGTAAAACCTTTTGTTCGTTTGATGTTTGGATAAACTATCCCAATTATTTAAATTCCGACTTTGCTTGGAATATTGATAAATGAATTTCAAATATTCAGCTATTTTTTATCTCTTCTGTATTATTCTTTCGGGTAATAAAAAAGTCTGAAAGAGCTCTACTCTTTCATTAAACTCCAGTTACAAGTTTAATAGAAATTAAATATGATCGATTACATCCGTCATTTGAGCGCACGAGTGGCTTAGCACATTCTACGTGATTTAGTTTTCTACAGCAGGAAAAATCAGAACCTTAAAATACAATCGTTTTGGTCCAGTTGTGTCCAATGTATGTATTAAGTAAACAATGTAAGAGTATACCAAGACTTGCAGAATTTGAGATGTTTGCGCGTCCGCCACTTGTGGCGCTCTGCCCTGTTGACTCGTTGATCAGCAAACATCGGAACACTGGTTATTGTTTACCTACTGATAAATCCATAAGTGGTTGGCGGTATAGCTATAGCCAATAGCCATATCTTAGTGAAGTCTTTTAATACCTTTGAAAACTGTGTCTGTGTAAACATTGGAGTGAAAACTAAGGTGCCATCGAAAAGACAATGCCGTTTTTTGTATGCGTCTTCTTATTTTTTGTAGCGACCATCAACCAAACATTAAAATACAATACATATTTACTAACAAACGATATTTACTAAGGCACTATAGCTGTAAGCTAAATCCGAACTGAGTGTGACAGTCTACATTTTTGACACTTCACACTATGGACCTTCGCTACATTTTTATACCAAAATCGAAACTGTCCACTATCATATTCAATTTGATATTCCGGTGGATGTTGTGTTTCTTATATTTTTATTATTATGGCAGAAAAGTTAAAGTAGTGACTCGAGAAAACAAGTGACTTGGGAAAATTACATCGAGCTATTACTAGTAATAGTTCATAGAGAATTAGTGACACGGAAATATTGGTGTTACGGGATAAAGTATTAGCTCAAGAAAAAATAAGACACAGGAAAATTGGAAAATTGTGACTCGGGATGCTGGTGAGTTTTTGCACGGAAAATATTACTAGTAACCGGAGAAGAAATAACATTCCTTCTCAAGGACGCTATTTTTTTTTCTACTCCTATGTAAAAATGTTCAGATGTTGAAATTTTATTACCTTGACCCTTTCCTTGTTGTTAGTTCAAAGAAGATGTTATATACGACGCTCGGCCCATAACTAAGATTTACTGTTATAGCTGAATGTGAAATAAAAATGTTATATTCGAGATTCGCTACATAATTGCTTAGGTTTTATACGAGAAAAGATACGCTGAATTGTCGGCAAAAAAGTAATGTTTATTTTAATATTCTGATATGCATTATTTGTTATAGAAGTATGTATTATGTAAAACGAGATACAATCAAGTAAGCTGCTACTTTGTTTTTATAATTTCGTGCGATTATTACTTCATTGGGTCCCGGAAAATTCAATTAATTAAAAATATAAATAAAATCTTAGATTTTTGATTTACTAAGTGATATTACAATGTCATTCCTATCTCATAGATATAAATCTTGTGATGTGTTAACTTTAATACAAGTCTGAATATACAATCAATTTTCAGCGAGCTTACCGAATTTCTCACCCGCTGAACACACCTCCGTGTAGCTTCGCCCGGACGCCTTAGAAATTAGGGCGAATTCGAGGAACCCAACAAAGGTTTCTACGGCTACAATCACCTTTATTATAAAAATATCTTATGCCATCTGTGACAATGGAAATGAAATGGATTTGTGTGATCTTTTGTTCTGTGACTTACACGGTTTCGGTTACATTTGTACCTATACCACCATAACATACTTACTCCAATGGCAATGGCTTCGCAACTCAAAATGTTTATTTTGTGTTTTTTCGTTGGTAGAATATTCAGCCCCATAATCCTTTAGGTATAATAATTATGTAGGGAGTTTATGCGGGTTTTCTTACTGCCATGGACTACCGTATATTTAGCAGGAAGGTTTTAACATCGTCAACTTGACCAAATTATTTTTATCCTCTGGGCTTCGAACCCGACGTCCTCAACGCTGTTGCTTCAAAGTTAGTTTATTGATTCATCAAAATACTTCTCTTCTAGTAATGAAAATGTTTTGATTAGTAAAGGTGCTAGAAAGAAATCAATTAAAATAAATGAAACGTTTATTTATTTGTTGAGCACACCGCCGCCTCGCGGCCGTGCGCGGGCGCACTCACAACAATGAGGTATCCATTTAACGAGTAATTAAATTTAAATATTTACAAAACAATTAAAATATCTCTATTCATTAACAATACTTGATAAAGTTTTGGTAGTTTTGTCTTAAGAATTGTTCGAACGCTTAAACGTATCCCTGCATAGTGTTGACTCGAGTTGTCTTAGTTCGCGCCGAGGGCGTCGCGTACGCGCCTGCGTACATAGTGTTCATGTTACGAACGACACTTTCACATATTTATATTGCACTGATGTCTTTCCTCTTAAAGGATAGACAGTTTCTACTGGAATATCGAAGACACCAGCTTTGGAAAAGTTGTCCGTTTAGTCCTACGCATCATAAATTAGAAGTGGTTCCTCGTGTGTCCGTTCCACCTGGCGGCGGCGGGCGGCGGCGTGTCGGTCTGCAGCGAGGCGCTGCTGGTGATGTCGGTAAGCGGCGCCGGGTAGTAGACGGTGGGCGCGGGGCAGGGCGAGCGGCGCGCGCGGCCGACGCCCGGGAGCGCGCCGCCCACCGCGCTGCGCGTGCGCGCCTCCGAGCGCCGCAACGTGCCGTTGCGCGCCAGCCGCAGCGACACGCGCTCGCCGCACGACGCGAACGAGTCGTCGCGCGTGTGCTCCGGCGACTCCCGCGTGCCGCGCCGCCAGATGCGGCTGCTGCAGAACATCTTCAGGAACACCCGCTTGAACTTCTCCCCAAATATCACGTAGATGACGAAGTTCACGCTGCTGTTGATCGTCACCAGCAGGTTGCTCGTCTTCACAAGTGGGTCGAGCTTCTCTAGCTGGTTCTCGAAGAACAACTCGAAGGAGTTGGTGACGAGCGGAAGCAGGTTGCAGAGGAAGAAGACCAGCACGACGACAAGCAGCATGGTGGCGAGGCCGATCTCGCGGCGCTGCACGCGCGACAGGCGCGCGCGCTCGGCCTGCGCGCGCCGCACCTGCTTCACGATGCACGCGTTCAGCGCCGCCAGCGCCGTGAACGGCACGATGTACATCACGATCAGGTACATCCAGTGGATGTACACGGCGACGTACGACTCCGTGCGGAACTCCTCGTTGGGCTTGACGCAGTACACGACCTCGCCGGCGTCCGAGCTCGCGTACACCTCCGCCTCGAACAGCTTGGGGAAGTTGTACGCGATCGCGAACGTGGCCGTGCCGAACACGTACAGCCGCGCCCGGGCCGACGTGCACAGCGCCTTCGCGCGGAACGGGTGGCAGACCGCGACCCAGCGCTCCACCGTGACGATGAGCGTGAGGTAGACCGACATGGTCTGCGCGGCGTTGGCGATGGGGTACGCGTACGGCGTGATGTTGGGGCAGACGTGGTAGTAGTAGTAGCGCAGCCGGCCCGTGTAGGGGTAGATGGCGGTGAGGCCGAAAAGCAGGATGGAGGTGAGGATGAGCACGGTGTCGCAGGCGGCGAGCCCCACCAGCAGGCAGTTGATGGAGGAGCGCATCTGCGGGCGCGACAGCACGAGCACGGAGAGCGCGTTGCCGAGCAGGCCGGCGCAGCCGATGCCGTTGAGCAGCACGCCGTTGACGACGAAGCGGTAGAGCTTGTCGGAGGGCTCCACGCCCCAGTCGGAGTCGCAGCCCTCGGACGCGTTCATGCTGGCCCGGGCGCGTCCGCCGCGCGCGCCCCGCGCCCCAGCCGCATCGCCCCGCGCGCTAGCGCACGCCCACGCGACCCGCTGCTCTCCTCTGCAGGCAAACAAACAAACATTCGGTAAGTGCATGCTATTAATAAGATGTAACGGTGGCAAAGTGTCTCTTGTACAAAGATCAAAAACTAAATAACGAGAATCGTAAGAAATATTCATCAAAAATTTTTAATGTGGGTACTGTTGAGCTGAACATGGAACTGTCATGTAACAGATACATTGTAACTCATTAACTATAACGACTAGCAGTAATAAACACACAGTTAATATTTTATATCTCATTTATTTATAATAAGGAAAAGTGTTCTGCCGTATTAATTTAGAAGTTCAACTCTTTACATAGTAATAGACTAAACGTCACAGAGGCGCCAGCCGTCATTCTATCAACGTCGCGAGACAGGAGCTGTGAAAACAAGTCGGGAGCTATGTAAAATCCCGTGGTCGCGTAAAATGTGTCGCGTGTACGCAGCGCTGGTAGTGGGCGTGGTGGCCGCGGTGGTGGGCAGCCCTGGTGTGGCGGGCGCGCGGCGCAACGGCAGCGTGTACGGGTTCTACCGCAGCATGGGCAACGCGGGCATGTGGGGCGCGGAGAGCGAGCTGGGCACGCGGCGCGTGTTCGGCGGCGCGGCGGAGGAGCTGCGCGCGTACCCCGCCGTGTGCGCGCTGCTGGACCGCTACTGGACGGCGCGCTGCTCGGCCGCGGTGGTGGCGCCGCGCTGGGCGCTCACCGCCGCGCACTGCGTCTCGCCGCGCGTCGCCTACGTCAAGTACAACGCGCGCCGCCCCTCCTCGCCCGACGGAGACATCGCCGCCGTGCACTACCTCTACAGGCATCCCAGGTTCATACTTTTCACTTCGTTCTACGACCTCACCAACAAGAGATTATGAGTTCATCCGTTGTTATATCAAAATACTCACTCAACATCATCATCAATCTGTTGCAGTCTACTCCTGGACATGGTCGTCTTCCAGGTGGGAGAATGTACGATCCTATCCTAAGTATTTAATGCTATCGTCAGCTTTTGGTGGGGCTACGTTAATATGGTGACTGTCCAAATTCCTTTTCATTGAACGTTATTTAAGAATATACATGAAGACGTTATCTAGGAGTCCTGTCCTGTGTGTGTGCTGAGTGAGTGCGTGTCGCTTGCAGGTACAAGGTGGTGCAGGAGGACGAGGGCCGCGGGCTGGACGTGACGCTGCTGCACCACGACGTGGGGCTGGTGCGCACGCGCGCCGACCTCACGCTGGCCGCGCGCCCGCCCAGCGACCCGCTCATTGCCATGCGCCTCTATAACCCCGTCGACCTCAAGAACGAGGAGATCATGGTGAGCGATGTCGTGCTGCTGCTTTTGAACGGCCGATCTTGTCATAATGAGGGTTTTCGCAAATGAAAAATCCGCTAGATTTAGTTTCAGTGGGTAGGCGTAGGGTCTAACTGGTTTGTTATTGGTGAATTTTGACATGACATTGACAGATAATGTGTCAAAATTCACCAATGACATAGCAGTTAGGCCTCACGCCTACGTATTGCCATCTAGCAATCTACATCGACTGTCGGCATCAACCATGACGGTCGTGGTGTTGTGTCTGCGGCAGGTGCTGGGCTTCGGGCGCACGGAGCGGTCGATGCTGGGCGAGGAGCTGTTCAGCGTGCGGCTGCAGCTGGTGTTCTGCGAGCGCGGCGCGTGGTTCCACTGCGTGTGCGGCGTGGCGGCCGGCCGCGACGCGCGCGGCGTCTGCTCCGGCGACTCCGGCGGGCCCGTGCTCTACCGCGGAGTGCAGGTTACTGATTCAGTGATTCGTGCTAGCTTTCATGGTTCTTCTTCTTGACATCTTATTTGCTTATACGACTTATAATATCGACTTTAGGTACTTGGCCATTTTCTAGTGGCTTATGCTTCATAAGCCTGCGTGATGGTGGCCCGATAGTACGGAACGCGCCTTACATCGTGAGGACCGTGGTTCAAATCCGGGCCCACACCTCTGGATTTTTCGAAAATCTATGTGTGGATTTGTGCCATTAGCTCGGCGGTGAGGGAAAACACCGTGAGAAAACCTGCACATTCAAAAAGTTACTGAATTATGTTCAGTTAGATCTGAATGTGTAACCATGATCCAATCTGTCTGTTTCCACTTTAAGGGTTACGAAGGTCTGATGGCAGTCGCTTCACTGTAATAACCGGACTCGCCAAATCCTGGATCATGGTTAAAGTGGACCCGCACAGAAACGGGACAAACGCTAGGAAGAAGATATGGTTCATAAGTGTATTAGCAACAATTGTAGGTGGGCGTGACGTCGATGGGTCCGATGGAGTGCGCGCGCGCCGGCAGCTCGCGCGGGCCGCAGGAGCCGGGCGCGGGCGCCACCAGCGTGTTCACGGCGCTGTACAACTACGCCGACGTCGTCAACGCCACCATCCACGACACGGAGGAGGCGCTGCGCATGAGCCTCATCGCGCGCGCGCAGCCGCGGCCCCGCCTCTCGCTCTCGCTCGCACTCGCACTCGTGCTCTCGCTCGCGCCGCTGCCGCTACTCGTGCTGCCCGAGCGGTGAAGGGGATGGAAATTTTATAGTTTTGTATGTGTTTGTATTTGTGTTGTTTGTTAAACGTTTTTGAAAATTATTGGTTTGTTTGTTTGTGAACAGATTGTTGCTTTCTGCAATTAATGGATAAGCGATTCATATTACAAACGTACCAGTGGTTTTGCGATACAAACTTTGATCGTGCGAACATTAAAACTTTTTATTTTTCTAACGATACGCAGGCCTTTGACAGATGAATCAAACGTTGTTTATTTGCGCGATGTATGAGGTCTTCTTGACAACGGACTCTTTGAAAATAATATGCTTTTCTGCCTACTTTAAACTTCTTTGGTATGCTTTTTTATCAAATATTATTTGACTAAATATCTTTCTCCTAAAAATAGCTATCTTAAGATGCTTTAAGTACTAATAAAGATTCCGGAACTTTCGTATAAGCATGAGCCATTTAAAGTGCCGTTTATTTAGGTGAATTGAGCGTCTCAGTCCTTACCCCGGGAAGTAGGCCAGGCCGCCGCCGGAACCGCATTTGTCCCTGGAACAATGGAACTACTGGTTAATTAACTACTTTAACTTTAAAAAAAAACAGACTGGTGATATTGACTTCTTTAAAATGCCACGAGTAACGTAAGATGCAAGAATAATATTTCAATAAAGTTTAAAAACGCTGAATGTCAGGTAATCCTTAGCGTCAAACCCGGACAGTGAAAAGTGTCTCACAAGATTCTAAAGCATTCAGTATGGCACTTCGGAAATGAATATTCCGCAAGTTGGTCGTCACATAACAGTAAAGCGTTAGAGCTAACTCTTACATTCTTAAGAAATAGAAAAGTATTCGTTTGAATATGATAAACCATTCCTCAGCAGAACCAAATAGAGGCATTTGGATGTGAAAATTTTGTCGAAGAATTAGTATTTTTCAAATGCAGACTTTCGTCTAGAGATTTTCGCTCTATTGAAGTTATGCTCGATTGAGCATGATAGTAGATAAGTTACCTGAATTTAGGTTGTGATATTTTTAGGTACTGCCAATCAAAAAGGTACATAACTACATAATTATCTACAAATATATATATACTATCTATTTTCAGTATTAAATTAACTAGATAGAGAGAAAATATTTTTTGTGAATTTGTTTTCCGCGTTTTCATAACAAAGCTGTTTTTTCAGTGTACATTTTCCACAGCACGATGCAAAGTTTAACATGCTGATTTATTCTGTTTCGTGAACAACACAATACCGTTTAAAGAAATTGCCTATCAACGTCAATTTAATCTGGGTATCAAGGGAGGCATATTTCGCCGTTAAATGATTTGCAAGAATAACCGCGTGTCTGGAGTCTTGCGGGACCGCATTTACATGTATATTGTGTCGCTTTCTTTACGTGGCGCTCATGAGCTGATCACTGATGAAATACATAATGGTAATAAAAAAAGATAAGTTTTTAAGCTGAATTAACTCAAAAATTCAGACAGGTTAATTCTACTTTAAAAAATTGGTAGGTTTTTATGTAATGTGATATTCTTTACAATGGGGATTTTTTCTGTTTATAACTTGTTTACTAATCAATAGATTTATGCCTTGATTGAATTGCTGCCTAGAAATGTTATTACCTCCCGAAGGCGCCGAGAGACTTAATGAAGGCTCTAATGGGCCGGCTATGCAAAACGAATAGGTTAATTGATTGCCAGGGCCGGTCCGCAGCCGCCCAATTTGCCCGCCCTTATCTAAATCTCTATTTGTACAACAATTTATGAGAACCGCAAACAAAGCCCATAGTTGTTATGTTGTGCGCCCTCGTCTTAAACTGAACCGTAAAAGAAAGAATTTATGGTAGATTTTAGCTCGCCGCACTCGATAGTATCGGGCCCCGCTGACTCGAGAAACTAACAAACGTGAGCCTTTTCGAGTACACGCTTAGCAATAATAAAATGCAACCAAGATCAAAGGCTTAGGAAGACATCCAATGTTTGAGGAAGCGTGAGTATGACGCCTGGGAGTGGGCGATCGCAGACGCTCTGTATCGATTGCAGATCCAGTGCACGATGGATGTGAGCCATTTCTCAAGACTGAGAGCGCTAACGGGTCGTCTGTTCGATCAAGTGTACGTGACACCCGGCTTTTAGGGTGGCCTTGAACGTTACATATTAGAAACAATCAGTTTCTAAGACACTCACATAAAATGAGGGACTACATCTGGCTAGATGTCCGATTATTTTTTTCTAGTTGCAATTTGCAATTTGACGTGAATTAATTGGGTCAAATAAAACCCTCAATTATTTTTGCTGGCTGATCAGTTGCTTGACAAATCGTTGCTTCAATTTAGTACTGATATATTACTTAATTTAAAATGAAATATTTTTAAATAGTAAATACATGTGTTGTTCTCTCTATGTCTTTGTCTCTTTTTATGGTTATTGTTCGTGAGAATTAAATAAGAATTAGCACGCATGCATAGATATACTGAATGTCAGCTATTAAAGTAAAAATAACATGTTAAAATCCAGCATCCCATCGATCACTGACTATCAATTAAAACGTTACAAACCAATATGGATGCTGTGTACCGGACACATGTCTCGTTGACGAGTGAGAGGACAAAGATAAAAGGAGAATTCCGAATGGTTTCCGCAACGTGAGCGCGGAGTGGCCCGTAATGGCGCTCCGCTCAAACAAACTGACCGCTCGGAGGAATCCGCTGGACATTAACTATCATTTAGCAGCGCGGGTTCAGAGGGCGAACGGTCCATTGCTTCAGTCGGAAGGCTTTTGTTAAAATAATACGGTTGATATATCAAGCTAGTTATCACTGCGAATTACTTTGTAACGGCGTTGCAAAGGCTAGTAAGAAAAATATATTATAACTCAAGTTAAAATTTTACTTTTACAACGTTAATGCTACCAATATCCTGAGGAGCTCGATAGTCGAAAAACGGCCGGAAGGTTATTATTTATTATTATAATTATGTAATAACTTTTTTATGCAACGATTGTGTCTTTTTATTGTGTCACATATTTGTAACAAATTTTTGAGTTTAACGGATTTTATTCATCAGAAACGTAAATGTTTTGGCTTTTAGCCAATTCTATGGGAGGTTATCATAATATTTCAGCGTTCCATCCAGCTTATTCCCGGCTAAATCAGCGTAGGTCTTTCACGGTAGATACTCGTTGAATATTTCTATAACAAATATCATAGAATCGTAGTTATTTGAAAGTAGCTCGAGGTTTTCACCGCTGCACGTGTTGAGTAAGACGCGACTATCAACCACGCGTTGATTTCCCACGAGTCTTTGGGATCATTGCGCAGGTGAAAAAATCATTTACTTTTAACGCGAGCTTAGTAGTTTCACTTGTAATAAATTCAGTAGGCATACGTCTTCCAAGGATTTACTATGTTCAGTGTACAGTACGAATAGAATATGTTATAATATGTGAAAGTATACTTTATTTGTAGAATTTGCTCTGTACCTAACAGCGCAAAAAAGAAAACAGGCATGCAGCCCATATAATTTGGACAGTTCTATTCCTTTGAAAGGCTCCCGTAATTGTTTTGTTATTGTATTAAATTAATTGACACTCGCCTATCTGCCATGAAACCGGTATTCTAGGCCGATGATGTTATGTGCCGAGAACAATTGCTATCGCCTCCTTTTGCGCAAATCTTCTTCAGGAATAACATAATGAGAACATTCCTGTGTTACGAACAATGAATCCTATAGCTTAGATATAAAGACTGGATTGTCTGTACACGCCCGTGTATTGTGATTTATGTATTGCTCTGAAAGCTGTTGGCATGTAAATTGATGAATCGATAGACGATTCAAGTTGATACACACAAAATAATAATTAAGCCCGTATATTTTTATACCTAACAACTAAAGTAATGTCAAAATAGAAATATTTTCATTTATCTATCATATTCCAAATTGAAACATTTTGATCAAACATATAAGTAAGCAAATTATTTTATATGTTACGATAAACAAGTCAACGTACTCCGTAAACATGCACAAATAAATACGCTTTTAGTTTCTAGTATATATAAAAGTAATCAAAATAAATGTCTCCTTATTTTAAAACGCTTTTTGCATACCAAACAAATTAAATAAGAATTTAATTTACTGTGTAACTTTGGTTATTTCTATATTTGTGTTCTTCAAATTTTCGTACGCAAAATAGAGGCCTTTATTTAAATGCAAATATTTAATCCTTGAAAGCTCTGTAGTCCACCGATGATTTTTGCTTCTCTTCTATCAAATAACACGTTTAAAAGCCTTAATGTTTTGCTAAAGCAAATTCGTAACTATTTGCGAATATATTTTAGTGACATATTTTTTTCATATATTCATCTAAAAGCAGGCAAACTCTACGCAAATAAGTCTTAAAGTTTCTTTACAATTACTTTACATGATTGTCATAAAAAAACTTGATGAAAATTAGTCTTGAAGGTCACCAAACGGTGCGAGGGAAGAAAGTACGTCAAAGATGAAAGAAGTCTTACGTTCCATAAAAAATAAGAAGAGTATTCTGCGCAGTTTATGAATCGTGAAGATTACCCACCGAAGCTAAACATCACTACAGACCGTAAATACAAGTTTTTAACACAGCGCCTCCAGCTCTCAAGCTAAGCTAAGCTTATAGGTAAATAGAATACATTTACTTAAAAACTAGCGACCGCCCGCGACTCCGTCCGCGTGGATTTCGATTTCCAATATCCTATGTGTTATTCTGATGTATAAGCTATATTGTGGTAAAGTTTCATTCAAATCCATTCAGTGGTTTTTACGTGAAAGAGTAACAAACATCCATACATCCATATATCCATACATACAAACTTTCGCCTTTATAATACGAAGTAGTAGGATGAGAGGGTAACATTTTTGCCGGGAAATGTTAATCGGCGTCTTACAGGAAATCCCAATTCCTTCGCCCTCATCAAAAACGATTATTATCTCTGCTTAAGATTTAATTATGGGGAAATTAGGTACAGCCCTCGTACCTTTAAGAAACGGGAAAGATTTATGAATATATGGTTTAAGCCTCGATTATTAATTAAGGTCCAGGAGCTCGATGGCGCAGTGGTTAGCGCACTCGGCCTGCGGTTGCTAAAGTTAAGCAACGCTCGCAGATGCCAGTCATCGGATGGGTGACCGAAAAATTTCATCTCGAGCTCCTCCGTGCTTTGGAAGGCAAGTTAAGCGATTGGTCCTGCGCCTGATCTCTCTACGGTCGTGTCAGATTGCTGTCCCACCGAATTATGAGAGTGAAGGAATAGGGAGTGCACCTGTGTGCTTGCGCACTCACTTGTGCACTATAATATATCCTGCGTACCGGGCTGATCGTGAGATCGGCCGCCATGGCCGAATATGGCCGGAGGGTATTATTATTTTTATTAATTAAGGTAGAAACGGGAATTACAAGGATTAAAGGTGTCATTGAAAAGGGTGGCATCAGTCTTTAACAATGAAGTAACTCTCTTTTATGGTCGCCCGTTATATAATTTTTATTCTTCTTTAGAATACACATATTTTTATGAAGATTTCAAGTCTTAATAATCTAATGTGTCAAAAATAAAGTCTTCTAACTTCACATTGAGCATAAAGTACTTCGTAGCAAGCATACTCGTAACTCGTAGCGACCAAGTTTGCGAAGCTCGTAGTCACACCGTATCGTAGCGGTCCGTAGACGCTACGGCTACAACTTGCTACGAGTAGTGCACCAGTGCATACTTACATACGCGGCGTGCAGCATTTCATACACCTCATATTTTTCTCGTTTCGTTTAATTCTACAATGATTGTGAAAAGTTTACATATATTATAGTACTAAGTGTGTTTTGCTACTACGAGATTTTACAAGTATTTTAGCCGCATAAGGTCTTCTAAACGTTTATTCTTTAAAGTAACTTTGTGCACAGCAATATTCCCCGATATTTACTAGATTATTTGGTAAAGGATTATACAATTATTAGCCTGATAATAATTCCAACCTCATCTTGTAATAACGTCAGGTGGAATAACTCTGTGAATTAAATTTAATAATCCAATTAAGCAGCATTATCGGGGCGGGCTGAACAAGAGGCGCGGAGATAAGCGGCGGGATGGCGTCGGGCGGTGATTTGTGCAAACACGCGGCTCCGCCAGCTCCGCCGGTGACGCCGGTATCGGTAGTTTCGGTTTAAGACAAAATCTACACTTTTAGCAAAGCGGAAACTGTTGATTTTGTATTCTGTAACTTTTAAGTTAATTTATTCCAAACTAGATTTTACCTGCGGCTGCGGCTTTGCTCGCGATATCGAAATTCCTGTTTTTATCCCATGGATGCAAGCATAGGGATGAAAAGTATCATATTTGTCTGCCCATGCACTGCTTATATACCAAATTTCATCAAAATCCTATTAGTACTTTCAGCTTGATTGACGGACAAACAACCAACCGAAGAAACTTTCAGATTTATTACTTAAATGATTTCATAATTATGTTTTGAAAACTTAAAAGTTCTATATGCGTACCTAACTAATAACTGGTTAAAAATATTATGAGAGTAGTATCATGAAGTAAGAAAATAATTCAAAGAAATGTAATTTTCTCTTATATCCAATGGGTCACCTGGCGGGTGTTAGCCCTACGTAGCATCCACATAATATATTTCGGGTTGGTAAGATTCCGCGTAACTCCGTTATAAGCCCGGTAACCACTTCGTCGCCAGTAAACGTAGTTTCCGCTACAATTAGGATCGCAACCACACTGAATTTCCCGAGACTAGTGAAGGTAAACTATCGATGTTATTTTATTTAATAAAGTTGTATTGTTGAGGAGCTCGATGGCGCAGTGGTAAGCGCACTCGGCCTGCGGTTGCTAAAGTTAAGCAACGTTCGCAGATGCCAGTCATCGGATGGGTGACCGAAAAATTTCATCTCGAGCTCCTCCGTGCTTCGGAAGGCACGTTAAGCCGTTGGTCCTGCGCCTGATCTCTCTACGGTCGTGTCAGACTGCTGTCCCACCGAATTATGAGAGTGAAGGAATAGAGAGTGCACCTGTGCTTGCGCACTCACTCGTGCACTATAATATATCCTGCGTACCTGGCTGATCGTAAGATCGGCCGCCATGGCCGAATACGGCCGGAGGGGTATTATTATTATTGTTGACATCCATTAAGCATCCATAAAAATCCATTAAGCCAAAATATTTAAGTAATAATTTCTGTCCTCCTTTTTAGCTTTATATAAAGACTACAACTATAATGAAGCCCTGCTGGAGAGCCAAAGAATAGGAAAGGACGTAAAGCTGCACGAACCATTGTGTTACAATTCTAGGTTGAATTTCATAGTACTAGTACCTGCCGAGACATTTGTCAAAGGCTACATGAGACGAACGCATTGTGGCATTCAAAATAAGATACGTTCGATATCGACAAGTTGTCAGGCGTCTCTAGCGGCGGCGACAAACGGAATACTAATGCGGAATGATCGAGGAATGTGCCGACGCTTGTTCCGACATCCGCGACGTGAGTTGATCAACGCAAGTCCGTTGTTTTAACAGGATTCCGGGATTCCACAAAAGACGCAATTATGGAAGTTTTATTTATAACTAGCCTTCCGACCGCGACTTCGTCCACGTCCCGTCTCTTAGTTTAGATTTTTTCTAAAGACTAACCCTGGACATAAAAGAACAATTTAAATAAATAATTGGCCAAATTGGTCCAGGCGTTATTGAGTTATGCGCTTACCAACACATTTTGCGATTTTTCTCGATTTTTATGTATAAGATAAGAAGATGTTGACACCTTTTAGTAGAAGAAGTATTTTGGGGGCATGTCATGCGACAGAAATCCGGTATTTTATTAAACTCCACATCGAGAAATCTGAGAAGTCACGAATCAAGGCCCATGATATAACAAACACACATGTTCGTGACATTGTGTACTTTGAACACACGCCTCGACACACATGATTAGAATCACTAAAGCTGCGTACAAAAATAAAGCGTGTATTTTTAGCCTAAGGAAGCTGGACGTAACAGGTTATTAGAAGGTAGGCTATGCAGTCATAGACACTGGGGGATCTGCCGAGTCTCAGGCCTGGTCTCGGATTGCACCGGGTCGCCGGCGTCTGCCAGGAATGCGTTTGATGAGCTCGTAATTGCATGCCCTCCGCGCACTCGAGCGAATTGCAGTAAAGAACGGGGCGTTAGAACTCAAAATAGATTCCCTATAGGGTATCCACGAGGCAATTTGTGTTGAAAAATGGCGTGCCAAGATGAAGTGGCTCAAAGTAGTTATAGTTGCCGATAGCTATAAATAACAGCAGTAGTTAGGTCAAAGTTCATGCGAATCGAAAAACAAACTGATTGACCGTTTTGACTGATCAACCCTGGGCCCCGGACCAAGGTCTGAGTGAATTAAATTAAAACCAATTATATTATATGCCAGTTCATGCCTGTTTTAACACTGTGAAGATATTTGTATCCGTACTGCAGTTATTCTCAGGCAGCTGAACCGAGCGGGGTGGTACGGTGTAGTGGGGTTCAGTCACAAGCAATAACCTGGATACAACTCGACTCTTATGTCAAAGCAGTAAAGTTCAAATTTCGATGTATATGTATACATGGTAGTGATCACTGCTGTAATGAACCGCTGTACTCTCCCACTCTTGAAGCCGGCGCCGCACGCGCTGCCGGCGCGCGACATTAGCAAAACAGCTGCAATTACCAAGTTGACGTGGTTATATCTATAACAGCTGTATTAGACTATGAAAGACAATTTTGTTTAAAAATAAATTGACACGTCATTGTAGTTTATGCAGTCGTTCAGCTCAAATCAAATGGAATAACTAGCCATTTGACATGCGTATTGGTATCTACTCGACTAAATAATTGCTGCAGTTGCTGCAATAAATTTCATTCAGGAAAATGTTCACATGATATAAATTTGTTTCTGATCGATGTGATTTTATGTTGATACCTACGAGTATATAGAACATATATGAATAACAATGATTTATTCATACACAAGACAAGAATTCAGTTGGCGCCAGATAATGTATTGGCCAATATTTATACGTACTACCACATGTCATGGCAGTAGATCGATTAATGGTAGATCTAGCGCACAATGTTATTACATAGATTCTTGGTAATCGGCTGACCGATCTTGATATTCGTAAGCATATCACATGCAGATCAGTTATGATAGATAACACGAGTGATACCGTTGGAATCACTTTGTATGCATGAGCGCGGGTGTAATTAGATAAGTCCGCATGGAATGCGATCAAGCCTGACTATTAGGTGTAATTGAATGGGTCAATCTGGCCGAGACGGCCGCCGTCAGCCGCCTGTCCCCGGCATCCATCACGCGCTCCCCTGACACATTACGCCGATCGCCGACGATGGAACAGAATTGACTATTCACTTCTTCGATTGATTTCAAGTATCAGAAAACAGCCTCTTCTTGTCCTTTCTGTGTTGTTGAACTTGTATCGCTTTGGACGTTGGCGTTATAAAATTTGTGTCATTTTCTACGCAATTATGGTGTGTTATTTTATAACTAGATTTTTTTTGGACAATTTAGTTAACATGCTTTTAACTTAATTTTCGAAAAAATCTTGTTTATCTTTTAATTTACGCGTATATTTGTGGATATATAGTGAAGTATACGAGTACTTAATATGTAATCAAAGGCCCGTGAGAATACCATAAATGAAAAACAAATAAAACTTTGCTTTCCATTACAAACTCAAATGTTTTTTTCTTTATTCGAATAAAACAAACAGCAAATGATATGGGCAAAAAATGTGAACAAATCCGAGATGAATAAAAAGAGATTTTGACAGAACTGCGTTTTTCTCAGGCTGCGGACATGAATACGCCCGCTATGCATATATATTATGTATGTATACGGTAATATGCATAACTTCAAACTAGATCTGAAGTCTGATTATAGATATTTGATTTAATTTTAATTCGATTACAAGCTAGTTATAAACATACGGGTAAGTTAATTTATCCAAAAATGTATGTATTTCGCGAATACAAACGAGTTTCATTATATTAAAATTAAATCGATTCGACTTAAGCCATTTTTATTAAGTCACGAGACAAATGACAATCTTATATATTACAATTTCGATAAATTTTCCCTCCAGTGATTTATCGAGTTAACAAGTTGCATCGAGCGCGGAGTAGTTTATTATGCGCGGAGACGCTTAGTTTCGCGCCATTAGCCAAGTTCAATTATGCACAACAATGAGCGACTGACGTCACAACGTTAAAACTCAATAAAGTGTTCATGTTAGAGGTTACCCTGGGCACAGGTTGTTAAGGTTAACTCTGCCTGTAAAGTAATACAGATTGTCTCTTATCATCATCAGCCTATCACAGTTCGCTGATGGACAAAGGCTATCCACACAGCCCTATCCTCAGAGACTCAAATTGCCTCTAGTTATCTCATTACTTCAGGCCTTAGAAGAGGAGTTTACACAATTTTGGATGATATTATAAGCTCATTTATATCCTTGTTATACGTAATTCGTTTGTGGCCTTCGTTATTGAAAAATACGAAACAAATGTGTGACATCGTGACATGCCACATGCGCCTTGCCTCCTCAACTAGCTGAAACTGAAACGTAAAGAGATAAAATGCAGAAAAACTAGTAAATAAAAGTAAATCTTTTTATGGTTTTGTCCATTAGGGACAGATGATAATATTCAAGTTGAACAGTACAAATGTTTGGGCTTGTATTTTGCACATTGCAACTGGCTGTTATTTATTCATCTGGCATATTTCAACCACTCGCCTGCTGCACAGGCAAGCTTTCCTCTTTATGAAATTGGCTAAATATTCTCATAGTGTTTCTACGTATCAACTTATATTCGGATGCTAAAGTTATACCTCTCTACGGTATTGTAGTGACTCAAATTGTCCAAATGCTTACAAATTCATTGTGACTCTGCTTTCAAAAGAATTGCTCTGTATGATAGAAACTTTATTGCAGTGAATATACCTGAGCATATTCCTAATGGTATATTAAGCGTTCTCCTCACGTGTCACGGTATATCATTTTAACATTAGGTTTCTCCTCGACGTTGAAACCGTAAATCACAATTCCTTTCATAAAACATCAGCACGATAGACTTTCATGATTGCATCCAGAAATTACTCATAATAATCATCATCATCATCAGCCAAGGGACGTTCACTACTAGATGAAAGCAATGGGCAGGACAATGCGAGGAGAACAGGCGACCGTTGGGGCGATTAGGCTCTTGTCTGACAGCCGCGATTGAGGCATAGCGTTGGCCATGCACAAAAAATACTCTCAAGAATTAACATTCTTTATTTATTTTTATTTTGGTCCGTCATAGACATCAAGTGTAATAAAAAAAATCATAAGCCTTTCTGGGCAGATCTAACAGAATATTAAAGCATCGTTTTTCATTTTAAAACAGCGTGCATCCATGCGGAATCGTATGCTTTTTGCAACATTTCGGGCCAGAGCCTCGCGCCGCCGTTTGAATGGAAATAGGCGAGCGCCGCGATGAACCGAGAACTATTCCGGCGCACCAGTGCATCACCGTGCCGAGTACGTGACCGATTTAAGAGGCAAGTTAGGTGTCCGTGCCAACGATCGGTAGGTAATGACCTACTAGCTGGGTTTCGACTAATATTTACGAACGATACAGGCTATTTATATTATACTAGCGGCCGCCCGCGACTCCGTCCGCGTGGATTTCGATTTCCAATAGCCTAAAGCCTTCCTTGTCAAATGGACTATCCAACGCAAGAAGAATTTTCCAAATCGGACCAGTAGTTCCTGAGATTAGCGCGTTCAAACAAACAAACATACAAACAAACAAACATACAAACAAACTCTTCAGCTTTATATATTAGTATAGATCACATAGTTGAATGTTCAAGCTCTGGTCCAATCCATATTCCTTTTCTCTAATAGTTTGGCAAGACGCCTATCTGAGACGCAGGATTGATTGAACGGGCTACACAAAGCTCAGAAACCAGCCGAGCTTGAGGTTTCATAACACACCGAGCGCTGCTTCCTGCTCAATTTTCTTTCAATAACGGCGTATATTGCAGTTTCTGTATACGAGCATGTATACAGTTTCACTGAGCCATATTAATGGTTCGAATGCGAATTACGGGTACAATTTCTGATCCTAGGTATTAATCTACTTCGTGGGAGCAATGAATGCAACATCGGTGCATTCATGACGGCTTATTGAACTTCGCGATTACGAAGCATGGTTGGTGCACAAAAGATGTTGCAAAGTTAAAGAGCAAAGCATTCAGTCCGCACAACAATGGTTTAGCCAATAACTTTTGTATCTACCAGTCCATCTTTCGTTCTTTCAACTGTGAACTTTTGAAGAATTTACTCGTATAAAGAAATAATGAAATTATATTTATCAAGGTTCTAAAAGGTGCTACAAAAACTTGATCAATTTCGTTTGATTTCAGGAACTCTGAAACTTAAACCGAGCTTCATGGAGGGTAATATTAATGGTAAGTGGTTTGTTTATGCAGCTACTGAGAACTCCTATTTGTAAAGTAAACATAACTGCACTCCAAAGCAGATAACTGCGTTTAGAGTTCTCCTTTCAATCTCGGCTTGGCTAAAAGTCTCCGCTGTTCGTCTTAACGTAATGAGCTCATCCACAGTGGGGTCACGCGTCACGCAGCTCGCGTCTAATGCACTCGCGAGCGTGCACGGCGCCGCGCGACGTCGCGGAGTAAGGGTGCGTTTCCACAAAAGCTGAGTTGCGCGGAGCTGAGTGGAGCAGAGCGGTGTAAATAGTTAACTGTTTCCACTAAAGTTGCGCAGAGATGAGCGGCGCAGGGCTGAGTTGTGTAGCTGGCTGAAGTGGAGCCGAGCAGAGTTAAGACGAGCGATGATGCGAAGAGGAAATGAGCTGAAGGGAGCTGTGTCTGTGATTACATTTTGTATTCAGACAGTACGGTGTCTGCCAGACAGTCGCAAGACGCAACTTCACAGCTCTACTAAGCTCGACTCCGCTGTGCCACGCTCCTCCCCGCACACCATACATTTTAATGAAAATCCTTCTCAACTCCGCTAACACTGTTTCCACTAATTCGTAGCGGGGATGAGATGTGTATTTGAGCAATGTAAGTCAATTTTAATAAGTCTCTCCTCATTTCCACACTGCTCAGCCTATGTGGAAACCCACCCTAAGTCTTGAATCAACTTTACTGCTTCCAAGCTCAAAGGCTCCCAAGCGAAGCACTCATAGAGTCATGAAGGGAGTTTTAGTCCCGCTTAAAGAGTATTCAAGTCACGTTTATTCCTTTTTTATTTGCTTTGTATAGCTGTCTGTTAAGTACAGTGAAATTGCAAATTACAATGCTTTAGTCCGGTGCATCAATTACATATGTGTATTATCAGAGATCAAGATCAATTTTAATTCCCTTCAAGTTGTAAAAAAATATGTCTCAGCATCTTTCAATATACAGCCTCTTGAGCAAAAAGCCGAAATTTTCCTTGAAATAAATGTGAATTGAGAGTACGGACGAACAAACTAGAACAGGTGCACCTACACACAATGTCGGACGTTGTCCTAACCTCGCCCTCTCGCTGTCCGGCGCCCTCCGCCCTCCGTCCTTCGTCCCACACAATATTACGTTTCTTTCCATCTCAATCTGTCCCGGCCGCGTCGAGGACGGCATCCATCACACTCGCGTTTCTATGAATATTAGCTGAGGGTCCACTCCCTGCGTCCAAATTTCACCGCCCGCCCCCGGTTCTGGCCGTTTATGCGTCCCATATTTTATAGTCAATAAAGAGTTATGCGGACCATATTTTGTCCTTAAGCGGCCGTAAGCGCAATGTGCGAAATCGTCGCCGGCCCATGACGTCACGATGGCGTCATAACACCCCAGCAGCCGCGCAAACACAACATAAAAGGATAAGCGTACAATTCTGATTTTTTTAACCAAATTATGTAGGTACGAGTACAGCGCTTTATGATCTCTGCCGCGTATTTCTTTATTGATTTAATCTTTATTACACCACAAATCAAATAAATGCCCCGAAACATGCTCAGTTGGATCGGGATTTATCCGTAAGTAAATTGCCTCAGTATTTTGGAACCGATGAACGGTGAATCCAATCGTGTTCGGAGCAATTGAGTATGATGTTGGTACACAACCGAGCTGTTTATGAGAATAATTTCAATCTTAAGTGATCAAACAATCATGCAAATAAGTCACAGAGGATAAAATATGATTGACACATATCATACTCGTGGTACAAAAAGACCCGTTAAGTTATGCAATGGAATCCTTGGTGTTGAAATTGTATTGAGGTGGAATCAGATCTTCAGTGAAAAGAGAAAAACCTTTTTCAATCTTGGTAATTCATTGAAGTAATAAAATAATAATTCATTGAGTCAGGTTCATTAACAGATTAGCTTTCGAACATGATTAATGCAATAGATCTCATTAGTGAATTAGGCTGGAGGGTACTTCAATATCAATGTAACCTGATAGAGAGTACAGGAGCTCTACCTCTCTTATTAGTTTGAGGAATTTATTTTGTAGTAATTTACCTATTTGATGATCAATAACTGTAAAGACTCCGACGGACTTCTTAGCGATGCATTAACGGGCTGAAGTACCCCTGCGGCATTCGAAGGCCGGCGTCCATTATTTACAATATCTCAGGAAGCCGCCGAGGCCATTAGCATAAGCCGTGATTCACGGCGTCCGGCTCCTGCTGCTAATAATTGATTTCTTACATTGGACACCAACCAGCCGTGTTTGCTTAACGCTTAACGCTTTTTCTCCGTCGGCCCTTTCGTTTGTCATTCGCGCGGCTCGTGGCCTGTTTGAGTGATCGTTTGAACGAGTCGATAACAACTTCTAAATAGACTTTAGATGTTAAAAGGTAAAAGGTTTAGCTATATTTCCAATTTGTTTGAGATTGGGAAAGAATCTCGTAATTAATTTGCTTTATTTTTATTGTCAACGGGTCAAGTCTTTGTAGTTGTGTTTTAAAAGAGTAAATTGAATGTTTTCGTGTGACAAATTAGTACTAAGAAGAACTGAAAAGCTGTATATTAGGTACCTTTGATTCGTGTTCCTGTGTTTAACAAGACTCGACTAAATCTAACAATTAATATTGCTACTGCATGCGGCTTTCCTGCACCTGATATCTGTCTTGTCTTAGCCTACATCTCGCAACTGGACCATGAGCACCTGATACGTGCATTCACATGGGCATCACAACATGTCCTGCGTTGTTAATCGCGGAGATTACTCTGCAATCGCAGCTAGGCAAGGAACTATCGCGCACGAGAGCGAACCCGCGGCGCAAAGCCAGTCTCATTAATAAATCCCGGCGCCTAATCTCCCGCCGCTGACTTATGACGTTAAATTTCACGGCGCGTAAAAACAGACACGTCACTCTGACGTGTATTGTGGCAATTTTGAGCCGATCCAGCGATATATTTGTGTCATTATAGAGCTTTATTCCCGCCGCGATCCCGGATCCACGCCTATCGCCGCTCTCGACGCGCGGTGATTAATAGCTTTTATATTATCCATCGGAGGAATAGATCCGCCCACGGCGACTCTTTGACGAATATCGTGACTTGGGCGAAGTTGCCGATGGAATGCGCTATCATGGGAAATATATTAAACAGTAAAAAAGAGTACCTTGAGTTTTATAGGAATTATTATATTGTAAATGTTATACGAATAGCACAGTTACACAAAACAAATGTGTGCTAATTCGCGTCGTGGCATGTCTAAAACGTTGATAAAAATGTATATCAGGTGAGCTGCATTGATATACAATGTGTGCAGCACTAAAGTTTTTTAAGTTCTCTTTCTCTGTGCAAAGAATCAAAAACTAACTTCGATTTTTACATCTATCTTCACTGTAAGTCTTTTTTATAAATACTCCGTGAAGATAAACAGATTTAGTGTATAAGTAAACAGTGTTCCACAACTATAAGGTGAGACGTTACTTCACTTCCGAGCAGCTTCTGTGCCTTTATCGGGCCCAGATTCGCTCGTGTATGGAGTATTGTTGTCACCTCTGGGATGGCTCAGCCCGCTATCAGTTAGATGCACTTGACTCGTTGGAACGCCGTGCTAAAAGACTCATTGGTGATGACACACTGACCGAGACTGCTTTGCAAAGCCTTGTCCATCGAAGACGTGTGGCGTCTTTAACAGTGTTTTATCGGCTGCATTTTGGTGAGTGTGCGTCGGTCTTACATGACCTTATTCCTCCAGCTCCCTTCCGCCTTCGGACAACTAGACGCGGTGAGGGCTTTCACCCTTTCATTGTTAATATTCCTCCTTCTCGCACGAAGCGTTTTGCTTCATCTTTCTTAATGCGAACTGCTAAGGAGTGGAACTCTCTGCCGTGTTCTGTGTTTCCTGAACGTTATAATTTGGATGTCTTCAAGACTAGAGTGAACAGGTATCTACTAGGCAAGCGTGCTCCATCTTAGGCCTCATCTACACTTTCCATCAGGTGTGATCGAGGTCAAATGCAAGCCTATCTTAATAAAAAAAAAAAAAAAAAAAAAAAATGAACTCAAGAAATTTTCCTTGTAAAGTTGTTCAAAGTTAAATATTTTTGCAACCCCCACGGATACCACAATTTATTTCAACAATGCTAATAGAAGACGGATTAGGGGTTTGTGAGATTAGGCATTTGACAAACGATGCCTGAACAGACTAATCTGTGACATTTCGACAGACCCCTAAAATTTTGACGAATTGCAGTACTTCAACGGTCTGTTGAGCGAGAGATTAGAGCGAGTGGTGGATATTTCAACGCATTTCAACGGGTTGGTTGATGAGATCTTACTGTCAGCACGAGATGACAAGTGACGTAAATAAGATTAACTGAGCCTCCAATACGGTATTTGTCTGCCAGGTCAAATCACCTACTTTTTTTAAATGTCAAAAACGTAACCTTGTAGGAAAAAAAATATGAAATATTGAATTGTGACATCACATTTCTGTAGTGTCAAATCAATACTCTTTGAATAAAAAATTGTGCTTAATATTTGATTTCGTATTTAATGTTAGAATGTCATAATTTATTTCGTAAGCAGTCAAAAACCTATTATAATGAAGTAATAGTGTTGAGTCTATTGTACAATTTTTAGTTTGAGATTCTATAACGCTATTTTTTTTAAATGAAGATAGTCATACACTTGACCTCGATCACATCTGATGGATAGTGTAGATGAGGCCTTAGAGATGGAGCACGCTTGCCTAGTAGATACCTGTTCACTCTAGTCTTGAAGACATCATTATTATATTGGTCATTAGACGACGAATATTAAAATTTCCTCATAAAATAGTTCAGAGGTCAGGTGGTCTACGGGCGGCGGGCGCGAGTGGCCTCGTCAAAGGCCGGCTGGAGGGTGCATTTGCATGTCCTCGAGCGCGACGTCATGCATTACCATATATGCTAAGCCGAATTAACCGGACTTGCGCGGGATGCTAATGCTAACACAACTATGAGAGATTTCACCACGTCGACGCGCCGAGTGAATTTAAATGGTTTACTGGCAAACGTCTGTTGGACTTGTGTTCCGGCAATTGTAGAACAGAAAACAATTCGTTACATATTTGTGAAGCATAAATAGATTTGCGGCACGATTTTTAAGATCTGTGAGCAATCCTTTATTGCTCAGTAGGTGGTCGATAATACATCTTTATTTTTTTAGAGTTTAATTTGTTTCTAGTTCCAGTTGCTATGTTTTCTGAGACATTCGATATCGCCGCTAAACCCTCGTGTCTTGCCTCACTGCTGGAGCTCGTCTGGTCTCGTCGCGGGGCTATAACTCAGCCGGGCCGATAAACCCGGCGTGTGGGAGTGTGAGTCGCAGTTATTGGCGCATGGCTCAGTGTCGCGCGGATGGATGGCGCGCGTGCCTGACGCGCATACGCGGCGTCCGCCCGCGGCCACGCGGCGAGATTTACTCCTGCTCCGTGTCGAGACTGGTTTACACTCATCATTTTGCGTCAAAATATCCTGCTGGGACTCAACAGTCATGTTTCGATTGGGGATTGATTTTTTTGAGACGTTAGGTGGAATTGAATGCTTGATGTATTTTTACTCTTAGTAGCCCCTTAGTCTTAGTTCGTTGTATTTTATACGAATACTGTATGTGATGCAACTAACTTTGGTGGTTTCAATTGTTATTCTTTTTCCTTTTCGGGTTATAAACGATCAAAGTTGTTTAATTCCCAATGCCAATTCTGCGGAATTAACCATTTTTAAAGCTCATCATCTAAGGAGCCGGTTATGTCAGTTAAATCTGCAGAGAATGGCTGTAAAAAGTGTGAGCGGTAGTGGCAGGCAGGGCGGACGGCGGGCGAGGGTCGTTACGCGGGCACTTCTTCATCGGACATTGCGCCGGCACCACACTCCAGTGTGATGGGTGGTCCACACCACTCAGTGCCGGAACCACTTTTATTGTTCATTTTGAAGATTTCAGTTTACGTGTACGCTATACCTTGGTATAAACAAGCCAATCTAATGATTCATATTTTTACGATTATTTATCCAATTATGTGTTACTTTCATCAAAATATTTCTTTCTCAAATTCATCTCTTTTCAGTTTTCGCCATGAAGCGCCATGGTGTGCCATGAATATTCCGCAAAAAACATCTTGAGAAGGTTGTAAACTTAAGCTCTACATAAAGTAACTTGCCGAAATTATGTTTAAAAGAGATGATTAAGTTGCTCCCAACTGTCACATTACAGAAGTAAATCATCCTAAATGTCAACAAGTTCGCCAAACATTCAAAGGTGAAATTTACGACTGAATAAATAATTTGAAGCAAGAATTTGTGCCTTTATTAAAAGTTACAAAGCCACAAGTTGCCCATTTGACACATTTACAAATTCTGTTCGGAAAAAGTAGGTGTAAAAAAGGCTAGCGGCGGGTCGTCTGCGGTCTTATAAAACGGAAAACGGATAAAGAGTTCCATGAAGCTTTGGGCCCGAGCCCGAGCTGCTAACGTAAAACCGCTCTCGGTATTTTACTTCGCAATATAAATTCAGAAAATACAGAGAAAAACAGAGAGACGTAAAAACGAGATAGGTGTAGTAAAATAATGCGGGGCATAAACATTCATTGGAGTTAAACTTTGCGGAGTCATTCGTATACGGGCTCTTCGAGATATTGTTCGGTTCAGCTGTTAACAAACACAACAACCGCTCTGAGAGTACTAACACAAATAACGATGTATATACATTTTATATACCTAATAAAATATAGTAGGGATATGTACCTAGGGATAACTACGAGATCCCGTTATGAACCTTTACAAATATGTATTGTTTAATGATATAATAAATAGTAATAATAAACGTGCAGGGATATAGGCAGTACCTCTCTTTTTCAGTTAAATTCATAGTTTTTTATTCTGACACACATAGGTCTTTTGCCCTGTATATGTTGGTTGAAAGGACTAAATCTTATAAAGTTAAACGCTACGATCTAAAGCCTATGAGTTAACTAACGACGGCCCCTTATCTACTACTACTTCTATCACATACCCGCTTGACCCGGTATTCCCTGGTTGGAATTTGGTTAAGTGCAGTAGCTGATCGGGCAGATGCAGCACTTAACCCGACTTGCAATGTGATTACGGGCCGCCTCAAGCCCTCCTCGATAAGTGTGCTTACTCCGGCTAATACCACCTGGACTATTTGAATACGGGAGTAAGCTAGCCAAGACCTTATACTACATATGTACGTATGCCTTCAAAAGGGTTTGAATTACCGTTTGTTACTAAAGACATTGGAGCTCGATGGCGCAGTGCTTAGCGCGCTCGGCATGCGATTGCAAAGTTAAGCAACTTTCGTAGAGGCCAGTCATCGGATGGGTGACCGAAAATTTTCATATCGAGATCCTCCGTGCTTCGGAAGGCACGTTACCGTAGCCGTTGTTAATGCGCCTGATCTCTCAAAGGTCGTGTCAGATTTCTGTCCCACCGAATTATGTGAGTAAGGGCATAGGGAGTGAACCTGTGCTTGCGCACTCACTTAAGCACTTTAATATAGTTTAGCCGCCATGGTTGAAAACGTTGGTTTAAGAGAGGTAGAGCTTTGTGGAAATTCCACTCGAATGAGCCGCTCGTCTGGGGAAGTACCTCCACCTTACAGAAGACCGCAGTGAAGTAGCACTTCGTAACTGTTGTGCTATGTTTCTGCTGGTGAGTAAGGTTGCCAGAGCTCAGTTGGGGAGGGTATGGGGTTAAGGCCGGCAACACATCAACGATACCTCTGGTGTCGCGGATGTCCATGGGCGGCGGTGGTTGCTTACCATCAGGCGACCCGCTAGCTCGTTTGCCGCCTCTGACATAAAAAAAAAAACTGTCAGGAGGGTTCCTATATATAGTTACTACAGTTCCATTTCTATAGGTTAGTACAGAATTTTTCTCGTGTATGAATGTTCATTTTAAGTCGCCAGGTCTGGGTTGTGGTTCAGACGGACTCAAATGTAGTATGTTTTTAATTAGTAGGCTAACTGTTGTGTAGGCCATCTTGACAAAACGCGACGGTCGTCCCCGGCCGCCCGCGGTCGCAATGCGAACTATGCTCTTTGTCAGCGGAGTCAAAGGCCAGCACCCTCATTACGCCCCTGCTCATTAGCTAAGTAGTCGCCGGCAGGGGCAGGGGGAGGGGGGGGTGGGCATTCATCATCATTCATGCTCCGAATATCGCAGTATTACAAGCGCAGTCTTAAATCGACATACGCTGTTCATTTTTTTGTTCTGTCAGTCCTTCAAAGGCCATCTTGATTACCATTTTTTTTAAATTTTTTGTCTGGCTGACCATTGTCTGAATGAAAACGTTTAGGAGAGAGATTGAATTTAAAAAAATATATAATTTACTTTGTAGATCGAGATAAGGCATATTCAGCGTTACGGTACCTTTAAAACCATGGGTTCAATATTTTTCTTAACAAGCCACTAACGTCGATGTGATTCTTTTTAACAAAAGTTTTAATCTGACACCCATAGTTACAATTACGTTATTGTAAATAATATTGCAAGAAATGAACTATTTATATGATAAAGGCTTTAATGCCTGGTTTAAAAGAGGCATTATTTTTCTTATCGTTGCAATCATTCCTAAAACATATGGTCTATTTGATTCCGGAATCAGCATCCATTAGGGATGGATGCGGTGAATTGTGCTCAAACTGTGTAAGTATATGTAACGCCAAAATCAGGAAAAAACAGAATTGACAGTAAATAGACCGTAAATAAGTACATTTTTGTTGACTACCATGGCAAATGTATAAAACATTACGTCCAATGTAATGGCCGTCAGTCATAAATAAACGTATAACACAAACTAACACAAAAAACACTAGACACTACACAAATAAATCCACAGATATACATGGGTCAGATGACCACTTATCAGATTGCGTAACTAATTCTTATCAAAATCGTGAATATGATTCATCAGAATCAAAGTACTGAATCAGTTGAGTATAACAAACAAACCTAATAACCGGACTGAACACTTACCGAAATACAATATTAAGGAATCGCTTTGCAGCAAGCCAGCCAATAATGTTATTATTATAATGTTTCCTCGTGAAGCGTAACGGGCTGGTAAAATACAGAAATAAGCAGTTCTCTGACCGAAAAGCAATATTGTGGATCAGAGAAATCCTACCAATCGCTTTTAAGCAATATTAGGCAGGGATACAATACATTGTCCAACAGTAGAACATGTAAAAAATACTTGGTCGCGAGGTGTGCAATTCCCAAGCTGGACTCCATCTAATTCTCCAAGCGTGAGTATCACCGTCACTCTTTGTTTGAATATTTCTTTGCTTCTAAATTCAAAAATCCTCTTTTGAATCAAAGTCGGGTAAAAACAGTAGGGTACAAAGAACAGGGTCTGTAAAAAACATTTCAGTTCCATTTCTTTTTGTTAGAGGGAGGTAAACGAGTACGAGTTCTCCATAAGGGTGTGCAGATGCGTTGCCTGGCTTTATAACTCTGTGCCTTCCCCAATGGAGCACTTTACGAGGCAGCCACGACCAGGCAAGGCCCGGGTCCGCGGAAATGCACGTGATCTGCAGGCGGATGCGCCGGTGTGTCGCGTCCGCTCGTTAGCGCTTATCTCCAGAGAGTGATGGCGCCCTCTGGCGGCGATGCACGAAACATCCTCCGCTAAAATTCGCGTGTGGACAAAGTTTTACAACCGATTTGTGCACTTAAAGCTTTAGCTGTAAAGTATTTAATAACTTTTTTATTCATCGTTTTATTATTTTATTCAATAATTTAATATTTTAACATTAGCGCGAACAAAGTGGAAATTAATTTGAAGTTGCTGTTAACATTAATTTTCATAATTCATTTTGCATTTCGTTATTGAATTGCCAAACCAACAAAAATTGCATATTACATTAATGTGAAAATTTTACTGAGCTTATTGTATTTTGGGTGAGATTGCAAAGATAATGGCAATACCAAAGGGGATTTGAAGAGTAATACTCTGATGGTATTCGAATGCTCAAACTTCCGGTATTATACTTGTACCGTTTTAAAAAGTAGGAATAGTTGTTCCTATAACAATATTAATAACCTAATATTTTAACTTCACAAACAGCATTTAAATCTTATCATCAAGGTCTTAAATTGGAAACGATTAAATCTGTTTATCACATAGTATTAGCCGGCCATCCTGCAAGTTTTGCTTAGTTAGGACTCGATGGTCTGTTTGTTAAGTGTGACATACTTTGAACCAAGTATGTAGCTTAAGCCGTTGTAAGTTGGTGTTAGCATTTATGAAGATTTCTAGTGTACGTGATATCAAGAAGAATTTTTTTTTTTACATTATTTGAAATGTTGTATGTGGCATAAATTTTTGGTATTGTCTGGAGTTTCATAAGGGAAGTATAGGACAAGTTTTGAGCGCGCCTGACTTATAATTTTATTAACGTAAAATGTAGATATTTTGAAGGAACTAATATAAAGAATCCGTGCAACAGTTGCTGTTTCGGGTTCTCCTGTTCGACTTATCCGCTGTGAGGGCGGAGGACCCAGGCCGCGGCGTAACAGCGCGTCAATAACCGCGTTAGTGCAGCCAGCGCTTAACTTTCCCATTTGCACTTTTTTATTTTTGACATTTATAGCGCTGGCGCCCACATAGTTGCAGCATCCATTATACTGTAAAGTGGGAAATTCTATTTGATTTTATAGTTTAATATTTCACATTGCACTTTGCATTGTAATGTATTTTGTGAGCTTTAGGTTGACACCGTAACAAAATGACCGAAACTGTTTTTTAATTTTCAATCCAACAGAACAATTCAATTGCAGTATAAACTATAAATATCTCGCTTCGTTCAGCTATGTAATATATAATTCAGGGCGTATCGTATTTAGTAGCCTCCAAAGTGCTACCTACGAGTTTTTCTCTGCTGACCTACTGCCTAGATTAGCGCAGACTATTAGAAAATGTTTTTATGGAAATGTCCAACGGAAACATTCATTCAGAACCATTCTTCTACAGATGAGTTTCTATAGCACGCTCTCAGTGGTCTCATTTTTTTTTATTTTACAACTGGATCTTTTGTGGAATTTTTAAAAGCACTTTAATAATCAGGTGGAAGTCTTTAGCTGTCGTTTTAGTTTTATTTCAATTTATTTAAAGTTAAGCCTTAAACAATGTGAGTAGTTGAAATCGGCACTCAAGTGTTTGTAAGTAAAAACCACAAGTCTAATACTTACTATGGACACTTTTCTAAACATTTGATAACATAGTGGTCTCTCCGACTGTACTATTTTTAGTAAATCTATTTTAGGGTGAAACGATTTTAACCACTTTGCCATTATCCAGTTACCGTGGGCGTAGCAACTGTAACGCTATACCACTTTGAGATCAAACTGTTTAGTAGTCACGACCAGACGGCTTTGGCTCTATTAGATGTTCTGTCGTAGAGAATGAAACAATACTCATATTACTGCGCTAAAGTGCCTCGCCACATCAAACCGCTTCACTTTATTGAGCGTATGAGGTTTCTAAGTTGATATTTATTTACACTATTTTGGTGGATAAACGTAGCGTCTGATGGTAAAAGGAGTTTCTTGTATATTTTGTCTTGAGATGAAAATTGTATTTTAAAATGAGGTATTTTATTTGTATGTATATATTGTTTAAAAGCTTAAAAGCACTTTGGTTTGCTACCTTACCAAAACGTTAAACATGTCTTAGTTCGAAAGCAACAAACAAGTGCGTTCTAGAGTAATAAACGCCACCTAGTTCAAGCATTCCGTGCGATAATGCCTTAATAATGTTGTTAGGTTGACAAATGTTCCGCGTTGAGTTCCGTCGTGTCGGCTGGGCGGCGCTCGCTTTATTGCGCCGCGCCGCTTTGTCTGCGATCCCATTGAACTCGCGCAATAAAACTAACGCTGCGAGATTTACTCGGGATATTGAAAGAAGAAGTCGCCGCGGATGTGATAAAGTCCCGCTGCTTATGCAAATGAGGTTTATTGCCTCTCCCTCGGCTGGTGAACCCTGGGTGCATCGCGTGCTGTTTGCTTGAGGACGTGATAATTGATTCCAAGTCCCACTCCGAGAGCAGTGCACTCGTAAAGTGTGTGCATAGACGAAACCCCTTGACAAATAAATACTTATGGCTTGCCTATACCTATATATACTGCGGTTAACTAACGTATAATGTCCAATTGATTATGCCTTGTTATAAAGACACATTAACTGAACCTAAAAAACTTTGAGCAAGTACCATATTATAAGTAGAAGACTAGACTTGTTGAGCAAGTTTCATTGTATTATTTATTTAAATTATTTGGTTTGAATTTTACGTACTTAGAGGATATAGAGATGAAGTAGGTACCTGTAACAAAAATAAAACAACTTAAGTAAAGTTTTTTAGTATTTTATATACACTGTTTTCATAACAATCTAAATGAATCGCATATGAAAGTCCCAAACATTATTTCTTCAAGAATGTCACAAACCAAAACGAGTAGGCCGCTCGCTACTTTAACTAATCAATGTTATTTCTTTTGGGATCCATACCATAACGGTCTGGTATTCATTAGTATGTAATCGTATACCGCCTCGCTGGCGCGTTCGGTTGCGCGCAACGCAGCTTATTACCGCTGTCAATCCGCCTGCAATTGCAGCGGAGAGCGCAATCACATCGCAACACGTCGACGTGATTGGTGGGACAGGAGCTCCGGCCTCTCCACACTGGGAGTCTGGAGGATGTTTCAAGCGTTAAAGCTGATCGTTAAAATGCATGGCTGGAGTGTTCAATGAAAAATTAAAATTTAACCAAGTAGAAAAAGTGTTAAGCAAATACATAGGGTCCTGGTGAAAATTGGCAGTTCACTGGCAAATCCTAGCCTAGCCTAGTTTTGGGTTCTGATCTTGTTATTATAATAAAAATTAAACATTTTAAAATTCATCGCTGCTCGTGCAAATCTTGGCGTGTCCACCACCCCTGAGAGGAGGTGGCGCAGGACAGACCGAAATGGAGAAAACTATTATCGAAGGCCAAGACTCATTTTGGGTTACGTGAATAAATACTTTAAATATTTCTAAACCGGAAAAACATTCTAAAGAAGCCCAGAGTGAGAGAGGCCTGCGTCATCTTCCAAGAACTCCGCACGTACAATCTTGTGTCGAATTACGTATTAATCGCACGCCTCTGACAGATTAACCGAACCACGCTGCTGATAGACTATCAATCCTTGAAGGAGATTGCAGTCAGATCAGATTCGCTTTACAAACTGCCAGTCTAGTCAGCCTACTGCTATAAAGAAACCAACTGTTTCCATGGCGACGTCATTGCCGTAACGGTGTGTGTGCTGTGAGAAAGGCACCTTGCCTCCTGAGTGGTAGGCGGTAGACAAGAGCCCTTAAATCCACCGAGGCGTCTAAAAGGCACTGAAGTATGCCAGCGATAGGAGTAATAAGGGTTCTGTATATTATGAAAAGAGTGTGATAGAGCTCGCATTTCCATTGCACGTAAATGCGAGCGCGTCGCGGTACGTAGAAGAGTACCCACAGAAACACGCTTCTGATGAGTTATGAAGATATTTAAGCCTGAAGAATCTACTACTAAAAATAATTATATTTAAATATTAAGGTAATTCACATCGTCTTGTCTTCAATATTATTGTATTAATTGCGCGGTTGAGGCGGATTAGCGGCGGCCGCGGGGCGGCGCGGTATTGTGCTAATGTGCTTAAGCCGCTCGTCCTCAGAATCGGTCAGATCAGAAGATTATACTACGTTCAATTAACTCTATTGTATCAGATTAAGCTACTTAGGTATTACATATTATATTACTGTGGTATTATCAATTATTTATTTTCCGTACGACTAGGATAGTTGGTCATTAGTTAAACATTAATTAAAATTGTAATGTCTTTATACATTTGTTAAGCGTCATACTTTATAATAATGATAGTTAAACTTCTTATATAAATCCTTAATGTCATGCTGCCCGTATAGTAGAGTACAGTAACAATTTTCTACATATTATCATAATTACGCATACAAATAGGCAGGTAAGACGACAACGGTAGGAAGCCAGAACAATTAGTTCATCCCTGTAACAACATTTATTTACCCCTCCCTCCACTGTTAACAAAATATTATTTGTGGAATTTCGTGGGAAAGTTTCATCGTTAAATATTCACGACTCGGTGGTTTGAGTGTTCGGCGTAATTTACAAATCATGCCTGGCTTCTAGCCCGCGGCAACTATCTGGTTTTCATCCTGTAAATTGGCGATTGTTTAATTTATCAGAATTATAACTATAATTGCCAATAGATTGTTTAATTTGCCCGTAATAATATTTTAGGATGAAACTTAACTTTGCGGATGGAATAAGAATTAGGCTTTCTATTAAGATGAAAGCTTACTTTTGATGTAGTTTACTAACAGATCAGTGGATCCGTTTCCAGTTTAGGAATAATCGTACAACGTTTTTTAATGAAATAGCCCTTTTTATATTTATTTGAAAGGCTTTAATTAACGTCGTATTCCAATTTAAGTGTTTGTCTTCAGTCAAGACCCATCGTTGAAGCGAAAACATGATTTCAAATTATGGAAGTCTTAGCTCTGCAGTGGGATTTTAATGGGCTGATATTTTTTTACTTTATGTATCTTCAGCAATGATACTATAGACGGTGGAAACCAAATCATAAAAATCAAATGCATCGAGACGTAGTAGTACAAACAGTAAGGAGTGTCACTGATACTTCTGTCTCGCGCGCAAGTTGCCGTCTCCCAGACGGAGCGATCCTGTGGCCGCAAGCAACCGCACTAAGTCGGAATAAGCACCGCTGCAATTTATCTTGATGGAAAGAAAATACGAGGAAACAGAAGCTATTTCACCCTTCCGTAAGTTTATTTCATCTTAAAGGCAAACACCTTCCTTTGATAGATTGTGTAAAGACCGAGTAACTAAATAAAGGTAAATAAAATATCAAACATACTAGTAAATAAATTGAATATAATAGCGTATTGCTAACGCTATTTAAGCCTTTCATAAGCAGCCTTTATACAAACATATTTTACCCAGAATACGAATAATAAACATTTTCTGCACTACAACACTACAGTTCCAAGAACTTTAATATCAACATTTTTTACGTTACGATTTCAGTGCAATGGACACAAAATAATAATTATTACTTGCTACGAATTCCGATTGAAGACTTCGTAGCACGGGACCATGCTACGAAGCCATACGAGGGACCATGGGCTCCTACGACGCTGTTATCTAAGAGCATAACGCTTAATATGAAACAAAAAATTCTCAGAACTCATATAAAATTATTCCGTTACAAATATTAATAAATAACACTGTTTCATTAAGGGGTTTGCTCATCTTAGGAGAGGATTTAGTAAATATATACGATCAAACACCAGTATACATAAAATAATCAGATAAAACTCAGGTGCTATCAAAAAGCAGTCGAAAAACAAGCCATGTCAGGCCTTGATAAACGGTTTGGAAAATCTGACGTAACGGGTAACAGACAACAAATTGTACGAAATTCAGAACAAATTGCTTTAAAAACTTGATAAAAAGAAGTAAATAATTTTGGGGAGGCGATATATTTACTTCCTGGTTAGCCGAGCTTGTGTTCTCGAAGGAAAATAACGCTCAAAATAACTCGGTCACTGATATTTGTGTATAAAATTAGAAGTCATTACAGTTCCTAATTAACAGAACAATCTTTTCCTTAATTTACGCAATGACTTTTGACACCGTTTTTGTATATTCTTGGTAGTAATGATGGTATTTTATAGTAAAAAATTGCAATCGTGATTTTAACGAGTGTTTTTGTAAATAATGAATACGTCTATTGTATTTATATAATTGTATCAGTTGTCAAAATCCAGTTGAGACTGAACTGTATCATCGTATTTTATTGAATCCCTAAATAGTCTGGAACATATCGTGTAAAATCAATTCAATGTACTTAAGACTTTAAAGAGCAAAGTAATTCTGAAAAGACAAGTTACATCGTTTCGGTCGTTCTTTTCTTCAATTTAAATCTGTTCCAGAGCTTCCAAGTATTTTTCTGTTCCGGAACGTTTGTCGGCGGTCGCGGTCGTAAGCGGCATTAGCGAGGAACATTGGAACGCGGAACGCTGGAACGCTAGAACGCTGGAACATCGGACGCCGGGACAGTTGTCGCTCGGTCCTCGCCGCCAAGTTTTAATTACAAAATAAATATTTGCCCAAAGTTGCATTGCCGTAAAGCTGTTGTTAACGCTGAATTAACGGCTTTGCTTAGTTTTGTAATTGTTAGGATTAGCTTTTGTTTCTAACATCGGTATTACCTAATTGGAGTTGTTTTTATGATATAATTTTACGCTGTTGTTGAAAGCCCCGATTCCCACTATAGCTGTGCCTGTATATCGGTGTTACTTGCTTTACTTTTGAACAATAAAAAATATTATCTCCCGAAAGACATCTTCACAATAAAACGAAGTCGGCATTCCTTGTTATTCGGGTTATTCTCAAAGTTCAAACAGGTATGTAGATGCAAGGCCCAATCACTAACCACACGGTTAATTAATGGTCCGTGGAGTGATCGGTTGTCGCCGCGGTCGGCGTGTGGGCGGCACCAAGGGGTTTACCGCAACTCGTGATTTCATGGCGGTAATTATTGTTAGAAATATTTTTGGTTCATAGCATGTTGTTGAAATTATTTAGCAAATGTATAACTAGGCTGAGGATATTCAGGATGTAAGTGTTAACCTCTTCTTTTTCTCTACAATGTCATTAAAGATTTCACGTTGAGGTGATGTTGAGGGATTATGGTACGATATTAAAGGTATATTTTACTTGCGTGTGGATATCTCAAAAGTCCTTCAAGCTAATGAGATGTGTGAAATAAATAGGACTGTAAATTTTGAAAACATAATTAGCATGGAGGGATATACAATGAGTACACGATTTTATTATTCTAGTTCTAGAAGAACATGTAAAAATACCTCACATGCACGTCTTTAATACAATCAATATTTCGCTTCTTCACTACATAGTATAAAACAAAGTCGCTTTTTCTGTCCCTATGTGTGTTGTATGTCCCTATGAACGCTTAAATCTTTAAAACTACGCAACGGATTTTGATGCGCTTTTTTTTAATAGATAGAGTAACTCATGAGGAAGGTTTTTATGTATAATATCATCCATTAAATAGTGGACAAGTACCACGGGCGAAGCCGGGGCGGGCCGCTAGTTAGCAATAAATAAGACTGATACTTAAATGTTAATATTTCTTTTTAATATTTGGGTAGACTAGGAAGGAATTTAATATCCAACTACGAGTTTTATTATTGTATTTATTAGTTTAATACCCGAGACTTGGAGCTTTTTACTGCGTGTTTGGTTCCCTCGACATAGATATTTGCTTCTCACCCACATAAACTACTCGTATGATGGCGATGAGTATACCTATAATAATGTCCACCAATCAAGTTTCTATGAGTGTGGTCAATGTATATGCTTATGATTTATTTAACCGTAATCTGAAACGCGGTAGAAATCAGGCGTAGATTTTTTGAGACAAAAATAGTATTAATGATCTGTTACATACATAAACTAATCACTGCTGGTGAAAAGGTGCCGAAACGTCGGGTTATCGTGTAAATATGTAGTTAAAAATTATACCGCGATTATATCCGTTTATAAGTAGTTTTATTTCATGAGTAACAGTCGCACAAACCTTATAAAACATTATACGTAAACTGTTGATTGTTCGTGGTTTAAAATAAATTGATGTACGGCAAACCTTCAGAGAATACTGCGTTCCTAAGTCGGTGGTAGAGTCATTCCATACTTTGACATTATTGACTACTAGCGGCCGCCCGCGACTCCGTCCGCGTGGATTTCTTTTTTTCGAAATAAAAAGTAGCCTATGTTCTGTCTCAGGGTCTAAAGATTGTCTGTACCAAATTTCATCAAAATCGGTTGCGAGGTTTAAGCGGGAAAGCGTAACAGACAGACAGACAGAGTTACTTTCGCATTTATAATATTAGTTGGGATAGTTGGGATATTATAATATTATATATAATATTATATTATATTATATTATATTAGTTGGGATTACAAGTGCTTAACTGTGGGAAACATAAGATAAGTATGTAATACTTAAGATAAGTATGTAATACTTAATATAATTTTTGTTAATTGCTTCCTACCTAAGAGGTAGGAAGCAATTAACAAAAATTATACATCAGAACGATAAAAATTCTTTAGAAGATGTCCATTCAGCAATCCAAACTATGTCAGGTTCAATACCCCAAGGAAGTGTTCTGGGATGTTTGCTGTTTCTGGCGTATATTAACGACCTTCCTTCCGTGGTGCCACATAAAGTTATTCAATTTGCGGACGATGCCACGCTTATCATCTCTTGTGACTACACAAGCTTAGACGATCTAACTAAGGAAATAAATGATTCTATAAATAAAATAGAAAACCATCTGAATAGCCTAGGTCTTATTCTAAACCTAGATAAAACTAAAATTGTTCAGTTTCGACCACATCAAAGACAACCCCTTTCCCTTAATATATCGCATAAAGGCAATCAAATCAATGTGCAGGATACAATGATGTTATTAGGCATTACCATGGATTCCACCTTATCCTGGAAACCTCATGTCAATGCAGTAGTGAACAAACTCAGCAGCTTTGCGTACGCGCTACGCGAGGTGCGTAAATGCACAAATAAGCAATGTACTTTGACAGCGTATCATGCCCATGCTGCAGCATGGATACGATACGGAATCGTGCTCTGGGGCAACTCAACTGATGTACAAACAGTATTTACATTACAAAAACGCTGCATTCGCATTATTGGTAATTTATCGTCAAAAGAAACATGTAGGCCATGGTTTATAAAGTGGAAAATATTAACTGTCAGTTCCTTGTACATTTATGAGTTGTGTCGGCTTGTACGAACAAGCCCTCATTATTTTAGACTTGTTGGTGATGTGCCTAGACGTTTTCTTTCGCGTCGTCCTAACAATCTGTGCCAGCTTACGCCGCGTTTAGAATTATTTAAGAAAGGACCATTCTATATGGCCGTCCAAATCTATAACCACTTGCCTAACACTGTCAAAGCCCTCCAAGGCAGTAAATTTGATTCTGCAGTAAAAAATATTCTTCTAAAAAAGGCGTATTATACGTTAAAAGAATTTCTGGAGGATACCCTATTTTAGTATTAGTTTTATGTTAATTGTAGGTTAATTATTAAATACTTTTGTCTCACTAAGAATGTTCTCAATTAAATGTAAGAGAATACATAAGTACTTTAGTTGCAATAATTATTGTTTTATTGTAAATTATAAATACTTCTATTTAAATGTTAACTTATTTACCTACTATAGTTAGAATAATTTAGTTCGTAAGAAATTTTGCAGTGCCCTTGTAGGGTTCTTGTTTGTAACTTCATTATATTTTAAGACCATGTATAACAACAAGAAAGCAATAAAGAATATGAATATGAATATGAATATATTGATTTTAATTTTATGAAGACAGAAGACATAATAATCGTCATTTTCATGAGGTTTTACGGACATAACGTAATTGTGGAAGGTCATTAATTCGAATATTCACTGCGAAATTTGTTTCAGGAAATTACAACATTCATTCATGAATAAAATAGAGCGGATGAGTAATTCCAGAGGCTGAGTGTTTTATTCGAACACCACCTTGCAATAAACAGGGAAATGTTAATTGTAACAGCCCGGAGCGTGCTGAGGAAGCAGATAGTAAACGCTGTAATGGCCGGTGCTTAAGGCCCTGCTCTCATGACTTTAAGGTATAATGATATGTTTACGTACTTGCTAATGTACTTTTGACTCGAACGTAATTGCTAAGTAGGTCACACTTTAAAGAGACAGCAAGTATCTCAGGTTCAACCTTCACCTGTGTGGCCTATTTTGTAGTTCATGTCAATTGTCGTGCCTATGAAAGCTCAAAGCCTATGAGCCTGTTGTTGATTATTTATTTATTATAGTGTGGCAAACAAACAAGAGGGTCGCCTGATGGTAAGTGATCACCGTTGCCCAACCGCTGATTAACAACCACACATGGGTTGCAGATGCGTCGCATGCGTTTAAAACCCCATACCCTCTATCAGGACTAACTCTAAGCCCAGATTGGATTGCTCTTTTACTGATTTATGATGGAAAAACAACATTGCGCCATGATTTTATCTTTATGTATTTAAAACTCTTTCATGGAAAGCGAGATTGAAGAGACGCCACATCCTTTGACGAACTGTTTGTTTTTAACTACCGCGGTCTAACACTACGCATTTGGCGTGGTTTGATTGAGCTGGAGAAGTGATTTGAAATATGGTATCCTCAAGGATAAATTAAAAACATACACCCCGTTCAAGCCATCATACAAATTTATATCTGCAAAAACAAAAGCAAGAAGGATTCCCGGTTAATTCCGTACCAATGATCCTTAATTGAAATTACTCTTTGTGTCTGGATAAGCGCATTGGCGGAGTAATTGAAGTCTGGTGCGGAGTGTTTTTAATCGCACACTCGAAGCTTTTATTCAAAGTGGGTAAAAGGTTTTAAAAACGGTCGGGCGCCGGCGCCGGTAATGGACCCACCGGCAGTGACGCTGGCGCGGCGACCGCTCGGCGTGGAGTCCACCTGGGCTTTCACTAGGTTAGCTACACACGGATACATCAAAGGATTTGCGGTGTTCAAGCAAAAAGTGATGAATTGAATTTCATATCGGTCACGCTGGAAGGAGCGCGGTAATTGAGACGGCAGCTGCGACCAAGGTCCCGAATTCAGTCCAACTGTTATAAAGGACTAATACATCTCGATTGTCGCCTTGCTAGCTCCTTCGAATTTCATTATGTAACGAAGGTTTACCCTAATTCCAGTCTTTGTGGTGCACAATTACGTATAAGTACTTAGCTAACACTAAACCGCTATTCTTCGTCCGTGAATAAAATCACTACTACAGTCCTGAAGTACTGTTTCAATTTTATAACCTGTTAAAATTAATTTTATACCGCGTCAAACCACACAATATCCTGGAAACACCTCTAAAACTCGACAAAGGTAATGTTGGTTGCCGCATCAAATACCTACAGTAGTTATTCATTAGCCGGTGTTTGTAATTACGAAAGTTCCGCGGCGACTTGACGCAACTTTTAATGAAGAAGGACGGAAGGACTCCTGACTCGGCGACTCGCACTTTATTACAGCCCGTCCGCAGACCCTCGGCGACGTGGTCCTTCACAGAATAGTTTGTTGAAATACATTTTGGTGATAGCTTAAGTTTTGCTTGGAAATGTACATTAAACACCGCATGGCTTTACTAATAAAAGCTATATTACAGTTTGTGAAATAAATAATACGAAACGGTTGATTATAAACTTGATTTCATGTCGTACACGCTACAAATGTAGCTTGGCTTTCTACGAAAGAGCAATATAACTCTTTATTACGTTTTGTAGCGTATCAATTTAACAGGAAGAAACGAAATAAACAAAAGCTCACATTGTAGGCGACAGGACCAAATAAAATGCGCCAAATAAATAGTGAATCCCATTAAAACGAGATACGCGTGCGATTACACATCTCACATTTATCAATATTGCCGGACAACGCGCCGCATTTTGTTCCCGTCGATCAAAATATAATATCCATTAACTAACTTTAAATGGAAACCACGTAGAGAGGTACTCGGTGTATTGTTTATTTTAAATACGAGCGTAGGTGTTGCATTATATTTTCGATGATTCTACTTGGAAGCTCTTTCTGTGCTGTGAGTGATTTTAATTAATTTCCATGGTTATTGGGTCAGTTTTCATTGTTTCAATCAGTGTTTAAACAAGGGAATATCATAAATTTGTGAACTCTTTATTTTGTTTATAATTACGATAAAACAAAGAGATGTTACAAGTCTCTTGCTAGAAAAATTCGCTCTCAGGATCACGCATTGGGCATCAAGTTTATGTTCTTTGCTCCATTTGAGCATGTTGTTTCTGGCTGCGATCTAGTATCATTACGAGTGGAGGGTTTAGCGGTTACTCCGGAACCCCGCCTTACCTCTTTGTTTACTTAATTGCAGTTTCCTTCAGCATACATTAATGTCCATGGTAGCCTTTATACAAAAACGACTGTACTAATCTGAATGTATATAAAAAACAACACAATATTTATAACAAGAAAATAAAAAATGCATTAATTAAATAATTGTAAAACAATTTATTCTTTCCGCGTATAGTTCAATGGTTAGTGGGCCAACTTATTTCACCAGCATAGTAATATTATTCACTAAATATATTTTTTGTTGATAATCGAATTTGTATATCATTAAACTTTCCCGGAAGTTTGAATTTTAATGAGATTATTTTAACCCCAATCCTTTTAACTTTAAATTTAATTTGTGTTAATATGATACTGCTATCAAAGCGTCTGGCAACGACTGTATTTATATAATCTACCCAGTAGATCTCACAAAAAAAAGATTGTATATAAGATTATTTGCTAAAGCTTTGAAATTGTCAAGCTTAATATAGAAAGAATAATTATGCGGAAGTGGACAGTTCTATCAGCCCAAACGAAGGGTAACAAAATGCGGTAGTTTAGGTGATCTGTCTTCCGATGTTCTCAAGGCCTGTGTCAATGGAGCACAATATTGATAGCGAGCACTTCGACAGCTCGACGACTTAATGCTCGGCGCTTGCCGCCGCCGCGTGGCGCCGTGCCAGGCGGCCACTTGTCACCCGCTCACGACAATACAAACAATGACATCAAGGAAAAAAGTTAAACGACGACGTAAGAAAAATGCCAGGAATCCACCGAGAAATATAGTTTTTCACGATATCATCCTTCCTTTTCGAAGCCAATATTGATAAACTTGAGTTCTGAATGACTTTTAAAACTTCAGTCGATTTAGAAAGAGGTAATGTTTTGTTGAAACATTTGTTCGGTCTTTAAGCGGCGTCGAGTGTGTTTGGTTTTTTCTTGCCAAAAGTGTTCACCTAAGTTAAGTCTTTCGCGTAGCAAACTTTACATAAACAAACAAAGGTTTGCCGCAGGGAAGGCCGTAACGACTTTATTGTGGGTAAGATACGGTTATTATCATGACGTCGACCAAACAAAACGTAGCGGAATGTATTAATTAATGAGTATTAACTACATTTTAACTAAGATGAATTAACTTTATTGTTCTGTTATAATTTTAGAGGTTTGGTACCTCTAAAACTATCGCACCTTAATTATTTTTTTATTTTCTGTCGTCAATTGTTCGAGAAGTATGTAGATGCCATATATAAACGCTGGCGGAAGTTTGCGTAATTAATCGTAAGAAGTTAATTAAATAGCTACCAAACTTAACAAGAACGAAGGATGGCATAAGCCTTAAATAAGCAATTAATTAATTACTCAAAGACGGACGGAAGACTTATAAATATTTCGTCTCGTTTTAGAGATAAACATTATTTCAATCATTAAGATTAAATATTACCTGGATAGAATTTTTTACAGAAGGAAAAACTAGTTTTTTTAGCATTTAGTCACAGAGCAGAAAAACTAATTGTGTATTTAGTTCTGTCCCGCAGAAAGCCCAACTGACAAATTAAAATCGCGCGAATTGTTTGTGCACAACGCATTGTGGGAGACTCGCGGTATACCTACGCCGGCGCCGACTCGATACACACATTAATATTGATGAGCAATTCTAGTTAGCTCCTGCAGCTAACAAAAGAGGTAAATTTACATAAAATTTGTTGAAGGCTTATGCATTAATGCACTGAAAACATCAGGTGCGAAGGGAATAAAAATAAATTAGTCTATTAATCTCCAACCGACGGCAAAATGCTTCTATTTTTGAAATGGAACTACCTTTTTTTATTTTTTTGCGCGTCCAATCGTAATTGGCTTTTCGTTTATTTATTTATTTACAGTGTACAATTGTACATGCCAACTTACAGTTTCCCAAATCGTCAACATACATTGATTAACATGTTTAAAATAAAATACAAGTGCGTAAGAATACAAATAAATCTATATAATGCATGAGATTGATTAAATTGTCATACATTTTGAAAAAAAAAAACAAACAAGGATAGTTACATTAAAACTAAATACTCGTTTGACACAATTTTAGTAAAACCGTTGATGGGTTGATAGTTAAATCCCTGCCATACTTAAAGAACCAACCGCTAGAAAATTCATTTTTGCTATAATACATATTACACTGCTCTTATTCTATTATTTTTTCGAAGTTTCTGACGCCCATGAATATTAGCCGAAGGTAAATTTTACAAGTACATTTCTACAGTACAAGACTCATGAAATTGTCAATTCTGTATATAAAATAAGCTTTTGAAGTTAAGTGCCTTTTAACCTGGTCTGTAGGTAAAAACACGCGCGCTGTGTTTCTGCGGCACGCGACGTACGCGTATTGAGATTGATGAGCAATCGCGCGCCTATTACCTGCCAATCCTGCCATCCATCAACCAGCATTTATTCAATTTGCCGACTCGGTCGTCGACACTTAATGCACCGATTGTGACACATCGATTATTATATAACTCGATACGATTTTATACTTAACTAGCGGCCCGTCACGCGGTTTCACCCGCGTCCCGGGGGAACTTCTTCCCGTACCGGGATAAAATATAGCCTATGTTACTCTGGGTGAATGTAGCTTTCCAACAGTGAAAGAATTTTTCAAATCTGCCCAGTAGTTTCGGAGCCTATTCAATTCATACAAACAAACAAAAAATCAAACCTTTCCTCTTTATAATATTAGTATAGATATAAATATGACGTATTATTATATGATGAATCTTAATTTTTTTCATTCCTTTTTTGATTTCATCTCAACGCGTTTTCGCAGCTATGATTATGAGTAAGTGACTTTAGATATTGGTTTTGAGGTTGTAGTTATTGGGTGGGTGCAAGATTGATTTAATTAATATTAGTAATTACCAAATGTTATTTAACAATTATTATTATATGAAATAGTTGGCAACCGATGGAATACCTTACTCATTATAAGTACCAGGCACCATTCCATTTTCAAATAAATTGCATAATGTCATAAATGTAGACGAGCGTGTCAGCTGACGTGTTTTTAAAAAAAGAAACAAATATAATGTCATAATACTAATGACATGGCAGCATAGCCATCGAATCTTAGTTGGTTCCGTGAGGAACAAGCGAAAAAAAAAAACGTCAATGTCAATAAATATTATTTATTAGTGTTACGCCCGCGCTCGCTCCTGTCAAGTGCGCCGGGCTTGTTAAAAAAGGTTTCGCGTTGCATTTCTACACTTATTTAAGTTTTAATGTTAAATCCCGTTGACTAATAAGTATTCGTGTTAAAACAATAAATAACTATTGATAACGTGTGTGATTGTAAAGTGAACTTGATCCTGTTTTTCGGTGGTGGATAGTTTGCAGGAACTCGTTCTTTGCATAGTAACGGTAAGTCTTACTTTGTGTGTCTTTCTATTGGCGGTAGCTTGGTTTTTGATCGGTTTGTTAAAAACGTGTGTAATTGCGGTTTATTTAATTAATCCCTAATTACCACATTCTGTGGCTATCACTACTCACATACACATATTATACTCGTTACTTTAGATGTCGTTCATTAAAGTCACACATCTAATATGGCTAATACAGGATTAGTTATAATAAGACAATATTAGATGTAACCTCGCCGACCTTTTAACGATATTTAATTAACGCACGTCCATTAAAACATCGTATAAAATGTAAGAAACATAAATATGTTAACATTCGTGTGTTTACTCATAAATAACATACGTACCTATTTATATTTATAATTCTAAGAAGCAGTCGTAGAAGCCTTTCTAATTAAAAGTAGGTATACTGAAAGTGAGGTTATAAATTAATTGGTGAGGAATTCCAAATTGTTTATTTTAGGAGTCAACGAGATTAGCAACTGGATCACAGAAATTCATCTGTACATTTCCCCATTTAAAGCCAATGTAATTAACTTGGTCGCCATGTTATGATGAAATACGAGACGTATTTTATTTCATTAGGGAGGTTTCAAATAAGTCTTCAAAAGAAATAATTTGTAAGTACATATTCTTATTGAGAGATTTCAAAAGTTTCTTGTCTTATTTGCATGGATGCAAGGAAGGCGCCCGTCTAGATTACTTCATTTAATAACAATCGTTCGCAACTTTAAGTACCTATGCTTATAAAGGACTCACTATGCGTACCCAATCATAACCAACTTATTCGCAGTTAGGGAATGCAATCTCGCGAGATTAGGGCTCCGGCGAGATCTCGCGAGTTCACGAACGACGATCTCGCGAGATCTCGTCAATTACGAGATCTCGCGAGATTGCCAGTTTTATGTGTTAATTTGACAGAAAATCACATAATTTCCATAAATTAGGAAGAAAATAATAAAAATCATAGTTATTGTGAAATCAACATTAATTATTACAAATTATTTTATTAAAATTTTCATGTGTTTGGCAGCTTTCAACGTATTAATTCACGTAGCTATTTTGTATCAGTCTTCTTTTCTAATTATATCAAAACGAAATCAAACAAATATCTTGTAATAAATAATAAAACAGTTATTTTAAAATACATAACAACAACAACAAGAAGTTTAAAATTAAAATGTAGAAATTAAGTTGACTAGTAAACTATAATAGATTAAAGAAGATTAGTAACTACTGTCTAGTACTATTCAGAATACTACTGCTTATGTTCAGGTCACAGATGGAAAGGAAATCCTATATAAGAGTCCGGGGGGTCAAAAACTGACGTTTTACTGTGTGGTTTTAAGAATTATTGTGAAAGTAGCTTCTGAACCAAATCACTTTTAATGAAGCCTCCTGTTTATTACTTTTATTTCCAACTTTCTCACGTAGGTGTGAAATTAATATTTATTGACTCAACTGGCCTACTTTATTCAGTAAGTTGCCAGTGTATGATACGTTTTTCTTCGAGATTTGATTTAGAAATGGTAATTTACATGCGGGTATGTACATTTCAGTTTTAATTTATCATATTTCTGAATGGAAACCATGAATATTATGCAGCATTCGCCTTTTGGTGATCTCCAAGAATCCAATTTCAATCTCGTAAATCTCGCGAGATCTCGTCCATTTTTCGCCCGAGATCAATCTCGCTAAAAAAGGCCGAGATCTCGTAAAAACGAGATCTCGCGAGAACGAGATTGCATTCCCTATTCGCAGTATATGTCGGCAAAAAGTCGTGCGGAAATCCTCCGATGGCCTGTATAAGAGCCGACTCACAAAAACTATGCGGTCCGAATGGCGCTGAAGGCCTTTTTTTACTACATAATTTCTCTACGAGTACGAATCACAGTGATGTAAAACAATTATTTTATGTCATGAATGATATTCCCACATCATTTTTTAAACTTGATATGTCTTGAGATCTTTCAAATAAATGAGTGAATTGTACTTTTCATCTCAGAATCTCCAATTGCGTTATAGTAAATTAAAAGTATTGAACCGTGTAGATGGTGTCATCACATGTGAGACTGTATTAGTTCGTCCTAGTTCAGAATTGGAAATTAGTTGATACGAGTAGTTGTGGCTCGAGGACGCGTACAAGGCGAGCGCAGCGGGCGGAGGTTATCAGATAACTTTTATGCGAGCGCGCCAAGTTATTTATGAGCCAACATCGCTTTATGAGTTACTAAACACGACAATAACCGCTTTACGATAGAGGGCGCCACCGCGGACAGGCCGCGTCGTGTGTAGGCCGCCCGGGGCCCGGGACGCGCCGCCCTGCCCGCGGGCCGGCTCGCGCTCGTAAATCAGATGCCATTTGTTCTTTCAACAATCCAATAACAAGCATGTTATGATGTAGTAGTACAAGATGTGGTTTCAAAGTTCTGTCGAACTATTGTTAGTGTATTTGCTCTTTCATTGTAAACAAATATGGAAGAGGCGAAAGTCTTCATAAACATTCTATTACTATTATGGAAATTTTGATATTTCCATTTTCTTTTAGGTTATAAAGATTCTAGGCGATCGCTTTGATCTCAAAGCAAAAAACTATAAACAAGGAATATTTGAGCTTACGATTCGGAATGTTCACTGATACATACCTACATGTTTTTTGTATTTATATAGTTGAATATCACTTACAAAACTTTGTGAAAACGGTAAAAATATTTTCAGCATAGAAAATATTCATATTATGTCTGGATTCAACAAGGCATCCAATACAACTTAAATATTTTAACAAAGTAAACATTATATTGTCTATCAAGATACTTCCCAATTCTTGAAAACAATTTATCTTACATTTAAACAGAAATTGCTTGTTAAATTTTTGCGTTCAAACACAAAATATAGATAATGTTCTATAATGAAATATTGGGAATAGAATATATAGAACTTAGTTAATAAAATCATAGAAATGTTTTTGTTCCAGTAATTTATCTTATCACGGAAGTTCGATGTCATCCTTATTCTATACGGAAACCAAATAAATATTGTGTTTAATAGTGCAAGTCCAACCCAAGACACGTTCAGTCGCTTTACAAAATGTCGACCGGCAAAGAGAGCAGGAGTGGAACACAATACTGAATATTGAATTCGACGTGTCAGTTTAACCGAGTTTATAAGAATACGTGCGGTATCAATGACGGCGAGCGATGTCGTCCGGCGGTTGTCGCGATGTCGCCGTCGCGTTGTCGCTGTCGCGCCGCACGTACGACGCCGGAACCTAGACCTTACCGGGTCGGTCGCTGGCAAAGCCTGTGCAATGAGCATTTTCTAGAAATACATGGAATTGCTTGAGCTTTCGAAGACGAAATGAGCGGTATGATTTGATGCTTCAAGAAATTATGTTGATGATTTGTATGTACGAGATGTATGTTATTTTGTGATGGTCGCGTTGCTGTTTGTTCAAATAACTTGTATTTGGAATTGCGATAAACTATTGATTTAGACGTCAAATTCAAATGATGTGATACTTTAGCTAAAAAGCTGGGCTCTTGTCGTGTAGCTGCCTCCATTCCTGTCTGTTCTTAGCCAGCTGTTTGACTTCTTGATAAAATGATGTTCACCTTCTTCCTTATCTAGTACACACCTGTTATTAAGGCAGTGTAAAAATTCTTAGATTCAGATACAGCCGAGATAATAATAAGTTCAGTAATTCTGATTGACTGCCTCAAATACTTTAATTTATTACATAGTTCATCCGCTTACAACATAAATATGATCCCTTTTGACGTTATTAAACACGATTAAATTCCGGTGTAGTCAGTCTGTATATATTCGTGATTAATATTATTGGTATTACCAAAACAATTGATTTTCAAAATCCTACGATTCGGGAAAACCCCTGCATCTGTTTGTTGTCCTACGCTATTCCCAAACATAATTTATAACATCATCATCATCATCATTATATTACTATAAGTACATATTATGTATGTACAAGTAAAATGCAATATTACAAACTGACTTGTATCTGACTGATGAAGGGCTTGGTCAACAGTTAAAGGTCATCAAGGAACTCAATCGGCCGTTATTATTAATTGTTTCATCTTGATAACCCAAACTCGAGGAAGTATCAGTGCCTGGGCGTTTGTCCTCGCGATGTGGTCAGCGAGATAGAGAATATGAGTTGATTGGATAAGTTTTGGGACACGTGCGGCCCCGGGCAGGTTGTTGATATCAACATTGTCAACGATTAGCTGACCATCAAGTTATAGGGAATAATAATCCTTGTATAATAAGGATATATTTAGAATGTTCATACATACTTGTATAATAGGACAGGGCAAAACATGTTATTTAGAAAACTATTTCTAGCCCGATGATTAAAGTTTTTGAACGAAAATTATTGTTACGATTTATTACAAGGCAGTCACTTGCTTGCGTTGATAAAAGGGCATATTTATTTATCTTTTTTATCAAGTTAAGCGATAACGCCTCGATGGTCTAGTGGTTTAAGTACCGGGCCTTGATCTCGAGGTCCTGGGTTCGATTCCCGGGTCGGGCATACTTTGTATTGATTCTCTGAACACAGCCCGGGTTTGTGATCACCAATCCGCGTTTGGCAAGCGTGGTGATTGAGCTAAACCCCATCTTTGTAACAAAAACATGATTGCAAATGATGAAGGCCTTTGCCCTGCAGTGGGACATGAATAGGCTGATACTTTACTTTAAACGATTAAAATATTTCATCAACATCTAAGCTTCACACTATAATTGCCAGGGAAATTAATGCAACTGTCACATTCAAGTCTTGTTTATTTTTATATTATTAGGTAATATACAAATAAAAGAGGTGGGGTGATTTTAAATTAGCAATTACTATGATTTATGCCAATTATATTTCTTTTTGACAATTACATTTATTCATATTATGTATCTTGGTATTTTACTTATCTTATAAAACTCATAACCGCATTTCTCCACGTTAACTGGTCGCAGCGAATCAATTACAGGCTGTGATCTATCACCATTAGCGGCCAGTCTATGATGAAATATAGGCTGGTCGACAGAAATTAATCTATCGCTGAAATAACTAATGCCTGGGCAACCGGACGGAACTGGGGTTTTATATTGAGACTTACGACGATTTTTTTATGGTAACCATGCAAAAGTCAAATAAGACCTAACAACGCGATCAAAGTTCGGGGGGGTTACGCCTGAAATGTATTTTAAATGATAGACGATGACACACCAGGCCGAAATTACATCGCGTTTTACTGTTTTAAAAAACATTGCCGCCGAACTTCGCTTACATCTTTTCAGTCTGCGGATGTTTTTAAACATGAAATGTTTTTGGGCTCAAGATTCTTGGCATTAAACAGATGACCACTATTTTAAGTTGATGTTATTTATTTATCTGTTCTTTTAATAGCCTTTAATTAGTGTACTATGTTCAGAGGCGTATTAACTTGCCCATTACTTCACAAAGTAAGCTCCCAGACGACGCAACATGCGTATACTAAGACGCGATTCATAATGGCCCATTATTTATTCGCGTAATATAATAATTTAAAGCGGTGTTAAGCTGAGAGTGTGATGTAAGGATAAAGATCCATTAGTGCCGTGTAGAGTTGTAGTACCACGGAGCGCTGGAATGACGGAATGCTGTACTTTATAAGCGGATAAACACGCCATTTCTAGAAACTGGAGTCATATGTAATTGGTGAGATCCAAATCGATGAGAGATGTTGCTGGAATGAAGTCAAGTTTTAATAATAGAAAATCGGATGTTACGATACTATGTTTTTTTTTCCTTGAAAATTCAAAAGAAATTCAATATTCGTTAACAAATACTGAAAAAGGTCAAAAACAATTATTGAACAAAAATGTCAACGTAGTTTTTGTTTTTTGACAGGCCCGTTGGTCGAGTGGCTAGAGACCCTGGCTACAAAACCAAGGGTCGCGGGTTCGAATCCCGCTAGGGGCAAATGTTTGTGTGATGAACATCGGCATTTGTACTCGAGTCATGGATGTTTATAAACGTATTTAAGTATGTCTATCCGTTCCCTAGCTTCCATAGTACAAGCTTCGAGCTTAGTTTGGGGCTAGGCAATTGGTGTGTTAGTCCAAGGCATTTATTTATTTATTTATTTATTTTTACTGAAATTCCTTTCCATGAAAGCCGGATATTGAAATCCTGCTGTCGTGTCTATTGGAGAAGGTGCAAGCGTAAGCGCTCGGCGGGTGTAAGCGCTAAGCGCTGGGAGCGACCGCGCGCGAGCGATAACCACTTCAGCTTTAAGCTGACACACAGCATAAGAAACTCCAGTGAACCCTCTTCGTAACCCACCCACCACTGTGTTGTACGTATATCCAACTACCGTCGAACTTATATGAAATAAGACTAAGGTTAACTAGGTTTGTCTTAAATTGCTGCGTTATCTCTTAATTGATAAATTGCTATAATTGAGCCCGCCCAAGTAGCACACAGGCTGAATTTTCAGAAATAAGTAAGCTTTTAACCAGAATAACACTCCACTAGAGATATATAAAGGTTCTGAGTGAAGCTGAAGACTGTGCAAGAGTGATTTTTTCTAGTTTTGTACAGTCTTGCTGATTAAGAGCTGCAATAAAGAGCAACAATATACTCTTAGCATTATAACAGTTAATTAAAAAGTAACTGTCCAGCCACTGGTTGCAACTTATTCTCATAGCTTGTAAAAAAACCTTAAGCTTGTATATGTTTGGTTACTTAGGTAACTTATAAGCTCTTGTGCAGACGTTGGCTGTACAACAGTTCGCACCAAAACTAAAGGTTGTTTAAAAGAGTAGGTTTATTCCCTTTAAATGCTATTCAAGTAAGCTAGACAATGGTCGTTTTGGGAACTCTTAACACGCTTATGTTTGCAAAGGAGAATAAAAAAATGTTTTTATATCTACTAAACTTCTAACGAGTTCTTCTTTAAAGCCAAAAGCTTTAAAGTTCTACTAAAAGCTTTAATGCAGCTTGAAGTGATTTTTTGGTAGGTAAGTATATAGGTAATCAAACTTTAACCTAATAAAATAAATAAATACCATACATAAATTAAGGAGGTATTCCGTTTAATCCTAATTGAGCAATAGTTTGCAATAAATTCATGGGTTTTAATGTATCGAAATAACTATCGAGTATCTCCAATAGGCTGACTAAAAGTGTAGTCACTATACCGCTAGTCAGATTAAGGTAGTACATACTTTGTACAGACATAAGAAAGCTATGAGCTGATCAACGGTTGCCATAGATACCCGTGTGCAATCTATAGAATTATAACAGCTGAAACAAAGAGCCAGAGCTGCTTTACAAACGGCAGCCATTGTGTGCGATCTTGATAGTAATCGGATAATAAAATAATGTATGTTTTCTGTAATTGAAAAGCTTTTTCCTTTAGTATGAGCTGTTTTAGCTATAAGTTTATAAATATTAATTTTATGAGTCACAAATAATCAAATTATAGACATAAAGTGATTTCACAAAAATTTTCAGCTCACAATTTTCTTTCGATTATATCTTAAATAGGCGTTATATAAAGGGCGCGTGAAAAATGAGATGTAATTTAATATATACATTTACAGTAAAACTTTCTCCGCACTTAGAACACATAGTATAATAAGATAATCGCTCTATAATATAATTTCCAATTCCAGCAATTATGGCTTCCATTCCACGCTCACGCCATAACAATTTATAAAATACTGAGACATTTTTGTCATTTCATTTTAATTTATTTTTTCTTTTGCCACTATCCAGCCACAATGAAACTTACCAATGGATAAAAGCTTGATAGCGGCTGAAAAGTAGAGAATAAGCTGCACAACTAAGCTGGTTTAGCCTAAATGCAGCTCTTTTACAAGACGTAGACAGCCTTTAAGCAGACATTCATCAGCCTAAGGCTGGTTAATTTGGGGCCTATTTTGGAATTACAAGGGTTGTATAGCAGTTTAATCAGCCTTTGTGCAGCTTGGGTAATCAGCCTTAGGTTCAAAATTTATCTTCTATGCAGCTTTTGTGCAGCTCATCTGTGTTACTTGGGCGTAGGCGTAAAGGTATGACGCGACTCAACACGTAAAGGTCACGCTCGTTAATCAACGAGATATGACGATACATCTAGTTCGCCAAAACCTTTACGTCCTGAGTCTCGTCTTAACCAATATACTCCACAGAATGACTTCAGTTAATAACATTACCAACTTTCGTTCACTGCGCATATCTGCACTATAAAGTGAGGTGACGAGGTAGATATTTTAAGCGCGAAGTCAAATAATATGCACTTAACGCGGCGGGATTTTTAGCAGCGGGGCATTCCGCGCGCGTGCACTCGAATGCACCCAGTGCGGGCGGGTGCACGCCGCCGCTGTCACACGCATTCCTAGAATATAAAGTTGCTGTGCACAGCAAACACTCCTTTTTTTCTCGCCACTGTTTTGAAATAACTTATTGTTTGTGCAACCTCTACAAGTGCAACCAGAAACTAGCTCTAAATATAGTTATAAGTTTATGAGAACTAAAATGGCCGCGTCCTGGAAAATTATGCACGTAATAAACTTGCCCCAGGCACTTAGCCTGCGGTGTGAGGTCCCGCTGAGGCGTCCCGCGGGACCTCCTCGTACGTATGGGGTACGGCATACATTATTACACTTTGTTCAGGAATGGAGAAAATTGGTTTACAGTGTCGCCTTGCGCCCGGGATGCCCCCTAGGTTAGGCACTCATATGCTACGGTAACAGTTTATTATCAGGCAGGTTGGACACTGTACGCTTTTTGTTCACTAGAATTTTTAAAAGAAAATACAGCGAATATAAAACTATGTCGGCATTACAATATCTTAGCCAATCATGCAAGATAGGATCGCTAGCATTTGCATTTCAATCTGGTCGTCAAATCGTCTGTATAATATCATTTCTATAATAAAGAATTTTCATAAAGTAGCAAGGAAGTAATTCCCTCGTAAGTAATCGCTTTCGTAAAAAACGACTTTTACCATATTAAATTTAAATGTATATAAAAGGATAATTTAAATAAGGATAGAAGGAGAATCCCTAATAGTAATTAAATATTTTTTTGATTGCTTTAGACAAGATTTTTTCTAATCTAAAGCGGATTCTTGGCAATAAATATGTCACTTACTGATTCAAAATAACATTGTATTTAGTTGGTATATCTATTTCAAAAAGTAGAGGGAATATTTACACACCCAATATTTACCTACCATCGTGCCTGTATTCCTCAAGGGATAGGCAGAGGTTTTATTTACACCTGCCCTACTTGGGATATGTTTTAAATCCCTATGTAGCGAGGGGTTAGCCTGTTACCATAACACCGGTTAAATTCAATTATGTCACGATGTTTTCCGTCCCCATTATCTAATATATCACTTAAGTTTTCCAAAAAAAGTCTGAAAGGTGTAATTAAAAAAATACCACAAGTTTAATTGTTCTCATTTTAATACCGTTGTTTTAAATAATAACAATACATTTTAAAGTATAACACCTGCGCTACAACTGTGATTTTATTGCACATTCGAGATTTAATATATCGGGACAAAATTTATTTAGTCTGTACAGGTGGCGCCAATAAATACTGCTCCCATGCCAATATTAGTTCAACGTCCACCGCCATTTCCTTATAAACAAAAGGCGGTTGAAATGTTTCCCCAATAGGAATATTTCGGAAGTCACGTAGTGAGTGCGCTCGAAGGGACAAACATTGGCCCTTCGGTTGCGGTCAACAGCCGCGCGGTGTGCCAACGCTTCGCCGCACAACTCGCGCTGGGTTGCTCTCGGTACACAAATCAATTGGTTCCAACACGTCCACATATGCTTTGATAAACTCGCAGCTTGGATATTTACGAGGCCGATGTCGTGGTATATAGATTGTCCATCTATATAGCACAACAGTTACGAAGTGCTACTTCACTATGGTCTTCTGTAAGGTGGAGGTAGTTCCCCAGCCGAACGACTCATTCAAGTGGAAGTTCCACTAAGCTCTACCTCTCTTAAAAGCTGGACCTCTCTCGCTTCATTGTAGGCTTACCGTTAAGAAAAAGTATAGTTTGTGTATTGTTATAGATATTTAAGTCGGTGTGTTCTTTAGGTAGGTAATTCTGGACTTTTACGATCACACCACACAGAATACAAGCCAAGAAGATAAAAGAGATTTAGTAAGAGATTTAGTATTGTTTATATTGCTCTACTCACAAATGTTGTGCAAATATGTTAATGTGAAAAAGACAGGACCCGCCCCATCAATCAACAAGTCCACCATGGTTGTTTTCACCGTCAATGAGTGTTTGTCCCCAATCAATCACCGGAGCTGGATAGCGTTATATAGGGGACGCCGTTATATTGTTAGTACATTGCCGAATGTTATTTGATAGGTTGGAGCTTTTAATCACTTATAATCACATGGTGTTATGTTACTTATTGACAATGAATATACTTAAATAATAAGGATGTTAACTATGTGGTGTAGGATGTTTAACAAAATGCCACAGCAGAATACCCAACATGGTAGGTACCTACCGTCCATAAATTATTTGGAGAGATAAGAGAATTTCATGGACTCAAACAGTGGTCATTTGATAATAATATTACATACTTGTATTTATAAATCTATGTTGTGTCATATTGATGTTTCAGTCTGCCTTGCTTAACCCTGCTAGCTACCCTGCCGTTTTTATTGTTTTTCGAAAGTAATTGAATTAGGAGACTTTCGTTTCAATTAAGATATTGACGAAAGCATTTCTTATTAACGAAAGAGGCAGCTCAATTACTGTTTAACGCGGTGGAGTAGCGGATGATTCCGATACGGCGCATTTCCCGCCACAATTGACGCCCCGGCGACGCGGACCATCATCAATTAAGATTACGAGAACACCCATTAATCAACAGCGGAAAAGTAACCAAATAATACGACTATTTACTTGTGTTTTTCCTCTCTTTTCCTCGTTGTCAGACCAAAGAGTAGACTTACGCAGTCAGTCTTCCGCGTTGCTTTCGACTTACATTTACGAGTAATTAAATGGTTTAGTCTATATAAATAAAAGAATGTTATTATAATACACAAACTATTTAAGGGAATTGACAGTTATAAAGCATTAATATTGCATGATCACATATTCTAGTATCTATTTTTACGTGTAAGAAAATTGTCGTTGCCTATCCCAGTGGGAAAAAGACGTGACTTTACAGATCTATATAAGTGGTAGAGACCTGTCAGGATCTGGAAATTCTTCCCTTTTCCCCAAAGATTTTAAATAATTTCTCTCTTGAAATGGAGCTCCTTTAGTAATTTATTATTTTACCTTTGCCTTACATAAGTATTTCGTATTGGCAAAATCTTTTTGTTTCCGCTTATCGATATCGTAAGCCACCAAAACCGTTATATCGGGAATAAGTGAAGTAGAATACAGGATACTATCATCCGGGGAAATGCATAGTTCTCGAGGGAGCACGATAAAGGCTTTCTGTGACAAATGGCATTACACAAAGCGCGGGGAAACAAACAGGACAAAACAAACGGAGACGACGGAGCGTGCGTGTGGCGCTGCGTCGGCAATCGTTTACACATCCACATGTCTTTTTATATATTAATGTTCGAGTATGTTAACACAAAATGCTTTTTATAAAACAAATAAGCGCGTGTTCGGGGTCTTAGACGGTTTTTATATGGAAAATATTTTTTGGAATAATAGGTACCTACCTACATGCAAAAAGACATTCTCCTTAAGTTATCATGTATCATAAATAAACGTAAAACTGCTACTTTTCATTTAAATCTTCAGACAAAGAGATTTTTCAGTTTTTCTTATTCTTGATAACACAATGTATTTCAGTAGATATGTCGTTGGATTGTGAATTTAAAACAATAACAACTGCCAGTGGTAGGTTCACGAAAGATTTAAATCTCGACAGAGAGCTTCCTTGAATCGTAATTTATTTCACAGATGTATTGTGCGCGCGACAATGGCTTACAAAAACAAACTTCAGTTCGAATAAACACGGTGATAATTATTTCTCTAAGAAAAACACAACATTATAGCATGCACTATTTATAGATGGAATATTTTGTAGCCTCGGGAAAACAAAATGAAAACAAAGAATTTACACTTTTAATGATAAATGGCTCTAATATTGAAGGTATGTAAACAATATTTAATTTGCTACTAAAAATAAACAATAAGTAAGTATAGAAGAAAAAAACCGGCCAAGAGCGTGTCGGACACGCCCATGAAAGGGTTCCGTAGCTAAAAGATGGCCCGACCGCTTAAGACACCATTTAATAAGGGCTTACTTAGACTGCACGTCATAAGTTGGTCGAGTTGTATAAAAATAACTGAGTATGATACAGAGTTCGCTATAGTTTTCGTTGAAAGTACTTACTTGGAGGTATACAGGACATTTTTTTCAGAATTATTGTAATAGTATTTCAAAAGTTAAGGGGGGGGGGGGACGCTCTAATTTTAACTTTGTATTAATATATCTCGAGACTGGGGTGTTTGATCCACATGGTTTTAAGCCAAGTTTTATTGTATTTAAAAATACCTTTTTAACGATACCCCACACGATGGAGTAAGCCGAATTTTTTTTTTCGAATTTACTTTTCGCTTTATGGGAGGGGGGGGGGGGTAAAAATAATTAGTTAAAATTAGAGCGTCCCCCCCCCTTAACTTTTGAAATACTATTACAATAATTCTGAAAAAAATGTCCTGTATACCTCCAAGTAAGTACTTTCAAAGAAAACTATAGCGAACTCTGTATCATACATAGTTATTTTTATACAACTCGACCAACTTATGACGTACATTTGCCCTTACTAAATGGTGTCTTAAGCGGTCGAGCCATCTTTTAGCTACGGAACCCTTTCATGGGCGTGTCCGACACGCTCTTGGCCGGTTTTTGCCATTTAGCTACGGAACCCTTAAAACACCAAAACAGTTATTTGATTGGTTTTATTTCTAGTTAAAGCAATGAAAACATTGCCTAGTCGTTGTATCAAATTTCGCATACAAATGGAGCTTTTGTATGCATCAGGGGCGAAGGCACGCGCTCGCGCCGCACTAAAAACGAGACGCTGAATTTAATGCGCCGTCACAGAGCTTCGGAGGATTAAAACAATTTGATAGAATTCAGTTTTCGTAACTCGACTTTAACTTTCAAATCTGTCAGATAATAAATAGTTTTACGAGGTCCTGCTGAATTGCTTTTGTTTCGTTGGGAAAAGCTGTCATTGAATGAAAATGGCGAGACTACAAAAGGTTTCAATAAAAGTGAAGTCGTGGATTTTTATTTAATAAAAATGCTTACCTTTCACATGTAATTACTTTACATAATGCTTATTATTTGTAATAGTGTTCAGAATACGAGTATGTAAGACATACTCAAAACAAATACAAAGACATACTCCAACATGTATTTGTGCCTCATATACCGAATCATATAGCACTAAATTGGTTATAATTTGTTAGTGGTATACATTCTATATCACAATTTGGGTAATAAGTTCCGTCAATATAGATAAATACCTCGTTTTCAATATCTATTAATTGCATAGCTGATCAAACCAGAAATTATTAACGGATAATTGATAAATAATGAGTTCATTAATGTTAATTTATTACGGCGAAGCTTAGACAGGGAATATAAAATCAATCGTAACAGACTCGTATAAAGCCTTAATGGTGCTATAAATTACCTTCGCGAAGCTAGCGAGGTGAGATTAATGCTAAACGTGTCAACGAACTGAAAAAGGTGAACGAAATATTCTTTCAGACTGCGGCTTCTACTTGCGAGGTCTTTTTATTAATAAAATAGCCGTTTTTGTTGGAGACTCCGAGGATATTAGTTTTTATAATTGATAAATCAAAACTCAAGGCTATGTGTATACTATGATAGACTATGACAATGTACGTGTTTACAATGGATACGGGGCGCGGGCGCGGCGTGGTCGCGGTGACTATACGACTGTTAAGTTCAAACTGAATGAATTTAACTGACGTCTCAATGGAATCGCGCAGTCCGTCGCTGGTTCAACGTAAACACACTGAAAGGACTCGTTTGTTTGATCTCGTTACACTTCTTACTTCTTACTTCCCGCGTGACCACTTTCATACTACGCCATTATGTTTGATCTTGTCGCAAGCTGCGCCGCCTAGTCACCCGCGAGTTAACGTAAACAAGCACTTACCTACTCTTACTCACACTTGAGTTGAGAAGCTGCAAAATGTCTCGAATATCAGACGATTCCAAAAGTTAATACGTTATAATGATTGATGTGTAAATTTTCCTGCCCCACCGCAAAAAATCTACTTTTCCTTTCGCAAAGCGTGCCTTTTCCACCCACAACTGTTAGATCCTTCCTTTTCTCTATGTTGTTTTCCATTAAATAAGTATTTCGTCAGCGTATATGGCGTCGACAACTGACGTGTGATATCCTTTGTTCCATATTGTTTTCATCTTGTTATTCATTACTGGCTCGACTGCGCATTTGGTGCTCTAAGCCAGGAAAACGGATCCAACCAGAATTTCCATTTGTGTTTGATTTGTATATATGACATTTACTTTAAAGCTGTGTGTCGGTATGCCTTTATGAATATCAGATCAGATCTATTCTACAGGAGTCCATATTATTAATAGGCACATCAACTGTCTCTACATCTAACAAAATTTGGTATATCTGGTGTCAAAACCATTAAAATAAACTTTTAATCTATAAAATGTTAGTCTATTTTGTTCCTACCTGTTCTAAACAGTTCAAAGTATCGAATATTTCACGTCGGAATGCGGTCCCTCCTGGTCGCTTGTGAAACCGCGATGAATTAGAACCAGGCGAACGGCCCCTAATGGAATTCTCTTTATTCGAGATTTCACCGGTTTCCGCCACTTGGATATATCTAAATGTAAATGTTCCCTATAAACAAGGCGAGGAGCGTGTCGCCGGCGACAGTTGACGCCCAATTCAGAATATTAAAAGGTGTCGCGGCGTAAAACGACATGATCAAAGTGTTTCAGCGAAGTGTGTTTGTAACTTTTGTATTGATATATTGCGTGTTGAAGTTGCTACACCAGATTCACGTTACTCATAGAGGTTCAAGGTATATTTCTGAGTTACCTTGGATTAGCATCATAAATAAATCATAGTACGCGAATAAAACATAATATTGAATAACATTTTCATGATAATTTTTTTAATTTAACCCTTTTCGTGAATAGTTTAATATTAACCCTGTATGAACCTAGTTAGTGGCTCTGAGATATTGGCAGACACAATTGAATTAATAAGTCCACCAAATCATGACTAGGCATAACGAATGTTCGATATAATTTGTGTGCCTTTCATATGAGCAGTAATTACGTGCGTCTCAATTGGCGGTCGAAAATTCCGAGAGGCTCCGGTCCCCCGGGTCTCGGATCACCGGTTTTTATTACGAGCCCTCAGCCGGCGCTTGCTGCTGACAGAATCTAAATTAGGTTCCGCATACCAACGAGGACGAGGTAGGCTGAACTGTTGATAATACTGCCTATACGCCTCAGGTTTACGACCTTTCGATCTCTGAGGGCTTTGTCCCGATACAGTCGGGATACCCTATCGCCGTGCTATAGGGCTAAGTTGTTCCTGTATCCCCGACTTTGTATTACAAATAGGAATGATATTGACCATGTCCAGACCTCATCGCAACACTTAACATGAGAATTTATGGTTTACGAGCGCTTCAGGAAATGAAATCTAAGACGAAGTCGTAGCAGACTGAACGAACAATGTAGCTTGAATTGTTGAAATACATATTTGGAGCCCTGATGTAGTACTGTTAAGTGTGATATAATAAGCGTCAACTCAGCTGAACGGAAACTTAGCAGCAGCTCTTCAAGCAGCGTTTTGCAGTGTCAGTGAGGTCAAGGCCGTTGTTCTGCAGGTATTTCCGATACATCTGATGTCGTAGATGTAATGGGTGACATCATTGTGAACCCGCATGATTTTCTCTCTGCACTTCATTTGCGTCCCATCTTATGATATTTTTTGCCGGGTGAAAAACAGGAAATAACCCATAATCAAATCCGGTTTCAAGAATCAAATTGTTCCTTCTCGCAAGACGTAGTAAACCTTGAATGACAAACAAACGTCCGTCCCGAGGCCACCCATCAATGTTATTGCGATCGAGCTTATTACCAAGGGAATGATTTACCCTTGTTTTCCTATGCATGCTCTATAGGGGACATGTAAATCGTGTCACGGTATAATATGAAATCCTTTACGACAGACCCGCCCAACCTTTAACTAGGAAAAGGAAACAAAGGACTCTTATATTATGCCGATATTGTTTAGCTATTCATAAGTTTGGGATTATCTTCTCATAATGGCTTTTAAGCCGAAACCACCGTATAATCGAATCACAAACACTGGTTTTCTTAAGTATACATTGGTGTAATAATCGAATTGCAAACTTTGTTTTTTTGAACTGTTGGTGATTTAAAAAAAACATGACATACGCGAGAAAAAATTCTAATAAACCTGATATTGAAGTTGGTGATTGAGCTTACAAATTGCTGGTCTGACTTAGTTTCACGAGCCAAAAAAGGTCTTCAGAGAAAAATGCCCGGAAAAGCACCTTTAGTAGTAGGCAGCGGTTGCTGGCAACTACGACACCCTGTCCTCTTTGTGTCCGCCATAACTTCACAAGCCGGTGGTTTGGCAGCAAGAGCCACAAATTGAAAAATAGCCTGTCGGGTTTAATCAAATTATTGTTCCCTTATGTCCGCGCCGTGCCAAAAAAATATTTGTTAATGTGGAGTTTCCAAATATAAATCTATTGTTCTTTTTCTTTTGTGAGCTACGGAAAATGCTTTTTCACAAAGTATTATTCATAAAATGTATGGCTTGAGCAATGTGTCATGAAAACTTAAAAGAAACAGATCCAAAATTGTGGCTTCCAATTAGGTGTGTGTACTTTCTTTTGTCCTATTGAACCAAACATATATTTGCTTTGTTAGAAATTCTGTTATTAAGTATTGTCGCAAAACCTACTCATATAACAATAAGTGATAAAACGTTGTTCTAAATAAACAAAACATAATTTAAAAACGTTATTTGTCTACTAAAATAGCTATTATGCTTACTTTTTTCAAACAAAACGTAAAGAAAACAAAACGAGTAGGAACCTATGTATAAATCAGAATGAGTAGCATTTCCTTCTAATTTTCTTACTACTTTATATTGATATCCAAATAAATTGAAAGCATTATTGAAAGTTTAAAGATAATAAAACAATAAAGCAATAAAAATATTGAATATTCACGAAATGGGATTACGAACTGTCGGACTTGAAAGAAAATTTCGGAGCTTAAGAGGATTTATAGCGTAATAAAAGTGAAATTGAGGCGACTGTCTTTTATGCTTGGTGACTGTTTATTCCATATTTTGACCCAATAAAATTTGGATTACAACTGTAATTTTATACATATTATTTCAGTATAAAGCCTTATATTTTGTCGGATTGAGAAGCTTATCTTTTTTCAAGCATGTTAAAAAGTATATGTCATGTTGTCGGGCGCGGGACAAACACGCGTCGCCCGCATCGCCCGCACATGAACACCGCGCATTTTCGTACGTTATTATTCACCTCGCTGATGCTTTCAATTGCTTTTTTATTAGCATTACGAGCAGTTAAGCTGCTTAGGAAACGTTCACGGCGGCTATCAGGCCTCGTACACGTTTCCCGACTTATCAGTCGAGAGATTTATTGGCGTCTCCGTCATTTAGTAAACAGATTAAATGGCGAAATATTGGAAATTGATTGAGTGGAAATGTCGATGTAAATTGGGTGGTAATATTACAAATCAGAAAGTTAAACAAAATTATATATTTTTAACCAAAAACATTTAGCTTATACACTGTGTTCTATAAATGACGTATGTATTATATGAGGGCTGAATGAAAACTACGAAGTTAATAATATGAAATGTAAGATACGTAACAAACAACAAAACAATTGCGCAGTTACTGATTTCAGGCATCTTTCGCTTAAAGTTATACCAATTGTGGCAAACTAGATCTAGAAAACTCACCGTGACTTCTTTCACATGGTTGAATAGCTTAAAATTAAATGGCGGAAACTTAAGTTGCCAGGCATTCCTCAGTTGATTTCGACAGAAGTTTAGAACAAAGTTGACGCTGAAAGGCGGCCTGCTGAAGATAATGGGCATCGGTCACTCCAGTGAGTAGCTAAATCGTCGGGAGAGAATTACTAACTCCCGCCATTAAATATTCTTGCGCCGGCCGACGCGAGGTCTCGGAGGCGCAGTAGTTAGCGACTCTGTGAGCCTGCCCCAGCTTCTTATTACATTTTGAGAGAGTCGCTATTAATGATCGTTTTGGAAATGGATACTATTTAATTTTTAAAACACAAAATATAAATGTATATGGTATCTATTTGAAAGGCTAAAAAATACTCATATTTGTTTCTAGTGTATGTTACCAGATCCATGATAAAGCATTTTCGGTCTGACAGAATATCGCTTGCGTTTTGTATCCTAAGACACATATCGCGCCATGTACCAAATCCACCAAGGCTGTATACATACTGAGTAATCATGCGCTGTCCTGCAATAAAAATATGTATAAAAAACTGACACGCGATTCTGTCGTCTACGCGACATACACAAGTTGTCTGGCAATTAAATTGTTAATATAAAAATTTTAATCGATAGTGATAACGTTAGTAAAAATCCGTGTGTTGATAAAAAGTTTTCAAAATCTGGAATTGAATAGGAGTTACCTATATTATCTGGCAGAGGAACGTTGGTCGTATATTAGTTTTTGTTTGCGGTATTCGATTCTTTAAGCGGATTGACACCAAAGTCTTTGATCTATTGAGCAAATGATATTGAAATATTATTTGAACACATTCCCTTATTTCGATATAGCCCATACTCACTTGCTGTCAGTCTGTTTTGTTTAAAAAGAAAATAAGGACGCTTTGATGTTGTATTTGATTGAGAAGTCGCCTACGACATGAAAGGTCGCGCGTCGGTCTCCGGCACGTATTGTGTAGGACAACATGTCCGCTTGTATTAGTTCTGGTCAAATTGGAAAACACACGTGTTTCTGTGGACAATAAGTAGCAACATACTGACTTTTGCTTACAAAACTTTATCCTTTGTCTAGTATCAAAAGTTATGCTCTATTTCAGACTGACTGGTGGTTTGAAAACCTGAACTCATGACATTTTTGTTTCACACTATACATACAAAAAACAAGAAACTTTTACATTTTAAACACTAATCACATAGTTTTATTATCTTGATTCAATTGTAGACAAAAATGAAAGCCTTTTTATACAAAGTATATTAATACTAACTTGACTGATTAAGCAGCTTGATACGTGAAATACCCGGCGAGTAGACGCGCCGTGATTAATCTTGTTAGTGTTTATGACGTTTATTAATTTGCGCGGCGCGTTCAAATATCAGATGTGATACGTGACGCCACGTGGCCCGCCTACCTCGCCGGTGAGCCGGGTCCAGTGGCGGGTTCACGGGACACAGGTTACTGAGACATTCACATCCTTGCTGGATTCACTGGAAGATTGTTGAGGTAACTACTTACCTACTTGGAAGTGTTGGAAGTAAATTACCAGATTAATATAAATTGCTGGACGTACTAAAATATTTGTGTGGATGTAATCAAGTTTTGAGTTATTGTGTTTCTGCAATCAAAATGGTGCAATGAAAAGAATAAGTAGCTTAACCACTACTCTTACTAGCGACTAATTAAATTTTGAGAGATTTGAAACTATCAACATGGATTTGATAAGTGAATTGATTAACCTTACGTTTGCAACCAGTAGTTAAGCCCATCAACTCTTGCTGTAATCCTATACAAGCTGACGGTTCACTAATTTCAATTCATGACCTACTTATATTTAACTTATACATATTAAAAACCTCAGAAAATATGGTTTTTATTTTGTCATTTAGACTTGGTATTCATAAAAATAAAAACGCTTACAAAAAATATTTCAATTTCAGAGCTTTGTTACCCTCGTTATATTACGAAGCGACGCGTGGTATCTATGGTACGAATATTTTAAAACGCGCGTATATATTGAATCAAAAAAATGTAAAAGCAAAGCCTAAAAGCAAACACATTTGTTTCCTGAAATTTGCATTTTAATTCCTCTTTACAAAATAACTCGTTATATTTTTCACTTTCGGACATTGGAGTGGAGCTCATCAAAGCCGCGGCGCTGGCGGGCTCTTTGAGTGCTCCATCAGTAACTCTACACTGATTGAAATGAAAAATGTTATTAAAAATAATGTTGTGTGATTTTTATTAATAATCAGAAATGCTATTGCAATAGCATTTCAATCGCAAGCACTTATGATCAAAAAAAATTTAAAGGAGTACGTCTACGGATATTTCTTTTTTGTGTCACAAGCGATTCACAGGTCATTGAAATTCATTTCGTTTCCCAATAAATTTTGCTTTCTCTTTTAAAATGCAAGTAGAATATAATTTTAATTAATCAGCCAATTAAAATATACTAATCAGTCAACTTAACGAAGATTAATGGTAAATTGCATCAGGGAGGGAGATCCAACGATACGACCGCTTAATGGTAAAAAAGATATCTCACTCATTGGCCAGGCTTAGTTCCCCCTCTCCAGTGATAACAGTGATAAAGCTGGGTAAGTCCGGAATCAATTTGAGTCATTAACCCGCTGAGTCAGCGCCGGCAGTGAAGCCAGGAGGCCTGTCCCGGCGCGGGGCAGCATTACAATTGCAAATTTTCATGCCCGATCCTTTATTGTCTTCGCAAATTATTTTTCTTCGTGATTACTCAGCTTTCTACAGGACGAGATAAAACTGGTAATGCTTAAATCGATAGCGCGAAATTAGGTTAACTGAAAAATGTGGTCTTTGACTTTATTACTCTTGGTGACATTAATAAGATAAAATTATTGTTTTTCATCTTGCTATTACTTCCATTTAGGCAAGAATTGAGGAGTACAACAATTAAATAACGTTTTCCCTTAGTCGAACTTCAGCTATGGCTTCCAAACGTAACTTCCAAACAGGAAGGATAAAAGCACACCAAGTGAACAATCCCTCCTCTTAGAGTATAGTTTGATAGACTGTACGTAACTATGGCTTTCCGTGGCGCAGTGTTATGATTTTGGCAACTTACAAGCACTTTACAAGTAAACAAGAGTTTCTCCATCACTAACATCGCTGCCCGGTCACACCAACAACCGCACAAGTGTCGCAGATGCGTTAGCTACCTTTAAAACCCCATACCATCCCCAACGGAGCTCTGGCGACTTTACTTACCAGCAGAAGCATAGCACAAAGTTACGAAGTACTACCCCACTTTTGGTCTTCTGTAAGGTGGGGGCACTTCCCTAGATGAGCTAACTCAGTTTCAATTAAACCTCAGAAGTTTGTAGGTCTTTTCCGTATGTATCCGCACTTGTGTGTATTGAAGCATGGCGCTCGGCGCCAGTGAATTCGGCACTCAAAGTGGTCCTGCGATGTACTCGCATGTTCCACACTCGTCGCTGTGAGCTACCGCCCGCGCCTCGGCACCTGTTAGCTAATTAAATCACTCGCTCCGATTAAACCTGCTCTAACTTCGCGTCGGTCACTCGAGCTCGTCCCGGGAATGCTAAAGGACTAGACAGAATTTAGAATACTCGTGCAGCATTCCGTTTTGTTTTATGAACGCTCCAGTTGACTTGCAAACTAAGTCATAAATTAATTCGTGTGCATTAAAAGGCACGGTATGTACTTAATTATATTAGTAGTTTCAGAACTACTTATACTACGTAATGTAAAATATGGCGTGACCATCTCGTAGAATTGATAATTTCATATATTCACAATTTAATTCAATTGATTCAACTATTCGACCTCATCGTAAAATCATCTTCATTTCAGAATAATAATGATACAAGTAGAATCAGCCCAATAATGCTGACTGTCAAAGATCATAATGAGTGTAAAAAAAAAATCTTAAATATATAAATCCCAAAGGCCAGCAATCCTATTTTACGATCTGGTCAAACTTAGCTGACCATTTCATTAAATTATCAATTTAACGAAATGGCCACTACCACGAGTTGGACATTTAAAAATCATGAAACAAACAAGGAATTAAACGTAGACTTGCAGGAAAATGTTTCAACAGTTAACAGTTCTAACCGTGTGGTGGTAAACTAATGGAAGTTCAGTCCGCGAAGTATTTAGCCACATGTGCCCGGCCGCCGTGCGCGCCTCTTTAGATGTTGGTTGTTGGTCGCTGCTGTAGTTGCCAACTCAATATTTACATCGGCCTTTGATGCGCTTCTTACCTTGAGCCAACAGCAGAGATGAACATTGTTAAAAAAATAACGAGTTCTTTTGATTACTTATTATTCATTTATAATATTAAAACCTATTAGTGAGTTTCATTCCGGATATATAAGGTGTAACAAAATATACTGCAAATATTTTAAGGGCGAATCGTTTAGTGGAAATGTAATAAATTTTTCAAACAAAATTTTTTTGTTAATAAGCTAGTTTCCGAGAAAATCAACAAAATAAATTGAGTGAATAATTGGGAAAAGTACAAAATTTGTCATTTGCAAGACAGCAGGTTGTGTCTTATCAGTGTAATACAATTACTACACTTGTCCTGCCCCAAACGCAAAGTGGTGGAGAGGGGGCGAAGCTTACAGGACGAAAAGAGCAAATTGGCCAATGCAGAAAATGCAAAATTTGGTAGGCATTAATTTTGACTTTTTAATATCTGATATTGATTACATTGCCACTAAAGAATTCGCCCTTAAAATATTTGCAGTATATTTTGTTACACCCTATATTGGTATCATATAATTCATTGAAAAGTGTTGAAAAGACAAGACGACCAAGCGTCGGCCCGCCCGCCGGCCGCCCGGAGTTAGGTTTGCTGAATCTTCTCCTGTTTTATAATTGGTCGTGGATGGTAACTGCGCAACAGTATACTACTCGTATTAATACTTTTATTTTATATGTTGTATAATATCCTACTTAGATGATTTAATCCAAATAGGGCTTAGCGTCGTAACGCAGTTAAGAAGATTAATGTAATTATTCATTTAGACGAAACTAAGTTGATTTATAATGTAGTTAACTCCGAAAACTTCGGTATTCTTACAAATAAGTAAAAGGCAAAATAGTGAAAAATAATAAAATCATATTCTTTTTTACTTTCTTACTATAATTATTTTAGACTTAAAGAAAATACTAACACAGCAAAAAAATAAAGATTGTTATCGAGACGATAATTGGGAAAAGGGATTATTTTATCTGTATAACACTTTTACCCCAAGCCAGGTTCTAATCTTTCATAACAAATAAGAATATTACACAAAAACTACAACACTCAATTAAACGCAGCTCGTCCGCGCCGACAGAGAGCCAATTATTGAGTTGCGAACTTGCGAGCCGCAATTGCGTCGCGAAACTTGCGTCTGAGTTTACGCACGCGACCCGTCCGGCGCAACTTACTTAGTTTTTGTAATTCCTTTTATCTCCGTGACGGGAAATTCAATGAGTCCAACGTCAAGTAGTATACCTGACTTTTAAAAGTTTTTAAAAGTAGGATAAATGTATTCTTGGTACGTAGTTGTAGACACACCTTTGATATAATCATTTAAATAACATAAACACAATTTAATTATTGGTGTGTTGTAGAATGTACAATTTGTAGCGAAGTTAAAGTAATAACTATAATCAAATATGTTCCTAATGCCTGGTAGGTGTTGTTAAATAGCGGGTTGGCTATGATATGGGCAAATTACCATGTATGTTCTCATATTCGTCGAAAGGTTAATTTACTTTTATAAGTTTTCTTGTATATGTATGGCGATGGCGTAAGCCACTTCTCCCCAAAGCACGGTCACACGTGGCAAAACATATTGCCTATAGTTTGTAGGTGCTGGCAACCAATTAAAAACATTTATCATTAATAAATGCCTTCGCAAAGTTTGAAGCCCCGGGATATTGGCAGCTATTTTGCCTGTCTTTTAGGAGCGAGGCTCGGATGATTCACAAGTTTGCAACTAGGCGCAGGCGGCGGCTGTTCCAATGCTCTTGCTAGTTCCGCAACTTCGGACAGGAAAAAATTACACCACTCCATCCAACGAGTTTCAGTTCTATGTTCAAATCGTGATGGAACATCTGAAGAGTTTTGATTTGAACTACTGCAATATGTAATAGTAAATATTAAACTTCTTTTATTCGACTAGACCGTTACTGAACGCGATATTTACGCTCACGTATGTATGTATGCATTACATGTATTACTTACAACTCACCATTTTTCATCGACCGGTGTCCAAAGCGTCAGTTGGTCTTTTTCACTAATGTCTATTTGTGAACCTCGGGCTTGCGGCCGCCCGAGGCTCTCATAATCTGCCACTAAGCCTCCCTATCACATTATTTATGGTCACAGCTCACTGCCTCCTCCTAATGCCGCGGCCGACCTTTGCAGCTGACTTTATACCCAAAATTTACAATGTCGACGAAATAATTTAGCCGTAAAATGAAGCAGTTAAGTCAAGGTTACTCCTTGATATGCGAAGGGATATGTTTAAATGTTGTTTGATAGCTGCATGTAGAAACTAGTGGTAAACAGTGGGTAATTATAAATTTACATTTTGACAGAAGACTAATTAATTATATACAGCAAATTCTATCTTTTTTTGTTTAATTGTAAGAACTTTCACTCTTATTTGAGAGTTTTCTCAAGTTTTCATAATTTAATATCACATCGTACACGGCATATTTTGCCGCCAGCTCAGCAAACACGCCGCGCCGGTTCGAACTTATGCCTTCATAAACTTTCCCGCTAACAAAGTGTTATTTATTATCATCAAGTCATTCCTATAGGTGCGAGTAGTCATTAAAAGTTTATATTTCGCAACATTATACACACTTTGGCATTTTGTACGGCTCGTCGCAAGTCTGAATCTTTGTATCGTTTGTTGTTTTGCAAAATAAATGAAATGGGAACAATAAAAATGTCACTCACCTTATAAATTATTGGGACAAAAAGTAAAAACTTGTTGAATTCGCTGACGTCAACGATGCTTGCGCCTGGAACAAAGTGAAAGGGTTACGTTAATAACATTCTATTTGTCTGCGTATCATTCAGGGTTACTAATGGCTGGGGTGGTAAATTCTCTTTCGTTGTCTTTTGACAAAATTTCTTCGGAGATTAGACCGAAAGTATAAGAGATTGTGTTTTTTTGTAAACGACAGAAAAGATAAGTGACTTTTGCAATGGCCGCAAAATTGAGACATAGTAAATATTGCACTTTTTTTGCGGACTGTAACTTTTTTCCAAAATCTGTGAATGGAGGTCATAATATCTCAAAAAGTTAGGGATGGTTGCCTAACGACGTTTTCTTGTAACTGTAACGGTTAATGTACCTGCCCAACAAAACCCATTTCAAGATTCCACCCTGTATACTATATACTATATATATAAAGCTGAAGAGTTTTGTTTGTATGTTTGTTTGTTTGTTTGAACGCGTTAATCTCAGGAACTACTGGACCGATTTAAAAAAATATTTTTGTACATTTGACGAGGAAGGCTTTAGGCTATTGGAAATCGAAATCCACGTGGAGGGAGTCGCGGGCGCCCGCTAGTACTAAATACTCGCGTTGTTTTACCCGGGCTAGAAGTGTTTGTTGTTTACCTTGTCTGCGTCGGTCGTACTGCGTTAGATTCTATTATGCATCAAAGACACTTTTTTATAACTTTGATGCATAGTGGACATGCGAGTGATATTATTTTCAGTCCCGCCTAGGTTGACCACAGTTGAAAGATGTTATCAGCCGCCATGACACATGACTAATGGGCTGGCGTTTTAATCGCTTTCCATACAGTTTGATTGGTCTATTCGGACTAATTACAATGAAGCAATTACTACAGTTACCTACAATTTACAAGGAATAACAATGTATTTTCCTTGGAAAATACATGCAATCCAATAGTTAAAGGGGTATTTTCTATGTAGGAAGTATGAAAAACGATGATTGAACAACGTAAATGCATTTCGTCACGAAAAATTCCAACATCCCTTTATATCGTCGGATATCAGGGTGATATTTGAGTCTTTTTTAGCATTTGGCCTTAGATTTGGGGTAGACAACCTTTCTAGTATAAACTTTGGTTGGTTATTTAGGAAGTTTGATACTTGCTTTAAGGCAATAACCAGACATGGGAAACAATTGTCATACGTCTTTTTAATGAAAAGTTGTTAAAAAGCCTTTATGTATCGTTTTAATATTCCCAGTAAAATGTATGACATTTTATCAAACATTATTTACTGAGTGATTATTGCGATAATATTGTGAGCAACGTCCGACCGCTGTCCATTTGTACCATGAAATATTATTTTTTCACTACTGCTACATAATGTTATAATGTTATAAATGGGCGCTGTTTGAAATGATTCACTTTACACGAGTTGCTCTTTATATTAAACCGTAATATATTATGAAGCGACGTGTCACTGAAGAACGATTTATCAGAGCGCAGCCCCTCGATTTATAGAATCATACATTTTAACAAACTATTGAAAAATAGTTGACATGACAGATTTACTGCTAGCATTAACCAAGTGAAAGATAAATTGGTATTTTATTGCTCAAGTCTTATGCCTCTAATAATTGCATGCTAGAAATGCTGATATTCGTGGATATTATTTCTGAAATCGAAATAGTCTCAAGTTAATTGTTTTATTAACAGTACAATGGGTGAACGTAATATATTTTGTTTTGTAAAAAAAGGTGCATTGATACCTACTTATAATCATACATTACATTTCAACAAAAAGCATAAGCATAAATAAATGAGCACAAAGGCTTAATGCTCCCAAGCTTACAGATTCAAAATAATATATTCATTGAAACCATTCTAATTTATAAGTATCACAAAAAGCAAACGCAGGGCACTGCAACCACATTTTCAATTCTTTAACGACTTACATAAAAAGGATTTTTCAAGTATAAATTTTGCCTAAAAATATGTTTCTCGTAGTAATATTTCATGACTGTTATTTTCCACTTTGACGGTTCAGCGGAACGTGAAAATATAAACTTGCTTGGCGCAAGAATTGAAAAGGAGAATTAAAATAAAAACACTGTTGGATTTATTGGAAAACATTATGATATTGTGAAACAAAATAATATACAATTTAAAGGGGATACAGTCTAGGGTCATTAACCAATGAGCTTTTTTCTTGAAGCCGTGACCTCTGAAGTGGATTTGTGCCAACTGACGACAGTGTGCTCGACTACAAGTAAAATACATTGAAAAAACCATAGTCCTATAAAACAGACGTCTCTTTGACTATTGGCTTAATCACCTAACATGAGTTTTGTCACAAGGCAATTCTGCGATACTTATTTGAACTGACCTTAATAAGTGAAAGATCCACAGAAACTGCACAACCTAATAAAATAATTAATAAGATTAATACGAGTACCAGGAAACTTCAATTAATTTACGTAGCGCTATTTTAATTAGTTAAATAGGAGCGTTCTATCATAAGTTGTCATATGTCTAGTTTCCACAGACGCCACCTGCGCCTCAGGGTAGCTCTAGAGGCCAACATGCGACAAAGTAAATTAGATTGTGGTTTGAGCATTTCGGCACAGATTTCCTAGGATATTTCCGCCTTTTCCGAGGGGAAATTTTGGGCCAATTCAATTATGTGGCTGCATGGAGCATTCCTAACTGTAGTATTATCACGAAATGTCCTAGAATATAATACTTATTAAAAAAATTAAGGACATAAACCATGTTGCTATTGTCCATGAAGTGTTTAAATATCTGTTGAATTAGTTGCTTGGTTTAACTTGCGCAATTCTCATCACAGAAGCAGCCAGTGTTAAGTGAGTCCTTGAAAATGTATCCTTGAAAGGAGTTTAATGATGTTTTCGTCTCGGGGGTCCCACGCGCGGTGTCTCGTGGCATGAGCCGCGCGCTCAGGTGACCTCATCCATCACGCACGGTCTCACGCCGCGTTACGCGTGAACTTGCGTCAGTTAATCCCGCGGCTCCTCCGGAATGCCCGGGTCACGGCCAAGGGGTGCCACCCAGTAATTTTGAAATTTAATCTGTATAAATACTAAAGGAACTTACATATATCGTATAGACTTAATTACAGGGGTTATGAGAGTGGCATAATATATCTTTATATCCGAAAAACATCGATGCCACTTTTAATCTTGGTGTAGAATACTTATAAAATCTTCAATAACTGAAAACAACTTTCGCATTGCATTAATTGTTAATAATATTTTCGGTCACCTGCAAGATCACTGTAATGGCTTGTCTTTTATGTAATAGAATAAACGAACTGCAGAAGTTCTATTTAGTTGATAACTTACACTCCTCAACAACACCTTAAAGCTAATATCATCCAAATAAATACAAATAAAGCATTACTGCAATAGGTGCTTCACTACATAGTATAAAACAAAGTCGCTTTTTCTGTCCCTATGTGTGTTGTATGTCCCTATGAACGCTTAAATCTTTAAAACTACGCAACGGATTTTGATGCGGTTTTTTTCAATAGATAGAGTAACTCATGAGGAAGGTTTTAATGTATAATATCATCCATTAAATAGTGTACAAGTACCACGGGCGAAGCCGGGGCGGGCCGCTAGTAACGAATAAAATCCTTTACGGACCGCCAAAGGTTTGTGCGTCCGTGGCATAGTGTTGCGCACAAGGACACGCGGCCTCTGGGAAATTAAGATGAAGGCAGCTGTCAGCGACGAGGCTCGCGTCGTGTTTACCCCCACCGACCGGATCGGGCCGCTGGAGCACCCGCGCTCTCGGCCGCGTATTTGCACAGGAACGCTCTGGAATTACCACCACCTTGAATCATGTTATTGGTCGGGACATCGGAGTGTTGACTTTCGATAACGGTCGTGTGGGTTTTCTCTGCGTGTAAACTTGTTATGTTTTTGAGTGACTTTGTATGTTACTAGGTTTTATCTTATAAGGCGAACTTTCAAAATTACCACGTCTTGCATAAAAAAAAATCTTGCAGATATTACAGTCTTTTCTAAGCGAATTTAGACCCCATTATCACAATTTTGCTATAAGGAGTAGCTTATCATACACACCATAATTCAACAAATGTTTACCATGTATCCAGCTAGGAAAACGTTGACAACTAAGGGGAAGGGGGAAGGATATCTATCTAAATCTTGAGTTAAATAAATACTAGATCTAACCATTTCCATCTACATCATCCTCTAAATAAACAACTACCGTGACCTAACACCCACTGAGACCACTCCGATCCCGACACCTCGATCAATCGTTATTTTCAGTTAGAGCAAATGATGGAGCACCAGTCATGATGCCGTCTGTCAGTTAAAGTTACCTTCGCGTCTTAAAATAACGAAAAACGTATCGCGGTGCTATCTTTATGGTTAGTTTCAATCATATGCATTGGCGCGATAAATAACATCTTTTTATTTTGTTTTCCCAGTGATTTATGTGCGACCTTGCCTTTGCATCTTAATAGTTTAGAGTGATGGATGACTTACATCTTTATTATTCGTTTGGTCATAACAGACAAGAAAGTGAGGTAATGAAGAAAAATATTGATAGTATCGGATGTAGGAAGTAACAAATTTATCGTCTCAAATACATTCAGTTTACGTAGAGGAAGTTTCAGAAATAATTTGTTTGAAACGTAAATAGCTCAGTTAAAACCGAATTAGATTCATGATTCTTAACGAACTGTTACAAATGCAATGGCTTATCTGTTTCAAAATACTTTATTTTTTGAAGAGCCGTTTGTTGTAATGGTCGAGAAGTCGGCTATTACACCAAAGGTCGCGGGTTGGATCCCCGCACGGTACAAACATTTGTGTGCTTGAACATGTCTGTTTGTATCGGTCTGGGTGTTTCTATGTATTATAAGTATGTATTAACAAAACAAGTATATAAGTAATGTTTATCCGTTGCCTGGCACCCATAGCACAAGCTAATGCTTATTTTGGGGCTAGATGGCGCTGTGTGAATAATGTCCAGAAATATATTGATTGTCCAGAAAATAATTATATATTCCCCATTTTGAGACCCATTAAAAGTAATTCCATGTTTTGATTGTCTTCTAAGCAAGCCAGGTGTTACCAGCTCGCCAGTGATGCACCATGGCCTGGCCTCCAGCCAACCAGAGACACATCTGCTCCCGTGATTATGACGCATGGGCCCTGAGGTCACGGTTGGCACCGAGGGTCCCTAACATGTGGTATCTAACTACAGATGTTACGTGCTAACATATTGCCTAGTGATCTATTCTTGAGGGCAACAGTGGAATCATTTAATTAAAAACATAATTTATGACATTAAGACGTTGAGATCTAATTGAAATCAAATCTATTTGCGTTGGTCAAAACATTTTTAGAAATGCTCAACAAAGCAGTCATATAGTTGATAAAGTTGTCGTTTTTATTCATTCATTTTCAATTCTACATTTCCTTGTTTGCGATTGCAGTGAAATAGCTGAACTGACATGAATGATGTGTATATTGATTTATTAAACCGTCGTTTTGTTAATAACTTTTTGAATGCTTGGAAAATTTTGCATTCAAAAAGTTTTTGGTTACTTTAGTAGCTAAGTGGATTTTGGTGTATTGTTTCATGAATTCATTGTTGGAACAGCTGATTCAATAGGAACGTTTATATTAATATAACCTCAGTTTCAGGCACATAAGCCATATATCATTTCCCCGAGTCGATTTAGGAGCAAAGTTAGAAGCACTAGCGCTAGTTTTACTGCTTAAATAATAACAGTTTTAACTTTGCCTTGGGATGTCGGACCCGAGTTGGGATGGCACAGTAAAATTGATAAAACTTAGAACTAGAACATATATAAGACTCTACATATATGTATAAGACTTAGGAATCATACTGGTACAAATCCAAGTTTATATTTTTTGGTATTTGTTATAAAATAACGAATTATGATTCAATATCTTTTTACACAAAAAAATGCATTTAAATATTTGTCATATTTGTAATTGTTTGTTCTCCAAATTGTGCGTGTTTCTGCAATCTGTCTATTGCAGTGGCAAGACTCCTGCCTATTAACAAATATGTACTATTTCTAGTTACAATAGTAGGAAATGGCTCTAGCGGGCAGAGACGGCGGCATTAATTAATGCCTCGTCTGAGCGTAATTGGTTAGCACCCGTGGTTAGCACAGCGGGCTGACGACAAACAAGATTTGGCCTCATCACTTAAACAACAGTCGGCGAATTAATTTGACGGCACTGTTCCCACTTGACTTGTATCAAACAATAACTGTGGGAAAGTAAATAGTTGTGATGCAATTTGTGCTTGTGATCATTTATAATTTTGATTCTTATACATATTGTTTGCAAAGTGTTGACATATTCCAATGACTAACTATCTCTGAAGAGTTTAGCTAATCTGTTATTTAGATATTTGAATAAGATATTAATCTTTTCGTTTGTAACATATCACCGTCATCAGCCACCTGGCTTCAAGGTATATCTTCGGGTAGGTGCAGAAGCGATGATGTGCAGGTAAATTTGAGACGTAGCTTGTAGTTGATTCTTTCTAAAAAAATACCTTCAAACTCTTTCCAAGTGACATAAAAGTCGTAATCTAATACCAAGACTATTGTCGTTATCTACATAAATAATATATTTCATCTTGATACTTTTAAAGAAACTGAGCCAAACAGTAACTTTGCTGCGAATACACATCACTCAACTGCACGTAAAAGAGATCGTGCATGGACTAGTTATTTTAATTTTATTGTAGACCGAAAATCATAAAAACATCTCTCATGAGATTTCGTTTCTTCTGAGTTATACCTGTGGTTGAGTGGTTGTCTATTTTGGACGCGTTCGCTGGAGGTGGTTCACGCACGCGTGGTATGTCGACACCGAGGCCACTTCTTTTGATGTCGTTGTTAAGAGGTTTATAGACGCAAAGCGAGAATAATTATAAATGTTCAAACATTTTTTTACCAATACTCATGATACTTAGATAAACATGCTATTGTATCAAAAAATCAAAAGTGTAAACAACATTAGGCATGAGCGAAAATACTTGATATTTTAATGAATACGACAGCGAGATTTGCTTTGGCAACATAATCACCGCCTTGTTGGCAAATCAGCTAATACCCTTACGAAACTTTCCTCTGTTCAAGTTATCCGACACAGAAAATTGCAAAGCTCCAGATGTCCTGCGCCCAGACTTGTCCTGTAATCCAGCAAATAGGGCTCCTCACTCGTGAATCACAGAGCCGGCAAACAAACTTACTTGATTAATTCACAGCGCGCTTCCGTGAATTAATTCGTCGTCGCGTTGGTCCGCGCGGTGCTTCGGTTCAACAGTCGACCGAAGGTCAAGGGACAGAACAAATTAATAACATCTTATTAGAAATAATTTCAATGTCAAACTCGTAATACCAGTAAATACTCGTAGATCCCCGCTCGGACTTTGTTCGAAGCCATTTGTTATTTAGGCTTTTAAAAGCAATTATTAAATTATCGAGATATTTTGTGATGTAGAGGAAAGACGGTTATTATTATCCTTTATTTTATCAGATGTAACCAGAATATCATACTTACTTTTGCGTGTTTCCCAAACATGACCCATGACCACGGGTGACCACGGGTAAATATTTTTACCCATTGTCATACCGTTATGAACAGTTCACCAGTGGGCCAACGGGTGATTTATTTTTACCATTGTTATCTTGTTATAAACTTGAAAATTGTTTTTCCCCATTTCAGGATTATGCATTCATGTAAAATAAAAAGTATCGTTTGAACGGAATTCGTAATTTGAGTTTAATGATCCAGTTGGAGAGCTATTAACGAATCAATATTGTGTTAATTAAATATAAGTAATAATAGTTATCTGTACGATCAGATATAATTTTATGCCGCTGTATTTGCTGTTTTTACACACAATTCTAACTGACACGCAAGCATGTGGTCTGACCGCTAGTGAGCCGTCACACCAGGGAACATCAGTCAACGTTCTCATATAATGTGTCCTATCAATTTGACAATCAATAAAAGTCAAAGAATTTATTAAGAATGTGTTTAAGTAATATGCTATGGAGTGCCGAGGGAATGGATCTAAAAATGTTTTTTAGCAAAGTTGTTTACCATCTATGTAGTTCCAAACTGAGCAACGCTTGATATGTAGGTAGTAATGTTTATTGTTTTGAGATACACTATATCATATATTATTAATCAGCATTAACAGTCAATATGTTTTTACTCATTTCAGGTGAACTCTGGCGACAGGAGCAAATGCGTCAGCACCACTTGACATGATGGGTAGTCTTCTTCCGCTTTGACGCCATTGCTGCTATCAAGGTAACTAATTCTTAAATTACTTATTATTTTTTGTTTAAATACTACTTATTTATTTTAAATGCTTATGTGTCTCGTTGCGCGTGTGCTGAACCGCTGCACGCGTATATTTAGCCGCGGCGTTGGCAGCGCACGCGCGTGCATGCTGTAGTTATTGTCTATTTGCGACACTTCCGATCATTCGTCTTCGCTGTTCCTTCCCAGAACTATGCGAGGCGATGAAATTATTATATCAGAGATTATAATTATCACATTATTTTTCAATATATTGTGACCGATTAAATAAGAGATTTTCAGTCAAGTTAAAGTTAGGTACCAACTCTCCCAATAGGCTTCTACATACAAGTCGAGTCGAGACAATTTAGTAACCAAAGACTGGTTTGCTTAAGTCTACGATATTTGTGTAACGTACCTATTATACTAGAAAACGAAAATTTGTTTTCAACTATAAAAATTCAACCCAAGGCCCGAAAATTATATTATTAATATCTATTTTTACTATTAGCCGAACGAGTCGAAAATAAATATTTCAATGTTAGAACATTGAAATATAGATCTCGTTGATCTCGATAGTTTTAGAAAACTATCGAGATCAACCATAAGCTCTCTAAAACGTGATTCAGTGATCCGCCGGCGCCCTCCGAGAACAAAGGAGGTTTATAAGCACGTTGTAAATTCTTTGAATCCTATTTACGTTCATACGTCTGGATCTGCAATCCTCTCAAACACAATCTCACTAGATCGTGTGGGCCGATTTGCGAAAATGTGACGTTTGAAGTAAACCACTGTTATTGGCAATAGCTTGAGAACGAATACAATTTACCGTGTAGTAACTTTGATCGTGTAAGCCGAGTTAATGCTCGCTCGCTTTTAGAGAACCCGTCTTTTTCAGCCTCAGACTAATTTATAGCAACATAGAAAATTATGCAAAGGGGTATATTTATAGGAACAAGAACGATAACTAACAATAAAAGCTATACAACACATACATTGGAACCTTTTGCGATACTCTAAGAATAAAAGTCAAATACAAAAGCTTGGTTTCTCATTAAAATACAGGCGTGTGATTGACATTGTTATTATCTCAGTGAATTACTTAAACAAGGTCTGAACAAAACGCTGTCGTGGTACCAGCAACTGACGTCGGTGTCAGCGTTGCTTATTAATCTTTTAACCTCAACGAAAAACTGCCTAAACGTAGCTTTCTATTTCGAAGATTTTACTGATTGACAAAGCAATCAAACAAAAACATTTGGTTTGTAATTTTTTTTCATATTTGACATAAAACACAAATATGTGAGTACCTAAAGTTTTGTTTAATATTTTCATAATTTTCATCACTATTACCAAATTTAATTTAATTGATATGATATCACTATTGAATTGTTAACGAACTGAAATCACCTGATTTTTCCAGGATCTTCTAAAAATATATTTTTAAAGGCCTTGACGGATTTTCAGCTACCTAATCATATTTTATGTAAACCATACTATATTTACATAATAAATAAATAAATAAATAAATAAATATCTCTGGACATTATTCACACAGCGCCATAGGTCTTTAAAGAAACCTTGCATTGATATAGCAGCCAGCCTTTTCTGGATAGTAAAGGCTGACTGCTACGTAAATATCGTATTAATCCGAATTAGGTCATCGTTTCAATGTGGTTAGTGTATGTTTAACGAATGCGCAACCAATGTTTGGAAGGTCTAACAAAGGCTGTCCGATCAGTAATTGAATCCAGATCCGCTCAAGAGGTGTTTAAAATACAGCCGTTGAATATTTCAGTCGGTTGCAAATATAAACATCTCGTTAAAGCAGGTCTCCTGGCCGGATGACAAGGGGCCACGAGTGTCTGAGTCACCGGGGTCGGTAACGACTCTGAACAAAGCGATATAAACTGATTCTCAATTTGGCCTTAACTTGAAAACGGTGTACCGATCTATTTTTTTATAGATCGTATCACTGGCAATATACTGTCCTATAACATTGTTAAAGTCTGTCATCAAATCGAACGATATTAATTGTACGACTATTTTAGTACTTCTCCTAATGTTAGTGAGTATTTTTTTCAATATCAACTGACGCAACGATTTCAGTAATGTAATTTTTAACTGAAGTCGCCGGCGGCAAGTGACGCCTGACCATTCCAAGAATCTTATTAGAGAGCACTCGGGGCACCAGGGACGTTTAATTGGAGCCAAGTTTCAAAGTTTTAAACGAGACTTAAATTTTATTGATATCAGATCCGATTAGGGAATGCCGAGGCGAGAACTCTGTTCTGCTGAATCAACTCCCCCGATAATGGGGAAATTCTACATACCTGCGTTTATCGGTATTTTATAACAAGCAGGTACTATAAGGACCGAGTTAAGCTTCTTGAAAGATAATCAAGTGTATTTTTTCTATTTCTTTATATTTGATGAAATAACTAAAGCTTTTATTGTTAAATGACACACCTTTGGTATAAAGATTTTGCTCGTTTGCCTTATCTGAACAGAGACCCACCCCATCGTCAATCATTATCATGAAACTTCTCTCAAAAATTCTAAATTGGGTGATTGGAAAACTTTTGTCAAGCACATTGTTTGAACGAAAACAAATTACGCAAGCAGATAGCGCTGCCACACGCACCGAAAACCCAAATTGTTTGTTGTTTTAAAACCTGAATGAGTTGAAATACAAACATTTACAGACTGAGGGAAGATGGACTATATGTCGCGGTATAAAAACAATCCATTTATTTTTATAAAGACCTAAAATACCCGGAGGGCTCTCAATATTGTGGAGCGAAAGGAAATAAAGGTAAGTGTCTGTTACATTACGTTTCATGGCCTGGGTTTGCCCCGCCACTCATACAAAATGGTTGGAACACAATAGCAGAAAGCGATGTGACACAATACAGCATAATAATGTGTTTGCGAATGGAACTGATATGGTTCTGACGCGGTGCGCGGTGCGACACGACCCTGGGACATTTGTGTGTCTTGGGCCTTTGAGCGCACCTGTAGATTGCCTTTGATTTCACTCCTGCGTACCTTTTGCTTCGTAATGAGGTGAAAAAATTGGGTGCAGATGACACCCCATTACACTGACTGATTGTGTAATAACAATCAGATTCCGCACAGGATCATTCTCTTTACTGAGTGACGGGGATGAGAAGGCAATCGATCGTGATGATGGTGCAAAATCAGACCTTTCTCATTGATTCATAGTGTAATCATGTCCTAGGGAATATTGTACCGTTGATTTAGTATCAAATATGGTTTAGCATTAATCGTAAAATTATTTCATTAGTGCAATTAAAATATTTCGAGCGAGTACTAGTAAAGGAGTTAATTTTTATATAAACGGCCTTTTTAGAGGATTTGTTAATTCCGTTTTCAGCCAGATGTTTGTTCGCACGCTTGGTGTGGAAAACAAAACAACATATATATATAAATCTATTTGAATGACCGAGAGGACAAAACGACGAGCTAGACGACTAGCTAAAGCCCGGCACGCTTTTACAGGCTGGATTTATTTTTAATTTCACGTATTTTTGTCATTCCCTCGTCGTTTGCACGTTTATTTATATGCCGCTGTAATTAGGGAGTGGCGTGAATCAGAGTTCCCGCGGGACACAATAACGTGATAGTGGAGCGACGTGAGAGGCATTCCTGAACATCAAAAGCCGCGGCTCCGGGGAGCCTGTGTGATACAGCCTCTTTGCTGCTTGAATTCATTTAAACCATCATAGTTCATATTGGAAAGTAGGCATGCCGGGTGTTTAACAATTATTTGAAGCGCTTTTTAATATTGAAGGAAAAATATAAATATCGCCTAAAGAATACTATTTTAAAAATTCATCTGATGGTTATTCAGGAACTCGTAAGAATGCTCGCACAACCCTTTAAAAGACATTTTTTCCCTTCTCGAACAACTCCATCATAAAGCCTTCTGAGGAAACCTCGTAAGCCGTTGTCTTGCACCCATAATACTAATTCTGGTTAGTTTGAGAACTAGATAATGCTGAGTAAACAAGACCCAATGATATTTTATATTGAAGCTGGCGTACTGCGCTCTTTTACTGCGCCCGGGCCGCCGCCGACTGAGCAAGGTTAATCCGAGGCCATATTTAGTGGAGTGTGAACGCCTCGGGCGTCCTGTAAGTGTTTTTACTTTATCTCCGGATTCGTAAGTGGGCGAAATCCGTCTTACTAGAAAAACGGTTAGCTTCGCACCCCTGAGATGACATTCACGAATCTTTTGTGTTTGACAAATGAACAGGCATACCATTAATTTTTCTGTTAAAATTTATTATTTATATCTTCTTTTGAAACCATGATAACTTTGTCATAATCAGAATTATAATAATAGATCCAAACAAACAACAAATTGTTAAACCAAACGTTTAAACTAAATGCTCTACGACAAATTCAGTCTGAAGCAGAAAATTAGTCAGCAAATTCCTCCATTTGTAGTTGATTAAGACCAGATTTGGAAGTTTGTTGAGACATTCCCATTAGGCAGTGATTAAACAGTCAGTGTAATTGAATTCGGCGGGCTTTCGAACTCGTTAATGTCTCACCGCGCGCCGGACAATGGCGGAATGTTAATGTTGATTAACGTCGCCATCAAACAAAATTCAGGTAAAGTACATGTAAAGTAATAATTGCTAACGTTCATTGTTGTTTTAAAATATTTACAGTGGCGGAAAAGTTGCTCATCATGCCTGTATAAAGTCGTGTCGCTTAATAGCCTGCGACTGAACACTAATCTCGACCGGAGGCGAAGTTTATCGCGGATTTCCCGAAGATACACATTAAGTCACTTTTACTTTTACTTTGGAAATATATCTTGGAAAAACGAAACATACCTAATGTTTATTTTTACAGCCTTTCTTTGCGATAACTTTGATTTTCCTTATGGGAAAAAACAATTTAATACTTCTTATATGGCGGTATAAAAACGTAGCTTATCTTTTTTGCCGGCCGGATTAAGACTATTTCATTTATATTTAGTAGGAAATCTATAAGAGTAATAATCTCTTCTAGATTCCGCGGCTTAGTTTACAAAATACACAATTAAAGAAATATAAAATAAAATCTTTCTTAGTATTAATTAAATTATTTGTTATTTTTTGTGAGTAAAAGAGAATAATACTATAAACAAGATGATATATAAAGCCAGAAAAATAAAATACGAAGGTATTGCAATACTTGTGTGCGTTTTGGATAAACTTTAAGCTCCAAGTGTATTGAACAAGTAAATAACCAACAATACGGGTCGTAGTGCTCATGTGCCGCAGCCGCGCAGAAAGTATTAAACAAATATCGACTTCCTTAAGCCGGAGAGTCGCACTGTCACCGTAAAATACAGACAGTTCTATAAAGGATAGTGCTCCTGAAGATTTGTAAATATTTGTAGCGTAAAACGTTCAAACATTTACAATAGGAGCGAATAGAAGACCCTTAGGTTGTAAGTATTTTTCAATTGTTTATAGCAACCATCTCTTTGAACGATTTATCAAAGATATTTGTTATTACTAACGATTACATTGATGAACTAAGCGCACGGTTGTTCTGGTCAATTTCGATATAGGCATTTAATTTCCAAGGGAAACATGTCATCAGAGTCATCAGCACAATGATACTTGTACCTATTTACCAAATACCATCTGATTTCAGATCCGTTTTATATACTTCCGAAACTCTATGCATTCCGATCTATACGCGAATACTTACTTTTCTTTTGGGCTCAATGGTGATAAATATTTTTCTGAGGACATTTCCACATCCTAAAACCACACTTTACATCATCATGGTCATCTGAAAGTCGCTCCAATATTAAACAGAATTGCGTAATCTACAGTTATAAGTACATCGCAAAAACATAGTATTGAAGAGAATGCCGCGTATGAAGAACTGTTTGTGTTACGTATGCGGCATCAGCTGACGCGGCGGCGGCGGCGGCACCTGTCGCGGACAATAGCGTGGCGTGCGCGCGCGCAGCTGCGGCGGGTATTTATAGGCGGCGCTGCGGCGCGCGCGACGCTTTGGCGCGCATTCTACGCGCGTGACGTCACGTGACGCGCCGGCTGACGAGATAGGTCATGTTGCTAGAGCAGATCTTTTATAAGGGGAGATGCCTTGACCTTAGACTGATAAATAACTGGCTTAATCTACCACTGTACAATTGTTTTCATATAAGAAATAAAATAATTATAACAAGTTAAAATTATCTACTGGTGATAGCACCATGCATGCCAATTTAATAAAGGAGACTATTCAAAAAATTATTACGGGTTGTTAAATTGCAAAAACCTAATTTTAAACAATGACAAGCCTTTCTTCATCAAACAACAGAAGGAAATCATGAGGCCTTGAAAATCTGTATTTTTGTCATATCTAAAGATACAAAGTGTTTTGAATAAATGAATAATAGTATAGGACGAACCCCACAATCTGTAAATCCGTATTGTTTCTAAAGTTTTCGTATAACTCAAAGTGAAACCAGACGAGGAGTATGTAAAGGAAACTTTCCTACAACTTTATTTCATTCGTGCTTTGAATATGGAGAAAGAGTTTGCGGTGCTGAATTTTCTGAAATACATTTAGTAGTAGCAATTTCACAACATTAACTTCATCGTTCACTTGAATAATTATGGCGTTTATATTACTTTCTCTTAAATTTATTTGATTTTATGTTATAACTAATCTCGTACACACACTCATTGTTTATACACAATCAGCAGCTAATCACATAATAACCTCATACGCAACCCGAACAATAGTTAGTATTCAGTGCCCAAACGGTATCCTTCCATTGTCTAATATAAAAGGCTTAGGTTCATCCGTACAGGTAATTACTTGGGACTTTCAGACCGACTCCCCGGCGGCAGAGCGGTAAGCCCCGGGTACGGAGACACGTCCAGCAATACTCACGGGTCATTTGCGGACCCGGAGAAGCACTCAGTTTGCTCATGAGCCGGGGTTTTACGGTGGTATCTATACGATAAGTCTTTAAGAAAGCAGGGAAAACTAGTGTGCGATATAAACATTATTTAAAAACCGGCCAAGAGCGTGTCGGACACGCCCATGAAAGGGTTCCGTAGCTAAAAGATAGCCCGACCGCTTAAGACAACATTTAGTAAGGGCAACTGCACGTCATAAGTTGGTCGAAATGTATAAAAATAACTATGTATGATACAGAGTTCGCTATAGTTTTCGTTGAAAGTACTTACTTGGAGGTATACAGGAAATTTTTTTCAGAATTATTGTAATAGTATTTCAAAAGTTAAGGGGGGGGGGACGCTCTAATTTTAACTTTGTATTAATATATCTCGAGACTGGGGTGTTTGATCCACATGGTTTCAAGGCGAGTTTTATTGTATTTAAAAATACCTGTTTAACGATACCCTACACGATGGGTTAAGTCGAATTTATTTTTTAGAATTAACTTTTCGCTGTATGGGAGGGGGGGGGGGGTAAAAAATGATTATTTTTCGATAATTTTAAAAACCAATTCTTGAATTATCACTATACATCTCTCCACTAATTTTCGTGGCAATCGGTTCAGAAACGGCGGAGAACGAACCAGGACAGACAGACAGACAGACATGACGAAACTATAAGGGTTCCGTTTTTGCCATTTGGCTACGGAACCCTAAAAACCAGGCTATTGTTTCGTTGTATTATTTATTTTTATGTATTAAGTCCTCTAACCACATAAGTTAACATTGTAAGCATGTATGTTCATTTCGGAACTTTATTGCACGGCGCTTATAACTTTTTCAGCATTGTTAATTTTACGTAGAAACAATGTTTCGAAAATAGTACAAATATATAATTGTGGCGGTACTCCCTTGCAGTACTACTAAAGATGATTATAAATAAGCCAGTTTTCGTCAGCCCGCGCGCATTGACCTAAATGGCGCGTTTAACTGTCTCCTCGGCGGCGTGTGTCAGAAGCTCTGTGCAACATTAAATGTCCGAGCGTTAATAAGTAAAATACTGCCGTATCACTCGACAATGAAACAAATAAAACTGAAAAAAATATACTTTAAATTTACGGTTAGTGGAGCAAGCTTGTAAATTAAACTAAATTTAATTTTAAGTTACGACGATGTCTCATTTTAGTTAATAATGAATTTATAACTAAAAAAAATGTGTACACCGAAATTGGCGTCACAAACTATTTAATGAAATTGATTTCTTTTGTGGAGCAAAAAAGTTTCATTCATATTAGTGCGCTGTCCCACAGCATAAACTGTGGTTGGCATAGCTACCCTGCAGTTGGGGAGATGGTTACTCGAAAACAAGCCATGACCCACTGACCCCGCAGTCACTGACCTCTATAATCATATAAGAAAGAAGAATCATAGGAAAACTAAATTATGACATCATAATACTCGTACTCGTAGTATTTAACTTTAGCATGCTCATAGTATAATGCCGATTTATTTGTATGGCCGATTTATATATCTGTCCATCTTTCCCAAAATTTCGATGTTTTCATTTCAGTATTTATTACGAAAAGTTAGCGTTATTTTCAGTCCTCTGGGGCCCACACTGGGCTTATAATCCTGATTTGCATAGCTTGTCGTTAGTGATGAGTGAATAATGCTCGGGAGGGATGAAGTGAATTTATATTTGAACAGAACTGGCAGAATTCGTACCGAAATTCCCTGCCCGGGCCCTAACTTTTCAGAATAACCCTGAATAAGTTTGCAAACAAATTTTATAAAAAAATTAAACAGATTAAATTAAATTTCTCGTAGAAGCGAAACAATATAACCCGTCAAATAAACAGCTGGTAGACTGTATTTCTATGAAATAAAAAGATGAATTTTTATAACAAGATTCGCGGAGTTCCGCGCTCGGGACCGGCGCAACAAATTATCCGCAGCGAGACAAAAGCAAGAAAAAGTTATTTGGAGTTAACAACAGGCGGTAACAAAAAGTAATATTAATTCGGCTCAGTCCGTTAAAGGGAAGCAATTTGTGATGTGCCAGCGCAAGCTCCGCGGTGACAGCCCGCCATTTGTAATTCAATAACACACTCGCTGTTGCATTGCTCGTCAATCTCACTCGCTCCCATTTTATTGGCTCTATGGCGTTTCTTCGACAGAATCAGTCCCGTGCCATTAAAATCTGATTTTTAATTCATAATCTGTGGTGTATTTAATTTATTTATTTAGGTTCACCAGCGTAATTTACACTAAAACAAAAATATAACAAAAACTTAAAGAAGAAAACTAGCTAAGTGCAACTACATTTGAAGGTAAACACCACATGCAAAATGAAGGACATTGATCTTTACAAAACAAACATGCAATAACAATACAAAGAAATAACTTAACTTAGACAAAAACTAAAACATAAAATACACAAACATCATATCATACAATGTATATTTATATGTATATTTTTCTTTTTCATTATTTTACTCCTTAACCCATATATGGCTTAAGGTCTTTTTGAGTTTGGAGAATGAGTCTGCGTGCAAATCAATGAGATTACTGCGATCATTTAGCAACTTGCAAAGTCTTGGGATGGGGGAATTAGTGCCTAAAACTGTTTTGCGGAACGGCGGGGAGAGTGGAGTGATGGGTTTTCTGGGATTTCGTGGCGGAACGCGGAGTTTAAACTTCTCTAGCAGTTGGGGACAATAAATCTTATGATTGAAAACTTTGAAGAGAAATGATAAGTCCAATAAGGTTTTACGCTTTTCAAGCGAGAGGATTCTGAAATAGCGTAGTCTACTCTTATATGCCTGATTTTTCTTAAATATACCTTGGCTGTATGCAAGGTTACGGTTAATCTACCCTACACATAAAAATCTATATGCATTATCAAATCAAATCAAAACAAAAATATCTTTATTCAAATAGGCATACAAACAAGCACTTTTGAATCGTCAAAACTAATTAAAATAATATAATTCAATACATCTTAATACATATATATGTTGTATATACAATATACTGATATACATAATTATACATATTTAATGTGACTCAACCACTGGTTCGGAATGCTGTTTCTGCCGAGAAGATACCAGCAAGAAACTCGGTCAGTTGCTCTTTTCAATCGCCAATTTAGTACAATTCAGTTCATTACAATATGTTCAAAAATAATTATTTTTTGTATATTATATTTTATTTATTCATAAATTATTGTATGTAAGTAAGTATTCTTAATTAAAAATAAGAAGAGAAATGTTTTGACTATTTTGGACGGATTGCATAAAGTCTGGAAAAAAGTATTATTAGCATATTGCTTCAACTTGTTGTTGGGTACGTACAGTAGCAAATAAGAAGAATGTGGACTTGAGAATATTCTAGTTTAGAAATCGTGCAATTTCAACTTTGAAAAGTTAATGTGTTTTCTTACACAACTTAAAATGTCGCGAAGAAAGTAGTTAATAAATTATTAAAAAAATATACATATGTCCAATGTTCTATAGTCTTCGAGAGAGTTAATGGTTTATGGTGTACATATATTGAAGCTTTATTTTTAAACAACCAATCACAGCATTAATTGCTTTTTATATTAGATAACTTTATACGACTTAGTCGACGACGATCTTTTTACTACTTTTTCGTCGTAAATCGTGAAACTGAATATAATCATTAAATAAATTAAAATGAATTAGAAATAAAAAGAAGCTGCCCGCGTAAGCTAATTAGTGATTAAGCCAACATATTTATTTGAAAATAATAAATTAGTATGAAAAGAAGCAGCAAAATTAACGCGTAATAAGACGAATTCGAGTGAAAATTACATAAGTGGAAAAAATGACAACAAAGAATTGTTTGCGGGTTATCCTTAAATAAGAAACACGGAAATGTAATGGAACGTCATACAAGTTCATACAAACGCTTCTAGAAGGCGACACGTGTGACGCTGTCTTGATGGAAACGTCTTCACCCGGAAAGCGCTTTTGACAAATTACTCCTGTTTCATCGCGACTCAAAGAAATAGAGTAGAAATGAAACTTCCTTTCATCTGCCTTTCCAAGTAGTAATTTTCAACTTTGTTATAATATTAATTATGCCGAAAATCCAGAATGGGTTATGATAATTGAATTAAGAGCTAAGGGCGGTGACATTTCAGGGATGACAGCACATGGATATAACAGGTAAGTAAACTCTCCAAATTGAATGCATATACGAGTAATTGTTCATCATTTGCATATTATTATGTTATTACGTCAATCGCGACAGATTTATTCAATAATCCCTCTACTTTTCTTGCAATGGGCCTGGATTTGCTCGGTGAAGCCATTGACTGCTGAGTTCTACACCTACCTAATGGCTGCAATGTCGAGTACTTCAACAAATAATGCGGTTTGTTTACACTTTATAAAATTAACGTTTCTTCTTTTACAAAGTTAAATTTTTCTATTTTATGTACAATTTCTACTTTAGATTATCTAAATAAACAATATAAATGAAAGGGTTAAAATAACTCAATCACCCTAATTTTGTTTAAATTTTCACAAGATACTGTCATGGTAATAAATCGACGAATCTTAGGGAACACACTATGCGGAAAAACCGCGACCGAATTCGGCGTGACTACGCCTGCAATGTGTTTTAAATGGAGGATGACACCTTGCCAAAATCACGTCACGTAAATTTATATAGAAAATGCATTGCCGCCGAACTTTGGTCGCGTATTTTCAGCCTGGTGAGTTTCTACACTAATGTTAAATAAATACATACGATTACGACATCGACATACGTCGGTCTTTCAGCGACTGACATGTTCCACATACCGCCAACATCGTCGAATTTAAACGAGATATTTATGCAACGACTGAATTAGCTTGATGGGAAATATCCCAATATGAATGCGCCGTATCACTGAAACGGTTCCCTCCCAGCTGTAGTCTAAAGAGTACCAGTGAGGAAGCGACACACTATATTTGAGATTGTATGTTAATCCGATATAATTTAAAACGACTTAAGATATATTTTTATTTGCATCTATCGTATTCAAAATATTATTAGCCAATGAGAATTAATTAATTTCAAAACTAAACCTATCTAAAATATGGAATGCACAAACTTGTATTGTGTTTTTGATATTTACTCCGTTTAATTAATGACAGTTTAAAAATTATTTAGTCAAGAATGTTCAAAAGAAAGGGTTAAGACAACCCTTACAACCCAACAAGATAAGACATCTATCTAGTATTGTGGATAGTGTGTAAGTAAAGGGGTAATTTCATCTGCCAGAAGTTATAAAGAATGATTAACAGTGATTTTGAAAATTTCCTACCGTTCCGCAGTTGGGTATGAGCAGTTACTTTCCGTGATGAGCCTCGGCTCCCATCGCGCAGTCCTTTTGTTCCCGGCACGGGAGCGCATCAGCCCCTAACAAAGGCCATTCTTTTTATTAACGACAATTGATTGCAATTCCGAACAAGACGACTTTTTTTTGTTTTCAGTTTCGTTCCATTGTCAGTCATTGTTATGAGATTTCATAATTGGATCTCTGCTCTAGTTGCAGAACTTTTATTTTTATGTGGGACTCGCGTGATTTTGTATGGTGCCAATATTTGAACCTTTTTATCATGAAATGGTGACGTCGGTCGCCGAATTGTATCTTTAAAAGCGAGTAAAAACAAAAGTCTTGGTGATATTTTCATTTTTATTTCTAAATTGTTCACACTGACACCTTTAATGTGTGTTTCTTTGTTCACAAGATTGGCCTACGTGTAAAATTTCGCAATAAGATTCGTCAGCCAGTCTGCCGTCGGCGGTCGTAAACCCGTTCCTGTATAAACCTGCGGGTAATTTTACAACGGTGTCGGAGTGCGCACTATAACGTGAGATGTGATGACTAAAGTTGATCTCTTATGTACCTTTTTACATTTTTGGTGGCGCTTTTTGGTCTTGTCGAAACACCCTTTTGTAATGAAAGAATTGAGTACAATTATTTAGAAATCAATTTTAGTACTAGGGTTTGCAAAGTGGTTATCTGCACGGTTCGATCATTTTGTACGGATCTGAAGGTATTATTGTAACATTCTTAAGCATCAGACCACTTACATTTATTTAAATCTGTAAAAAATATAATATAATATTGCGTCCGTATACGTCATTCGAGCAATAAAGTTGTTTTTGAATGAAAGAAACTGTTTTTAGTAACATTCGAGGAGGCGTTTCGTTTTCATTGCTCTTGTGACGATCATTTAAAGTTATTTGATTTTAGTTTTAAGGATTACTATACATATTTTAAGAGCAGCATGAATCTCTGAATTTCATATGTTTCCTGGTAATATAAAGAGTGGATTTTTGAAATGGGTTTTAAATCTGGTACATCAACTGTTGCAGATACAAGGAAACATTGTTAGGCAATCCAACTTTTTATGATATTTTGATCTGTATTCATAAATTTTGGAGAAGAAGTACAGTCAGAAAAAAAAAACTAAAATAGCAAAATACTTTTTTTTTGCCATTCGATCCTATTTTATGTAAGTAAATAAATAAATAATAATGTGTGGATCAAAACACTTAATGGGACCATTTCGATCTTATTTCATGCATGGATTAGAATTCTTTTTTAGACCACGTATGGTTTGAGTACCTACCTACTTAAAATCTTCAATCGTTCCTCCTCCTCAAACATTAAAAGAAAATACAAGAACGAATAAATATCAACGAAAAATTATATTCCTGGGACTCTGCTTTGTATTCTCTGGTCGGAAAACATCATGATGCCCTATTAAGAGATTTCAATTTAAGCGCGAGCATGACCAGCGTTAAGATTCGCCTCTTGTCATGTTGTTTATTTTATTAAAGGGCTGGAGTCGCTTCCTGATTGCTTTGTTGCGGATTCCAACAGATAAAATTACTTTGTGATACCGAGTCATCATTTAAAGCTAAAGTAAATAAACAAACGAATTATTTTCAACCATTAGAGGCGTTTAACGGGAAAAACAAGCTGATTTCTTCGAAAACACTTAAATAGTGACTATAAATAGATTTAAAACAGATGGATCGTGCTCTAAAAGACGCAAAGCCTCTTTAGTGAAATGTCAAGTTGGATAGTCCCAATTACCAAAAATAAACCATTTTTTGCGTTTTACTATATTTATTTATTTATTTATTTATTTATTTATTTATCAAGATGGCACAACTACAGAATACAATTTCATGCTTTACAATAAAAGTAGTATAAGGTATTAATTACATTTAAATTGTTTTCCAATAAGTGTTGCGCACAGCATTAACATAAAATACACAATGCAGGGTGTTATAAAATACTATACGCAATATAAATATACAAAGTTATACACATATTATTTTAAACAAAGCTAAAGCTAAGAACTACAATATTTTCGTTTTACTATTTTTATAAAGGAATGTAAGGACTGAGAAAATATGTCCAAATCGGCACCAATTTCATTGTAAGATCTACACATACGAAACAATGGATCATTAAATGTTACATTATTATTACAGCAAGGTATAGAGAATAATTTAAACTTTCTTTTACTGCCACTAGTTCTGAACGCAAGCTGGCTCGACAAATCCATAGCTTCCCATTGATTATTATCTTAAAAATAACTGATAGATCCTGTACTGAACGTCTGGACTGCAGCGAATTAATCACAGTGGGCTATCATTAATTAATATGTACACAATAATGATAGCCCACTGTGAAAATGAAACCCTCAATAAACAAATTCTTGCTTACAGATACAGGTCAAACCTTCCAAAAAAATAAACCTTCCTCGTCATCTATTCTGTTTTGTTGTCAGCACGGAGTCTCTTATTAATGAGTCAGATGAATATGTACGACTACTAAGGTGAATGAAAAATGCGTTCTAAGAAACCGTCGAGTCTCCCATCTGTCGACTGGACCGTCATATGTTAGCCGAGATTGGACCAGCGGGGAATTCGTGGGGGTGTGAGGGGGGAGAAAATAAGCCGACTCTCTTTTCCCTCGTAATTGTTTCGCGATGACAGGCCACTTCTTCAAGATGGCTTCTTGCAAATGTTTTGCACGTGTAATTGAATTGCGTAGGAAGATCTGGAATAACAGGCACTTCTAGCCTTTGACCTTCCATCTATTTAGATTTGTGCCGAATTGTGGCAAAATGCCAAGTTCAAGGTTATGTAAACGTTAGTATGTATATAAATATATTGACACGAGTATATATCAAAAATATTATTTTCTACTGTCCTATCATCTGCCCACGTGCTTGTCTTCAGTCGTTCTCCGAGTTGATGTCAGAATTGCGCCATTAACTTTGATTAACTGTATTCTATGTTGATAGGTATGTACATTTTATAAAAGTGTATATGTCTCAGTTTCGCATGTGTCGTGTCGCAAATGTTTACTTATCTGTGCATACTTATTTGTTTTATGTAGAATTAAATAATGCATTAGTTAAAATAAGAGCAGAACAAAATAACAAAACACGGGTGGAAAATTTACAAGTGGTCTCTAAATAATTTTCACCTTGCTACGTGTCTGTCTAGTGACAGAAATACCTGGTTGTAATCTCAGGGTCGCAAGTGTGGGATTTTCCGACATTTGCTATGTTTGTAACACAATACGTCACAACAATCCACATTTGGCAATCGTGATGAAATTACGATGACAAGACTTTTAACAAACTAAATCATTCGCCACACATTAAAGTAACAACGATAAAAAAATATACATATCACGTCCAACCAGAATATCTGTGCGTTTCGTATTATTTATGATCTGAATCCGCAGAATATTTGCCTAGACTACGCGCGCTCCATAAAGTGGGAAAAAATAAATTTAAAAAGTCTGGTCGGGCATATTTATGAGGATTTTCACAGGGATAGAAAGTGATCGCGCTACCGGAACGACTTTAACTAGGTAGTAATCACTGTCAGTTCACTTACTATTTGTATGAAAAAATTTCTGCCCGTGGGTGGCATAAAAAGCGAATAAGAAAATAGGATGAAATGTTTCTCTATGTGTTTAATACATAACTACATAATGCTGTTCAGCATTATGTAGTCTCTAAGCCCCCCTTGCGTAGTGTCCCAGCATCGGACCGCAACAGGCTGACGACAATATGTAGATAGATATATTGACTTATGAAAAAATAACATTAGTTGAGTCGACAGTAAGGCGTGTATACCACTTGATGATAGGCGGCTTGACCGGCAAACGTGGCGTTAAGTACGGACACATAACAAGCCCCCTTGACCTCAGAGCCTTAAGCCTCAAGTGTCTTGACCCCTTAATGTATGATATCAGATTACAACCAGACCCGTTACTATAGGGAAAGATTATGGTACCTTCAATAATAATAATGTTTAAAACTATTATTATTATTGAAGGTACCATAATAGTAGATACAATTTTGTTAAAGTCATAATTTAAAGTATTTTTTTATTAAACGTGCAGTAATATTAAGTTTCACAACATCGCGGAACGATTCAGATGATTCCGTGACAATAATCCGGAACCATTACTGATTGCAACTGCCAAATGAATATTTCATCACGAAAATAATTGTATTGACAATTGATTAATGCCGTCATGCGATTCATTGCATTGCATTGTCTTCTCCCGGCAAACAAACACGATCATATTTATAGCACTGGCCTCGATCCAAGCTAAAATCTGTTTCGTCTAAATAAGGCAGTAGTATTTTTAACTTTGTAAGTAGTCACAAGAAGTATTTTCAGTATTCTAAAAATATAACCCTACGTTGCGTAAACACTTTCGTTGAAAGTGCGGATAACAATGATTGATTGTGCCGAGTTAACTTAGTCTGCTGGTTGCTTTTATCCAATATTCAGATATGTGACCTTTCACATTCCAATTTGGTAAATTTTCTAAACTGACAGTCATACCTCCGCTGAATGCCGACACGCAAGATGTTGTTTAATGTAAAGTTTTTAAAATTAATACATACATCCTTGATGGTGAGATTGAGTCAAGATCAAAGGCAACTTATTCTTGACGTGTTTTCAAAAATAGCAAATGGGAATAACAAAAATAAACAGGGCTAATTGGGTTTAGGATTTATTTAATAAAATACATTAAGATTATTAAATTAATTCAATTATTTACCTATAAATTAAATAAATAGTTTATTTGCCGGAAAACGTGTGTGTTCAAGAGACGCACAACTGATTTCTCTAAATACGCGGATACATTTAGTCTCACAGCTGATTAGTTTTATTGTGAGCACGTGTGGAGTGGGGGGGGGGGCTGCCGGTGCTACGGCAATCAATCAGTGAACGAGAGTGCTCGACGTAACACTCCACTTTGAAGTGATGTCTTTTCGGGCACGAATAACGTGTCGCTGTGTTTTGATATTTTTTTAACTAGTCATACCTACTAAAAATTAGAAGTTGTATATTTCAAACTATACGCTCACGAAGAAAATCTAATTGTATGCTGTAGCTTAATATGTAGTTGTACCCATATATCAAGTAAAAGTTTTGGTTACACTCGCTAGATAAATAAAAGTTGTTTAATTTAACGTCTGTCATACGAAAAGTCCTCGAATTGAATAAAAATAAATAAACTCCCATGTATGGCATCTAAACTCCAAATAAAAATTACCTACATAACTACAATAAAAAAGTGGGACAGGCACAAATAAAACAGTTCAAATTTCACAAGTTTTAAGGTTTCTGTCCGGAGGGTCATAGAAAGACGTCGTGTTAACTTATTGTGAATTTTCACACTTATACTTTTCTGATGCTGTTAAAGCTCAACTTTTATTAGAAGCCCTCAAACTTTTTGAAGGGAATCCTTGATAAAGAACGTCGGTAAATAGAAATCTTTTTTCGAAAGCGATCCGAGGGCCCGCGCCAGCTTTTAATTAATTAACTAAAATACGTGTGTACGTCATGATAAGTATTTGCCTAAGGTGTACTTGGATGGATTAAGCTTGAGTGGCCACTGCCGACAGTTTGAAGTAAAGCACAAACAAGATTCCTAAACAGTGTTTAATATCGTGATAACATTACTACTCTTCTTATGTCAGGGAAATCCTTGTACCTACAATCCTACATACATCAATATCCGAATCAGTAATAATCAAACAAGAACTCTAAATCAACAGTCAAGCTTATGAATACTGAATCCAGTCTTTATGTCGAGTTACTGGGCAAACAGTTATTGTTTTCCAAAGCTTGTAAAAGCAGCACTTTAATCAACATGCCAGTTTATGAAGCAAACAACATAAATATACACTTGTTTCTTTATTTTCTTTGTGGTGTTCGGATTTACAAGTTCTTACTCGTTTTGAAACGGTAACATCTAACACTTATGAGTGTATATCAAATGCACGCTCACACACCGAGGCACTTTACAAAATGAGATGGCAACAGTAAAACAATTATTAAACGATCACCGTCACAATGTTTTAAAATACGTGGCCTTTGAAAGTTTTCCATAAAGTTATTTGAAAAAAAAAAAACTCGTTTCATTATTGCGAAGTTTGATTTATTACAAAGAAGTTAAACAAACATTTTTACCGAGAGACATTGACTAAAAAACGATGAGCTACGATTACATATAAGAGTAGCTTTTAGATGTCATTTACATATCAATAAGTGTGATGAATAAATTATATAAAGTACAACAGCAATTGAGCTTATAAAAGTCATCGAATTATTCAGTAGGAGCGCGGCCGTGGTCACGTGGCTGCGCGTGCGCAAATAGGCAACACGCGTCTCTCCGTCACTCTCTGTCGCGGGCCGGTCGCGGGCGATCTCCCGTCCGTCATCACTCAACAATGATGATAGGAAAGCATTGGACGGTGATTCACCTTTATTTTCATGGGATTTTATTTTCAACGGCGGCATAAAATAACACTAGAATTTGAAATGACAGGAAAATCTAAAACTCGGTCGTTGTTCTTGCAAACTTTTAAAACTTATATATTATGGTTTCTGTGCTAACCATGAACCTTCATTCCAACGCATCGCAGAAAAATGTCCCCCGAGTCATGACCAGATCATGGCTGCAATACTACTTTAAGTAGATGGTAATGAATGGACTTATGAAATCTTAACAAAAATTGTTAAAAGTTATACAATTTAAACTGATGCTATATTCATTCAATAATAATCCTAATATACCGGAATGAGTCCATGCGCTCGCTTAAATTGGTGCTCAATTTTTCATATTTCAGACTACAGAAAAGTTCTTTGAAAGACTTGGAAAGGTCCGTTCAATATTTGAGCTGCTTGCCTATGCTAATATGTACATAACCCAGATACTAACATATATTTAAACAAGATGATAAGAATAAATATTTTATACTATAAAGGTAACAAAAGTTTACTCTACAATGAAAGAAACTAGTAACTTTCTTTATAGACAAAACAAGAAAGCTACGGATAGGTACGAGTAGATACATACTATCGCTCCAAACTTCGTTACATTTCCTATATTATATTAACTCTTTTTCTTTGTTGGAGTGCTTAACCCGGCAGTGACATGATTTTCCTTTCTCTGTTCCAAGCGCATTTCATAGTCAAGGATAATAAACAATGTTAGGAAACTCCTAGCTTCCTAGCTTCTTACGCCAACTTCCCTCTAAGAGAAACATAGTTTAGAAAACTCAATCACTTGCGGTACCCGTATTATGCTGTAGTTACAACTTTTCTCTTCTTATCATAATATGTAATAATTAACAATATTATTATTTTTATTATGTATGAGTTCCAATCCAAGAGAAGTAAATACTATACTTTGTAAACCTGTTGCAGACCTCTGCAAACGTATTTTGACGGGGAAAATAAAAAGCGAAAAACATCAAGCAGTGTCTAATATTAAGGAAACAAATCAGTACTAATATAAATAACAACATATTTCGCCTACACTTTAACCACTGAACAATTCATGAATAAACTTGAGTCCAAACAGAAAGGATTCACGGGAAATTATTCACAAGAGCCACTTACAAGTGTCAGACGCACCTAGCACGGGTTGTAGGAAATAAATGTTTGCGGGTTCAACGTTGACCTCAGCGCCCCGCACTCGTAAAGAATACGACTTCAGTTTTTCCGCAGGAGTCTTCGATTTATGTGAACGCGCGTGATTCACGACCGCAAGCACAGCCGCCGCGAGGGAGAAATATTGTTATTGTTATGTTATGGGAGACGCCACCCACTAAAGGCCTCAAATAGAGAAGAATGAAGCAGAATGTATTGATAGTAACTTAGAATTATCTGAAGAAAAGGCTTGAGATCTTATTCATTTTCGCTTTGGCTTCGTGCCTAAAAGTTACCTAGTGTAGAAAAGAGGTGAAAGACTTTTGACTCTTGCCGAACCATAACATAATGTACATTAACAGAATCAATAAACGCTATTAGCAGATTTAACTAGAATATTCGATACGGAAAATTGAAGGCTTTGAGGGAATGACCTTATATAATAAGTTTCCTGTATTCAATGCATATTCCGAACCGATTCCAATCCTCTATTCGTAAGATAATTACGCGTAAAACGTAGGAAACAATATCTTCTAAATTGTGCAGATCCCATTTTAGTCGAAACAATACTCGTCCTTTTAGATAACTGCAAAAGTAAACCCGCGAAAAAATGTGGCACTGATTGAAAGTGCAACTTGGTAAATCTATTTCAAAACTTTTGTTTTTCATCCACTGTTTTTCCGACTGTGAATTGCACGGCGCTTTGTTCAATAAAGTGCTTTGAAGATTTATAGATGAGAGTTGTGTAGTTTTTTTGAATAAAAATCGTACATACCTTAGTGTCAAATGTAGTCATTCTCGATGTTTTGACATATTATACCATATGTATATGTATATGTAACGGTAATTTTAACTAGTTATAATCACAAACATGAAAAAAGCAAACAAATAAACACAAAAGGGTTGTCGGAATTTCCAAAAATGGACCAAGCGAATTACAAAGCAGCCCGCTGCGAATTCGCAAAATTCATTCACCGTTTCAATAATAGTTCAAATCTAGTATAGGTTTTTCTATTAACGCAGCGCGCTGACACCCAAAATGGGTTCCTATCCTAGCTCTATCAATTTGCATTTCCCCGATCCGCAATCAATCTACAACACGTGACGCGATGGCTTTCACATGTCTGTCCGGATACGAACATCCAATCAAAACTTCATCGAATCTGCTCCATGGACCTCGATTAGAACTGTGGTGTTCATTACAATGTATCGGTTGCTCCGCTCTCCGGACTCTAGTGGGATTGAAGAAGAACATGTTTAAGTCGATTATATATACGTCTGATAGTGAGTCAGGAATTAAAACAGTACGGCACAAGTACTAACGAAGTTCCTTACTTTAATATACTTAGGAAAGAAGGAGTTAATAATGAAGAGATTAACAAGACGAGGGATTTCGGAAGGAAGAATGTCGCAGCGCGAGACAGCTGTGATCCGTAGTACCCTCCTCAAGTTCACAATCCCAAACCGGAGGATTTCTAAAAATAATTTTGTGCGAACAAATTGGAGAACTGACATGCCCAGTGAGTTAGCAACAAGAAAATTCCTTCCAAAATAATTTATTTAAGGTCGACTTATGTTGCTTAAAATTAATCAAAACTTTTAAGTTTTGTGCTACAATAGAAAGCTGTTGATAAAGCAATTGGAACCATAGTTCTATTACAATTATATATTTCGAATAGTAGCCTTCCAAAACTTAGATTTATCTCAATGAATAATGGCGATGGAAATATAAGAACACAATACAAAATTATCTAGTTGGCATCGTTATCTTATTCCAATATCGCGAAAGTGATAACAGCATCAAATTGGATGACCCTGCTATTGGGACAATGAATAAGTTTCCTCCGCGCATCGAGCAATAGTTGTGATAGTGCGGCGCGGTGATGGCGCGGGACGCGGATTCGCTCGACGATTCGTCTTTGATTGGTTCCACGAGGCACCACCGCTACAGTGTTTACGATACGATGAAGAGAAATGTTTATGAATTAATATTATTTAATATTTTATTATCCATTCCGGACCGCAGTACAACTTAGCCTCATCCCTTTCAGATTAATGCAGGTTGAAACGAATACTCACTTTTCCACTAGAAAAAAAAAACCTTCTCATTAACAGAGCAATTTTTTTGAGGTTCTTTCCGGTTTTTCTTTATATAATTTTTTAAACAATTCATGAGTGTAACTAAAACACCTACATGCATAAAGAAAAATATATATACAGTTTACCAAAACTATAAAGTTTATTGCGAGTAGTGTAGAATTTTTATTAGAATACCTCAGTGCATTTATTTCATAAAGCTATTTGCCTTGTTTTTCCAAAAGTAAAATAAATCTGAGTGAATTTTATATCCGTGCAGCATAAAATTCAAATAAGACTTGTTGGAATGAGCAACGAGCGACGACTGCTAGTTTCACAGCGCATTAAACTAAACTGCATGAGCTGCAAAACTGCATTAAGTCACTTGTAGGGTCGAAAGCAGAGAAACTCTGGTAGTTGCTCACTATTCATGACATGCAGAATTTGAAGCGACTGCTTATTTTTATTTATTCAGATCTTAAAGTAGTCCCATTTAAGACTTACAAGTAAAAATAAAACTGATAAGTGCAAAAATTAAATAAAGTTCATAATAAATAAATATTTCGGCACATCATATAAATTGGTCTGACTCCGTGTTAACTAGCTTATTACGATGACGGTATGTAGCACTTGTGTTACAGAAATCAGATAGAATCAACAGTTGTTTTACTAATATATTATGTACCTACTTAAATAGAAATAAAAAAACCCAGACCAGGACAAACAGACACGTTCACGCAAACAAATGTTTGTCCTGTTCGGGGATCTAACCAGCGACCTCTTGTCTAATAGGCAACGATCATTATAACAAGGTCAGGTCGTTCAAGTTATAATGCCGCTTGCAAAATAAAGGCAACGCATGGCCTATCGTCATGGAGCAGAGTAATAGCAAACTGCCTATTTCGTGAGAGAAATATTTTTTGTACTTCCACAAAACAGCAAGAAAAAAAAAAAAGATTAGTAGCAGTCAGGAAACAATAATTTGTGTTTTATTAGGCAGTATAACATGAGGTCGGGCGTAAACACCAGCCACACAGCGAGTCCCGCCGCGCGCAGCGCGAGCCCGCCTCCCGGCGACGCCGCTGTTGCCTCGCCGTTTATCCTTCCCGGGACGCGGTCGGTTAGCCAGGACACACAAAACTTGTTTACACACAATATGTAACCTTTATTATAGCAGCTTTGGTCCTTTCGTGTTACCAAGTTCTGGCACTATTTTTCAATTCTTTTTATTTATTTGTGCTGCCAGGATTTCTTTGTCGTCTTTGTTGGTTGTTACTTGACCACAAAATAATAATTTAATCTAACCTTTTTTTTTTTTTTATTTGTACCCTAAAATTACCTATAACAAATAAGCCTTTTATTAGGTTTGTCCGTTTTGTTTTTTAGGTTTATTATACACATTGTATGGACATTGGACAAGCAGAGATGAATAGGGTTGGAAAAAATCTCACCCAATGTTTTCTATAGTGCTGATTTTCCTTTCAGAACGTTGGTTCTGCTGTCTATGGCAAGTTATAAAGCTTCCCGCAACTCAGCAGCTTAGACGAGTTATGGGAAACATAGTCTGATTCAGCTCAGATTGTTATCGTCTTACGTCAGCAGTTACCCGAACTGCATCGTCAGTTGAAGTCGGTTAATTAAAATAGTATATTTAATTAATGTTATATTTGTTTATTAATATTTTATTCTTTATGTTTATGTTCTGTGTTAACATTGAAACAACATTTTTTTATATCGCAATACGAAGTGCAAATAAGCTTTAAGTTATTGTCTGGTAATTAAAATATCCCGTCCTATAATAAGTACGTAAGCAGTTGGTCCGGCGCTTGATGTTATATCCTTGCTTATGTAACATGGACTCGTTACGTTTTATTTGTTGTATGCCATGGTCATATAATCTAATGGCGACACATTTGTGAGTCGTAAACTGTACGGTTATTTTATCGATGTTTTCGTAGAGGGGGCACCGTGGGCAGCCCATCGTCAGGATGCTTATGCGTAGGTACATGGACAGCGCTTAGGCCATAAACTCGCCAGGCATACGAACTAGTGCGTCCCTCGGAAGTCCCGCCGTGGGATGTGGGAAGGCCGTGGGATGACGTCAGTCTTGAGCCCCATACACGGTTGCAGCCTATGGGGTGCTTAAAATGATTCCCTGTGCATTAACAAAAAGTGTACTTACTCGCAAAGGCTGCGGTGGTCCCGGCCTCGGGCCCTAACGACAATGATGGATCTGGAAAGAGAGACGAGACGCTCGTTAGGACAGCCTTATGACGACATTTTCTATCCTAACGAAAAGGTTTCTCAGAATTCTTATTTTAGAAGAGATGGGCAGGGTTAGGCGCAATTATTTTTGTCGCCGTTCACGCTTAGTTTGCTGCAAGTTTTCTCGTCTTATCTTACCCTATTATTTGTATTTTTTATAAGGCTAGCAGAACATATATTTTCTTTGTCTTATTTTATTTTATTCTAAAAAAGATCACTTAAAGAGAAATTGCGTTTTTCGTAGCAATCTAAATATTAATAGTCACATTCGCACTTTTAACGAATAGTTAGTTGTTCGTTGTTTGTTTTTTATAAGCATACTAGCGGCCGCCAGCGACTCCGTCCGCGTGGATTTCGATTTCCAATAGCCTAAAGCCTTCCTCGTCAAATGGACTATCCAACACAAAAATATTTCTGTAAATCGGACCAGTAGTTCCTGATATTAGCGCGTTCATACAAACAAACAAACAAACAAACACACAAACAAACAAACATACAAACAAACAAACTCTTCAGCTTTATACATTAGTATAGATATTAGCTTAATGGATTGTATCCACCGAATTAGTGGATTAAATGATCAGCTTATTTCATTATATGATTCAAATCAGGTGTCAAGTTGCGTCGTCGTACCGTAAACCAGCCCTACTCGGATTACATCAGTGATATCAATCGCACGCGACAATGGTAACAGGTGGCGGGATTACTGGAATAGTTCACGGTGATTAGTCCGACTGCGCGCGACCGCGCTCATCCTTTGTTGTGTTTACGCGTCAATCAGCTCAGACGTAGTGCGACTAGTACGGGTTAACCATGTTGGGCAAAATAAAGTTGATCGCTAAAGACATCGCAGAATTTGTTTATACTGCTAAGATGGCGCTCATGCCAACGGCCCTTCCTGATAACAATGGCTTTGAGACGTTCAAACTGACTAGACCGCTGTGTCCCACACCATCGTATAGTAGACCAAACTTAAAGGAAGTAGAGCGATGATGAGCAATTCTCCCTCGCGCAAATCATAGCAGGAAACGGAGAAGGAAGGGAAGTAAGGGTTGGTTTTATTAAGTAGTTGCGGCTCTTCGCTGCGTAGAGTCCGACATAACCTGGCCGCTGCCCTTTTCAATACCACGGAGTACGCGCAAATGCGTTTCCCTTCTCAAAAACACAAAAAAGGTCGGGCCAGTTATCGTGCACCCGCCGCGGCGCCGGCCGACCGCTCGGCCGCGACCGCCGAGATAATGTATACAGTCTTACATACTTTTGATTTACTACTCCACCTATTTGTCTAGCGGATTTACTACGAACTCGTATTTTTTGGAGCGTGGAGTACGTTTTGTACAGTCAAATGTGTTGACATTGTATTTGTATGTTCAGGCTTGTTCAACCTACAAGTAAAGAACGAAACTTATTTTTACCAACCGTAGTACTCGTAACGCATTCAAACTTTACTTTCTTTAAGTTAGGATTTGACAGAAACAATCGTGACGAGAGCGGTAGTGCAGAATTATTACAATGTTTACTTAGATTACTGGTCAATTTGTACTATGAGTACAATACGTGCGGGGCTAAGAGAAGCACGTGATTTTTATTGTGAGAAGATTTATTACAAACTTAATTTTGTTTCTGTCTAAGTAAACCTATTGCATAGAATTCATTCGCTTTTATTTATTTGTTTTTCAGTGTCCACGCTTTCTACCAGCTATGCCGTGCTATTAATCTGAGGGGTACTTTTTCGAAGAGGGGTGAAGTTAATTGCACGTTTTGTAATTTATGCCGCCATGAAACTCGAATACCAAATTATAAAAAGGGTAAACTTTATTTTAGAAGACAAAAGCTCGGAGTTGTTAATGCGATTTAGGCTCTATTTATAAAGTTGGCCGGCTGTTTAAATAAGGCAACTCGCCGGGGGCTGATCTGAAGTTTTCAAATAACTTCAGTGAGTTATTCAGTTATACAATACACAGTCGACTACGCGTTATTATAATTTAATAATACTTACTCCTTAGAATACCTATTTCAGGGTCTTTTTATAGTAACAAATAATTCAACTGTTTAGACTTGAAACCTTGAACCTTGGTCTCGAGGTCCTGGGTTCGATTCCCGGGTCGGGCAAACTTTGTGTTGATTTTTCTGAACACAGCCCGGGTTTGTGATCACCAATCCGCATTTGGCAAGCGTGGTGATTAAGCCAAAACCCATCTTTGTAACGAAAACATGATTTCAAATGATGGAGGCCTTTGCCCTGCAGTGGGACATTAATAGGCTGATACTTTACTTTACTTTAGACTTGAAACGTAACGTGGGCTGTTTTTGCTTCACAGAGGACTAGGCAATTCAAGTAATAACTGCTTTGCAAATCACGGCTTAAAGCATTATTTAGTAGGCCTTGCCCTTTATACATGAATCTCTCGGGAAGAAAGTAAGCCTGCGCCTGATTACTTAGCGCTTGAGTCAGATTTCGTCCCACGAAGCTCTGACAATAATAGTCCCTGCAGACACGAGATCTCACGATATGTCTTCATAATAATCATTTGCCAAAAACTTTTAAAAAGATGGAAATACGGGCTTGTAAAAAATATTTTTTAATTATGGTAAAATATATTGCTTGTCAACCAATGTTCTAGATCTAGGATCGTCCAGCGTCCAACCACTTTGTGTAATTAGTGAATAAAAAAAAAATAAACGGTAGGTAGGTACTTGTAGATTGTGATCCGAAAAAGAAATTCACGTCAAGTACATCTGATATTTACTAAGTTAGTCACTTTTTACGAAATAGGTACATTGTATCAATGTAAAAGCTATATGTGCTTAAAAAAATTCTTAAGTGCTTTCATTTCTAATTAAGAAAGTTCTTTCAGAGACACTCGTAATTCAATTCGGAGGATAGAACGATTTTCCCATTTAAGCACTCGCTTCCTGCCTATTTATGCATGAACACCGCCGCGACGACGTAAATAAAACGTAATTTGAAATAAATATCACAATGATCTCATCCCTCGTCGCAGGGTGTTTTGGCGTAATCTGCGCGATTACGCGGATTGCAGGCGGCTGTGATCCCGCCCGCGACTCAAGCGACGCGTTTTCCCCATGAGTGCGTTATTACATACTCGTATATCGGCACCATTTATTACTGTCCCACTTAAAGATATCTTCCTTCTGGGGTTCGGGGCGCGTCTCATGGCTAGTTTCATTATTAGTTTTCCGTTTATTTTATTTCTTATTTTGTTTAAGAGAATGATCATAAAACAAAAGTTTGGTTGCAAGGTGTGGCTTACAATCGTGTTACTTTCTTAGTTTTATATTACAATGTTGGAGAATAATCATTATAATAAATTAAGTTTTTTGAAAGAAAATACCTACATAAAGAGTAGAATGTTACAATTTAATTCTTACAGTGCCGGTAGTTATAAAGACCTTAAAAAATTACCCATGAAAACTTATCCTATAAAAAACAATGCAAAATATAGTATTAATAAAAACCGTTCCTAGTTTATTTTCTAACTGGGCTCTATCTGTGTTGGTAATTTAAGCGGACCAAGCATATTTTAGCAATATAACAACGTAACAAAAATAATACAAATGGCGGACGTTCCGCGGCGGACAAATATCGCCCGTAATGGCGGCGGCGGCGCTGACTGGGGAAATATGGCCGTTTTTACTGGTCGTCTTGGGCCCCTGAAAAGCTATCTAACTTCATTTTATTTGCAAAGTTTTCTAATTTTTCAAGCATTGCAGGCAGTGAAAAGTTCACTTTGAAGATGAGGACAATTAAGATAAATAGACATTACAATATTAGTATTGAATGTGTATTTTGTATGCAATACCTATTCATTTAAGACAAGATTGGTTAAAATGAATTTACTTTTCCCTGTTTTAACGTCAAACGGCAGTCAATCCATTGTAATAACCAGACTGGTCAATTTAGGATCATAGTCGTAGCGTATCCTGGGCTCCCAGGCAATGGTCATGGATGCAACCGGGAGAGGCGTTAAGATGATGATGACCTATAAAATAATATCAGAAAGAGAACAACTATTTCAGAAATGTCCAACTAAAACAAAACAATAATCTGTATGTATGGCATGCTTCCATGAAATATTCGATGGATATTGACATGCCAAAACTAATTTCTTTGAAAAAGATAACATCAATATGAAAATCACTGGGCCTGGACGTAAAATAATATCCATCAGAATGTACGCAACTGAATGTCTCGCTGACCGAACGGTTTTGTGGAACAATATCTTCCATAAAACATGTCGGCAGATTCCAAATATATTGTTTTTCGTCATGTGCGGTGCCGCGTCAGAGGCGCGGGTCATGCCGGCGCCATTAACAACCGCCTGCTGATATTGACAACTGCTGTATGGCTTTGCCTAATTTTAATTGCCTCTGTGGTGTACCGCGTGTCTCGAAGGGTATATTAACAACCATAGGTTTTTCACATGTTGAGTACTATCAACAAGGAAGAGCAACATACATTGTGGTAGTAGCTTCTCTTTGTTGAAGCCTTTTATGAACTAAAACGCTTTAAATGCAAATTAATCAGGTCTAAGTCCTACTTACTAACATAAGCTGCTAGAAATTGAAATAACATAACAATATTGTAATGTACAACATGTAGACCTTACCGCGAGGTAGCTTACGTAAGGCTTAACTAACTGTTGATGTTATTAGTTGTTCAAACAGAAATGGTAATAATCAAATAATATCAAAACTTTTTTGTTTTTACACTTTTATTGAAATGCGATTATACCTTATTGTCACGCGGTAAACAATTGTCTTTGTATGTAATATAATATGTCTATTTTTCCATAATTAATGTATGTTTTTGAACGAGCTAGGCGGGCTAGTAAAATGTGATCACACATACATAGATTTAATGTGTCTAGCCTTGTGGCCGTTATACCACTGAGCTTGTTTGACCCAAATTCTCTATTTGTCATTGGTTTTATAGCGAGTATTATCGTTTGTCTGATTATTATGATAGTAGTTCAGTACGTTTATTGAACTTCAAAAAATATACATGTTTGTCTCAGAGACACAATTGCATAATGCATGTGACATCTTTTTCAGTCAATCGCGGTGTGACAGTAAGACTAAATACTCAAGTGGGTAATGTGCCTTTATACATAATGATATGCCTGCCTGTAAAGTAATTGTCATAAAGGAATATTTTATGAAGCGGTGCCTTAGGGCCCAAGCCCTAAAATTTATTGCCAACGGCGTCGTAAGTGCACGTTCGTTACAAAGTTTTTAATCTAAGGGAAAGTAAAAGCGATTCTCAAAACCTGATTAGGGCACTCATCCATGACGACTCGTAAAGTTCCCACATTTTTCACAAGTTTAGCAAAAGTCACTTTTTACTTTATAATAACTTTGAGGCGGCGCTTCCGTTCCTTCCGTTCTGTGCAGCGATCGCTTCAGCTTGCAAATTTTAAGGCATAAAATGAAGTATAAAAAACGCGTAAAAAAGGAAAATTATGGACTGCTTTATTACCCAGGGATTTACATATTTTGAATGGTGATTTACATTTTGAGATAAGATTATTATGCAATAATAGAGACAGCACAATCACATTTACTTCTACTTTCAGCTTCCAGAATCAAAATAATGAGCGAAGTTCCCTAACAAGGTCTTTGAAATACATGCTGGTCTACTTTGGCTGTTTTCCACAACACGAGCTACAGAGCTGTGTGCCAATTGAGTGTTAATAAAAATGTCCTACGTTTTTAATAAAACTTTTGTCTGCCAGCTTATAAATGTTTAGGAACCTGTATTGCCAACGAAGCTACTCGTATTTAAACCGTTTTCTAATAATCAAATGCGTGCGTGAATTATCTTTGTGATGTAAGACGACTTCAGTCGCGTGTCCCACACAACCAGTGTTTTCGTTTACAATCGTATCAAGATGATACGTCATTCTTTTAGGAATGCTGTCATTGTTCTCTCTCATTGTTGGAATTTGTACCATTTTTTCAGTTTGTTCTAAAAATAGGTATAACAATATTCAAATCAAAAATAGACGTAAAAAAATATTTTACTTTATATTATACTCAATTTTGTGTTTTCCTATTTAAATATTTATGATGCCTTAAAACCCACAGTTGAATGAAATGTGAGATTTCTGCCAAGTTTAGTTTGTTTTATTTAAATGTAGATTCCTAGATATGCTTTACATTATTGTTTGATGATGTGTTAGCCAGTTACCCTAAATAAGTTGGTAAGTATATTTATTCTCCAGTGTGCTGGTCTAGACGGGGACGGGGGGACGCAAGGGGGCGAGCAACAATTGTTACATTCAATGGTTCTCAGTCGATTAACCCTGGCCGCACCGCCAACTTTCTGAGCAAACACCTAAAGGCCGTAATTATTAACATTTACCGAATCACATTCCCAGTATTACATTTGAACATAAATTCACGCCAAATTCACGCCTTGTTCTTTAACGATTCCACTGCGATTTGCGTGAAAAAAGCCTCCGCGGCCTCGAGATAAATGACGCTTATCCCAGATATAAAACCTTGCTGCAATCAGATTTAACGTCTCCAAATTGCTTAATTTAATTTTGGTCCTGTTGGTGCTTTGGGAAGATTAAAAATATACTTCGCGGAAAAATAAGGGCCCATTACCATCCCGCTTTGCAAGTTCTTAATTAGAAACCGCGGGAAACCAGTAAACAACGGCGGGTCACTCCCGCAACATCTCCTTCACTCCGCGGACAACAAACAGACGCCGCTAAAAGATTACGTTCGTTACAATTGGTCGTTTAATGTGCATGATCAACAAATATACATATTTGTAATTATTGTCACTTAGAGGGCTGACAGGAAGATGACGAATATGATATCGTCGTTTATATAATTACTTTGTTTCCTACGTGTGCATATTATAATGTAAGTGTTTCAACAAAGGCTCTGCTGGTTTTGGAAAACGTCGTAAGGTCAGCTTATCTGATACGCAGCACATAAATATTTTTTTTTCGTTTCCTATTCTATGAGATCTTGATATATCTGCAATCGAGCTATCTCAATAATGCTATTGCCATAAATTGTTTTTCAAAGAAATAAATCCAAACACACAATGTATAGGTACTTTGTTATTCATAATTATATGTTGTATGCAATAATTTGGTTCACCGGCTGCAGGGACTTATTAGTCCACGAGGCGCGGAATAGGCCGTCCCCAGCTGACGACGCTTCAGCGACCCGCGTCGCGACGCCTGGCGTGACGTGACGTGACGGCGGCGTGACGGCGGCGCGGCCGAGAGATATCGCGTGATTTATTATCCGACGACCCCGCGATGATGACCTATTCTCTAACGTGGACGCCTCGAGCACAGCCACTCAGGGTTAGTGACTGTGCTCGGGGACACTTAAGATGTTGATATGCAACAAGGCAAAGGAATTGTTTCTAAGATTCATCTAAGATTTAAAAAATTCGTTAATTTATATTCAGACGGAAGATTCGCGCTTCCCGAAAGGTCACCAGTTCACAAAGAGCATTGATCTGTGGCGAAAATAGTCTGCTTAGGCAGATGTTGCAGCGACAGTATTCAGTATTATGCATTCCGCGGACGAGTGCAGGCTGCAGGGGTCACGGCGCCGCGTGAATAAGTAAGCGGAATAAACGTCTCTATCACACATTGAATACATTTCAGGAACAAGAACCAAAACCGTGAAGTGTTGGCCGTGATAAGATATAAAAAAAAATATATAAATTAAATCCCCAGATCAGAACAAGCTTTTACATAATCTACCAACAAAATAATCAAATCGAATACTACGAATCGAATGCACACTAACGAAAACTTGAAAACGAATATTTACACGTGTAATTTTCGACGACTGCTGCGTAGGGGCTGTCAGTACCAGCAGTGAATGCGTCGAGGGAGTTCATTATCATTAACCAAATTAAATATTAATTTGCTTGCATCAAAGCTGCGCTGCGAGCCCTCGACCGCACTCGGGCGCTCCGGACTCTTCAGCGACATTTAAAATGTTAAATACGCGGCCGGTCCTCGCGGCGGACTCGAGTGCCCGTTTAATTTATTTTATCTCGTCGTCGGCCGAGCGTCGCGGCCGCGGCGGCCGTCGGCCTGCAGCTCCGGCGCTGGCGGCGTACTTCAGCTATGTCCACGTTTTACGACTGATTTCTATTGTAGAACCACTCTGAGAAATGTTAGAAATCCGACCGCGGAATTTTCCCAAAGTTTAACGAATTTGCACTATTTTGCTTGCTTCAATAAAGCATGTTTCTTTATCTATTGTAAGACATTTTGACACACCGGTTTCTATTTTTATGTCAACGAATGTCATTTACAGTAAAGTGCTACTAACTACTTTGTTCTCTCAAGTTTACATTCTCTCATGATTTCATGCGGTACAGGACAATATGACAGACTTTGACGTCCTGCAAAGTTGCCGTAACGCAACCTGAGCGAAGTTGTCCTGGCACTCAGGCCATTAGCGCCTCGCCCAGCACACGTCGCCTGTGACGTCGCAGCCTCTAAACTTGTTTGCCGCCGCTGTTTGCCCACTAAAAGGGAAAATGTGTACAAATTCGTAACAAAGCACTATTAATAAGTCCAGTTTTGGGGAGCGCGCTCGTTTGTCGCGAAACCAATTAGCTGGTGAATTAATGGAATTTTCCCGCGGTGTTGTAATTAGCTGTTTTTATGCCCATTCGTTGCTGTCAAACGCGCACATTGCCCTACGGAGCAGACCGCGCGACGGCCACTAGCATCGATGATATAAGGAATTTTTCCGCAATAATTTCAGAGGTCGAGGCGCTTAATGAACAATTAGTTACAAGCATGTGGTTGACAAAACTAGTTGTCGTTGTATGTGATGAGATACTGTTTCTTTATATTATTTAACAATGTTAGCAAACATTTATTTTATTTCAAGACTAGTGGTGTCTCAAATATACGAGTTAGTGCATTTTGTAGACTCACTTAGTTGTTGTTATCCTGGTTTCGATGATGGGAAAGATTTACCATCGATGCTCTAAGGGGCAAAATAACTTTTTATGTACCATATCTACGAGTATGTAAATCCTCGAATCCTCGAACGAGATGTCTGTAACCCGCAGCCAAACCAATCTAAGAAACATAATTCCAGGAACAGGAAATAGACTTATTAAATAATTGATCTTTTTTCTTTTGCCTTTATTTTATTTATTTACCAATGTACATTTTGTAGCATTCAAGTTTCGATGAGGGTTGCAAAAAACTTTGCATCGTTTTAGTTTTATCAGCTGCGTTGTCTTAATAGACTTAAGATTCCTTGTTTTATCAAATTTATTTTTAATTTTTTAAATAATAATTTAAATATTGATCAATATTGATACAATATAAGTAATGTATCTGTTATGTGTGGGATGAAGGGCGCGCCTCTTCAGAGAGACCACTTATAACTTCTTAACTAGATATTCACCGCTGGATTTTTGTCAAAGCCCTCCCGCCACAGGTTTGCGATTTGTCTCCATTTGAAATGCGGTCCCCGCGGATATATTACTTTTTTAAACTTATCTGGTTTACTTTTATGTTCTTCTTCTATCAAATATAGCAAATCAATGATGTTAATAGCCTTGGTCTCATATTTAAAGAGTTGAAAAATCCTAATTTCGCGGAGACTAGATATGCGGCACTATTCTTCAACCATTACAGCGTTTATATTAGTAACGGACATAATAAAATGTTCCAATTAGGTTTATTGCTACGCATGTCATTAAAACAGTTGTAAAATTACAAAATAAACTGGAGCTTAGAGTTGTTATTATTGGCGGCAGCTCATACTGTTCATAACTCGTCTGAAAATGTATTATGTTCGCAATACATGTTTACTTTTTTAAAACGGTTTCGTAGTTCTTCTGAAAAAGAACTTATTTACTATTAAATGTATGTAGTGTACAATACAAACCCTAGGTTCAGCCGTCTCTCTGTTCATTTCTCAAATATACTCATATACATATTGAAATGGAATAAACGTTATTATTATTAACGTAATACGTATACTCGCAATAGCTTAGTCTTTAGTAGGTAACACACACACACACACATTTGGTTGTAAACTCATATAAATGGCTTAAAAGCTATTGTAGAATCCTTTCCTAAATGTACATTATAATTATCAATACGATAGCTAGTCCTCCAGGACAATGAAGAGGCCACGGAATAATGTTGCGAAGTTCAGCCGGTATGACGAACCGTTAATTCAATCGATAAATTAATGATCAGGTCTGATGTAAATTTTTATTTCACGAGCCCCCAATTGTTGGTCATTACCATTACGGGCGGGGAAGCTCACGAGCGCAGCCGCAGTCAATTGGCTTTTACGATATCCTTCAGTTGGGCTCCATGCCGACGATAATGATACAAACAGGCGAACTTTACACAATCAACATTTGAGGGCGAGGTTTGTTGGCAAAATAATATGTAGGAAATGTTAGTAACTGCGCCCCAAAAAAAAAATTTTTCTTATGTAACCGTTCATATTTATTTTAGTACCGACTGCGATTTCAAGACTTTGGTTTGTGAATATTAACCTTAAAATACGCAATACGTGGCAGGTCAGGTCACTTATTTATTACTAGATTGTACAAAAATTATAAAGCCTTACTTAGCTCCATCTAAAATAACCTCTTCAAAAATAAAGCTATAAAGAGATAACAAGAATTTCAGGAACTGCTCGTAAAATAACTTATTTTCAATGGAATTTGCCGAGCAAACAACACAACAGAAAGCTTGTTATGAACAAATCGGCTGAGATGGTATTAGCCGCTCTCGACAATAAAACGAGAGCGCTGTTTGGAGAATGTCTTGGATTTGTGCCTAAGCGAGGAGGGCTTCGTTCAGAACCGGGCGGCTGTTCATACGAGCCCGCGCACTCGGCCGAATTGGTTCGAGTCTACGGCAATCAAATTGCCTGTAAATATGTACCAATGTCGTATTCCAAACTACCCGCGACCGTATCTCGCCGGAGCCCGCATTGCGTTAGCGCCCAATGTACTGGCTGATGGCTAATGATAAGCTAAATTGTAACATGTTAGCGGATAAAAAAAACAAAGCAACGAAAGCCTAACTAAACATTATCCTAGAGAATTTTAAAATACAGAATCAAATGATAGCGTCATTGATAATAGTGGATATACCTTGTTATATTCTCAATAGCACCGCTGAATTGTTTACAAAACCATTTAAAAAAAATCTTAATTGATATCGTCGGACATTGGGCTGGCGGACAATAAATAAAACGTTATAAAATAAACTACATCAGACATAGTTTGAAGGGCTACAAATTTAATAAAACTCAACCGTCGGTCCCGAAAGTTTTTGTCATTTGAGATGCCCCCGAAGAAACTCGAGAGGCAGTTGCTACTTTCAATCACCAAAATAACTTCTATTGATTTCATTACGGAATTTTGTATTAGGTTTTCTCTTAGCCAAAGGGGAATTGATGTTTACGAACACAATATACCTCAAATCTGATTTTAAGTTCTAATCCTGTAGCGTCGTTTGTTGACGAGGAGCTAAAAGTTGAGAACTTTAAAATAGTTTAACAATCTGAAAATTGAAAGACTTGTTCAAAAATACAAAATTGCGTAAAAATAACGGTATTTACTATGTGACTCACTGATATTTTAAGGTTTTCTTCAACTCTAACTTAACATTTATTTTTTTATCGCAAAGCTGAGACTCATAATTCATGAAACAATAAATACCATCTAGAATGAAAAAATATAGCATAAGATGGTGTAATACTCGTAGTAATTTATTAAATAAATAAATCAATCAATAATCCAATTAGCATTAAAAGATTGGCTTCAATCGCTCAGCAAGTCCCGCGTATCAGCGTATCCGGCATTATCCACAGGTATTAATACAAATTGCTTTTACATGTATAACCATGGGCTCGGCAGATTAGCCGCGCTGGCCCGCCGCCAGCGAGCCCGGGTCCGCTAATGTAGCGGCACTACTCACTCCGACAATATTTGTCAAAAACAACACTGAACTTAAAAAACGCCTAGCTAGTTCTCTCATGTACGTAAATCTTCCCTCAATGGCCTTACACACCATTTTTTGGATTGGTTTAGCCGCCTTGCTCAGTTTACGTAACTCATTTGCACTTAAGCTCCGGACGGCAATATTTTGAATAAAAATATCGGACAACGTAAAAATTGTCCTTTTCAGCACACTTTTACCTATATTAAGTTTAAGTTTTCAAATGAAACTAAAAAATACTTCACTTATAAAAGTAAACCTACTGCATAACATAATGAATCCGTAGCATCTAGAAGCAACAGTATCGTAACGAGATTGGAGAGAAGCTTCCTAGTTTAGGCTCGATGACATAGACGCTGCTCGGGCGCCGTCCGCGATACCGATTAAAGACGGCCATTCACAGATGACGACTATAAATGCCTGCTTATATATACATATTTTTGTAGCTTGTCTTACTACATAGTAGGAAAGTTTAATTTAATGATCAAAGTAATATGTTTGCAACGTAATCTGCAAGTAAACTTTAAACTTGGTCACAAAAAGTCGTTTCTCTACAAGTCTGGAATGTCCTGTCATTCTATTTGCTGCGACAAACTTTGATACAATAGTTAACAAGCTTGCTGCTATCCCAGAGCTTTGCGGTATAAACTTCTGCGGGAATAACATGCTTTCTGGATAAGATGTTAAGAAGATCATACTTATTCATATATTCAGTTCGTAAACTTATTGCGAGCTTTTAACCATTCTGAGTTAAAATATGGTACTATAGTTATAAATAATAAATTTCTTACGACACAAGTACTACTCCTTATTTATAATGTAGCCTTCTGTTCTACATAATAAATAAGGACTTTGTGTAAGACCTTGTGTCAGAAAAATCATGTTATATTTCGTCTGAAATCATAGGCGTAATCCAGTTTCCAGCATAGCGATACCGCATCCATCGGGGAATAGGCAGATCGGGGCCTGTAAGCCCTTCACGTCGCCCGCGCGTAAGTGAGCTGCGTCGTCAGCGCCGCGCTCCAACCCGCTGCCGACGCACAATTGAAACGAAATGGCATTCAGAGACGTCTTCGAGAACGATATTTTTCTCTTTTGGGTAATTGATGAAGAACGTTTGGCAAATTATCCGCATAGAACTATACAGGAGCATAATTCAAATACACTAGACGCGATCATTAGTACCTATTATTGGAAAGGATGTGAAATGAGCTGCTAACTCTATAAGGTAACTTATTCCAGTTTCATCATCATCATCCTAGCGCCTCTCCCGGTTGCATCCTCGGCCATTGCCTTGGAGCCCAGGGTATGCTGCGACTACATATGATCTTGAATTGACATGCCTGGTTATTACAATGGAGCGACTGTAGTCAGACCTCCGTAACCTCAAGGGAAACCAGACCAGTTGGATCATAGTCGGGACCAACGGCATAACTTGCCATCCGAAGTACGAAATCATCATTCTTGTCGGAAAATCAGGTGATTCAAGCCTGCAATGTCCTAACCAAACTGGTAAAACCAACACAAAGTGAAAGTGTTCCCCGCGGGATTCAAACCCTCGACCTCCGAGTTCGTAGTTTTTGAGCACATCGCTCTAACCACTACACCACGGAGGCAGTGGTAACTTATTCCAGTTTATTAGAACTAATTTTAGGCTTGTGTTATCGCATGTATAATCTAACACTTCGACGACATCGCTTTTATAGTACCGCAAGCAAAATTGTTTGGTTTATTATTCGTCATCTATGTGTATTTGAGTAAAAGCATGTGGTTGACTTTAAGTCGAATAAATATTTATTTCAATGTTGAGGTTACTTTAAATAATGAAGGCTATTAAGTAATGTTCTTAATTTGGTACTTCAATATCTAAATCTAACCAATATTTTTACTGAAATACATACACAACCATTTATTGCTTTTTATTCTCATGAGAAATTCCTAAATACACGCGCGCGAAAAAGAAGAATTTTTAATAATAAAATCAGACTATAATACGTTCCTTTCCTTTGTAACAATATAAAATGTTTTGATATCAATACTATTAGGTTCCCTACTTTCTTCTTTTACTTTCGATAAGTAATAAATAAAGAGAGAAAAATATCTATAGAGAGGTAAAAGTCTAAACTCACTGCTTCCATCATTGAAAATAAACGAGATTATACATATTATATGTTTATAACAGTGAAGGGGAAGACAAAGTTTGCGAAAGTTATTTTAAATAAGTCTAAACTGCCTGTGTGTCGCTGAAGGTGTGGCGACGAGGTCACGGGCAATATCTCGAGCAAGGCCGAGGCAATTTGGCCACCGCTATCATTTTAATAGAGCGACTCAATAAAATCCGCTAAGCTTAAATGAGTTGACGAACCGGCTGCGATGTTTCCGCCGATATTGAGCAATAACCGCGGCTGGCAAATTGTTAAGTGCCACTCGCGGATCTTTAAGTACGCATTTTTACACTCCACTCATATTGAAAACTAACTACAGTGAGGCAACTGGCACTGCATCGTCGATAATATGTATTTCTCAAGCTAAGTAAATTTCCTTTTAATCATTCTGATTGAGTTAACTGTATGCCAAATTCTAAAACGAAAAAAATAAATAAACAGAAATATATTAACGTCGTGTCTACGTCCAGTACTGGCACTAGTCCAAGAAAGTATTTTTCATGTCATCAGAATATGCATAATCATGCATATTAACCAGTAAGATGTTTACTTGAAAACGTCTCACTGGTAGGTTTATTGAATCGTGTTGTGGTGGAAGCGTATCTCAATCGAAGTGAGCGCCGGTATTTGGACAGTTTACAGCGTAATCAGCGCCGGGCTCCGGCATCGGAACCGGCTGTTTTATTATTCGTTCAGATTGCAACCAAATGAATTGAAAATAACGCAGACCTTTCATTGGTTTTGTAATAAATTATATTTTATTGCCTAGTAGAACAACCTATAGAAATATTAAACTCATAAAATATAATGTAGTAAATAATAATGTCTTCGTATTTAGTTTTATTTAACCAGTCTGCTCACCATAACGGTTTTGAAGATTACGTAGGTCTCCGAAACTCACGTGCCCGTGAGTAATGTCTACCGTTGTCGCAAACATATTATTATCCCTGGCTCTGACAATGAAATAATAATTTTATTTTTAAATAGGACAGAAGTAAGTCCGGGCTTAAGAATAGAGTGTTTACTCATTTGTTTATTCCTGTGTCGGGAATCTTTTTTCGGATTCTCCGAACACGGTTTCGGTGACCACCAATCCCTCGTTCAGCAAGTGTGGTAATTTAGCCATATTTTGTATTTGTCAATAACATGATGTCAAAGATAAATAATTTTACGCATAATGCCTAATGGGATATTACTAGTCTGTATCTTTACTTATTTTTTTACTAATGTGCCCAGCAATGGAATAGGCTATTACGGGCGTATGTAACGCGCCACATACATATGTCCAGCAATTGAATAAGAATGAAAAACTTACTAACAGATGTAAAACTTGAATGGGCCACGACAAGTCCTGGGTGTTCAACCGTTAAATAGTGACTTATCGCCATCCCAAAACTATTAACTAAGATTTACGGACTTCGGCAACTGAACCCGGAGTATAAAGTCTCGGAAAGCTGAACCCTTCAAATTGTGGTCAATAACATGTATTCCAGCATTAATAATTGTAGACAATAGTACCTGTCAAATCATAGTTTTTTCATTGACTTAGTCTGTTATTTTAACAGTGGTAAAAATTTTAATAACACGTTCAACTTTCAATTAAAGTCCGTTTAAAGACAAGAAAAACTCGATAGTTAGACATCCGTATTTGTATGACAACAAAATTAAAAATTAATCCCTGCAGTATAATTGGAGTAATAAATAAACTTATCACAATAAAACATTTGCGTAGATCTTCGTAAATTACAAACAAAAATGGACTATTTGTTGCATTAGAATCGGTCATTCAGTCAGGAGCTACGCGATGCCACAAACAGACACAGACATGTCAACCTCACAGCAACACTCGACGGAAGTTCAAAAATTAAACGTTTACAGAGGGATTACATTTATTTATAAAACAAGGTTTGTATCGGTTTACGTAAATTTTAACAACGCCTTTTAACGCCACATCATTATGACTACATGGATTCTGCAGTACACGTTAATTTGGTTGGTTTTCATTTCACTTCACAAAAAGATAATCCACTTACGCACATGGAAAAAATACATATTTCTATGTGCGTAAGTGAATTACCAACGGGGTCTTGAATTTTCCTCTGTAAACAGTGTGCGGAACCTAAGTCTCCTAAATGGGTTATCTTAAGCTCCGAGGCCTGAGAGCGCAAGATGTACCAGCTTACCCTACCTCGCTCGACGGCCGGCGCCGAGTATGCTGAGTTCATCCTAAATCTGACGGATTTTCCTTAACCCTATTTCACTGATTCCCACTTAGAACGGTTAATTTAATATCAATCCGTTTAAATATTCAGCAGCTGTACGGGGTAAACTCTGTAATGATTACTTTTCCCGCTGGGCTCGGGAGCCGCCTGCTCTCGAGGAGCTAGGGCCGAGGGCGGGTCGTCTGTGTTGACAGTCTGCCTCCGCTAGGGACCAGACACTGTAGTATTTGCTTTCGGGACTTTGTGTGATCAGATTTCGTTCACACCTGGTAGGGACCGCGGTGTATGCGTTTGGCCGAGGGTTTTGTAACAGCTGCGATCAGCGCACATACGTACAGTCATATGCAATGTACCAACATTATGTATCATCATTCATAACGATACGAAATTTCACTGCATACTTTAAAATTTGATGGCTATCTTTTCGACCGCATGCCTAATCAACATGGTAACACAACAAATTTGGAGACAATTAAATCTAATATGCTTGTAATAAAGCATTGTGTTGGTCCCGCTGACCCGGTTCTGCGCGCTAAATGTCGCGCGGCGATGTGATTAGCATACGCGGCGCGGGACCCGGCGACGGCGGGGGAGGGGCAGGGCAGGGGGGGCATACCAACGCGCGCACAATGCTTCATTAGGCTCATTAAGGAAGCGCCGGCACACGTGCTCCGCACACCCGCGACATTTGGCGGCAGCACTGGGCCTTTGATCTAAGGGAAGAGGAAGGTATACAGGCAGGGCATAGACTGACTTCTAGTAATATTATAAACATTTTTTTTTCTGAAGCAGGAATCGTTAAGTGATGTACGAATGATTTCGCTCGTTTTCAAAGATACAGTTAATTTTTTCAGCGTTGTATGTTTAATTGTTTACGCTTAACCAAGTTATTTTACTTGTTAGTGTACTCTGAGTTTTCCTACAGAAGTCCTAGCCCTGCTAAATCGTCGGTCAGAGGGCTCGGGCACGGGATCTGCGGGACTAAAAATGTAATAGCTGTCGTGTAGTCTCGGAAGGAGGCGCGTGGCTCGGATGCGCGCTATTAATACCGCTCCGGCGCTGGGCCGGCGCGCGCGCATCCCGGCAGGCACTGCACTGGCGGGAAGCGACATTGTGACGCGAACATGCACCGGCTTACTCACTTTCCATACCTTTATCACATTGAGTTTAAGCATGCAAATATCATCCTGTGGTTGTCTTAAGAAACGACTAAAGGACATCCCATCATACTGCGGGCATTGGGTACGCCTAGCGTGGTGACAAAGAGGCATACATCTGGGCATCTGGAGAAAACCTATTTCTGGCACTGGACTGGAAGAGGTTGATATATTTATTGTTAAAGCTGGGAGAAATTACTAATGAGTTATAATACTATCGGCGTTACTTTATTTTATAAGAAATTCACTAATTAGGATCATTTTTCATAGAATAAATGCTCAATCACTGACATAAAACTCAAGGTATCCGTATAATCAGAGCACTTTCACTGCTATAAGTGTCCTCACAAATGATATCTTTCTTATAAAACGTTGTTGGCAGACATACACGCAGCCACTCCATTACACTGAAGGACACTTGATATGAAAGTAGCGCCCAATATTCTCGTGTAAGCTCATATTTTGTTGCAACTTACTTAGTTGTTTCTGCTTTTGTCTTATATCAGTGACAGTTTTAGTATGATTGTAACACGAACATAAAACAAATCTATGCTTCAGGCCATTATTTGTATTAATTGAATAGATCCTCGGTCTTATTATATTATTATAGCCATAGCCTATTGTAGGAAATAATTGAGAACCCTATTCAAAACTTTACGTACTCAATGAGTAAAATGATATGGGCTCGTGTAGCTAATCAAGTCTGATTTATGCCGTGATCCTGTGCTAAGTCTCTTGACGAGTGCAAGAGGCATCAATAGCGGAATCCCCGCATCAAATGCGATGACGCGCTGTCGGCAGGTGTCGCGGTGTCGCGGTGTCGCTGTGGCGCGGCGGCGGTGTCGCGTGGCCCGCGGCGTCTCACGTGGCCGCAGTAATGGTATCATTCAGCACATGTGTTTATTGGCGGTAATTGCACGGTCCGGCTGTGATGAGGTGTCGCGCGTGAGTGATGGCGCGGGAGTGTCGGCGGACTCGCTGCTTGCGCTTTAAACACGCCCGCGGGCGATGTGGACTGATACGTGATGGCGCTAACTAACGTTATTGAACGGGTTTCGGTTTTGACAGCGATATCATTTCGTTAGTTATCTATGCTATTAAAAATACTCGTATTCATACAAAATCCAATCAATCTACAGCTTACTGATGCACGTGTAAGTTCTCATCTTGAATCACAAGCGTAACAAACTTATTAATGAACATAACATTTACTTTCACCAATTACAGATCAGAAAAGTGAAACTTTTTTTTCTTAAACAAAAAGGGTAAAACGGGAAAAGGTGTAGAGTGTAAATTAGACATCGCATCGGACGTTCAGTGGTAATTCGATTAGGCCGTGTCGCCCGCGCCCGGCTCGCAGCGCACGGCTCGGCCGGTCACTGGGGCTGACAGCGGCGGCTGATTGGGAGGCTTCCTTTGCGCTCGGAATATTCTCTCTGAGGGAGACTCACCTGAGGTATTCTCCTGAATCTACATGTGACTGTTATTAACTTGGTTTTGTGAATTCGTTGTTGTGAAGCTTTTGACCACTATCTTAACACACGTATGGTCGTCTAAGTTACAATTTATTGATTTATTTATACCTACCTGCTTCGTTACGCGTTTGCAAGCCAAACCATTTAGGTATTTATTAACAGATATTAAAGTAAAATCTTGTCAGATCCTATACAAATTACGTCTGCCCACACATCAACCTGTGACTTAATTACGTGATAAGAAACAACGGCGGGTTCAAGAATTTCAATTGTAACAAAACTCGCGAGCTCGCCGCGCGTCGTGACATCTCATTAAACTTGAGCAGTTTGCGGAGGTGTTCGCTTACAGTGGCCGCCAGAGCACGAGTCGTCACGGGACTCTTAGCAGAGACGATACACGAGATTCTCGAAATGTATTTCAACTGCAACAAACTGTTTTACGCCGATATCTTGCCTTAATCGTCTCGTTCGAACTACACAGTTCACTATAAATTCTAAACTTATTATTATTATCGGAGCAACTAGTAAAGAAACGTCTCTTGAATTAACGTTATTAAAGCATACGATACAAGTTTCCTAATGAGTTAAATTCCTTAATGTTATATTATTTTTATTATATAGAATGTAATTAAATACTTTATAATGCGATTAATTTCGATTTATTATCAGAATAACATTAACGGAAATTTGTTGTTTGTATTATTGTTTGTACGTACGTATTCCCAAATTACGTTGTACTTTATTATAGCACTAATTACGTTCACAAACATCTGATATGTTTGACTTGAGTTCACACATCCGCTCTCATAAGACGCGGCCACAATATCAACACTTTCGAGGAAATTTATTTTCGCACAGCTTATGCTGCGACCGAGGCCTTGTTTCCCTCACACACACACACCCACTCAAGTGTATTTTTCACACAAAACACCAATGTAATTTTATCTCTTTCTGTCTCACCCACTGTGCGTGCTTACGGCAAAAATATGTAAATACTTACAGAAAACGCGCCTGTGTGTGTACACAGTTAAGGTTTTTCTTCTTTCTTCCTATGTGTCCAGGTTCAAACGAGTTGGTAGGTTTTAATATTTTATTGAAATATCGTTTTTTTCTGGTTACATATAAATAATGACAGAATATTCGCCTAGCTATCCTGCATTATTTTAAAAATATTGAAAAAAACAAATGTGTTAAGTTTTTTAAGTATTATTATATTTTCTATAAGCTGAAATACAAAATAGGGTGTCGGTTTTAATCTACACTAGCGGCAGTCCGAGACTCCGTCTGTATTATCCAACGCCAAAAGATTTTTCAATTCCAAGCCGTAGTTCCTGAATTAGCGCGTTCAAACAAACCCACTCTTCTGCTTTATTAAGTGTAGATACAACCTACATGTTAATTTCTTTTCAGAACATCTGCACATAAATTAAGTTCTACTCATTGACTTTCCGTCCGAGTCATTCAAGAACGGATTTCTGCTATCTGGATCGAAAAAGTGATTTATGAAATGTTTTAACAAAAACTATCCTTTTCAATCGTAGCATAAAAGAGATGATAAATGATGATGAAATCTTAAAACGGATGCAATTATTCGTCGTCACTGCGTGATTTAATTTTTATAATACCTGTTCGGATATCTAGTTACGTCTCACGTAGAGACTAGATTTATTGCTATAAGTATAGAAATTACTGAATTCCATCGGTACAATGTTCCTTTAGCTATTTGGCTTTGAGGTGGAATTCCATCAATGTCAAGTGAATTTATCCATAAATATCAGCTATAACTCAGACTAGAATAAATTGAATTACGAAGTTATTCTGATAAGCTACCTATTAAAGGAATACAGAATATTGTGCTGATCCACAAAAATCTTTTAATATATAAAATAGGAGTTGTTGTTTTCAAATTGCGATATTTCTTTTTGCGCCGTGATGAATCGTTTTAGTCAAAAATATTTCATTTCATTCCTCTATCTCTGGGGACCTCCATAATTTCTCAAAAGATTTACTTTGTCGAACCAGTCTCAATATCTTATATTTTAGTATTTACTCATATTACAAAGCAATAATTTTAATATCTTGTCTTCCAGTTGTCCTTCGAATAATTAAAATGTTAAGTTGACATAATATCAATTTATGAAATAAACGGTCTAATGCTTTGATTTATTACGTTACAAGACAGACGTACAAAAATATGAAACTTGGCAGCGTAAAATCAACTGAGCATGACCTCAAGAACCAATATCATATCTGTAATTAGCAGTCTCACAATAAGGCGCTGTAATAGCTTCAATATCAGCCGCAGAAAGCGCCGGTGTAGGTTTGCTCGGCCAAGTTCCGGCGCCGACAGCTCGGCCTGCAGAGACCGCCGTCAATAACTGGCGGAAACATTTTATACAGCGATATGGACCGGCAAAGCCCGCCAAGTTAAATTGAATCGGGGAAAATATGAGACTTGCCAACCAATAGAATAAAATAATATCGCCTCATGAGCTGGTCGTTGAGGGAAATTGCGCAGTGTCCACGTACCCACTGCAACAATGCATGGCTTCCTCCGGCTGAAACAGCGATAGGAATAATTTTTACATTTTGGGGTAAGCTAATTCTTATGTCATAAACTTTTTATCTACGAATATGTTGTTGATATAACTGTTTTTTGTTTGTTTTAACTTCTTAATTTAGTTCTAGCGTTAGTTATTTTCAGATCAAGATTGCTGTTTAGTAAACATCGGGATTGAATGTGTAGATTTTAGTAAGTTCTGATAATCTGTTTGAATTAATCTAAAACTAATGATACTAATGATATATTTATCATCGGTTTTAAAAGAAAGCTGGTGGAAATCATAATTATCGAATTGAGTTGTCATAATTTCGCTAGAGTCGCTGAGGATCGGGCTGAGTGGAGAGCCCTAGGAGAGGCCTACGTCCAGCAGTGGACTGCGATAGGCTGTTGATGATGATTGATGATGATGATGTCATAATTTTTTCATTTTTCCTATACTTCGAATAACATGTAACATTGCGTATATGAAAGTTTAACCCTCTTTCGGCGAAGTATGTAAGTAATGGTATTTGAAACTTGCAAACTCTCTCCAACTTTTACGGAGTCTTCATAACTTTGATACATTCATGAGACTACAAAAATACATAAGTTAGTATAGTTCCCCGGCGTATTTTGTCACTTTGCACGAGTGTAAGCTGCATTTAAAGTTGGCTAATGAGAGGCGCTGCGAACTACAAAATTATTTTAACGAGAGCCGTTTGTGGACGTGATGGCCGCCACTCTAGTTGATTTTGTTTTGTGTTTGTTTTCATTGTCTACGTTTTGTGGCATTCCACTGTTGATAGATGTTTACTTGTCTCGTTACCATTTATAACTCGTTTAATGAACAAGTAAAATTAAAATTAATTAACAAAAACGTAACACATCGCCTCCCGTAATGCAATATCGTAATCATAATATTTTTACGTTTTGAAAGAATTCCGATAATTGCTTGCGTTGGTGATCTTTGCAAAATAATATACTACGTTCATCCACCGCCATCCCACCTCATCGCCCGCCAGTCGCATACAAAAGAAAGTTTATAAAGTTGGTCTCGCAGACATGAGTCGGCACTCACAGGTATCACTGCTCGTACAAGTTGCTAAGTAAGAACAAACTACGGCTTGTCTGTCCCCGAGGCGCTGTCCGCGTGGTTTTTCCCTTGATTAAGTCTGCGCCGGCGCTCACGGCTCCCGCGGGCTCCGGCTCGGCCGAGGATTACTTACACACGTGTATTTATTAGCGGCCGAGCCGGTAAATAGACACCTCGGACCCGTAATGCCCGACCGAATGACAAATGGAAATGAAAAAGGAGTTAATAGGCTCATGGGTCCAGCCTTTCGAGTAGTTTTTGCTTGAGGTAATTTTAATTGTAGGCATCGACAGATACATAATTCTGATATGCGATTGTCGTCATAGATTTGTTAAAAGTCAAGCATGATCATGAATGACATGAACGTGAAATATTTTGCCTCTTCACACTTAAAAGCCTGCCATGGAAAAAGCCATGATTTACATACATTCGGCTATAAGAAACCGAAAGCCAAAAAATATTCTCTTATTTGTATTGCCTCGAAGCAAATTGCTACAATTTGTCGTTCGTCGTAGCGATCAAATTGAATACCCATTCAATTAACGTTACATCCATGCAATTTCATCCGCCCCAATGCAATGACAGAGCGTGATAAACAGACAGCGCTTATATTGCCGCGTATTACTGCACCCGAGCCGCCCAGCACATCACTCTTAATTGAAGTAATTATACATATACAATTGTTTCGTCTAAATGAATCAGGCGTATTAAGCAACCGATTTAACTGTGAGTTTTACCAGCCATTAAAAATATTGACAATATGCCTTTTAATGACATACTTAGTTTATAATACCATTTACTATCATTGTTTGTTTGCTGCATTTCGACACAGAAATTAAGGATGTCTGAAAAATTAACTATAAAAATTAACAAGTCCTATGGAAGCTCTGTCTTGTCATAGTCTGAGAGTATATTTTTATCTTACAAAAAACATGTACGCTTTTATCAAAGCGTCTGAATATGAACAAAAGAGCCATGCTATAATTAAACTCACTAGCTTAAAATAAATATTCTTCTGCACATATATTTAGAAGTTTCGTATTGAGATCTCGCCTACATGCTGCTTATAGCAGAGAGTTTGTTCAAGGCTCTCACATTTGCTCCTTCAGCTTTAATTCGCCGCCTTTCCTCGAAAAGTGCAAAGGTCTCTTCGCTCATCCAGTGCTGTCGTTTGCGTACTCTTACCGTTGGCTCGGACTCCTTAGCAGCGCTCTTGATTACTCCTATAGCTCGTTCCCAAAGCTGTTCCGAAGCTGTTCCGTAGTTGGTTGATAATAAATGAATGTAAAAGTAACAAAATTGCAATGCTTGTAATGTATAAGGTTTAGTTCAACTAAAAGCTCAAACGTAGATATTTCGTAGTCTTGGTGTTTGTAAGAGTATTCTCTAGTTCGAAATGGTAATGAAATATTTGTAACTATAATCCAACTTATTTGGTTCCCTGGGCTCCAGAAATTTGATGACACTCTAAGCAATAACCGTAGCTGGACTTGGCAATACTAATTAATCACGGTGTAAACTTTGCCTTACTCTGGATAAAACGTTACAACAAGTAAAAGCAAAGTATGTTTATCATAAATATTTACTAGGGTTTGGAATTGAATTCTACTACAATTAGGTAACTTAAGGCGGTACGCGCATTCCCAAGATCCAATTTCTTTGGTCCGGTGCCTCTGTCGAGGGTTACAGAGGTCTGACGGCCGTCACTCCAATGTAATAAGCCGACTTATAAAACAAAAAAAATCTCGGGAGTGGATCAAGGACTTCCCGCGTAGGATATATGTATAAAGCATTACATACATTACTCAATTTGAAATATCTGCGCTGGTGTCCACTCGTATTGGTATCAACAGAAGTTATTCATTTTCGTTCGGCTGGGAAACTTATCATCCAAAAAAATATTTTGGAGTCACAATATTATAATCAATATCTAGATCGCTTCATAAATAATAACAGCTCGGTAGTCTCGTGTTAAGAGCGCCGCTCTACATGCGTGAAGTCGGCAGTTTAATTCCGGTCAGGTACGTACCTCTGGATTATCAAAAATTGGCCATACTGTGAAGGAGAAAATCGTGAGGGAACCTACCTAAGCATACCACTCCATTAAAAATTGCCACGAGATTTGTTGTGTGCTTCATTAAATACAATGATCACGACCCTCAGAAACGAGGAATAAGCCTCAAGGAAAAGAACATAAAAAATACAGAATGAAACGGCTTAACTGATAACGAGATTTGGAGACATATTATTTAACGAGTTATTTACGACCTGATACCGGAGAGTCATAAATGTTCGACAAGTGTTCGTTTATTTCTGATGGAATTCTAGCTTTGAAAGCACAATAAAAGTCAAAATCTATGCACTAAACAATGAATCGGCACTAAAAATGTGTATAAAATATTATATATCTCATATACGAGGTCACTTAGGTAACTTTTTAGATATGAAACGACATAAAAATCGGTTTATGACATGAATACAGAATTTGGCATTTGCCAAATGGAGCTTACTCCGCCAAATCACTTTTATAATATGGATTATGTTATGGTACCGACAGCACAGCACAGGTATATAGGCTTTACGAAGGCAACCGTAGATACAGTAGGTATACGAGTGAAACTCATTCGCAATACAGTCTACAGTGAATTCTTTCACCTGCGCTGAATAAACAGTCAGCGATCTCGTTTTTACGACCACGGCTTCAATTACAAACGACTCAGCAGTATTAAATGCCTACAAGAGGATATTCCACGAAGACTTTCTTTGTAGAGTTGCGGATCTTGTCACAGATACCTTATCAGCCAGCAGTCGACCTCCTATTGTCTTTAGAGATTCGTCCATGAATGTTGTGATTGCACTAATGTCCAGAGAGTTTGCTGAAGTTCAATTATTGAAAAAACGAAACTCATCACTAGAATATTGATTTGCGTAAGCAACTTTTGAGAACATATTCTATGTATGTTGTTGTCACATCAACGAGTGCTTTTTAACTTTGAAATAACCAATAATATTAAATCGTCTACATAAATATGATGTTAAAGTACTCTGGCTAGTAAAACTAAACAATGTTATAAGCAAAATATATTTTACATTGTAAACAGTGCTCGGTCGCCATCGCCTTGATATAAACACGCTGTGAGTTTGCGACCAACCCATTGGAAAACTATAATTGGCCGTGGCGACAGTCGACTGCCGACTTCAAACGACTTTTGACGATTTTGCGTATCAAATGGTGCGAAAAATAACGTGTATACTGTCGACGTGGGTGGTTCTGCGTACGTAAAGGTGCCGTCCTCGAGTTGTGACGAGCGGGTTCACCTACTAGAGCTTGCTCAATTACCTACTACAACGGAAAAAGTAATAAAAAAATTCGGTTACTACCCTTGGGAATTACATTGCGTTTTGTTCAAAAATATTTTACTGAGACGAAAAAAAAAATATTTCGTCTCACAAAGAATTCTCATTTTTGTTACATCGTAGCACCAGTTTAAGCGATTGATAGTGATCTAATCTTTTACTGCTTCAGGGGTTACGGAGGGGGATCCAGCGTTGACGGTAAAAAAATTAACGCTGACTGTTTTTTATATATTGTTAGTCGTCGCTGATGGGAAGAATACGGGGAGAGAAAGGCAAAAATGTATTATTGCATCATGGTTCAAAACTTAATTTAGAATTATTTTTCATGTTCAAAAATATGATCTGTGAAATCTATTTATATGTTTATGTAACAAATTGGCGCCAAAAACCGTGATTAACCACATATTGCATTTTTATAGGAGCTGACGGATTGTTACTATAACCAGCGAGAATGTCGTGAGCTAATTGTCAGGGATTCGTAATTGATCGTCTGCCAGAGCCGCATTCATCAAACAGTCCCAAACACGTGTTCGTTTCACATAAAAATAAAAATATATATATTTTGTATACATTTTTGGATTGTAGTAATACAATCAAGGGATGATCCACACAACTCCTGAATTGTGTTCCAATGTAATTGACGATTATTAGTGCGAACACTATTTTACTGTGGAAATGTCATTTAATTGAACGTGAAATCCAATTAGTTTTTCAGTTAGTTTTCAGTATATTTTAATGTGTTTGCCAGAACTCTTTGGTGCTTTGATGGACAGAACTGATCGAATTAATAATTCTCTCTGTACAATTTCTATGTATTGCGGGCATTCGTTTCTGTGTATGCTCTGATTCTGTAAGTCTTTTGTATAGTGATGTAGGAAGAGACAAAATATGGGCTCTATTTGCCTGTACATACATACCTACAATAGATAAAGGATTTTATTCTTTCATCAGACTTTTTTATTCTAATCGTTTTTTGTATTATTAAATTTATATTAAATTATATCTCCGACGGAAATGGTTCTACAAATCGTTGATGCTGAAATTTGATAAGTGATTATTCCGTAATTAAAAAAGTGTTTCTGAACATTTATTTCATTTCTCTGGTTAATTGGCTTTAATGACAGTCTTTCCTCGCCGCCCGCTGAAATTTCATTTGACTGACAGATTAATAAGGCTTATTAATATTGTCAGGAATCGTCCGAAAATACGTCTTCTTAACTCGTGTGATTACCCACTTAGGTAATCGTTTTAATTTGTAATAGTACAACGAGAATTTCAAATTTAATACTTTCAAAATGTCAGCTGATAATATGTTAAATTGGCTACTTTTATTATCATTATTCAATCTGGCTGAAATGACCTCTTGAACTTCTTGTCGACAATGAAACTAATTTAATAGACAGATAACGATTGTAAGACATAATTATTATTAAAATAATCGTTTTTTACGTTTTATCAGTTGCCGCGTGTGACAGCGACGGGTTACAAGCGCCGACCTGGCATTCGGGCGTATCGCGGCGGTTATCGCGCGGACCGCGGGCTTCATCGCAGCCCGCGCCGGGGTAGCGTATTAGTCTAATGCCGGGATTAATTAAAACCGGGTATTAAGACTATATTTCGTATTACATTTAGCGGCGACTTCAAGTCTCGAGTCCATTATCAATGTCGATGTGTGGCACAGTCACAAGTTTTCAATATATCTCTGTGTGCAATATTCGTTTGAGTTGCGCAATTACTCTTATTATTAACTAGCGGCCGCCCGCGACTTCGTCCGCGTGGATGTCGGTTTTCATTATACGAATGTTTTTTCCCGCTAACTCCCGTTCCCGTGGGAATTTTGCAATATCCTTTTGCAACTAAGCATCAAGTTTACTAAGGGACCTGCATGCCAAATTTCAAGCGTCTAACTCAAGTAGTTTAGATTTTCCATACAAACTTCCACCCCCTCATTTCGGGGAAGTGGGGTGTTGGAATGGGTCAAAAAGTAGCCTATGTTCTGTCTCAGGGTCTAAAGATTGTCTGTACCAAATTTCATCAAAATCGGTTGCGAGGTTTAAGCGGGAAAGCGTAACAGACAGACAGACAGACAGACAGACAGACAGACAGACAGACAGACAGACAGACAGAGTTACTTTCGCATTTATAATATTAGTTGGGATATTAGTTGGGATACCGATAAATGTAATTAAATGTATAAACTTCTCATTGTTAACTTCTACACGTACCGTGGTAGGTTTAAATGAGTCAGCGTTATTCCAGAGTGGAAGGACGGAAGCAAGGCTAGTCCATTATAAATTATTTAAGTGCTGCTGAAAGTATCGAAATAAAGTTACTGCAACAGTCTCAACATGTGGAGATGATAACAGATGCTCAGGAGCTCGGTGCGTGCGCCGCAACTACCGCGCCATTGTTCCCGCCAGGTTTGGGCACAGCTCGATCACGCTAACTCATTATCACCGCCTTTTGTGACACAATGCGCTCTTTAACTTTGTCCATATGGAAATAACCAAAATGGCAGCTTTAGAGGAATGGCTTGTTGCCACGGAGAACGCCTAATAGCGCAGCGAGGATTGATAACTGTGTTAATAAGATGGAATAAACTACTGTAATGCAACAAACTAAACAGTCCGTGAATTAATGCCGTCATTATAAGATGCATATCGCTATGTCATTAAAATACTTTATTTTAAGTATACCTAATTCGCCTAAATGTAGATAGAGCTAAAATGTTCTGCCAAAACAATTCCACCACTTGTATTGATAATTTCAAGTTCGCTACACTCTCTCAAATCAGAACTGAGTCGTACTCATTCAATTCGTAACTAAGTTGGTCGATTTCTAACTAGTTTTGGATTATTTTGACAGATGTCAGAATAATCGCAAACAAACGTCGTTTTAAGTTATGGAGGCATCATAATAAGCTATTGAATATGACCAGTTGTCGATCCTTCAGACATTGCAAAGCAGAGTTATTTGGCTATTTGTAGATTCATAAAATATCAATACAATACTCGTACCTATTAAGCAAAGAAAATTCAATAAATGTTTAATTCAATAATAAAAACAAATTAAATCTTGCTTCGATCGCAAATGGCCAAAATTTGTCTGAAAACATTGACATTACCCAATTTCCTAATTTTGTTTGCATTTCCTCATTCATTTTTATGCTTGTGTCGCTAATTATACCAAACGCCGCCAATCCGATACGTCGATCGTCCAACATTATTTAAACAGGATCGGCCTGCAACCAGTTAGATTCAAACAGATTTTTTACACCGTTTGACTTATTACAGGAAATTTCAAAATAAATGAACGATTCATCGAATTTGCATGGAGGTGCGAATACTGGTTTGCTGTCGTCAGGTTACAGCAGAATCACTGACGAAGATCATCCTTCAATCGTTGTAATGTACGTATATAAGTTACGAGCTTTTCTCACTCTCGTGTCATGTCTTCCACTAAAGCTCAAGCAATTTAAAACTTTAACTTTTGAAGCTTTTATACTTTCCAGCAGTTATTAACGATCAATAAACATTTTCATTTACATTTATAGCTGATAGAACTATGTTAAAATGTAGTATCTTGTTATGCTAGTAGTAGTATTTTGACGTACGAGTAAGTACATCACATGAGAGTACCTAACTACAATGACAACATTCTTCCCCACGTCTAATGTGTAACAATATCAAAGATCATTATTATTTTTGCTCATCAATTCGCCAACCTTTGATTCTCAAAACATTTATTCACTGCTATTCAAACACAAGAGAATTGTTGAATCAGGAAAAACATCATATTTCATTTCAACCAGTTGAATACAATAAAAATACGTGGCCTTAACACGAATAAAAGTCAACAGCTGTTGTTTTAAAATAAACTCTGCGCGACTTGGGATAAAAGAGATTTAACGAAATAAATCTTGGGATAGTTTTAATTAAACCCAATCGAGCTTGAAGGCATCGGGCGCGGGAATTCTTGCGACGACTTTAAGTTGTTGCAGGAATCAACCCGCTTCTTACAGACGATAACGTTGATTTACGCGAAACATGCTCATTTAATCGTGGTTTTACATCTTAAGCGTATGAATTGCCGTAGTTGTTGAAATAATTAGCCGAACTCAACTTCAATTGTTTTAAATTGATACATGGTTTAGGCGTGTCAGTTGTTCAGATGTCGTTAAATTTTATTTTGTCGCCGAACCACTGCCCCAGCTCCAGACATTTTTTCGCTTCGGAGGCAATTTAATAAAATAACTATGCTACTCGTAAAGAGGCTGTTAAAAAATCGGAAAGATATCTTTGTTTTGGTAACTTTCGGAACGTTATTAAAAGCTGAACGCACAATTTACAATATCAAATTCAAATAGCTAAATACTCGTAGGTAGTTAGTTATTTGAAGTTTTAAACCACTATGTTTGCGATTACCATAATTTAGTAATTTCATGAAAAATTGTCTGAATAATCTGAAAGCAGTGAATATTTTTTACCTGCATTTGGCATTGAACAATTTTTATGTAAGTAATAATTTGTTTGATGATCTGGATCAAACTTTTTCAAACTTTTATTTTTCTTTGTAACGATACGTTACAATTTACAACCTACATTAATGATTATTTTTGTTGAGTTAGATAACTGTTTAATTTGCATATACAAATAAATTTTCTAAAAGAAACAAGTGGCATAAAAAACCTACTTGAAATTTTACTTACTTGAAATTTTTATAACACTGCTAATTAGATATTTTATTAAAAGTACCTTGAGTATAATTTAACTTTCCAAAACTTTTACGAGAAGTCGATACCAAATCGCAAGTTTCGTGAAAGAGCAACTTGTTCAAAACTTTTGCAAAGTTTATTAACATCAAAAAAAGTGTAGTGCGGTGTACCTGCAGGTCAATCCTGAGCTGGCACTCACTGTCACAACACACGGTCACTCACACAGCACTTGCGGGAGTTTCCCGCGCTCACCGAGTCACTGGCACTCGCGAGACGCGGCCGGGCGGCGCGGGCGGCCAGAGGGACTCTGCGGACTCGCGCGGCGCTGCCGACTCCGCGCGCCGACACCGACCCGCGCGCCGACACGCCGACACGCCCCCGCGCCCGCGCGTGCCGGCGTCATCGGCTACCTCAACATCAACACTGTTGTGACAGTGCGAGGACCTTACTGGCATCGCCTGCTTTGTACAACGTTTGAACGTTAGGATGTATCTTGCTTGATGTTAGCATGATTCATCACACTATTCATTCTTTCGAGCAAAAGATCTAAACAGAAATCAGAGCAAACTTCGTTCGTAGAAGGATACTGATAAACTTCACGAATGTATTAGTATGTATATTGTAAGTTTTGAGACTCTTGCAGAAGCGCGTGTGCCAAGCTGTTTAAAGCCTCGTTGAAATCATTTGTGTGGCGCCCGCTGTTGGTATTTAAACATAACATTTGCAAATCTTTTCTTCCGGTTAATTAACTATAAACTTAATGCAATACCAACTATTGTGTATGGAAATAATATAATCGGCAAAACTTTATTTGCACAACAAACTGACAGACGACATCTTTACCAAGTTGCTCCTCTTCATAATAAATATAACATCGTTACTATCGCCGTCGTCGCTATTCTAACAGATTATTTACTTCAAAACGAGAAAGCACATCTTTAACTCTAGTTCATTTCGACGACTACGTAATTTTTGCCTGTTACCAACAAATTTTTCGCCGCGTTCATTCTTAGAAAATATGATTTCGCAGAAACCCTCTCTATAGGATTGCGTTTTTCTGAGATTGAAGCTTACTCTGTCCATCAAAACCCATTGAACGTTTAACTGGAAAAAGAAAAAATATGATAGTACATATATTGAAGAGAAATAGATAAAGCAGATTTATACCTCACTACCATACATGTTATAAAATAACCCTCTAAAATTATAACAACAATTAGCAGCGCATTTTCAACTATTGTACTATTTTTACGTGTTGTTTTAGATTCAAGCTCATACAAGATTCTAACTATTCACTGTGGGACTAACTCGTATAACCACGAGGCTTATAAAATCATTGAAAATGATTGCGCATTATTCAGTTCTCCCGGGAGTCGAACTCCGTTCGAGTGAAACTAACTGCTACAGTCCATTATTGCGTTAGCGCTAACCGTCCGCCGGGGACCGCCGCACCAGCTACTCCGCGGTCCCGGCCCACGAGGTAGTCCACTTTAAGCACCCGCTATTTGACTACTAGACTTAGTCTACCTTGAACACCTATTCATAATTTGTCTTCCCGAAAAATCAACGAGACCTGCCAAACTATCAATCGGTGCTCAGAGTAGACTAGGTCCGGTGCATAAGTAGCGGGTGCTCAAAAATTTGGTGCGCAAGTGGATCTTCTCACCATAGGATAGGCAACAGTTACGTCAGCCCGCCTGGTTAAATATCTGCCCGGTCATCTAATAAACTCCATTATAATTTATAATCAATCGGTCCTGCCAAAATTGATAGCTCCACTTCTATTGAGGTTCCAATAACAAGTAAAATGGTATAATGATATATAATAATGCTTTTGTTCGACCGACGTGAAAGGTTACAATAATGTCATTAATGTCGAGTTTTAACTTCACCCTAGAGAACACCTCAAAGTAATATAAGATGCACACCATTTATATGACCGGATATTCCGCGAGTTTAAACTGTAGTTAAACGTACTAGATACCTACATTTTTACGATCGCGAACAATTATTGTTCTAATTAAAACGTTTTAGCCACTTTGGGAACTATAATAATTCTTAGAAACATTTTTATACCGCTTCTATTGACCGACTTCGTTCTGATAAGATACAACAACAACTGCCGCAAGGTCCATTTTCTTGAAAGGTCTTTTCATAATGAAGCATGACCTTCATTCAATCTCTTACATTTTATTAGGGTTCCGTAGCCAAAATGGCAAAAAAACGGAACCCTTATAGATTCGTCATGTCTGTCTGTCTGTCTGTCTGTCTGTCTGTCCGCCAGTCTGTCACAGCCACTTTTTTCCGAAACTATAAGTACTATACTGTTGAAACTTAGTGAGTGGATGTATTCTGTGAACCGCAACAAGGTTTTCACACGAAAATAGAAAAATAAATAAAAAAATTGGCCAAGTGCGAGTCGGACTCCCGCACTGAGGGTTCCGTACAAATTCTATTTTTGACGTATTAAAAAAACTACTGAATAGATTTCGTTCGAACTAATTTTCGTTGGTAGTTTTTATGGTAATGTACATTATATAATTATTTCAGATTTATCATCCTCTTATTTTAGAAGTTAGAGGGGGGGGGACACTCTTTTTTCCACTTTGGGAGGGTCTGTCACGCAAAGTATTCACTTTAGAAAAAAGTGATATAAGAAACCTTAATATAATTTTTTAAGACCTATCTATAGATACCCCACACGTATATGTTCAATGAAAAAAAATATTTTCAGTTTCAGTTCTGACTATGGGGACCCCCCACTATTTTTATTTTTTTTTATATTTTCGTGTAAAAACCTTGTTGCGGTTTACAGAATACATCCACTCACTAAGTTTCATAACTATAGTACTTATAGTTTCGGAAAAAAGAGGCTGTGACAGACTGGCGGACAGACAGACAGACAGACAGACATGACGAATCTATAAGGGTTCCGTTTTTTTGCCATTTCGGCTACGAAACCCTAAAAATGTGGGGGGTCCCCATAGTCAGAACTGAAACTCGAAATATTTTTTTCATTGAACATTTACGTGTTGGGTATCTATGGATAGGTCTTTAAAAATTATATTAAGGTTTCTAATATCACTTTTTTCTAAAGTCAATACTTTGCGTGACAGACCCTTCTAAAGTGGAAAAAAGTGTGTCCCCCCCTCTAACTTCTAAAATAAGAGGATGATAGAACTGAAATAATTATATAATGTACATTACCATAAAAACTACCAACGAAAATTGGTTTGAACGAAATCTGTTCAGTAGTTTTTTTAATACGTCAAAAATAGAATTTGTACGGAACCCTCAGTGCGGGAGTCCGACTCGCACTTGGCCAATTTTTGACTACTGTGTTCATCGGATGCTCGCGTTTCCTTTTACGCAAGCCGTCTTAAAATTTTGTTCGAATTGCTCCGATTAATATGGCCTACTCTGATTTTTACTAGTACTCTCAAACAGGAGCGCTATTGATTTCCATGAACTCGAAATAAGTGTTACAAAATAAACTTAACTGTTAGACTACACTTTGCTTTTATGCGTAGAATTATTATCACAGACATCAGACATTCTTTACTGCTACCTTGTAAAATTTCTTGAACATTTATATACACGAGTCGAAAAGCTTAACTATTGAACTATTATAATATATGAATGTAAATTTGCTTCGGAATGTTGTTCAGAGTAAAGGAACAATAAAGCGAGGAATTACTTACAAGCTCCCGTCATTTGAAGCCGCAAAATTGAAGGCATAACTCCACGCGCGGCTACCATGCTCCGCTTAACCCAAGGTTGACTACCGAGCTCTACTCTCGTGAAATACAATTAAATAACATTATTCTTGAAATAAAATAAAAGTCCATCTATGATATCCATCAAAGTAACAGTTATTTGTACATATTTTGTAACCGCTATTAAAAATGTCAGTCATGTTTTGAAAATGAAAAAGTAATACCGTAAGATAAACCGTTTTAACGTTTTCTTTGATAGTTAGTTACTGCGTAAATAAAAAATAACAAGTGCGCAATTTGCCTTTAAAATAAGACCAAATACTGTTATCATCGCGTGACGTCCGTAACAGTGTAATAAGTGCAGTTGAGAGAGTAGCTGACCAGTCCACCAGCCACCATCACGTGCAGTACCTACCTTTGTCAATGTTTCTGGCTTACGATCAACAAAATAATTGTTAAAAAGATACTAAAACTACGCTCTTTAGGATATTTGGGATTTGATACGAGTGGCTAACTTGTTTCCTTAAGAGCAGGTTAATTATTTGTGTTTACCAGTTGTGTAACAATAGCGACTATTCTTGTCTGCCTAATGATTCTACCAACGACGAGAGCTTCGTCTTAAATTCTTAATCACTAATCCTGCTGGATTATCTGCATTAATTTCAGTCAGTAGTCAACGTTGGAACTAGTTATTTGATATCTTTGGGAGAGGACTTATCTTAACTTTAAACTTTCGCGTTGCATTATAATTATTTAACATTACAACGGGACTAAACGCGATATTATTTTTGGTGCAACCGAAACGTCAAGCAGTAAGTACTCAGGGACTTTTAAAAAATAATATCGCGTACTCCCGTTGCAATGTTAAATAATTATCTTAACTTATTCCTGCCAAATTAGAAATATCCACTACGTTTTATCATTCTCTAACAAGATTTTTGTTCATTAAAATACTCTTTATATATTCGATTTATTACGAAATTACGAGTATATTAATACTTGCGGAACACGACTATAACTTTTTAAAACCTCAACTACACTCATCCAAAGAATCATTTTTCGCATTCGTTCTTTGCTGGCCTTTTGTAAGTTATAATTTATTTACTTGGTGAATATATGTATGAAGTAAGTGTGTTAAATGTGTATACCGAACCAGACTCGACAGTATAACGTAACCTCTTTTCTTGTAATACCACCTACGAATAGAACATATTTTATTGAGTAAAAATGTACTCTCGCAAACACTTTACACAAGTATCACTCATGTCGCTAAGGTTTATAGATATTTTCGATATCATTTTATGTACTTACTATAATAAGAATCTAAAAGGAAAGTATGTTGTCGAGCCTTTTGGTCTAGTGGTTACACAGACCACAAAACGGAATGCGGAGGGTTCGATTCCATTATAAGGCAAATTTTAATTGATGAATCGGTTTTGGCCATGAATGTTAAAATAAGTTTAAGACCTTACCACCACAGTACAAGCTACTTTTTCTTTAGAAGCTTAATTTTTTTTTTTATGTCAGAGACGGCAAACGAGCTAGCGGGTCGCCTGATGGTAAGCAATCACCGCCGCCCATGGACATACGCGACACCAGAGGTATCGTTGATGTGTTGCCGGCCTTAACCCCATACCCTCCCCAACTGAGCTCTGGCAACCTTACTCACCAGCAGAAACATAGCACAACAGTCACGAAATGCTATTTCACTGCAATAAATGTTTTGGAGTTGCCATTGTTGTGTTAGGCCTGAGATGAAGGAATGTTTAACGGAAGGGAAATGTACTCGTATGTGTTGTTACACTAATTTATGTAATCAGAAGCATGTCAAGTTGGTAAAAATAAGTTACTAACGGCAATCAGTTTGAGCGAGACGCGTTGAACGCACAACTATTACTGATTTTATAACAGGCATGTAAAAGGGAGATACGTTTATTTATAGGTATAATGTAGAACTCTTTATAAGATAAAAAGTTCTAAAGCATATTTAGCTCCACAATAGGGGGTCGGAAACTATGTACGTATCACAAGCATTACTTTTTCCTTAATGTACCATCTCATAACAAAAAAATGTTTTGTTCAATGTAAGGGCCACTACACTATTCTTATATTGTCGAAAGATAATCGTTGCGGCTAATATACAGCAAATCTATTGAAAAAAAACAATGGCCTAAGGAGAACTTATCCAACGGTAGTTAAATATGGTGGTGCTCGTTGATAGATATTTGCTAATCTATTATTTTCGATAGTTTCAAAGCGACCGAAAAGGACCACGCGATATTGTTCGAAGCAAATTAATTTTGAACTATGCTTTTGCTACCAGACATATCGGTTACGGGCGTCGCGGACTGGCTGTTATATCTGTAGAGGCCCGGTGCGGTGTAATCACCTGTATCGGTGACACACTTAGTTATTGTATTAGTGTTCACTTAATAATATTCTTTGAATATTCGCCGTACGCATAAAAAGTCTTAATGAGCTTCTCATTATAAGTTTATTGTCGTCAAATCTATGCATGCAGAAGAAGTCATTTTAATTATTATATTTTTGTCAACGACGAAAATCTCCCAAACATAAGTTGAACCATCTGAAATAGATTGCGATATTCGGCTTCGGAACTTAACAGTATCTTCAAATTATATTGTTCCATATTGTACTCAATGGAAACGATAACTTCGAGTATTTACACGTAAGCAAATCTTCCAATTGTATTATTGAATTGGAGCTGAAGTTGCCGGAATTCGGGGCCGGGCACAGATGCCATTGTGCCGCCACGATTGTTGCGACCAGTTATTTGTTAGGATGGCCATTCATCTTGTTCAGTCCATATTACCGGTTTCTTTAAATTTTGTGTGCGAAGTATCATTATAGTCGTTAAACGCTTTTAATTCTAACTAGGAACAGGTTTAAAGTCGGTCGTCATCATCACGTGTGCTCAATTCGATGTTATATCGGCAAAACGAATAAATAAATGGTTGCTCTCCCACAGACGCAGCACCTCACTGCTTGCAAATATATTAAGATATACTCATCAGGGCGACGACCTCATTCTTTACACCCTGCCACTCTGAAGAAGCACACGTTAGGACTGTTGGTGGAATCATTTTACTATTGTACATGTCATTCAACTCACTTGTATGTAAATTCTTCGAGGAAAGTACTTTTTAAAAATGTATCGAAAAAATAATGGTCTGACTACGCGGGATGCTGAATACCGTGCAAAGTGGAGTAGAAGGAGCAGGAAAACGGACCCCGGACTCGGAGGAAAGGCCAGGGATGCCACAATTGCGTTAAAATACCTGTATGAAATAATTGCGTTCTCAGTTTGAGACAAAGTAAGTCGTTCTGGTCGGCGACATTATTTTCATAAGCCGAACATATACTACATAAGAATTAACGTCACATATCAAATCTTACGCGCTCGTCGAAATCAGAACATTATATTTTATTTCTTGTGTGTTCCGGCAGTTGTAAAACTCTTTCGTTAGATGCTTTTATTGACATGAAAAAAAAGTTTTGTTTTGTTTGTGTAATCCACCTCTTTTATTTTAAGTTTATGAAAAAACAATGCATCGGAATTTAAACAGATAAACAATAATGTAATTACGTGTGAACCCGGGGGATAACGCGGTAATAATCACAACACAAGCGTGTGAAACTTTTTATCTACAGGATGCTCACGATAAGCTAACTTCCCAAGTGCATAATATAATATTGGCGATATAAATACTCAATTGCGTAGATTTGTGTGTTTTTCCCATACAACTTCATGTAAAGGCAGTGTAAATTTTTATTCGACGTATTATTTTATTTCAAATTTCAATATTTGGATAAAATTGTAAAAATACTAAAATAAAATTTATCAGCTGTGTTATTTGGCACACGGGTTTGTGTGGCCGTGAAGCATCAGTCGCCCCGATCAACCTGTTTGTCCCGCTCGACCCGCCATTCCCGCTGCACCCGCCATTCCCGCTGTACCCGCCATTCCCGCCAGGCCCACCTTCCCTACTGCGATGAGGTGTCGCCGCCGACCGACCGGTTGATCCACTCGCACGTGTTCGCTAACGCACTTCCGTTCATGCCACGCTACGTGTGCCGGCAAAATGTTCATTAGGAAAGCTAATTAGTGACGAAAAAACTTGCCCAACAAGACAGACGCCACTTTTTTTACGTGCGACCTTGATGATTATCCGCTTAATGTACGCAACATATCGTGAGTACTTAAATTTAATAAAAATTAAAATTAACTTCTTTTCCGGGTTCAACTTTTTTTTATCTAGTACTAGCTGCCCGCCCCGGCTTCGCCCGTGGTACTTATTACTTACATGTATTATACATACAAACCTTCCTTAAGAATCACTCTATCTATTAAAAACCGCGTCAAAATCCGTTGCGTAGTTTTAAAGATCTAAGCATACATACGGACATACAGCGAAAGCGACTTTGTTTTATACTATGTATTGATTATCATTATTTTGATTTCTAAATAAAATACCAGTTGGGTTAACACCACAACATTTTTCAATTTGTTATGCTTTTATATTTATAAAAATGCAATAAATATTCCTATTCGTGTTTATTGATGATATTGTCCCTATAGTGGTCTCAATTTCAATAATAGAATTGTATTAAAAAGGGAATACCGATTCAAAGCAATATGGAAAAAAAGGATCCCCCTTTTAGAAAATTTCGTCCGTAAGACGTTCGAGGGTAAATAAAACATTTGATTATTCCAGAAAAATCCAAAATAAATGGATCAATCCACTCTTTTTCATTACGGTTACTCATATTTGTTGATGGCTTTATTTAGCTGCAGTCGTTTTAATTTTAGATTTGAGTTATATTTTTCAATAATATTTTGTTTTCATACATAACTAGTTAATTTTTTAAGATGCCAATCTCATAAATTTAACAATTGGTTAAACCTTTCATGTGAATATTTTATATGGTTCCATTCAATGTGACGAGAACCTGTACGGCGCATCGCGGAAGACAGCGTGCGCGCCGACTATACAGGACGCTGATATTGTTTGACGTTATCTAAAAATAATTTTCAACGACTGCGACGATATTCATATCATTAAAAAACACCAACCAGTATTTTTTTTACTTAAACCTTGACGATTCTAAAGTTTTTGGTACGATTACCATTACTTGCCATTTACACGTAAGTATAATTCTTACCTCAATTAAAAAACCGCTCGACTTAAATAACCATCTTTGATTATAATTGAAAAGAAATTAACCCACTTTTTTTTCAATTTGACGCAAGTATTGACCAAAGATAAAATAAAATAAAATAGAAACAACGATTTCTATTGTGAATCAACCAAATTATATGATTGAGCCCTACGACTGATCCAATAAAAAAAAAAGATCTTTTTTTATTACTAATTGGCACAATCCTACACCTACATAATTATTGAAAATTGATAAGTTCATGATAACGAAAAAAATACTGTCATGATCCAATTTAACATTTGAAGTACATGCTAATATAAAGTTAACTTTACGTGATTTCAGTGACAAAGTTGTAATAAATCAAACTCCGCAACTGAACCGGGCAAAATCCAGTAATTGCCAGTGACCTGAAACGGAAAGTTTTTAACAAGAGATCATGTTTAGATATTTCATCAGGTCGCAAAACACGACGTTTCCGAACATCCCGTACCCGCTCCCCGGGGAACTCCGCAATCTCATCTTAATAGAGATGGTATGCAAAATTCAAACTGCCGTCTTGTGTTGCCAATCACTTAGCCAATTATAATTTACATAACGTGGAGTTGTTATTAGGAAGCGAGCAGTCAAATTGAACTATAGTTGGAGCACGCTCGCGCCGCGGTACCGCGTATTGGCCTGAATTTAATGACTACCCGACTGTATACTTGCTGAAGTTTAGCTTTGAATTGATATCACTAATTTATCTTTGCTTAAGGTAACATTTGCTTTGTTATACTGATTTCCGAACTGGTGAACGATCAATCCGAATAATGGCTCCTTTCAATTAATATTGAATATGCCGAGATGTTAAAAAATGAAAAATATTGGCTTACTCCTATGGGGAAAAAATGTTAAAACATTTATAACTGAATAAGTAAACTTTATTTAATAAACATTCTGCACAGGAAAAACTAACTATTATGGCTCAACGACCCAAAGTGTGTCTTGGCCTCCGAAACGAGAGACTTCCACCGGTCTCTCTCTTGCGCCGCACAGGAAAAATCATAAAATTTATATAATTATCTTAGTTTCTAAATTAACAAAGTGTGCCTGATCTAGGATTCCCTGTAGGTATTTCAGGCGGTAAAAACGCCTTAAGTTAACTTTTTTTAATCTAAACACTTATAAAATACCTCAATTTATGTTTTTTTTTTATAAAATTCTTGGACTTTATCGCTGCCGTTTTCACGTCAAAAAATCCCTTTTTACACTCGACTTAAATAAGCAGCCTTTATTGTATTAGAAAAAAGTACCACTTAATATTTAACAAATTTTCCAAGTTGTAAAAGAAACAACAAGGGAAACAGCCTTTACTTACAAGTTTAACTATTTTTATTAGTAACATTCAATATTACTTGCATATTCGATTCGATGCGAGGTCTATGGAGTCTTACAACCAAAGTGGGAGCTCACGGCGCACATGCCTTTAAAACATCTTAATAGAGAAACTCAATTGTACCACAACGCTACAATATGTTATTACAACAGATTACAACTGATATTGTTAGTGAACTTTCATTGATTACACCAGTAACCGCCATGATACACGTTTGAGCAGAGACTTCCTTTATTTCGTTTCAACACGGCAGCGGCGCGGTGTCGAGCTCAATTATATTTTATATTGGCAATATAGCTCGAGCACTACACTTCTTCTCATTGCTCCTTGACCTTAGTGTACACGTGATAACACGTAAAAGTTCATACAACGTCATCTAATGTAATAGCTTATTCATTGATATGTTATACATCGTAATCATCTTCCGAAAAGTATACAAAATAAATACGTGTAATTATACATTAAGGGACAAAAGAAATCTAGCAAGATGATCACTCTGACAATACGGAATAGTAAGCTTTCAATTTTTTTTATACCCAGTTTGAGAAACTGGACTTAGTAAGCAGTAATAGATGTTGACGTACATTTCATCGACATTTATTTTTCCTCCTAAAACTTATATAAAATTATATTAATGGTGATTGCCTACAACACCAGCTTGTTTGTGTGAAATGTAATAAATTTGGGGAGCTTTAGCGAGTCCCGAAGGCAATCGGTGTTTTTCGGAGGCAGTTTAACCATTAAGGAATAAAATACTTTTTAATTTATGTATCATTCAACCCTGGTATGGCTTTATATTTTAAAGTATAAAATTATAATATACCAAAATTCAATAAGATTCGTCTTTTGTTAATAATCTTAGTTATGTGCCATTATTTTAAGCGGTTGATAAGTAAATAAGCAGTTCCGGAATATATTTTCAAATGGGAAAATAAAATACCGTTGTGCGCGTTTTTAAAAATAGCAATACCGGTGTCACTATGGTTAACCTGAGGAATCCAATTACGTGCTATTTTTTTTTACATTAGAGGTCAGAGTACGAAAAACAGTGATTCTCAATTATTAGTCAAGATATTTTTACTTACATACTCGTAAAAACGTGTTGATAAAAGTTATGTTCAAAGTTCGTTCGTAACCAACCATCTTTAAATTAAGGAACTATCAATAACATTTGCTGTTGTCAAGACGACTGTGTTCGTTTATTGCGCGGATTGTATTGAATGTCGAACGGAGCCGAGGTGTCGGGTCAACGCTGCGCTGGACACATTGACGACGTCAAATCATTCTACGAGTACGTATTATTCAATACATAGGTACGCTTGCCAACATACCACTTTATAATAACAGAACAAAACCCAAGATTATTTTCAGTAAATTATAATTTGGACTCTCGAGAGGCCTAAATGCTACGAGGGAATAACAAATGGTTAACCATTTCTGTAAGAAACTGATAAAATTAAATTTACTTTTTCATCACCGTTTGAAGTTAGTTTATCGACAATATTTTAAGCACAAAAATTAAACACTGCGGAACTGAAGATTTCACAGGAGCCTTTGCTGCGTGAAAGCCCGAGGTCAGAATGATGGGACAAATTTACATTTCCTACGCAGATATGTATTTGTATATTGATCCACCCAAAATCTATCATAATTTAGACCAAGCGAGAGGTACATTTTTTCGCGCCGGTTGTGGGTGTAATGTCAAAATAACATTTCGGTCGTAGTCTCTGCATAATTCTACAGTAAAATTATTTAACTGTAACCTACACACTGGGCCGAAAGTCCCAGGCGCCGACTGACATTCCTCTCTGTTCCACGCGATGGACCCGGCACCCGCATGGAGAATCCATGGATAGCTAAGAAGTTCGCATCATGTCTTTCTGCATGAGTAGGTCAAAAAAATAGAAATGACGAAAATATTTTTCTAGCTTATATCGCGAGATCAAATACCCAATCTATAATGATATTTATTAACGGGTCTAAACGCGATTTGATTTATGTAGTACATAATATACTACTTACTGCTTGACGTTTCGGCTGCGTTACAGCAACCGTGGTCGCAAGCGGACTGGTGATGCGGGGCGTCGTCTGCTCGGGCGCGGTGAAGAATGTTCTTCCTCTACCCCCAAATTGTCATTTATTATATTGTCACCCACACTTTCACGGCACACGACACTGACAGTATCAGGGTTCATTTTAGACGATGAAAAACGCGGTTGACATCTGCTAATCACTGGATTCCACGCTGAAGCTAATTTAAACCCATCATCCCTGTTGAAATTCTTGTACTTCTTTATTTCAATCGCCTCCCGTACCATCCTAGAATGGTAATGGCGTTCAGTGGAGAGGATTTTCGGCTCATGTAACTCCATCCAGTGATTCGGTCCCATGTCAATGAAATGTTCAGCCACCGCGGATTTATTCGTTTGTCGATTTTTCACTGCGGTAATATGTTCCTTGACCCGTTCAGCTATTGCCCGCTTAGTTTGGCCTATATAAGAACTACCACAGCTGCAATCGATTTTATAAACACCTGATGTTTGGTACGGTATCCTATCCTTAGGTGAGCGCAATAGTTTAGACATTTTGCATAACGGAGTGTATACAGTCTTGATGGAGAATTTCTTTAATACTGTTCCAATCTTATCCGTTATACCTTTTAAATACGGTAAAAACATAGCCTGCCGTTTCACCTCAGGACATCTTGCCTTCTCTTTACACTTCCTCATTTTTCTTGACACCCCATATCCGTTACGTTGTAGTACCTCCTGAACATGCGCTAATTCCGCGTGAAGATGTTCAGGGTCACAGAGCATATGGGCTCTGTTTGTCAATGACGCAATAACGGACTGAAGGTGCCGCGGGTGATGATGAGAAGTCGCATGTAGATACCTGTCAGTATGGGTGGGTTTCCGGTATACAGAGTGTGCCAGCGTGCCATCACTTCTCACTTCTATCTTCAAGTCTAGGAAAGATATTGATCTATTATTTTCCAATTCGTAGGTAAACTTCACTTTTGTGTGTATGGAATTCAAGTGTTTGACATATTGCTCGACTTCCTGCTGACCTCCGCTAATAATGCAGAACACATCATCAACGTACCTCTTCCACAGCCGTACAATTCTTGGACCAGTTGTCAAGGCAATACTTTCAAAATGTTCCATCCAGATATTTGCAATCACCGGTGCTAGTGGACTACCCATTGCAACTCCGTCGATCTGGAGGTAGTATTGGTCCCTGAATAGTAGGTAGTTCCCGTCTAAGCATTGTTCTATAAGCAATATGTATTCCTTAGGCATCTCACTATCGCAAAGTTTATCCTTGATCACGTCTAGACAATCCTTTAGCGGGACATTTGTAAAAAGAGATTCCACATCAAAGCTAACCATAATCTCCCCCGGCTCTAACCTGATGTCTTTTACAATGTCCCTGAAGTGATAGGAGAATCTTTCACAAAAGACGGTGTTTTCCCAACTAAAGGCTGCAACACTCCAGCAACATGCTTTGCCAAGTCGTAGGTAGGCGAATCAATCTGACTTACGATTGGCCTCAGTGGGATGTCACTTTTATGAATTTTAGGCAGACCATAAAGTTTAGGGGGTTGTACATTTTTAGGTTTGTGTAAATAAAAGAACTCGTCTTCTGTGAAAATACCTTGGCACTGCTGGATCAGTCCCCGAATGCGCCGTGTCACTCTGGCCGTGGGGTTGTACGAAACCGGTTTATAAACCTGAGTATCGCTCAATAAATTCCTTATTTTATTTTCATAATTTTCAGTATTCATTACTACAGTGGCATTCCCCTTATCTGCTTTTAACACTAAAATGTTTTTGTTTTCGCGTAAAGCTTTTAGTGCCCGGCGCTCTTCCATAGTAATGTTACTTTTAGGTAGCTTCGACTTACGTAGTATGACAGCCACATCCTGTCTTAGACCGTCAGCGTCCGCGGCTGGGATTTTATTACGTATAATCGTCTGTTCCACGCTACAAATTATGTCTTCGTAAGGAATTCTTTGAGGTGTTAAAGCAAAATTCAACCCCTTGGCTAACACACTTTTCGTTGGATCATCCAATGACCACGACCACGACCACGGTTGCTGTAACGCAGCCGAAACGTCAAGCAGTAAGTAGTATATTATGTACTACATAAATCAAATCGCGTTTAGTCCCGTTAATAAATATCATTATAGTAATGCAACGCGAAAGTCTAAAATCTCAAAATACCCAATCTGCTCTTAAAACATCTCGAGCTTGAGTTAGCACAATAGTTTTGCTCGATGCACCGATTTGCATCGCTGACGCAGGAGCAGTGTTCTATCTGCGGGAACAACTAACGTAAATAATAATTGCACGTAGGTACTTGCAGCGGCGCAGAGATGCCCGCGCGCACACAGCATTCAGGATTATTCCATTGTTTGCAACCGTTCTGTTTTATGAACCGCAGTGTTGTATACTGACTACGGCAGAACTGACACGCTCGCTCACATACCTTTATTATTTTGAGGTTTTACAAAAATATTATATCGATACCTTAAATCTCAAATGGCGTAAGCGCCAAATTGGTCAAAATGACTTTTGAATGCAGTTTTATTCAGTTTTTTTTTCTCTATCGATCTGTATATTTAAAATCCTGAAATTCGCAAAAAAATGGTCATTACGACCCGATGTTTTTTATAGATTTGAACACTTTTTATAAGGAAAAGAGGTCGTAAGCAGCTATAAATTTAATGCATGAATAACGTCAGGGCGTAACGAGATATTTTAATACATTAATATGGCGTATTCGAGGAGCTCGATGGCGCAGTGGTTAGCGCACTCGGCCTGCGGTTGCTAAAGTTAAGCAACGTTCGCAGATGCCAGTCATCGGATGGGTGACCGAAAAATTTCATCTCGAGCTCCTCCGTGCTTCGGAAGGCACGTTAAGCCGTTGGTCCTGCGCCTGATCTCTCTACGGTCGTGTCAGATTGCTGTCCCACCGAATTATGAGAGTGATGGAATAGGGAGTGCACCTGTGCTTGCGCACTCACTTGTGCACTATAATATATCCTGCGTACCTGGCTGATCGTAAGATCGGCCGCCATGGCCGAATACGGCCGGAGGGTATTATTATTATTATGGCGTATCACACATAGCCAACTTTATTTGGTGGTTACGCCCTTAGAAATTATTGTTAAGTGAAAAAAAAGTAAAAACACAAGGGGGTAAGGGACATCATTTTTCGGTTTCGGCGTTTACACCACACACAATTTTTATTATTGAAAGGCGTTTACACCCTATAAAAAACACGATTTTTTTGAGATTAAGGTCGTATCTCCCATTAAATTCATAAAAAAATACAAAATAAGGGGTATTTTCTACATCTTTTATTGAATTTGGTACATTAAACGGGTAAGAGGATTTTAGGAAACAACTTAAAATCTAAAAAAAGCCAAGGCCGAGAGAATAGGAAGGCCTAATTCGATTAAGCAGTGTAGGGGTAGAAAAACGACCCTTATTCTTAGCAACAGTGATTTCTATTTATATTAATATAATATTTACGTAATAATCAACTTTAAAATTCAATTAAAGTCCTAATGGAGTTAGAAAAGATTACAAAAATTGTATTAATTTAAGAATCAATGAATCAAGTAGCTACGTTCAAAAAGTAAGAGATTTTCGAAAGCCTTAATTTAAAATAATCAGTCAAAAAAATTAAATTTAAACTATCAAAAACAATCAAACATAAAAAAAACAGTATTTTTCTGTGTCTGTAACTCCGTCCTCTATATCAGTGCCTGGTAATACATCTGGCACATCTTCTGCTGTTGGTAATCGGCGATATTCTTCATGATATGTTTTTGGGAAAATGCCGTCTGGGCACATTTTTAGAAGGTTTTAGAATTTCATTTTTGAAATAGGTCTTGTGAACAAAGATTTTATTGTGTAATTTAGTTCTGTGTCTGTTTGTTTTTCCATCTCATTATCGTTAGTCAAACTAGTAATTTTCTTTTTACCCTTCCCGATTCCCGATCCCCTTTTCCTTTCCCTTCTTTTGAATATTTTTTTGACCGAGAGAAACTTGTTCTTCTGAGGCATCTTCTTTCATTGAGTATTTTATTTGAATAGTGTGTGGGTTTTTCTTAATAATAATAAAGTCATTTATTGATTGCCAAAAAACACTACAAAGTACACATTCACACAATTAGTAAGCAATGAATGCTGAGTGATCTTCTTCTGAAATGTTACGACTCTAATTTCTTTAAGCTTCATGGCCTTTAATGTTAGGGTAAAACATATCATGAAGAATATCACCCGCGATTACCAACAGCAGAAGATGTGCCAGATGTATTACCAGACACTGATGTAGAGGACGGAGATACAGACTCAGAAAAATACTGTTTTTTTTTTGTTTGATTGTTTTTGATAGTTTCAATTGAAATTTTTTGACTGATTATTTTAAATTAAGGCTTTCTAAAATCTCTTACTGTTTGAACGTAGCTACTTGATTCATTGATTCTTAAATTAATACAATTTTTGTAATCTTTTCTAACTCCATTAGGACTTTAATTGAAATTTAAAGTTGATTATTACGTAAATATTATATTAATATAAGTAGAAATCATTGTTGCTAAAAATAAGGGTCGTTTTTCTATTACTACACTGCTTAATCGAATTAGGCCTTCCTATTCTCTCGGCCTTGGCTTTTTTTAGATTTTATTTTGTTTCCTAAAATCCTCTTACCCGTTGAATGTACCTAATTCAATAAAAGAAGTAGAAAATACCCCTTATATTCTATTTTTTTATGAATTTAATGGGAGATACGACCTTAATCTCAAAAAAATCGTGTTTTTTATAGGGTGTAAACGCCTTTGTGTCATATTTTCAGAAGTCGTAACCGACTTCTATTTTTTAAAATATAAGATTTAGGTGCAAATAGTTCTAACTGAAGCCTTCATCTCAAAATTCTAAGAAATTTGATGTATAAAGCATTTTTATAGTATTAAAATATATAAAGTTATAATTTAAACAAAAATTTTTTTTTCGTTTTTTTGCTCTCCTGAAAAGTTGTGTTTTGGTGGTTACGCCATTTGAGATTTAAGGTATCGATATGTAAATACATTTCAAACAATATCGTCGTCCTATTGAACCTAATTCGAAATGTTATTTACTTTCTCCACATACAAATAAGAAAAAATAATACTCCTCACTCCCCGATATAAAGGTTTCCTGTGAGAGCCTGTTATCTGGTGTCAATTTTCCAAGTTGTATCGTGTAAGACAGCAATTAGCATAAGTACATCAGAGCAGTTTCTCGGTGCAGCGAAGCCGTCACACGTCGTCGGTACACAAACGGTGTAATTGTCTCGCGACAAATGCAATGTTCTACCTCCCGCCGCGCTACACAGCGCAACAGAGCGCCTCACAGCGCTTCATAGCGCTTGATAGCGCCACAAGCGCCACTGCGACGTGTGTCCCTGTCCCGGCACTGTGCCGCGGGACTCTGCAATAAACCGCTCAATAAACGCCGTGTTACTGCCACACTGTAATAGATACGAGATAGATTCCGCCATCAAGAATAACGCTGTACCGCCAAGGCATTTCGAATTTAGTACCAGAGCTCGATCCAATTCGTTCGAATTGATAACGTTTTCTCAGATGTGAATACACCTCCGTGGTAAAGCTGACCCATGTTTTAAAAACCGTCTTACGTGGCTTCCTGGTTTCGTGAATTATTCAAAAAAGACGTTTAGTAAATACACAAATCTACTCAATGATTTAGTACACTTACCGTAATTAAAATGATTGTGCCTCAACTTCGCAGACATCAACACAACACAACTATTCCTGTAGAAATAATCTTAATTATATAATGAGTAATCATACAAAACAACGTTGAAAATACTGTTTGAACTGGTGATACATAAATATAATAGAACGATCAAACGAATGACGTATTTTTAGAAGTGTACCCAAATGCTTAAAATATTTCCTGGAGAAATACTTTTTTGCGGGTAGTCTGCAACTGTGCCGCCGCGCCGATGCGATTGACCACAGTCAGTGTCGCGCGCGCCGTCGTGCCCGCTCGCACGACTTAGCTGTTATTGGGTTATGTCTAAGGATATTTTTTGATTTAATAAGTGTAGTAGTGTTACTAATAATTATTTTAGTGTGATTGTTATAATGTATCAGTGGAATTGAGTTGCTGATTTAACAACAAATTAAATGGAGCACACTTTTGTTGCGAAGATTGTGATAGCAACCAGACGATGGCAGCGCAACAAAACAACACGCAAAGTAAGTTCAAATATCTTCTTACATTTCTGGCTCGGTACCTGGTTCACAACCAGAGTTTTTGTTTACACCAATACAGTATTGTAATAAGCATGTACACGCCCCTGCGGAATCAATACCGCTGTATGGGGGCTTGTAAAAATTGGATATTATTTGACATTTTATATAATTTATTACATTGCACAGGTGCGATACCTAAAAGAATAAACATTTTGAATAAATTTTTACTTGTTTACACAAAGCGCGCAGACGGTACACGTCGTTCACGTGATACTGACCGTCTTTGTCTACTCGTATAGACGAATTCAGAACTTGCTATAATACCATGCCCTGCACGTTATAGACTACGACGTTAAATTCAGCTGTATATACGGGGTGTTACGTAATGTACCTACGCTGAAAGGAAACAGCAGTTGATATTAGAGACTCAGGTGGCTTGGGCGCATATTATTATTGCTATTTATTATGTTCCGTAGCTGTAAATGTATTATTAAAATGTTTCATTCTCGCTCCACATAAAAAACTGAGGACAGTCATGTCCCAGTCCAATCCAGGTCATACATATCTCGCTCCACATTTGCGCGACGTATTGCTGTCCGCTTGTTGTGGCAAAACGCCGCCGTGTTGTCGAACAACACAGCGCTTGACGGCGACTTGCGGCCGAATACACACATCATTCACCACTCGCCGGACTTGCAGTACGAGTGTATTTGCGGCGCGCCGATTGATAATAATGCACGCTGGGAAAGCATCTACCGATATACGAGCTTGAAGTTTACACTGCAGGGATATTACATATCTTAACGTGATATTAGTTTTGAGCGTGAAGTCTTGTTAAAAGAGTTATTTAATTTACGGTACCTAGGTGACATCGTCGTGGATACTATGCATATTTTGAATATATGTATATTTAATGCTGAAAAATTATATATTTTGACGACCCGCTTGGTGTAATGGTCAAGAAGTTGCCTATTGCGCAAGAGGTCGCGGGATCGATCCCCGCACAGGACAAAAATTTGTGTGCATGAACATGTCTGTTTGTTCTGGTCTGGGTGTTATATGTATTTAAGTATATTTTGTAATACCACTGTTGATTCTGATGTCTGTAGCACAAGTGCTTAGGCTACTTACCACGGGGTCAGTATGTGATGTTGTGAAATATTTATTTATTCTTTATTATTATTTACTAGCGGCCGCCCGCGACTCCGTCCGCGTGGATTTCTTTTTTTCGAAATAAAAAGTAGCCTATGTTCTGTCTCAGGGTCTAAAGATTGTCTGTACCAAATTTCATCAAAATCGGTTGCGAGGTTTAAGCGGGAAAGCGTAACAGACAGACAGACAGACAGAGCTACTTTCGCATTTATAATATTAGTTGGGATTATTTATATTTTTATCAGTTTTTTTCGAATTATCTTAAATCATACCTTATAGAATGCTTAAAACCAATCCTGAAGTCAGGAGATACTTGTAGTAAGGCAGTTAAGCACCCACGCAGGAAAATATGCCACAGAAAACCCTCAACCGCTAGTGTTCGTAACAGAATCAATCAAACAGTACAACAGAAGTAATTGAATATCATGAAATATAGCGGATGAACAATTTATCAATTGAGGTCCGCCGCGCGCCCTAAGACGCCGCATAACGTGCGTTGCAACAATAACAACACATACAACACTAAAGCTTTGTTACGTTTTGTAACGAAATCTAGGTAAGCGAAATAACTTAACCTAAATCAAATTTTAATCAAGAATGCATCGTAACTCTGAAAGTTACTGATTCGTTGCCGCGTAAATCTGACGACTACCCCGCTGCGAATAATGAACGTGGAGTGTAAATAGTCATAATTAAAGCGGGATATTAGAGTGAGCTCCTTCGCTTAACTCAAAAGGTGTAATTACAGCATCCGCCAGCCACTGCGCAGGCTTTTGATAACTTACCGCTTAAATTATTAGTTTACAAACAGACGTTAAGTTGTTAACCAGTAAATTGTGGGAGACAAAGTTCCCTAATGCTTGCACCTTCAGGCTTGGGACGTACTTGTAAGAAATATGTTTGGGGCGCGGCGCGATGCTTATACTTCCTGATATTGAGGAACACGGGCTTCTCAGGACGACCTTCCTCCTTCTCAAGGCTTTATGCTAAACCAACTAATCCGGAATTGTTAATATAAACCAAAATCTGAAATTTTATAATAATATTACATATGTTCCAGTGAAGAGACTGTCGTTTATGCGTATTTGGGTAACCAAATAGTAAAGCATAATTGTTATACACAACTAGTTTGAAATCTGCTTTGCTAATATAAAAACAAAATTATCAAAAAAAAACTATAAAACCAATTTTGTCTGTAGGGCTGATAATCGTAACGTTGATAGATGGGTAATGACGATGCAACATTTCAGATAAAATTAAATGAAATGAAATGCTTGTTGCGAGAATATCCTCAAGCACGCTAAACATTAAAATTTTAAATAACATCTTTCTGAATTTGAATAATGATTTTGATTATAACAAATAATAAATATAAGATTTTAGACTTTCGCGTTGCATTATGACACTAATATTATTTAACGGGACTAAATGCGATATTAATTATGTAGTATGTGTACGAGTATACTACTTACTGCTTGACGTTTCGGCTGCGTTCCAACAACTGTGGTCGCATGCGGACTGGACATATAAGTACGAGTATGTACTACATAATTAATATCGCGTTTAGTCCCGACTCCCGTTAAATAATATTAGCGAACAGGCCAATAGTGGTGATAAACAAAAAAATTACACAAATAAAAATTACTTAACCCCGTTGGGTCCAGAGGAAGTCCAAGAATCTTGGAAAGTAATTCCTTTTCTATAGGGCCTTGTTTTTATCAATATAGCAATCTGGCCTACATCATTATGATACTCGTACTCGTAGGTTAGGTATTCTGCCGCCAGAATATAGTTATTAGAAGAGAAACCGCTATTATCACGCTCGAAGCCGTTTAATAGGTCATTAGTGATTCAGAGGACGCCGGGGTCGAATGATCATTTCTCATTAGCAGAAGCCGATGCTTCACGAGCTTATCCTTTAGTAATATGTCATTTTAAAGCCCGGTCGTGCCAGATTAATACTTATCCTTGAATAAAACGATTATGCGATGATTCAGTAGTAGTTATAATCAGCCTTTTCATATCCTTTTAAACAATGAAAAACACATTTATTAATTGATGTTACACTAAAACAGGGAGCAATGAGAATTTGAGGAGGTATTCAGAAAGCACAATACACTTAAAGTGGAGTTAATTTTTTTCTCTTTGAATTAAAACATCGTAATATCTATTAATAAACCCATTGTGTGGCGGTTACCATTGAGATTGAAAGTAACTGGCCGGCTCGCGAACTAGGTTAACGAGTGGCGCGATGGGTAATTACCCCATTACACCCTCGGCACGTCCGCGCGCAGGGCCACATGCTCTTTCATAATCTGCGGTCGACTTTGTCTCGCCTGCAATGTGTGAACCAGTAGTCACTGTATCAATCAGTGTAAGTAGTGTTATCCATATTTGTAAGTAAGAAATCAAGTGTTTGTCTTACTATAGCCTGGTTCATGTTAATAATTTAAAACAATTGTCAACCAATTATGTAGTTCTCATACTTGTGATGGTACTTTGTTCTTCTAATGACACTATTGATATAATAAGCGAGCTAAGACTTTTTTAAAGATTATTTTCCGTTCGAAACGATTCATGCTTTTACTGGATACCTACCTCGATTTTCTGCTAAATCGAATCTAAAATACTGAACGTCCTAATCACTTGTGTGAAAAGCCAGCAGACTCGTTGACGCCGCGACCCTCCCCCCCCTCTCCCCTCCCCTCCGGATACCGTCGAACGAGACAGATGAGCACTTCACGTGATATCATCAATTTGCTATTCAAAAGACTTTTATCTTGAAAACTTTTAATTGGACTAAATTTCTGGGATTAGTTTTGCTGATCAAAAAGACACCACATTCTAAGTTATTACGTCATCTATTAGTAAAGAATACCTTGTTACGTACGGCAAACCGATATTGCGCAAAAACGGTCTCAAATCATTTCAATTAAATACATCCACTATGTATGGTGTGACTCTTATTCGTTGAATTTACTAACTTCATCCTTTTCTCGAAAACACTATCTCTTCGCTTTCACACAAGCACGGCTTAGCTCAACCGTTCAGAAAATACATTTATGCTATAAAAATTACTATAGCCGGGTACTTGAGCGCCGACTAACCTTGCACGCTGAGCGCAGTATCATAAGACGCGATAACCTAAACGCTAAAGTAAAATGAGCTCAGCTGGCTCTAGCAGCGTACAGGGTGCGCGAAAATAACAACATTTGCACGCGAATGCGCGCCGGGAGCAACCTGTATAGCACTTCCCGCCGGAGACAGTTATGCGGGTAGTTAGGCGGCGCTATCGGTCTCACGAGCGCTCTACGTGTAATTTTGTTTTGAACTATGACATGCAGTGCTTCAGCACTCTGACGGAAAAAAAATCAATCTAGCTTTTTTCAAGAATCCATACTAAGGAATTGAATTATCCTAGAGCAGTCCACTGCTGGACATAGGCCACTCCTAGGGCTCTCCATTTAGCCCGATCCTCGGCGACAATTACTCATGTCATTACTTTACTTAAATATGTCAGCTTACTAAAATAAAAGTCAATGCATAATGTTAATTTTTAGAGTCAAAATACTCTTGAAGGGAATTAAAGCATGTGGTCAGGAGCCATGCATTTATTTTTCTCTTAAATAAAGGCAATGGACTTTTGAAATCTGCCGGCAGATAATTGTACGTTCTTTTTGCGGGAGCTTTCTCAAAATATCATGTTGGTTATTAACCATTTAAACAATATGTTCATAATCCGGAGATGATTCCATCCTAATTTATTATTGGCGCCAAAAATCACTATCATCAAATTGCTAAGAACTTAAACTCTCTTAAAACGTCCTAAAGTCACCAAAGTCTCCCAATGAGTCTGTGCCAAAACCCTTACATCGTCCAAATGACATCAAAAGAAATGAAATGAAATAATTTATTCAGCAATTTGATTCACTTAGTAAATTCTTTTGCGCGTCAAAACTTTTTTTAACCCTACCAGCGCCTCGACGTGAATGGCCTGCTGAGAAGAGACGCCGCAAGAAACTCAACACAGTTTTGCCTTTTTTAAAAATAGATTTCAATTTTACAATTATGTCAAGTATACCTTAAAAATAAATACAAAATAAGTGCGGCTGAGCAGATTAACATGTCCATGCATATTTGTCATTTAAATAATCATCTCTTTTATAATAACCTTTCTTAATGAAGGTTGATTTAATGAACAACTTAAATTTTTGTTTAAGAAATACAATTACACTTTCTGGTAGTTTATTAATTATTTTGACACTTAGCCCAATAAAAGACTTTCCAGTCTTATGAAGCCTGTGACTTGGAACGGCAAGCTTATGTTTATTTCGTGTATTAAAGCTATGAAAGTCGTATTGAGACGCTGTAGTTAAAATGTTTCATAATTAACGAGTATATAAATCACTTTGATAATTATACGAAAACAACTTTGTAAAGAATCAACTGAATTCTTAACTAGTTTTATAAACATCATCGAAATCACAAATATTTATCATGAAAAACCCTTACCCATATGAATATTGTCTTAAAAGATTAGCTAACCGGTAACATGGCGCTAAGTATACCTACTTTGTATATGAAGAATTGGCAATTTGTTAAAAATCGTGACTGGCAGGAGCCGAACCCGCACCTCAGCCGCATTAGCGCCTCGCCGCTGTAATTACAAGCCCGCCGGTAAGACGAATGACGCCGGCGCGTGCTCCCGGCGCTCTGCGCGAGGAACACACTTCCTTTTAATTAGCTGACTGACTTACAGCCCCGCGGGGCCCAGGCAGCGGGATCTCGCGGTCCTCCTTCAACGCCTGCGTCAGACCGAATTCAACCATTTATTACTTGCGGAACGGACATCATAGAATACCTGAAAGATTTTTTTATACGCACTGAACACGAATTCTACGTGGTCTGGGAAACCCGATTTGTTATTTAGCTAGTCTAAGTTAAATAGCTGTCGTCTTTATTTACAATACTTCCAAAATCTCTTGTGTTTTATATTTACGAACATAAATTAAACCATTACAATGTCACTTTTCCTTTATCTTGCAGTAAATTGCGATTCAGCTCAATAACTTAGCTAAGTATCGTGAGTTTCGGCGTCGCTGTGTACTCCGGAGATATATGGCAAAACTTGTTGTTTCGCTCTCTAGCTCAACTAAAAAAAACAATATGTAGTATATGTGCGTGGGCCTTTGCAGCATTTATTCAAAGTTTATTCAGTTTAATGTGTTCAGTGAAGTGGCAATGCAGTTTAGCAAGATTTACGTTTTGATTTGAATGTACTGCTCTGTTCAATGTTCGTTCATGCATACTTAATTTATGATGATAAATGAATACCATTTTATAACAAGTTGCCATTGATGCCGCTTACTGCATGTATGTGTCTGTTGAAAGTTCGACAATGAGTTATTTCTGCGTGGAAGTTCGGAAATGGAGGACGTGCTCCAGTGTCGTTGTGGCGGTCGAACTTATAAATAATTAACTGGCCCGCTGCTGGTTTTAGTAGTAATCAGAGACCCTGGCTACAAAGCCGAGGATGCGCGCATTCGAATCATGCTAGGGGCAAATGTTTTTGTGATGAACATCGGCATTTGAACTCAAGTCATGGATGTTTATAAAAAGTATTTCACTATTTCTATGCGTTACCTAGCATCCATAGTACAAGCTTCGAGCTTAGTTTGGGGCTAGGCAATTGGTGTGTGAGTCCAATTAATTTATTATACCAACACATTTTGCAATTCATTTTTAGGGTTCCGTAGCCAAAATGGCAAAAAACGGAACCCTTATAGATTCGTCATGTCTGTCTGTCTGTCTGTCTGTCTGTCTGTCCGCCAGTCTGTCACAGCCACTTTTTTCCGAAACTATAAGTACTGTTCTGTTGAAACTTGGTGAGGGGATGTATTCTGTGAACCGCAACAAGGTTTTCACACGAAAATAGAAAAAAAAATAAAAACGGTGGGGGGTCCCCATAGTCAGAACTGAAACTCGAAATATTTTTTTTCATTGAACATATACATATGTGTGGGGTATCTATGGATAGGTCTTTAAAAGTAATATTAAGGTTTCTCATATCACTTTTTTCTAAAGTGAATACTTTGCGTGACAGACACTTTCAAAGTGGAAAAAAGTATGTCCCCCCCCCCTCTAACTTCTAAAATAAGAGGATGATAATACTGAAATAAATATATAATGTACATTACCATTAAAACTACCAACGAAAATTGGTTCGAACGAAATCTAATCAGTAGTTTTTTTAATACGTTAAAAAAAAGAATTTGTACGGAACCCTCAGTGCGGGAGTCCGACTCGCACTTGGCCAATTTTTATATTATAGATTTATTCACCGTCACTAGCTCGTAGCAGCTCTAGTCACGCACGAGTTACTATTTGTAACAGCTATAGGATGGTAAAAGTAACTTTGTCGCTATTTTTTATTTATTATATCTATAATTTCCTCAACTTTCTGTTTAAACTTTGAATGTTTCTCATTAACAATTGTTAAAAGATTAATATCAGACACGATTGAACTTATATTATTCTAAAGGAAATCAATAAATATAAAATCCAGATGTCGCAAAAAGGAGGATTTTTTTATTACTGTTAGAAATTAAACTGTTCGTCTGGTTTTATAATTTGCTGACTCAAACTATGAGGCTTGTAAATTTTAAGAAATAAGTATAACAATCAAATTGTGATGAAAAAAAAATTCTCGCCCTCAGCTGCGTGGCACCGGCTCTAACGTTTAATTAAGCAAATTATTTATTCGTTTTTGATTTCGCAAGCAATTTCCAGCACTCGATCTGGATTTCACCTCAATTTAATTGGTTTTATGTTTACGCGATACTCCGGACGCGGCTGCACTCCAAATATCTGGAATATTGTTCATTGAACACGTTACTAGCGTTGCAACCAATAGTATAAAATATCGATAGTCTATCGATACTATTGTGACCTTGATAAAAAGTAATACTATCGATAGGACTATCGATAGTATCGATAGTATCGATACTATCGATAGTATCGATAGCCAATAGTATGCAATACTATTGATGGGCAGCAATATTTTCGATACTATCGATACTATCGAATTTAGATACTATCGATAGTATCGATAGTATTGATAGTTTTTAATTGTCTTGTTCAATGAAGATATTTATTTAAAATATTTAACTACAACGTCTATTTGATTTTTGCAGTAGGTCTGCCTAGACATAGAACGAATAAAAAAAAATGGTATGGGAACGAATTCAAGTAGGCCACGACCGTGAGCCGCCACTTTAGGTTGGTCATGCATTAGCGCCATTTAAAAATACGGATAATAGCGTTTTTTGTGTTCAGTTGCAAGTGCAAGGCTCTTAGGGATCATGGAAGAACAAGGTTACGTTAACATCTGACGTTTTAGTACACAAGTATTTAACTTATCAAATTCATTCAGAAATTAATACTATTGCTTATTCGCCTAATATCGATGTAACAATACTATCGATAGTTTTTAGCTATAAATAGTTCTTCATAAAAATAGTTCTAATAGTATCGATACTATCGATAGTATTGATTAAAAACTATCGATACTATCGATACTATCGATAGTATCTAAATTCGATAGTATCGATAGTATCGAAAATATTGCTGCCCATCAATAGTATTGCATACTATTGGCTATCGATACTATCGATAGTATCGATACTATCGATACTATCGATAGTCCTATCGATATTGTGACTATTTTTCGAGGTTAACTATCGATAGTCAAACTATCGATAGTTCTGCAACGCTACACGTTACTAGGCTTCTCAAGAGGAAAAATTTAACTCGATTATTATGAATCATGATTTTGCCAAGTTCCATCTCCAATGACTATGTTTTATTGTCTATTTTTTTCTTGCCTTTGGTTTTTAATATAATTTTGTTGATATTATTAGAACTTGCGATTGTATGTTTATTACATTTAAAATAGAAAACTTTAAATAAAAAATAAGTAGGTACTATGATATATGATAAAGCACACAACGCTGCCCTTTTGTTCTTTTTGGGGTCCAAAACCACAATCCCTGGCATTCTTCTCTACTAATTAAATACATATTATAAAAAAAGTTAACAAAAGACGCGACTGGCGGAACAAATGTTTAAAAAATATTACATGGCTATTAAAACTTTATCATCCGTATTTATTTTAGCGTGATACACAATACCGCTTGGGTCTGCATTAAATTATTCGTCATGACTGTGTTTGTTAAAGGTCTTTATTAAAATTAACAATCCAGAATTAGCACGTTCAGTTAAATGCAAGTAGCGTATTTTAAACTGTATCATTTACCCGTTTTACTATTTGCTCTCATTCTAGATATACATAGTACTATGATATAACATACATTGAGTATAACATACATTGAATACGCTACCCAACCACAATCAACGTATTCAATTATTCCAAGGCTTAAAGTATAGCAATAATGCAACTTGCTTTATAGGCACTAGGTATGTACGGTACGTACATAATATGTGTTTGCCCATCAACTTGAATGAAAATGTACACTATTGTACACGTTTACTTTTCAGAAGGTGCGGGCGCTCAAGCTTGACCGGTTTTTAATAATGGGTCCCATAGATCTCTTGAATGGGCAATAAAATGTATATTTACGGGACACAGGTTCAATTACAAACCGTTTTATAGAGAGAGAGCAAACAGCGCGTCAGGAGCCCGCGCTGACGCCTGGCGTGCGACGACTGGTGTGTACTGTGTACTGTGGGCAACTAACTTCAAGAACAGGCTTGAATTTCCACCACCCTATTAAAAATTAAATAGATCGTATATTGATGTGATCCACAACAACTAGTGAAAAAATGTTGAGTTATGAGTATGGGTATCAGGAAAAACGTAACCTACAGAATTTATACTCGTACGCAGGCAACGAGAGTTTGATACATTTAAAACTGTTGGCGTTTCTTAAAAATCTTAGTAACCAATATTTATTGACCCTCGTTGAAACGCTCGAGTCTAGTATGCGGAATGGAGAATGAATAAGAGACTCATCATAACCATCGCTTTTGAATAATGATATTTGTCTACTATCCATCGAGACAGAGGACATTCTCAACCTCCTTAGAAATGCTCTGTATGTTTTGCTCGCAGCAACTACCTATTTCAAAAACAAATAATCTCCAGTTAAGTACACAAATAAAGTGAACTAAAGAAGAAACATGAAAAGTGCATCTTCACTATACGGAGTCTATTTGCAGGCCAAACCACACAAGACTGTGTACCTGCGCGAGAAGAGCCAATCCAAACAGGTTATTTAGGTTAGCTAAGTGAAAAACTGTTCTATTCGTTATTCCGGTTATTCAAAACGCTGTTACGCGCAATATATGTATCTCCTCTCTCACAAGTAAAAACATACATAACTACAAATTATGGCTACTTATGTATCAGATAAACATAGCGAGATAAACTGTGGACAATACTATTAACATTATCAAGCTTATCACTTAGTTTTCATTCAACGTGCAATTTACTTTACAGTTTGATAGTTTATTCTGTATAACTTGTTGTAAACTATTGTATGATACGAGTAATATGGAGAAAATCAAACAATAATCATTTCACTCGCTAAATCATACACGTTCTACGGAAACGTGCTTAGTAGGTACAAAAGGTGCATGTGGCGTTAGACCTACATAAATAGATACATACATAGATATATGAATAGGTACATACACGTGTATAGATAAATAATATATAAGAGAATAAAACATATATATATATATATATATATATATATATATATAAATTAATAGATATATAACTACCTTTGCCTTAGTATTGCAGTAATAGTGTACGATATCTCCTAGATGGTGCAACGTCAGACATGCAATATCAAATTGGACCGTCAGTCGCGAAGTCGTACCCCGCGGAACAAGAGATGCAATCGCGTCCAATCAGAATGTAAAGAGTGACATCGGACAACAGAGTTACCCGCCGCGCAGGGGCGGACTTACGGCATTCGATCGTTCTCATTTATAAATTACACATACTATTTTAATAACAGTAATGTCGTCAAGGTCCATACATTTCTTTCTCATAGATATAGTTAAGGCGAGACTTCTTATTTATAGTTTATTTTTGAATAAATTAATTTACTCAGTAAAATTATATTTGTTACTATTTGGCAATCATCATTCTGCTACCTCTTTCCCATACTAAGTGGTCGGTGCTACATGTTTTGTCGATATAATTCGATTTGCTCTTTGGCAATGAAAACTTTTAGAAAGCCATATGTTTCTTAAGAATTTGTTGATTCGATCTTAACAGAATATTGTCTACAGTAATATATATAAAATGAACAAACATATCATTCATACCTCAGAAAAATAATCTACAATTTGATAATATCAGAACCAAAATAGTATGATAGACGCGGACGTTATCTGATCGACATCGCGGCATGCCGCCTTCGGCCCCAACTCATTGTCGGCAGCGCGAGTTGCGACTCAGCCGCACGCGATCAGCCCATCCGCGCGCCTTTAGATACGATTTGAGAAAGATGAGTGATCCTAATAAATGTTTGATAAGCGATAACGCAAAGACAGCTATAAACTTCCTCTGTTGACAGAACGAGGACAATTCAGCTAGATAAAGGGCTTTAAAGGAACGAAGTTACTGAATCGTTTTATCATGCCATCGTGCCAAAGCAAGTGGGTTTAGACCATCTAGAGGCACTGTGGACGTCATTAAGCAAATCCAAGAAAAAAGCCTGAAACATCATCAGCCGCTGTTACTGTGAAATCTTTGTCTTTTTTTTCTTAGAAAATATTAACGTTTTTAAAAAAACATCTTTTTAGAAAAGTCATGGTAGGCCCCACAGAACATAATAATCTGATCTGTGGAAGTATTATCGTTAGACCCTTGGCCGGCCCTGGTCTCCCACTGGTCTTGATTTAACTTGTTCGGTCAAAGTTTGCATTAGTTATTCTTCATAAGCAAGTTAAATATAAAACGCTTTCCAACTGACTGCGTCGGCTGCATCACAATGTTTTACTGCGCTAAACACCGCGTCTGACTGTCTGATTTACTTGATCTGAATCAGCTTGCCAGTTATCATTTTTTTCTTGCATACTTTTATATGGAAATGAGCATAAATTTTTTTTTTGTTGGCTGCATTCTATTAATTTACTCCGAATCGCTATTTATTAACTGTAACATTGATGAAAATTTATGTAAAAATAATATTATGGTTTAAATTCTATCCGAAACAAAACGTCTAACGTTTTTGAACAAGATAAAACTTGGCATTCCACAATCATCAAACACTAGCGCCCCAAACGACTTCGTCCGCATCGCTTTTGGTTTCCGCACACATAGTGTTATTTTATAGCTTAAAGTCTTCCTCTATACCTACCTATCCAAAAGAAAACAATTTTTCAAATTAGTTCCAATAGTTTCTGAGATAAGCGCGTTCAAAAAAACAAACAAACAATCTCTTCAGCTTTATTAGAGTAGTATAGAAGTGTAGATACTTTAGAAATGCCTAGTGGTACAAGTGAAGTTATAGTTTATAGGCCATTACCCGAAGATTATGAGATGGGACAGCGATCTCTGCAATCCCTCACAACACGCGGATTACAGTAAAGCGGCCGCCTCTGAGACAAAGCTCGGGATGAACTTGTCTAGGCTCATTTCCAAGCGAGAATTAGCGACAGGCCGGAGCGTTGCCCTGCCTGAGATAAACGGAGGCTTGTTGTATCTTAATGTACCCAACCAACTTAATGTACGACATTAAAGTATTGATGATGTCTATTAATTGCAATATTGTGCATACCTTGTGTTTACATTAATTACTACTATTTAACTGACATATTAAACAGCCTCTGCCACACGCGGCTTAAATATTGTAAAAGTTAAGTAGTTATTCCAATGTTCATTGTATGTACGGGATCCTAAGTAAATAATGTATTAAGTGAACGAAAGGGGAAAGAAGTGAATAAACCTCTTAAGAATACTACTCCACGGAATTTCGTTCTCATACAAAAATTGCTGGAATACTTTAGGGATGGTCTATCTCGAGACTGCATTTACATAGGAACGGTCGGTCTGACCGCTTCTGAAGTTTTACAATGTCATTACTTGATATTGCTAGCAGTCGAGCGCCGCCGCTCGCGACGCGGCTGCAGCTCCGGACACAGCGGGCTTGTTACACTTGTACTGAATAATTTCCAATATACAATTAGGCCGCAATTATGTTAAGAAATATGTATTGATATACGTAGCACTATACACTACATGTCACAAAATTGTGCTGAGAATTAAAACTATGCAAGATAAAAATATTACTATCTAAAGCTGTCGTTAGTATTTTCTGCCGTAAGTAAATGTGTTTGGGGCCGCCTAGTCGTAGTTTCGTAATCAAATCTTCCCTCAGGCTCTCCCGCGACAATAAAAGCCACGGCTCTAAGGCTTCGCTTTATTGGTCGACTATCACAACGACGATATAAGATGCCGATCCCGTGCCCGCGTTCGAGAACAATTTCAAAGAACTAACCAAACCGATGTTCAACAAGTTCCTTTACAGCGAAAGAAACCTTTGTATGATATCTCATACATTTTTGAATTTATTAATTACTGGGGCTATATCCAGAAGAAGTTATTCTGATAGGAACCTCGTTCAGCCTTCTACATAATATATTAATACAGGATATAAGATGCAGGATTTTCTTCATAATCTAGCATTATTGTATGCAAATCAAGAATTGATCCCACTACATGAAGATAAATTAAAACTTCTCTTAATAAATGCCTTTATAGAGACATGTTTTTTCATTTGTTCCTCAGCAATTCGGAGCATGGATTATCTGCGGTGATCGGCTCATTGTCACCGCTCGGGACAGAAAGCATTCGTTTACTTTTTCCTCTTAGATAAGAAACGGTCTTGCTTATAAATTACTTCATTGCGCTTAATTGCTTCTATTATTATCGTCAATGTTGTTCCTTTCCTCTTTGCACAATTACACCATCGGCCTGATATTACATCGTCTATCTGCTCCATGAGATGTTAGAGAAAAAACCATCACCAACAACATTCTAATACCAAGGGCCTAATGGCTTTGTGAAAAAAAAATACTTTATGGAAATACCTATGCTTAAACATTTTTTGTGTTGTTTTATGTAATAAACGTATCACAGCTTTCAAGCTGACAGCTTCCAGGAGCGCTAAATTGCTCTATTGATTTGAGTGAACGTGAAATTGTAATAAATGATGTGCTATGCGCCACGCGGCGTGATGCCGTGCAGCGCCGCCGCGACGCCATCGGTTCACGCGCCACTAGAGTTTATTAGGTGATAATAATGCGCCCATTAGTTCAACACAGGCCCCTTTGTGGCGCTTATTGACCACGCCGAACAATACCCGACTCAATAGGGATAAATTTCAGATAAGTATATTTTTATACAATTTCAGTTAGTCCCCTAAGTGGTAACTGACTTATTCAGATCAAATATACTCCATTAGGTGCTTCAGTCAGTATTTCAGGAGCTAAGAATTGAAAAGTCCGTACTTAGCGCAGAATGACAGCGCCGCGCAATTTAAGCACTCCTGATAAATAAGGGTATAGGTAATGTGTTGATTATGCCGATTGCGTCATTATTCAGAGGGCTCGTGAGAATCCGATACGTATTTAATTTAAATATTTTAACGATTGAGATAGAGGCTGAAGGTTGGTTATCACATGATGATTCTTAACTAATTTATTTTATCGCTACATTAAACGTAACTACTCTTATTAGCTAGATTATCTGTTAGATAACCGATCAGCTTTTCCGGGAGGGCTGAGATTGATTCTGAATATAATGTTAGATATTTTTATAGACTCCTTGTTCTGAGGAAATGCATGTAAAAAGTGTGTATAAAACTAAATAACCAAATTTTATGGAAGTTCAGTAGGTATACAAATATTCAGTAAACGAATAATTCAATATATCAGTATCATCTATAAAATTAGCTGCAAACAAAGGGCCACAGTTAACTCCGCAAGGTCAGTGACGCCGACGCCAGTCAACTGACGTTGAAGCCGGCCAAATTAGCAGCCGCCTGGTGACGCGTGACGTCACGGCTGGAGTGACGGCGATGACGCCATGCCCGGCACCGAGTACCTACTATTTGATTGTTAATTGTGATTTTATTGTAATGTTAAGGCTGATGGTGTACAATCCCAACTATAATATTATAAATGCGAAAGTAACTCTGTCTGTCTGTCTGTCTGTCTGTTACGCTTTCCTGCTTAAACCTCGCAACCGATTTTGATGAAATTTGGTACAGACAATCTTTAGACCCTGAGACAGAACATAGGCTACTTTTTATTTCGAAAAAAAGAAATCCACGCGGACGGAGTCGCGGGCGGCCGCTAGTTCAATATAAAAATAAGATCTCTCTCCTGTTTAGGCGTGTAGGTAAAAACCTGCAGAATAAGACCCAATTGGTCTACTCTTTCATTGTTATTAGAGATTAAAAACTTCATTTTAACTTTTAGTATATTTTTAATATATTATCATAAAAAAGAAGAGTGCTAGAGTTCGAGTTTAATTATCATACTATAGATAGAGCATCAAAATTCACTACACATAAGTTTAGCAAACAATACAATCCAATTCGTTTTCAAGTTGAATGTTCACACCATATGTAAGTACTATAAATACAATACCTACAATGACTTTGCGCCCAGGGATCGATTAATTTGAAAACTGTTAATTATAATTGTCAAGCAATATAACTAAGTTATGCTTAACCTTAGCTGACTTTCATGCAACTATTTAAGAGGTAAAAAGAAACAATGACTCCCACAATGTAGAATTTGACCAAAATAAAGATGATTACTATGAAACTAAGCTTGACGTTTGGATGTTCTATTGAACACTAACTCTGTCATATTAGAGTAGAGCAGCTTAGCGATATTACACAATAACAGTCAAAAGACAACCCGGCGTGACGTTATTCACTTCCGGCACGTTCACAACTCCAGGATCTGGTTGCATTTTAACGATCGTCGTAGTAAGAGCGGCTCGTCATAGGGCCAATTGCGCTAATTAACAATAATACCAATTACCAGCCGACAGTCCAGTCGTTGCAACCGCTCGCGCGAACTGCAATCCTACTGCGAAAGCTGATACAAATTCACACCTGCGTAAATTTTGCAATAATGATTTATTAGATGAATAGAACATGATTAAATTCACAACTATAGGTCCCACATTCACTTATATCAAATTGTTTTAGATATATAGTATAGCTTAGAGATTACCTACTAGTTATATACTACAAGTATAATGTGGCGGTGCTCGATAGCGTAGTGGTTAGTGCGCTTGGTCTGCGATTGCTAAAGTCAAGCAACGTTCGCAAAGGTCAGTCATCGGATAGGTGACCGAAAAATTTCATACCGAACTCATCCGTGCTTGGCAAGGCACGTTAAGCCGTTGGTTGGTGCTGCGTCTGCTCTCTCTCTCTACCGTCGTGTCAGATCCCTTTCCCACCGAATTCTGAGAGTAAGGGAATAGGCAGTGAAGCTATGTTTGCGCACTCTCCAGGCACTATAATAATATTCTGCGCATCTGGCTGCTCGTAAGACCGGCCGCCGTGGCCGAAAGCGGCCGGGGGGGGTTTGAATATGGCGGTGACATATTGATAACCGCAAATTATTTCGTGGTCCAGTTACGGAATTTTGAGCTAAATGATAGGTCTGATCGAATAATTTCACAATGGTAACTCATTAGGCTCAAGTAATTTAATCAAGAAGAGAATTTAAAAAGCCCCTCTCGGGAGGTCGGCGGCGCGCGCACAACGCGGCGGGATCAGTAGGATCTCTCCGATCACGCACTGAAACATGCCGGGAATAGAAAGGATCACTTCCAACTTGCAATGCTAAAATTTCATAAAATAATTTAGTTTTTGTTTTAATTCAAACGATATATTACTCCAGTCAAAATAGACAAAATTAAGAGTCAAGTTTGCATTAATTCCCAACAAGCTGGATTTTTGTGCAGGCCTTGAATATGTCATTGCAAATGATATGTCGAAAGTCCCCATCGATCCCGCTTGTGCGTTGTTTTTTATTCGTGGTCAAAGGGCCCAAATTTGAGTTTTTTGCTTATATCTCTGAAACTAAGAGAGCTATCAAAAAATGGTTCAGGTAAAGTTTGTAGATCGTAAAATTGTCTACCTAAAAGATTTCAACACTTTTCTTGTACAAAGCAGCGCTGTCGAGATATCTTGACTTTAAGCCGCAGGAAAGTCGTATTTTCGAGTAGCACACATTATGCAATTACAATAAATTAGGTTGAGTAGTTTATCTGGAGCAGGTGGCAGTTAAGTATGGATTGGCTTTAAACTATTATTTACCAATTTCCAGCTCCAATTTTCACGATTTAGATCATTGAAGTCAAAAAAGACAAAATGATGTATCAAGCTTGCATTCATTCCCAACAATGGGGACTTTTGTGCAGGCATTGAATACGTCATAACAAATGATATGTCAAAAGTCCCCATCGATCCCGCTTGTGCGTTGTTTTTTGTCTGTACTGGAAATCTTCAGATCCTATTTTTAACCGTTCTGGTAGTCAAACCTTAATGGTCCCCATAGAGACTTTTACTCCTTACATGAAATAGGATCGACTGGCGCGAAAAAAAAATTTTGGAATTTTCAGTACAAAATGTATGGGAAAAGTTTTTTTTGTTTTTTGTTTGCCAATCGATCCAATTACATGTTAGGATTAAAAGACTCTATGGGACCATTTGAGGTTTGAGTACTAGAAATGTCAGAAATCGCAAAAAACTTTTCCCATACATTTTGTACTGAAAATTACAAAAATTTTTTTTTGCGCCAGTCGATCCTTTTTCATGTAAGGAGTAAAAGTCTCTATGGGGACCATTGAGGTTTGACTACCAGACGGGTTAAAAAAAGGATCCGAAGATTTCCAGTACAGATAAAAAACAACGCACAAGCGGGATCGATGGGGACTTTTGACATATCATTTGTAATGACGTATTCAATGCCTGCACAAAAGTCCCCATTGTTGGGAATGAATGCAAGCTTGATACATCATTTTGTCTTTTTTGACTTCAATGATCTAAATCGTGAAAATTGGAGCTAGAAATTGGTAAATAATAGTTTAGAGCCAATCCATACTTAACTGCCACCTGCTCCAGATAAACTACTCAACACAATTTATTGTAATTGCATAATGTGGGCTACTTGAAAATACGACTTTCCTGCGGCTTAAAGTCAAGATATCTCGACAGCGCTGCTTTGTACAAGAAAAGTGTTGAAATCTTTTAGGTAGACAATTTTACGATCTACAAACTTTACCTGAACCATTTTTCGATAGCTCTCTTAGTTTCAGAGATATAAGCAAAAAACGAAAATTTGGGCCCTTTGACCACGAATAAAAAACAACGCACAAGCGGGATCGATGGGGACTTTTGACATATCATTTGTAATGACATATTCAAGGCCTGCACAAAAATCCAGCTTGTTGGGAATTATTGCAAACTGGAATGTCTATTTTGACTGGAGTATATACACTGAAGAGTTTTGCGCATATCGCAGCTTGATAACCATATAAGTAAAGATATTAATACCAAATAAATAAATATGTTTTGCAAATAAATAGATAGAGATCTGATAAGTCACAACAGGACATTTCACTTTAAATATTTTTAAGTTGAAAAACAAAATTATCTTCATATACTGTGGAGTAACTTTCTGCTTTTTATTTAATTCTTCGTTTCTTTATTGAAATTGTCCTTAGCGTTGATTGCAGGCCGCCGTGAGCTCGGCTCAATGTGTAATTAGGAAAACCCTCTAGAAACAATATTACCGCTGGCCAGAAAACCATTTCTTGCTATGACTTTTTGAATTAGATAATTGTTCCAATTGGCAGCTTTGCATGAAGAAAACGAAAAACACTTCGAATCCAATCAATGCACTCTACTCACACGTCAAGTCAAGATAATCGTAGATTTATAAAAAAAATAACTTCAATAAAATTGATTCCTAATCGGGATAAAAGTATCCCATCACCTAATTCCCTGCCTGTTTACCAAATTTCATCAAAATCCGTTCAGTAGTTTCAGCGTGATTGACGTTGACGGACAAACATCCAAAAAGGCAAACTTTCACTTTTATAATGTTAGTACCTCACATCCTCGGCCATTGGCCGGCCTTGGAGTCCAGGGTCCGCTTTCGGCAAAATGCGTAGTAAGGCCATTGGCACGCATGTCATCTTTCACGACGTCAAGCCAGCATTTCTTGGGCCTACCCCTTCTTCCGGGACCCGGCGCTGGCAGCATGGCGAGACATTTTTTTCCCACGTTTTCCGTAAAATATGGCCGTACCAGCGTAGGCGACACTCCTGCAGTTTATCTGCAATATCACGGACATGAAGGCTAACCCGAATGCGTGAGTTCTTAACGCGGTCTTTCCGCGTCACTCCACACATCCAGCGCAGCATCTTCATCTCCATGACTCGCAGTATCTGCTTGTGTCGCTCAAGTACAGGCCATGTTTCACTGCCGTACAAAAGGACAGGTCTCATGATGGTCTTATAGACCTGCCCCTTCAGCTTAACCGGCATTTTGGGGTCGCAAATCACACCAGTCACCTCACGCCATTTTGCCCAGGCTGCTGCAATGACGTCGGCTGCGGGTCTTGACGTCGTATTCGACATCACCAGACGCGTGAAGTACAGATCCCAAGTACTTTAACAGGTCCGTACGCTCGACCAAGTTACCGTCTATGCATGTGGGGATCTGTGTTGCAGGCCATATATTCAATCTTCGCCACGTTTAGTTTTATATTGTTAGTACCTATAGAAGATTTATTTTGTGGTAACAGAGGCACTGACGTTATGTGACAAGTCCAGCTGTAGATTACAATTTTTTTTTGAGCATGGTGCATTTTATTGTATTTAGTCATTAAAACAACTCAAAGACTTTTTAAAAACATTTATTTTATTGTCACTATTGCTGAGTATTAGTATTACGAGTATAGTAAAGGATGCATGTTCAAAAGACAAAGACAAAGATCTTTGTTATTTACATAGAAAGTTATTTATTTATTAAGGTATTACAAAAGAAAAAGACACCAATAGTTTAATTTTTTGGACATAAAACAACAAAATAAATATTTAAATATTATTATTCTTACTTGAATTACCTCGTCGACTAAAATGTACCTTTGCGTTAAAGTGAGCCAAAGACAAGCGTTACTTGTCTTGTAATGATAGATGTTTAATACAGGACATCTTTCCCTAAATTATCGGTCTTTGATCTGGCATCAAATATTATATTTACAGGGATCAGACATTTATACATATTACCTACATTCCCCAAGTATCTTAATTAAACCTAGACGAGAAGTTGTCATAACATTCAACACAAGTCAAATGAGCGCAACTCACTCGAGTCAAATCACAAACAATGAACTGGAGAGGAGTCACGTGACACGCAACTTGGAAAATTATCTCGACTCGACAACGTGACCCATTCACAAAGTTCCCGATCATTTTCTCAGAACGCCAAATTAAGTATTTATACGATTTGTGAACACGTTACTTGACAATTTTAGGTAGAAATAATTTCAGTAACTTTCAAGAAATATAAACAACTATGAAATAAAAAGAGAATGAATAGTCGATGAAAATTATTGGCTTTAATTACTACATTCATAACAATGTAATGTATTACAACAAATCAAAAATCTTTTGTGATAGTTTAGTTTAGAAAAACTGAATTAAAAGGAAATAATCTTAACCCCTATAAAGTGATGCTTTCAAACTTGAGTCACAAAGTTATTGAATAAAAATTCCAAGACCCTATTAAAAAGTTATGCTTCCCAAAAAACAATGGCTCGAACGGCCTCGGAGGAATAATAAAATAATTTGGAAAAGTTGTAAATGGGGAAAACAGAGTTTTTCATCGGATGTTACAACAAATTATTCAAACGCTAAATTATAATATTATATGTTTACATACGGAATAGGTTTTGACCGCGTTATGTTGCATTATACAAAACTTCCAATAAATACATATATAAGCTTAAGTAGAGTTTCACTCTGTATGATGTATAAATAAATAAATAAATAAATAAATGCCTTGGACTAACACACCAATTGCCTTGCCCCAAACTAAGCTCGAAGCTTGTACTATGGAAGCTAGGGAACGGATAGACATACTTAAATATTTTTTTAAACATCCATGACTCGAGTACAAATGCCGATGTTCATCACACAAACATTTGCCCCTAGCGGGATTCGAACCCGCGACCCTTGGTTTTGTAGCCAGGGTCTCTAGCCACTCGACCAACAGGCCTGTATAATTTATAAATTATAGCTTTACTGGGCGAGTTCGACAAGAGAATTAAGTACGTCAGGGAAATAACGTGAACCTTTTGAAATAACAACATTTTAATATAGCACTAGCGGCCGCTCGCGACTCCGTCCGCGTGGTTTTCGGTTTCCGCACACATAGGTATATATAAAGCCTTCCTCGTCAATCTTGGATAGATTGACGAGGAAGGCTTTATATATACATGAACACGAAAAAATTTTTGCCGGGGTAGGTAGGTAGATTAGCGCATTCAAACAAACAAACTCTTCAGCTTTATATATTAGTAAGTAAAGTATAGATAGAATTGTACACATTATCAAAATCTTGATAATGTGTACAATTGATATTAAAAGTCACTGAATCATTTCCTTATGAAATGGTTTAAGTTGTTAACTTTGCGTTTGACCAAATTTTAAATTAAATTATAACTAGGAAATTGATTATTGCAAACCGATCGGGCTCAGGCTACGGGTTAACACAGAAATAAGAAAAACAAAAGGCAACGACTCAATTTGAGTAAAATTTAACAAAAGGTTTACGTTAAATGTTAAAACTCACTCTGTGGATAAGTAATCAGATGTATAATTAATTTTCTTCTCCGAATTGAATAATTCCTGGCCCACGTCTCGAACTCAATGGCCGAAGCTTTCATTTCAAATGAAAGGGTTTCACTCAAAACTGATTTAATTGACAACTTCACGGTTATTGTTTTAGTATTAATCAGATCCAGAGTTGCTGAATAAAAAATACATGTATTTAATCTGACGGGACACTGAAAAATGGCGGAGGCCTGGCGCCTCGTGTGTTGCGCCGCGCACGCGAGGCGTTTGAGTTTAACGTGGTTCAACTCTGTGCTCGCTGCACCACTTTATTTGTAAAATAATTATATATTAATTTGGTATTATATTAGTCTTACTATTGGTCACGTTTGTCCCATACACTTTGTATAAAATTTTAGATTTAACGTACTACTTAAATTTGTATTAACTTGTAAGTAAATATCGGTGTATTTCAGTGCCACGTAATCCGGCTGCGTCGCGTCGGAGAGGCTTAGTCCATCCATTACCAGCGAACGACGTCTGACACGAGGCACGCGACGCGTTACATACGCCATGTACGGCTTTAAGAAAATAAATACTTACATTTTTGGCCACCAATAAGTCTTCTGATACTGTGCATTATTGAAATATAATTCTAGAAGCAGCAGTAATACTGAATAATCTCTCAAAAGCACTATTTAACAAACTGAGCTTGTTGCTGGATATTTGAGTACCTAAGCAGAGCCGCCCTCTCAGTAGCGTCGTGCGCGTCAATCATCTCGATGGCTTGCGGCTTTTATGAACAATTAAATGTAATCTCTTAAAAGATTAAGATTTTTTGACAGACTTTTTATTTCTCATTTCATATTCAAGAGCCTTTAAATCCCGTTTCTTGAATTAGAATGTTTCAACGTTTATTCGTTCCTATTGAGTAAATAAGTAATTAGGTATATACCTAATTGTAATAAAATCATTCAATTGATGCAATTGTCTATGACAAATTTCATCAAAATCGGTTGAGGTTGAAGCGGGATCCCATAACAGACAGACAGACAGAGTTACTTTCGAATTAGTAATATTAGTAGGGATAATCTTCTTTTTGAAACAACTTATGCAATTCATTTCACCCCAAGCAGCTGGTCTATTATGAATGAGCCGTCTAATTTTATAGTTTCCATAAAACATCGTTCTTGTTACCTACAAATAAATTAGTGTTAAAGTTGCATTGATAGAATAGCAGAAAGCTGAGGTTACAAATAGCTACTACACAACGAATAAATAACTTTAGCATAATATCATAAAGTGGAGAGTATCAGGTATTTTCCATTAACCCTACATAAACATTTTGTCTCCGTTCTAAACTTTGCCCCTTGGAAGTCACTAATTAAAGAGTAACGCAGCTTCCCCCCCCCCTCCCCCGCTGCTCCTCGGCCGCGCGACGTCGCGTCACGCAGCGAGACAGCGGGAATTTTTAATAATCCCGTTGACGGCTGAGAGCCTTTAATTACAAAGTCAACGCACACTAAATTTTCAGCCTAGTTTAAATGTTTAGCCGGCGCCGGTTCTTAGGACAGTTACTACGCGTCGGAAATAATATTTTGGTAATTTCCTAAACCAGCTTCAGTTACACCAGCAAATTAATAATAAAATCAGCCAACCATCAGGGAAATGGCTTTAGTGTCTAATGATATCCGAAGAACTATTTAGTAGCAATAGAAGTTAGCAGCGTACATAAATTGTTATTACTACAGAGATCACAAATTAACAGTCATCGGAACGAACGTTAAGATTTTCTACCAGAAGATTAGAGAATTACGCATGTATCCTTGACTACCTAATATTAAAAGACATCATAATATGTTATGTACTCAATATATAAAGAAATCTAATAATAAGTTTAATGTAACTTGTGAAACGGAACGCTTATTTTTTTTTAATTCGAATGAGCTCACGCTGCGGCTTACAACCCGCGGCCGACACCACGGTCGATTTTGTTGGCTTTATAATCCGTTTTCCTTTGTGCAGTCAAGAATAAAAAAAAACGTTTTATTTATAACGCGCGAAATAAATAAACGTCATTTTTATTTTAGAAAAAACACTTCTTAAAATGCAGTCAAATTATAATTACTGCTAGGTTCTAACTTATTACTGTGTAATAAACAGTTAACGTTAAGGATATAGAGTTAAACTAAATCTTAAGGAAGGAATTTGATACATAAATATTCCATTATAATAAAATTTTGTTTTTTAAGGTACTTGTCGGCGAAGGAGGTATTTCTCGCAGCGAGCTGGCATACAGCTGTGTTAGTTGCTGATGAGCACAGCAAGTACTTAATGTGATTATGTGTAAGTATATTAAAAGGACTAATACCTATGTAGCAGAGTCTAGTAATTTATTATATAGTATCAATATTTTATTGTGCAATGTCCTTAATTCATATTTGACCATATTAATGCAAACTGTAATTACGTATATGCTTGCTGAGTTTTTGTTGTATGTGATTCCAGGCGCCGCTGACTGCGCGCGAGTCGCTGGTGGCCATGGCTGGAATTTTACAAACTAATAGTAAAAAGAAAGTAAGTAACTGATATATAACTGAAAATTTTTACCTACTTTCCATTATGAGTATTGGAGCTTGTAATCAATGACAAGACAATACAAGTAAGAACTGATTTCTTGATTCTACATTTATTACAATATTAAGTTTCAACAATTAATCAGGAATACTCGTATAGTTTTAAGTGTAAAGTATTTCTTACTTGATTAAATACTTCCTTATTAACTACATGTAAATTGTAAGATTTAAATGATGTATAGAATTACATATTAATTTAAATACGTTTCGGATTGCATGCACATTTTGACGTAATAATTGAAGGAAACACCTGAACATTCCAGGCAGCTCCGGCCCGGCCCGGCGCAGGACAACACGACGAGAGGTGCGGCGACGTCTGGTATGTTGCACTTGTTCTTCAATAATGTTTCCTGAGTAAGTCAGGGTGTAACCGCCACCGAGGCGCTGTGGCTAGTAGATCCACTTTATTACGTCGGTTACGAGTACGTCCGAGGTCCAGGGTTCGAATCCCGAGATTCTCAGATTCTCAGATTGAAACATTCGTATCTGAGATTGCCTGTTGGCATAGCTCGAAAGCATTAAAAATTGGCGGTGTAATAATAGATAACACTCCTGTGCCTCGGTGCGCACGTCGTGGCAGATTGCTGTCCCACCAAACCATGAGTCTGAGGGAGTAGCGAAGACACTTTAATTTTGATTTTATTATAGGGTTTACCTTAATGATAAATAAATAATACTAATAAATATCTCGCACATCATCGCATACATTGACCAGACACCGTGATAAGCACTTATGTTACAGATACAGAAATTGTGCGGGGATGGAACCCGCGACCTTCTGTTCTAATAGTTAATTTCTGGGCCAATCCACCATGCGGGTCGCCAAATTATGACATGTCCTTTGGTGTTTTCCAGCTGCTGCGGCGACGGACGCCGGCTCACACGGCAGTACTCGGCGCAGTGCGGGAACAACACAACCCGGGGGCGGCAGGCTAGTATATAACCATGTAGGTAAACATATAAACATAAACAATAATGTATATTATTACTTGACTAGTAGATTTTATATCAACAGTACAACCAAGCCAACCTTAATTTGGAGCTGGGCATCAATTGCCCACAATTGTGTTAGTCCAAAGATTTTTTTCTAAAGCATTCACGTATTTACTTGATAATATAATATTACATAAGGACGTTGCATTTGGTGTTTGCCAGTGGCTCGGTGCATGCGGTGCAGCGCGTCACTGCAGCAGCGCTGCAGGAGACAAGCGGGCTGCTGGTACGTTGCATGCAACGCGTGGTTATGATGATATTACTCTATTGTTATTAAAAACATCGTCAATTGGTAGACCCAACCCGATGGTAGTGGGTTCGGATCCGTCGGGTGTGACTGATAACTTAGGTAGACATGTTAACTTAATGTGAATTCAAATAAATTGATAAAAACTTAATGACCTTAAAGCGTTTATCTTAAGCCTTCATGTTGTGGACTATTTTTTTTACTTTAATTCAATCACTTTGATTCCGATTCCTTTTATTCTGATCCCAATAATGACATTTCTTCTGGTGTTTTCCAGTTGGCGCGGCGAGGGACGGCGGCGGCACAGTGCAGCGTGATGCATCGCAGGGCGGTGCAGGGTGCATTGGCGTCATAGTAATATGTAAATAACTTTTATTAAACATATTTATACTATCACTAAGTAATCGGAGTGGCTGGGTTAAACTGGGTTCGAACCCCACACAAGGCAAACATTTGATTGAATGAAAATGTCCGTTTGTTCTTATCTATGCGATAGTAATTTAGCTTAATAAGACGGGCCCGTTGGTCTAGTGGCTAGAGATCATGGCTACGAAACCAAGGGTCGCGGGTTCGAATCCCGCTAGGGGTTAATGTATGTGTGATGAACATCGGCATTTGTACTCGAGTCATGGATGTTTAAAAAAAGTATTCAAGTATGTCTATCCGTTTCCTAGCACCCATAGTACAAGCTTCGAGCTTAGTTGTGGGCTAGGCAATTGGCGTGTTTGCCCTTTCCTTCTTAGAGTAACCCCCATTCCTGATATATTACGAACCCTCCCATTTGAGCCATGAACATTTTGTAATAGTATCTTTGGCTAAAGTTTACATTTGGTCAGGCGATCTATCTGTTAGTTTAACCTGTCAAGTCCCCGCAAACTAGACACAATAGATAAGCTGTTGTAGTAAGTCAGATATTGCCACTACGGGACTTTGAAGGTTAAGGAATTTGTAAGTTAATAGAATAAATTCCAGAATGAATGCATATTTTGACTAAATTGAAAGGAATATCTGAGAGTTATAGCAACGTATGTTGTATTGCAACTTAATTGATAATGATTGATATTGACAGGCCAGTCGATTTAGCGTTAGAAGTCCTTGCTAAAAATACATCCTACTCAGGAAGGTCGCGGGTTCAAATCCCGCTTGGGGCACACGGCAATAAGTCGAATATAATTTAAGATAAATGTGAAGCGATACAGAAAGCAGAATGTTAGTGTCATATCGAGCCATGTTATGCTGTGACTTGCTGTCTTAATACCATGAGCTACATGTATGAAGACAGTTCTACCTTTTGGATTTAGTTTTGTTTATGATTCCTTTTATCTTTATCCCATTCATAATGTTTCCTATGTTACTTTCCAGAGGTCGAGGCGACGCTCAGCTGAGACTCCGACTGCAGCCCGGTGCAGCACGGAACAGTGCAGAGCTGCAGTGGAGCTCTCCACATTCCGTGTCGGGTCATATTATGTTACAGAACAAAGTACATAAAGCGTTACAAGTATACCGCACGTGAGCCGTTCACACGTTACTAATGGCCCTTTAAATAATGTAGGTACTATTCGGTGAAGATAGGCCTGCCAGAGTTTATACTCCGTCCATTTTACTAAGCGACTTTCGACAGCTCGACGATTGACAAAATTGGTGATGTCGTAAAGTATCTCAAATGTGCCACCAAACCATTTGTACTATGTACTCGTATAATCATTATTCGATTTAAGAAGGTAAAAAATAAGCATATTCCATAAACATGCGTTTCCATTTAATATTTATTTGAGACTTAATACATATATTAGATACAGAATTGATATTAGAAACTTTAAAAATGAAGATTCTGGCGAGTCATGTTAGTAAAAGAAATTTTAATAGAAATTGTGTTGTTAATTAAAAACATTGCTCCTCATTACTATGTTATGAAAAAGATTAAATTTATTTATTCATATACTATGCCATTATTTATAACAGTTTTTTTTTTATTGGTGGCACAGTCGTTGTAATCGTTATTCGTGGCCCATCACTGAATGGATGGGTTACCGTCCAAGAAGACGGATAATTTTTTTTCGAAAATTAAACGAAAGCAATACGAAAGTTCATAGGCGCGAGCTGACAAATGTCGTTTAATAAAATGGAAAAAGTATAGTTGCATAAATATTAATAGAGTCTATTCTATTTATTTTCGTTATTGAAGTCGTATAAAACAGTATCCATGCATAAGCTCTGGAAAGGCTATCTTTACTGAGGGATATAGGGAAATCGGCCATAAGACACCGAGCATTACATCTCATCATTACATGAATAATATATTTTTATGCTTATCTCTTTATATGCTTGTAATGGCGTGTTTCGATCTATTAAATATAATATTTGATAAAACTGCCTATATAATTTCGTAAGCTAGTCGATTTTAACTGAGGTAGAAAGTAATCAGGGACTAATCAGGTTGGACCTGTCGAAATTTAAGTATAAGGATGCTTCGGAGATGATTGATGATAAAAATTACTCAATCCTTATTATTTTTAACTTTGCATTCAACATGATGTCAGTAAAACAAATAGTTTGTGAATCATCAGAATAATTCAAACAACAGAGCGCGCCGCGCCGCACCGCGCACAGCACGCACCGCCGCCACCCACCATAACACAACATCGAACCGTAATTTGCAGAGCGCGCCCCGCGGGGCGCGCTCTGCAAATAAGTGCAACAACCTAATCCTGCGCCCAAGGGCGCAGGATTAGGTTTTAGTAACCTAACATTTTTACGGATTAGGTTTTAGTAACCTAACATTTTTACGGATTAGGTTTTAGTAACCTAACATTTTTACGGATTAGGTTTTAGTAACCTAACATTTTTACGGATTAGGTTTTAGTAACCTAACATTTTTACGGATTAGGTTTTAGTAACCTAACATTTTTACGGATTAGGTTTTAGTAACCTAACATTTTTACGGATTAGGTTTTAGTAACCTAACATTTTTACGGATTAGGTTTTAGTAACCTAACATTTTTACGGATTAGGTTTTAGTAACCTAACATTTTTACGGATTAGGTTTTAGTAACCTAACATTTTTACGGATTAGGTTTTAGTAACCTAACATTTTTACGGATTAGGTTTTAGTAACCTAACATTTTTACGGATTAGGTTTTAGTAACCTAACATTTTTACGGATTAGGTTTTAGTAACCTAACATTTTTACGGATTAGGTTTTAGTAACCTAACATTTTTACGGATTAGGTTTTAGTAACCTAACATTTTTACGGATTAGGTTTTAGTAACCTAACATTTTTACGGATTAGGTTTTAGTAACCTAACATTTTTACGGATTAGGTTTTAGTAACCTAACATTTTTACGGATTAGGTTTTAGTAACCTAACATTTTTACGGATTAGGTTTTAGTAACCTAACATTTTTACGGATTAGGTTTTAGTAACCTAACATTTTTACGGATTAGGTTTTAGTAACCTAACATTTTTACGGATTAGGTTTTAGTAACCTAACATTTTTACGGATTAGGTTTTAGTAACCTAACATTTTTACGGATTAGGTTTTAGTAACCTAACATTTTTACGGATTAGGTTTTAGTAACCTAACATTTTTACGGATTAGGTTTTAGTAACCTAACATTTTTACGGATTAGGTTTTAGTAACCTAACATTTTTACGGATTAGGTTTTAGTAACCTAACATTTTTACGGATTAGGTTTTAGTAACCTAACATTTTTACGGATTAGGTTTTAGTAACCTAACATTTTTACGGATTAGGTTTTAGTAACCTAACATTTTTACGGATTAGGTTTTAGTAACCTAACATTTTTACGGATTAGGTTTTAGTAACCTAACATTTTTACGGATTAGGTTTTAGTAACCTAACATTTTTACGGATTAGGTTTTAGTAACCTAACATTTTTACGGATTAGGTTTTAGTAACCTAACATTTTTACGGATTAGGTTTTAGTAACCTAACATTTTTACGGATTAGGTTTTAGTAACCTAACATTTTTACGGATTAGGTTTTAGTAACCTAACATTTTTACGGATTAGGTTTTAGTAACCTAACATTTTTACGGATTAGGTTTTAGTAACCTAACATTTTTACGGATTAGGTTTTAGTAACCTAACATTTTTACGGATTAGGTTTTAGTAACCTAACATTTTTACGGATTAGGTTTTAGTAACCTAACATTTTTACGGATTAGGTTTTAGTAACCTAACATTTTTACGGATTAGGTTTTAGTAACCTAACATTTTTACGGATTAGGTTTTAGTAACCTAACATTTTTACGGATTAGGTTTTAGTAACCTAACATTTTTACGGATTAGGTTTTAGTAACCTAACATTTTTACGGATTAGGTTTTAGTAA